>CM051650.1:0-1240586 GCA_028020825.1 Podargus strigoides | reverse complement strand
TCCTTCAACATCAGAGCTATGTTATTGTGCATGGGTTTCCAACACTAACAAAATTACTTGTATCCAAAATAAAACTGTTAAATGAAATTAGGAAAAATAGTTTCTGATCATCGCAGCAACGTAGCTATTCACAGCAGCTCAAATGCTCTGTTTCACATTTTGAATAATGAATTTGGAAGCCAAGCTGCATAACCTGTCTCTTTACGAAAACTCAGATTTCCTGTAATAAATGGTACAAATAAGCATTAAATGCAAGTCACATCTGTTGCACTTATCTGGTTATTTTTAATCCAAAAAAATGCGAAGTCATGTTGCTGACTATTGAAAAACCAGCTGTGTATGGGTTTCATTGGGCTGTATAAGCAGTGGCACAGGATGGGGACACAGCAGGGACACATACACATACGCACATCACTCCATGAGATGCTCTCATGTGACCCATCACAGCAAAATGTTGAGCACTACTGTTTTAGACTGTTCAGGATACATTCATTAGTGTTAATTGAAATCTCAACAGCAAGGGAGAAACACACCTGTGTCCTAGAAAAGTTACAAACAAACCCTCTCCCCATGGAAGAGGAGCAGCCAGTTCATGAGAAGTCCCCAAATGTGCCTCATGTCTTTATACAACAGGAAATCTAGTTAGATACAAATGCTGACACTCTTGTGTGCTCTGTCCAAGATGTTTCAGGTCATGAAACAGCCATCTCTCAGCTAAATACTACACTCATTTTCACAGGACAAACCACAGCAATACTTTCAAACCACAGCTAATCCTATCCAAATGGGAATGTAATCTGTTTGAATAAATAAGTAGTAAAAAGAAGAGTGAAGCCAAAGAATAATGAGCGTTTCTCAGGGCTGTGTGTCACGGCTAGCTGAGTATCTGAAACTGGAGTTGCATCATTTATACTGTATACTCTGCAAAAGGCAAACTGTGCCCTGCAAGGCAACAAAGGCAAATGTCCTGGGACAAAATACTCCATGGGCCAAACTATGATTTTCTGCTCACTGGAGAGTGCTCTTTGAAGTTACTGTGTAATAATTCCTTCTGTAAATGTATTCATACAGGCACATGCTCTTGCATTATGAATTTCTCATCTTCTTCTACAGCACTAAGCATTAGTCAGACAGAGCCAGAAGGACCAGCTCCATGGCACATGGTCTGACTAGCGCAGTACTTCTTGAGCAGCACACACTAGCTTGTAGTGATATTCATATACTGTATTTCTTAGTACTTTTTGATATAACCATTCAAAAGTGTTTCAAATGATTGCAGTGGAGCCTACAATTGTATTGCAACTATTCCTACCACAGAGTGATTTTATATCCCATGCAGAATTTACGGCTATTGCAAAATTCAACTGCAATAGTACAAGTTTCATATCTAGTACAAAAAATTCTCACCATATAATTTAAAAGATAACATATTTGGTACATATAATGAGAAATAAGAACACAGTATTAAATGCCTTCCCAATGCTGAAGTATTTAGCTGCATGTCATGCTGCAATGCCAGCTGTGCTGACTGCAAAGGTTATAGCCCCTGGCCTTCTTCAGCTGCCTGTCATCTCCCCATCACTGGAGATGAACGCCTGCCCTGGAGTGCTGGCATGGCTGCTCCCAGGAGTATTCCAGCACCTTTCAGGCAGAAATAGCTATGTTAAGAGAGCACAGAACCTGACCGACTGAGACTTAACAAAACATGGGTCCCCAAAGCAGCTCTGCCAGCTACCTGGAGCAGTGCTGCACCAGTGGGAGCAGCCCACAAGCAGCTGGGATGGGGACTTCTCCATCCCAGCAAGCTGGAGAAACAACAATCACAAGTGAGGTGCTAAACCCCATTTCTTCCTCTGACATTCCAAAGCATCCTGGGTTTACACCCAAAGACCCTGGACCTGACAGACCTATAGACATGCACCAAGCCTTCTCTGAGCACCTGCCTCCTGAAAACCAGAGAGACTGCAGTGCCAAATACTGCAGATATGGTAGATTTCTTCCATTTGTGGACAGTTTTTAAAGAAATAATCGTTTTAATATGCATGAAAGGTAGAATGACCATTCCGAATATGTCCTACAATAAGTCTCCCTAGAGACATCCAAAATCTACCTCCCTACCTCCTGCTAGATGGCCCCACCTTCCACACCAGGGTCTCTTCAGAGGCTGGGTTTAGGATGAAGCTACCCTGACCCTGTGACTCCAGTCCTCTACTCCAGGTTTTTTGTTTCTATTTCTCTTTCCCCATGCATATTCATCAACAAGCTTTTATAACTACTCATGTCATCCCAAAAGAAATTTAAGTGGAAACACATGTGATTTTTATCATTTTCCTTTCTGTCACAAGGACCGAAATAGGCACAGGGAAACTGCCTGCAGTGTTATCAGAATCACTTATCTGCAGTTTGGCAAAGCTCATGCACTAGCAAGTCCTGGAGTTGTCTAATGGCAGAATCTGAAAAACAGTTTAGGCTGGCACATCTGGTAGAGAGCTTCTTCTGATTTCAGAAGAACTACAGATGTTTTTATCGAAAATTTAAATTATGCCACAACTGGTAATGCACACATCTTACTCCCTCAGCTATAAAGTGTAGTCTCACTTTTTTCTGAAATGCTGACCTTGTGTGACTTCACTCAGAAAATCCCCAAATAAGATCTAAAAGCCATTAGAATAACTAATTATATAATTATGTGAAAAGAATAGAACCTCCCTTTTTACCTAGCAGCAACAAAGATACTCAGAGATAGTGTAAGGACATCAGTGCTGCTGCAATCTATATAGGATTCCAAATACGCCTGTAACCAAAACCTCTTTAAAGTACAGTCTGGGTTAAATAAACAAAGACCAATCACAACTGCTGCAAGCAGCAGTGCTCAGCTGAGTTCAGTTGCCACATATCCAGAGGTCTTGCTGGATGAATATTCAAACAACACATTCAGCCTCATGATCTTGGACACTGCTAAAGAAAACTCCAGGAGACCTCTGAGGTCTGATCCCCCATGACCTCCCTGGGAAGGTAATGTAGAGATTAATGACCTGAAAGCATAAGGCAACAATCTGGAAGAAAATACAAACCATGCTGAACAAAAGTTGTGTAAAAGGTAAATCACTGCAAACAGCTATAGAGCAACTTTGACAGATATCAAAACCACAGTAGGGGCAGGGGAGGAGGGGAAGGGAAGAATATAGAATTGTAGTATCAAATGACAGCACATAAATTTTGGCAAAAACAGATATAAAGCTCCATACACATACTGTGAAATTGCGCTGCTGTAGCCAAACTGGGGACTAAACTACTTGAGAAAATAAGCCAAGAGCTGACAGTACTCCCTACTCAGAAGGGTTGTGCTGTTTAACACGTTGTTCAAGTACACTCATTACCTAGAAGAATGAAACACTAAAATGAGTACTCTTTCCTTTGTAGCCAAAAGCACAGATCATGCAAAGATCTCACTTAAAACAAAGAACAGTTTTATTTTTCAGTATTAGTGCTTACCTTGGCCCTACAGAGTCCAAAAGCAACAAGGGAAATTTTTCCTTCATTTTCGGTTCTTGTACTTACAGGCAACTGCAACCTCATTCTAGTGCTCACCTAGCAGGATGAGTTCATTGACTCGCACCCTACACACAGGGCCATGGTCTCACAGGATATCTAGACAGAAGTTGTATCTATGCTGCCTGCTTGGCCAGCTCCAGCTTGGGGCTCACACTCCACTACACACTGTACTAAGTCATGAACCCAAATCAGAGCCCCCCTGCTTCTCCCTTCTGTCCCTATAGCCCACAGGGCCAGTTTCAGAAATGCACTAAGGACAGACCAGGCAACCATAATCACAGAAACAATGCTTGAGGGATGGCTAAGTCTTCCCAAGCTCTTTCTTCCCATATGCACTGCTCCTTCACTTTATTTCTGGGACATGGAAGAGAGCAATGTCCTCCCCAGCCCAATGCCTGGCATCTCAGAAGGACTTCAGGGACACAGGGAACTCAGCATGAGACACCCACACTCACACAGGTTTTTCCCCAGGAGGCAGTAGAGCATGACTTTTCATCCCACCCATCCCTGCCACTTCCATGCTTACTTCACAGCCAACTCAGGTACGAGCACAGCGGTGGCTCACTTGATGAAAGATCTTCAGCCTAGGGCACTCCCAGCCATGTGCTGGAAAAGAAAGTCATGGTCATGACATTTTGGAATAAAAGTAAAACAGGCAGAAGAAAGGAGGGCACAAGGAGGAGGAAAATACACCAAAGCTGCATGATTTCTCTGCATCTTGTGCATTCCATCTTTACAGTAGAAGGACATTAGCAAATAACACTTATACTTACTCTTGCCCAAAATACACTGTTGATAGCTGAAGATGAGAAAGAGCAGAACTAAGGAGGGCCAGGTATGGTTTGCTTCCAAAGATTCTGAGCAACTGAGGTGTAAGTGACAAGACAGTTAAATAAGGGGTTTACTTATTTTATTTCTAAAGAGAACTACTTAGACAAGCATACAAGTGGTTATAACTCAGCTACAGACAGTGTATGACATCCTTAGCACCCAGAAGTTTCCCTACAGGAATAAAGAACAAATGTCTGGAATGTGAAAATTTTACTGAAATCTTATGTTTTCTTATTAAAATAATTTGTATTAAACTCAAACAGTTCACATCTGCTGACAAAGTTTATGAGGAAGTTAGCAACTGAAGGGGAAAAACTGCTTAAGGATCTGTAGGATGCAAAGTGATAAACCTGCAAAGTGGTTTGGTCAATCACAAACTGTTTTGCTAAAGAGCATTTTCTTCAGTTCAGCCCAGTTCAAGAACTAGTTCATTTAAAGGCTGAGGAACTGATTGGAAAAAAGGATTTCTCTTCCCCCTCCAAAACTATAAAAACTTGGCAGAAGAGGCTGATATAGCTCTAAAATCTGGAGGAAATGGAAACCAAGAACAGTCTATTTGGACATCTACATAGTCCTACCTACAGATACTGTCCAGGATTTCTAACAAGTTAATAATTGCCTTTGTTACAGGCTCAAAGCACAGCTTGCTTTCTGAAATGTTCAGCATACCTGATGTAGATTGAACAAGTACTAGTGCATTTGGCAGTCTAATTAATGTAAAAGAAATTCTGTTCACATGCTCCAAGGCTGCTCCATGATCTGAACCCAAGCTCAGTGAGTGCAGATGATGAACAGAGTTGTTACAATTCACACTCCTGATCCAAATTGAAATGATAATTTTAATGTACATATACCACCGTAACTGATTACAATTCCCTTGGTTTCAACAGCAAAAAAAAAAATGGTTTTAGACACTTCTCAGCGCTTCTCATATACATAGAATCATAGAACTGTTTTGGTTGGAAAGACCTCTAAGATCATCAAGTCCAACCATTAACTCAGCACTACCAAGTCACCACTAAAATATTTCCCTAAGCACCACATCTACATGTCATCTGAATACCTCCAGGGATGATGACTCCACCATTTCCCTGGGCAGCCTGTTCCAGTTCTTGATAACCCTTTTGGTGAAAAAAAAGTGTTTCCTAATATCCAGCCTAATCCTCTCCTGGCACAACTTGAGGCTGTTTCCTCTTGTCCTATCACTTGTTACTTGGTTAAAGAGACTGACTCCCACTTTGCTACAGCCTCCTTTCAAATAGTTGTAAAGGGCGATGAGGTCTCCCCTCAACTTCCTCTTCTCCAAACTGAAACAACCCCAGTTCCCTCAGCCACTCCTTGTAAGACTTGTGCTCCAGACCCTTCACCAGCTTTGTTGTCCTTCTTTGGACACACTCCAGCACCTCGACGTCCTTCTCGTAGTGAGTAGCTCACTATTACCTAAAAAAATAAGTAACACAGATTTTCTGCCTCATGAACTGAATTCCAAGAAGACATCACTATGAGTAAAATATGACCACATGCTGCATACATCATTCACCATTTATAATAAGAATATGTACGCAGTTTCTCAGTCTGAATAGCAAAAGTACCACCAAATTAAGGGAAAGATTAAATTGCCATTGACACTCAACACATGTAGCAGCTATCAATTAACACAAATCAATCTCGTAAGAAAAATAACTATGAAATACGATCCAAAAAGTTGTACATCAAATCCCTCTTGCTAATTAAGTACACGTTTAAAATCATTGTTTAAAATCACTTTAGCTAAGCAGCCCAGACTGTAAACACAAACATGATTTAAAGGACTACTAATAAAAATATAATCGAAGACCCACACAAGAAGCAGACAAGGGGTTATAGCTCAGCTATAGACAGCATATGACATCCTTAGTACCTGGAAAATCTCCCCAAAAGATTAAATAAACTTTGGGAATGCCAAAAGCATCTGAGAACAAAGCACAACTGGATACATTAGTTCTTTCCAGTTTACTGTACTTTACTCTTAATGAAACTACAGCTGCTATTCACACCTTTGTCTGTATTTTCCAGATAAATTTTACAGGTTTGGTGACATGCTTCTCTTCCTTGGTTAAAGGGAATTGTGCTTGCCTAAACACCCACAGCAGATGTTTGCAGCTACATTTATTTCAGCAATGTGATGAGGCAAAGTTTGGATGTTTACCTACCCCTGACAGACAAGAAGGCTAGAGAAAGTGTTTTGCTGAGAGCTCCCAAATCTCTTCAAACCAGCTACATTTTCTCTGAGAGTCTCTTCCTTACTCCTGAAGGCTGTCTGCAACCCAGAATTGTATTATCCTTAAGAAATTAAATCCTTTTTGAAGAGTCACAAGTGCATTTGCTTTCACAAAGAAAGCAAGCCCCAATTCAACTGAGCTCTGACAGCCAAGTGGGGACCTCAGGGAGTCATAAGGATGGGGAATAGGAGAGGACACCTCACCTACTGCTATCATTTGCCAAGGAAATATGAAGCACTTTAACTCATCTTAATGGAGCAGATTCCAATAACCTGAAGCAAAGTGGAAACAAGATACAGAAGACATTGAGCAGAGACTGAAAATTTTTCAGATTAAAAGTAAAAGAACCCTGGCCTTCTGAAGGCCCATGTTTACACAGATTGTTCTGAAGTGGGTGGAATTTTAATCATTTCATGTGCAGCTCACCATTAACAAAGCCAAACAAAACAACGAAAAAAAGCAACTGCAACAGCTCCACATTACCACACATGTATAGAAATGTAACAGAGCAACTGTTATTTTTCCAGCATTCCCAGAATTCTGACCTCGATGTACTGACTTAAAAAAAAGCATCCTTCTCTTTCAGCCTTAGCATTTTGGCAGTTGGTAAGTGCAATCCTGTATGAGAGGCCACTTAACAAGCAAGTTTTGTGTTCAAATACAAGCATTCAAAACTGGAAACTTTTGATGATAAAGTTGCTTGTGTAACTTTGACTCTAAATTCAAATGGGAAGCAGTCATTAATTATAGAGTCACACAGAATTTCTCTAGCATGATGCTCTACACATTTTTTTTCTATAACTCCAAACATTAATGTTGTTGCTGGAACAAGCAGTGGATACACAAACACATGCAAAAATGAAAAGCACCTGTGAAAGTCACATAAAACCAGCTACACAGTTCTTTCTTCCTAATAAGAAGAAGAGCCCTAAGGATTTAAGACAGCCAATCTAAATCTTCAGTTACATGAGCTCCATGGAGTTCTTCTTCAGAGACAAATTCAGGAGCTCCTCTGTGCCCTCGTGTCCATCTGGTTCTTCACCCTACCCAGGGGCAGGATTTGGGTTTGCACCAGACCTGCTCCTCTCACTCCCACACCTCTTTGCTTCTGCATGAAGGGAAAAGAGTTACACACACAGGAAGCCAGATTCAACCTACTCATGTGGTTTCTTTATTTTAGCAGATGGGGACTGGATCCACAGCACACCCCTGTCCCAAAGTGGGACTTAGATGGAGATGCACCATGTGCAGCTGGCTGTTACTTAGAAAGCCAAAGCTTCTCTTCCTGTGGTAGAATAGCACTGGATAGGAAGACCTGAAGCTAATTGACTAAACACAAGCTTAAAGGGGATTTTGGAGGAAAAAATGTTTTAGATCTTCCTCAGATGTGAGGCCAATAATGAATATTTTTGTCCAGTTTTCACACATACCATTTGGTCTGCCAAAGCCAAACGTTGGAAACATTTTGTCCTTTATTTCAAATTATTCATGCATGAAACTATACAGAAACACACTCATGTGTGTTTGCCATCTTGTATGGGGGTAGTTCCTTTAAACCTGGCCTTTTCAGCTTCATATTTGTTTCTGATGGCAGCACATACAGATGAAATTATATTTATATGGAAACAAAAAAAAGAGATGTCCTTCAGTTCAAGAGACACTTAAAAGCATACCTCCACACAAATCAGATTATATAGCATCAATTTAAATGCCTAGTATTTAGAGAGAAAATCTTTTCATAAATTTGTGTTGCCCTACAGACTGTCAGTTCACTGATTCATTCTGGATTTGCACCAAATATACACTTTTTATATCAATTTTATCTTTTTTTTATCCTTCTCTCAGGAGCAGGAGGCCAGAATATAATATTTCTTGTATATATAAAGACAAAATATTTCATATCCTGTTGAATGCTTCTTCTAAGATGAATGACAGGTCAAATGTCTGCTTCCAAGGCAGAAGGCATGCAGGTGAAAAACATGCAATACACCATGGAAAAACAACTAAAACCATTTTGTCACAAATACTATTAACGTACTCATGTGTTAATTCACTGGTTGCAAACAGCGTAACAGATGTGTCAATAATCATACTCATTCAGCATTTCTGTCCCACTCAGTATATTGGATAAAGTCATAGGAGCAACACTTTCTAAATGCTTGCTGCTTACTTCTCTCACAATATGAATGAGTCTCTCTATGAAGATCTGCCTAAGCCACAAAGTACTGAGTCATCTAAACAGCAAAGAACAATAATGAAGTGAAAGATGTCTTGAAACTAAATAAGCCTGTAAATGTAGGAAGTCTGGAAGGAGGCAGACCGTCTCTCACACAAAAGACTATCAAGAGACTCGTGCAGGGACACATTAGAATCAGACCCAGCACTGCCTATGGAAGTACAACATAGCAGTGATTGATGGGGCAGCTTAAACAAATATTCACACCGAACCAAAATTCCCAGAATGTTTTTTAAAGAAATACAGTAAATATGAGAGTTTCAAGTAAAAACAAACTGGGTCCTTATCTCACTGGCACAGTCAACATTGTGTTACAGCTTCCCAGCAGGTGTTCATGTTAGATTAGGCATGGTAAGATCTAACAAATACAGTCATCCCTACTACAGGAAGGCAAATTAACCGAAAAAACAAACCCCAATCACAGACAGAAATAAATACTGTCAAATGGAGACCTCAACAGAGTCCTGACTGACAGGATCGCACTATAAGCTTTTTTTGATTGAATATTAGTTTTCATTTTATTAAAATAAACATGTATATTAAAAGTGGACCATGTGTTGTGATTCCCTAACAAAAAATTATACTACTTCATTCCCAAAATAGGCACTGGGATACCCTCTATTATTTCAGTATAAAAGACCCTATTTCCTTCATGAGCATTACATGACCAGCCTTAGTTTTAACACTGACTTATTTGTGACCTTTTCCTGATAGGAAGAGCATGGTGTTTACACATCTGTTGAAACACCATACCATTTGTAAAGTAATATTTAATTGATTCCATAAGATGTTAAGACATGTTTCAAATAAGACCACCACTGATAAAGAAACCATGCCAATTAAAATCAACATACTGCTTGATAAAGGTTCATGTTCATTTGCCATATCAACCTCCCTAGTTTTTTTAAAAAAATAAATAGCAGAATTGGCTACAGAAGTCTGATTTTCTGTCTAAAAATATTTCTTACAGACTAGTGCCTTGCATTTTTCACAAACAACCAAAGCACAGCACTTTGAAGTGTAGCACATTCTAGCAACATAAAGGCACCATAAATATTAAATGATTTTGCACAAGTAGTTCTTTCCTACTATGTCTATAAACAGACTTGGAGCCCAGGATCAGAAATCAACGGAAAGCCAATATATTTGCCTCTAAGGAGGGACAACTGTATTTCTTTAAAATTAAAATTCTTGTTTTTACTTGTAAAGCGATTCATCAATTATGACAAAATGCAAAGTTACTGCTAAGATTTGTCTTGGTAACTGACATGAAATTTTTCTTTTAAAATCTTTTCATCTTAAAAATCTTACACACTGCATATTCACCTAAGAGTGTAATTTTTCATGTCCTGTTTATGGGATTGCATGTGTTTAAGAGAAGGAGAGCAAGAAGTGCCTTTACATGTCTTAATGCTTAGAGCATATTCCCATTACCCTAATTTCAAACCTACCAGTTTCCTCAATGTCCAGAACTCCATCATTTTCCTACTCTTTCAGTGAAATGTTACTTTAGAACCACAGCTCAGCCACCTCCTCCCAGTTGGCGATTTTAACACCCCTCAAAACATACCTTTACATCTCACATGGGCAGGGGGAAAAGGCAGAGGCACAGCCTCCTGGATACCTTAACTCACACCTGCCTTCGACAAAGGGGCCTTCAAGCCAGCTTTACCAGGTCCTGTAGGTGAGACTGCACATGCAGCGCATGCGGGCACCTCAGAGAGCCTGTGGGTCACAGGGCAGGTGGGCACGTACCCAAGGACTGCCAGGCACATTCAGCTGTCTCACCAGTGCCACCAATATTGCCGAGCAACCCTACAGTAGCTCAGCCTGGGTGTGCAGAACTGCCCCATGAGCTGCAACTGCCACACAGGGAAGATGTCTGTGTATTTACCTCCTACACAACAACTTTAGAGTTGTCAGTGCAGGCTTCACTGCATCTGCTGCTTGGCCCTTTGCGCTGTCCTTTTACAACATGCTTGTTCAGGTAAAGGTAAATCATTAGATCCCTCTTAGTAATGGCAAACTACCAGGGCAAGGACTTCTGTGAAAGCCATCAGTGCCCTAACAAGGCTGAAATATTGAACCCTGGCTTCTAAGTTGCCTATTCCACTCTAAACTTCTCATACAAAGGTCTAATCAAGACACAGAAATACCCATCTTCCAGGGCAGAAGATGAAAATCAATTCATCTTCTCAAGCAGCAAGGTCACCAATAATTTCAGTCACATTCCTGAACTTGCATTTCCAAGTAAGATATGTGATCTTTTAAACAGAGAATGGGTCTTCAGCTTCTGGTGGTTTTGTGCTTTTTTCCTCTCTTTTTTTTCCCCCCAGTACTAAAAACTGTCTGCTGCAAAACTAATTTTTACCCAAGTAAGTTCGTCTCACATCAAAGCAAGTTCTCAAAGAAGTAATCCCTGGTTTTGGAAGGATGATACAGTTCTAGAGGGCACCAGGATCAGGACGAGGAACTATGCTGTGCATCCTTGCCTATAATATCCAGCAACTTCCTTGTGAGATATTATTAACAACTGTACAAGGCAGAAGCTTGACTGTCTCCATAAAGGTACTGAATGGAGAACATGAAGACACCCATCCAAATTAAAAACAGCATCAGGCTTTGGGGTGCAAATCTCCTTGCCAAGGGGCTGAAGTGTTGAAGACTACAACAGCTGTGTCCTGGTCTGCACCCCACACTGCTGTGATCTGGTACTGGGTAAGGGCAGGAATGGAGCTCCAGGTAATGAAGCACTTCCAGAGTACTGCATACAGTTGAAGGTTGGTTTGCCCTTCTCCAAGAGAAATAATAAAGAACATATTTAGAGAAGAGATTTAGTTACTGCTGCAGACAGAGTAACAGTTCAGAAGTAAAGTGGTCATAAAAAACAGGTAAGAAACTCAGATGTGCATGGTTAGCCACACTGGAAGAGAGTCAGAACAACTGTTATGTATAAACAACTGGCAACCAGTTTCTCCTACCTCATCTATAACTTCATTAAAGCATAGGCTCAAAAACTCAGGATTTTCAGATAGTATTACAGAGCTAAGTTTCGAGGCAAGTATACATAAAGACCTGTTAGGTAAGTGTTAATAATTCACAGCATGATGCCAGCTTTCCATTAAGATGTTTAATGTGCAAAGAAAACATTGCAAAAGGTCCTTGGAATAAAGTAAATAACTTCCAAACAAAATAAATCACTTAGTCTATCAGTAATATTCATCAAGATTATCCTTTTGCTTCTTTTTTTTTTTTTAAAAAAAAAGGTGTTTCTGCTCAGAGTTTGAATTAGTGTACTTAAAACTATAAACATAACCTCCTCCTTTTCCGACAACAGTACCTACGCCTCTGCAAGCTGATAGGGCAGCATTCCCTTCTTGTCCAGCCACCAGGATTCAGGTACCACAGCTGTCCAGTAACTGGCTCACAAGGCACACCATGCCCACAGGCTCAGCAGATCAACAGGGTAACACCACTGCTCACAGGGATCAAGACAGAAGATCATAAGACACTTGTTGGGAAGGAGAATAACACTGCCACAGGCAAAGTGCTGTAAGAGAGCCAGCCAGGTTCCAGCTGGGACAGGAGATAAGTGGGGTGACTATAGGGGCAATACCTGAACTTGGTTTTATGCTTCATCTCTAGATCACCTCCCTCAAAAGGGTGTCAAACTCCTTTCAGAGTATAAGCATGACCCAATACCTCAGTAAGCATGCGCTAATGAAACAAACTTAGATACTGCAGAGATAAAAGTAGACTGATACTTCAATTCATTTACTTTTCATATATTATTACTGTGGTTTCCCAGTACCAGACACCCCCTCCTCAAGACATTATTAGATTTTATTAGATTTCGTAGCTTAGTCACTGCAGGAGCATGGCTGCACTACTTTGGGACCCAAGCAGACCTAGTGCTGCAGCCCTGCACCATGTCAGCTTCCCAGCTTAGACCACACATCTTTACATCACGCTCCACTGTGCATTTAGACAGACTCTCCAGGACATAGGGAAAATCTAATGCCTGTTGTCTACAGTTAGCCTGTACCCAGTGCTAAACTGCAGCAGTTCTGCTACCCCAGGACCCCTCCCCAGCTGAGAAGGGGAGCTGGGGAAAAAAAGGAGCAGAAGGCCAAGATGGAAGAGGCCCAGGAAGAGGAACTCCCCACCCTCAGTGAACTCCCTCCTTTTATAATAAGCTTGATGTCAGTGCTATGGGATACACCTGTGAGTCAGCTTGGGGCAGCTGCCCTGACTGAAACTCCCACTGACTCAGGGCTACTCATGGCCTGCCTGCCATGGCTGGCCCATGGGGCTGTGCCTGGGGAACCAGGACACCAGTGGAAAGGAAGGCAGGAAGACAAAGGTCAATATATGCAGTATTTCTCCTACCACTTATCTGCAGCCAGAAGCTAAAACAAGTTATGCTTATACACAAACCATCAATACACAGCCTTTTCAATATAAAACCCAGCTAGAAATCCTATGCAGAATTCTATCTTCAATGACTATGGCATTCTCTTTCCTTACCTTTCCAACCCAATGCTGTTCTACTTATATTCATCCAGAATGCTCTGCAAAGACTACTTTGTAGCCTTCCATTGCATCTCAGCCTGTTACTACATCAAATATTGAGAACATATCCCCCCTCCAACTAGTCCCATCCTCTACTACTGCCTGTGTTCATTCCACCATGTCAGGTCTCTGTTACTCAGTTTTGTACACTGGGAACTTCACTCATCCTCCCCTCATTCTTGAAGAGATTACCCCTAAATATCTGTATTATTAACCTATTATTCCCATGCCTTAAGACTCTCTAAAACTTAGCAAGGACAAAACATTTGTTCGCTGAGGCCACCAAATACCACAAAACAGTCTATGTACAACTCGTGGTGCAATTGTGTCTATCTGTTGTCTCTTCTGTAAAATTTCTGGGAGGAAAAAAATGTCTCTTGTGTTTATACAAGATCTTGTACAGTGATATCCTAACCCACAAATAGGATACCAAGACACTATGGTAATGTAAAAATCACCTTTGCAACACAAGGCCACCAGCAGTGCAGGGATGCCCACAGGCATCCTCTGGATTCTGTGCATATTTTTACACTGTCAGATGCCCATTTCTGTCTCAACCCCCTACAGTCAAGGAAGAAACAACAGATACTCTTATCACTCAGCTTTACTGTCTCATCCCTAATTTGGGCATAATCCCAGTTTAAACCAGTTATCTAGCAGCTAAAGATAATTTCTGTAGGCTGTGTAGTTTCCAGGAATAACTAATGCTGCATCCTCATCCCTCCATCAGGGAAACACCCAGCAGCATTTGCCAAATCCCCCCATACACACACTGCCCTACTTAGTAGGCCCATGTGGCACAGAGACCTAGCCCTCACAGCAGATGCTTCCCATGCTCCTGCATGGATTAGCCATTCAATTCACAGGCTCATCTATAGCTTTGATTTTTTGAGCCTTGTCGCTTTGCAATGTTTCAATGCACCACACACAGGCAGCTCCTAAGGACCAAGAGATCACTTGCCCACTGCTTCTGTCCCACGCTTAAGGAGGGCTTCAAAAGATATTCTAAGAAGCATCTAAACTATGCATACTGTAAATAAAATATATTCTTACAGAGTGGATGTAGCCCCAGTCCATAGTGTGAGGGGAGGAAGAAGGCAAGGGCAAAAACTTTCTTAGTCTCTGCAGTAAAATCTGCAGCTGATCCTTTTCCAAGCAGTGTAAAGTAATTTCTCCCTCAAAGGTCTTGAGCACTGCCTCAACTCTTTTGGTTCAAGCATTTCCTAAAAAGCTGGGAAGAACAAAAGCAAAACCAGAAACAGAATATTTCCACAGTTATCTTCATACAAAATAATGGAGAAAAAAATAAAATTCTTCATTTCTTCCAAATTCAGTATGTTAAATCCTATTCTACACATTGATGCTGTGCCCATTGAGCATAAATCACCAATTCCTCACTCTGAATTAAAGGCAGAAGCGATCAAATTCTCTGCAGAGGCAAGTGACCTCCAACTATTTGATCTCACAACTGTTTACATGCCTCCTTGTTCTGGAAGATTCACAGTAAAAGGCATCTGGAAGAGTTCAGTAGGAACACCTAACACCATCTGAATTAAGCACAGCACTCCCTGGTGTGATGGCACACACAACTGTGGAGTTGTGTGCTGGAATGCAAAGCAATATTCCACTGACTCACCACACTGAGCATCCAAACATGTCTGAGGAGCCACAGCTCTGCCCACTACAAGCTTCACCCACCCTGCCTTGCAGTGTCTTATCTCCAGGAAACAACACCTCATAGCTGGGAGATGTTTCCTGACAGAATGAAGACAACAAAACCTCAGCTTACTACTGAGAGATGTACACTGTTAAGAAAACATACATTTTACGTGGTTTTCTTTTTCCTGGGCATTGTACATTGAAATTTTGTGTAATTAGCACACAGATTTTTATTAACTTGGACTCTAGGTGTATTTAGATTATTGTGAAATGGTTAACATTTTTCCATGTGGTGATGCACCATGGAAGATAAAGATGCAGAAACAAAGAATATTTTCCATGCAGAAAATAACATACCAAACATTATTTGCAAGTTTAGAAATAAAGAGCCAATACACATATTACACACTTTTTTTTACAGGTGAAACACCTTGTCACAAAAATTAAATTATTCCCCTGCAGTTTGTAACACCAACCATCCCAAAGCACTCCTAGTTTCCTTTTCCCTTACTGTGCTCCTAAACTTTTCCCCTTCCAACCTATTAACTACTTGCAGTCTGGCTCTCCTGGGCAACTACTCCTCACAGACGTGTCTACATTTAGCCAGTACCCAGGGCTAAACTGTAGTGTTATTCTACCACCTGATTCTCCCTCCCCAGTTGAGAGGGAGAACTGGGAAAAATAGGGAGAAGCCCCATAGGTTGAAGTAGATTTAATGAGATAACAAAACAGATACAATCATGGTAATAAAGGATACAAGGTTATAATCACCCTGGTCCTTGAAGTCAGGAACAGAAGACCACAAGGGAAGAGTCCCAGTAAAAGAAACTCAATGCTTACTGAACTCCCTCCTTTTATAATGAGCATGATGAGGTGCTATGGGATACCCCTGTGAGTCAGCTGCCTTGACTGGATCTCCCAGCTGACTCAAAGCTACTCATGGCCTGCCTGCATGGCTGGCCCATGGGGCTGTGCCTGGGGAACCAGGACACCAGATGTGGCAATTTAAAGATGCAATTCACAGTTCCTCTCCTCAGGGGTTCAATTCCAGGCTTCACTAAAGCTTGCAAAGCAAATTAGAGCACTTCCCCACTGCACAAAACAATATTTGCTAATACAACTAGACCCATCAACTCAATCATTTATCCCAAAATATATGTGATACTTGGAGCACATCAACACAACAGCTACGCTGGTTCCATCTCCATCTATGCTCACTAGTCACCAGATCTCTGTTCAGTCATTCCAGTTCTTCCTCCCCAAATCTTTCCTGCACTTCCCAGCAGGGCTTTTTAGTCTCTGCTTGCAAAGACTGGATCATAAAACAACCAAAATGACCAAAATCATAACCTTTGAACGTGACAGGAGGTCCCATTATGCTTCCCTCATGCTGTTTGCTCTGTGCCCTTGACCCCTTCACTTGCTCCTCTGTCCCTTCATTGCTGGCTCCAAGGAACATGCCAAGCAAACTCCCCTTTGCTTGCTCCTCTTCTGCTTTTAGCCTCCCTTAGCCTTGGATTTTCTTTCAAGAAGGGTCAGCAAACGAGCCCCTTTGTAGCTCCCCCTGCCATCTGTCTTCTACAGGAATCTTCCACAGTCTCTTTGGGAACATCCCAACTTATTGTTCCCTTCCAGCTTTGCTTTGATTTGCCCCAGATGTTGCCAACCATATTTCTCCTTTCCCCTTGGCTTCCACTCCATATGTCTCAGTTTGGGCCAGCACAAGGAGAGCTCCTGCTTTCCTACAAATGCTTTTGTCCTATTTTAATTAAAGGGGCCGGTTACCCTCCAGCACAGCAATATGGTTATTAAATGCCTTTATCTCAACCAAAGGAGTGTATTTCAAAAAACTGCAAGGAAGCCAGAAATAAATAATTCACTGCAGGAATCTCATTCTTTTCAACTGTAATTCAGGTATCATCTTAAGCCTGCTATCTTCAGCTCAAAAAAAAATAAAAAAAAAGCTTATGGCTAAATTGCACACTGAATGCTAAGTCCATGTAGCCAGACTTGGTCCAGAAGAAGGGTCTTCACGAGCTAAAAGCACTTAGGAAAGATGACCTGCCACCCGAGACCATAAGAGACTGTGTATCCACTACAGCTGTAGTATGGCCATACTACATTGCTGTTCCCATCTCTCTTTTTCCAGGGTGCAACAGCGATTTAACCAGTCAAGCAATGAGTGCCCACTCTGTTCCTTAAACCAGTCATCCAGATTCAGAAGACACGATGTAAAAGCCGACGTTTGTGGAGCATGGAACACGGATCATACAGCATCAGCCCCTTTATCTCTACCCGTTGCTCCGGCAGTGGCACCTTGCTGGCTCTGCTGGGGCTGCAGCCTTCAGCAGCCCTGTGGATACAGAAAGATTTCCTTCATAGAAAGCAAGACAATATCCAGCTTCCAGTCAGTTTGTCAGTGAGATTCCCAAACAACCAAGCCCTCGAATGCAGTATCTAAACATCAGGGAGCTTTGTTTTCAAAAGACTCTCAGAATCAAAACTCTGTTTGAAAAATAGTGTTCTGCAGCATAGCTCTCCAAGCGTCCCCTCCAAGCCAGCTATCACAAGAACAGATGGAGTTGCCAAAGAACAGCAGATCTTCTCTTTTTAATTCTGATATTTATGCCAGATCCTGCACTCTACAGCAATCACAATTTCCATTTACCATGACAGTATATAAGCTGGATGCTACTGGATTAAAGAAATAAAGTACATACATTTGTAACTCAATAATGCACTGATACAGCCCCAAGACATGTTTCTAAAAAACAAGCAGATACGCTGCCACAAGCTAAAAATAACAAATGACAGTAGAAGGCAAATACAATATAGCAAATTGTGCTAAAGCACATAGTAGTCATCATAAATCAAGGACAAACAAAACATGAACAATATATACAGAGACAACTTGGAAGTGCTACTGAAATGACAAACAGCTCAAGAAGACAAATGGACAAGACATAAGACCGTTTTACTGCTAAAAAATGGTATTCCGTTGTGTCGAAGACCTCATCATTACAGATAACTTCCTCTGGGAAGGAAGAAGAAATGAAGGAGGTTCTAATTACTACCACAAAAAGTAAGATCTAGAATAAGATTTCAGAAACTATCTAAATGATCTAGGAGCTCGAGGTTCGTCTTCAAAAGCGAGTCAGGGGCTTCAGAAAATCTCATTGCTAGAGATGATGGTGAGAACTATTCAGGGAGTGCAATGCACCATGGCAGCCAGTAAGGACCATGGACCATGACCCACCTTTCATCTTACCAAACCACACCAGAGGTGTGAGCCTTTCTGAGGGCCAGCTGGTGCAGCAGGCACAGTCCAAAGCATGGAGCAAACCCAGGAAGGCACCTCAGGTGCTGTGCTCCCAGGAGGAAACAGGATGTCACACCATGAATGCAATGGGACAGGGATGCCCAAGCAGGAGTCAAATCTCTCCTCTTCCCAGAGGTGGTGGCACTTCAGTGTTAATCCTGTTTTCCAACCCTAGTGATGTTTTACTTTGCTACCCATTTCTTATAATGTTTTGGTCTTCTCCCCTTCCTTATCTCCTTTTATTTGAACCATGCAGCTGTAATCCACAGTCACCTTTTTTCTCTTTCTGTTTTCTTGTCCATTCAAGGAAAAATGTACCTATTGAGACTGCAAAAGGCTATGTCTCCAAGCCATCAAGGCCTTGTTTTATTGTGTGCAAGATCCTTCTAGCAGCCCAATTTCATACTTGATGCTGGAGGCCACATCTGCTTGACAAAACCTCTGCAAGCTAAACACAGACTCAGCAAAATCGTTTTTCAACTGCAGAGAGAAGAGACACAGGAGATCAGATGTTGACCAACATACTCCAGAAGCTCAAAAAAGCCCACCACTGCATTGTAAGCAGCAGCAAATTCTGCCCTGTGCTCCTTTTAAATAGCAGCTTGGAAGCACTTAGTTCAGCAAGCCAATTTGGTACCAGCTTCTTCGGGGCCGTGTGGCCCCATCTGCCTATTCCAGTTTAGTTTAGCTTTGACTGATCCCAGTTACATAACTGTACCCTTAAGCTCGTAAGTTGTAAGGTCAATATCAGGTTAAACTGTTGCTGTGTAAGACAATACAGGCAAAGCCTGAACTGTCCCACTACCACACCTATTTTGCTGTGTATCTGATGCAATTCCCAGCTCAAAGCTCAGCAGATTTCCTTTCCTTCTCACATACCTCTTCCTTTTTTTTCCCTTCTTCTTCCATTCCTCTCCCAGGTTATTTTTACTTTTATAATACGCTCAGGAAGATGACAAAAATGGAAGTTATAAAAGCTGAACTGACAGGAATGCTTCTGTACCTTCATTTTAACATACGCATTGAATTGAAGTGGTTTAGGGAGCACATCCCATGACCTGCCATGAGCACACTGAACAAGCATGAAGTGGGGCAGGAAAAGATAACAGTGTTTCACCAAATGTTCAACATTTTTAAACCTAAAGTGAAATAACCCATAAAAGCAGACAGAGCTCAACTTCAGAGCAGGTCTGTCCCGATAGTGTGTTGTTCTGAAGGCAGATACCTTGTAAGCCCTGGGCTCCCTAATGCTGAAATATTCTGGCAGGCTTGGTTAAATGAGCTTGTAGGAAAATTACCTGGCAAGTAGCTACTGAAACTTCCCTGCCAAAACCCTGCTGAAGTTTTGCAAGAGCACTGTCAAGCTGTCTCTGCAAAACACTTGCATTTGAGAAGGATTTTGTTGGGGCTTTTTCGAAATTTTACTAACAGCTTTAAAAATATCACCCTGGCTTTCTTTGCGTATGTGAGACATCAAGAGTAGTAGCACAGCAACAACTTTGGAGAACAATGCAATGAAAGAAATCACTCATCTTGTAAGCCTGCTTCAGCCTTGACATTGGAGAGCATCATACCTTCTGCAGTAACCCATCAACTTCTGTTCAGAAGAAGGTATGTTGTAGCAAAGGGTAGAGATAAAAAGTTTTAATTCTACTGTGGAAAGAAATGATACTCAAAGAATCACAGGATCCCAGAAAAAATAAGATCAGAACGGACCTCTGGGGGTCATCTGGTCCAATCTCTTGCTCAAAGCAGGGCCAGCTTCAAATTTTTATTGGGTACCTTGGGGTCCTGCCCTGTCAAGGGTTGAAAATTTCCAAGGACAAAGATTCCAGAGACTCTCTGAGCAAACCATTTCAAAACTTAACCGCTGCTGTGAATATTTTTTTTTCCTTACATCTAGTCAAAATTCCTCTCGCTGCAACTTGTGACTGTCATTGTGCAACTCCAAAAACACTCAGCTCCATTGTCTCCTGAGCTCCCATCTAGGCAGTAAAAGTGTAATTACATCACTCCTTATTCTTCCACAGACTGAAACAAATCTCAGCCTTTCCTTGTGCATTAAGCCATCTCATCCCCTAACTGTCTTGATGGCCCTCCACTCCACTTGCTCCAGTCTGTCAGCATCTCCCTTACACAAGATGTGGATTCACAAGGGCCAAGTCACTTCCCTTGGCCTGCCAATTAGCTTTTTGCTCATACAACCCAGTCTGCAGGCATCTAGTTCTCCACATTACATACCTTCCACCACTCATTAACTTACCTAGCTGGCTTTCCTCCAGTCCATGTGAGATGGTGTAATTTAGCTGCATTTGGGCTAAAAAACAGGTGGGAAACTGTTACACAGTTCAAGAAAGAAAAGTGTACTCTGTCTCCATTGAGGAGAGGTTTATGAAACAGAAAGGTCTTTATATGAGCCTTGATGGAGCGTGGAAATGGTATTTGCTCAGACCTCAAGTAGAGAAAAGGGGCAAGAAGCATTTCAGACAGTATTCCAGGGATTTTTCAAATATGCAAACGTACCAATATAAATCTTAATAATTATTGTACTAAAAAGTTGCTTTAAAGCCCTCCACACAGGTTAACTGCTAATTCCACCACATGCCTTTAGTGAATACAGAAGGAAGACACATTACCCCTGAAAAAAGTAAAACTTCTAATCATTGTGTTTATCTAAGTAATTTGACTGCCTAATTCTCACAGCTGGCTGTGGTTTGGTACCCTCTCCCCAGACCAGTCCACTTTGTATATAGTTTGCAAATACTCTGTCCCCTTCTAAAGTCGTATGAGACGTGTTCCCACAGTGCACTGCTACAAGAGCTGTCACTAGGCGCAGAGACACGAGCACATGCTTGAGAAACAGTAGTGAAGCAATGAGCAAAAGACATACCATATTTTGTCAGCAGGAATGTTATGAAACAGCCACAAGAAAACTCAACCATATTGTTCTAATTTAGGATAGAGTAGATAGGGTCTTATTTTGGAGCATGAAAATGTAATCTATCCCAGTCTCTCTTTCCCCACCACCCCTTTCAAATGAGCCTGGCCTGTCATCCACATTAAATTAACAGCTAAACATAGCTGACTTCCAACCAGGACACTAGGAGGATTTAGCCTTCCTATATACACATACACTTACAAAAGAAATTGTGGTAATGAGATCAAGATATTGCCCAAAATCCTCTTTGAATCAAGGGCAGGGAAAAAAAGAAGAGGGATTTCTTTATGATTTAAGAAGGATAAATATGATACATAAGATCAAAACAACAAAATTTGAGAAGTTATAGAAGACGTGTTAATCCATGTTCTTTAGCTTCAAATTCTCCCATTTCAAATAAGCATCAGCTTGTCCCAGAGCTTGATGGCACTGTATAAAGAAACAGTTGTTTATCTTCTAAAAACAGAAGATGGTGAGATCTCTTGGACAGTTTACCCGAAGAATCTATTGTGCCTAAACTCTTATGGGAATACAATTCAGAAAGGTTTATTCAATAAATTAAAAGAAATACCTCCTACAGAAATAAAAGACATAAAATAATGAAAAACATTTCCTGTTGGAGGAATATTTTTAGGCTTTTAGAGAAAGAGGCAAATGAAAAATGAACAGAGCACTTCCAACTGGTTTCTCACCACATTACTCTGAGTAGGATGCAACTCAACTGAAATTACCCTTTAGAGAAAAAAGAAAAAGACAGAGCTCAAAAAACATCTTGCCGTACTACAACAGTGGCAGAAAAAAAAACAGGATGAAGCTAATAAAACCTGAAAACAGCAATGGAAAAATTGGATTAGTCTTCTTCTTGCAAAATCAGTTATAGATGTTCAGTGGAGGTACAATCCCATCACTGAAAACCAAATCGAGGGAGCCTGTCCTTTTTAGGAGTATGACTCTGAGGCAGTGTAAAATCAATCTTAATCACAATATCAAAAAAAAAAAAAAAAAGAAAGAATATTTCATATGTTAGGGAAGTCTGTATCATACTCTAACTTTGCCAAAACCCATTTTGTCCATTTATGAGAACAAAAGGACTCATTAACATTTGACTTGGCCATCCCAAATAATAGGCTACAACTACAGTAAAGCAGCTTTTTTTCATTACAAACTTCAGGTGATGAAAGTAAGAAAAAAACACGTTATTTTCCTTTTTAATATTTGGCATGGAGGATAACTGAAGATAAACATCACAAGGACAAGTAGAAATGGATAAAAGACAGGCCCAACCTGAAAAGATCTCAGTGCATGGAACAGGAACTCTTTAATGAAAAGGGGAGAAAAGAGAAAAGCAGGAACTGCCCAGTGTCCCAGCAGGTTCTCAGCAGCCACAGGAAGAGTTTCTGCATGGGACTGAGTGCTCCGCTGCATCCTCACTAAGTGCAATGCTCAAAAATCTCTTTTTTGAGCTTAAGTCAAAGAGTGAATAATAACGTGAATCAGGTCTTTGCTTTGAGAGGATACAGACAGAGAAAACAGGGAGATCCAGAAAAGACAGTTCTGGTTTCACAACTTGGGAGGCTGATGCAAGCTGTTTTCATGGCCAGAATTGTGAGGATGATGACCCAGGGATGAAAGCTTTAGGGTGGGAAACTGGTGTTTGTATTTATGGGCCAGAGACACAGTACCTAACCTACTTAGCTCCAATAACACGAACATGTGGTACCCAACATCTGGTTCCAGTACGACAATGTGGGAAGCGTCAAGCACTGGAAACTCATCAAATCCTTCAAAACACTCTTAACTCTCCCAGGGATTTAATAACTCCTTGCTGACAACTGGACTGGAACAGACATATAGCTTGAAATAGTCAGTCTGCACACATCTAGGAAAAGCTGAAACTGAACCAGAAAGCATGTGCATACATTTCCATAGACGCATTTTATTGCTATGGGATAAGAATAGATAAAAATAATAGAAATTATTCTGGATGGACACACCTTAAAAATGTGTACTAAACAATAGATATAAAAGTTTCAAAGAGAGGTGAAGTAAACAAAATTCCTACAACTGAGTGATAACTAAAGGCTTTGCTTCCTACTTGGTACTCTAGTTTGACTGGTAGTTTTCTCCCACCAAAAGTAATCCACACACTCAAGTACTCTGTCAGATTGAAGCCTGAAAGCTCGATACCTTGCAAAACTGGACAATGAGTCTCAGTGTCAAATTCCAATGAAATCTGCATCTTGCCCTTACCTCCTTATTGTCCCCCTTCCAGTTTCCGTAAGCTGAATGGAATATTTGGCCTCTTCTCCCACCATTCAGACACCAGGTTCAGTTAAAAATCAGTGTAACTTGCGATGTACAAAAGCTATGTTTTAATACATCAGCTTAATTCCAGTGACCCTTAAGTTCTCAAATACTATGCCACATAGCCAGAAAATAAAATATGAGCAGCATTATATCATATTTAATGAAACTAAGACAGTATTGCCATTGTAACCTTAATTTTCATTACTTTTTCACGTTAAGATTTCAGCTCTGCAACTCTGACACTGACAATCTAGTTACTACTATACCAGCATGAGTGTTTAGCCTTACTTGCTCAGAACTCCCTGCTGGTTTCCATTGTGACATTTATATCTGGAAGGGGGAAAAAAAAAAAAAAAAAAGAAAGAAAAATACTTGCTTAATACCTACATGGTTGTAGAGTCACAACACCACATAAAAGTGAACAGACACTGTTGAAGAGTTCTCCACCTGCAAATTGTCGCAGCTGCAGTCCTTGTTATACAAGAGAGCCTGCAAAGCTAAATGTGCTGCAACTCCATCATGAAGTCAAGACAGCAGTCTGGGTTGTTGATATTTTAGAGGCTGCCCAAAATTACTTTTCAGTCTCATTTCTATTATTTTCACAAGTTCCTTTCCCATTACTTAAACAATACACACTCAGGGAGAATTCTGTCTGTCCTAGCTGTCATCTCCCATGTCTTCACCAAATGTCTTCAGACGTAACTTAGTTTGGAATGGGACAACTGCATTTGCCAAATTCAGAAATGTTGAATATATTTAGTTATTTTTAATGGCATTCCTCTTCTTACAAGACCCACAACATTTCAGCCCACCAAATTCTGCAGTTACAGAACTCCTACAGCATAGACTGGGACTGACTTACACTGAAACTAACCTGTGAATCTAGTGTTTTAGGGTGTCTTATGGAAGAAAACAAAGCAGAGCAGTCCAGTGCAGTACATATCAGCACACAAAGTTTTTTACTTTAAAAACCAAAAACTTTCCAAAATACAGTTCTGACATAACGCAATAAAAAGACCCCATCAAAGCGAAGAATACAAGTTAGCAACTGTTTGAAGGAAGACCAAAAAAAATCCAAGGTGGCAAAAAACCATCTAAACACACTAGATCCCCGTTTTGCTCCCTGGAGAGTTAATTAAGGCTCTACATGGGAACTCATTCAAACCTCTCTTCCATCTATATAGAAAAATGTCTAGGTTAGGTATCAAGGTGCTTAAGCATAACAGACACTGAGCTCACCTTTAATTTCAGCTATGTGTCACTCTTCAGAGATTATTATGAAAAAAAGATCAGCTAGTGCTGATGGCAATTTAATCCATTCCCTGTGATTCCTTCCCAAAGACAGACAGATTTTCCAGCCAATGGGGAAACAATTCTAGAGCATCACATCATAACAAGCCACGCAGTAAATACTGGCAAATGCAGAAGCAATGAAGTCAGAAACATGAGGCCATGAGCACAGTGAAGATAAAGCCTGTAAGACTATGGCAACCATAGTTGCAGTAAATATGACATCACCACGAGAGACTAAATGCTGAGGAGGTATTCCATTAAAATTCTTGAATGTACAGTGTTAAACTAGTTTACTGGGGAGTACTGACCTTTAGATGATGTGAACTATTGCAGCCTTCACTGGTAGACTTATCCCCATTTCCAAAGTGCAGAAACTTTTACAACTCAAGAGCTTCAGTTTAACCTCTGGTTTGACAAATGTGCTATCACATCAACGCTACTCAAAGTGCAATGCCTAGTGAAAACTGGGGAAAGGATGTCTTAGCTTATGTATCTCATCTTAATCTTTTGCAAGTGATGCAGTATATATACTTCTATTTCACATTTTCTTCATGCATCCTAACAAATAGGAAAAAACTGCCTTCTTTCTCTGCTTTGAGTAGGTAACCTACAAGTTTCAGAATATGCATCAATCATTGCTCACGAGTTGAATAGGGAAGGAAAAAATAAAAAAAAAAAGCTCTCCCTCCTCTAAATGTACAATGTATATGTTCTGCTCTTGCAAACTTGATTATGTGATCAGTCCTTTCTCTCTCCAAAACAACTTGCCCCACTAATCTCAAAGACAAAAACTCATTTGAAGCATTTGGATCTATATCCATATGGGAATGCGACCTCTCGATTTGCCAAATTTTTAAGAATTTTGGTTTACTCTTTATCTCTGAAAGTATTTTTGATGTATGACCTTCCATCAGCATAGTTCTGAAGCAAGCACTGGCTGTAAAAAAAAAAAACAGAAAGAAGTAAGCTAGTCACTCACAGCAACTTGGAAAAATGGGGTTAAAATTAATTTGTGAAAAATGGTGATGCTTAGCAGGAAACTTTGGCAAGCAAGGGGATAAAGAGGGAATGTGAGACTGCCTTCCTAATGGATTTAAACTCTCAAAGTATCAAGCAAGTGAATTTACGGAAGCTGAGTTCCCAAGGCAACTATTAGCTGAAACTGGTGGTGTGAGTGTCTACTGCTTCTGACAGCCATGCCCTAAATTATCTCTCCATATGACTCAAACAGAAGTTATAAATTAATTTACCTAAACTAATGTTCTGATTTTGTAGATAGGCAACTCCAACATCCTTGCAGCTAGCCACAGCCTGGCCAGCCAGCAGCTCAGGAGACACCAGGATGACTCCTGGCTTCTCCCCTAAAACTTGGTGAGGAACCAGGGTGATCTCCCCTCCCACACCATAGGAAACCCATCACCCCGTTGGGCTTGACAGAAAGCCTCCCTGGGCGAGCAGGCAGGCTGATTGCAGGCTGTGCCAGGAGGAAGAAGAAGTGAGGAAGTGCTGAGCTAACCGCCCGCAGAAACCCGATGGTGCTGAGGAGCAAGCTGCAAACACACGACGTTGCCTCCTGCTTCCCAGCAGCCAGGCGTGCGAGCAGGAAGCTGCAGACATTGCATTGCTTTTATTCTAAAAACAGCTCTCCCAAATAAAGGGCATCCTAGCTGGAGAGATATTAAAGTTTAATTATTCAGTAACACACTGTGTATGATAACAAAATAATCAGGCCATATAAGTTTAAGTGTGTAGATTGGGTTTACCATAACAAAGAGATTACTCAGATACATTCACATGATTTGCCATATTTGTTACACACATGCTGGGGCTTTTCCATATTCGTCTTCAGGACAGAAAAATAAGCAGAAGAATTAACGCAACTTGAGACTTCACACAGATCTGTTCATTTTGAGCTATTTTGGACTTTTCACCTGGCAAATGTCTTCTACTCAGTCACTGTAAAACACTTGCATCCTTAACTTGTATGGGACTACTCACATACTTAAGCATAAATGCATGACTAAATGTTGGCAGAATCAAAGCTTTAAGGTATCTCTACATATTTTTATCACCTTTTCCCATGATATTTAGTTTACTTAGAGAATCACTTAACCTTTTGAAACACTCAATGAAAGCATAACAGACAATTTTTTAAGTGAAAGTGAATTTTCTTTAAGGGCTTAAAAGAACAGCTGAGATCCAACGGGAATTGAGGATGAATGCTTTTTCCCTTGGCTTTGCCTCATTGAAACCACTGGAAATGTTGACACTGATTTCCACACACCCAGGAACAGGCTTTTTATTTAAGAAGCTTATGCATGAGCAGATAATAGAAAGGAGAGAGAATGCTTTTCAGCGAAGTAAAGCTCTACTAAAAATAATCTTCACAACTGTAAAATATTCTTGTGAATGAAATTACACAACGATAAAGAAGAGCCAGACCACCCAGGAGTGAGATATACCCCAGTCACATAGAACAATGCTTCACACCCAAAAATTTATAGATCCAAGAATACAGACCTAACACCTTTGTACAAAGCCTTTAGATGTGACTGGCTGCTGAGGCTGGAAACCCCCTGTGCACTCTGGCATTCCATTAAAAATTACTGATGAATGGCTGCATGAATTGAGCAGCAACCTTCCCATCCTGAGGCGAGCAGACAGGGCTGTGGTATAAAAGGCTGAAGTCAAGGAACTATAATAAAAACAGGTAAAACAAACCATCCATCCTTCTCCTGCCCTGATATCAAAGCTGTTACAGACATTTTGGCCTCACATACAGAAATTGCAGACCAGCTGGTAGGGGAGGGCTCGGTGCAGGCTCTAAAGCCTGTGTACTGTGGTGTCAGATGCTCTGGGTACCCCTGCAGCCCTGAAGCACTGGGCTGCCCAAGGGTGGGATTCGCATAGCTTGTGCGCCAGCACCTGCTGCAAACCATATCTTCATCACGTCCCTCTAGATGGCACCACACAGATCCAGCTTGGGATGGGTGAAGGAGGTCCTGCCCAGAAGTTATTATTTTGGGGGGGTTCTGAAGAAAAAAACTCCGTAGCATTTTTACTTCTCTTTACTGCCTTAGAGATTAAGGTAGGGGAAAGACAAAAATTTCCACATATATATCTCTTATAATATTATTTTTAGTGCATAACTCTGTTGCTTGCACAGTGGCTTTAAAGAATTATTTTCCAAAAGTGCAATTATACTGAAGGTGTTGGAATGAAGGTAAAGAACACAGGTTTTGCAATGAACACTTCTTTTATTCCCCAGCTAACAGGATGGGTATTTTTAAGTGCTCAAACCAAAATCTTCTATGCTCATTTTTGGTCATCTATTCAGTTGTCTTTTACAGCTGAGTAAAATCATCACCGTGATGTATTTCATTTTCTAAGTTGGAAAAAATGGGACTACACATTTTGTCTTGCAAATGCAATGATTTGGATAATGGAACTTTTTAAAGTTACAATATTACAAATAGTTATTTCCTTTTCACCTAATAAAATGTGTTGTTTTCACCTCCTCAAGCAGGCTTGCTTTGCCACAGCTAGGGTGAAGCCCCAGAAACAAAGAATCCTTCACTTCCTAAAAACTGAACGAGTCTTTTTCCAATGAAGACTAAATAGGAAGCAAACAAAAATAAATCAAACTGCATGAACGTTTGGATGCATGCCTACAATCAGAGGGGGAATATGATCAAAATTATGTATGTGAAGTTTCTTTTAACATACAGAATAAAAACATTTATGCATGTTGTTGCTGACAGCTATAACAACTAAATTAATATTTGTATAGCTCCCTGAAAACAGAAACTTTGAAACCAGCAGGTATCAGGTTATACGACAACTGACATACAGTGCCACAAATTCACAGCACCAAGGCTGACCCACTGCGGCAGCCCGGCTCCAGGTGAAGCACACCCTGCCCCGACACCGCATCCCCACCACCGTGACTGCTGGGATGACAACCGCAGTGACACTTGTGCCCAACCGAGGGCTCAGGGAGAGGGGTGGCCTGGCCACCTGCTCGGCCCAGACACGGGGTCCCGGCACAGAGCCACGGATACTCCCTTGTCCTGGCAGCACTGCGCTCAGATATTCCCAAAATGGTTCTCTTGCAAGAGAATCACATTGGTTTTTATTTCCTAATGTAACGGTGGGGTTTTCTTTATATTGCACTCACACATGTACCTCGGTTACTCCAAAAATCAGGCCTCACCGATAGGAAAGCTGCCTCCAAAATACAAGCGTGCACTGTTAGTGTAAACACCCGTTTCTTAGATGTATGAAAGACACTTACCCAGGTTCAAATGCCAAGTAAACAACAATTTGTCAGAGAACAGCACTGTAACATCACATAAAACTGCACTGAATCAATTTTTACTGGAAAATTACATCACTATAATGCAATCATGTTATTAAAAATATAACGCACACACCGCCCGAAAATAAAAAAGGTTTGACTATTTAAAAATTCACATGGATTCAGTGAGAACAGGGAAACCTGCTTACAGCTGCAGATCAGACTGTGCTCTGAGTCTTGGACCCAGCCAGGAAACTCTGCACAGGAAGTCTTATGCATCTTATATTTTTTGATGTTCCTTATCAAATTGTAAGTGGATAAGCAGTCAATTTACCCTTAATTAGTGTGAGCATCCACTGTCTCACTGGAGGCGTTTTGTTACTGACACTGCAACTCCCACAGGGTTCTTTGAAATCAGGAACTTACAACTATCTGAAAATTCAAGTATCAAGATGGAATATTGCTAAGGGTAACTTCTGATCACAAGATTTAATAATAATTCATTTTTGAAAGCTGCTTCAATCCATTTTTGCAGCTAAAAATCTTCACTGCCTCTTTCCACATTAGCCAGTACCGTGCCTGAAGTCACCACCCAGGTGCTGACACTCCATCCCACGTGGCAGATGTTGCTGACTTTTATCCCCAAAGCTAACAGGAGGATGCGGGGGCTCATTTAGGGTGAGACGCAGCCTTCGCCCTAAAAACTACTTCTCGTAATCTTGTGCCACCACGGTGCCTAGTTGGGCTTTGGATGCCAGATCACTGTGTAAGGTAACGATTTTTCAAGGACTTCTGCATCCCACTGAAATGACGGAGCTGTTTTGTCAATAGATCTCGTCAGTATGGGCTATTGATCATAAATACCTTTTACATGAAAATGGAAATAAAAAGGCTTCCTTCCCACTCCATCCCCAGGCACTACTCAACGGTTAAGTGGGAAACCTCACCACCACGAAGAGGATGGAGAATTTCCTCAAAAAAAACTTTGTTCTTCTCCCGCTACCAAGGGCTGTGCGAACCAGCTCGCCGAGCGATGGCTATCAAGACGCAATGCCACATTCTTTGAATACACTCATCCCGCGGTACGGTATCTGCAGCCCAACATCCACCACATCCAAGTTAAATGAATAAATATTTGCCTCGCAAAGTTGGGTTTGTCTTGGAATACGATCACTCCTCATGTGGTTTTGACACATGTGCCTTGTCAAATAAATCACAGCTCCCTGGGTGTGCGCATTAAAAATAATTTGTCTATCTTGTTCGAAGACATCACACACTTGGGTTTACGAGGTGTGGAAGTGGGAGGGGAAGGTTTTACATGCCCGGGACAACTACATATGGAGGCTGCCGCGGGAACATCACATCCCGCCGCCCGCCCCACCAGCACCGCGGATCCTGGCGCCGACACCCGCACCCGTTTCCCACGGCGCCCTCCACGCCACCGCCGAGGGGTCCCGCGGACCGGCGGCCGCGGGGCTCCGAGGGCCTCCCCGCCGGGGGCGAGGGCGGCGCGGCGAGTGCCCGTCCCCGGGGGCGGGCGGGCCTACCTCGGATTTCCACACGACGTAGGCGGCGGGGCGCGGCCCGGGCGGCGAGGGCTGCCCCTTCCTCTGCTGCAGCCAGCGCCGGGGCGAGGAGAAGATGCTGTTGGCGGGGCCGGCGGGGCCGCTCAGCGCCGAGGCCGAGGGGGTGCGCGCCAGGAAGGGCAGCTCCCAGCCGGGGCTCCGCTTCCCGCGGGGGCTCTCCTCGTCGAAGAGGGAGCTGCCCGGCGGCGACCGCTCGAGCGGGGTGCTGGGGGTGGAGAAGGAGGAGCCGGGGGATGGCGGGACGCCCCGAGGACCGCGGCGCTCCCCCGGGGGGCTGCCGGCCACCCGCGCCCGCGGCCCCCTGCCCGCGCCCTCGGCCTCCTCCCGGCCGCCGCCGCCGATGATGGCGGGGTCGAGGCTGCGCGTCTGGCGGAGCCTCCGCTTGGAGAGGCTCTTGGCGGCGGCGGGGGCGGCGGCGGCCGGGGAGGAGCAGGAGAAGACGCTGCTCAGCAGGCTCTGTGCCGACATCGCGGTGGCCGCTGCCCCGGGGGCGGCCGGGGTCCGGGGCGCTTGCTGCCTCTGCTTTCGGCCGCGGCGGCGCGGAGCGGTGCGGCTCTGGGGGCGCCCCCCGCGCCCGGGCTCAGCCCCCGGCGGCGTGGCCCGACGGCGGCACCGGGGGGCTCATGGCGGCGTCCGGCGCTGGGGCTGCTCCGGGGCTGCCGCCGCCGCGGTCACTTTGCTGGGAGGGAGAGGGAGGGAAAGGGAAGAAGAAAAAGTTACGAGAGAAAAGGGGAGGGAAGGAGGCAGCAGCGGAGCTTTTATCTCGGCTCGCCGCAGCCTGCCAGAGGCACTCCCCCCGCGGCCGCGATGCGCGCGGGAGCCGCTTGCTTCCCCCCCACCCCGTCGGGTCCCCGGGTGGCAGGGCCCGCCTGCCGCCCCCCGAGGCGGGGGGAGCCGGTCTTGGTGTCGCCCGCAGCCCGGCGCAGCCGTCGGGGACGCAGCGGCGGACAGCTCCGCCGGGCGGCGAGGGCACTGGGGTGCGGGACCCGGGCGGCCCCGACGGGGCGCTGCGGCCTCGCTGGCACTGCGCTGTTGCGTTCTGGGGAGCGATCGAGCAGCGGGACACAGTTATTCCTCCTAGCGATCACTGCAGAGGCACAGCGAGGAAGCCCCTGCCGGACCCTGCCCAGCCCAGCGCCGCATCCCCCTCCCGGCGGCGGCCGCTCCGGAGCGGCGGGGTGGCGCTGGGCTGCTGGCTGTGGGACCCCCGCATGCTCCCTGGCAGTGCTGGGGGCAGCTGGTTCCTTCAGGAAAGCTCACAGCAACAGGCAGGGTGCTGGCAGTGTACGGGACACGTCTGTAGGGCTGCCAGGACCTCGAGCGGGCAATTCTATCCTGATCCAAGTCTCTCTTTTCATTCTGTGCCAGTTTTAGATGGTTGTACATATTTTACCACAACAAACACCTGAAGGCACACTGCTACTCCTGTCTGACAGTCTATGCGGAGCAATCCTCTGTGGATGTCAGTCCCGCGGGCAGCATGGGTAACCCGAGACCTGTAATGTTCTGCTGGATCAGTGACAGCAGCAGGAAAAGGGAGTGGGACCGGTGAAGCTGAGCCTCCTCAGGACAGATAACTAAACTTGCTTGATCCTCCATAGAGTCTCTGCTCTCTCTCCAAGCATAGGCAGAGAAACCTCTATCAGGAGAAATGCACAAACTTGGGAAAGCCAAAACCGTAAAGAAATGCAGGAGGAGAGCACCCACAGGAGGAACACCACAAAGCCCCAGGCTGGCAGTCAGCCAGCTCCTTCCCCACCTGGAGGGAGGACACGGTCCCTCAGCTGCAGGATCTGGCTCCTGCATCTCTCTCCCAGCTGGGAACACCAAGTCCTCCTCTCGCTGGAAGCAGTTCAGTGGCAATGGTTCGTTCTGGAGGCCCCACAGCATCGTTTCCTGACTGTTTCTGCCTTATTAAGCTGTAGCTAACCGTTAGCTTAATGGGTGGGTTCAGATCTGTCACTTTGTTACCAGTGAGGAAAACAGCCATTATATGTTTCAAGATGAAGAGCAAAACATACAAACCCAAATCTTCTTTTGCTTCCAGACCAATGGGGGAGAGAGTGGAAGACGCCTAAGGAGAGACTAGCCAAGAGCTCTAGTGCAGGTCTTGAATCTCCTCTGTCTCAGGTGAAATCCGTTAGACTACTGATCCCATGGGGCATAAGCATCTTTCTTTTGACCACCATCTCCACAGTCTCCCCAAAAGTATCGCAGACAACTCTTAAAATTCCAAAGAATATTTTGTCCAGACTTCTGAAAAAAATTCTGAAAAGAAAGGTGAATTAGAAAACAGGAGCATTTGGCTACTCTTATTTTTCTTCAGAATTTATTAAGCATAAGAAAAGAAAAGCCACTCATTTTTTTTTCTTACAGAAGAATTCCTAATTTTATAATTCCTGGGATTTAATTTTTGGGACGAAAAGACTCATAGTTAAATTTTAGCTCTTCCAGTTTTTCTGTGATGATGGGAGAGCTGTTAGGATATTTTCAGAACCTTTGTCTCTATTACAGTGGAAGTGATCTATAGGCACAGTGTTCAAAGCTGCTCCTCCAGAGGAGAAAGTGCTACAGAAGTGTTTGTGGAAGCATCCGGGGAGTGGGTGCATAACTTAAGTCCACACGAGGAGCTGGCACCCAGCTTTGGGTGAAGGTTTGACCTTCACCTAGGTGGTGACCAAGTGCTGCGATGGCCTGGTCCTGTTTCTGCAGAGGCCAACGTGTGTTTTGGCAGTGACCTTGACAAGACCTGTATGGTTGTCCCACAGAAACTGTTTCGACACTCCCCTGATTCTTACCTGCCGTGTGGCTCTCTGCAGGTCAGTCACCAAGACACCCTGAGGAGTCTTGGCAAGTGTTTGCCCAGAGTGGCTACACAGTTCTTGGCTAGGACAGCTGAATCAACATGATAGCACCTTTTTTTTGTTTTTTGGTTTTTTGTTTTTTAAAAAAAAAAGCCACCTTCTATAAAGAGAAAGAGATGTTCATTTATGCTGAAAGGGAAAAGCGATGGAATGTCATTACTCCTCCAAATGTTTGCTGTATTGCAGCAATAATAATGACACAAGTGACTGCTACTGTATACCCACTGGACAGCAGTGTATATACATGAAGTTATATACATAGTGTGTACATATACTACACAGCACATATGTAACTATATAGGTCATTTTATATATGCAGTGCATATAGAGTGCCCCTATATACACCAGAGTTACGTATATATATTTATATACGGAGACAGTATAGATGTCACGCGCTCCAAGCCCAGCACGGAAGCGCCAAACAGCACAAACCTACGAGACACCGCGGGGGCCGCTTAACGCCCTCACTCAGGGCGGGCAGCCCGCCGGGCACAGCGGCGGGCTCTCACCCCGGCTCGTGTCACCGGGGCTGCGCCGCGCGGGGCCGCGGCCGAGCCGGGCAGGCAGCGCAGGGCCGCGGGCACGGGGAGACAGGCCCCGCCCCTCCCCGCGCGGCCCCGCCCCGCCGGGCCGTAGGCCCCGCCCCCCGCCCCCCGCCCTGCCCGCAGCCGCCGCGCCGATGCCACGTGGGAGGCGGCGGAGCCGCCGTCGGCGCCGGGCCGGAACCGCGGCCCCCCTGACGCTTGGGACGGCCCTCGCCGGGCGCCGGGAGGAGGGGAGGTCGCGGAGCCCCCGGGATCGCGCCGGTATCGCCGAGACCCAATGGGTGCTCGGCGCGGTGGCGCCCGGCTCGCGGCTCGGCCTCCCGGGCCTAGAGGCGCTGGCGGCGGCGGCCGGGCCTAGGGGCGGCTCCCCGCCCTGGGCGGCGCCCTCGCTGCTCCAGGTGCCGGCGGCGGCCCACCCGGCCCCGCGGCGGGACGGCAGCGACCTGCCCGCCGGCGCGCCGGCCGCCCTGGCCGTGCTGCGCCTCCAGCCTGGTGCCGACGGCTCGGCGCGGGCGGCGGCGGCGGCGGCAGCGGCGGGGGCCGCGCCGCGCCTGCGGACCGTCTACGTGAACCCGCGCTGGCTGGAGCGGCAGGCCGCGCTGGGGGCGGCGGCAGCGGCGGCCAGCCCCTGCGCCGAGGCGGCGGCGGCAGCGGCGGCGAGCGGCGCGGCCGGGGGCCCGGCGGTAGCGGCGGCCGCGGCAGCGGGGCAGGGCGAGGCGGCGGCGGAGGCGGCGGCCACCCCCTACGTGGGGCTGCGGCGGCCGCTGGGCTACCAGCTGGCCAAGGCCACCAAGGAGCGGATCTGGCGGGGGGAGTTCATTGACCTCTTTTCCTTGCTCCACACAGAGCTGGCCCCCGAGCACGGCCCGCGCCCGGGGGACACGCTGGACCAGTGGGTCTCGGCCTTCCTGGTGTACGCCAGCGTGGTGTGCGAGAAGCACCCGGCGCGGTGCGGGGCCATGTTCAAGTACCTGGACACCATCCGCAAGCTGCACGCCACCTACGGGGGCACCTCGTGGATGAGCTACGACGAGGACTTTCGGCGGCGGGCGGCCAAGGACCCCACCCTGCCCTGGGGCGACGTCGACCTTGACCTCTGGATGAAGTGGATGGCGCCCCTCAAGTCGCTTATCAGCAGGCACCCGCGTGCTGAGAGCGAGCCGCAGGCCGCACCAGCCGCGACACCGCCGCCGCCGCCACCAGCACCACCACCGTCCCAGAGCCCCAAGCAGGAGGAGAAAAGCCAGGTGTGACGGGCCGGCAGCTGTGCGTTTCCCCACTCCCCTGGCTGGGCACGGTGCCCCCTCGGAGGGGAAGAGGAGACATGGGCAGTCGGGGTGCTCTCGAGTCAGTCAGTGGCTCCCGTGTGGTGACACTGACCCTTTGCTCATGTTGGCCACAGTGTCACCTGGTGAGCCATGGGGCTGCACGGGACTCCAGCTGGCCACCATGGGTGGTGTGGGCATTGCTGGAGAGAAAAACACGCTCTCAGCAGATAGTTTTTTGTAGCATTTATTGCTTTGGCCACCAGAAATTCAGAACCCCACGAATTCCCTCCCCTGGTATATCATTGCATTTTCCTTAAGGTGTCAAAAAGATGTCTGTGGTTTTTCTTTTTTCCTGAGTTTTCTTTAAAAAATTAACTTTCTTAACCATATAGCTGCCCGTATGTAAGACAAAGAGTACAGGCTCTACAGTTACTATGGGAGCATGTGGTAGTTGTAGGCTGTGTGGGAGGCCAGAAAAATCGATGTGAATAAAGATAAGCTTCAATATGAATGGCCGCAGCTTGCAGATTAACCTTGTTGGGGACTCGGTAGATTTAATCCACAAACTCAGGCCTGTTTTGTAGGAAAAGATGGTGGGTGTGATGTGGGGAAGTACGGAAGATGATGTATACGTTAAGGTTTTGCTTTTAGTATAGGCATCAAGTGTCACTGAACTGGTGTAACCGCTGATATACATGGGCAGATCTCTCTCCACTGCCAGAGCTGTGACAGCAAGCTTCGCTGGTACAAAGGGCTGTCTCCTGATATTGGGAGTTGTGCTGCTTCTCTTATACTGGTGGGTGTAGTTTGTCAGATCCCCAGCACAGAAAATGCTGAATGCTTAACATTGAGTTTCATGCCAGCTGAATGATGGTAGGGAGATTCTGTTATATTTGCTATATTTCTTTCTAAACAATTTTTTTAGGATCATAGGAAGAACCTTTGCATTCTTGAAGGGCTTTTATTCTAGCTCAGCAGATGCTGTGCTTCCTGGGGATTGCCAGCACAGAGGAGTGGCTAAATAGTTGGACTCTGTTAGCCTGATCTGGAAAGGGAGGACCCTTTTTCAGGACATCTGCAAGTGCTTGGTGTGTCACACCTAATCCTGGCTTTGCTGCCTATCAAAAGTGACTGCAACAAAGAAAGGAAGCTAACACCACACAGTAATATAGATAAACAGGTCCCTGTGCAGGCCTTGTGGCCTTGGTGCGTTCTGTGGTTCATGCTCTAGAGTTATGCAACTTTTTCTGGTATCTCTGTTTAGATTTCTCCTATCTCGAGCACAACAGCTCAGTTCTTGTTTTGCTATGCATCTTATGTGAGCACCAGATGAGCAACGGGTCATAGATTTCATCTCATCCAAGACTGGATCTTCAGCTTGTCATGCTAACCAGGCTTGTAACTTCTTCCACAGCAGCTGGTCTGTCAGTGCAGAGCTTTACACTGTTGTCTGCTGAGGCACCAAGACGTCTCAATCCCTTTTGGTTTTGTGGAAATTCACCAGTTGATTTTTAGCAGTGGCATTGATTTATTTTTTTCTCCCCACGGAAACTGTGTAAAGAAAAGTTAAACATGTTTATCTTAACTAAGTAACTTAGAAGATACCAGAAGTCTAATGTTTGTAGAAACAGTACTGCTTTAGCAGCACGATGAAAAGCAAGAGTAAAAGTTGTGCAGTTGTTCAGTGTGGGTTCAACTGCCTATTATTAGAGCAGTTTTTAGTTGGTTGCACATAGTCTCTTTAACTGTTTAAAAGAAAAAAATGTCCTTAACTGAAATAATGGTTTGAGCAGCTGTTAAATGTAGATGAGGCCTAAGATAAAGCATGAGTTTATCATTTGCAAGGCAGCAGCAAGGAAATGCTGCTCTCTTGGAGGTGACCTGTGGGTTTTCCCCTCAGCATTGCAAGCTCTAATTGTGCTGTGTAAAACTACTTCAGAGAAGTAAGACGTGACTTCACATTCGGGCAAAAGAATTGATGAATTAAAATGGGAGAGAATAGGCTTTTATGGACTTAAAGCTTAGGTTCTGGCCAAAGCTATTCCACAGGCATGCTGTCAAGAGGAAGAGGAGGTGTTTTACAAAAGCCTTTTCTTCCAGACTGTTTGAACTGGTTTTGTTTTCATAATTTCAAAGGATAGCATTAAGCAGCCTGACTGGATTTCATTTCCCGTTTTAGTTGAAGGCTCCTTAGATTTGAGTTTCATGTAGTACCTGTGTCTCTGGTTCTGCAGTTCCACAGAAGGTTAACTGGGAAAAACAAAGTCCAAGAAAACAAAGTGTAGTGTTTGAGGCTAGCTGTCCTTCCTAAGGCAGCCATGAGGAGCTGTAACTTTGCTTTCCACATAAAGAACAAAGTGAGAAACCCTAGTTTTAGTTTGAGTGCAAAAATTGGCACGTATGTAGGATAGCCGAGATTGAATCCTGCAAATTTATGTTTGCATTAACTTCAGACAATTCTCAGTTGTTTTTTTTTTTTTCCAGACTCCATGAAAACAGAAGGCCGGTTGGGATGGCAGTCAGACTTAAGTGGGTGAGTTTATATATAAAAATGACTAACTTTGGATCTGAAATATATGCAGATTTGTTAAATACAGAATTTCTTATTGGTGCCAACAGCCTGACTCCGTTGGTGTTTAAGTGGAGCTCTGGTATTCTAGTGCATTCTTTTACCTCTGCTTCTGTTGCGTTGCAAGCTGTGCTAGAGAAGACGTAGGAAATTCATTTTACCCAATCAGCAATTGTAACAATGGACTACAAACCTGCAGAGCAAGCCAGTTTGCTGGAAAACAGGAATTCCTGCAGCGCAGCACTTGTCACAGACTATCCAAAGAGGGCAAAGATTCAGGAAGGTGAATAAATTGAACATTGGTTGAATGAGGTCAGGAACAGTCTCCCGGAGGAGAACCCTGCTCTAAAATACTACTTTGAAAGTATGAGCCAATTTAATGCGCAGATTAACCCTTCTCATTTGAGCAAACTTGTGTGCAATCCTGGATCTTTGCAGATCACAACCGGACACTTCAAAAACCTATGTACTATATTTGTTTTTTTAAAAAAATAAATCATAACTTGTCTTGTTACAGCTGTTATTTTTACCATTTCATTGAGACTATCTGCAACATAAATGTATACTTTACTTGAAACAGTATCATACACTTGGTATAATAACTCAGGTTGTCAGCAGAATTATTCTGTGAGGCTCAATATTGCCTTTCCATTCTCTGAAAAATGCATTAACCATTGCTGTCATTGTCAGAAATCAGTTATAGCCCAATTGCGCATTACAAAATTCATGATCAAACATAATAATTGACCTAAATTATTATTCTGTTTTTATTCTTGTAGAATACTTAAAATCCTGAGCATCAGATTAGACCTTTGTCTAGTGTTCATGCCTAGTCTGGTGTTCATGAAAGTCATATTCACTGGTTCACGGTTTAATCATTCTACATCTCAGTGTTTTGTTTTCTTTTCCTTTTCCCTTGCATACTAGGGAGTATGATCAAGGTAATACTGTGATCCAGTAACGCGCATGATGGTAAGGGTATGCCTTTAGTTGTTTCAGGAAAAAGCTGCCATTATTTGCTCTCTTTTACCTTTCTTGATAGTTTCAATAATATGCATAACATGAAGTGTTTGTAAATTGATATTAAACTGTTTGTGACTTCACCTAAATAAATTTTTATATATAAATGCTGTTCTTAATCTTAGCCTCTTTTTTTTTTCTTTTTTTTTTTCCTCTTAACTATCAACAGAAAACTAATCGGCTGTTGAAATTTTCTTTTAATATTTTGCACAAAGGCTTGATAATGTTGTAGCTGTAGTTGTTGTAGCTTGTTCATCTTTGCCAGTTGTGGAGACAGTGCTAGGTATCAGGCCTTGATCTGCCTGAAAAAGAAATAAACGCTCTACTGAAATACCAGTATTTTCTCGGCCTCTGAACTGGGACTCTGATCCAGTGAATGCTGAGATGCCTGCGTTCAGTACAGTAGAATATAGAGCACTTTTCCAGATGGAATTACAGGTTATAAAAATATTTTTGAGAAGGTGCTTAAGCTCAATAATCGGATCACTCGTTTCATTTTTCCCCTGTCCTGTTTTCTTAAGAAGTCAGAACTCAGTTACTCACTGGTCCATGCTGCGTTTCTTCACCATTGTTGCTACACATGAACCACTGTGGGCATCCTCTGAGGAAGTACTGTAATACTGGCAGGATTTGGGGAGAGGCATAGGAAGGAAGGGATGAGGAGCAGGGAAGGATGAGCCTCCTCAGTCCCACTGATGAATTGCTCAACTGTGGGTCTTAACCTAGTGACTCAGAACAGCAAAGCAGCAACAATTTTGTTTTTCTTGTCCTATTTGGGAGCAGCATGCCCAGCTGGAGTCTGAAACACTTCCTAATGTTCTTTGCCGAGTCCTGCCAAGAATTTGTTGGGTTTGTTTGTTACTCTTTCCAGTCTGGTGCCCTTCCTGGTATTCTGTCACCTCCCTGTTTCCTGGTTGCTACTGGTGCTGGGTTGGACCACCCTTGTCTTCTGCATCTGCTGTAGACTGGCTCTCCAGTGTTAGTGGCTGCTTTAAAATCACTGCCTGCTTTCATAAAGAAACTTGTCTTTCAAATTATTAGCCCTGGTGTTTTTAAGATGTGGGACTTACCACCACCACCACCTCCTTTTTTTTTTTTTTTTTTTTTTTCTTTTCTTCATTAACTTGACCTTCATCACTCTCTTTGAGCTACCCAGTAATTTCACTGTGGTACTTGCATTCTTGCTTTGGGGTTTGTTGTTGCACATGTGCTGTAAGCTTCTTGAAATTTCCTTGTTCATTAGTTTCTCATTAAAAGTGTTGGACTTCAGTGGGTTTCTTCAAATACCAAGTTACCACCTGGGTTTGCATATGTCATTGACACCAAATGAATCCTTTACAGCTCCTGCTGTTGTCTTGTCCTTGTTGAGTCAGCATGCTGGTTGTGTTGAAAGAGTGGTGCACAGTTGCATATCCTCTGTTCATCACTGATTTACAAGCATATTTCTTCTGGTGATTGTAAGCTAAACTTGCTGTCATTTCCATGGTATGGCAGGCAGCATGGAGATGCTGAAGATGCCTACTGTCTGAGAGCAGACATTGAGGATAACCCTTAAACCAAGTGATGTGTGAAGATAAGAGTACACGGTTGGTGAGAGGCTTAGCATGGAAATGAATCTCAATTCAGTTACTCGTTCAGTAACTGTGATCTATAGCAGGAATCAGTGATACACAGGATTTTTTTCTATACTATTTCTCTAAGTCCTGTTATGTCGCATGGGGGGGATGTTTTCTTTCACTGTCACTGCAATTTCTTATGTTTTTTTCAAAATAAAATATCTTGAACATTTGTACAAAGTTGCAGCAAAGCTTTTCCCTGAGACTGACAGAATTTCCAGTTGGGAATACCTGTAAAATGTGTGGGAATTGATTTGTTTGGGAGGACTAGTATCTTACAGAAAAATAGTTTTCTGTCAGTTGACTAGAATTACGTAGCATGTGCTTCTGGGGAGTAATTTCAGTAAGTTCATTTTTAGGAATTTCTAGCAAGACAGGAATTTTTTTTCACAGATGTGCTTTTTCATGTGCTGGATTGATAGACATTGCTATTACGAAGAGCAAATTTAAACCAGTGCAATGCGACTCTTGCAGCACAAAATATGTTGCAACTTGGAAAGGGATGAAGCTGAATTACATATGTCTTTGAGCACACTGACGTGGCTTGGGAGTTTAGAATTGAGCTTCAGCAAAGGTAAGAGTCCAATAAATGGGATTTCCGGCTTCCACCTGGAAAATTATGTATTTGTAAACTTGAAATTATTTCAAGAAATAATTTTACTGTTTTTTTGGTGCTTGTTGCTGTTTCTTTACTTTAAAGAACACCTTATTCTTCCCAGTGTCTCAGTGCAGTGTTGCTGTGTTAGTATTTCCGGGCAGCAGGGGAATGTTTACATCCAAACAAAATCCATTTTCTTTGAATTTTTTAATTGCAAACATTTGTGTCTATAAAATCCTTTCCACAAAACTCAGTCACTGTTTAGCTTAATTTTTTTTTTGGTTCTATGCAAAGTCTAAAACTCAGATCACATTCAGTTTAAGGATTTTCTTTTCTGAACCATGTAATACGAGCACTGCATCTGCACCTACGTCAGTGGATGTAGAAAATGCCACTTGCCATTTAAAATGGCAGTCCTCATGGTCTGAAGTCAGTAATGACAATTTTAAAATGGAGATACGGCTTGCAGCAGCTTCAGCTATTAGAAGCACCATCAGCATTGGTGATGTTCAAAATGTCCATAAATGCCTTATATTATCCCAAAATATGAGGTTATATGAAATTAGGCTGTAAGAAGGCTCAGCCTGTGACTGGGTGTGGCTTTTTCTGCAGTCATAGGCAGTTAAAGGTCTGGGTGTGCAGGTGTTAGTTGGTGGGACTGCTTAGTTGCTAAGTTGCAGGACAATATGGTGGTAGAGGACCTGGGCTGTGTCTTTCCCTATAGATACCCTTGGCATAAATACAGACAAGACAGCTCCTTGAAATGCATAACATAGGCCATGAGTTCATACCTCCCTGCCTAAACTTTCCATCCTCCACTTGGGCGTTCTGGTATTTATCTTCCACCACACCTCCCTCATCTCCTCTGGTTGTTTTTTTTTTTTAACTACATGACAATCAAATGTCATTCCTGCTGGTGTTTGGCAGGAAGAAATGCCACCAGTGCATGCAGATGGTTCCCTACTGTATATTTCTCTCCCATGGATGATCCATGCAATGCTAACTGAAAAGGGCTTTTTCCCCTTAAAGGTGGGGAATGAAGTTTATACAAGTACTTAACAGAGGTGCTGGGATTACAAATGTCAGCAACCCTGGATTCTTGAGAATAAAATAAAGATCAGTTTGAGGTGGGCTAGTCTCTGAGGGTGCTTTTGCTCAGGGCATACAGATGTCTATCTTGCTGCACTTCATGTGACTGCAGCTAATGAGGGACTTGAAGCTCTTCGAAGTGCTGTGCGTTGGGAGGAGAAGCGTTTTCTTTTCCTTCTTTCTATGTCATTTTCCTTGTCCTTTCTCTTGAGAACCAACAGCCTCCCAAGCCAGGTACGTGACTTTCTTATCAAGTACTGGTGGATAACAGGAAATCTCTGTGGTGTTGGATTGGATTGGATTGGACTGGATTCCTGGGAGAAATTAGTGATTTTACATCTGCAAGAACATGGAGGTTTTCCAGAAGCAGCACAATAAAACTGGTACTATTGAAGAGGAAAAAAAAAAAAAAAAAAAGGTGACTTCAGGGGACCCAAGCTGTCCTGTTGTCCTGTGCTTTCCCATTTAGGAAAAGAAGATTCAGCTACCCAGCTTAATGTGGTATTGGCCAGTGGAAAAGCTATGGGCAGAATATCTCGATGAGATTTGTTACTAGAAAGTAAACATACACATCATTACTGCTGTATGTGCTTTGTAGGACAATATATGAGCAGAAAAAGAAGCCCTGGCCAGCAGATGAAGCTGGCCAGGCTGCTGGTGACACACCAAGCATAAGGGCATTTCATGGGACTGGTTATGGAGCCATGCAGCTCAAGGAGAGAGCTTAAAAGATCACTCTTCCTCTTGTGCCTTAGCATGCTTTTTTTTTTTTAAAAAAAAAAAAAAAGACACAAAAAGTACTTTTATTGTGTAACTAGAATGTACAACAAATAATAACAGAACGTAAGCTACACTTGCAAATGCTTTCTGAGAGGAGAGTGGGTGGTGTCTGGTATGCATCATTTCCTAAAACATGTTTTTTCTATTTTAGTCATTTTGATTGCATGCAAATGAAAAGGAATAAAATTGAATCTTTCAGTACAAATAAGGTAGAGAATAATGCAAAATACAATTTACCAGAGTGTTAAGATTACTTAAAATATTTTGTGGTTTTGTTAGCACACATTGAAGTACATGGTATATTTGTTTTGTCAGTGCTCAAAACATTGAAAACAAACTTTCAGCGTGTTACAGCACTGTTGAGAGCAGCACAAGTTGCTCATGCTCCTGTATTGCACAGGGGTATAAGTAATCTCAGTTGTTCCCCATCAGTAGAGAGAGGAATGGATAAGCGTACCCTCCACCTGCCTCTTGTACAAGGAAGCTGTGAATATGGAGTGCTTCCCAAAGTGGAGAAGCTGAGAACAAGACTTTGGGTCACCTGGTTCCCCGCTGGTTCACAGCAACTGAACTGTCGGGCTCGGAGACACACGGTACCTCTTCGCTTCTCTTGGTACCCCCAGGTCACAGTCTCTGAACGAGCAGTTTCCGCAGAGCACGGAAATGAAAAAACTTTTTTGTGGTTTTTTTGGTGTTCCTGCAGCTTCAGCCTTGATACCTTCTCCTGTGAAACTGCTGCAATAGGGAATCGCTGGAACCAAGAAAGTCATGAGGAGGGCTGGTAGAGATGTTTCCTCACAAGTGTAAGAAAAGTGCAATAAATGCTACTAAGCTTTCCCAAGTATGAGATGCTGGTTATAGCTTGATTTGTATCTCACTGCAGTGGAGGACCAGAAAAGGTAAACCTGCTTATTGCTATAGCTTGTGTTGCCTGGCAGTGTATCACAGCATGCCCTGTGTATCACTGCAGAGTGGTGTGGGCATGGGATGGTTTGGCTGTGGTAAGAGCAGAAAATGTGTCCTGGTGAGATGGCTGATTCTGTGGCTTAACCTGGCAAGCCAGAAGAAAGTAAAACATACTTTACCTCTTTCAAAATGCAGAAGTGACTTTCTTGAGATGGGGATGTTGCCTTGAGCACATGTGCCTGTATAATGTAGTGAGTGTTTTAAGAATAGTGTTGCAAATGTTGGGCCTGGTCAAGCAAGAACCTGAAAGCTTTGAAATGTTAGCTCTAGATAGCTTCATCTGTTTGTTTGCTCTGCTGAAAACTACTGGCAATTAAATTAACTTCCATATTGCTGTTTTAATGCCTGTGAAGTTCCACCACAGGTTTCCAGCAGTGTTATTGATTAATTGCTCTAAGAATAACAAACAAAGGATTTCATCATGTTCCCCCACCCCAGCCTGTCTGTGGGAGAAATGCCATTGTGAAAAGGAGAGCAATTTTAGACATTGTGATGAAGGCCAGAGTTATTTAGGAAGCTGTAGAGAATGCTGTTTACCTGATCCTCCCTTCTCTGTTGCTGCAGCCTTTGCAAACAGGCAGGACCAGAGTCAAAAAGTCAGCAGTACGCTGGTGAGCCAGTGAAGAGGGGTGAGCCCTTTGAGATAGCTAAGGATGGGAGAGTGGTCTTTAGTTAATAACCTTCACCTATGATGTCCATTTTAAGGATTTGGGGGAAGTAATATCATAGAATCTTTCTGCTTGGAAAAGTCCTCTCTAAGATCATCATGTCCAGCCATTAACCTAACACTGCCAAGTCACCACTGCCCCATGTCCCTCAGCACCTCATCTACACAGCTCTTAAATCCCTCCAGGGATGGGGACTCCACCACTGCCCTGGGCAGCCTGTGCCAGTGCTTGACAACCCTTTCAGTGAAGAAACGTTTCATAATATCTGATCTAAACCTCCTCAGGCACAACTTGAGGCCATTTCCTCTTGTCCTGTTGCTTGCTACTTGGGAGAAGAGAACGACCCCCACCTGGCTACAACCTCCTTTCAGGTAGTTGTAGAGGGTAATAAGAAGTAGGAAACACCTGCATGCACACCACAGAGTATTACTTTTTTTTTTTTTTTTTGACTAGGAGTTCCCAAGGGGCAGTCAGTGGCCATGCCCTGAGTAGAAACTGCTTAGAGCACTCTGCTATATACTCATGATTTATCTTTTGTGTGTGCTACCTTGCTTTCACACATGCTGAATTTTACCTACTGTTGTTCTGTGTAGTCTGATGGTTGCCAGGGCCCCCTGCAGTTTCTCAGCTTTAAAGATGGACTATCCAGCCTGCATAATTTTCAAATATGTCAGCATTCCTTCTAATTTCTAATAAATGAAGGTGCTTTCAACATCTCTAAACACCTCTGATAGGTAGCAGGTCAGAGAACCATAACTTCTGTGTCCTCACAATTAGTTGTTCCTGTTGGATCTCTCATCTTCTGAGACACCATGCTCTACTTTACAGTAGAAGCTTCTACTTCTCATGTTTCTAAAACAGCTTAGCCACCTGACCTTAGATTCAGCACTATGCCAAAAGAATAATCTCTAAACCCACTTTGTTTAATGTGAAGCTGCTCCTACTGCAACTATATACAAATTACTTTTTCTCAGCAAATGGACCCCTTATGTTCAGCAGCACACCTGTGTATATTTATTATTATACTTATTTATAAAAGTATTCCAATCAAGTGTTTTTATTGAAGATGTCATTTTAACAAGTTGTAGTGTCAGAAATGTTCTGTTTTGTTGTGTTTGTTGTTTTTTTTCTCCTCAGAAAAACAGCAATTTCCATAAAACAGGTTTTCGGTACCTTTTCTATCTCAATTATTTTAAGATATTTTTGCTTTTTTTTACTCCATGAAAAGAAAATGGATTAATCTAGGAGTTTGTATGGAAATTTCTCTCAATTTACTGCAAAGCCTTAGAAGTACATTATACTCGTCTTGCCATGCAACTTGTTAATGCATAAAGGTTTGTGTGCTAACGGGGCAGGGAAAAGTCTAGGCTTTTACATTAATGGAGCTGGCATTGCAATACAAGTAGGATTTTTCAAAGCATTATTAAATCAGAAATTTTAAATCATTCCTCTTTTTTTTTTTTTTTTTTTACTTAAAGGATAACCAAATTGATGTGAACCAATTTCTGCAACTGTATTTATAGCACTATCTTTAGTTTCTATTTTGGTGGTCCAGCTTGGAGCCAGACTTCCTTTGTTAACTTGGAGTTTTTCTGGCACAATGTAAAAATGGCTCTGTTTTATTATTCCTAACATTTTGCAAAATCTCCCTCCAGAGTAGACTTTTCTAAATTAACCAATGCTTGTGCAGTTATTTTCTACTTCTTACAAAACCACAGCTGAAAGGAGCAATTGAAAAGCTTGATTGCTGCTTTAAACTTGAAATTTCATCTATATTTAACAGGAAGAAACTTTCATTTCAAGATTGTTTGCAACCATTTCCCCTGTCAAAGTTAATCATATTTCTGGGTGTGTGCGGATGGTAGGACCTAGCGCTTAGGGATTCAGAAATGATGGGCTCTCATATAAATGATTCCAGATGGTGGGGTTTTTCCTCTGGACACTTTCTGGGCTCTTCCCAAGACATAACTTGTACCAACCATCCCACGATCGCAACACGCTGCCTCGAGAGGCATTTGTTGTAGCTAGGCTGCATTGTGCCTCCGTAATGCTGCACTGAATTTCTCTCATCCAGGCTTTTAAGCAGGATAGTACTAAGCCTTCCCAACACTGATACAAAAAGAAACACCTGAAAAATTCCCAGAGCTGCAGACAAGAAGCCAAGGACAGAAAGCTGAACCCATGGCATGTGCCAGACTATGGCATTGGCATGGCAGACTCCCTGCAGCTCCACAGTCACTATGGGGGAAAGGAGATGGTCAGTGCAGCGGCAGCTGAGCTGATCCTGTTGTTAGGTACCACAGAGCTGGGGCAGCATCATGGAGATGTAGGTCTTGCAAGTCCCAGTCCCTATGCGGTGCCAAACTGCTCACTATAAACAGTGTGTCCAGCGAGACAGAAACACAAAGGGGGTGAGCTGCTGCTCATCTGTCACTTCTGGACAAGGCATATGTCCACCTCTGTAGTGTGAACTGCAGAGCCAGGATGTTACTCACAAAGCAGTCTAAGCATACAAGAGCATTAGATCCAAGTCACACCAGTCCAAACTGTGGCAATGGTTAGACCTGCATTGAACGCTGTCAGCTGCTGTACAGGAGGCCAAAATATTTTGCTTAGCTGCCTTTATTCCTCTTCCCCTAAAATATAAACCCAAGTTTTTATAAACACACAAACCCCACAGATTTAAATATAAAGCTAATTTTATTTTCAAGTCCTAAATGAATGTCAATGGTCTAAGCAAGCATAAATAAATAAAGGGCCACATGTGTCCACTTTATTCAAAGTCACATTTGCAATTCAGAAATGTCTCTTGGAGCTGTCAGACTTTTCCCAGCTCTCAAGCAGAGAGGGAATCTTCGGCTGGGAAGTCAGCCACCTCAGGTGCTGCACTACTGGTAGCTGTGGATGTGCTGCATTTGCTAACTGCAACAGCAGCCCCTGTCTGAAATTCAGGGGTGGCAGCTGCTACCTCACCAGTGCACCACAGACCTTGTCACGTAAATTCAAGACACCTCTTGTTGGACTAACCTAGGTAAGTGGAGTGAGGGCAGAAAAGCAGATCACAAACAGTTGGTAGGACACAGTGTCTTTTGTTTGCTCTCTTGCTGCACATCATTCTTGTATCCCAGGAAAATTTCCCACCATCAGAAAAATATTTGTTGTGTTCATGTGAACAGGATGGTTATCCACTAAGCTTCAATGTAAACTTTTCTTTTCCTGGGCAATAAAAGTTCTCATTATTCTCCTGAGGCGCTGACAGTCTTGTCTTTTATTGCTTTTAGATCTCCCAGCAGACTACAGAGCAAATAACAAATGAGTACTTTGATTTTTACCAACTTGTAGTAGATGGTATGTTTTAATAACACAGAAATTAACAACACAGATTGTCCTGGCTGGAGAAATGAGTTCTAACACACTGCAGTTTTAAGGGGGAGAATTTGTTCTGGGGACAATGATGTCTCCTGGGAAAAAGATGGGAAGAGATAAACAAAATAAACATTTGGAATGGAAATTGTGTGTTGGTAGCTGCCCAAAGTGGAAAGTAGAACTCAAGTGTATTTCTTTGCATGCATGTGCAGGAGTCTGATATCTTGAATATCTTAAAGAGCACACAGAGTCCACGCATTTTTTTAATTAACTGCCTGCATGCTCACATCCAGCTAATGTTTGTGTTGTCAGTGTAAACAGGAATACTGCAATGAGTCCTGGCCAACAAATGGACAATATATTGACATTAACAATATACTGGTATATTGTTAATTATTTGATACATTGTTAATTCTAATCTTTTTCCTTCCTGTTACATTTAGATACTTTTTGCTTTCATGTTGAAAACTTAAAAATGTGGAGGAGGCTCTGCTGTTTGTTTTTAACCATACACACCCATCCTGCAGCTCACCAATAACTGATAAGTCTAAGCATAACATCATAAAAACACAGATGAGGAGTTCTGAGTTAGAGCACAGGGGAGGGATCCATCTTCCTTTCTGCACTGTTCACAGGTCAGCTGAGGATTTCACCGGTGCAGAGGGATGTATGGCGAACATGAGTCAGCAGTGCTGGCCCTACACACCATATGCATGGCCTCCTGCCAGCGACGTGCCTGCTGAAAGCAAGAGGTCCCGGTTAGTGCACCGCTGAAATATGCCTGCTGTTGGCATAAGGGTCCCTACTGCAAAGCCGCGTAATTCAGAGCAGTCCCCAGGACCAGCTTGGCAGCAGCCCATGGGTAACGAGCTGCTTTGTCATTCTCTTTGGGATGTGCTGAGTGAACCCTTAGCCGAGCAATGCAAATAAGGCACATTTCCAAGTCGTGTCAGGGAGTTACAGTGCAGCACTGGAATTGTGGCGCCCATCAGTAATTCTGTGTGAGCTCCTACTTTGCCCTGTGCAGAGAAGTGGTTTAGCATGCCCTGAGCAGGGGTGAACTTTTGCAGCTTGTGAAGTACCTGCAACTGCTCTGGCTGAGCATCAGGCTGATTTTTCAGCTCCTTAAACAAACCAAAAGATTATAAGGAAAGGTACTCTCAGTCTGAGCTTTTTGTTCTTCTGAAAAAAAAAACAAAAAAAACAACACTTTTTTTTTTTTTTGCAGATTAAACAAAACATTTTTGGAGAAGGTTAGAGGTGGTTACTAGACCTAACCCTATTTCTTACTGATAAGGAAAAGACATCATTTGAGAAGGCCAAGGACACCATTTATTCCTTGTCAATACAAGCCTACAACACAGGATTATTTATTAAATCTGAAGCATGCCTCTTCTGAAGTTTCTTCAGAGCTTCTGTTCTTTACACATAGTTCCTACACTGTTTCTTTCCTCCTCCATTATTTATCCTTGCTTTAGTTTCTAAAAATTCTTTTTATTGTGAATCAGATTAAAAACACCCTTGTGACCTTTTTTCCCCTTGCCTAGCAGCTGGGGCCTTCACTGTGCACCCAGATTCCTCCAACTGCCTCCTCACATTTTATGCCAGAGCCTCTCCAGGCCCCATCTCCCTATTGCAGCGTCCTCCCTTCTCTCCCTGTGCCTGAGGCGCTGCACGTCCTCCCGCCTGCTCTTTCCTCACCACACCTTTGAGTGCCACAAACATGTCTCTCCTTCTTTGTTGGTGCTCATGCTTGCCCCCACTGTGGTCCTTCCCCAGGTCCCCATCCCAGCCCCCTGTCCCAGCATCCTTGCCACCTGCCACCACTCTGCTCCAGAGCCCCTCTCCAAACTCAGCCCTCAAACCAGGAGACTCTTTCCCACTTCTGCCGCTGTTCTTTCTTTCTCACCCACTGACTTGGAATCAGCAGCTTGGAACCTGGTTAAAAACAGAGAGTTGTTTCTGCAATAAACAAATAAATTATCTTTAGGGCACTCCATGGCTCTAATCAGCAAAGAAAGGGTGGAAATACTCTCAGCCTCATAGAAACCTCAAAGGTAAAGTGATACACTATGGAAGTAAATAATGAAGCAAATGATAATTTTGTGGCCAATTTTTTTTTTTTTTTGCACCCAACCAAAACAACTCATCCCCCTCTGCAATCTCACTTGCAGTCTACTGATGGGGAGTTCTGGGGCTGCATCAAGCCCCAGAGAAGCAGAGACTGCAAGAACCTGTATGAAATGCCACAGACAGCTGATACCTGTTTTTTCCAACATTAACTACTCCCACAGCAACCTACAGCCTTTATTGGTGACTTGAGCATGCCCCATGCTGTGAGTCTGTAGCCAGAAGCACATGTGCAAGCAGGTGAATGATAATGTGGGAAGCTGAGGTAATGCAGTTTCACCTGTGATGTGAAACCTCTTGGCCTCCATGACCATCTTGATAAGGCCAGCCCACTTTGCCTGGCAGGGGCACCCCTTTTGAATGACAACACAGAGAAGCATATCTGCAGAATCTAACTACAGTCTGAAAAAGTCTGAGACAGCTTTGGGAGCCCTTCCCACCCCCCCACCCCCCCCATTCAGTCACAAGCCTTATCATGGGTATCGCTTTGGGAACAGGATCACTGTCAAGAGAATTCCGAGTGCATCCAGATGTGCTGCTAGGAAGAAGAACTCAGCAGCAGACTGTGCTAACAGAGCATTGTAATTAAGCCAGGTGAAAACTAAAACCAGATTTAAACACCCCCCTATTTTGAAGCCTTTGAAATCCCAAACTACATCTAATTTTTGTAGCTTAAGCAGATACCACTGTTAGATGCCTTAGCTATCTGCTTTAGGCCAAAGTCATCTCCAAGCCAGGGGCTGATCTCATGACAAGTACGACATCACATCACACGTTCCTTCCCTGTTCTCCCCAGGACTAACAATACATTATTACTAACAATACATTATTACTAACAATACAGTAACTGCACTGAAGATTGCGTTAAAAAATAATACCATAGATACATCAGTTTAAAGACTAGTTAAGATGCGGCACTGTTAAATATAAAATGCTTTTTGTTAAAAGCTAATGTACTTCCCCTTATTTGTGGGAAAATCACTTTTACAGCGTCTTACTGAATGAGATTAAGTCAAAGCCATTCTCTTAAGAAATGAAGCATTCTTTCGAAACCAGTTAAGTTACTGAGCCTGTTTCAACTTGGGGCAGAGCAAAGCAAATGAGAAACTGACTTGATCCAAAGCCCTCTGACTTCAGAGAGAGTTCTGCTGATTTTTGGATTAGGTTCTCCTGTAAAAAAGTGATGTAAGTCATGGTCATGGGTATAGAAGCTGTGCTATTGGATCATCTGGCAGCACAACTTTGATGACATCAGATGTTAACACCTTTGTAGTATGCTGAATCAGAGTGCAAAATATGTTATGTATGTCAGTTTTATGCCAGCCACAGGAGGACAAACAATAGCTCAGCCAAAAGAAGGTGTTACAATACTTTATATAATACCTTACATATACCTTATAGAATAACAATTCAGACAGACTATGCAAGTCTCTAGAATACGACATACCTCCTACCTACATTTTTGAACCAGCAGAGTGAGTTTGTCTAGCCCTTTGCAATTTCTGCCTGTCAGATATGGTAAGAGACACCCTAAATCATCTTGTCAAACCACAGCCTAAGCACTTAATAAACCAAGCTATTTCATAGAAAGTTTCCATCTCATAAGCACAGTCATGGATTTGAAGTCTCCTTTGAAAACACATGCCTGGTCACGGGAACCCCTCGTGTGCTCAGAATTAAGTAATAAGCTGAGAAGTTGCACAAAAAGGCACTAATCCATTATTTCCACATTTCATTTGGCCATAAACCTGGCAGTGTTTAGCTAATGTCTGAGAAATCATTCCAGGCTAGAAGGATATCTTTCCACCCTCAGCTGAAAATATTAAACAAGATGAAGCTTTCTATGCAGTGGGATCCAAACACTGGTGCTCTAACACATTTGTGCAACCTCTGCAGCAGGGTTTCTCAAGAGGTTCATCTACCAAGACGTCCAGATGTTCTCAGTAGTACCAGAGATGCAACTGAAAATATGAAAAGGGCACATCCTAAAAGAGTGTCTGTGGTTAGCCAGTACTCAGGGCTAAACCATAGTAGTTTATCACCCAAGAATCCCTCCCCAGCAGGGGAGGAGAATCGGGGAAAAAAAGAAAAGGCCCATGAGCTGGAGTATAAACAGACTTAATAGAATAACAAAACTGAAAGAATAATCAACATAAAGCATAGAGGGCTCTGCTCAGCTTGGTTCAATGCTAACAGCAGGAACAGAGCACCACCAACAAGGAGCCTCAGGGAGAGGAGGAGGAACCCCACCCTCACTGAGCTCACTCCTTTTATAATAAGCACGATGAGGTGCTATGGGATACACCTGTGGGTCAGCTGCCTTGACTGAATCTCCCAGCTGACTCAGGGCTACTCATGGCCTGCCTGCATGGCTGGCCCATGGGGCTGTGCCTGGGGAACCAGGACAAAGAGTGTTTTCCTCTCATTAAAATATGAAATGCTGTTCATTCCTTTACTTGGCTCTTTAATAAAAGAACACGAATATCAGGAAGAATGTCTGCATATGCCTCCACAAGAATCAAGGATGCCTTTGCAAATCATTTGCACCAGGAATCATCTATTTGAAAAATGCTGTCCTACTTATAATAGCATCATCTGCAAAGAGAATCGGAGTTCCTGGGAATATTATTGCATGCTTAAATGACACCTGAACCAACACAGCACTGTGTTGGGCTGAGGCTGAATATTTTGAAAACTGTATTTTTGTCTGTGTTCAGCTTTGTTAATTAAGAGGTCTAATCAGTGTGTTATAGAAAGTTTTATTACCTTCCCAAATTCATTTGAGGTCAGTACAAAAGGAAATATATGGCAGTGACTTAACTATAGCAAGTCTCACAAAAAATAAGATGTTTAAATGTGCTTAAACAGAAAAGGCATCCTGAAGAAGAAAGGAGATTTTCTTCATAATAGTGTAGAAGAGGTAATCATCTGCCTCCAGAGAGGCTGTAAGCTGTTGGCAGTAGATATTTAACAAATAAAATGTAAGCTGGTAATCAGTTTAGTGCTGTGCCTTCCCCTTAAAATCATCTGTATGAACCCAACTTAGGGAAGAACATCACTTGAGTGACGGCACCCAAGCTATGGCAATGCCATGCCAAACTGGAGTGAAGACAGAGCATGTTCATACACATTACTGCATCAGATGTTAACAGTACGCAGAGCCTTCCCGTAATAAGGAAAACTAACCACTGTAGAAGATAAAAAACAGCGCTGCAGAGAAGTCCCAGAGAAGTTAGGTGAAATCTGTGGTTATCTGTCAGGTCCTGCTTCCCTGCACGAGGAGGGGCTCAGCAGTGGCCTCTTGCTGGGAAGGCTGGGTAGAGCCGTGGTGCCCACAGTCAGCTGCAGCATCCCCAGCAAGCTGCCGAGACCTGAGGACCCTCACCTTGCCTGTTAGGAGATGAATGGGCTTCAGCATCTCCCTGAAAGTAAATTACAACAAATCGTAGTCTCTTTTAAATTGTAAATAGGTTGTATAGGGTTTTTTTTCCTTGCCTGCACTTAAATTTCACTTCAATGTTTCGTTAAAATGTGGGAGATGACCATAAAAGAATCAGATAGAGCATTTTCCTTACCTCTGACTGTGCTTAGCATTGGAGTGACATGTTATGTTACTGTGGAGTAAGGACTGCATTTGTTTATTCACTGAAATATAGTCAGAGTCTAACAGTATTTGTGCTCATTTCTCAGCCTTTAAATAACCATGTCTTTTCCCATCTGTTAGCTTTTCTGGAACTCAATCAGTAAAATGTCTTTCAGTCTTAGTTTTTAAGCTCTTGCTCTATATATAGACCATATGTTTCTTACATATTATGTCTATATGACGCTCTACAGGTACAAGCTAGTTTTCTTGTATCTCCTTTACAAAAGGTACTTCAAAAAATTCTCAGGAACTTTTTTCTAGTCCCTGGTATTCTCAGAAATGTACAACATATAAATCTATGCCACTTTCAGTAGCCAAGGCTACTCTGCTTAACAGCTTAGTATACATGATCCCAAGAAGTTTGGACATTGCATGAGTAGTCCGATATAAACAATTGCCTTCAATAAACAAATTAAGTAGAAATATAAAAACAACAGTGTCATGTAAAGTGCTTTAGTTTACATAGGAATCTAAGTGCAAAATGTCATCCTTTAGATGCCAGATTCTGTATTAATATGGGATGGGAATGAGCCACTTACTTCAGCTAGCATCTCTGTAATTCCAAAATTTTGTCTTTCCAATGTCAGCAGTGGAAAGAGCAGTCTTCTAGGCTGTTGAAAATGATCCACTTCATAGTTTATTCAGCCTTTCTCAGCTCTCCTCCTATGTTACTCACAATCTGAGAAGACCCCAAGACTCACCTCAGTCCCCGCTGCCCACCAAGGAGATTCTGGCCAACATCAGCTCTCCTGGATTTGCAGGTTTCGTCCCACACTTCCAAGTAACATTTGATGAAGGAGAATCCTGCAGCCCCCCCAGGGCCCCTGGGCACTGAGATGCTGGTCATCATAAAGAGAGACCTGCACCAGGGGTTAGCACCTGTACTCTTCTGGGAACTTGAAGGCCTCTGGATTGCTGGTTACCTTTAGTCATTTTTAACTGACACACGCAAGGAAAATAACCGTAACACATCTTACACATTTAATATTTGGCTGCACGATGTGTCATCTGTTCCTTTTTTCTAGCAGACTGTCAAGAAGATCAACAAAGAAGATTTTCACATTTCCCCAGACTTGGGCCCACTGTTTCTGACAAGTTTCATCCTGGTCTTGGGTTCCCCAAAGTGGATACTGACTGCATGCTGACTTACTTATATTCTCCTTGCCCCCCTTAATTAGTAAGGCATCTATTAAATACAGCTTTGCTGAAGGGGCAAACTGCAGGATAGTCACAAGTACCTGAACGTATGGACAGGAGAAAGAAACCTATACAGGGCCATTGGATGTCTGTGGATACCTTGCATACCTTCAGTTTGGCTTTACAGCCCCTAGTACATCATGTATGGATCAAAGAAGGACTGTCACTGTCCTGTCCCCTACAGTCTGGGCATCATCCTCATTTCTGTTCTCATGCTCTGAAGAGCCCCAGAGGCTCCCTGGAGAAACCACAGGGTATTCAGGGATGATGTTCACCTCTTGACTTTGGATGTGATAAAGCAGGCACCCTCAGTGTTGTTACAGTGGTGGTCCCAGGGGTTCCATTATTTTCCTTAGCTTTCGTTTTGGCCTACCTTGAACACCAGGGGTTCCTTTACTCCTACAGCAGCCATAGTGATGCCCACCACCAGTGGAAGATGCTGCTGGAACTGGCTGTTTGCTGATCAGAAGGGCATCCCCTGTGGCCTAGTGTGATGAGCTCTGTGCTCAGGGCTTATGGAAAAGAACCAATGGAAAAGACCTTGCTATTGCTAAAGAGGAATTAAGCATTTCATTGTTATCAGCTAGTAGTACAACTCGAGGCAGTCACTTCTTAAGAACTTTTACTGCATCTTATCAGCTCCCTTATTTTTCAAGCAGATGACTGAAAACTATTTTGCTGATTTAGGCATTTAGGTATCTGTGCCACTTTAAATTCAAATGCAAAAGCCGTGCTTGCAGATAAAAATATGATTTAAAGTGCTGTTGACTCAAAACTTGATGAGTCTGAATGTCAGTTTACACTGGCCCATTGCCTACAACTACACGGGGCTCTAGATCAATACAAGTTTAACATATGTGGCTCACCTTTCTCTCAAGATCTAATAATTATTAAAAAAAAGACAGGTAATAACAATAGGCTTTACAGGAAAATCATTCCATGCTTTCTCTTTCTCCTTATTAGGACAAAAAGAAATCTATTTTTCCTGTCTGTATTTTGTTTTGTCCTATAGTCAAGTTTTTTTTTTCTTTCCCATGGTTCAAGGAGGATCCCCTGCTGCCTTTAGTCTAATTAGTCCATTAAATGGACACATATCAGAGAGTTTCTGTAAATCTGGATTAACCAGAGCATATGCATTTCACATTTTCCACCCTGTCCCTAAATTTCTCCAAATTGTGCACACAGATATAATGACAAGAAGGAAGGACAGCTAAGAAGCTTTTTCTTTCTAAAAGATTAATTGGTCTAAACCTTAAAGGTCTAGGCAGAGTTTAAGCCAGACAGTGAAGAAGATACTAATATTTCAGCATGTGTTAATACTCTCTGCTGAATAGGCACTGAGTTTAGCTTGTGATTAATTTCCAGCAAAAGAGGGAATTTAAAACATGAGCTAATTATGTATTTTGCTGAATTTTCAGCCTCCAGCCAAACAACCAAAGAACACAGGTGAGCCCAGCACCTGAAAAGCTTTCCTGCTTTCTCTTTTCAGGGTATGTTACCTCTGTTTAGTTGTATTGGCAAATGGTAAAATAAACAAATTGCACTGTGCATTCTTTAAATGAACCATTCTTCCCTGGGAAAGGCTGGTTAGTCCAGAGCACTCTGACTAATACCAGAAGGCAGGAGAGACAAGAAAGAACAAAGACACATTCATTTAGCACAAAATAAATATGCTGAGAAAGGAATTACTCAAGGCTTGAAAGAAAATGAAAATACATTTTTAATTCTCTATGTACCCATGACAGCAGCCTGAGTAATAGACAAGAGGAAGTAATTGCTTTAATTTAGCATAAACGATCCCGTGAATTTTACTAATAAAACATAGTGGGAACGCTTATATTATTAGACTTTTAATAATAAAGCTTACATCTGAAGAAGAGACAATAAAGCCAAAAATCTCATTAACTGGGAAAATAATTTTAGTTGTCCTGAACTTAATTTAAATATTAGGTTATTAGATAGGTTTGATTAGGGGAAAAAAAGTCACAGAGCTATCAGAGGAAGAGAGTTGTTGCTCTGATTTCACTGAAGAGAGCTCACTTAAGGTGGAGTAGACCAGGGCTATGGTAATTCCTCTGCCTTAGACATCTGAATCCATCTCTCCCTCCATCTGAGGAGCTGCTGTGCTCACTAGCTGCTAGACTAGGCTAGACTGACAGTTTTTCCTCTTGACGCTTTTCATTCCCTGTGAATAATTAAACGTTGACTGGAGCAGGGGTAGGTCCACGTCCTACCTCCTGAGGGAAGGACCCAGTCACCAGCCTGCAGAGTCACTCCTCAACATTTGGTCTTTTTTCACAGTAGTATTTATACACAGTGAAACGATATTAAGAGAAGCCTGAAGGAAGCTCATTGTGGACTACTTTCTGAATTGAACGTTGGGTGGTATTCTAAGAAATGGAGAAAGTCTCTGGCAATGAGAGAGTGGGGAAAACAAAGGCTTTTTTTTTCCACTCCCATTTTCAGACTGGTTTGCATATCCTTCCTTATAACTTAATTAGGATGGACTGAGTAGGTAGAAGAGATGGGGAACATGTGCACTATATTTCTGAACTGGTTTCCAAGTTGCTCAGAGCCTGGAAGCAAAGGAAGAACTGAGAGAGTGGGGTTTCACACTGCAAAAGCACAATACAGAGAGATCGATCCAACTCCACAAATTCTTTCCCACACCATCTGCTGCTCACCACTCTTAGTTCTCAACTCAACTCAAGACCCCCTTGAACCCCTATTTCATGCCAAATATCCTTCATTTTATAACCATAGCCAGGGCTATTGTCTACCCACAATAATTTTTCTCAGCTTGAGAAGAGAGGAAGAAAATGTAGGAAGATACATAACTGCTCCCAGAACTCCACCCCTTCCTACACTTATTTTTCCAAAAGCCATTAGTCAGATCTCTGAGGATAGCAAAGGCCATTCATGGTTATTTCCCATGAAGCCAGGACCGCCACTCCAAACTAAAGGACTCCTTTGCAAATATGCATCATGCACAGAAGAGCGTGGAGGGCTTTACCATTTCAGAGATATTTTTCTTTCTGAGAACTCTGAAAAATGACATTCTGTTCCAAAGTAACAACATGCCAAGTTTCAAGCTAAAGTTATTTTGGGATTATCCAAGTAAGTAAGAAAAGAACATACATATCCCCAAAATGTTTTAACTACAGGAATTGATGTTCAGGGTCTAAATAACTCAGGAGGTGCCTAAAAGGCTTTTGTGAATGATAAAAAAACCCCAAAAAACCAACAAAAAACAAACCACTTAAAAGTATATGGGTCAAAGCATGAAAAATGTCAAACTACTGGACAAATTATAAACATGTGAAAATGGGAATTGAAAACATTAAAATCAGCCTTACCTCCACTATTATCTCTTTAACAAAAAGAATAAAAGTAGATTAAGAAACAACTTCCTCAATATGGATTTTGCTATGTCAGTTCATTTAGAGATAATTCAGAAGTACTCTTGTCGTGTCAGATGAAAAACTCTCAAGAATGCTCCATGGAAACATATCTTCGTTATAGCAGTCACTGTTATTTGTGTCTTCCAAAGGTTACCTTGGTAACTTTTTTACACTGATGTTCCACAAATTGCATAGTCCAGATCCTGTCATACTAGAGATAGCCAAACCTATTGAGAATGCGAAATCATATTTCAATGACACTCTGTACCTTGACTTCTGAAACTTTGCTTTGTCTGACTCATTCATTGTGCAGGTACAGAAGCAAAGGGAGGAACAGAAGGTGCTGGACTGAGTGACGGTACAAAATAAAAGACCATATTGTACCTTGTTATCTTAGGTATTTCTTTTTAAAGTCTCTCCCCTTCTTTATACTTTGGAATAAGATGACCATGAAAAATAGAGCTTAGCAAAAGAATGGACATACAAAAAGAAAAACTCTGCTGTATCACCATATCAAGCAAGGTATGCAGTATATTTGGCAGCATGAGGACAAGGCTCTCTTTGCAAAAGGTAATTTCATAGTTCAAGAGGAGAAGGGGCAATTTGCTTACCAGCACTTCTCATCAACTTTTCTTACTTTTTGAGCAAGTGCACAGGGTCAGATTTTTGTATCAGCCACCATTTACTTTAATTAATTGCCAATTTATACTCCTACAGCTACATCAGGAAAGATCTCGACCCCATGCATGTGCTTACCTTTCCCTTTGAGTCATGCAAACACCCCTACATCCAAAGAACTTTAATGGTAACCTGCACTCCAACAAAGGGAGTGGGAGATGTGGAGAACTGAAGGCTGTAAGAGGAGACCAGAAGCTGTGGCACGGGCAGGGTGGAAGTCGCTTACATGGAATTTCTCTTGTCAAGAGTCTTTCTGAGCACTACTAGAAAGCCTCAGGGAGGTGCTCTCAAGCTTCCTATTTGGAAAGCTGAATGGTAATGAAATAGGGGCTTAAGTGAAAAAGCAGACGCAAATTTTGTCACTGATCTTCCATGCCAGGGAGAGATATCACCCCACTCCACAAAAATGGGAGGTGGGTTGCAAAAAGACATGAGGAAAACCAAATGGTTGTGCAGGACAAAAAATAATGCAATGAAAGAGGGCAAAGAGTCAAAAACATTAAAATAGGAAATGGGGGATGGAGAAGAGCAGGATTGCTGGGGTTACAGAGCTCGTATTAAAGAGGAAAATAAGAGCCATGCGTGCATCCTGAGGTCCCCTCCAAAAGTCAAGGATTTCACCTCAGTCTTTGCAGCTGCCTGAACTTGAGGACTTTTCTGGAGACCACATCAAGGGACTGCCTCCCTGCAAGCATCAATACTCAGGGAGTGGCTTTACAAAGAAGAAGAAAACAAAAAACCACTCTTCCATGCTGTGGGCACTGCAGAATGGAAAAGGCTGACTTCTAAGGCCACGCTCCTCACACCCTGGGCAACCCACTCTGACAGCCGGAGGATGCACGTTGGTGTCCAGCCCAGACATTCTCCCCATATCTAGAAAACATCTGCTTCTGCTATCAGTTTGGGGATGTGGGGTGCTCTCTGCTCTGTCTGGCACAGGCTGCTTCTGCTCAGCCACAAAACGCTCATCCACCTAGCTCTCCTTCAGTGACCCCCGTTGTTCCCTCCCCACTCGAACTGCACATGCCCTCGTACATCCTGCCTCGCTCAGCACTTCTCTGAACACTAAGGCAGCCACAGGGTCTGTATTTTCTTTTTCCTCTCCAAGCTCCTGACTTCAGGGCAGCAGCTTACTGCGTTATTTATGATGCTGCAGTGCAAAGGCCAGGAATAAGGGAGGTTTGCATTCCAAAAAAGCCATTTCTTTCCCAAGAAAAGTATGCACAATCCTAATGCTTAGAGTGTGTTTTCTACTACAGACAATTCATTTCCATTACATGTGGTATGTATAAATACCTTGTTTCTACTTCTTCCCCTGCAATCTTCTGCCCTCCATAGCAACATAAAACGACAGACCCTGTAGGAAAACAGCAAAATTTTGTATACTTTCCTTATATTTATACTATGCAGATGGGGTCAAGCATTTGTAAAGCCTCCATGAACACCCACTGAATTACCTGTGATTACAGAATCACATAGAATCACAGAATAGCCTTGGTTGGAAAAGACCTCTAAGATCATCTAGTCCAACCATTAACCTAACATATGAGTATTTTATCCTTTCTTTTTTTCCTCAAATACTTCTGCAGCTTCATTGACCCCACTATGCTATTGTGGTCAAACTTCTCTCAGAATAAGTGTGCTCAGAGGCTCCTAAGAGTCTTGGGAGACCAAAGGACAAATCTGAAGATAAAACTGTGTAGGAATCGACGGAGGGAGACTGCACTCTCATATGAGGTCAGCAGAACTCGATTTATTGCGCAGATACATTTACTTATATATCATTCTTCTGTCAAATCACCACGACTAAGCATATCTTATTATCTTTTTCTTAGGTTTTCATTAGACCACTTCTACATCAATCATTAACTTTTAACCTATGCTTCAGCCTCTAATTATCATATTCTCCTCCTTGCCTGTTAGTTCCCTATCTTATGTAACTTAGTTTCTTGTACTACTCTGCAAGGACAGTACGTCCTTGAGGCCTAATCTTGGCTGCTAGCGCCTGCACAGTAGCCTGTTCGTGCACCTGCTCTAACACTCCATGTCCGTTACTCACAAGCCAAACTCCCACAATTCCCCCTTTTTTCTTTTGCACGAACAGAACTTAATGCATTAGACTAGTGACTAGTTTTGTTATTAGCTTCCATACTATTCCTAGCCCAATTAACAACAAGACAATTATGATTACCCAGCGAATACCTTCTTTGATCAAACCAAGTAACCATGGGGACAGACTGCCAAATATTTTTTGTAACCATGAATCAAACCAGCTTGTCTCCTTTTGAATCTTTAAGTGTGTTCTTTAAGCCACTGCAGTTGTTGGTGAATTGATTCCCCACGATCGCTTAGATTGAAGCAGCACATCCCTTCAAATTCTTCACATCCATGGCCTTGTGCTAAAAGCAAAAAATCAACAGCAGCTCTATTTTGCAACACAGCATGCCCAACGCTATCTAAATCTTCTATTAATTCTGTCTGTCCCTTTTTACAAATTTTTCTTTCCCTACACGCGGTCACGCATTATTTAATTGGTTAAAAGTCTCTAGTACAAGGCAAACATGCAGCTCAGTTCAGTTCCCGTTGGTTCTTAAGTTCTTCCCACACAATGTCCAATTGGTCACTCCCATCTGTTCACTCCTGCATTCCCTAGTGAAGCAGTCATTGCTCTTTCTTATTTTTTCTTCCTTTGAAGCAGCTTCCAGAATGTGGCTACCTGCCTAGGCCAACATCCCGTATGGCTGGCTCACTATATGGCCATTCTCTTTTAAATGCATTTCTACAATTTCCCCTTTTTCTTCTTGAGCCAGCCATACGTTCTTCATGGCATCTTTAATCATGCTTGTTGCCTTTTTGAAAACACAAAGTACAATCATTAATACAATAGTGACCAATAACAGGTGGAATTCAATAATAGGTGGAATTAACAAAGAAACAAAGTCACCCACAGAAGAGATGGAGACAACCAAGTCAATAGACTGATCATGTAGAAGTAGTCCCATATTGTTTTCCCATGAAGCCCCATTTGCAAATGTCAAACGTGACCAGGGCCCAGTTGCAGGGAGAGTCAGGAGGTCCTTCCCCAACAGGAAAACTCTGTAAAGTGCGTCCACCTCACAGACAGACACTCCACTCTTTCTACAAATGGACCCAGCCCCTGTCCCCAAAGCAGGACACCTGGCAGTCATTTATCCAATGTGGGGCACCTGGGGCTTGTTTACCCAAGGGCTCCCCCCACAAGGCCGATCGCACCTTGGAGGAAAGCCAAAAGGCAAAGTCATCCCCTCCTTTTAAAGGACCATGGGAACTATCCATATGTCGTTCAATACATATATAGCCTTATTTAATCTATCTGCAGGTGGCAATCCTATTCTTTCAATTACAGACACCATAGACACCATCAAAGCCTTCTCCTGTGTTTTTGGGTGTTTTTTTTTTTTTTTTTTTTTTTTGGTTTTTTTTTGTTTTGTTTTGTTTTGTTTTTGGTTTTTTTTTTTTTTTTTTTGGAGCTTTACATTGTACCTTAATGTGACCAGATTTTCCACAGCTGCAACATTTTGTGCCTCGATTACCGTTACCTTGTTGTACCAAGGGTCGGATAGCCGCAGCAAAAGCTGAGGCCATGAAACCAGCATGCTCTTCAGGTGTTCCTACCCCGGAACAAGCATCCATCATTTCAGCAATACTGGAGTTTTTAGGCAGACTCTGTAAAATACGCTTGCAGGTTGGGTTAGAATTTTCATCACCTAAAGACATGAGTAATGCTTCTCACAGCTCATGCACAACTATTTTTCCTTTTTTTTTTTTTTTTTTTTTTTTTTTTTTTTTTTTTTTCAAATTATTTTGAGGTATTTTACCTACAGTCCAGTCCCAATCTGAGTCAGACCAAACCACAGCCACACTCCCTCTCCACCCCGGCCCCCTTTCCATTTCTTGTCCCAGCCTGCCCACCCCCCAACCACGCTCCTTTTGAAATCTCGCACTCAGGTGAGGTGGGTCAGATGTTAACGTTTCGTTCAGGCGGTGGGGGGGGAGGGCGGCGGTGGAACGGGCCATCGTTCGTCTGTGTCCATTGCCTCTTCTTCTGTCCCAGACACTTCTCTCTCGCCGCTGGAATAGGCATTCTGTCCAACACTGATTCCGGCAGGAAACGCTCCCGGTGGCGAGGGCCTTGAAGCTGCGAACGCTTCGGCTGCTGCCACAGCGCTCGCGGGGGAGAGGGGGGGCTGGAATGCCGATCGTGCCGCTCCGCTGCGCCAGGCACGGCCGCCGCTCCAGCCGCTGCCGCGGCGTGCGCGGGGGGGGGAATGGGGGAATTGTTTACCTCCAGCGCGGTTTTTGCAATTTTTTCGCCGTTTATCACCCTTAATAACATTGTCCCGCAGAGAGTTCCCACACTTTCTCCACTCCGTTACATCAAACAACGTATTAGGGTCTTTAAAGTGTCCTTTGGCATACCCCCAAGCATATAGGGAGCCCAAAGTCTTTTTACTTATGCATTACACCATACGCTTCTTGTCCTGCATTCTCTGCGTGTATGTCCCCTATTTCCACAGCGGTAGCAAATTATAGTGGCGTTACGGTCGTTGGAAGACGGAGAGGACGACAGGGGGGCAAGCGCTGCCATAGCCTGCACTGTATTTTCCTGCCCCTGCCGCACAGCTTCACTTAACTGATTACTAAATTGACTCTCTGCTACTGTTGCTCTTAACTGTGTCAATAATTCCCAATCTAAGGGGGATAAGGTGACTTGAATATTATCATTATCCAAGGGTGTAAAAACAACAGGAAAAACTTCCGAGAGTGCTTCCACAGCTCCACTATCACCCTCTTGCAGTCTATCTGCCGCGAGCTTTTTCCACCCCAGCACACATTCCTGTAGCTGACAGCGTAGTTTTTCTCGGCTACTTTCGGTCTCATTTGGGGCTTTCGAGTCAGAATCCTTCCCCACGGGCGGTGGGACCGGCTCTGAACTCGTTGCCCAATCCTCAGGCGGAGGAGGCAATTCCTCCTCTGGTGGAGCTGAGGGGACAGGTGCTTCTACGGCAGCCGTAGACATGGTGAATGATCTGTAGCTAGGTGGATTGCACTCTATGCCCGTATCGTGTAAGTATAATTGATTTTTGGCAGTAGCCTCATGAGCTAATTTAGCCGCACGCAACTTTATGGAATGTTGTAACAGAGCATTATGAACAATTCTCCAATGTTTCCCTAACTTTTTTTCCTTGATACCCCTTTGCTTCAAAAATTGTGTTAGTAATGTTAACGCTGCCTATCTCTGCATGTTCTCTTTTTTTTTTTTCTTTTTTTTTTTTTCTTTTTTTTTTTTTTTCCTTTTTTTTTTTTTTTTTTTTTTTTTTTTTTTTATAAAAGCCATCGTGTTAGGACTAACAAAACAACCCTTGCTTATCACATAGGTTATTAGCCCTGGCAACTCCTTTTTAAAATCTATCTCCTTCTCCTTAACCCCCTCTGCTTCAAAAACTGAGTTAGCAGCGTCAATGCCGCCTGTCTTTGCATAGTTAAAGTATGAATCTACACAACCTTGATTACCAGTGGTTAGCGACAGCAATTGCTCACCTTTCGCTCCCACCGTTATCTTCCAGCCACTGTGTAATTTCACCCGTGGGATCCGGCACCGTAGTCGCCTGCGACGAGGTGCTTTGATCGTCCTTATTCGCGAGTCGGGACCTGGGATCTTTACTCCGTATTTTTATTCCTCGGTAGTTTCACGCCGACAGGATCACGTCGGGGGTCACCACTTTGTAGGAATCGACGGAGGGAGACTGCACTCTCATATGAGGTCGGCAGAACTCGATTTATTGCGCAGATACATTTACTTATAAAACTGCAAACGTAACTGAAGGCCCAAGGATTGTACAGCCTGCTGCCTGCACGTCGGCAGGTTTCATGCCTTGATGCCAGCACCATTTCATGCTCCACGACTGCTTCATGGTCCATTTGAACCAGAAGGGTGTGAAAGTTTCAGTTTTAGTTCCCTGCTGGCTTGAAGTACTATTACCATTTTACACCAAGGCAAAAATACAGAAGTCAAATGTAATTGGGATGTCCACCTGGAGTTATTTAAGTCTTCATTTTTTTTCTAAAGAATACTTGTTACTATAATTGTTTGTATTTCAGCCCAAGCTTCTGCTCAATTTTGCTACAGCTATAAGGTCTTAACCCATCTTCAGATCAGCCTCCTTGCTGTGCACACAGCTGTGCCAGGACAGGTGATAGTGGTGGCGGAGCAAACAGCCAGCAGCAGAAACTTCTTAAGCTGCTTCAGGGAACCCTGGCCTGAGACCTTCTAAAATAACAGAATGTTAGAGGCTGGAAGTGACCTTTGGAGATCATTTAGTCCACCCTCCCTGCCAAAGAAGGTTCACCTAGAGCAGGTTGCACAGGACTATGTCCAGGTGGGTTTTGAATGTCTTCAGAGAAGGAGACTCCACCACCTCTCTGGGCAGCCTGTTCCAGTGCTCTGCCACCCTCAAAGTAAGGAAGTTTTTCCTCACGTTCAGATGGAACTTTCTGTGTTCCAGTTTGTGCCCATTGTCTCTTGTCCTGTCACTGGGCACCACTGAAAAAAGTCTGGCCCCATCCTCCTGACACCCGCCCTTAAGATATTTATAAGCACTGATGAGATCCCCTCTCAGTCTTCTCCAGACTAAAAAGACCCAGGTCTCTCAGACTTTCCTCATGAGAGAGATGCTCCAGTCCCCTGATCATCTCCACAGCCCTCTGCTGGACTCTCTCCAGAAGTCCCTTGTCTCTCTTGAACTGCAGAGACCAGAACTGGACACAAAAAATTAAAGACATCTCTGCTGACTACATGTAATATCATGTTTTTTGCCCCAAGGGCTATAAAGCTGTGTCTATAGCACTAGAAAAAACAGGGCCTGGAAATGAGCTTAAGCACTGGACTGCTAATTGTCCATTATGCTTAACTACAAGCACGTGTCCTGAAAATGGTTTGGCTCATGTCAACTAGCACTGTCCCAGACAGTGTCCAGAGCAGGAGATGGTACATATGAAGCCCATTCCAGCAGGCAGCACGCACCAGGCAAATGCTACATCAGACTCCCTCCTGTCCCCTTCCTGTGCCAGGTCTGGGCACTTGGCCAGGGAGCAGTCCTTCACTTGTGTTATTTGGTGTTATAAACATAGCCTAGATGCAAGAATCTGGTTTTACATTCACAGGGATGGCAAAAGGAACACTTGAGACATTAAGGCCACCATCCTGCAGAAATCCTCGAGGACCTTAGAACCAGCAAAGATTACTTTTTTTTTTGTTTTCCCTTGTGCAGAACAAATGTTAGCTTTGTCTCTAGAAGCAACAATTGCTTTGGCTGAAACTTCTCAGTTTGAAAGAGATACCCAAACAAGAACATCTGGAGAAGTGTCCTCCATAGGTAATGATAATCTCCCCATCTGTAGCATATGGAAGCAAAGCCTTTTTTTATCCCAGAGATGTCTGTAGCTTTACAGTAAATTGGGGTGTTCGCTTGTTTCTTTGTTTTTTGCTTAGTTTTTAAAGATCTCACAATTCAATTACATTGAAGCAGCAGGAAGTACGCTTCATTTAAGTGAGGCAGAATTTCTCTCTTGAGCTGTTTCATGGGAAGAATCCTTTCTTCTTTTTCTCTGTTCAGGCTGAAGGTTTATGAAGCCAATGTAAACAGCAGAAATGAGAGTAAACACCAGAGATTAACTCTAGGAGACTTGAAAGGAACAGGGTTTGTCTTAACAAAATGAAGCAAATAGTTTAGCATTTCTATATATCTCTAGATATAGTTCATAAATACTGGAGAAGTATGTTCCCCTTATTAAACATTCACCATTTGAGCTTTTTCAGGGTTACCTCAAAGAATCAAGGATAGCATTATGTTGTTTTTCAAGCTAATTTTTATTAACTTCAGGGAGAGGACAACTGGGCTATGACTTCATTAAATGTGCAGACACACACTGAAATTGTATTCGCTACATTGCAATCCAGAAAGATTGTTATGCAGTAAAATATTTTCAAAGGGTCATTGTCTATTTCTTGTGAGCTATGCATTGATTCTCACTGCCTCTTCCACTCACTGCAGATGTCCTCTGCTTCCCCTGAGGGTCCTGTAATATTAATGGGAAAATTTTCACAACGCTAATACCAAAACTACTGGTTATAATTACTTGTGAAAAACGAGTGGGCAAAAGGGAAGAATGTCCTTATGTCAAAAATAATGTATTCTCTTCCCCTGATCAACTCCAAAACAATTTTGTTTTCTAACAAACAAAACAAACAAGAGAACCTGTGGAGGTGACAGCTGTTAAACAAAGCTTTAGGAAGAAAGTTACACAATCTTAAGGGATTCCAACCTGGGCAACGTGATGAGAGCCTCATGAAGCCAAAATACCCTCAGAATGCTTAAAAATATCTGCTTGCGGTTTCCAGCCTGAAAGAACGAAGGAGGAATTTTGAAGAAAATCTTATTGCAGGGATAAAAAAATTACTGGTTGTTTAGAGTATAACTGAAGTTTCACCAGCATTTATGAGAAGCATACTAACACTGCGGACGCTGGAGTTCATACAAACACCACTTGCTTCTACTGCCCTCAGCTGATGTGCCTTCCCATTCAATGTGTGTGGCAAAGTACTGGATCAATTAAGATGACCCAGGTAACTACATACCTGTGATCCTAAAATTGATCTCAGGCAAAATAATGAAAATCAGGGACGATTCAAACAATAACAACTAACAGAGCTATGCATATTACATCTTGTCAAACTGACTGGGTTTGTGTTTAGAATATTACAAGTTCAACAATTAAAAACATCCATATATAATAGACTTCTACTAAATGTCTTTCATCTTTTTGATACCAGCAGTTAGTCAGTATTTAGAATAATGCAGTTTGTTCACTTTAGGAGAAGCTGTTGATAGAACTGGTCTTTCTTGGAGGCAAAGATATTTATTGATTAAACACAGCATCTCAATCATGGCAGAAGATTGCCTCTTTCATTACTGCTTTAGGTATCCTTTTAGTCAGGACTTTCTTGGAAGTTCTCCCTTCTGCATTTGAGATGTAATCATATTCATAGGGCTCACTCATGTCTTTGGTAGTACTCTTTTCTCCAGACAAAAAGAAAACTTTGATTAAATAGGTAGTGAACCTCTGAGCCAGTATGTCTTGCAAATATGCATGCTTTGGCTGGTAACCTGCTAGGGTTTGAGAAGCACCTTTATTGTTTTCTTAGAAATACAGCTACATCCTACAGTTTAATGTGATTTAGACCAACCTATAATTACTGCGTAATTTACTATTAACTGTAAGCAATGCGTGTGCATGTCTCCCTACTATTTCTTCTGGAAATTGACTTTTCCTATTTGTGCTCTAGACGTACAAGACCTTTACTACGTCCTTCATAGTCAATTTGAACCGCGGTACCTTGGAAAGTCTTTAGTGGCACCCCGAACAAACTTGATTGACTATTTTCATCTTTTAATAATCACTGATTAAAAATCAATGTGTGGTTTTCACACCACAAATGTATCTATGTATTTAAGACATATTTTAAGATGCTGTCACTTTGTTTTTGCCTGCAGATGTGCAAAACAAGCAGACCCCGGTATAGCTAGACGCCCAGTAAGCGCAGACATGGGGCTAAAATTAAGGCTATGCACACCGTGGAGGGGAAAGCCCTGCACAGAGCAGTTTGTGGGCAGGCATTTTCCGTTTGCCTCGCAGCAACCCAAAGGATCACAAGTAACTTCCTACACACACACCACTGCTGCCCTGCGCTCCGCACGGAGGGCCCACAGCCCGCCGGGCAGCGCCGCGGCCTGCCCAACGCCTCTCCTCAGGGCCCGGGCACCACCTGCCGCCGCGGGCACCCGTCTGCGCCGGCCAGCCTAAGGCTCGGTCTACCCCAAACCGCTGCGCACAAAGGGCCGAGCGGGGAACCGCCCCAAGTAACTCCTCTTTGGGAGAACCCGCCACCCCTTCCCCGAGGGGCGACGGAGCGACCCCGGCCCGGGCGGCCCTGCGGCCTCCCCGCCGCCGGACTACAGCTCCCAGCCTGCCTTGCGGCCCGCGGCAGCTCCGCGCTGCCTCCATCTTGTGTGGCGGGGGCGTCGCCGGCCGCCCGCGCCTTTTCCCGTTGTTTAAATAAAAACTGCGTGACCGCGGGGCTCTGTGCAGTGTGATTTTTGAGCCTTCGTTGTGGCTGGCAGTTGAAATACTTCCTCGAGAAACCCGCAACCCTTGTGAGCTCCTGGGGCGTGCTTTGCACGGCGGTGTATGGCCGCAGCGCAGGGTCTGCTCTCCCGGGCTGCTCTGTCGCCCTGAGGGTCTCCTCTCCCGGGTCGGTTTCGCTCCCAGAGGAGCTGTAAAACCACTTTTCTTTCCTGGAAGCGATGTAGTGTCTTGGGAATCTCTAAAGATTTGGCAGCGGGTCAGCTCATCTGGTGCAGTGATGCTGAACAAGCCTGGCTGCTGGTCATGCCCCATTGCTCTGCACTGGGGGCGCTGAACCCGAAGATGCTGTGTGTGACAGGGCCCTGCTGCCTTTGACGTCTTCTTGTAGCAGGTTTGCTGGATATGAGTGAGAAACTATATAAATCTGCTATATCTGGCATTGGACCGTCCGTTTATGTGCTGCATGTGGCAGGTACAACTCACCACAGATGTTGTGCAGGCAGTATGTACATTAACACACAAGACCACCGTTAACCAAGTGGCCATTGTGCTTTTTTGTTTTTTTTTTTTTGTTTGTTTGTTTAGTTTGGGTCTTTTTTGTTTGTTTTGCACAACCATTTGGCAGTCTTCACTATGGAGAACTCGGTACCTTTGAAAACTCCATGTTCTGCATTTAATCTCCAGGCAGACCTAGACATTGTCAGGGTAGCACTATCACAGGGGCAGTTTTTCATAAACATGCCAGCCTTTCTGCTCTTGGGGCTCCATCTGGGTGGATCTTGGTTAAGCACAGCCCACATAAAAGTTTTTTAAAATCCTGCTAGAGCAGGAGCCTTGGTGGGAGACCTGGCAAGGCCAGGGATCTGCTGGCAAGGATCATCTAGGGCAAGGTGTGTACAATCTGAGTGTGGGAGCAGGGAAAGGGGAGACAGGGCAACAACTGGACACCAAGTGCTGTGGCAGAGAGGTGTATATTTGTGTATATATGTGTTAGGAAACCCAAGCGAGAAGAAATTTGAGTCAAAAGGCTGGAGGAGTAGCTTGGGTGGAAGCCATAAAAGTAGGCTGGGGTAAACTAGGAGAGGCTGAGATGAGACGAATGAGAAGCAGAGTATGCAAGTGGAGACCAGTGGGGAAGAAGGGAAAGGGAGAACCTAGGAGACAGTGTGGAAATAGATAGGGCTGTTTGTGCAGATACGGTGGGAGTCTCTTCTTGTGTGAGGTTGGAGGCAGGGACACAAGCCTTCCCCTGCTTTTATTTTTTTTAAACACGGTAGTCCCTTGGAAGCAGCTTTGTTCTGCAAGTGTCCAGCACCATTTCCTTTTTTTTTTTTTTTAAAAAGGGAACTTCAGTAGCACCTTCTGCAACTCAAATTGCATCCCTACATTTTTGGAGCCTTAATCAGCAGTGAGCGCTGAACAACTTCAGGAACGTTTCCTTAATTTTCTGACACTCTCTTCCATCAAGTGGTTTCTCTCACTCCAGCCTGTCTTAGCAGCAAGTTTGCAGATTTTTCTCACCACCTCCACTATAAAAAAAACAGTTTTGAATCAAAAGAAATTGAGTACTCGGTTCATCCTATGCCAGGGAACAGCCGTACTCTCAGAATCTTGTTTTCTGGGCATCCCCTATCGCTTTTTCCTTTCAGAACCCTCTGATAATACACTGGCAGCCCCCTGTTCTTTTCCATGGCGTTCCTGCCAGTTCCCACCCTTCCCAGTATCAGCCTCCGAGACTGGCAGAAAGGACGGTTTAAACTTCCCATTAGCACCGGCCTCGCGCATGCGCGGTTGCACAGTTGCCTTTCTCCGTTGTGAGTCATCCACCTCCTGAACCGCGGAAAAGCAACTTCGGAAGCGCTAAATAGTCACAAAACAACTGGTCTTTGCACAAGGCTGGCTAAGCCCAGGCCTCCGGGGCGGGGCCGTGGGCCGCGCGGGGCGAGGCGGGGCCGGAGGCGGGGCTCCTCTCCTTTGCGCCATGATGAACAAATGACCTCGCGGGGAATGAAATTTAAGTTCCACCGGGGGGAGAGAGTTCTCTGCTTCGAGCCCGACCCCACCAAGGCCAAAGTGCTCTATGATGCCAAGGTGACCCGCCGCGCGTGACCCTGCCCTCCCTTCCCCCGCACCCCTCGGCTTGCCGCGCCGGGCAGGGGGAGCGGGGCGGGGCGGCGCGGAGCCCGGCCCGCCGCCGTTGCTGCCGGTAACGCTCCTCACTGGGCGTTCGGCGCGCCCCCCCCGGCGGGAGGCGGAGGGGGAAGCGGCTGTGGGGAGGGAGAGGCGGCCCTGCCGGCAGCACTTGTTGCGGGGAATAGTTGCTGACCTGCGGCTGCGGAGGGGGGAGCAGGCAGAGAGGCCGCGGGGTGGGGGGTGCCCGCCGCCACGGGGCGGGGAGACAAAGCGAGGAGGTGCCCGTCGCCGCCGTGCCTCTTCTCCCTCCGTCCGTGTGCCGCCGCCGGACCGGTCATCCTGCCCCCTCCCCGGCGGGGCTCGGCTCTCCTCCCACAGCCACCGGCCCCTCCGCCCTGGCGGTGGGGGTGCGCGTAGCAGGCTGCGTATGGGCCTCGGGGCCTTCCCCCGCGGGGCGGCCGCGTCCCGCCGCCTGCGTGACACAGCGGCCTGCGAGCCCGTGCCGCCGCGGCCCTCCTCTCGCCTCAGGTAGAGCTTGGAGCCGCCCGGGGGCTCTGGAACGGTCGGGCTCCGCTCCCGCCTTCCATTCTCGGCTGAACACCTGCAAAATGGAAGAGGGTAGATTTAGATCAGACATTAGGAGGAAATTCTTTGCTGTGAGGGTGGTGAGATACTGGCACAGGTTGCCCAGGGAAGTTGTAGCTGCCCCCTCCCTGGCAGTGTTCCAGGCCAGGTTGGATGGGGCTGTGAGCAACCTGGTCTGGTGGGAGGTGTCCCTGCCATGGCAGGGGGGTTGGAACGAGATGATATTTAAGGTCCCTTCAAACACAAACTATTCTATGAAAGTGATTCTCAAATCTTATTTTCATCCTGGCATTTCTGTAGCAGAGCTTGATTTGTTCCCCCTCACTGCTCCCCTATTTGTGCTGCCCTGCGTTCTGCCTTACAGAAAGAAGTGTTTAAATGGTACCGACAGTACAGGAGAGTATACAAAAACTTGATAGCAAGCAGTGATTGATGGACCATAAGTGTTGCAGTGTTGACTGACTCACTTGGGCCTGGCCTTAAAGATAGTGATAGTAACTGTAGAGCTTTATGTAAGTATAATATTGTTTTGGGGTGTCAGTGGGACATAACTTGTCAATCCCAAATCATCGGTACTGAACTTGTAAAGAGAGTTCTGATTTTGTTTTGTTACAGAGAAGGGTGGAAAGGCAGGTATTGTAACTGGATTCCTGATCAGTTTCATACTTTTTGCTGTGAGTTTGCTAGTTGTGTAGATCAGTGCTTTTCAAACATCTTTGATCAGGAACTCCACCTTCCTGTAATATTTCAGGCTGCTCTTTCGTTTGTACATGTATTTTTTTTTTTGTTCTGACCACACCAACAGCTTTAATGGCAGCTCTAGGGCTAACCTGAGTGCAAATAATAATAGTGCCTTTTCTTCTTTACTTTCAAATAGCCAAGACTCTAGCATAGCTATCCTTGACTCCATCACAGTTCTTAAATTCTGGACTCCCAAGTTAAAAAATTACTGTAGCCTAACTGCTGGGTGCATCTGGAGATACATGGTCTATCCAGAGCCATTCAAGTGCAAGCAGAATGTTGCCTTTGTTGTCATGAGTCCTGATGCTCTTCTTAATGATCCATGAAAGGGAGGAATGAAAACAAAGGTTCAGATATTCACAAAGCCTTTTAATGTTTTGTGGTTAAGATTCAGTGTTTAAGTGAGCAGTGATTCGGAGGTTTGTGTATATAGGACTATGTTGTCTCTTGCTTTGACAACATGAAGAGACAGCACACAGAAAACGTTAGTAGCCTAGATGTATATCTGTATCTGAATATCCATATATTGATACTGCGTTGTTTTACATCTGTTTGTCCTGAAAGCATGGGACATTTGAGGACTGAACAAAGATGGTTAGCGGTCACCAACTTTTAAAAGTGTTCAATAAAAAAAGCTAGTTTTTCTGACCATTTAATATAGTCCATGTCTTCTGCTCATATCAGTATTCACTGGCAAAATTATAGGTGTATTTCATATTTGTAAATAAACTTTTTTTTCTTTGTGCATAAATTCCTTAAATACTGGAAAGATCCCTTTCTCTCAAGCTTTTTAATACATGATGTTCAATATTTGTTTCAGATTGTTGATATTGTTGTTGGAAAAGATGAGAAAGGCAGAAAGATCCCAGAATATCTGATCCATTTTAATGGTTGGAACAGAAGGTAAGAACCTGTATGCACAGTTTCAGTTCTTCTGTTTGTTCCATTCTGCCAAGAAAAGCATTGCACAAAATATCAAAGGACTTTGATGTTTGCATGAATGTTTTTGGTTTTGTGAATGCCTTTAATATACTTGCTCATGTTGACACATTGGTCTGTATCCATAAGTTTCAGTGGATCAGTTTGATAGCCATGAGATTAAACTTTATGGGATATCTGACTGGAATATACTTATGGCTCCTGGTTTTCCATTAATAAAAGGAGTTTACTTTGTTAAATCTAGACCTGGATTGTTTGGTTATCAGGGCCAGTACAGGAGTACAGTCTATGACTGTGATCTATAGCATGTGTCAGTGCTAAAACCACTATTTTGTGTTAAGGTTTGAGAGATTTTGAGAGCAACCTGAGAGTTGAAGCCATGTGAATACAAAAGGATGCAAGCCTTGTGATACAGATACTGCTTCTGAATGACACTAAAGGAGTGCTTTTTAGATTTAATGTATATTAATTCATTAGTAGTCATAAGTGATGTGTATTCCTAGCCGTTAATAATTCTCTTTTGACCTATCCTTAGCTGGGATAGATGGGCAGCTGAAGACCATGTTCTTCGTGATACAGACGAAAACCGCAGATTACAGCGTAAATTGGCACGGAAGGCTGTGGCTCGCATGTAAGAAATCCTTTTGGTCTCAAAATGAATGACAGATTCATTTTCAGATTCAAACAGATACATCCAGGTGTCTAGAAGTGAGCTTGGCTTCTAAGCTCGTTGTGTAAATGGTAGATATCTACTCAGTACAGTCAGTGCATTCTAGGGAGCTACTCTTGTCATGCTAAGGTAGATACCAACATATTGTTATTAAACAACACTCTAAATGACTAACATTTAACTATGTTATTCTTAACCATTGCTGCGAAATGCCTGTGTATTGGATCTACATCTTCCCAAAGAAATGTACTTGAAAAATAACTTAGGAAAACCTGAAGTATTTTTCAGCCAAAGGCAATAATCTAGTATTGGTTGGCCATGGCTTGAGGATCTGCTTGAGAACACGAATATGAGGTAAAGTATAGACATTAAGGTATCCACTCTCCAATAAGCATTGTCCAGATTATTTCAACATTAATTAATGAAAATAACTCAAACATACATTTCCTCTGTGTTTGCATGTAATGTAATTAGCTAGGCTAAACAAATTAAATAATACTTGTGAAATTTCAGTGAACCATTTTATGTTCTGTAGGAGAAGAAAGGGAAGAAAGAAGAGACGTTGCAGGTTGCCTGGTGTTGACTCTGTATTAAAAAGTCTTCCTGCTGAAGAAAATGATGAGAGTAGTGAAAACTGTAAGCTTTTTTTCATTCTTTGATAACTGGCATGATGCCTTTAACTTTTTGAGCTAGGGTTACAGTGCATGCTGTAACTTGCTGTTAGGATGACAAGAGAGTATCGTAGTCCTATTTGAAATATACTGAGGCAGTCACATGAAGAATGAGCACTGTTTCATGCTAGGCATCTATTAAGTTACCTCCTTACTACTTGTGCTCCAGAGGTTTTTCCTTGTGTCGCTTCCACTCAACTATTCTAATAGGTGATTTCAGAGCTTAACACTACTTGTAGTGTAGTATTACCAGGTGCAAGAAGTCCTCAGTTTTCTTTGGAGTTAGGAAACAAGAAATTTTCTCTGCTAGTGTTTCTACATATTTTAGGGGGCAATAAGATTTTCTTTTTCCCCAGTCTACCTGGCACAAAAGTCTGTCTTGTTGGGTGTCTGGCTGATTTCACTCTCAAGCTAGCTCTTTCATTTCATAGCATTTTTCTTTATAGCTTGAAAACCAGTAGGAACACTGCTGGCTGGCACTTCACTGTCACTGCACAGATCCAGACCTCCTGATTGAATGATTGAGATGTTAATCCCCTGTTCAGAACTGAAGTCCAATAAAAACTGAAAAGATTTGTGAGTGTTCAGACAAGTAGGGAGCTTTTTAAAGTGAGTGTTTTTCAAATAGAGAGGATGCAAGAATACTTCCTGTAAACTTCTTGTTTTACATATTTAAAAAGTTAGTGTGCTGTAAATACTTGTGTGTTTAATTCAATTGGAATTATTAATCCTCATTAAATACAGCAAGCTAGCTGGGGGGGTTGTTTGTTTTGTAGTTCGTGGTTGGTTTATTTTTGTTTTGCATTGAGGCCTAAAATTGTTTGGTCTCAACTTCTACAATGTAGTAATGTGAGATAAATATGTGAAATCTCTTTTACACAGCTATAAGTAGTTCTTCTTCTGATGACAGTGATGAAGGAACAGATGAAGAAATAAAAAGTGAAGAAAGTGACATAGAAGAGAGGACAGAAATGGTATATTCATGAGCTCCTTAATAGAATTTAAATATCTGTATTTGAAATCTGGAAAAATTGAAGTAGAAGAAATATGGGCCACAGCTGGTTATTTAGCTGGAATTAGAAGTATAACTTTCTTCTGGTGCTTACTGTAGTTGAGTTTTTGAAAATTATACAAGATGTCGTATTCTTGTAGAATTCTTTGATGTTAGTCTAAAAATACATATTTGTTTCTTTTCCTCTCTTTCTGCACATAAGGATTATGAGGAGAAAACAGAGCAAACTAGATGATACAAATTTGTAGGTGCTGTAAAATTTTACTGGTCTATGCAGGTTGGACAAATTCTAATAGCAGCATCATCTTTCTAGCTTTTTGTATATTCCTGTGAAATGGGCATGTCTGCTCTTAATGTAGCAGACTGACTTCAAGGGAAAACATTTCTTCTACCTTATCAAAAAGTAAACAGTTGTTCTGAAGGTCTGTGGAATCCAACTACTACAGTGTGGGTGATATGAAACAGCAAGACCTAACAAATTTCTGTTCATTTTTTTTTGTTAAATACTTAAACAAATGCTAAATTAACAGAAAAAAAATGTTTTAAAAATGCTTACCCTAAGGCTACTATCTACTTACGTATTTCTTACACTTCTACATATTTCATTTTTGCGTGACAAAATTGATTTTAATATTGTATCCTGACTGCTGAAGTTCTGTTTCATTAACATTCATAAGCACAACCAATCTGTTGTTTCTTGCTCTGGTCTGTTGTAGAAAGAAGAGCAAGACACTCATACAAAAAGGGACATGGAAGAAAGAGCAATAAGCATAGAAATTCCTGATGTTTTGAAAAAGAAGCTTGAGGAAGACTGTTACTATATAAATAGAAGAAAGCGGGTATGAAATAAAAGCTGTGAAATGAAGGTGCAGAGGAGGTTGGGGAGGGCATCAAACATAGTTCCTGCATATAACAGCTCCTGTTTTTTTGAACTGTACTGCAAAGGTAAACTTAGGCAGTATAACAAAGAATAAAGAGTGTAGGGAGGAGAATTCTCTGTAGCCAAAACAGTGAGTTATCATTATGTTTTAACAATATAACATTTCAGTACCCATTATATTTAAGAATGTAATATTTCAGTATTTGCACATTTTTAGACTGCAGATTGATTGTATTTTTTTAAGCTGGAAATGTAGTAAGCTTGTTAACCTGACCATATTTTTGTTTCTTCAGATGTTTATAAAGGATTGATCAAAAATGCAGTTTAAGATTTCAAATTGATCACTCCTGAAATAAATTAATGCATTACAAGCTCCTGTTTTAGCTTCGTATACTTACTAGTTGTTTTTGTAAGGCATTAATTTATTGTTTCTCTTTCAGCTAGTGAAGCTTCCTTGTCAGACAAATATAATAACCATCCTGGAATCATATGTGAAACATTTTGCTATTAATGCTGCTTTTTCAGCTAATGAAAGATCTCGGCACCATCAGATGACTCCACATGCTAATATGAATCTTCATTATGTGCCACCAGAGAAGAAGTAAGTAATCTTTAGTCCAGTGCTATTGTCACAAGAAGAATGACTTTGCATTCTGTATTCTGCTTCAAGGCTGTCCGTTTCTGTGAGCTTACACTGTGATATGTGTCTCTTTATGGAGCTTAAAATATTTGACAGATACATATAGTACAGTAACACTGACAATTTGTTTATCAGAGAGAGTCCCTATAATCTGGAAAGTCATTTAACAAAAACATCGATATCCCCTTTCATCATGAAAGTTCTTGTGACTTTTGGGACCTGTTTTGGAAGAATGTGTTGCTGTTGTCTATGTGAAGACTACTTTGAGCACTGAGAGAGTATCTGATATGAGAATTCCCTGCTCAAGTAAGAGCTGAGAGGTGTTGGAGGTGGGCTGGGCTCAGTGTTCTTGGTTCTGCTTGTAACAGCACATCTTCTCACCACATTGCACTGTGAGTCTTCTGCAAGCCCAAAATGGGAATTCCTTGTGACCTCTTAAATGGTAGTGCTTTGGTTACCAGGAGGAGGCCATTGGAAACTGATCTCCAATGCAAATGTGTCTGGTTTTGTTGGTTCACTGTGTATCTCTTAAGCGCAGCCTTAACTGCATCTTAATGACTATAGATCAAATTCTGCATATGCCTTTTAGACAAAGATTCAGTTTGTTGAGTATGTATGTACTTTTTCTGGCAGGAGCAGGTGCCTCTTTTTTTGAACCTATTAAACTTGGGAAAACAAAATAATGTTACGTGAGAAACTAACAAACCTTACTTACTGTAGATTTTATTAATCCAATAAATAGTAATACAACAGAACAATTGTATGATTTTGTTTGACCTTATTAAGCAGACTTTTAAAATTTGTAATTGTTTGAAGTTACCAATGGCAATCACCATCTCTTTAAGTATGCTTTACCATTAGTCATCATTACGTAGTGGTGAAGTCAGTGTATCGTACTTGAGGTGTTAATCATCTGTATTAAAAGGGAATTTCCTACAACTACACTTAGAATTTCTGACATGCAACTTTGAAATTAATAATTGTGTTTTTCCTTTAGTGTTGAGCTATGTAAAGAGATGGTGGATGGGCTGAGAATAACCTTTGATTTCACACTTCCATTAATTTTGCTCTATCCTTATGAGCAAGCTCAATTTAAGAAAGTGACTTCATCAAAATTCTTTCTTCCCATCAAAGAAAACTCAACAAATACTAGCAGGTAGGTTGAGTGTACTGAGTCTAATACTGCTTATCTCCAGAGTAAAATGCAATGGAATGTGGTTACGTGTTCAGAATAGCATGATTTCTCACAGACTTTGACTTAAAAATTGTCTCAGTAAAATTGCTGAATTGCTTGCCTGAATTCAGGTTCTGAATTTCTATCTAGTTAACTTCAAAAGGGGTTTGTACTGCTTGTTGTAGAGTTATGCTGCAACTTTGTGGGGCGAAAAAAATTACATTGAAATGTAAATTTGTGTTCATTAACTTTTAAATTTGAAAATAAATATGCATCTGGAAAATAATATATAAAAGAAGGCCTCATCAGTTTGATAGTTATTGGGAGGAAACTGTCTAGTTTGAATGAGTATTTAACAAGATCTATGAAACGAGAAGGATCTCTTTTGGGGGAAGATTTCTGTTCACTTCTGTAAAGCTGCCTTTATTTTGTAGAAATCAGGAGGAGCTTTCCCCAAGTCCTCCTCTGTTGAATCCACCAACACCTCAGTCAACCGACAGCCAGCCTACAACAGGGGAGCCAGCTACGCCAAAAAGACGAAAAGCTGAACCTGAAATTCTGCAGTCGCTGAGGCGTTCTACACGCCATAGTTCTAACTGCGACAGGTTATCGGAAAGCAGTGCTTCCCCGCAGCCTAAACGACGGCATCTTGAGACCCCAGCTTCTATGCCGAAGCTCTTCTTGCACCTGGAAAAAAGTGGGTTTTTCTCAACTTAAACAAGTTTAAGTCTTGTCCTTTTTTTTTAATGTCAACAGGACTGTGAACTGAGTGATTGGAGTTCCTTACTTTTTGTGTCAGTTTATCTCTGAAGCTTATACCAAAGGGAGAGATACAAAGCAATATTCTCTGTACTTTGGTACTGTATTTCTCAACAGAATTCAAGGAGCTGCTTTTCTGTGAGCTTACTTTAGGATAGCGTTTATTGAATTACAATGTTTAAGACTTAAAACATTTTAGCAGCAGGCCTTAATTATGTGTAATGGCTTATAGTTCTGTCAAACAGATGATAAAAATTATTTCTAATATCTTTTGTTTTGTTTTCCCTTCTCTTCTGAAGAAACCCCTGTCCATAGTGGATCGTCTTCACCTATAACTTTGACTCCTAGCAAAGAGGGGAGTGCGGTTTTTACTGGCTTTGAAGGTAGAAGAAACAACGAATTGAATGAGGTAACAGATTTTTGTTACTGTCCTAGATTCAATGATTAAAGGTTTTGTTGACCTCAGAGAAAGGCTATGTACGAAAAGGTTTCGTTTGTATTATTTCATCTTTTGATTTTGAAGTTCTTCACAGACTAAATTATTGATGGTGCTATAAAGATTTCATAACCAACACTTTCATGTCATATGTTTAGGTTTTGTCCTGGAAATTGATGCCAGAGAATTATCCACCAAGTGATCAACCACCACCTCCCTCATATATCTATGGATCTCAGCATTTGCTAAGGATGTTTGGTAAACTGATGAAAAACTATGCTGATTCAAAATTGCTTTATTTGGTTTTTTGTTTGTTTTGTTTTGTCTTTTTTCAGTGACCATATCCATGTGATTTTCTGTTTATTTTATCATATTTAGTTTTCTTCTTGGAGAAGTGTACATTTTAATCTATTTAAAACTTAGGCTCTTCATAAACTTGCTTATCCCTTACTGGCTCTTCATTTGATAAAAGTAAACAAGCATTGCTTCCAATAAACTGCCAAACATCATTAAGCCAAGAAGCATTAACTTTCTCAACGTATTTCTTTGTAATAACGTTTTGAAAGATCACTGAGTAACTTGCAAATAAAAGTGGAGGCTGCAGGGAGGAGAAACTTTTATATTCTTCTTTTCTGTAGGGTGAATAAAAGTAATTAGAAGTTGCCTTTAAAAGAACAGGTGTAAACATTGTTTCTTTTATTTACAGTAAAACTACCAGAAATACTGGGGAAGATGTGCTTTCCTGACAAAAACCTAAAGGCTTTAGTAAAACACTTCGAAATGTTTCTGAGGTAATGTGACATAATGTACCACAGCAGTGTTTGCATTGTTACATAGATCTAAGTGTCCTGAAATGACAAAGGGTTTTTCAATTAAGATGTTAGTTCTCTGTAACTACAAGAATATGATAAAATTAATATAAGATTTTAATACTAGAAATTTGAATAAAGATTAATACAGGATTTTTGATTCTATAAGTCAAATTGAAGGGAACCTGAACTCCCTACTTAAAGTTTTGATAAACAGAGTGCTAAGAGAACTAAAGTATAAAAGTTTATGTGCTAGTATATATAGAATGACAAGTTTGATTTGGTTAAGAAGTGTGTTTTATGAATAAATGCAACTTTACATTGTTGTTATTGAGAGCATAATCTGAGAGTTTTGATGTTGCATTGATATTAGCAGGGGAAAAACTTGTGGTTCAGAACATGATTTTTAATTATAGTAAATAGTTTTTTAAATTAGTCTACCCTAATTGAGTTTTAAACAGAAAGGTTTCTCTGTTACACAATGCAGTGGCTTGTAGAGGAACCTAAATTGTTTCTGACCATGCTAGCTCCACAGCCGCCATCAGTATGGTTGTACCTGCACCATGATCAGCTCTGTCAGGTGCTTTAGTTAATATCTCTGCATGACATTGTAGTGGTAGTTTGATACATAGTGTGGTGCTGTATTGTGCAGCATCAGTAGAGTGGAAAATAAATTGGGCAAGGAAGACTAATAGGAGAAGGTGTTGTAAATGGTAAACATCTGGAACAAATATGGAACTCCTAATTTCATTTTGGTCAAAGAGTCTTAAGTAGCCACATACTGAAAAGTAACATAATGTGGCACTAGCATCTCAAAATTCCTATTAGAGATCAGGGAGATAAAGCTTTAAAATGCTTTTAATTCTTTATTGAAAATAAAAGGTGTCTCAAATGTCAAAGTTTCTACAAAACAAAATTTTTCTTCTGAAGCATTTAACTTTTAAGTTTTACATCTCTCTTTTTTCAGGTCCTTGTTAGTATTCAAACCATCTCTAAGTTAAACAGGACATCATTAGTGCTTATTGTTGGAAAACTATTTTTGCTTGGAGTGAGTGTTACTTAGGGTGCTTAACCCACTATGGATCAGATCGGAACAGACCTCCACCTGTTCAGATACTTTGGTCAAAGCAGGTCTCTGCTCTTTAGCATCTTAAATGCAGTTTCTTCATACCTATTTTGTGGGTGAGCTGTGGTGGAGTGGAATAAAAGGAAGGAGGAAACATGTCCCTGACCCTCATACATGTAGAGAGATGATTAAACTGAAAGTTCTAGTGCTAGTACCCATATGTGTCTGATTTCTCTGACCATCTTGTTGAAATCGGTAATCTTCTATAATTTTTTTTTTAAAAGGGGCAGAAGTTCTTGCCAAATCAGCATTTTTAGGTCAGATAGAGCTATGCTTTTGAAGCGAATCTTCCTATACTTTGTGTTGTGTTGCTGGATGCTCTGAGTACACAACGTGGATTCCTTTTGGAAAACACTTAACCAGAAGTGTGCTCCAGTACTAGAGGGCATTCAGTCCTCGAGACTAGACTACAACTAAACCAAAATGAGCCCCCCAAGGCAATCATAGGGTAGATATCAGATATGTGATTATACAAAATATTTGAGGGATGTGTATTTTTACAAGTGCTTTGTAAACCAGTGTCGTGTGTTTTGCTGATGCTGTTCTCAAGGTTTCCTTTCTATGCTGAAATAATCTCTGTGGTTTTGTCAGAACTGGTCAAATTGTGAGCCTTCCTGAAAAAGCTTCTGAGTTACAGTTACTGCTGTAGGAAGCATTTGATCTTAGATAACTTTTTCATAAATAGTTGTCTTAGACTACTTTCCTTACCAGGTATGCTACTGTGTATTCAAATAGGTAACATAGAAGCCAATGCAAATTATTAGAAGTTTTTTTTCAACACGTATTCATGGGGCTTTATTACATCTTTCATTTGAGTATTTATTTTTGTCCCATATGTCATTGAAAGTGGTCAAACAATTAGATTTTCTAGAAACTTGTTCAGACTTGTTTTTTATCACAGAAATATTTCTACATTATCTGTTGCTCATCACAAGAGAAAACTTCAGGCTGAAGTGACATCTTGTACTAGTTCTTCAATTTTCGCATTCTGTCTTTTTCTTTTTGGGAATGAAAGGATTAATGGATGTTTATTAAAAGTGTTTTCTATCAGTTCTGTTCTGCCTTACCTCTTGAAGGGTAAGAACAGTCTATATACATTAGATGATAGCAGCCAGTTTACTTGAACTGCCTCATTTCTTTTAGTGAGTTGTTCCTGAGTTATGAACTGGAGTACTCTGCTTTATTTTTCTAATAGCAGACAAGGGACTCAAGCTGTCTGTTTGCTTTAATAAAACTGTTTTCGAATGTTCTTTGAATTTGAGGTAGGGTAGGCCAAGCATATGTCGGAGTTTGTGTATTTTTAAGTAAAACTTTAATGTGGTACACAATTGATTTAGCTCTGGCATAGATACTGATTGAATTTTGTATTATGATCTTATGGCTAAAATTTAGTTTCATTTAACATTTGTACTATTAATCTCATGTGGGCTGAGAAACTGAGACTTATTTAATATAACACTTTGTCTAGAAGCTTGTTTTATTGAGTTTACTCAGTACTTGATAGATGCATTAAATTGACTTTCAGATGCTACATGGGTAGTATTTTCCAGTCATGCCCTCAGATTCCTTCTAGACAAGTTTGATCTGTTTCCTAGACAATGTATATTTTTAAGGGATGTATGAAATACATCTTTTTGAGTCTCATGTTAAGTAAAAGCTTTACCCTTTGTGCTTAGCGCAGCTTAAGTATTTCCTTTTTAACCAATTCCATTTTCAGACGTTTTTAATAAAATATTGTATGTGCTGTGTTTTATAACATCTCTGTATTCTGAGGTGTCTAAGATGCCTTGAGAGGCTGCTTAAGTGAGAAATGATAAGCAAGAAGGTGCCAGTTCTTGTTTTAACATTTCCATTGGTTTGAACACAGCCATGACTTGGAAAACTGCTTTGGGATCAGCAAGGTCACTTCTCAGGACTGTTGACCCATAGGAGATACTTAAAAATTAGGAGAATAGCAAGATTCGTCTTTGCTGAAGTAACTTCAGTCAGTGTCATTTGCATTTTAGAAAAAACAAAACAAAATGGTACAGCACTTCAGAAAGCCATAGGTATTTTGACTCATGGAATACAGAAGAATGAGTAAGTGACGAAATATTTCTGAAATGACACTTCTAAAATTCCTACTACACTTTCCCAGATGAGGCTAAGACATAGTATTTCAGAGTATGGAAAACTATGTTCTTAATGTTCAAAGGCTTTGATTTTTTTTTTATTTTTTTTTTTTTATTTTTAAAATGCACTGATATTTTGAGCTCAGTATATTGTCCTTTCATTTTATGTCTCATTTTCTCCTGATGTTTTACAATCTGCTTGTGTCTATTTGCCACTCTGCTCCATGGATAGAAAAGTATTTTAATATTGAATATTTTATGAGAAGGAAGCCAAATCCGAATGTGATCAAATTAGAGGGCTGTGATAATAAAATCTGTGTATAGAAAGATGACAAGTTGTTTGAAGAAACCTTAAGAAATAGATACCTGGTTTTGGTAGCACAACATTTTTTGAGTTTAGTAATTTTATAATATATAATTGCAGTAATGAATTATGACCACTAGTCTGTGCTAATGTGCAATTAATGAGAGGTTATTAATGGCTTTCTGAGAATGAAAAAATGAAGCATTACACTAGGCGAATAGAATAGAAAACATCTTTATTTAGATTAATTTGCTTGTGATGGAGTTTCTGCTCATTGTGACTTAAGTTGCAAGATGGCAAGTGATTAAAAATCACTTTTTGAAAGATCACAAAGAACACAATCTGCTACCGTATCTTATATTGATTAGGGCTTTTATAGTTGCCTCTCAATTTTGGGATTAATTGATTACTTGACAAAAAATACCTGTGCAGCATAGCAATTGTGATGTACTAGATAACTTTATGGAATTGGAGCCTAAATGTGAGAAAATCAAGGCCTGAGTGTCAGTGGACAGGTGTGGGTTTAGAGGCACAAAAAGTTAAAGGAACTTTTTAAAAAAAGCTTTGATATGCTTTGAAATTAAGGCATTCTGCTTGCACAGTGTATGTATATGCCTTATTTTAGGACATTATTACCCTCATATTTGGGCTTCACTGTATTCATTGAGTGGGTAGAAAGGTAACTGCCATTTGTGGGTCCTTGTCAACTTTTGGCACCTTTAGGTTGAAATGTTGAAAGCTTCTTAGTCCATGAGTACTTGGTATTATATAGGTTCTTATTTTTATTAGACTGTTGTTGTCTGGTTGGTCTACAGAATCTGCTCGTGTGCTTATTGTTCTTGACTAAGGTTTGATCGCTTTTCCAAAAATACTTCCTGACACTGTACCATTACTTCTCTTCCTTCTGCTTACCAAATCATCAGGTGCCTGGGTATTTGAATGAGGAGCATATTCCTAATCATAATAGCAGAGGTTTGGATCGTGCATCTAAAGTGAGAGGTTGCCCAAAATATTTTAAGTGTAATGGTAGCTTTTTTAGAAGGCAGCTCTAGGAATTGATTTCTGGGATCTGTGCGGGCCTTGCCAAAAATGGGTCTTCGTCCTCAAGACCAACCAAGGACTCCTGTATTGAGCTTTTGTAGGACTCTCTTCCTGAAAGGTCTGCTAGAACTTACCACTTTTAATTTTCACTCACTCAGCCTGATTACCTGAAATGTTATGTTGGCAGCTTGGCATCTTTGGAGTTCTCTGCTCTTGCCCTTTAAAGGCCAAGAAAGATGATCTTGGTTTCTGTATGTGGATGAGTGACAAAAGTCCAGTTAACAAAACAAGCCTGTTGGTTCCTTTGGCATGCTTCTTGAGATACTGGATATCAGAATAAACATCTGGAACTTTGACTTGTTTGGTTGAGTCTGTTGGGGTTATGATGAACTTTGTGTTGGTTACCTTTTGTCCTGAACAGTCTTCCAGATGGAGACATGCCTATCAATTGGAGGGGGTGGGGTGGGTAAAGGCATATGCTTTTATGTGAAACTAAGCCTTTTAGCTCTCAAATACTGAACTTGAGTAGTAGTCTTGGAGAGGAGATAGCTTCTTAAACTGCAAATGACATTTCTTTTGACTAAGTGACTCAGAGTTAGGACCCATCATGCTCTTTAAACAAATTCCTTTAGATAGATCATTACAGTTGCCTTTCAAATAGCATCTAGCTCAGGCCTATGATCTCATCAAAGCATCTGCTTACCTTTTAGAACTCGACATCTTCCACACATTCACTACAGTTCCAACTTCCTGAAAAATTTTCCTGTACGCTTTCTATTCTTATGCCTTTATGGCTGAGGTGGTGCTTATTAAAATTAAGGTTTTTCTTTCTTTATAATTTTCACACTTTTCAGACTATCTCTGAGTTTATTCATGTGGTGGTAGCTGACTTTTAGAAGAGTGTTTTTCTTCATGCAGAGACTGTTGAGGTAGTAGGTTCTGTTGATTTTGTCAAGACAAGGACATTTTTACTACAAGATGACACTCTTAATGCTCATATTAATTCAATGACTCTGAGAAACCTTCCTGACATATGTATGTCAAGTGGCCTTTTAATGTGGTTAATGATAGTTCTATGCCTCTTTTTTGCCTCTTAGCCAGATGGTAGTATATTTGTGAAGTTGTTGCTTGAAGTCACCTGAGGTAAGTTTGCTTACAGACTGCTACACTTGAAGATGGGAACATAGGAATTCTTTAGGCTAAGATGCCCACATGTCTGTTTCCATTGTCTCCATACCTTTTAGTCCGTTCTGATGCGTTTCACTTCTAGGAACCTGTGGTAGAGAGGGAAATAAATGTGTTGTGCCCTGTTACCATTATGTTCTGAGCAGGAGTGTAAAGCATAATACTCTTTTTGTGGATGTTCATGATGAGAAAAAAGTGTGCAGTCTTACATCAGGATGTTTTTGTGGACTGTGCACCTCAAAACTCAGTTACTCGTAAGCAGTTTTGCTGTGTAGGTGTACACATACAAACTCTTTAAAAATTATAGAAATGAAAAGAGCAGTAATGCAATGGGTGACTGAATTTATCAGATTTGTAAGTTAAAAGTAATGAAACAATTTCTGAATAGCTAAACAGCAGTGTGCTTTCTGATCTACAGCTGAACATTGGTTCTGCTTGCTAAGTACAGCCCCCTCTGTTTTTTAAATCTTGGCCCATGACTTGCAGGTGCCAGTGAAATTGATCTTCGTGCTATTTCAGAGCAAAGCATTAGTGAGATATCCAGTAGCTAAGAGTCTTACAAGACTCCTGATATTTCTGTGCCAGCTTCCTGCACTGCAATGTAGTTTGCATAGAAAGCAGTTTTAGAAAGGCCACTGCTCTTTGAATACAGGTATACAAGGGACTGGGACAGAAGCTGATCTTTTGTTCTTTTGCCTGTTTTCTCCTGCTTCTCTGCAGAAAGTAATTTGTATCTGCTAATTCTGGGGTATTTCGCTTTTCACGGCTGTTAGGTTAAGAATGGAGAGATGTACATTTGACTGCATGCATTCTGCTTGCATGGATTTTTTTTTTTGAGTTGTAGCAGTGCCACAAGCATCTCATCTAAAATTTTGCAACTTTACCAGCTGTCGCTTTAGCTTGCACCAAAGTGACATTTATGACTGATGATCATAAGTGAAAGTCAAGAAGTTTGTAAGAGAAAATGAGCCTGTTTCCTGTTACTTGCCCGTAAAATTCTTGAAACTGTCAACTATACAATGTCCTCTACAAGTTCCTCTGTTTCACTGATGTTGTTTTAAAAGATGCTGCCACATATGATCAAGCACTAGATACTGTGTTTTGCAGAATGTTAGGCAATGACACTAAGAATTTGATGGGCCCTTGTAGTTTGGCCTTACTGTTTCTCTCTTGAAGTCATTAATGTGTTAACGAAGAATTATTAATTAAATTCCGTTTGTGGCTCATCTTTATCTTGTGCAACCTAAGTATGGTAAATGTTATACTCAAATCTGGTTTAGTCCTTATTACCCTCACTTCATACCAACCCCACATACCCCAGAAAGCGATTTGTAGATAACTACAGTCAGAGGTCATGGCAGTTGATGACTTGGGTATTTTATTAGTTTAGAAGTTGCTGTAGTTTCAGTACTCTTTTGTAGTGGCTTTCCTGGAGTAAGGTGTCTGTGTGATGCAAATGAATGACATGTTTGAGTGAAGATTAGGAGGATCTTATTGTGTGAATTGGTTTTGGTTTTCTTTGGATTATTTTGTAAGGGGTATCTCTACCTCATGGAAAAAAAAAGTGTTTATAAAGTATTAGAGCAATTTATGGGCCTGGTAAGCCTAGAAAAGTAGGTGGTGAACGGTTTTAATGTCAAGGGCAAGTAAGTCACTAAGTTGTGTGGTTCAAACAGTGTATTAATCAAATATTGGTGGCTTTAATCTAGAAAATCAAGAAAATATTAAAACTATTTTTTTCTGGCTCATTGTTTTGCCAAAGTTTAACTCATTTGGATTCACAGTGTAATAGTTGCATTTTGTTCTCTCTGGGGAAAATATTTCAGTGATGTTTTTATTTTGTTTATTTAAATACCTTTATTACTGTGAATAGGAAATTGGTATAATGCAGCTGTAACTTTCTGTAATATTAAAACCAATACTTTTGATATAGCAAAATAGTTTTCATAGAAATTTTTTTAAATTATCCCTCAACCTTAATTATATAATCCTTTTTGCTTTGTGCTATTTAATAAAACTGGGAGCTGCTGTTTGACCTAATGAGAAACTATCATAGTACGAATGCTTATGAACAAAAAGTGTGCTAAAGTGTTTAATGAGCTGAGGATTGTGTGAATGAAGAATGTGTGGAAATTTACATTTAATTAGCTCTTGTGCATTTATTATGATAGCTTATGTGGTGTTAGTTTGTGGCAGAGCCAGTTGGATCCTTGCTTTAGATACAAGAGAGATCTTTTTCCCTTTTGACAGTACCTGCCCCCTCTGAATATTGCCAGAAATGTGCTTGATTAGATGCCATGGTGGGTCATGTAATGGAGCCTTTTCTGCTCAGTTCCTTAGGTAATGTTTAAAAACAAAAACAAGCTGCCATTTTATCTTCTGGAAGTGTATTGTTTGTCTGGCCTGTTCACTCACATGTTGTAAACCTGAAACACAACAGAAACTAACCTAGATCCCTCTATACTGTTAATTACGGGCCTCCTATGAAATAAGCAAGTATGGGGGAAGTTGACAAAGTGCCTTCTAAATAAGTGGTGACACAATGGAGGCTTGATTTCGTCATAAAACCCTTTTATTTCTCACTGCTTTTCCTAGAATTAGTAGGATTTAACCAGATATTCCTCCAGTTTAGCACTTGTTTGGTGCCTGTGTTTAAGTACAAGGATTGGCATGTGGGATAAATCAACCTTTCTTCATTTACCTGTGGTTTTGTGCTGTGACCTTTCTGTATGAGCCCTAAGCAATTAAAATATTCCTGGTTAAATTTAGATTGCCTTATATAGAGAATCTTGTCAATGTTCGTTGATGCTTTGGCTTGTTTAAGATTGAAGGACATATCTAGTTCAGTTAGTGTAGCTGTGAGTGAGATTCGAGAAACACTATGGTTGCAATCACATTCACCATTTTATTTATTTATCTCTCTATTTATTTATTTATTTTATTTGGACTTTCTGTGTGCAGATTACTGGTTATGCAAAACTGATATTTTTGTTTTCCAATAGTGCGGTCATTTTCCTAGCCAGTGGTTCTTGAGAGAAACTAGGTTCTGCAAATGACGTCGTTTCCTGTTGTTTCCATTGCTTCCTACTCTAACTCAGAGAACCTGTAGCTAACATTTTACCCTGTTTATTGATTCTGGTCTTTAATGTCTGTGTTTTTTTCTGAAGTACAACTTGATCGTATATTTCAGTACCAAAGAAAGAGTTGTATGTTAGCAGAGCAGAAAGACATAAAAATGCTCTGTGCTTGGCTGAATAATATTTGAAGACCATCTTGGAGAAATCTGAAATTAGGGAACTGGATTTGCAAAAGGATGCATATTTGTCTTTCAGAGCCATATTTAAATCAGATACTCATGAGGGGTGGAGACCCTAAGCACACAGGCACATGAAAGAACAGATCATGGCTTTACTTACCTTAAAAGGTAACAGTTTGACTTGATGGTTACTGGATATTTATATAAGGTACTGTTATAGTGATAACTCTCCATCCTGGGTTTGACATAAATGAAAATGGTATGCTGAGCAGGTGACTGACAGAAGTTGCAGAAAGGTCTTTTTCTTCTGTGATAGTTCTTCACATTTGTTTTTTGAATGTGGCTTCAACTTTTGGATTTTAATTGAGTTTGAGCAACTTTTGTTAATGCTGTTGAGTTTGAGAATGATAGGGGAAGCCTGTTTCTCACTATGTAGAAGTTGTAAAAATAGGACAAGCCTTTTGTATGCCAAATTTCTAAATGTAATAATTCTTAATGTCCAGCCTGTATTTTTTCTGAGTTTAAAATTAACTCGAAAATAGCTTTTCTGTTAAATGTTTCATGTTCTGTTCCTTTTTTTGATGTGCTTTTTTCTCAGGTTTTTAGCAGAATACCATGATGATTTCTTCCCAGAATCTGCTTATGTAGCTGCATGTGAAGCCTACTACAGTACTAAAAATCCTCGGGCAATCTACTGAAGCTATTAATAAAGCTTAGATCCTACAGTATGTAGCCCGTGACAATTAATAAAGCTTAGATCCTACAGTATGTAGCCCGTGACAATTAATAAAGCTTAGATCCTACAGTATGTAGCCCGTGACAATGCTATTTTACCATGTGGCTACAAGATGAAGATGAAAACAGAATTCAAACAACTTCAGGAGCTGAAGAAATAGATACCTTCTGTGATGATTGGATTACTTAGGAATGGAGAACTCAGAGATGTATGTAGACTGCGTTGGGAGTTGCTTACAGGACTGAATTTAACTCCAGGTCAATGAAGAAGCCTTATTCTGACTTCTAATGCATAGGACTGCGTAGGACTATTAAAGAGAAAAAGAAGCAAAAGCAGCAGCATTAGCAACAGGACATTTTCACGAAGATAGATCATCATGCTGTGTTTTGTTTTAGCTCAACCTCTCCAGCCTGAGAAATAAGACTTGACTACACAGTTACACGAAGAGAATGCATAGCTGATATCTTATGGACTTTTTTTGTCACAAGTTGCACTTGGTTTGGTGGAACTGGCATGATAGAGAAGATTGCTTAATGTAAAGATGTTCTTGCTGTTCAACTAGCATGATATCTGCCTCAAGATTGACTTGTTGCTTGAATGAAAGATGTGTTCCTTTGCGTTTTGCAAAGGTGTATATAGCTTTTTTTATGGTAAGGCTGCCAGAGTTCCAAGGAGAGCATATTTTGCCAGTGATTCACCATTTACCTGGCAATAAAAGATTTCCAGAGCCATTACAAAAAACCTGATTTTCTACAAGTATACGGAGAAGTCAAAGTGATGGCAGTTTAACTGGCAAACACTTATTTTCTTAATAAAGGTCACAGTGGCTGCTGTGTAAATGTGTGATTTTGACTGTCTAAACCATCTTGTTTGTGCTTGATTAGTATTTTTGAGATTGCCAAGTGTGCATATAATGAGAGGTGGGACCATTGACAACATAGGGAGAGAAGCCCTTTCTTTGTCATTGAGTTTTGTACTGCAACTTGGAGGATGTATTTTTAGACAGTTTTAAGCACTTTAGCTCTGGAAATAGGAATTCAATGAGAACTGAGTTCCTAGAAATCTGTCAACATGTTCAGGAGAAATTAATTGAAGTATAATTATTGTCTTGATTGTCATCAAAACCTCATCCATGACTTGGAACTCTGTCTTTCAGAATTCTCTGCTATATCAAGATGGTCACAGATTTTAAAAGCACTGGGAGAAAAGAGGTTTCAGGGCTCAAACTTCATTAATCACTCTGTAATCCTTCCTAATTCAGAAGACTTCCATTGGAACATTTACCTGTAATGCAAAACTCAACACATTCCTCCCAGATTTGCAGAAACTAGTAGTTAGGAAGAATCAGTTTCAAATGTCAATGGCAAGCTTAGTCTAAGAGGCCAAAGGAAGTCTGAAATCTACTGTTGACATTCATTGTCCCTCACTTTTCAGTGTACTGGTGTGTTAAAGCTTTTGAACTGAAAAGATAAGGATTGCTTTGGTTCTAGAAATTTAGGTTCTGCTTTTTTGAAAGACTTCTACAAAGAGTCTGTTAAACTTAACGGTTGTTAAAAGAATGTTTGGCATGGATGGATGGATGCAGATTTGGTGATCCTTAAAGATTACCATTTAGTAGTACTATTATTTTTTAATGTGTCTCTGTTGAACCAAAAAAACCCCCACATTTGTAAGCTTTAGTCTTTCTCAAATTACGGAAGCTTTGAATCTCTAGCAGAATCCAAGTACCTCAAAATCCACTTTGCAAACATGTTTCATTCTATGCTTAGATGTTGTTTTTATAAAGACAATACAACAAAATACTAATGACTACCTAACAGGAGATTAATCTTGGAATATTGCCTGAAACTCCATCCTTAATCCTCCTGCAGGAATGTTAAGAGTGTGTGTAATATGGCAATTCTGTTTTTGTTTGACTGTTGGTACATGTGAGTATAAGGCAAGTTATGAACAAAGTTTAAACCTTATTGTGTGACTGTTTAACGGTTAAAATGACACTTTCTGCATGCAGGGATTATTAATGCTGTTGGTATTGCCTTGTTGATACCTTGTGGTGATTATCAAAAGGTGTAAGGAGGGGGAATTCTGAAGGTCCAGTTAGTGTAGTCTTTATGTGAACAAACTTTTTTGTAAAAAATCTCTTGAAGCTGCTATTGGATATAATACTACAAACGGTCTTGCTCTCCTAACAACCAAAAAACTTTTCTCAAAAGTAGCACTCTTTTCTGCTTCTTGACATGTTTAATTGACATGACTTCCTCGGACACTTGTCTCTTTGAATTTAAAAAGTTTACATTTACATATTACAGTAATGTGCATCTTTGACATCTCCCTTCCCTGCTGTCACTCTTCTTTTATACCTGATTTTTTTTTTTTTTTAAAGCTGAAGCAGTACAAGAGATGTGCAAGAACTTGAACCAGATTGTGTAATTCTTAATAGCCTTAAAATATGTAGAGACTTACCAGTGTGACCCCCTAAATTCACTTTGAATGAAATACTCAAGGGCTAATGTGGCTAGGGGAAGCTTAGTAATATAGTTATACTGCTGCAGTGAATCTGTAACACTCTGAATGTCCTTGGCTGATGAGATTTTTGATGGGATTCATATCCATCTGAACTGAGACTTCTGCACTTAACTGTTTGTCACTCATTGGTCACTGCTTGTAGAGCTACTCATATCAATGTTTTCTAACCTGATTCAGTCAAAATGGCTTAAATTAGCTGAAGAAATGTGAAAAACTGACTGAAGCAGGCTAGGAAGCATTCACATGAGCAAGTCTGCCAGCAGACTTCAGAGACAGTCCCCGCAGAGGAGGAGCTGAACTGGGAAAACAGGTTAATGGGCAGTAATAGTTTACACTGGCATAACTCCTTGTATAGGTCACATGTGCTCTGGTTCCAAATGAAGGGGGTTTTGTTTGTGTGTTTAAGGAAATTATACCAGTGTAATGATAGTGCATACTTAAGCTGGTAAATGTCTCTGCTGAAAGCAAGTCCTTGCACTTGCCTTCAGGAGTCAGCTGCTCCAACGTGAGGTGTGGTGTCGGGTTTTGAATACAACCATTTCTGGGAGAAGGCAGCCTGGCATTAGAAGCCAGGTGATGCAGCTCATGTGGTGTAGAAAGTGTGCTGCTGTGTAAGTACTGGAGATGCTCAGTCTGCACAACTATAATTTCAGTACCTGCTCTGACTTTGTCAGCATGAAGAAACCCAAGTGACTTGGTTCTCTGCCACAGAAGTATGAAACTCACTGTATGTGAAGTGCTTTACATAGATTGTGAAGATTACCAAAGTAGAGTATGTTAACATAATTTAATATTCTTCAGTTTTATCCCTAATTTTTGGCTTTACTTTGTACCTATTGTGCTGCAAAAAACAGTGTTCTTTCATGTGCACTATCTAGAGTTGCTGTGTTGCCTTTCATTTTTCTACTGTGTTCTTATGTTTTTTAAGCTCCATTTCAAGCTCTTGTTTCAAAGCTCGGGCTTTCATGTTGTGTCCTCTTCCACTGAGATGACAGAGGCAGATGTGACCAAGTGCTAATTTGAAGTATGTTCCGTGTCCCGTTCTGAAAGCAAGCTCATGCAGATGTCAGAGTTTCACTGGGCGTTTGGTATGGGCTAGCAGCATGCATGTGGTCAGCCATTTTGTCAGAAATATTTAGTGGGAACTTGTTAAACAGTTGTGCAGGGTGACCTAGCAGGGGAGTTGGACTAGATGATCTCTAGAGGTCCTTTCCAACTCTGAAAATTCCGTGATTCCATGAATGTCTGCAGGCAAAGAGGAAATAAACTGATTGGAAATAAAAAGCTGTTACTGCTTTTCATGTTTGTATCATAAAAAGTGTTATCGAGGCATTTGGGAAATACACTGGGGAGATTATCTGACTTAAAATAGATATGTCTATATTGAATCCTTAATTTCTTGAAAACTTTACATTTTCCCCTTTGGAGTCCTGAAGTGTGTCTCACAAAAGTATGTATACTGGGATGGAAATAAGCTTTTCTGGGCTGAGGGGAAGATGGCAACATGTAGTGTTCTTACCTGAGTCTCAAGTCAAGCTTTTATTGTAGTTACCTGTACAAAAGCACAATGCTCTTGGACAGCCAGCCACATCTTAACTTCTGGCCTGGTGAATGTTTCATTGCTTTTAACTTCTTGACCTATTAACGGAGCTGGAAAGCAAGTTTGCACTTCGGAGCGCACGAACTCTTCTCTCTAAATTCGGGGAGAAAATACCCAATAGCCTGCAGTGCAAGCATACTTGGACCAAATGTGTCAAGGAATACATTTTTGTCCTGTATATTGTAGAACCTGCTTGGTGATATCAGGTGATTGCATTGAATTGCATTAACAAGTGGAGTTATTTGTTTACTTACTTAAATACATCTCAGTGTAATGGTGTTCCCTGGAACAATGGTTCTAGACGGTATGTTACTTTTGTAATATGTTTGACCAGAATCGGTACAACCTTGATCTGTTTACGTAGTCAATTTTTTCACTTCCTTATGAAACTATTGGGAGGGATTTTCAGCTTTTTGTATAGCTGTGTCATTTTTCTGTATGTAGTTAGTGAATACAGGTACTTTACTTCTACAGTCAGAGGTACCAATGCAGTGTTTCTGCCTCAGTTTTTGGTGTTTTTTACTTTAACAGCCCCCACCTCCTCCAACTCCCAAACCAAAGTTTGGAATATATATTGCCTCAGGAAAATGCTGTCAGCCATGACAGAATGGCAGATGTAGATGCTTACTAAGATCTAACTCAATGCATCTTCCCTATTGCATGCATTATGTATTTTCCCCTTCTAATTCATATAGCAGATGACTTTTTTGCATTAAGGCTAAGGATTATAGCTAACTGAGTAAAATCGGTGAAGTATAAACACATGCTCAAAGATGAAAAGGAGAAATTAAAAAAAAAAAAAAAAGAAAAAAGACAAAAATCGCATGTTCCTCCTGTTAGTTGGGAGTGGTCGCTCACATCCTGCAAAGTGAGTAACACCATCAGAAAGAGAATGAACAAACCTGCGAGATGCAAATTGATAAATCCCAGCACTAATGCAGACTTTTAAAATTGTGCGAAGGAACGGAGTAATTTCTCTGCTGTTTTGTTGATGGAAATGGTGGAAGGTTTTAACTGAGAATGACTTTTTCTCATACCAATACATGATCTGCTTCTGAGGAAGGCAACCCAGGTATTTAAGTGTTGAATCGTGCAATATATTCATGGGGACATTTTAGTGCAATGCCAGAAAACAAAGTGTGTTTATATAGTGAGAAATGTCGAGATAAATGTGTTTAGCTCCTGGCAAAATGAACAGCAGCCATTTCCATCACAGCAGTAGTGTCCTGGTGGTGCCTCTAGTACCTGGGAATGTTGAGTAGATGTTCACTTTATGAAACTTTTTCTAGTCTTTAATTATAAGCTATTAATAATTACCAATCTAGTAATTAAATTATTAATCTTTAAAGCCCTTGAAACAAAGATACCTCCCAAGTACTTTCTTACTTTATACCCTTTCTTCTTTCCTTGCTTATATTTTTCTAATAGTCTAGAAAATTACAAAAGCATGCTTATGTGATTTGTGGAGAGGAGAATGGTTCTGACTCACGCCAAGCACATTGCACTTAGTTTTCTTAAGCGCTTACATGTTTCTGATTCATGTTGAGTTATAATCATCAAATATGTGTTAAATATAATTAGGATTCTATTTTTAGGCTCAAAAGCAGAGCCAAAATGAAAGTGTCAGGTGAATTGAATGGTGCGAATATCTAGTTATCAGATAGTTGAAATATGCCTGAACTATATGTATTTCTGTGTTTTCTATTTTAAATGCAGCACGCTGATTTCTCTTGGTTACCTGATGCCAAGTATTGTAAATGAGGGCCTTTCTCTATGGTGTAAAATTGATTAAATGTCAACACGAGTAATCAAAACATCAAATTTTGCCATAAATTTTAATTTAAACATATGAAATGTTACCGTCCCATGTTATGAGCAAAGAAACATTCTGCCCTTCTTTTTGCAGAAGCTTATTAGAAATACAGAATATGACACGTCTGCTGCCACATGGCTGACATGGCGAAGGTGTCAATCTCAGTGGGATGATGGAGTTAACCTGCAGCTCTTTGCCGAGTTCCTTCAGCCTGCACAGAAGGTGCTCATGGTGTTCCTCCACTGGTGGGCTGGGGGCATTGGTAAGCATGCCATGAGACAGTCCTCGTATGGAATAAACCTTCACAAGTTGCCTCTTGTATTTTAGTGACACCAGTACAGCAAATGATTCCATAGTTGATATTTAGTAAGAGTTTTTACAGCTTTAAAACATTCTGTTTTGTAGGCTGCTGAGTTAAGAAATCTAAAGTAGTTCTGTTTAGATTTCACATGCATGACTGAGTAGGAGGTAGATTGAACTAATTGTTTTTAATCAGATTAATGAGGAGTTTATTTGCTGTTTTTGTTAGTGACTACTGCAGTGATACAACTTTGGCATCAGAGACTTCTGCATTTAAAAAAAAAATCTATTAGAAACTGAGTAGTAACTAATTGGATGTTAAGTAAAGATTTTGCTTACTGGCAGATGGATGATATGACACATGTAATGTATATGCAGTACTGGCAACTGTAGGCATTAGAAATCATGAGTCAGACCCTTAAAAGTCTCGAGAATGATTAAGAAAATGTGAAGATTAACTCCTGTTCTTTGGGCCCCTAGGGTAACATGAGTTAAACTTATGGCAAGGCTTACTTGAGACTTGAGAAAGGAAAACCAAGTTTTTTGGTTAATTGCACATATTTTGCAGTTGGAGCTTTAGAGGGAAAAAAAAAAAAAGGCACAAAACCTTGCAAGACTGGCAATAAAATGATGATTTGGCAGTGCTCTAATAGAGCAGGATGCCATTAATCTGAAAATAATCAGAGACTGAATTTATTTGTGAACATCTGTGCGAACATAACACAAGCCTCGGATAGCAAGGTTTTCCGGGCAGGGTGGTTATATCTGTTAATCTACAAAACAGTCAGCCTTTGCCAAAGGCATAAATCTAAATTTGTAGATTCAATTTTTTTTACTTGTTTGGAATGACTATTAATAAAGTGAGAGAGATGAATTGTTTACCATAGTAACAGAATTACCCCGTGCATGATGATGAAGCTGATGAAATCATGCATCGGAAGAAAACAGGAAGCAAGACCAGAACTCCACTGTTTCTATGCTGTATGTGCAAGACTAATATCTTGTTAGACTCACTTGTTGAATTATTTGTCTCTCTTTGGTTGCAACAAGAGAGACAAGAAGTTGTCACTGTTGCCGTAGGCCCAGCTCTGTCAAAGATAGTAGGTGTCTAAAGAAAAATCGAGACTGAGGTCAGATTTGTGCAAGCCAAAGGGAGCAACCCACAAATCCTTTCTCTTTCCAAATCTAATGGCAATTGGTATGGCTGTAGTTGCCTAACTTTTTCCAGTGAACTTTTTTAAATATTAAAAAGATGAACTGAGCTTTTAACACCTGTGTCAGGTTTGCAAGGCCTTTTGAGATGTACAGATTGAGCATCAATCCTTACACTTGCATCTGCTGGAGGACGCATGCATCTCGCCAGGGGCAGTGTGACCTGTGTTACAGGAAGAGTATCCACTGTAACAGAAGTTCAGAGGAGGAGCAGACTGAAAATGTGGTGGCAAGGAGCTTTGATACACTACATCAAATGTTGAATAGGAAGTGGGAGGTCTGGGTTTGTTAACTACTTAACGTGAGAGGTTTTGCCATGCACTCTATGGATCTTGCTGCATGAGGCCACCTTCTGTACTACTCGTAACACTGTCTCGCTGTACAGAAAGGGCAGTGAGAGTCACAGACCTGGAAGGAAGAATTTTCTACTTCCACTTGCTTGTTCCGGTTTCCCCATACAGCTCTTGGATTCCTTTTTTGCATACCTTGTAGCTTCAAGGGAGGACAGCCTTGCACCAGCCTGCTAGATGATACCGAAATAATTTATCGGAGAAATACTGGGCCCAGGTTGTGAACTTTCCAGGTGGATCAAAGTCCTGCCTCAAATATGAACTTTTGATTTCTTCTGGTTAAGAACAAAAAAACCCCCTAAACTTATTCTTTCTATTGCTGCTCAAGCAGGTAGGGTAGGATTCGACCCAACAATTGTAGAGGATGGCAGACAAGATATCCACATCTGAACTTCCTCTATAGTCCTCGAACAGAAGAAATACTTCCAAGGTGTGACTAATTTTGCCCTGAAGTGATTGAGGCTGTTAAGCTGCAACAATGACATTGCTGCTTTAGAGAGACAATCTAGAGTCAAGAGCTCGACACAGATGCATGTGCATACATTTAGGCGAGATGATCCCTCCCTCTACTCTCTGTATAAATTCAAACTGTTTGGGGTCATTCTAGAGGTTTTACTTAATGGTTTTGCTTTCCTTCATTTAGGGGATTTTTGTAAATAAAAATCACTCTTGCTCCAAGCCCAGCAGAGATTAGCTGCTGTTCTACCTAGTTATTATTACAAGACCATTCAGAAACCTGTGACACAAGAGGAAAGATAGAAGCTTGGGGGAAAAAAAATGCACAGAATATCTGAAGAGTAATTGTTAACTGTGGAGGGAGACAGCTGGCAAGTAACTGGTTAATTTGTACACAATGTACAGTTGGAAGCAGTCAAACAAAAGGCAAGGGGTAGATAGGATCAACACTATGGTTTTGCCTGCCTCTCCTGCAATGTTTAGACTGGTTGCTGGTGTCATGCTGGTGAGTGCAGCCAGTCAGAGCAGCCTCTGCTTTCTCAGGTCCTGGAGCTGCTGCTTAGGGAGAAATAAACACCAGCTCAATCATCCTTCTTGTTATAGGATTTGCGTTCTTCTCTGGTGTTGTACCAATCATGATTTTTAGATGGTCACATCCACTGTTGCTTTTCTGTTCAGGAGCCTATGATAAAAAGACAGTAGAGGATGCAACCTGGATTTGGTTTTGCCACTCTGCTCACATAGCCTATTGCATCCTTGAGAAAGCAGCCATGCTTTTTGTACCATGTGGACTGAAGCCACATATGGGGATTTAAGTAGTCTGTGACACCTTGGGGCTGGGCAGCAGCACACAGACTGCCTGGCTTGGAGGGAAGTGCCTATGGGGTGGTGGCTAACAGAAGTGACTTATTGTGAGGCTGCGTTTGGATTTGGGAGAGCAGCTGCTGTATGAGTTGGGAGCGTGGTCCATATGGTTCTATGAAAGGCTTTGAGGACAGCTGGACTGTGGGCCACAGTGTGGATTTAAGAGACTGGATGCAGCACAGGGTTTTGTGTGACTTTGCTTAGAATTAGGGGTACATTGATTTTCATCAAGGGTTGAAAGGGATCTCAAAGGTCATTTAGTTCCAACCCCCCTGCCATGGGCAGGGACACCTCCCACTAAACCAGGTTGCTCAAAGCCCCATCCAGCCTGGCCTTGAACACTTCCAGACCATGCATGAAGCTCTGATGAACCTGATTGCACGGCATTGTGAAAGGAGTTATTTCTGAATATACAGTTTTCTAAATATTTTTTTATGTCCTTAAGTTTGAGGCCATACAAATCCTAGTCTGTTTTACACTATTTTTATTATTTGCACGGACATGTAGGTTGAAAAATGTAACACTGCAGGGTTTAGATTTTCTCTGTGTTGCTTTTTTTTTCCTGCCTAAACAATGTTGGAGCCATTTCAGCCTATAGCTATGTTTTAAAAAAAAAAAAAAAAGAGAGGAAAAAAAAAAAAAAGGAAAAAAGATGCAGCTATAGAGTGTCTGCAGTGAGTTTAGCTGCTAATGTCTCAGTTATTCTTCCAAATAGAATTGTGAGTAGTCATCAGAGCTAACAAATCTCAAAACCTCAATTCTGTTTCCTTAAATCTGTCCGTGGCATGTGTGTACTGAGAGTAGATGAAAGGAAATGGTAAGAAATTGGGCTTCCTGCATTGAAGGAGGTACGAGGGAGACTTGCTGGTCAGGAGTAGAACACTCAGTGAGTGAGTGCCCCAGGAGAAGTGCTGAGGGTGGCATTGCAGGGATGACGATGGGAGTGGGTTACGGAGCAGAGAACATCCAGGAATGCTGAGGAACTGCTCAGAAGTATGTAAACGAGTGGATTTTGTGGACACGTAATACATGCTTTCCAAACTGGGATGGGTGTAGGCTTCTCTGTCACTATGGATGAAATGATAAAAGGTCCATAGAGATGAGAAGTTAACTTTCTGGGATAGTACAGGTGCAATTAGATTAATATTCAGAATACGAATATAGCCCCTCACCTGGGATTTAGACTCTGAAGTAGAAGATTAAAACCGAATCACCATATGCTGCTTAATCTGTGTGTGTGATTTGGTAGTTGTTTCCCTAAATAATTAGATAATGCTCCCTGTCAAGTAATCACTTTGGGGTTCACTCGAGGAGAACTAATATGAGGTCTATCAAACCAGAGAGGATTTTATTAGAAAAACCCTGATTAAAGATTCAAATGCTAAATGAGGACTTCTTAATTATGCTGTACAAGTACAGGGGGAAAAATATTTGGTGTATGGAATGATTACAGAAGGCTCCTGCAGACACTTCCCTTTTCCTTGATTTCATCTCTGAGCAAAACAGGAAGAAAATTCACATCTTCCTCTTAGAAAAGCGAATTTAACAAGTCTTGTGGCTCTGTGAGTGACAGACATGAGAGCATAAGAGGAAAATCAGTCAAAATATTTAAAAAAACCTTTACTCTCCCCTAGTTTGACAACACCATTTCCTTGAATGCAGGGTTACGTTAGGTATTTTTCCAGTCATCTTCTAACATTTATTGTGCTTTAGCTGAAATGTGCTAGAGGAAAGTGAAGTCATCCCCGTTGCCTCTGATAAGTAACTTGAAAATGGTAAGTACAGCTGCCTGTAAGGATGGGGAGATGTGCATACTGTCCAGCCCTGAATGCTGGAGTTAGCATGTGAACAGCAAGGAAGAGTCTGGTTGATGTGGATATCAAGCATTTTCTATGCTCTGTTTCATGGTGGAAACTGTGCTGTTTTAATAGAGTGTTATTCTAGAGGAGAAAGATGTATGTGACAAGCACTAAACTTCTTTATGTGGTATTTAATTAATTAATTAATGCTTAATATTTGGCTGGATGCATTAAAGAAATTTTTTTTCCTAGTGGAACAAGAAGTTACCCCTGACTTTTGAACTTTTATATCAAGAAAGCATTTATAAGGAAAAATAAATATTGAGCTAGTTCTCTTTTCATATTACCTGCAGGAAGAAGGAGATAAGGAACAGGGATTTCAGATCCTGCTCTGATAGAAAAAAAACCCATATCTTCAAATATATACAAGTAAGCAACTGTCATTATAGTGAGTGAAAAGTAAAATTTTGTCGTGCTGTGGACAAGTCCTATATATCCCAGCCTCCATAGAGTACGTATGGAAGAATGCTACATATGGAAAAATGCTGTATGTATACTGCCTTTAGAGTACAGTAAGTATGAAAGTAATCATTGTGTAAGCAGTCATATATGAGTGTAACTAGATATGCTGCAGGCCACATGGGTTGAAGAGAAGCCCAGCAAACTTGACTCCTTCCTTTGAGTCATTTGTCCTTTCAGTAGATAAAGGGGAAAACTTTCTGCAGAAATTTGAGGCATTCCACGAAGGGAATCCAATTTAAACAATTACTTAAAAAAACCCCACAGGGATAATTGGAGTTTTAATACAAAACTGGCTGAACAATCAGAAGCCAAAGCAATTATAAGTGGTAAAATAGCGAAGTGGAGCTCACTGGGGATTAGTGTTGAGCCTAATACTCACTTCTCTCTAAATGACCTAAAATAATAACAGAAGAGAACTTACACATCAATCAAATTCACAGATGGTATCAAGAGGCTGCAAAGAAAGCAGAGAACAGATAAACTGCCAAATAAACTAGCAAGTTTAGAGAAAAAAGGAGCATTCAAGGACAAGATGTAACTTTGATAAGTGTAAGGTTCTTTTGTGGATTAAGAGAAGGCTAAAAAATGCAAATGTATTCGCAGAAGCCCATGGACACTGATTTTACCAGGAGACACAGGCAATCTTATGTAACTGCACCTCAGATCATCTAACCAGGGGCAAATAGTTCAAATTGTTCTTAAGAGCATCCTTGGTCTTGAGGCTCCCTGCCGGAGGGAGAGGCATCCATAACCATTTTGTTTCACTGCAGAGAGGCTTCAGGACTTTGTTTTCCAGCTGTTGGAAAGAAAGCAAAACTTTTTTTAATACGTTGTTCTCAGTTTTATCAGTCTCTGTGTTTTAAAAGAACAAAATTTGGCTGGTGCTTTGTTTTGCCAGTGGCAGGAGACTCTGCCTTTAGTAAAAGCTGTAACAAAATCCGTGTGCCTGTGAAACTTGTTGACTTTCCATCCATCAGTGATGTGGCAGGTTGGTATGTGGCTAAATGCATCTCAGTCCACCTGTGTGTTTTGTTTGCTTCCATATCTATAACATAACCTCATTGTATTGATTTGGCACACTCGTGGCAGGTTGGATAAGCTGTTGTATTTAGCAGAGGGCCACAAAGCTGTATGAGTTTGTAATCCTTGGGTAAAGGGTAAGCAAATAATACTCAGCCAGATGAGCAGGTATCTAAGAAATAGATAACCAGACTGAGTTTGGCCAATGAAGGACTTCATTGCCTGAAGAAGGGGACCAGCACTTGTAACAGAAAAGCTTTTTTTACAAGCAGCCTTTCTTTGATTATCGGAGAAGGGCAGATGTAACTTAGCTGCAGGGGCAAGAAGAGATGAGGCTTCAGCAGAATACTGGAGTCTCTGCAGACACTGAATAAATCCAAAAAAAAAGTGGTGGGAAAACTGAGGGAGTGCTTCAGATGTTATTTTTTTTATTTGTTATTTTGTAAGTCTTTGTTTCCTGCACTGATTGAATAATGTGGGGGGGGGTTAATTTTTTTTTTTTAGCATCTTGGCAAAGTTTTATGTGCTTCTATTTTCACAGATCCCTCAAAAATTAAACAATAAACCAATGTATCAGAAACTTTGAAAATATTTTGATGGGGATATAGAAGAAAGCAGGCTGTGAAATGAAGCTGCTCATGGTCTGAGATTGTTGTCATCCTACCAAAACCTTACCTGGTAAGGGTGTGCCAAGACGATGTCTGAGGCTATGGGCAGTTCCTACAGCTGCTATATGAAGTTGGACAGTTAATTAGGAAAGGCTTGTTTTTGTTGTAACTGACAAATAGTCAAAGCAATGTTGTTGCAAGAATGAATATGTCTTTGCATACAAATCACCTTTATCTGCAGGGCAGTGGGAGCCTGTGGTTCAAGTCTGTTACTCCTGTCATATTCATCAGTGGCCTAAATTCATAAAGGATTGAGGTCTCTCAAATGGGAATGAGTAATTTAGCATCTTGAACCCCAAATGTTGATACTTTCTCCCCACTCATGAGGGGTAATTCTTTAGATACAGAGACTTTTGTACTTCTATTCACCGACTGTTTAATATTTTGTTTATGTGCACACTTACAAACAGCAGTTTGAGCAGCAGTTAGAAGCCAAGCCTCTACACCTCATCAAGTTTCCCAGTCACAGGTGAGAGGATTAGGGAGTTTCTTTCTAGTTCCAGACATGTCACCTTTTACAGTGCAAATACTTTTTTTTTTTCTCCTCCTCAAAACCCCTGGGTTGATCAATGTCTCCTGGTGCTGTGTGAACTGTGCTGTGTTGCATGTGGGATGCAAATCCCTGCTCACCTCCCTCCCAATGGTGGGGATGGAATGTAGGCTGCCGAGGAGCCACAGAGGAGTGGAGCTGGTAGGATGGATGTGACCTGAAAAAAAAACAACAACTGCTCATTAACCAGCACCTTTCATCTTTGAGGCAGAGGTTATGGATGTTGACCTTTTGTATGTTTTCTGAAAATGGTTGCTGTAAGACTTCAAGTTAATCACGGTGTTTTAGCAGGTTGTAAACATACACTTGGCCTATGGATTCAGTGCAGCTTGCTTCTGCATAGCACAAGCTGCTGCACAATGAACCTTATTTCTGCAGACCTCTCATAAACATGTTGCTGTACATTTGAAATGCATTTAATTCCATAATAACTATAATGCTATAACTTAATTCTATAATATGTTATAGAAGGAGTTTAACCACTGGCTATCTGTAGGTAGTAGAGTTTTCAGTATAATGGCTGATCTGTTATTGAAATAATAGTTTTAGCTCTAGTGATAAAGGACCTCTGGATCTGTCAGCTTGAATGATTTCACATGCTTTTTGGGCCTACAGCTGTTAATAGACTTCAAAATCACCAGTTGGATAAAATGACTCAAGGAAAATTGCCCAGGGAAGTTGTGGCTGCCCCCTCCCTGGAAGTGTTTAAGGCCGGGTTGGATGGGGCTGTGAGCAACCTGGTCTGGTGGGAGGTGTCCCTGCCCATAGCAGAGGGGTTGGAGCTAGATGATTTCTAAGGTCCCTTCCAACCCAAACAATTCTGTAATTCTATGATTCTAAGATGTCTATTGCAGCTTCATTTTTCATATTTTGTTTTTCTGTGGTGATTGTAGCAAGTCTGTCTGCTTTAAATTTAATCAAAACAACTTAACTTGGCAGGGCAACATAATTTCATAACATACAGGAGTTTTCCAATATGAAAAAAATTAATTCAAGTGCTTACTGTGAAAAAAAATCTTATTTATTTCAAATGAAATGATGGGCTTTTCTCATCTATTTAACCTAAGTTTTAAGTCACTGACTTAGGGGCTAACTGTATTGCATAATTAAGCAAACCCTAAAGGTTCCAATTATTTTAATGGAAGTTGAAATGTATTTCATGCTTTCTAAAATGTTTTCTCAATATATTGGCTGCTGCTTATAAAATAGCAGTTGGCAGTAGTAAGCAGTGAACCCATAGTAAATCTGAGTTAATCTATATTCTTCAGAGATGCACTGCATTGTTTTTAAATGATGCATTCATGCCAATGCTATCATCTTACTATAACTACTGGATCGTGTTGTTATAGGGCTTTCTGGTTTTATGAAATCACTGCCTTTCAGTCTAAGTGCATCACTATTTTAATGGATCTCAGTATCAAAGCTGTCTATGTTTTTAGAGTTACAACCATAAGCACCTTGACATAGAAGCATATACTCTTCTTCTTTTGGAAAAATTATCTCCTTTTCTGAGTATCTTGCCAGGACCTCTTGCAAAGTGTGTAGAGTTATAAGAATGAAAATGGTAGTTGTTTGCATTAGAAAATGTAAGATGAGAATGTGGTCTGTCCTCTTTCAGCTTCGTTATTGAGTTCCAGCAGCATGAAGGCTTTACAGCATACTTTTAGCTTTTCTCTTTTGGTTAAAGCACAGTCCCAGATGTCCTGTCAAAATAGCTAGATGGTGATAATTATCATGCTTGTTAATTACCACCATTTTCTGCTCCATAAATTATTGGTCTTCCACTTTCTCTTTTTAAGCCTCATTCACTGAAACACAACCTACCATTTCTTACCTCATGCCTGCTGAGAACTAAAAACAAGCGTGGAGTCAGCTGGGCTGAGGAATGGTCATTTGTCCCACTGCAGAACTGCCACCAAACGATGATGGCTTTACCCTTTATAGGGGTGTTGGTTGGGACTGAAAGAACATTTTAAAAAGGTTTCATGCTGTGTCAGCGTCTGAAATATCAGCTTCACAAAAGCATTTTTCTTTGGTCTAGAAATTTCGGAAAACCTTTGTTTTATCTGCTAGATGATCTCCAGCCCTGCTGAAACATCCTGAGATGTTTCTGGTTCTGAACTCTAAAGACAAGGTCTCCAAGAAGTATCAGATAAATGAAACAGGAGTAAATTTGCCTTTGGAAACTAAAAGGTATTTGTTACTAAGCTCAAGTCTTTTCAAGCTCTTTTAGCATCAAGTGCTACATTGGGGCTTATAATGCTTCTTCAGTATCACAAATATATGGAATAACTCAGCTAAACCAGGTAGAGCTATCTAGAATGCTACCACAGAACTGTTTCTGAAATGATGATACAAATACAATTTTGTGTGCTGGGGTTTTCTGGGTTTGGTTGGTTGGCTTGATAAAAGACAAGTTCAAAGATTGCAAAGGATAAGTGGTCCAACTTTGTCAGTAATTTAAATGTGTCAGGAATCACTGTGCTTCCTCCAGTGATACTCTAGCTGGGACTCTGCAGTTGCATGCAAATATCATAAATATTATCTGATTAGAGTGAGTTACTGTCCTGGTTCCTGAGGAACGGGCCCACAGCCCAGCCATGGCAGGCAGGCCATGAGTATCCCATGCCCCTGACATCAAGCTCATTGTAAAAGGAGGGAATGTAGTGAGAGTGGGGAGTTCCTCTTTCTGAGGCTTCTCCCTCTTGGTCTTCTGCTCCTTCTGCTGCTCCCAAGGATCAGGCTGAGTATAAACTTGTACACTTTATGTTGGTGATTGTATTAGTTTTGTTATTTCATTAAATCCATTTCTATTTCAACTCATGGGGCTTCTGCCCTTATTTCTCAATTCCCCTTCTCAGCTGAGGAGGTAGAGCAACTGCTACAGTTTAGCCCTGGATACAGGCTAACTGTAGGCATTAACGAAAGATTGGCCAGAATGACTACCAGTGGGCTTGATCTTTAAATGTTTGCTTTTTGAAATACTGCTGAATGTAGAGGAGCATCAGAAAAGGGTCGTCATTGCAGAAGTAAAAACTTCCCAGTCTTTTTATTCCAAAGAATTCTGTGGGAAAAAATCTGCTGTAATGGCAGTTAGAGTTGTACTTTCCAATAATAATAAATACAGAACAAAATATAAACTCAGAAATTCATACTTCAAAGTGCTTTCTTAGCACAAGATATTCAAGGCAAGAACAAATTTATTTGAAAAAAGGGAATTGATTGGTCTGTTCAGTGAAAAGTCTCAGAAAAGATAAAAACTACAATTCGGAGAGAAAGAGCAAGCAGCTATTCAGTGCCAACTTTGCCCTTTTTTTTAAGTAGGGTTTGGGAGTGCCCTTCATCCCACTGCGAAAGTGCTCAGTACTACATGAATATGTTTTTTTCGTAAGGTGCTGTGCAGAAATTCCTAAGCAACTACTCCTTTCTTGAGATCTCTGGGCTTATGCATTTGCATGCCTGGAATATTGTCTTGGCATCCTCGCCTTTATGCAAAGTGAAATGAAGCATTGGCTCAAGTTTAACTTAGCTGCAAGAAAGACAGTTTTATTTGGAAGTGAAATTAAGTTAATGTATGCACTCTGCCATGTCTCAAAGCAAGTGAAGCTCTTCATTTTAGACATATTTACATAACTTCCTATGCCTTTTGCGTCTTGTTGTCATTCCACCTTATATTTCTGCATTTCCTGTACTTCAGAACACACATCTGGGAAATAAAAAGCTAAAAGCTACTTCACCATTAAATTAAGATCCTACTTCTGATTTTTAGGGGAAGAAGGTGAGTTTGTTTGGTTTTGCTTTGCAGTGTCTGCTTAATTCTTTTCCACATGTCCAAAACAATTAAATTCTTAACTAACCAAGAAATTAAGGTTTTCTTTTGGTGGGATTCTGATTTTTTTTTAATGACTTAGAAAGAGACATAAAAATTCTCTATCTTTTTTCATCCTAACAAAAAAAAACCCAACCCAAAAGGCAACAACAAAACCCCTCACAAACCAAAAAACCCCTACAAACCAAACAACTGAAACCAAAAACTACCCAGTACCAAAACTCTGAACAACAGAACTAAACCCATTTTGTTTAAGCCAGCCTACAGTTGGCATGTGTGTTCCACCCATCTCCCATTCTTCTGTTATGGCAGTGCAGCTCCAGCTGTCTAATGCAACCTGGTCGCAGGTGCTCTTACAGCTAGACCACAAGGAGAGGCTTGAATTGAAGTTGGACAATGCAGCAGTGGGGAGAAAACTGAACTTTTGGCAATACGAATGATCCAGCAGTTGCTGCTGTTGATAGAGCTTGTGAAAGTGCTAACGTAAAAGTAGAAAATTTCCAGCCAGTTCTTAACAGTGGCAGTTGTAGAGTCTCAGTTTGGCCTTTAGCACTTGGGAGGAGTTGAGGAAGCTCAGACTCACGCTACCAAAATACAGCAGGGCTAGAAGAGAGGCTCACTTCCTCAAGTACCTATGGGAAAGCAAAAAAAAAAAAAAAAAAAAAAAAGTAATAAAATCAACAAATGCAAGCTCATTTTGGCAGGAAAGGCAGGTTATGCTGGTTACAGTGACTGGCCTACCCAAGCAAGAACAATGGAAAATGGGTCATTAATTACAGCTGGAAATACTACATGTGAAAGTCTGCCAGCAGAGTCAGCTCAGGTTTGTGACAATGATCATTTTACGACTTGGTTCATGTCAGTCTCCCAGCAGATTCCTTCTTACTCACCGAATAAGTTAATAGGTGACTTTTTACAGTTGCCAAGTACTTTTGGACACAAGTTTGTTTACTAAAAATATGTTTGGTTTCCATATTTCTAGATCTAGCTTTAGCTTGTCTGTCTGGTATCAGAACTCTGAGATGATTGACTCCCATGTTCCTACTCAAAGTTTGTGTTCAATAATGACATGGACTCAACCCTGGGGCTGAAGCAGATTGACATTAGTTTGTGTCTGTCAAAAAGTAAGTACCACCTTCATGAGTATTATATGAAGAGACCCAGGGGACAAGAGGTTTGAGAAGGTAAGGAAGTTCCCACAAATGCCGACAGTGTTACCACCGCTCTTACTGTGGGCAGGGACCCATTAGAGTGGGACAGAAACCAACCCCGTTCAAAAGGAAGGTCGGGTGACAGGATGTACACATTGCAATGAGAGGATAAGGCAAACCCCAAACCCCTGAAGGGCAAGTGGAAACATATGCTGTGACTGGGAAGCCATTGAATATTTAGGGCCAGAAAAGTAAGAGAGGAAAAAATTAATGATGTTTCATCTAGTAGAAATAAGTAATTGCATTAAAAAATAAATCCTTTATTCCAGCCTTTACAGACAGTCAATAATAACATATTCTCTTATTTTTATTACTATTATTTAATAACTCATAATTTCTAGAAACAATAAAAGTGTCTCTCATGTTTTGATTTTAATGGAAAACAGGAAAATGGAACTTCATGGAGTAAAATATTTTAGTTTAGTACATGACAAATTTTTTCATAACTAATTTTCAAAATTTTCAAAAGCAACAAGAGATACTCCATGGTTTTGTTTGAGAGTATCTAAATGAGAGACCCGAACTGCCCCATTGGTCAGAAGTGCTGAATATTGTTTTTATGAACACTGTTTCTGTATAAAGGATATCAGCATGGACATCTGAAAACAGAGATTCTTAAAATCACAGTTTGCCTTCCATAATATCACTCTACACTTCTGCAGGATCTCTGGAACCATACTCGAAAAAGTAGAGGTATTAAGCTGCTACATAAGTGTAGCTGCAGATGATAGCAGTTGTTCCTTCCTTGCCTGCATTTTGTTACTTTGACCTTCTTTAGTTAAAAATATAAAATGTAGTTGATTTGACACTATAATACATTGCTGCAGTAACTCCATCATAGCAAGGCTGAGACCTGCGGAGTGAGCAGAAGTGTAAACCTTCGATTTAGGTAAATGAAGTTCTTACATGCAACAATGCCTACAACAATAATGTTATCTGAGAATGATAGCTAACACATATGGTATGATTTTAATGAAATATATGAATCATCTGTCTTTTGGGGAACCCATTGTAACTTCCTTCTCCTGATTCTGTGTTAATATAGTGATTTAATTTCTGTTTCTCACTCATCCTCTGGAGAGAAGAATAGTAGCAAACACCAGCATTTAATAACCACAGCCTTCAGAAGGCAATATATGTGCTTCAAAAGCATATAAATAGGCTGGGAGCATGCAGAGTTATGGAGGAAAGAACAGCATGTTCCTCAAAATTTGCAAGCACCCGTTTGGATGGATGCTGCGGAGCAGAACTGCGGAGGTTGGCACCTTGTGGTGATTTGATCCGTGTGCCAAGGTTTACCGTGGATTATTCTGGATCAATGGCTGCCCCAGCAGTAGGTGCTACTGAGAGTAGCCATGCAGCTTTCATGCTCCATCCTTCAGGAAGATCCTTGGAACATGTTGTGGCTATCAGGGGAGACAAATTTTTGGATGTGATGCCTGCCTGGTGTACGACAATCTGGGCAGAACGGATACCTTTGGAATGCTACAGTTCATCTAGCAATTGATTTTATCTGGATACAGGATTAGGGTTGCCAAGACAGTTTCTTGGCCCAGTTACCATTTACACTGTGAGTTCTCCCTGGAAAACCATGCAGGCATATCTGGGGATGTCTTCAGATAGCGTAGGGTGCCACGTGGGTTGACTATGTTGTTTGATCAGGTTTTGTGTGTATGTGTGTTTCTTTTGTTTATGCCTGCAAATAGACCATATGGTCACTTTCAGATTAAAAATGTTATTGAAAAACTATGAGTATGTGTTTCCCAGGAATACTGTAAAAATCGTGAATAACCCCTGTTAAATTTTCTTTTTCAGAAGGATATTTTCTAATGCTTTGTACAGATTGAACAAGGAAAACTTACCAGCTCATTTAATTTCCTCTTCCCCATACCCTAAGGTAATGGTTAGCAAAGTAGAACAAGAGTTGGCATAATCCAGGAACGCTTGGCATTACAAAATCACAACAGGGTTGAAATCTCAGCAGTCTTTTACCTTAAGAAAAAAAGCATAAATTTAAAATTAAAGGAAGTGTACTGGAACAAAGAGTAAGTGTGGGCAGAAAAGAATTCATAGTGCTTACTGTGGTGTAACATTTTCTGGACTGAACTGATTCAGATTTCAGAAAATTTGGAATGTAATTTGGTCATTTAGGTTGTGAACCACAAAGCCTGTGGAGTCAGCGCGGTCCTTCTGTTGTCCAAGGGGTCTGCGAATTAGAGGCTCACTGGAGACCTGGATTAGCCTGGCTGCATGCAGAAAACATCCTCTCACATTCAAATCCCATTTCCCTTTTCTCACGTCTCATTCTCTCCTAAAGCCCATTGCCTGTTTAAGAAGCATAATAACAAGAACTGCAAGTAAGCCTGTGTTTTGTGCTGTTTCATTTTTGATGTGTGGAAAAGACGGGGTGACTAAAAGGTTAGTGATTAAAGTCTTAGGTTGAATGTAGCTGGATTTCTCTGGACTCTGGTTGGACTAATCAGAGGAAGTACAGTTCCTTTCTGTTTAGCACCTTTTATTGCATTACTTTAGTGATTGTCTCACATGTCTGCTTTGAGAATGTCTCTGCCATGCCACTGCTTCTTTAGAGCAGATTTCATTTCACTTTGGCGAGGAGATTCAGTGTGCCTAACATCGGTGCTCAAATCCCTCATGCTGTCAAGAGTGAAAAATAATCCCTTCCCTATGCCTTCTGCCACATACACAGATGTACAAACACATCCTGGGGCAAAATCCTGAGCATGCTGAAATCCAGCAGGGCCATTAAGGTGGGGATGGAATGGTGCATATATATATATATATATATATATATATATAGTATACATCTCTAATGTGAGGTGCAGGCTTTATTGTAAGAAGAAGAGAGACAAAGTAAAAAATACAGCTGGTAATTTGATGTTTATATTGATGAATGAAGAATAGCATTAACTAACTATTGCTGAAGTTGCTGGGGAGAATGTTCTGCTTATCATTTCAATATGTTTCTCAATTTCCTGAATCTGATGTTTGGTCAATTTTCTCATAAATAGCACCTCTTTTTTTTTTATATACTCAAGCTTCTAAGTGAGGCAAGATTAATTAAAGTTGTTCAAGAATATTGATCCTCACACTGGTCAGGGCTTGAGATAGGTGAGTACATTGACCCCAAAGCTGGATGTTGTTCCAACTCTTAGCCTATGGCAGGATGTGATACTTAACCAATTAATATATCTTCAAAATGCAGTACATGCACACAATGAATCTGCACTGGTTTTGGCTGGAGTAGAGTTAATTCTCTTCATAATAACTTGTATGGTGCTAAATTTTGGATTTGTCATAAAAACAGTGTCAGTAACACAAGAAGGTTTTAGCTATTGCTGAGCAGTGCTTACACATCCTGAAGGCCTTTTCTGCTTCTCACCCCACCAGTGAGTAGGTTGGGGGCACACAAGGATTTGGGAGAGGACACAGCTGGGACAGCTGACCCCAACTGACCAAAGGGATATTCCACACCATATGATGTAATGCTCAGTGTGTAAAGCTGGGGGAGGAAGAAGGAAAGGGGGTTGTTTGGAGTGATGGTCTTTGTCTTCCCAAGTAACCGTTACATGTGATGGAGCCCGGCTTTCCTGGAGGTGGCTGAACACCTGCCTGCTGCTGGGAAGCAGTGAATTAATTCCTTGGTTTATTTTGCTTGTGCACTCAGCTTTTGCTTTACCTGTTAAACTGTCTTTATCTCAATGCAAGAGTTTTTGGATGTTTACCCTTCCATTTTTCCTCTCCATTCCTCTGACCAGGGAGTCAGTGAGCAGCTCTGTGGGGATGAGCTGCCCCACACAGAATAGATTTCACACACTTTCTGTAATAGTAGATGGCATGAATAGCTCATTTTGCCACCTTGATTCAGTAATGGGTGCTGCTCTCTGTTGGGATCTCAGCTGTTAAATAATCTATTGAGCTATCACAGGCAAGATTCTTGGCCCAAATAGGCTGGCAGAACTGTGTTAGTAGGAAGATGACAGAAAAGGACATGGTCAACTTAAAGGAAACATCAAATTCCATAAGCTGAATCATTTCACAAAGAAAAACTGGTAGCCTAACTCCTGCCAGCTACTTACCAAAAATAAAGAATTCAATGTTGTTTATTAAAATGCAATCATGAAGTATTGCCTTCTGTTCTATGCCTCCACACTAGTAAGCAAGATATTTAGTAAATCAACTGCTTCCAACAAACAAGAGCCAGCTAATGAATATGAAACTCCTCTTGCTGCACTATAAAAGATTATCCAAAACAGTAAATGCATCTAGAGAACAATAGAACATAGCTGTTTCTACTAGCATTTCATTTGCCCAGATGCAGTTGGCAATTATTTAGAAATTGTTGACGTTTTAGAAATCTATTTGTAGTATGGCATACTGAATATTGGAAGTTTTTAAAGAAGCATGTGACATAATTTGGAGTGTGCTGTAGGGAGGAATTAATTCATAGCAAAGATAATGCCTTCTTCAGAAATGTCTTGGTAGACCAAGAGTACAAAGAAAACTGTGAAACAAGCATAATGAGACTGTAAGACCACCATAGTGGTGACATATAGTCTACATTTCCATTTACTGTCTTTTATCATGTAATTTTTCAAATCTAAGGGCCATCTTCATGATTTGCCTTTTTTTGCAGTACCTAGAAAAAGCAAGTTCTGGTCCAGGGCCACCTACTCGGAGTACAGCCCAGAGAGCAAGCAAAAGGACTGGGTGCTCCTGGCTCCATATTTTGTGTATCCACCCTAGAACTGCTGTTCCTGGCAGCTTTGGTCTAGGATCAGTTAAACTTCTGATATCTCATCTGCTTCTCTGGGTTATAATGCTGGGTGCTTCTGAAGGATACAGATAATCAAGCTGGAACTGAGCACCTTCATCCAGCCAAGATGGTGTCAAGAAGCAAGAAGGTCTACCCGTTTAGTCTACGTGGGAGAGGATGTGGTTAGGAGATATGTATGCTACCTGACTGGTTGAAAATAAAATGTTGCTTTCACATGTGGATCACGTGCACAGTTATGCACTAACTTTAGCAAAGCCCCACACATGCAGGGTCAGATGGTAGGCACATGCTCAGCAGTACCACATACTCCAGATCAAATCTGTCACTCAAGATATCAATAAGATCACAGTAAAGCTACCCACTAGCCTGTAGTGGGGTCAGATAAGCTCAAGGACAAGTGTTGGTGTGGCAGGAAGCAATGTACAGCTGTAAGACCCATGGGCTTTCTCAGAGTTGGATGTGGGTGGCAGTTCCTTGTCAGTCTTACCAGGCAACCTGCTGCAGGAAAGGGCAAAACCCTTATAGAAGAACCTTCTGACTGATCATGCTTCACCCACATGATATTGCTACAAGGGCTGTTATATATATGGCAGAGGACTCAGGCAAATGGTTCCCTACAAACACTAAGCAGGGGGCTGCTTGGGCCAACATCACAGGTGATGCAGGAGCAAGCTTTCCCTGGCCAAGCTCCAGGGTTTCCCAGGCGGTCCTGTCTAACTTGCAATGGAATTGGATGAATACAAAAAGAGCTGAGGCTTCAGTATCAGTTTATACCTGAAGGACTGTAAAGCTTTCACATGTATAATATAAGTGAAAATTCAAGAAAAGATCTACAGGTCTCATCCTCTTCTTTGTCTTTCTACATGGATATGCTTCGAGTTAATTAATTCAGAGTAAGTAGTAGCTGTCTTCACTGTGCTACTGTTGTGCAAATATATCTGTCTGCTCTTGGCATGGTTGCTTCTGTCTCAACTGAAATTCTAGATTTTTTTTCCTTAATATCACATTGTGGATGTCCACCATTCAGCTAAAGTTGTTGTGGGTGGCATTATTATTATTATTATTATTAATTTCTTATTATTTATTATTTATACTTTCTCTTTTTTTTACTTTTTATGGGCAGTGGCTCTGTACAATGGCTGCATCTGAGCTAGTCACTCCGGGCTCCATTGCAGCACTTGGAGAGGTATGTTAAAGTGTGATTTGTCTTCAGCATTAAAAGGTGAGTCTTAGGAACCAACTCAGATACACAAATTTACACTGTAAAATCTGAAGTTAGATGAGATGAAAGCCATTCTCCGTCTGCAGTGACCACTGTTTACCTCATCATTTTACACTGTCCCATTGCTGTGTATGTTCCTGCTACTTCACATCTCTTTCTGCCAGTCAGTTGTCTCTCTCTCTTGTACTTTGATTCTGTAATTCTCAGAGCAGACAAACTGATACTCCAATTTTTGCACTATGCCAACCACACTGGGACTCTGGCCTGTAAATGACTCCAATACAAATTACTGTAATAAGCCTCGTTAGCAATACGTTCACATCAGGAGGGTACTTAAACACATTTCTAAAACTAAGGATGTGCTTATGTTCCTCTAAGACAACATTACCAAGGTATACACTTAGACTTCAAATGTGCTTTTTTTTACCCAGTCATGGCTTGTAACTCTGTTGTCTCAAACAGTTCATCTAAAACGCTGCGTGAGCCCCGAGGAAGGGAGAGCCTCGATTGCATGTTGTAATCAGGAAAATTACCATTTGACTACTATTGACGTTTCCTTGGCACTTCATCACCGTGCTGTGATTGCCCACAATCATTCTTCCCCTTTCTATTGCATCTCATTCCAGTTAAGGATCTCAACGTGTTTTACAATTGGCACCAGATTTGATGAGAAGCAGAGTGTCTTGATAGTTGATTTGTTAGCTGTCTTCTTAATAACATCTACCCTTGTATAAAAATCTTCGCTTTCACATTAAGGCTCAAGTTTGATTTGGCAATAGATTTCAGATTTGTTCTCTTTATGCAGCTGAGAGTAACTGCTGCTGTTGTTAAGTGTGGAAAACAGGAATGTTATTTTGAATCCTGATATGTGATGTATAGTGCTCAAGTTTGCAGCCCTCTGCACAACATGTGGCTCCCATTTTCACTGGCTTTGACAGAGCTGAGTCAAAAAAGGAAAAGTCCACCCGATGTCTGCAGTTTTACGACACAGGATGCAAAGCAGCAACAAGGCCTTTGGCACAGTGATGGTTTAAATTGGTTTTGTCAGCTGTTATTGTTTCTAAATGACTTCCATTTTTAAGCAACAGTAGGTAAGGCTTATTGATTGCATTGTTTCTATGATGCAATGAGATCTTACAGTCCAATTAAACAGTCTTACCCAGCAGCGTCTCTCTGAATTTTTGTGCAAACCATTACACTTACAAGATGAGAACAAGCTGCGTTATTGGGTTTTTCTCAAACTGTCAAAACATTTAGCAATTCTATCCAGGCTGGTGCTGCAATGTTGCTTGCTCACAGAAACCAAACATCGTGTGTGCAGAGGGAACAGAAGTGCCAACAGGCTTTACCAGAGGTCGCCTTCTGCCCCGAGGCGATGGGCAGTGGGACAGGAGAACTAGCATGCCTGAGCAGGTCTACTTTTTAAATTTAATTCTTCCTATAATTTATCCAGAGTAAAGTATGTTTTATATGCTTTTAATATTCCTTGCTGTGCTGCAGGAAAGACAGGTGCATAGAAGAGAAGGAAACAGCCTGGGAAATTGTGTGTTAAACTGTTGTATCCTCCATCTACTGATTGTTACCGCTGTCAGAGGCAATGTGTTTTGAGGTTCCTTCAACACTTCATTACCAATTTGTCTGCCATTCACACATGTAGATGTTACAAAAAGAGAAGAAGCTGTTTAATAATATTCCTTACATAAAGTTTTTTTTTTAAAAAAAACTGTTCTTATAAGGCAAGGTTAAAAATCAATGTCAATAAAAGAAAAAGTACGACAATCATACGATTATTCTTTGAAGAAGATCTTATTAAATTCTCTTTTATTTTAAACTAAAGGGAAAGCAGAGCTTTTGATAGATTAATTAGAAGCTGAAATGTGTTTATTACCTCCTTTTTTATACCTTCTCATTTTCTGTTGATCAGACTGATTTGATCCACTCAACTCATCTTTGAACTCATTTCATCATGAACTGATGAAGTGCTTGAAAGGACCTGTGATGCCGGATAAACCAGCTTTCTAAAACTTTATTTAGGACTCCAACTCCAGATACTGCTCTTTGGCTTAGAGGAGGGGAAGACTTAGAGGAGAAAGGAGAGCTACTTTCTACCTGCCCAATTCTGCCCATCTTCCTGCAGCCTGAGTCACCCATCCACTGAGGAGAGGAAAAGTTTACTCCAAATGAACAAAGGTAGCCAAATCTGTTTTCTGCAAGGATACTTTTATGAAAACAATAATTTTGTTGTTCAGGAATCAGTCTCCTCTTCTCTCACTTGAATTCAGCTTTGCATACGTGACAGAATTATTGTCTCAGGAGCAAAATACAGCATAATGTGAAAAGTGAGTGCCTAGTAAACACTGAAACAATCAACTAGTCCTGAGAAAAATGTCACATTTATGATTGGGGTACAAAGAAGTTCATGAAATTCACCACGTTAATGGCATGGCAGTGTAATCTCACCTGTTGCTGTCTGGTTACTGCCCAGGAAGCTCAGAGGGTTCTTTCTGTTTTTCAGAGGTACAAAAGAAGCCAATCTAATGAGATAATGACTTGACAAGTGACCCCTAGTTTAGAAAATACACATGATCAGGTTTTCTAGGAATCCTTCAGATCTAGAGTCAGGCACTTCTAAGAGACATGGGTTGAGCACAGCTTGGGAGCCCCACTCAGTCCTCAGGGTACGCTGGGGTCAGGGATGGTGGCAAGCTGGGCACTGACCTGGTGGGAGGGCATGCACAGTGTCTTGCTGCAGGTTCTGCATTTATCATTTCCGCTTATTCTCCTTCCACCAACTTTACAGGGGGGTCACAGGCACATCATGGTGTCCATGTGGTTTTCCTTTCTCATTTGGGCTTGGAAAAGATGGGATTTCTTTGAGCAAATCCTCCTCTCCACCAGCACAGTCACATGACAAATTCAGATGGTGCCCATTTGGCATAGATCTGCTTTGAGGGGAAGGGGAAAGCAGTACTCCTGGTGCTGCTCTTTCCCTCAGCCTGTAACCTGTGAGAGGGGCAGCCCACACAGGACTAACGAGAGCCACAGTGGCACAGAAATAGAGCATGGCACTGGCTGTCCCCGGAGCTGCTGATACCCACAGGCCACCATTTACACTGTCAGCATCTGTTCACCAACACATGTGTGTGCTGGCAGCACCTAGGCTGAGTTCACATGTGGCACAGACAAGTTATGCCTGACGTGCTGCTGTTCTTTTGATGATAGTTGTTGGGTTTTGATGACCGAAGTCAACTGCGTTTTGTCTTTCCTCCTTCCCAGCTAAAAAGCCTCAAGATATGGGAAGGATTAAAAAGCAGTAATGACACCTGATATAATTTTACCCATATAGTTCAATGAAAGAAATAAAAGTTCAGCTTCACTACAGCTGTATGTAAAATTTGTGGGGAGCTGAAGTGCAGCTATGCTAACAATAAAAGCAAAAATACTAGTGATTTACTCTTCCTGGCTTTTCTGTATTAGATTTCTCTTACCAGAGACAATGAGGAACCCAGAAAGTGTTTCAAGCAAGATAACTGTTTTGCTTTGGTGGAGGTGTCATTTGATGTTGGAAGTAAAGTGCTATAAATGATAATTGAGGTATGTTTATGGTTAAAAGGTAAAATCCAATTCTGTCTACAGGATGCTGACTTACTCTTTGCTGTTGTATGACTTTGGACAATCTGTGTCTCTCCCTGTCTTATTTCTCTTTCCACCTTGTATCTATCTAGATTGAGGTCTTTTGTGGTTATTGACTACTTCTTAGTGTTGTACACTGCCCAGCATTGTGATTCAAACACTAAAAGAAAGAAAATTCAGTAAGCAGTGACCAATTTTCTCCTCTCTGATACTGACTGGGTTAAAAGGGCTAGAACTGTGATCCCATAAGAGCTGCAAAGGAGTCCTCTGAATCAGCATTAGGATTTGCTGCTGCACTGGTGACACATCTTTTTGGGTAAAACCCCACGCCCATAGTCAGTGGGGACCTCATCGAGAGGTGAGATCGAGAGGAGGCTGTCAGTCCCCGCAGGAGGCACTGTGTGCCCAAGAATCCCTGCCTACAGACACGGCACCTTGCTGCTCTCATCCCCCAACACTGCCTGCCTCCAACTTGCCAATGATAGGTTGCACCTCTGCTGGTGCCTGAGCGAACACCACAGACTGACGCTGAGCACTAGCATGTGCCACCTCAAAAGTGCTTTTCCATCTAACTTAAAAACAACAAAAAAGCCATTGTATCTTCCATCTCTTAAAAAGCCAGACACAATACAACGTCCTAAAGTTCCTTATGTCAATTAAAATGTATTTTTGAAGGCTACCTGTGAATGAAAAGCTCATTAAGTTCATAGTGACCTTCTAGATCCTGAACATCCTCTGAAAAGTCTTGCAGTGTATGCAAATAATTTCTTTAGAAATATTTCTCATTTGATTTATGTTCTGGAAAGGAGAAGTGCAAAACCAATTTGACTAATTACAAAGATACTTCATTTTCTTCTTTATCTCTGAGAAAAGATAAGGTTTCTTCCTATGTTTTTGTTCTACCTTGTTACACAGTATGAAAATTAACAAAGTTATTCTGATATACCTGATATATGACACCTTTTGTTTCCCTTCTTCATTCACAAACTTTCTTTCTCTGCAAAAGATAATGGAAACATAGATGAGAAAGAAGATAATGGATATTGTAGCTCACATAATTTCTGCTTTGTTCTTCTGAAGACTGCAGGCACAGACACAAATGCTAATTTTCATAAAATCAAAAGGAAATGTCCATGCCATATAGATATACTTATTACTTGTAGTTTCTATCTCCTTTCCTTAATGTTTGAAATTTTCCTAGTATTAAATATGCAAAGCTTATCTCCTTGCATGACTATTTTCCTCTACTGCTCTCCCATCCCTCTCCGCTGTCTCTCATTTAAGGGGGTCTTTGAGCTTGGAAAGCACACGATGGCTGACACAGCCAGTGCACTTAGATGGGTATTGTCTGTGATTAATGGGTGGTCTCAGGCCAATATCTTACTGGATTTCTTTTGTTGAAATTGGTTCTTCACTTGTGCCCTAGCTTTGCTGAAAATGAAACCTCAGTTTGGTCTCTCTGTGCTTTTATTGAATATAATAGCAGGGAAAGGGATGTATGGCAGATGTCCCTACGCACCTAGTGCAGATGTCCCTACGCACCTAGTGAACCGATTATTCATGGATGTCAATCTGAAGGTGAGGATCTATAGATGGAGTCCAAATCTGACTGACTACCACTGCATGATAAGCAATGTGTAACACTATCTGCTCCCCCTGGCTGGGAAAGGGTAGGATCAGGCTACAAAAGTATAGGAATATAATTTTCCCCAGTAATTCTCCTCCCTGGACTGCATAAGTGGGTTTGCAATTAGGAGAGGTTCCTCAGTAGGAGTGTGGCTGAGCTATAGAGAATCTGCTATTAGGTGTTCTTCAGGGCTTTTTATTTTCACAAGCTGTAGGAAGAGGAGAGTGTACCAGAGCATGCTCAGGGCAGGTGGAGCTTTTTAGAATGCCTTTGGGTTGGATGTTTTTCAGTGGGAAAAGGAAGACAGAATTGGATTTTTTTCTGATGTATTCTTGTAAAGGCTGTCTTGTAAAAGCAAGCTGGCTTGTTTGTCTTTTCCCTTTTATTTCTTTCTTTAAGTATCCTTTCTTTCTTTAACTATCAACTGAGTTTAAGATAATGAGGTTTGCATACAGTTCTTTGATGAGTAGCTGTGCAGTGTGAATCATCAAACACTCATAGCCTGCCTGTGTGACTCCATTGTATACCACGCTCCCGCTTGCAAACCCAGCTGCAGATGAAATTTCCAAAGAAAGAGCACTGATCAGCAAAGATGCAGGTCTACAAAATTCACTGGGATATAGAGCAATCCTTTGCCACAAAAGCTTGCATATCTTTGTAACTGTTTATATGAGCAGTCCCTTGAGTTTCCATGGAATCGCTCTTGGAATTCAAATTAAGAATATGAATGCATCTCCCTGAGCTGTGTTTAGCTTCCCTTAATTGTCATCACCAAATTATGAAAATTACTGCAACACAGTCATATACCTAAGCAAGGGGGTATTTTCATATGTCTGAGATGAAATAAGGTAAATTTTCTTCCTTTCACTTTTGAGCATCTTCCCCTAAACCATCTGAAAGAGATCACCTGCATTTCTGGGCGGTGCTAGTGAGAGGAATGAAGCCAGCTGTTAGAGTTAGTAAAGGATTGTGGCCATGCCTGAAGTGGGTAGAACTGTCCCAGAAGGGGACCAGTATAGCTAACGTGTTTCCTGTAAGTGTTAGTGTAAACTGGCTTTCTGGGATAGATGCATTATCGTACTTCTGGACTTGCATTTGCTTTTAGAGAATTAGTATCAAAGGAGAGAGAACACTGTGGTGTTTTCTTCCTCACTGTTGCAGCCTTACCTGCAGGATGTTGCTGAAAGCCACAGAGCCTCTAGGAGTGAAGTGACTGGCCTAGCAACACTCAAGGAGGCTTAGGTGTCTTCTTGGGTTTCCTAACTTTGTAATACATGCAGGCAAGAGCAAATATATATCCCAGTTTCTGGGATTCACTAAATCTGCCAAAGACTCCAAATACTAATGCAGCATGTATTTTATGCAATTAAGTGCTCCTAAATCTCCACTGCTGTTTTGGATACATGGAAAATGAGGCAGCAGTAACAAATCTGGAAGAGTATCTTAACTGGGAATGGGGGATCTGCACACCCAGGGCTCAGAGAAGCCATCTGGTCTCCCACTGATCACCTACAAATTCCTTTATGCCCTAGTGGGAGAAAATACATTTGCACTGGTGCCAGCCATGCCATTATTTTCAGACTAGAAATTAAGCATGAAGTAGAACGCATCCAGAGCCTTCATTAAGTGAAACAAACAGAGGAGTTGGTATTTTCAGTAATAATTGCAAAGGACCTTGCAGACTGTACGATGTGCTCCAGGGAGGGTTTTCTCTCATCCCTGGCAGGATTACCAAAACACCCTCTGCTGCAGCAGTAAGTGGAACGAACAGATCTTGGAGGGCGGGTGTGGAGCTCTGTGGCGTGTTAGGTGTCTCAAAAATAGGCTTGAATGTTTTATTCTTTTTCTGCTTCTGTTTGATACTATTTATGTTAAGGCAAATCTGGATGTATAATATTGCTGTAAATAATTGAAGAGCCACAGTCCCTTAAGCTGTTTTCTGTAATGCACTCACAACCATTTGGAATTCCAATATGAGAATTGCCAAAACGTCAGCAGTCTCCTTATTTTAGATGTGGGAGGAAGAGAGAACACCGAGAACAGTCCAGCTAGAGAGGGAAACAGAAATGCTGTCAGATTAAAATGATGCTGTCCAAGATCTCCTGCACTGCCAGGAGTACCTTAGGAACCTTCCTAAGGTACCTTAGAAAAGAGGGACCAGACACAAGGAAGAGATAACTGTATATCATGAATTCAGATCTGTGTTTTCAGGCTTGGAGTAAGAATTGCTTCCAAGGTAATTTGTGGCAGTCCAGGGGTTGCTGGGTCACATAGCGCTCTGTCGTCCCTGAGCTTCTATAATACCTCTGGTGCAGGATGGCAGTGCCCCAGTCCAGACCCTGCTCACTCTCTTCACTGCTGTTCATGCTGCAGTTGTACCTCAGAGCCTTGGCTATGTGCCATGGACTCATGGTACCAAAAGGTGGTCAAACCAAAATAGGAAGTCACGTTTCCAGGCTTACAGATTTTATATACACCAAGAGGCAGCCAGGAGGACGTGGACTGGCAGAAGTTGGCAATGCCCAGCTGGGCAAGCACTGTAATTTCTGCTGTAGTCTGCTGTAGCTGGTTTGCCCTGAGAAGGCTGACAGTTATTTCCAGCACAGCTTACAAAATATGCAAAAGATCTGGTCACCTTGCAGAAGCAGCAAGCAGGGTGCTGATGAACTCCCATCCTCAGGCTCTGGTCCTCTAGATACCCCAAAGCTGTGACTGAGAGACAGATACTCTTCCTCTCCTGGGATGTCTGTCTCCTTCCTCTCTGCAGTGACTCTCTTGCTCTGCCTTTTCTACCTAGCATGCCATGTAGCCCTACCTCACTAGGCACAGTGTGCATGGATTACTTTTGATGGTCTAGCAATGAGCAGCATTTGTTGCAGCATCACAGATTTTTCTGTGTGATGGGGCTGGTATGCAAGGATCCTGCACATTTTCCTCTTTTGGACCAGAGCACAACTGAGAGCTGTGAGTCTCTGAAGCCATGAAGTGGTCTTCAGCACCACGAGGTACTGAGCTCACCTGAGATTTTTAAAAGAGCTTGTTCTAACAAAGAGTCTTTTTTTTGGTTGGTTGGTTTTGGTTTTGGTTTTTTTTTTAAATGCAAAATACTTCCTGCATTTTCTACCAAATTTGAATTTGTTTTCTCAAAAATAAAATATCTCTAGCCTCTTTAAATTCAGTTTGTGTTAGAGGTGTGAAATATATTAAGCAGACGAAAGAAGCCAAACCAATGTAGGGATAGATTGTTCAAGGGACTTAAATTCTAACTATAAATTGTTTAAAACACTGAATTTGAATTTACTATATCCCTATAAATCATTCTGTGTATTCCGTAATTGGAGGTAAGACTTCCAGAGACATTAACCCTGCTCCCCTGTGCTCAGAATCTTTCTTTCTTTCCTTTTCTTGCTGTCTAAGTATCTGACAGCTTTCTCTTCCTCTCTGATCATGCTACATTTAAAGTTCTCTTTAGGTGAACTTTAAACTCTTGGAATGAGTTCACAATATTCTCCTTTAAGCAAAGACCTTCTCCTTGTATCTACAAGCATTACATATTTAGCCCCTTCCAGACAGAGGTACACGAGGAAAGGTATGCACTTTATTCACTGTGTTGGGTAAGACTCCCCTGCCAGCATCCTAGCTTGATTTAATACTGAGTGGAAGACTGCTGCTGTTTTCCTTATTTTTCACTTGAGAGGGGAATGTGGATACACCCAGAGCCACGCTCTCGGTGTCATCCTCCTCATCCCTGTAGTAAACTGGCCTGGTTCAGTAAAAGAGGCTATTTTTCCTTATCAAATATGAATGTTAGGTTTGGGATCCAAGGCTCTGCTTGCTGCTTTGGAGAGGTTTTCAGTCTGCTACTGAAAGTGCTAAATCCTACACTTCTGTTAACTGGTTGGAGGAAGCACCATCCCCCAACTGCGTGGGTTTTAAAACTGTTTTAATATATTTTTAAGAGCTTTAACACTCTCCCTTATATGTGATGGGCAATCTCTAAGCCTGGATGTTGGGCTAAATATCAATAAAACATGCTGCTTCTGTTGAAAAGAAAACCTCATGCGGCTTCCTCTGCAGCCGTTGCGTTTGTAAATCACTCAGGGCACATGACCTCTTAACCGTATCTTGTTTCCAACTCACAAAATGATGAAAGGTGATTGGGCTCCATTCACTCACCGCCACTCTCCCCCCTTCTCTGTGTGATTCTCCTTCCCCTGGGTTGCTCTGACAGAGTAAGCCCAGCTTGTACCAGCCTTTTCTATCCAAGGGGCAGCAGGCGCAGAGCGGCTTCATGCGCTCCTTGCTCCCACGAAGGGCAGGGTCAGTGATTTATTTCCATCTCCGTCATGGAGGAAGACTTTGGTAGCAGGAAAAAGCAAACCCTTTGCATTCCCTGGGACATCAGTGGAGTCATGGATGAAGGGGAAGAGGAGCAGCTTTGCCCGTGAGTAAGAACACTTAATTTGGTAGCTGAATTCACAGGGCAGGCGAGCCGTAGCAGTGAGGACTGCCCCTGCGTTACATGGGGACAGACTGAGGTCTGTGTACCCCTTGGCATGCTGAGGTGTGCATGCAGCAGCCAGCCTCCAGCCCCCTCAGAGTGTGACCTTGGCAGCCACAGTGCGGGCACACCTTATGCATGTGCAGTGTTGAAGGGGGCTGTGAAGTTTTTTGGGAGCAATTGAAAGAAAAATCAAGCTCAATGCAGTCCTGAAAGAGTAGATAGAGAAGACAATTCTAGGCGAACTCATATGCTAGGGCACATTTAGTTTTTTAAAAGGCTATAGGAAACTCTGTTTCTTTCTTCTCTTAAAAGGTAAAAAGTCCCCTCTAGTATAAGAGAGTAGAGAGGACTTGTTTCTACCTAGATACTGTGCCTTCTGATGTTGAAGACCAGAATATGCAGCTGCAAAACCTGCAGCAAGGAGAATGGGTTTGGAGGGGTGAGAGAAGGGTTGGCATGAATGAAGAGGTGCTGGCAGCATTTTAGACTAACGTAGTGACAAAGTCAAATTTTGCTTCAGTTATAATCTTTGATAAAATGAGCAGTCCTGGCTGAATTTCAGTACTAATTGGAAGTGTCTCTTTTGATCATTGTACACACACCAGACTCCAGGAAAATCTTTAGAACTGCTTAACAATACACAAAGATTTTCAGATGTCCTTTGCAGTCAATAATATAGGTATATTATCAGTCAGATTTTTTAAGTGGAAAGGACATGTTTCTGATACAGCAACTGTCAGGTGAAATCCTGTCTCTCACATTACTTACTGACCTCGAATTCCCTGCTGCCTGACCAAGCTTCCCTCATCCCTGGTGGGAGCTGGGGTATAGGACAGAGTTGGGCTGACTCCACCTGCTCTTTATTCCTTTCATCTTTGTAGGTGAAAAAGGATTTTATGAGGAGGAAGTTCTGGGTCTGCGGAGGGAATGGGGGGGGGATGGGGACTTCTCTGCAGGCTTTTGGAGGGCCGTGTGCTGCTTGATGTGCTGCTGTACAGTCGGCCGTAGTCTTGGTCTTTCAGCTGTGACTGTAGTATCTGCACAACAATGTTAGTGTTTCTTTTTTCACTGGGAATCAAGGGAATGGGGAGAATTGAATAATTTTCTCTCTTCCAAGGTAATCCTCTGAGTCAAGATCATGTACTCAGGCTTGGCAGATGCACTTGGACATGTGCCCTCACCTGTTTGCTTCTATGGCATCCTGTGCTTTCCTCGTTTGGGGGACATGGAGTGTACCTTTGTCCCCCAGGAGCAACAGCAACCAGCCGAAGAGTTGTAAACTACACCAGCAGTTTGTTAGGGGCTTACTATAATCAGGTACCCCAGACATTGTAAGGGCACTGATCACAACCTCCTTATCACGCAGCCCTGCAGGGCAGAGAGATATATTAGGATACGTGGTCTACTCTAGGATCCTGCTCTAGCTGGGGGGTTGGACTAGATGATCTTCGGAGGTCCCTTCCAACCGCTACCATTCTGTGATTCTGTGATATCCCAACCTAGATCTGGGATAAATTACCCCATTAATCAGCCCCTCTGGTGAGGCTTGTGAGAACAGGAGGCTTGAGAGCTGCCCTGCAGCACCCACCAGTGTCAGAGCCCAGGCTTCCCCATGGGCATGTGGGAGAGCTGCCACAGCAGCTGCTGCTCCCCTGAACTGAAGGTAACGCTTTGCTGGTGGCCATTTCGCACAAAGAAAAAGAAGATATGTTTGAGAAAAAAGAAATTAATTTTGCTGCCATACAGACTGTTCCTTCATTTACCTTAGGGAGCAATGGGAAAAGGAATGAGATAGCACAAACATCACCTTCTCACAAGAATAATTACACTTCTTCTGCCATTATAAAGAGCAAGATAAAATCCTGTAAAGGGTACCACAAAAAGAAAGACAACAAATAAGGGAAGTGTGGGTACAAATCTTTATAAAAGTGAACAGTGTCCATTTCTTATCATAATAGTGTCTTTATTATAGTTATCAGTTTAGTCTCAGCTAAAATAAATCTTCAAGTATGCATTTATACTTGCACAGATGACATGCTTCCACCTTCTGTCCATAACGCAACACAGATGGTCCATTCAAATGGCTACTAATGGTTGAAATAATAAGCCCTGATGAGATACGTAGTAAGCTATTGGTACAAGTTTTGCAATCATGTGGATATGCTACCAGAGGAGGTCAACACCACTGTGTTTTGAAGTCCAGTGAAGAACAGGCATGGGAGGTGAAGGTACAGAGGATTCAGTAGGCTTTACCAACTCTTTTCATAACTCTTTTCATGAACATCTATATCACACACTGAAATGCCATCAAATAGTGTTGCTTTTGACTCCTGTTCTGCAGTGCCTACACCTTTCAGGATAAAACATCTTAAGATACTGAAGTGACTTTAGTGTTCCACTTCATTAGGGGTTTTTTTGTTTATTTTTAAGCTGAAAATTAGTATTTTTAAATTAATTGATCTAACTAATTGAGGTCACTGCTGGTCGGATGAACTCTATCAGTGACACAACTTGTTTTTTCTCTTTCAGTTCTAGGGTAAGTATTATTAATTTCATACATGTGACACAGGAGCTGATCGATCTTCACATTAGGAGGTATATGTGATTTGTTACCTGCCTGTGAAACCTTTGGCACACTGAGACTCCTGTTCCACTTGCAGTGAATCTTCGAGGAGATATTTTTGATGGATTTCAGGGTGGCAGAGAAGCAGTTCAGTGAGCAGTGGAGGCAGTCTTATGCTTTGATTCCTTGAAGATTTATGTCTTGAGGTTGAGCCACCATGCAGACACTGGTTCAGCTTGGGTGGCTGTTGTTTCTCCACCTCGCTTCCTCTTTCCATGAATCATGTTCAAACCAAACACCCTTGATTCTCCTGCTGCTCTGTCAAATCTCAAAATTGGCCAGCAGCTTCACAAGCTATTAGGAATGACAAGTAGACATATAGATAGCATCTATCTAAGATTCCTTTCAGTTTCAGTGTTTTTCAGTGTTGGTGCTTGCTCTTTGGAGGGGAGGAGTCTGATGTGTCCAAGAAGTGCTCTGTACCTTCAGTTCCTATTAAATTCTACGTAAACTCACTGTTACTCTGCACCTTTCAGGCTCTGGCCAGGGATTTGGATCTGGCTATGACTTTCTCCAGAATTGATGCAGGTGCTCTAACGGCTATTATAAATTAATCTGGGGGAGAAAAAACAACAAACCCCTCCTTGATTAAACACTTCAGAACTGTAGTGACCCCAGCTGTATTTTAAACAATATGTAGACTTGCACTTGGTCAGAAGAATCTTTTAGTCAAATGAGCTCTATGTGCTAGCTCACTTTGGGGCTGATGCTATAAAACGCTTAAAGCAAAAAGGGCATCACCTTGGGATATTCTGTCATAATATGATAGGACTTGTGATCGCGGCTGCAGGACAAGCATATTGATATTTGGGAAGGTAGAATGTGCATTCCTGAGCCCCTCCAGTAACGGTCCCTCACCTATCAGCAGTAATTGGCTAATTCACAGCTGGCTTGAAACAGTGTTACTTGTTTAATTACGTAAGGCCATTGAGTTAGGGGCCAGATGCCCAGGGCTACTGGGCAACAGGGTATTGGGAAAGCAGGGCAGGAGAGAGGGGCGCTTGTGGCAAGGTGACTCGTGCCCCTCTAAGGGACTGTGGGGCTGTTTCTGCGGCGGCAGAGAGTGTCTGGTGCTCAGGCAAGGGCTCACGGAGGAAAGAGAAATTTTGGCTCAGCTTCACCTGGGACTGGAGGGAAGAAGGCCGAGAGGCAGCATGCAGTGTTTGATGTTTTAATGTACAGTGTGTTGCAACTTCTGCTCTTCTGAAGCTGAAGGTCACCTTAGATTCAGGCGTGTATTTGGGTCAATACAGGAATTGTCTCATCTTTCCTTAAAGCATTGGTGGTTACATTAACCAGCTGGGGTTTTGTCTGAGAGGCTGCATTTTCCTACAAGCCCAGCTTGTGCCGCAGAGATATTGAGCCTGGTTTGGAAGCTACAGGAATAATGATTACTCAGAAAATTGTGGCATTTGGGTTCTGGTACCACAGTTAGTGTGCTGATTCCCACTTCAATCCCATGCAGTAATATCTTATTTTGTAATGAAGAAGAGATTATTTGTGAGTTTATGTGAGGTAAGGCAGGGTTCTGTGGGAAGATGGCAGAAACAGGACCTACCAGCCTCTCTTATGGCCAGGTGGGTTGCTATGGTGTTTAGGACTAAGATGAAACAGAAAAGGAGGAGCAGCTTTAGGGCTGCAAATTTTTATTGTTTAAAATCAGTTTAATAGCAAAGGTAGGGGGGCATAAGCCCCAGTATTCATGGTTTATTATTTTTTACTAAGTTAGATATTATTAGCTTTTCAGAAAATAAATGCCTGAGATGCCTCCTGGTAGCTTCCATCACAAATGTGTTTGAGCAAGAGACTATTTTACTCTTTTAATAGGAGAAAAAAAAATCTAATTAATTTTACCTGTCAGCAAGCCAACTGTTAATTTAGAATCCACTGAGAAGCTTTTGATTAACTAAAAATTGTCCTTTTATTAAGCAAATTAGAGCCATTCAAGCAGCACATGAGACATTTGTAAAGCCACTATTAGAAGTAACTTACTGAATGATTTTACAATAAGAAGTCGATTTGCCAGGAAGAGGAGACCATTTTAGTTTCAGTAGGACTGGGCATAGTCAGACATGTAGCATCACAACATACAGTGAAGCTAAGCAGCTGTAGTGCTCAGGATGTTCCTAATTATTTGTTTCCTTTATGAAAAATCTGCTTCTTTTACATTAACACTCAGGAATGTTAAAATAAGAGTTAAGAGTAAATAAGCTGAACTGCATTTAGTCACTGTGCCAGCACTCTCAATAAGAGTTGACCTTAACTCAATTAAGCAGAAATTATTTTCAAAGTGATATAAACTAAGTGGTCTAGTAGAGGCAGCAAGCTATTAGATTGCAAATTATTATGTATGCGGGATCTGCAGTAATTGTCAATGATTCTTAATATATAGAAAATGTGAAGTCATTCAAGCTAAAGTGCTAGGGCAGAGAGCACACATGCTGATGCTTAAGTAGGAGCTGGCATGCAATAACATGTTACCTCAAAACTTGTAGTCCAAGCACTAAATCACTCTAAGACCTTTTTAATCCTATATGAGAGCATCTGCAAGACCATTTAATGAAGTTTACCTGTAGTACCTTAAAAATGGATTGGGATTAACGCTGCTGACTGCTGTGCATAACCAGGCTGTGGCATGTGAGCAGGTTTCTGGAAGCAGCCAAGGGACAGCTGAAATCTGTTCTGACAGTTGCCTTAGGGACCTGCTGTGGCACAGGGGATTTGAAGTCCCCTTAGGAAGGGAATTGCAGAGGTGACTGAGTGGGGAGTGACCTCTGGATGAAGAAATGGTGCCAAGAAATGCCTCCGCTGTTGAACTTGTGGGTGTGGGGGAGCTGGAGACTACCAGCACTGGTGCAAGCTGGCAACTCCTAACATCTGTCAGGGTGCAAATCCTCAACTCCCAAATCAGGCTCCAAACATCTCCATTCCCCATCTCATTGCAGTGGAAGGTGCCATCCTGCCCAGCTCCAGATCTAATCTGGCAGTGCAGCTTTAACTTGTGTATTACATTTTCTGTGAGTCATGCAAAGGGCCTGGAAAACTTGTCTGAATCTCCCACTGACTCCTTGGCATGCTTCCTGCTTTCCCTCTCTCATTTGGCATTTCTGTGCTTGCTCATAATGAGCATTCACAGAACAACAATAAAGAGGAAATTTGGATAAAGAATAAAGGTAAATTTATTAAGGCTAGCAAGTGTGGAGAAAGCTGATGTATTCTGTGTTTATAATTTTACCAATAACACTGTGACAGAAATAGCAGTTTAGGGTTTGCATTCAACTTATGCATCTGCATTTCTTCTTGGTTGCTTTGCAGTCAGAGTAACAGCAACTGCAGAGACCATCAGTGACAGTGATTATATTATGACCTTTTAGAGATTATTTTCAGAGTAAAGATTTTTATCCCATATTACCAATAATTGCTGACTGAGTTTAATACAATCCTCCCAGTGCACTGGAACTGCAGGGTTTGTGATTTCCATGATTTAATAGATCAAGTGTCTTGGCTGTGGGGGAGACGAACTATTGTAACAAGATCTTTGCCATTTGGTGAATTTCAAATTTCCTACCAAGATGCTCTGTATTTGCTGTATGCCTCTGCTGCCCCATTCTTGCAAATTACATGACCCCTGTATAGCCATGTAAAGGGTATAGTCAGAGCCAAACTTCAAGGGTTTTTTCAAAGCTTTGTGCTAATGATATTCCAATGTAGTTTTATCTCAAACCAATCCGTGGGAGCAGAGGGCAGAAAGAGGTACATTAATCCTATATTTCAGCCCTCCATGGCATGCCCTTCCCTGGCATGTGGCCAACAGATGTTTCATGTGACGGAGGGAGAGGACACTCGTAAGAGCCATGACACAGTGATTTGTGTCCATTCATGGACACGACTTTGGTCATGTGTAGTGTGTTAATTTGTATTTGTGACATATACAAATACCAGAAAAAAAATCTGTTGGGCACAAAATAAAAGCAGAATCAGGTCATCAGCTCTGTATAAACCAAGAAATTCCACCATGCCATTTTGGAAGGGCCACTGTCTATAGAGCCTGAATTGAGATGTAGATCTGTCTTATATGTTTCCTGCATTTTATCATAGGGGACACTAGTATTAATACAGTCCTAATACACAATGAAAGATCCCACAGCAGTAGCTGGAAAATTTTCCTTGGAGAAATCCTGCCAACCTGAGAAACATTTGGTAAGGCAGGCCTTGTACAGTGTTTGGGACATTTTGTGGCTGCTGAAGAGAAATGGATGCTTTTGCTCCTTCAGCAATGTGTTTCCTCCTGGGCTGCAGCTTAAAGAACCCGTCTCCTAAACGTGCACATAAACACATGTGTGTATGCACATACCTGCATGCACATGTATCCTGTCACCCTTCACCCTGCCCCAGCCAGCTCTCCTTTTGAGACAGAGCAAGACTGGGGAATGGTGGAGTGGTCATTCCCAGCGCATATGCCAGGGGCAGGATGCTTTTGTTTTTGGCATGTGCTGACCCAGAACAGGGTAAGAAGGCACTCTACAACAAGGAGCAGCCAAAGGCACCTGGAAAAGATGCTGTGATCATACTAATGCCTTGAGGAATTAAGGTGAGCCAATTTGTGTGAATTACAAAGCAGACCTTCAGTGGACTAAGAATGAACTCAATGAATTTGAAATTCAGGTCAAATTTGGAACACTTGGTTTTGTTTAGGTTTTGCATCCTCTCAACACAGGTCAAGATGGGCTGACTAGGAATGACTCATCTGCAAAGCCAGTGCAGGGTGACTTTGAGTGCTCAGTGCAACAAAAGCTGCTCTGAATCCTCATCCTGCTGTTTGTCTTTTGGATAAAGGTATCCATGCTTACCTTGTGGTTGATGGCAGTTTGTTTCCCCCATGACTCAATTAGCATACCAAACCTGTGCCAGAATTACCACTTCTAGGAGTCTTGTGGGGATGTGCTTTTTCATGTACTTAGTTCTTGGGCTTGGTTGATGGGACAGCTGACACATTGCCAAACATGCCAGCAGTTTACGGAGTGAGCATGTGTTTGCTGGGTTCTGGATGAGACTCCTGAGCTGAATCATGGGGTCACTAATAGTAATAGCTCCTCTTCACTGTAATTGCTACTCTCTACATTAGGGGAATGGCTCTGTATTAACACCTGAAAAAGAAAGCCTTTACCTCCCATTCCTTATTGATTGCCAAACTAACCATTTCCCCAAAATGATATTAATACCCCTACAGTTTAATTTCCTCATTGAGAGCCAAATATTTTTTCACACCTCCGCTTGAGAGAATCCTATATAAACAACTGGGAAGTCTCATCTCTTAAATTTTCTAATGCAAGAAACTTCTGTCATTTTCTGAAACACTGAAGTTGAGCTCTGACCATTAGATATAATAATTTGCATACTTCTATTGTACGGTCTTGGCATCCACCCTTTCCATTTATTGTCTAAAAGAGCATTAACTAGATGCATGTGAGTTACGAAACTAGTCAGCTAACGTTCAAAGCAAACGTTTTAGCAGCACACACCCACAGTTTTCAGAGGCTGAACTTTTGTTTCAGCTGTAATGTTATACAATCCTATCTCCATGGCAAACTTACAGATACACACTTGTCAAAATTCATGGTTTATTTAGCAAAACTGTTGAGGCACATATGTGCCATATGCATTCTCCCATTCTTACAGATATGCTTTTTTTAAAACAGCAGTTCCCTGCTGCAATTAAGTCTGTTGCTTGGACTTCAATAGATGCATTTGGCATTGAAAAGGGATCCAAGCCAGATTCCCATCACTTAAAAGAACACTGGTTAAAAACGCCCCACATGTTCTTCTACTATTCTATCTTCTGCTTATTACAGCCTTTTAAACATCCACTGTTTTATTTGATATTTCTTTTTTCCCCACCCTGGTATTTATCCTATATTCTGAAAGTCCTCTTTACCTGAAGAAAACTATACCTAGTACTTGCACACACCTTAATGTAAAATATTTTAAGCCCTGTCTACCCATCAGTCTCAAAGATCTGTGCCTGTTAACTGCCACTGCATCTCCATCATACATGCCAGGATAATCACACAGGCAGTCTGAGGACAAAGCAAAGGAGATACCAGCTTCTTCCAGCACAGAGGTGTGGCAGGCAGCAACGGGAGGTGGTATTTTGTGTGCCCTTGCCCTACTCTGCAGACAGAGGCATCGCCTCCTTCCTAGGTCTGGAGCACTGGAAAGCAGCAACAAGCAATGAAAATCATATGCTCAGGCCTTGGACTCCAGTTGAGTAGGATCTGGGAATCTGGTCAAAACACAAAACTTCATGGGGCACTGATTTTTTTTTTTTGTTGTGAGAATCTGTATATATATATATATATATATATAGTTTGGAAATGTTTTCAGTGTGGAGAAAAATCCGTCTCCTACCTTTATGTCACTCCTGTTTTTTTTCCTCATCACCCACCACTAGCTCCTGGATCTTTGGTCTGCTCTCACAGAATAACAGAATCACAGAATGGTCGGGGTTGGAAGAGACCTCCGGAGATCATCTAGTCCAAACCTCCTGCAAAGGATGATGTAAGACTGCTTATTTGGAGGATTATTATCAGACCTGCCTGTAAAGGAAGTCCAAGCAACAAACTAGCAAAAAAGCAAGGCACAGAACTAAGGAGCCCCGGCTATAATCTTTCTTGCTCTGATCACTAGGCTGACATAATCTTGGTTGATTATGTAAATTGTCATTGAGAATGAGTGGTGAGCCTTTTCTCCGTTTGCTGATCGCTCTTCCACCCCTGACATTAATTCAATGCATGCTATCAAGCCATGACTTAACTCTGAGCCAGCTCAAAGCACAACCACAGTGGAGTCAAATTGAATTTTGATGCCCAAAGAGCAAAAGCAAAATCCCTTCCCTGTCCTTGTCCATGGTGTGGGCAGGCAGTTTTGCACGGTGGCAAAGTCATTTGTGCTGGGAGAGGAAGGGGAGAGAGGAGTAAGATTAGGAGACTGTGCTTTGCTCTGCAGGAGGGATCACTGGCCAGAGCTAGGGGAGGGCAGCTGGGAGCTTGCAGAGGGTCACTTTTTTTTTTTTTTTTTTCCCCCAACTAAATCACCCTAGCACAGCCTTCCCCTTCCCCACACTAGCTTATCAGTTGTGTCTCACTCGTGGCAAACTGCCTGTCTTCACAAGAAGTCCCTCTATGTACAACAATTTCCACTTAGTCCTTCACCTTCCCAATTTTGCCCTGTGAGGGGCAGCTGGGATGGTGTAGGGGAAGGAGAGGGGCTCGCAGGGAAACCCTGGCCAACTGGATTTTGATTATTTTCTAAAAGACAAATAAATATTAGCAGTCTATGGTGCGAGTGTGCAGAAAGCTGTGACAGGAGAGAAGCCCCAGAGGGAGCATTTGAAGCCCTAGTGAAAAAGTCCATATTATCCAATTTAAACACCTCACAGCATATTGAAACAATGAGTGATTTTGGATACCACCCGACTTCCAGCTCTGAGGTTAGACTCCTGGACTAGGAAGTGAGATAGCAGATGCTTAATTTGCTGGACTGATATACAGGAAAATGGGGAGACCTACCTGAATTAGGTTGCAGCTTTTTGCTGAACCACAAGTAACAATCAAGGTAGGATATATTTTAAAGTAGTCTGCTTTAGGGCCAGCAGTTCTCTCTGTGGTATCTTTGAACCTTCCATATATCATGAGTAGTAATATACACAGTAACCTTCAAGCAACCTTAATTTTGCATCCTTTTCAAAGCTTAAAGGTTTTTTTCCTAGTTTGTTTGATTTGTTCTTGGAGGGAGTGGAGGGAAGGAAAGGAACCAAGTGTTAGCAAGATTATTTGGAAGTGAAAGAAATGTGCAGTTGTGAGGGTTGCCTGTAACAGAAAGGCTTCCTGAAAAGGCAAGCTGTTACCGCATTTCCCTAATTTGCCTTTTCCATGAGGTTGTCAAATAACCAAATCCTTCAGCTGAAATTGTTCTGTCCCCACTCGTGTCTGTACCACTGGACAAGGTAAGTGTAGCTGTTGTGTTAGTGGGTAGATGAAGTTTCTTATTTGACACAGCTGGAGCTGTATTACTTACTAGTAATAAATACTGCAGGATAAGCAGAAGCTTAGGTGGATAGAAGCCAGAAATATTTATCAAGTGAAGATCCTTAGTTTTCCTCAGAATAAATCAAAGGGCCTTCTGAGATACCTGTCAGAGGTTCAGAATTAGATATATCCTTTCAGTGAAAGGAACACAGATTGTTTCATAGATTTCCCCTTGCTTTAGAAGGTGCGACAGCAGCACCGAGGACACACAGTGGGTAACAATAGTGTCCCATTCTCCCATCACCACTCTCTAGGAGAACAGGCACATTTATCATTCCTTTTCCATCGGTGCCATCACGCTTGTACTTCGGCATCCTCCCTTGTTTCTAGAAGTGTTATGTGTCACCTGTAGAAGTATATAGCTCAAACATGGTTTCATCTCTCTGGCTAGCTTTTCTGCTTTGCCTGCCTAGTTTCAGATGTCCAGAAACTTAAAGCTACATTAACACCTAACAAGGCTTAGGCAGAGTTTGCTTGAATGATTCGTACAAAATACTGTCTGGTTCCTTCTCGAATTGATTTAATTTATTCCTCCCCTTGCTAAATGTAGAAAAAAAATGCATGTATTCTACAACCACTATTATTAAGTAGCTCAAGCTATTCCCTCTGATGGTGATTGCTTGAATACCAGACTTCTTTCCTTAAGAATTAATAGTAGGTTACATGCACTTGGCCTGAGTCTTCATTATTCTGCCCTACACACAGGACTAATGGCTACAAGTAGAGATAATGGACTTATTCTCTGTTGTTTTAAGCACATATGTAAATCCAGTCCCTGGAAGCATGCTCCCAATTTGTGAGGCAATCTGTTCACCCATTCTTTCAAATACAGTACTTTTCTTCCAATGCCAAAATTTGAAATAAAAGAGTTTTTTCCTCTGCCCCTTTTCTTTGTCTTTTGTGCACGTAGCCACCTATGCAATTATTTCATTAATAAAAACCTCTTTCCAGATAGCGCATTGTTCCTCCTTGTCCTGGTTTCCCAGGCACAGACCCAGGGGCCAGCCATGGCAGGCAGGCCATGAGTAGTCCCAGGTCAGCTGGGAGATTCAATTAAGGCAGCTGAGCTAAGATGACTCACAGGTGTATCCAATACCACTGACATCAAGCTGTCACAGAGGCACCCACAAAATCTGCAGAGCAGCCCCCCAAATGCTCTAACAACCCAAGCCAGCCCCGAACCCAGTGCCAGGTGGAGGCATTCACACACAGACAGGGCAGTTACTCAAAAAAATAAAGATTTCTTTTGAGCACAACTACTTAACCCTCTGACAGACTAAAAGTAAAACACAAGATTATTTTACATCAGAAAGATGACTCAAAAAGGTGCACACTCACTCAAAAGGGAGTAAATCTCCCACCCAAGGGTACCCAAAACATACAGTCACTCACAGGGACAAGGGCTCACTCAAGGATATCCAGAAGAAATATTCACTTACCAAGAGGGGGATGATGAGGGCTCTCAACCCCAGGGAGCTTCCCCGGGCAGCATCCCAATCTAAGGGGAGCCCCAATCCCCAGCTGCAGACCCGCTGCTCCAAGGAAGACCAACTCAAACTGGTTCTTCAGCAGAGCTCCATTCATACCTAATGGTTTTTCTTCTGCTGCTATTGATATGAAAAATGCTTAAGTGCCTCTCAGGAAGTTTTTGTGTTCTTCAAGGCAAGAAAGTCAGAGGAAGGAGTTAAAAAACAGAAGTGCCATAAACAGAAATAGATTTTTACAGTACATCTTACTGGAATGCAGTATCATCCCAGTGGAAGTCATTAGACCTTTTTCTCCATATATAATGAAGGACAACTGTGACTCATTCCTGAATTGTAAATGAATTTTTAAAACCTTTCAGAGCCACGGTCAGGGACATCATAAGAACCAACAGCTCAGGATATTATTCCAACCTGTAATTCCTTAGCAAGGAGATTATACAAGTCAGCTGCTGAGTAAACGTTGTTTATGGTCATTGAACTTCAGGTCAAGTGCATTACTAGGAAAATAATTTTCACTGGAAATGTAGGAGCTGATGAACAAAAATCAAAAACAATTATGACCAATTATGCCTGTATAAAGCTAAACATGTCTTTTTGTTGTTGCTGTTTTAAAATATTAGTGACCAGAAGTCATCAGAGATAAATCAACAAAATAATTTCCACAGGTTTCTTGTCAAAGTGCCTGCTATCTTTCTTTTATCTTTCAACTCCGTGGAATGGAAAATGACACCATGTCAGTCTTTCTCATATAATTACATTACTGTATTATTGCCTTGCTAGAAGTGGGAAATCTTGTTCAAAGACTACTGTCAAATATTGTCCTTTCCAGCCTATTCCTCACTTAGCCTCTACTTTTCAAAGTAACTGTTTCTTCTAATGTGTTTTTTTTCCTTTTTTTTTTGACCATCTGACCTAGTAATGACTTGGTAACCTGGAGAATAGCTGGCAGAAGACTGCATGTCAGCCAAAGCACGGTATCCCCTTCACCGCATCCTGTTATAGCTTAATCTTCTTTGTGTAGTTCATGGGGGTGTATCTCACCAGTGGCCTGAAAGGTAGGTATCACTTCTGAGAGTCAGGTGTCAGGTCAGGCTGGAAATGGTGCAGAGGGATCACAGGATGATTATATTTTCATTCCTTTCTGTGGCTCTTGGAAAGTTACTTCAACATCGTGTGCCTCAGTTTTTGCGTCTGTAGCAAACACATGGTTACTGATCTCAGCGACTGCTAAAACTTAGTTCATCAACAGCTGTAAAGCACACTGTGCCTCCCAGATAGAAAATACAGATGTTTCAGAAGATTGAATTGAAACACTCCTAGAGTCCTTTAGAGGTTTTACATCCTCTGCTCCATACACTAGGAACATCTATTCCAGCCTGCACAAAACAGTCCCTGAAACATCCCTCAGTCTTTTCATGAAAACCACAATGAGTTCAAGCCCCTTAGTTAGACACTGTGTTCAGAAAATACTGAGTGAAATCCTATCCCTGCCAAAGTGAGTGGCTAGGGTTTTGTTTCTGATTTAGATTTAGAGTCTCCGGACAATAGAACACTGCTCATGTCCTTTGGGATCATATTCCAATGGCTTATTGCCTGCATGGCTAAAGCTCTTCAGTTTGGAGATGGCATTTCCCAAAGGAGTCTGCCCTTCCTGAGATTTGTTTTGAGCCATCTCTTTTCCCTTGTAATTTAATTTAAATATATTCAGAAATACATTTAATAACATTTTGTGGCTGCTGGTCTTTGCAAAAACAATAGTATAACTATTTTCTAATAATCTGAAAGCATATTGCCTTTCCAAACCTCGCAGTTTATACACAGGAAAGAGCCCAAAATGATGGGGGGGAAAAAAAAAAAAGACCATTCTCATTCAGAGAACTATTAAAGTGGTTTTCAAAGGCTGATACTGAGAAAGTAAAGGCAACGGAAAAATGGGAAAAGAGTTTATTAGGGGATATATATCCCTTCTGTGCAATATAATTCTTAAGTAGAAGAAAGTACATAAGTGTTTCACTCTTATTAAAAGAAAACGAAGTCTGGGTTCATTTTTTCACTTCCAATAAGATAACACTGATCTTAGGTCAGCAAGCACTATAGGAATGTAATTTTTTTCCCTTCCATACAATTGGATGAAATTCCAGCTATGGCAAGTGTGGAGATGGGGAGAGGAAAGAAATCTTATGACACTTCAGATGTTATCACTCTTCAAATGATCCTGGATTTTAGTGACAACAGGTGATTGATGTTACAGTGTTTTAGTTAAATGCCTGGGTTATTATGCTGAGAGAACTCCAGTCAGCCATAGCTGCATTGCTGCAGTGAGCAGAGTTTCAGTGAATCTCTTTCCCCATTAACAAGCTGAGTCAGACTAACCTATGTTTCCATGCAGAAGTGAGTTCACAACAATAATGTGGCACTAAAATCTGCTTTAAAGCATAGAAATTTTATTCCAACCAGACTGAGTGCTAGAGCAGATCTTTAGGGCATGTTGCTTAATTTTGTCACCCTGTAGCATCTGTGGTGTATGATGCACATCTTCCCATCTGTTCAGAGTTGGATGGAGGAGTCAAATTCTGCTCCTTAGAGAAGCATGGAATGAAAACTCATAGTGCTTGCGTTGTTCAGGACCGAGACTGCCTGGAGTAACTTTCTTGTTAATCATGCAGCCTAGGAAAGAGTCGCTAAGAGATGAGGCTAGCAGCTAATGAAAAAATGTCATGGAATCTTGTGGCTTGCCTCTTGCCCAGAAACACCAAGTACCGGATAGATGGCTCATCGTCATGGGGAGGAGGAAGCTCATGGTAATGCAGAAAGGAGGTTGCTCACACCACCGAGAGGTAGTCTCAACAGGAGACCTCATCCAGCTCTCACTTCTCTGCCTGCATCCCTGAGGTGTTCTCAGACAAAACACTCAAAGTCTTATTTTACAGCTCAGTACAGCTGTTCAAGTTGGTACAGCTTCGTGTTTGATTATTTTCATTTAACGGAGGTCAGGAAACATTAAATCTCTGGTTACAGCAGTGTACCTGTGTCTCTTCAACAACAAAAGTAACATGGACAATTTAGTTCAGCAAACCCTAAAACATGCTAGATACAGATGGATTTTACTGCTGCATTTTAAATCATTCAACAGAAAGTGCAGTTCTTGAGTCTAAATGTGTGTCTCAGCCCCTTTGAATCCAGTAATAGGTCTCAAGAAAATTTTGCTGATGTTGTGATTTCAAAGCCGAGTGTGACTCTACCTTCTGCCCCAATTATCAGCCAGTTTCTTTAATAATTCAAAATCCTTGCTAAAATCCTGACCTTAGAGATTAATAAAACGATCCTTTATAGCCTTTCTGAGTTAGGCTGATTAAACACAGATTTGGCACAGACAACCTGAGAAACTTCAGTAACATTATTCATTTAGTGAACAGAGTTACCTCCCCTGCTGACGCACTCCCTGTTAGTGCCAAGAAAGGCGTCTGATCCAGCGGAAGGGGACCGCTTGTTCCATGCTCTCTGTTACCTTGGATCCGATCCCAACTTAATGATAACATCACCGTGTTTTACTTGAGAATTTTAATTATTCTGTGGAAGTGGGTAGCGGTCTGTCCAGCTCACAAGCCTTTCCGAGACCCCAGACGACAGCAGGTGTTTTGGAGGAAGGTGTTTGTTTGCTCCACCGGGACCACCTGAAGGAAGAAAGGCTTCTTAGGTATGGCAGCAGGTGATTAGTTTATACCCTGCAGCAGGAAGATATCCAAGCTGAAGTATTTTATAATTACAACTGACGGTCATACTCATATCAGCACATCAGCTTTTCCAGACTTAGGCTCCTCTGCAACCAAGCAGCACCAGTTTAGCTTAAATCTGCCTGCAAACCACTCTGGTTAAACTGATGCGACCATACACAAGACGACAGATTTAAAATTAGGTTTTTGTTACGCTAGTGTTTATGAATGTCAGCTGAGTCACTGCAAGCTGAATTTAAACCAGTTTACTAGAGTTCATACCTAAAATTAGCGAGGTTTAGCTGAACCAGTTTAAAACTTTGCTGCGAGGGAGGTGCCGGCTGAGCGAGCTGTGTTGCAAGGCTACTGGGGAGGAGGGCCATACCAGGGGCAAGGGGACACCTCTGGTCATGGCCCAGCCACCTCTGCCCAGTTTCCCATTGCCTCCAACATGTCTCCATGGCTGTTGCCAGTGGCAGATTTGGCTTTTGTGACCACAGGAGCTACTTTGAGAATGGCTTTGGGGGCACCAGACAGCCATCCTCTTATAAGGAGGTCGTGGAGGAGATGGAGTCAGGCTCCTTGTAGCATTGCAGGGTGGGAGGGGAAGAGGCAACAGGCACAACTTGAAATGAGAGAGTTTCAGGCTGGTTATAAGCAGAAACTGTCTCCCCATGAGGGAGTCAGCGGGGCAGGTCATCCTGAGAGGCTCTGCCATCTCCATCCTTGGAGGGTTTCAAGACCCAACTGGTCCAAGCCCAGAGTAGCTAGGCCTGCCCCGAGAGCTGGCCCTGTTGGAGGTGGACTGGAGGCTTTCTGAGATCCCTCCCAGCCTGAATTATATCATCATCCCATGATATTCACTAAGTGTTTTTAAACCAGGACACCTTTGCACATACAGCAAGTGGTACTCAGCCCTTATCCTCAATAAGGTATTGTGGCAGAGAATTATATAGATTAATCAGCTAACCATAATTTCAGTCAGCTTTATTTTCACTCTGACTTTGGTTTAAGGAAAAAAGACAGTTTCATCTCTGCAGTCCCATTCACTTGAGGCAAACTTTCCAACACACGTGCTTAGGTAAGTAACCTTTCTCTGAAAGTGCTGAGCTCTCATCAGCTGTCTCCTGAAGGGAAATTATTGCCAGCTGGGCGCTTTGGAAAACTTGATTCTTTGTTTACCCACCTAAATAAGGCTTTTGGACCCTTATTTTTGACACATCTTCTTCGGTGTCCTGGCCACAGCAGTTTCTATATGTTCTTAAAAGGCAAATTCTTTCCTTACAAGAAAGGTGCATTATTATATCTGTGGTATTGTTCCCCTAAAATCTAAGAGAGCAGCCAGCCCATCAGAAGCCTCACAGTAAATGGAAATTGTTATTTCCAAGCACAAGCACCAGTCTGTTAACCATAGACCTCATTAGCAAAAGAGCTAAGATCTACCATCCTTATCTAATCAGGTATCAGTTGTGCTAAGATGTAAGGAAATATTACATCTTAAATATGAGACTTACTACATTTATCTAAAATATTAAATTTTGTGTATATTCTATTTTTAGTCATATGCTATCTGTAAAAGAAAATACTTTTTCTTCTCCAACTTTTATTTATGTGTCTGCTTTCTTCTCTTTTTGCAGTAAATTAGTTACTAATTTAATCATCTTTAAGATTCATATGCTCGCCCACACCATCTTTCACATGAGTACAATGAGATAAAGATTTTTATTTGCTGAACTGAGCTATCATTAAACATTCTGAATTTCAATTATTTCGGTTGATTTCAGTGAGAGATCATGTGGTTTCCTGCAATTCAGGGAGATATTTTTTTCATTTTAAACGTTCAGAATTTTCTACACTTGTCTTTTAATTTAACTTCCAGCCTTTGGTAACAGGGTTTATTTACATCAAACCAGTAATACACTCCTCTGAAATGAAATCGTTTCTTTTGTGTTTTGTTGGGTTTTGGTTTTTTTTTTTCTTTTTTTTTCCCCCCCTCCTATGGCCATATTGGCAAGTTTCACAGCTGAACACTATGACAAATACCATATGTTCACCTTCGGGCCACTGTGTTATTTGCTGGTAACTGCATTTCCTGCTGCTGCTGTAGTTGCTCTGTGAAATTAAGAGTGACTATAACACTTTCCCTATATTACCTCATGTCATCTATGTACATAGGCAACTTTCTAGAGTCACTACTCCATGAAATAGATAAAAAGATGTGTAGATTCATATTTTGGATTGGTAAAACACAAGCAACACTTGAATTCTCAACAGAAATAAAAAACATTCCAATCAGAAAGCTTCCTGCAAAAAATTCAATACCTTTCTGCCTTTATTCATATATTTCAGCCTATACTACTTATGAATCTAGTGAAATGCTAGACTAGAACTCCATTTCAGCATGAAATGACTCAAGGGAATAGAATAAATGTCCAACTTCATGAACAATATATGACAAAGCTGTAGAGCAAGTCCTTTGATTAGTTTATCTAATGGCTTGTAACTTCACTTTTGAATAAACAGAGGTTGTCAGCCTGAGGTGAGGCAGAAGACTTTGCTGTGAATATTCATGCAAACACACCTGTCCTCAGTGTAGCACAATTTGTTAGAGCTTTTCCTCTGCCTTGCTTTGATTAATTGACTTTCTTAATGAGTTTTTGCTCATTTTTGTTTAAAGTTTCCAAGGAAGGGAGCATAGAAGAACAACTGACGAAATCCACATTCCCTGCAGACCAAAATAGATGTCAACAGGAGCCAAGAGCTCAATAGAATGGCAGGATTGAGCCTTATATTGGCTAGTCCTTTTGAGTCCTACTTCCCTCAGGACCACAGAAGAAAGGCTGACCATGTAATAGATTGCTGGATTTAAGGGATCCTTGCTATTTTTTGATCTTTTAACAAGCAGTGCAATCCAGCCAGAATGAACTTTTCCTTACTTCAAGGTTAGTTCTGAGCCAAAGGGTTTCTTTCCTTTCTCCACTGTCTCTAGAGAAGCTCCTGCTGGTTCTCCTCTATCCAGACCATTAGCTTTCTCTCCTCCTCTGATTGGGAAATCTTCCTCAGTGCTTTAGGCTGACTCTTTCTCCTCATGCTTATATCCTTTGCTAGCAGCACCCACTTGCTGGGGTGCTCACCTGCAGTCACGAAGCAGCTCTCTAGTTAGCAGCTGCACTGAAAGTTTACAAAATTTCTTTCTTAGGTATGCACTCTTCCAAGTTAGCAACAGTGCTAATGCTGTAAGGTGAAGGAAGAGGGGGGAAAAAAAAAGAAAATCAACTTCCAAGTTAGCAAAGGTGTTATTGGCTTAAGAAAATAATCAACAAGTTTAACAGGGGTTCTTGCCAGGACTTTGCAGAAGTGAGGGGAGAGAGCTAAAGATATGTAGTTGGATGTAGTCTATATGCTAAAACGTAATAGACAATCCAAACAGCACTCACAAGGAGGATTTACGAGGTGTTCTTCCGCTCAGTTGGAGTTTCCTCTGAGGTATGTCTGCTCTTCTTACAATGTGTGAGGAGAATTAATACCAAAGAACAGAACCTGTAAAGGCCAAAACAAGAGCTATCTAGGTAGCAACTGGCAATAGAGACAAACAGAGCTTTAGATCTGCATCCCTCCAGTTATTTTAGGCTAACTCAAGATGCCTTCACAACTGTGAGTCCCTTCCTGGAGTAAGCTTCCAGAGAAGCTAGGACAGGTATTTCTCAAAAGAACAAACAGGTGTTTTTCTCCTTTTGTGGAAATGTCCAAGAACAAAAATTGGTTCAGTTGAAGTGGGGATTTTGATGAAAATTAGGCATCTAAATTCAGAGCTGTAGTCCTGGAAACCTTTGGTTGATCTGCTACATAGTGTTAGTAGAAAACTTTATTAGAGTCTATGTATTGGATCAGGGACTGTTCCAGATTTTCTTATTTACATACCTAAGACTGCCTCAGTCTTAACAGAAACACCCTGGGCACCTGATTCTGTTGCCAGATTTGGAAGCAATTTTCAGTGCTTGTCCAATGCATTTGGTTCCATAAAAACATGCCTGAAGGAACAGGAGTGCTTCCCCAGAGCAGGTAAACCAATCTTTGGTCCTGTTTTTGTCTCTCTATCTGCCCCACTCTCCAAACTTCTTTTTTAAGTCTGAGAACCCTCAAGCCTACATCTCTCAGGAAAGCATCTTGATAAGAACCTGAAGGTTACTCTAAGACAGGAGTATTCTTAGTTGTTAAGGAAAGTAATTAGCATTTAAGTATATAGAAACAGAGAAAATTAATAAGGGCTTGTCTACATACAATGTTCTTCAATGAGGATAATTAACATGTGTTCGTTTTATTGTGCAGTGCTGTCAAAATCCAAAGATACTGCTTGATTTGTGTATTATGTGACCATTTGGCCCTTGCATCAAGGGCACAGATCACGGATGTGAACCTAGGCTTCTCCCTTCCCTTTCTCCCAGACATGCCTCTGAGTATTTGGTTAGGATCTCCTGCTGCCTCTCTCTCATTCATGTGCCTTTCAAGATGTAAAGGAGGTAGATGAAGTCTTTAAATGGAATTGTTTTCTTGTGTGTGTTTTGACTACAGAAAACATTGGAAATAGCTGTTTTCCAGCTAATAAAGCTGAAACCTTGTGAGACTGAGGTGTCAAAAGAAGAGATGTTAGAACAAGCTGCTATATTAAGCAGTAGCATATTTAAAAGAAAACTTGGCTGCTGCTCCACCAAGTATTCTGTGGAAACACAAGAACAAAATGGTTGTGTTGTTAACAAAATACACAATGATATTTTAACAGCGGATCTTAGGGTAGAAAATGTCAGTCCTATCTCAAACTAAGGCTCTGTGGTAACTGTGGAAATTATAAACAAGTTTGTGTAGCATCAGCATTGAGTAACAGGATGAAACAATAATTAAAGGAAGCCATTAGAAACCAATAGGAAGATGAAGATACATAATACTCACAAATCAACATAGATGATGTAAAAGAAAGTGGTGTTTTCGATCTCCTGATGATTTATTATACATGCTAGCATAGTAATGTCTAAAGTAAAATAATCTGAAATAATTTATTTGCACTTTTAAAAACTGCTTTCGTGAAAATTCCTGAAGTGGGGGCTGTTAAGGAAATTAAGTAAACATGAGGTGAGAGAAGTATGATTATAGAATGGTAAGCCATAAAAAAGCATAAAACATGAAAAAGGAATATAAGTAAATACCCAGGTGCCGTGCTGGCAAAAGGCCAGCCAAGCAATGGCTGCAGAGCTGCACTATGAATGCTGTCAAATACACTGCAAATCACCGAAGAGCTCACCTGAAGTGCAATAGACTGTGAAAAACACCTAACGAAGGGACTTAACAAAGCTAGGTAAACTGGAAGTGGGATGATAGATGGAATATGTCAACAAAACCATATCATGGACAATATTGAAGCTTTAAAATGAAAAAAAAACCACTTGGGGTTGGGAAGGACCTTAAAAAATTCTTTATCTGCAGCGGTGGTTAAAGTGTGACTGGATGTCTAAATGAGAAGATAAGTGATAATAAAAATAATACTACATTGTATATGTAACACGCTTTATTACACATGTATAAGGCATATTCAGACATAATGTGTGGGTCTGCATAGGTGGGAGTGCATAAGTACATCTGTGCACATACATGTACTGTCATAAAATATTTGCCTATCTACAGAGTTGGATTTGTAGAAGCACTAAGAAGATAGTCCTATGATGCAGTTTTTCTGTACAGTGTTGTGATGGTGTATCTTTGAACTACTAACACCTCAGATATTCTGCGTGTGCACGTATGCACACAGAAACACGCACGTGAATATTTCTGATATACTTATAAAAATATTTTCCCGTTTCACTGATTTTTGTAATATTTTACCTGTTTATAGACTCCTCATAGAAATGATTAGAAGCAATGAAATTTTTCCATAGGAATATAAACTGAATAGACAGGGACACTTTGTTTCAGAGAGGAGATGAAGAAGGTTTTGATATGTGAAGTTATGGTACAGAGGAAGGCAATCAGGAGATATTTGATGCAGCTGAAATACAAAATCTTTGAAACATATGGAGATACTCTTCCATTTAGCACTGGATTACTGACCCATAGAACTTACTACCATACAATAATCGCTGAGCCCAGGAGTTCAGCAAGATTCTCTAAGTAGTTAGAGTTGTATCAGTAACAAAACCATTGAAATATACGTGCAGTAAAAAAGAAATTAATGTGCAGACATGGAGACAATGAGGCTTAAAACGATATTTCCTGTAGCTGCAGAGCTTTCTACAGTGTTTCTTGAGTGTTTTGAGGCACCTGAAAATATACCTAGTAAGAATGGGCTTGATGGGTAACAGTGTGACCTGTCAAGCCAGTGCCACAGATCCTAATTTCTGATGTTCCTATAACTAAAGGTGATCTCAGTAAGTTTGATGAATGCATTTCCATTGTTCTTTGATAGCAACAGGGTATGTTATGCCCCAGATGGTGATCCTTCAGGCTCCAGTAACCCTCAAAGCTGATTAATCCAATAAGAATTAAAGATTTTTAGTGTCCTGCAGTAGAAGCTGAGCTCTATGCAGGATAGTGACTTACATGACAGGCAACAGCTGGAAAAGATGGACTAAATTCAGGGTAGGCAGGAATCCCAAGTGCTGTTTCCATTGCCTTAAAACTGAAATTCATTCAATTTGATCAAAGATAAGTTGCATGTCCATTTGAGATGGACAAGTAGTGAGTTATATGATTTCTTTCAATGTAATTTGTTATTTAACACATCTACTGTTTAGATTCAATTTTAATACTCATATAAAATCATATGTTTTGAAGTGTAATTGTAAGCATAGAATGTTAGACTGAGGCACGAATCTTTGAAGGTCATTTAAGTATCATATTTGCTGTTAATGCTGTACCGCAAGCAGATTTTTTCCCCCCATAGACAAATAGAAAAATAATGTCTCTGCTGTGACAGACATTCTGTTGTCATACTGGTTTTGAACACAATTGTAAGTCTGCAAATGTTAAAAGTGATCACTTACAAGCTGATTGATCTCCACTTACTTATAACACTTGAGTATGAAATATATCAAGTCTTTTGAAGTGTCTAACATGCTCTGGAACTGTAGCTGGAAAAAGTGAAGGAAAGGTCTACTCTGAGGGGATGAGTTTGCCTTTTGGCTTTCCTCCAAGGTACAGCCGGCCTTGTAGGGAAAGCCCTTGGGTAACCAAGCCCCAGGTGCCCTGCATTGGGTCAATGAGTGCCAGGTGTCCTGCTGTGGGGGTAAAAGCTGGGACCACTTGCAGGAAGGGTGGAGTGTCTGTGTGTGAGGTGGATGCACTTCACAGAGATTCTTGTTGAGGAAGGACCTCCTGGCTCCTCATGCAACTGGATCCCAGTCAGGTCTGGCACGTACAAACGCGGGCTTTGTGGGGAGGCAACATGGGGTTACCTCTATCGTATGTGATCACCCTGTTGTCTTGGTTGTCTCCCATTTTCTCCATGGGTTACCTTGTATCTTTGTTTGTTCCATCTATTACGGGTCATGCTGTGTCATTCCTGGGATCGCTGGGGTTGATGTCTGTTATTTGTGACCTATCTGACTTGTTTGTACCCCCAGTGATCCCCTATATACTGACTCCTTTACATGCAATAGAATCTACTTACTGGATTGTTTTTCTGCTGCTGGCTGTGTCCTTTGTATGGGCCTAGTAATTGGTAAAACAAACTGGTAACTTTGCATCCTGACCCCATAAGACTAACTGATTAAACCCCAGAGTGATCAAATGGTTTGGTAGCTTTGAGGCCAAGTTCTTGCAGCCACATGTGCTGACGTATGTAAGGCTGGAGTCAGGAGAGCTCCCTCCTACCCATGTCCTCCTTGGCACAACAAGCAGAGCCGTTCCTGTGAACAGCTCCTGATTTTAAGAACTGGAACAGATCAGATCCTATTAACAACCATGTGATTCATTCACACAACGTTTAGTTTTCTTTCTTAACTGAGGGAAAAAAAAAAAAAAAAAAAAAAGCTGATTTTGCGTAGTGCAGGGTTTCATTGTAGAAGGTTCATGTAGTTCCTGAATTGTAATTCCCAACATATTCTGAAGTAGCTTTGCCCCAGTAGAGGAGCAGGGCAAGCTCAGCCAGTGCAGTACACAGAAAACAGCACTCTCATTTCTGCTTGTTCTTTTTGCCTTACTTATTCTGGGCCATAGCAATAAGATCCAAGAACTTCAAAAGCATGCCTGTAAAACCTGTTGTCAGATAGATTAAATCAGTCAATCAGTGGCTGTTCTCTACAGGTACGCTATGGCACAGAAGTCAGAACCATGTCAATTTACTCTGTATTTGTGTGAGGACTACTTTATATTCAGTAGGGGATCCTTAACATTGTGTTATTTCAGCTTTCTGCATTTGAATAGATATCTTAATATTGCTTTCTAGTTTTGTTCCTAATCCTGAAAGACTCTGCTAATTGATATGCTACTTGCCTTTTTGGTACCTATTTTGATTGAGAATCAGCAGTAAATGACTATATTTACAGACTGAAAGGGAGTTATAACTCTGTCTGTAAGGTTAAAATTTACTTTTACTTTTTTTTTTAAATTTTCTTCCAGCAGCAGTAAGCTCTTGAAAATGCTTCTTGTTGTTTACCATCAAAATAATGCACTGCTTACATTGGGGTTATTCATCACAGGCTGTTATTTTAAGTATTATTTGACAGGTGGGCCAGGTGGTTCTATTTCATGTAGGCGTTCAGACTTTTCCCCTTCGTATGAGTAAATACACAATTTGAGGAAAAGATTCTGAATTGTTAATTTCTGGCCTGTAGCAGCCTCTGAGTCGAGCAAGCTGGATGAGCACCAGGAGAGGTTGCTCTCCTCCTCACTGGGGGCTCAGAATCCATTCCCGAAGGAGAGCGCATCTCTGGCAGCCTAGCGTGTCTATCCATGGAGAGCTCTCTAGAGAGCTTGACCTTCTTTCCACCAAAAGTATGTTCACAGGCAAATAAAACAAGAGTCCTCCGGAATATTTGCAGATCCAGTGACACTGACTTCTTCTTCAGTGGTTGTCAGCTCTGCTGGGGTTGTTATCTGGGGTTGCTACCACTCTGGTGTTAGTACTAGAAGCAGGGGTTACAGTGCCCTGTGCCAAAAGGCTCATTTGAGTCTATGAATGACAGTGGAAAGCTTGTTCCCTTCTTGCAACTTTCCCCAATCTTTCTTTATGTGTGTGTTAATTACTAATTTATCCTGCAGTAAATGTTACTTACTCTTCTTCCTCTCTCAGGGAGATTTGTAATTCATAGAGGCTTGGCTGGGAACAGCTGGAAGGCGAGGCAGTGATCCTGAAATTTTCTGGGACTAAAGTCAATGGTGGTTTTATGGTCATCTAAGTTTCCTGGGAGTATTTTGTGTTACATTAAGTGGTTGTTGTGCACTGGTGAGCATGCCTAACGACCATAGACACTTTCCTCTGATAAATTATGGGAAGAATTTTGAGTGCTCATTAACACATATAAATTAACCCTGTGTGAACATTGTATAGAGTTTTGCAGGTTACAAAAGTATCATTGCGGCTTACCTTACTGTTTGGATCTGGCTTTATCACTTGCTAGAAGGAGACAAGTCTAAATGAAAATAAATGTTACTTCTTTCTAATAAGGAAAACTGTATTAATATAAAACTGATTTAAAGGCCCATAAACATGTACAGTTTCCTGTCAGGAATACCATTGAGAAGATATGGAGAGAAATAACTGCACGAATCAGTATACTAGTGAGAGGAGAGGTGGGGAGGGCCCTCTGTGCCAGTGGCAAACTGAACCAAATAGAAGCGTTACCTTGCTTCGTTTCATTGGGATCCTTGGGAACGGCAAGTTGATCGTGACCTTTCCAAGGCCACCACTTGTGTTTTCTTCTTCAATATAATCCCTTTTTTCTGTAGCAACATGCACATTACACTGTTGTAATGTTTATTGGTGCCATAAGCTGAGGTACAGTCTCTTCCAGGCAAAGGAATATTTTTCTTCTAGGAGAATTCAGCAGGTAAGAGATTTTTAATCATAATATGCAAAATAAGTCAAAAAGTAGCTTTTGATCCAGTGTAGCTTTTCCCCTGTAGGGTCGATCAGATAACTGGCTGCATTAATTGGTACTCGGTGTAGGAAGAGATGCTAAATACTTCTGCCTGTCAGTTCACCTAGATTCACAGAATAATCCAAAAAAGCACATGCAGTAACTGACAGCAATGTGTTCTGAAACAGCTACCAATCATGAATAATGCAGTAAGGTAAAAAAACAATATCATGGGGGAGAGGTAGTTCACAGGTTATTCTACTAGCACCATCTTTAAATGCAAACTATTGTTCATAAATGGAACTTTTCCTGTGAGATTTGATAAATTAGACAATAAACTATGAAGATAAACTCAAAAAAGAGCAGTGTCACATCTGAAACCTTTAATTATAAAAAGCTGTGGCCTGGAGAGAAAGCTCTATTAAAATGACATGTCTGTAATTGAAAAACAAACAATATTTCTTTGCTGACTGTATGTAAGTGAGACAGATGTCCACAGATTGGGTTGTAGACATATTAAAAAAGGTGCTTCTGCACAGATTACCTCATTTTAGGCAAAATCAAATAAGGTCACAATAACTTCAATGTACTCTCATGAGGAAATATTTTCACATTCCCCATCTTAAGCATGTAATTTGGTAATGTAGATGATGCCAGTAATCTCTGCTACTTAAATCAGCACATTATTCTCTCTTGTTTTGTGGTAGCTTTGGTAGAGTTACTATATCTACCTGTATGCATTTCCTTTTCCCCTTTTTCAGCTGAAGGTGAGACTGCAAGAATAGTGGTACTAGCTGTTGCTAGATGTTCTCCATCACCAGAAACAGAAAAGTAAGAGTAGAAAATAAGAGTATTTCAAGCATATTGTGCTATTTCCCCAGAGTAGTCTCTTAGCCTCTGACAATTTACAGCTCACAGACTGAGCTCAGAGGTGATGGCCCTGTATTCAGTTACACTCAATTGGTGTCTCTTCCATAACTCACCCATCTGTACCAGGAATCCCTACCACCCCCTGTCAGAATGAGCTCCACAGTGTACTGTGAAAACTGTCCTTTTATTTCTATACTTTTGACCTAGTTTATTGTCCTTTTTTTCCTCAGTCCATGTGAAGACCTTCCTTACCCCATGATTGCTTAGTTTATCTAAGAACTGTTGATGTCCAAGGTGACTAGGAGCCAGTTGAAAGCCTTATAGGCTCTGCTGGGGTGTTTTCTGACTCTTTTAGGGGTTTATGTGGCAGGACTTCCTTCATAAATTCTGTGCTGACTCTTCCTTGATGTCCCAAAATTATCCATGCATCTCCTGTTCTGTTCTTTATTATAGTATGTAGGTAGTTTCACCAGAAAAGCAGTTTAATTTTTTGCTAAGGGTGCCTTGACCTCCTACAGAAATGTTTTGGATTTGTTTTTTTAATAGATGATACCTTTGCCACCCTCCAGTCCAGAAGGTCATCAAGGAACGATGTTGGACTGTTGCAAAATATAATAGCCATTTCCCAGAATGCAGTCTTCACTGCATTAGAAAAGGAGTAATGACAGACTGCTACGTCCTGCTTTCTATAGGTAGAAAGTGAATACGTAGACCAACCTTTATAAAAGAATAAGCACACAGAAAAGTGAACCGAGCAAAGTAGCATGTACCAAGGCACTGTGATTCAGCAGCATTCATAAAGAACAGCCCTCAGGAATGAGCTGCCTTGGGTTTGATTTTAACACACGTGGGACATGCTTAGAGTCCTTGCACTGTTTTCCAGAACTATGCCTATGCTGCTAAATAAAAGAGGGCCTGGTTTCAAATCCAGTCCAAGCAACAGGGACAGGTTTACATATACACAGTGAAGCAGCAGCCTCCTGCAGACCAGGGCTGTATTGCAGACAGCTGTATGGAGATATCCAGACGGGAGCCAGGGGCTCGGAGAACAATTAAGCTGTGTGGGCAATTCGTAATCAATCTTGCTCCCTGGCCTCATTTTATCTAGGAGTATAGAGGCACTCAATGTGATCCTTCTAACAGACAAGAACAGCTTGTAAAAGGATAAGAGAAACAGAATGATTTCTGAGTAAATAATCTGATCTAGGGAATGATGTAAACCACTAGCAGAGGCACTTTTAGGCAGCGTGAAATCATTAAAATTATGTAACAGCTGAAAGCATTCATGAAAGGCTGGTGCGCTTGTATTGGGATGTGGATCATGCTCTTACTGACATTTAGCATTCTTTTATTGCTGGAGCTGAGGCTGCTTGAGAAGCTCCTACAATGTAAATTGTATTTAGGCTGTAATATTTTGTTGTTAACTGAGCTGAAAATGGCTCTCCTGATGAGCTCCTTAATGAAAAAACTGACAAATCTTAATTTTGGAAGGAATGACTGCACATATCTTTTTGACCTGACTCCATGTCACAGAGTTAGGTCTGAAATGTTACCTAAGTGAAAACAAAATGAGGATGGGTGGGACTGTTTCTGCTTAACCCACTGGTCTAAATAGCAGGTATTGCCTTCGGTGGCTGATAGCTGTGACTGATGCAGAGGAGGAGTAGAATGGTGGTGTGAGTGACTTTCAGGCCAGCACTTCAGATGCTGAAATAAACTGTAGTTAATGTTTGCTGCTTTTCAGGCTGAGGTTTCTTTCCACGTTGTTTTTTTGGGTTTTTTTGTTGGGTTTTTTTTTCCATGAAGTTTAATTATAGGAGATGTTCTCATACTACAGTTCCTATTTCCTGATACAAAATCTTCACCGTTCCTAGTCTAAATGGTAAGCATTAGCTACTTAAAACCAGCAAATTTGCCTGTAAAGTATAGCTTTCAAAAGCATAGTAAACAAACTTCGTCAACCAAATGAAGTATTTCACAGAGATATAAAGACACATGATTGACACATAGCATGCAGTCAAGGGAAATATTATCCTGTGAAGCTTTCAGCAATGTGACACTGAATGCTGCACTGTGCAAAGTTCAAGTAAGAGAAATAATGGGCTTCATTAGAAAAATCCAGAGTACACTGATTCATCACTGATGAAAACCTGGCTCAACGCTAGCTAGAACAAATGGTGGTTATTACGTTTCTTTCCTAAAAAAAGCATTTTGTCTTTTAGCCCTCAGAGTGCGGTCTCCACAACGTAAGAGAAAGAGTGCATTAGCTTAAAAAAGCTGTGGTTTGTTCACACTGCCCAGCAAATCGATCTTGGATCTTGCCCTCCCTTACAACCACCCCAACTGACCTTTTGTTATGGTTTAACCCTAGCCAGCTACTGAACACCATACAGCTGCTCACTCATTCCTCCCTGGTGTGATGGGGGAGAGTATCAGAAGGGTAAAAGTGAGAAAACTCATAGACTGAGATAAAGATGACAGTTTAATAGGTAAAGCAAAAGCCATGCACACAAACTATGGAATTCATTCAGTACCTCCCATCATGTCAAGGTTTGAGACTGGGCTGGCCACTAAATGAATGACACATGCTCTCTGTTAAACCCAAAAGGAGAAGGGAAAGAGAGTGAGAGACTTGTGGGCTGGAAAAACAAAAAAAAAAACAGAACTAGAACTCCTTTAATGAAACAGTAACAACAAAAAGAAAATATAATACTAACAAAAAATATACAAATATATAGAAAAATATACACAAAACGCAGATTGAGCTCCCCCAGTGATGATCACATCTCCACTGACACTGCAGAGCAGGCACTGGGAAAGTCCCAGACTGAACTCAGTGGCAGATGGGAACTGGATCCAGGAATGCACACATCAGGTTCTAAGGCAGAAGAATGGATGGAGTCCTCCCAGGACACTAGCCGTGGAAGCAGAGAGCTTGACCCCTGTGATCCCTCAGCTTTATATGCAGCTTGATGTGTATGGGATGGAATACTTCATTGGTCAGTTTGAATCACCTGTCCTGTCCACTCCTCCCCACAGGTGCCACTCTTCTACATACTTACACCTATGGCACACCAAGGTGGCACATAAGAAATTCAGCAGTGACCTTGGTTTCTATAGGAACAAGTATAAGCAAGAGCCTTTCTGTATATCGTTGTACTGTAGCTCAGTACTAACTATAAACATCAAGTGTTATCACTTGTAGGAGCAGACACTATGAAAATCATGTTGTTAACTTCAGAAGGTGCAATCTCAGAAGCGACTTAACTGAAAAGTAAAATTACTGAAAGGAAAATAGTTTTTGTTCTAATTCAAACCAAGACACTTTGGCAGGCAGGTGTTCAGCCATGTCCAGGAAAGCAGGCCTCCATCACGTGTAGCAGTTACTTGTGATGACAAATGCTATAACTCGAACTGCTTGAAAGAGTCCAGCGTAGAGCCACAAAGATGATGAAGGGAGTGGAACATCTCCCTTATGAGGAAAGGCTGAGGGAGCTGGGTCTCTTTAGCTTGGAGAAGAGAAGACTGAGGGGTGACCTCATTAATGTTTATAAATATGTCAAGGGTGAGTGTCATGAGGATGGAGTCAGGCTCTTCTCAGTGACATCCAATGATAGGACAAGGGGCAATGGGTGCAAGCTGGAACATAGGAGGTTCCACATAAATGTGAGGAAGAATTTCTTCACAGTGAGGGTAACAGAACACTGGCACAGGCTGCCCAGAGAGGTTGTGGAGTCTCCTTCTCTGGAGACATTCAAAACCCGCCTGGACATGTTCCTGTGTGACCTGACCTAGGTATTCCTGCTCTGGCAGGGGGATTGGACTAGATGATCTTTTGTGGTCCCTTCCAACCCCTAGGATTCTCTGATTCTGTGAATGTTCCCTCCTTCCTTCTTTTTCCTCCAGCTTTATATACTGAACATGATGTTGGATGATATGGAACATCCCATTGGCCAGTTTGGATCCATTGCTCTGGCTGTGCTCCCTCTCAGCTTCTTGTGCACCTGCACACTAGCAAAACATGGGAAGTTAAAAAGTCCTTCATTTCTTAGCAACAACTGAAAACATCAGCATATTATCAACATTCTTCTCATACCATATTCCATACTAAATCCAAAACATAGCACTATTCTAGCTACTAAGAAGAAAATTTGCTCTATCCCAGCTGAAACCAGGGCACCTTTGCTCCATGCCATGCTCCTGGTGAGTAGTGGCACTCTCACCCAGCAGGACACAGCTCACTGCTGCAGTGTAGAAGGGCTGGACAGGGAACTGAGGTAGAGAAAGGTGTTGCCTACCCGATTAGAAGTCAAATCCCTTTTGATAATGGTGGTCAATATTACTACTTGTGTGCAGTTTTAATTTCCCCAGCGTTTCAGTCAGTAACTGTGCATGTTTGCTCTTCTGTATGTCATTCTTTTTTTTTTTTTTTTTTTTTAAACCCCTAATTCATAGAATCACAGAATCATTTAGGCTGGAAAAGACTTTCAAGATCACTGAATCCAACTAAGTCTGAAAGTGTCAAGGATATTTTTTTAACATACACTTACAATCCTTTCTTACCATACCTGAGTGAAAGCTGTGTAAACCAAAGGGAATGCAGCGTGATAGGATTCCTAGGGCAGTGTTTACTCAATGTAATTTTCTATCAGCAGAACTACATTTTCATTTCAAGGAGGCAGAGAACCTGTTATTTTGGATAGCAACAAATTTAGACAAATGGAAACTGTAAATGCTCTTCTGTAGATTCAGATATCTCCAAGAGACAGGCTAAGATTGCTTTCATGAATGCAATTCCCTTTTAAATCAGTTGCAGTGGTTAGCTGCAAAGTACCTCTGGGGTACTTTGCTTTCATTTGTTTCAGAACACAAATCAGGTATATTTGGCTAATCCTCTAAAATTCAGCTGTATTATCTTCTCTCATTAACCTCTCTAAAATGCATTTTTACTGTTATATTTTAAAGAGGATTAATCTTTCCTAATATAAATCACAATAGTCTCTTTAGTTATGGTACATCTGAAGGTTTATACAGCTTAAACTATTTAAATGTTGATTTATGTTGCCTAAATTATTCTATTAGAGCTGTTGAGAGAGTAAGATTGGCATTACAATTATTTTACTGCCTGATGAATCAACTACAGGTCTTGCTGAAGACTTGATTCTTTCTCGGTTGTTCAACATCTCAACCAGTCCTTGTCTTTTTCTTTAAAATTTGAGAACAACTGTGACGGATGTAAAATAATAGGAAATAATTAGATTGTTATGAAATTTTATTTGAAAGAAAAATCCCAGTAGATGGACTCTGTGTGTCACTGATTTCTGGAAATGCTAGTGAGCCCTATTCTGCCTTCCAAGCACAACCTGTCACTGGAGCTTATTTGAAAACCTTAGATTTCTTTCCTTCATGATGTCATTCTGCTACAGACATTTATCTACTACTTTTTTTCTGATCTGATTTGAAATACATGGAATACTCTCACTTCCTGAAAATACTATTATGGTGACTCTCAGAAGCCATCCTTTTTTGTAAAATGGAAATGGGGTTGATCTGTGAAACTCTCAGCAGAGGCGTCCTCTCTTTCGCACATGCCCTGTTCACTCTGAATCACAGCTTCACTCAGAGCGAACTACTGAGGTTTGGCACAGAAAACAGCGAGGAGACCAGTAAGCTGGTGTTGCCTGGGACAAAATGAGGACATGCATGTTTTATTTTGGACAGAGATTTAAAAGTCATTTCAAGTGGCTTACATATAATTCCTTGGATTTATTGTAAAAGTTGGTTTTAATAAGTGGGTGGGGTTACAGCAAGAATAAGGGATTTGCTCACAGCTTTGCCGCTGCTTTTCTGGATGATCTCTTGTTAGTCAGATGCCAGGACTTTCAGAAAGGGCCTGGAATTTGGGGTGTCCCAGTTTAGAGTCTCACTCCTGTTTTGTTGTTGTTTTTTTTTTTTTAATTCTTATTTTTTTTTAGGAGGAACATTTAAAAACACTGCCTATTTATTTTAGGTAGAAATGCAAACTGGTTCCTTTGAAACAAGTTGAGCACTTCTTAGCCCAGGCTCTTGGTGCAAGAAGGTATTTTTAGAAATTCTCTTTTTGTTGTTTGCTTATCCATATTATGGACACAGCAATGCTAATCATGCAAAACTTATATCTGCTTTAAGGACATTTAGCTCTGATTCATCTGAAACTGCTACAAAGCTGTGAAAGTTAAAAATCAAGTGTTCCTATCTTTTGAGCCTACAGTCAAGCATTTGTGCATCAATTTGCATTTTGAACCTATGCATGTCTCAAACTGGTTCACAGTGCACTGAGAGCGGAGGCAGAAATGAGAGGTATCTTAAGGACACCTTCCCGGTGTGCCAATTGGGTGTTCTTCCAATGAAATTGCTCAAGAGTACCCATTTGACTACACTGCTGGCAGGAGCAGGGGAAAGGAAGAGTGTCACAAAACCTTCATCTCACATGGTAGGGCTGGCCAGTGCTGGGCATCCAAAGACATGAATACAAAGGAGGGAAGGGGGTATGTCATCATTACACCTGTGACTGCCAGCCTCACATTCCTACCGGCTCTGCAAGGGAAATGATTCACTTCTGAACTGCTAGCACAGCTGGGTCAGGGCAGTATAACAGAAATTCCTCAGGGCATGCCACTTGAACCTCAGCAAATGGAAAACTTTGGCTTCGTTGACCTCCTGGGTACATGGTGAACTTTGTTAAAGAAACTTTGGTAGAAAGTTCAATCAAACAGGCAGTGACTATATTTTTACTTTAAGCCTCAATAGAGAAAAGGAGAGCACTTTGCCAGGATCTTCATGTAGGATTATTTGTTGTAGACAGCTCACCTACAAATTATACAAATTTTCTCCATGTGAATACTTGCAGTCTAAAGAGAGTGGCTTCAGCATTTCATGATGGGTGTGTCTTCGTCTTTGATGACCTATCTCCAGCCCAAACCTTCTTGCAATGCCCTGGTGTCCTCTTGTGTTTTTCCTGCAGCACTCCATGACAGATAAAAACCTTTCTCCACTGCTCTTATCAGCCAGAAGATGACTTTTAGTGGTCAATTGGTAGTGCTAGGTTAATGGTTGGACTTGATGATCTTAGAGGTCTTTTTCGACCAAGGTGATTCTATGATTCTAATTCCCAAATTCGGAGAGCCCTTATGTGAAGGTAGGAGTGAGTTGTTTTGGGGGAAGGACTTAACTCCGAAGGCCTGTGAAAGCAGCTATGCAACACAGAAGTGAAAACCAAAGACTGAGACGAGGTTTGAAGTAAGGCCTTGCTTCCCAGCCATGTATTTTGTGGAGATTTAATATATAACCATGTATCTGCTATATACCTGTCAATGAAGGCAAGGTCAAGCAAGCACAATCTAGAAATAAAAGCAGTTTGTGGTTATCTGTAGGAGTATGTTTCACACTCAGGATTCATCCGTTGCTTATCTCCCAAGAAAATTCTTGTATCTTTATCTTTGCAATGGATAATTTCACTGCTTTGGAGGAGCAGACATATAGATATATTTCTCATGATAGAATACTAGTACCATTAGAGATACTTTAGATCTAAGCTTTGTAGATGAGGACAGAAATCTTACATCTGAGACTCTTTTCCTGGGAAATCGGCATACAAATTACAGGACAGGTACGATGCCCTTGTGGTGACCAAGTTAATTCTTGAATTCACTTGATACAACAGTCCATGTTACACAGAGCTTGTTACAGACTTAGAATATCATGTTCAGCTAAGCACAAGAGGTTGTACCAAGGGGACTTCTGAGACAAGGAACAAAATAGCCACCAGTAATGAACGGTGTCTCCTGCTGACTGCCTGCATTGTTGGCAAGTCAACATTGACAAACTGTATACCAGTCTGACCAGTAAGGGTTGTGCGTGTATCTTAAACAGGACTTATATCCAGCTGAAAAATTTTTGTTTTCTTCTGTCCTTCCAGCAGTGTGTTTATTCAAATACTGTTTAAATTGGCTGTTGTCTGAATAAGAGCAAGATAAGGATGCCCACTAAGGGCAATGAAGCTGTCACCCCCTTTCCAAGTAGGAAGCTGTGTGCTGTTCACTGCATGCTCTTAAATACTTGCCATTTTTTCATGGCTTTGTTTAGATATGGAGTCCCAGCAGGACCAACTCTTAATGCCTGCTTAACAATGACAAATGTGAAGCTTGATGCCACCTCCTATGAGGAACCTGTTATGTATCCCTTGGAAAACCTTAAGTCACTGCAATTCGTTCCTTGTATTTGTGTTATCTCCTTTGGTTAGTTATCATCTCCCATAACCTGTCATTCATGGTTAATGATGTAGTAGATTCCAGGGAAAATGGATGTCTGTCCTCAGAAGACCATCATTAATCCATCAGATCCACTGAGGTGTTTCTCTTCTCTGTTCCATGCTGAAGCAATATCACACCAGGCTCTGGAGATCTATTGTAGCTGGGTAAACATGAAAATAGCTTTTCCCTAGATTTTTATGACTTCACTCAGAAATATAAAAGCATAAAAAATTTTTACTTTTATTTTTAAATGTTGTGAATGGCCAAGAAGCAAACTCTAGGACACTGTTGTTAGAACAGTTGTTATTTTCCAATACTTTGCTAGGTGTGAGTGAGAGGGGAGGCAGCTGTATGTTGGTCAGATCTGGAGGAATTCTTCATAATGAAGCTAAGTGTCACAGTAGGTTAAGTACAATGAAGTGACATGACACTCTCCCTTACCCTTAATAAATAATAATTAATAACTGACTAGTTAATTCAAATGCTGATGCCAAATTATGGGAGCTAAAATAGTTCAAACTAGTTATCAGTAACAATTTCCCATTATTTTTACCAGTTTACATGCAATGCACACATTTGTGTGATTCCAGGTAAAGTCAAACATTTAACAGGAGTTCCTTTACTGAGCAAATGTTTAGATATTTGATTTTTAAGGCATCCTAAAATGGTTAATTCAGGGGATTTTAAGTAGGTTTTTCTTTTTTTTTTCACTAGAAAAGATCACTGTTAAACCTTCTATTTATTCTTACAGATTAGAAAATGATGCAAAGTTAAAGTGAAGAACATAAGTGTTATGCTGCACTTGTTAAAATATGCTGGACTACGATTTAAACAGAAATAATGAAATGTCTGCTTTTAGGCTTTTGCATACTTTTCCCCCCATCTTTTACAAGGAACTGCAATTGGCACAGATTATTTATTGCATTTTTTAGCAGTCTTCAGCAAGTTTATAGAGAAAAGTGATGTTTCAGAAGTGCTGACTGAAAATAATGCAGGGTTTCACTCGTCTAATAATTTGTATCTTTGGCTTTTCTAATTCTTCTCCTTATAATTTGCACAGCATGGTAGGTTTTGAGACTTCAATTACAACACCAATTTCAGTAACAGTTTTCTCTCCTTGACTGGACACAATGCTGGAAAAAGGGAAACATATTTTTCCTTTAATGTGAAGAAAATAAAGTTCCTTCTTTTTAGAAAGAAATTAAATATATACAGTGTATGTTTATGATGAGAAAAAGAGACATAGCTCAGACCACTGCAATATTTAGGCATTTGCATGTATTAAGGTTTAAACAGGCAAATATCTGTGTATTACACTGATAGAGGAGAAGGCATTCCCCTGGATTATAGGTCTAGGCTTGACAATGGAAGTCACAGCATGGCACTAAACACATACATGTATGAGCAAACAGCTTTTTTACTGTCATCCCTGCCCACTCTTCCTTTTTTTTCCTCTTTTAATATTGCTGCTGTATTTCTAGTCAGACCATTAAAAGAGTTAATATAAATTAAATTTAGAGAAAGCAGGCATAAGCCTACCCTTTCCTTGGAAATTCAGAGCAAATCCAAAATAATTATCCTAAGAATATAAACACAGCGGTTTTATTTAGCTTTTTGTTCCTTTTCTGGTGGATGGTTGAAATTGAAGATCTCAGTTGGGCACAAAATGGCCCCTTTGCACTGAAGAGAGTCATTGATCTGTCATTTTATGAATGCCAAGCAGGCCCTTTTAACACCCTTAGTGGCTAACATGTTAACATGAATTTTTGTGTTGTCTAGTGATTACACAAGAACTAAATAGGATGTGGCTGCCAACAGCAGTGAGTCATGGGCTCTCTTCATCATATAAGCTACAGCCTCCTTGCTCCTGGAACAGTGGTTGTCCCAAAGGAGGTTATTTGCACTAGAGGTAGCTGTGGCAAAAATCTGAGGCTGTGATGAGAATTGACTGTGCAGCCACCCATCACCAGCTGTTATCGAATGTCAGACTCTAAGGTGCACACTGTGGAATTTCAACATCAGTTTAGATTTAAGATAGGACAGTTGAAACTTCTAGCAAGTCCTTGCATACGCAGCATTTACCCTTGGCAAAGAATAAAAGTTACAGTCAGTATTTGGGGAATGCAGGTGAAAATTCAAGCTGTTTGTGAGCATTTTTGGCAAGAACAGACCAAGATGGGGAATTTCAGTCTTCATATATGCAAAATAATGTGTATGGAAATGATGAATCTAGCAGGAAGAGATTCTGTTTCTGAACTAAGTAGAATCACCTCCAGCATATATTTACCGATTATGGTTTTCTTTACCTTTTTTTTAGAATTTGCAAAGCCCCAAATGAGTTCTATTTTACTTCATTGTTTACACAAGTCAGCTGCTTGTTGCAGTTGAGTCAGAATAATCTGAAAATAGTCTTGAAGGCAGAGCACACCACACCAGTGTTCAGCAAATGCTGCCATGTCTTTTTGCCATCTTGGTGCAAAGACTGAACTTCACCCAGCCTGTGAGACTGGCCTTATTCTCTTTGCCTGATTAGAACCAGTAGAGTCAAGACTTCCAGAGACTGACATTCTTGCAGCTGTCAGTAATGCACAACAAAACTGCTGGTGTTCCTGGAGAGCCACACACAAAGTTGCCCTTTACAGAGTGACGTCTACAGACACTTTTTCTTCCAATTTATACCAATATGAGTGTCCTGCAAGAAAAAGACAGTCTCATGATGTTTCTTAATTCTCACGTTTCTAAAAATGTTTTCAAAAAGTCTGTCAGACCAAGTTGTTCCTACGTAATGCAGGTTTTTTTTTCATCGCTTCCTTAGACCTTTTGACCTATCCCTCCTGCAGGATATTTTATAATCAACTTCCTAATATGCATGACAAATCTATTATTAAATAGTCAATTATCAAATTACAAATTATAAAATCATATTATGCTCTATTAGTGGTTTCTAATGGAAATAAAAGCTACAACAAAAGCCAATGAAGGTCGGTTAACATGCTAAGTATGACAAAATCATAATCAAGCAGCCACTGTTAAATTCACAGTTTGCGGTTCCATTTTGATGAGCCCTACACATCTATGCAATATTTTGGATTGATTTCTCCCATTTTCGCACCAAATGGGCCACTAGAATAGGCCGTACACCCACTGACATTTTGCAGAGAAGTTTCTGCTGCCACTTAAATTGTGCTTTTAACAAAAAGACCTCTTTGGCCTATGCCATTTCAGTTCAGAGTATGTGCTTGCTTCACAACTGAGTAACCATCTGCTTTGTCCTACACTTGGGAACGAGTACACCCTCAGCCAGGCTGCAGATGGCACCAAGCTGAGTGGTGCAGTTATGTGCTAGAGGGAATGGGTGCCATCCAGAGGGACCTTGACAGGCTTGAGAGGTGGGCCTGTGCAAAATGCATGAAGTGCAAGGTCCTGCACCCGAGTTGGGGCAATCCCAAGTGTGAATACAGGCTAGTCAGAGAATGGATTGAGAGCAGCTCTGAGGAGAAGAACTTGAGGGTGTTGACTGATGAGAAGCTTAACATAAGCCAACAATGTGTGCTTGCAGCCCAGAAAGCCAACTGTATCCTAGGCTGCATCAAAAGAAACGTGTCCAGCAGGTTGAGGGAGGTGATTCTCCTCCTCTACTCTGTTCTTGTGAGACCCCACCTGGAGTGCTGTGTTCAGATCTGGAGTCCACAGCACAAGAAAGACATGGACCTGTTGGAGCAGGCCCAGAGGAGGGCCACAAAAATGATCAGGGGGCTGGAACTGTGGAGAAAGGCTGAGAGAGCTGAGGTTGTTTAGCCTGGAGAAGAGAAGGCTTCAGGGACACCTTATTGTAAGCCTTTCAGTACTTGGAGGGGGCCTATGAGAAAGATGGGGACAAAGTTTTTAGCAGGGCCTGTTGTGATAGCACAAGAGGCAATGGTTTTAAACTGGAAGAGGTTAGGTTTAGATTGGACAGAAGGAAGGTATTTTTTATGATGAGGGTGATGAGACACTGGCACAGGTTGCCCAGACAAACTGGGGATGCCCCATAACTGGAAGTCTTCAAGGCCAGGCTGGACAGGGCTTAGAGCAACCTGATCTAGTGAAAGATGCCTCTGCCCGTGGCAGAAGAGTTGGACTAGATGATCTTTAAAGGTCCTTTCCAAACCATTCCATGTTTCTATTTTATACTTTTCACATGTATTTGTACCTATCACTAAGGAGTACGTATCATTTTGGCATCAAGGTAGATAAATCAAAAGCCTTCTGGGACTGCTGTACAGCAATAAAACCATCTTAATGATATAGCCCCCTTTTATTTCCATGAAGAATGAATGCTAGTGTAGTAAGGAACATGGCTAAAGACTTGAAATTTTAAAGGATACATAAGGTAAACTTGCCAACATTATAAAGGAATGCATTATTACTGATATCAGAACAAACATTGATTATGCTAAAAGAAAAAAATATTTCTTCAAAACTTGGCAAGTCTTTCTCTGCTATGCATTACTCAGTGATTGCATGCCAACAACATGATTGAGATGTATTCTTCCAGATTTAATGAGGTGGATTAAGTTTCTTTTACTGCATAGGCAGCTTCAAATGCTTTTAAGTTCAATGAACTTTGTTTCATGCTGCTGTTTAAGACCACGCCAGCCTGTAACGCGTTTCATACATAAGCTTGACATGGCTTACAAGAGCCATACACAAACTCTGTACTTTGACATTGCCAGTTCAATCCTTGATCCTAAAAGTGCATCACATATCCATTTGCACAACACAAGGAGATGCTTGTGTGATTGTGCTGTCAGGGCCCTTGGGATGATCATAAAGTGTAAATCACCAAGAGAGTCAATTAGTCACATAAGAACAAAAGTTTTGTTTGAACCTGAGATCTAAAAGTAATTTAGATTGTGTCTAAAAGTGTGTACACAGAAAATAATTGCTTCAGCTCAATGCATCTTTACAGCAGATATTTCTTGGGTTTTAATTGAGTATGTATAATTCTTTGCATCACAAAGATCTTTTCCATCCTTCAGGATATTTAGGATAGCCTGATCCAAAATAAGCAGAGCAGATTATGGTGGTCTACAATCTTTCTGTAAAATGAAAAAAGACAAGTTGCAAGCCATTATTACTTGCTCTCCCTGAGGAGAGACTGGCTTAATGGAAAATGTGCTTTGACTGGGAGAAAGCATAAAAGTACAAGCATGGAATAAATATATCGTTTACCAATATTTGGCTTCTTTGTACAGCTCTATTAACAACTTTCAATAGTTGCCATGCTGTACATATAAAGTCTTCAGTGTATGGGATGAACTTGTGTGAAAAGGCTTCACTCTCTTTCTTTTAGATAGCACAAATAGCACTGAACAACTCTTTCTCATCTCTAAAGATGTTTGCAGTTGAAGGTTTACAAAGTTCCACAAAGCCTCGGCTTTTTTTTTTGCTGTTGAACTTTTGGAATCACTAGGTTATGTGTGCAAAGGTACAGCCAGGTATTTCCCAGTGCTGAGCAGAAACGAAGACAGCCCTACCAGTGACTCTACAGAGGCACTCGCAGCAGTGTGCTTATGAGCGATGAACTTGGAGGGCTGAAGGTTTCCACCTTCATTTAGTGTCACCTGCTGTGCTGAAGCCTTATGGGTGTCTGAAGTGCTGGGGTCTGAACCCCGAGCCCTGAATTAAGGTTGACATATGGGTGGTCCCCATGGCCCTTTAAGAGAAAGGGATGAGTTTACCTTTTGGCTTTCCTCCAAGGTGCAGCCGACCTTGCAAGGAAAGCCCTTGGGTAAACAAGCCCCAGGTGCCCTGCATTGGGTAAATGAGTGCCAGGTGTCCTGCTTTGGGCATAAAAGCTGGGACCACTTGCAGGAAGAGTTGGAGTGTCTGTGTGTGAGGTGGATGCACTTTGCAGAGTTTCCTGTTGGGGAAGGATCTCCTGGCTCCTCATGCAACTGGATCCCAGTCAGGTCTGGCACGTACAAACGCGGGCTTTGTGGGGAGGCAACATGGGGTTACCTCTATCATATGTAATCACTCTATTGACTTGGTCTTCTCCCATTTTTTCCATGGGATACCTTGTATCTTTGTTTGTTCCATCTATTACGAGTCGTGCTATGTCACTTCTGGGGTCACTGGGGTTGATGTCTACTATTTGTGATCTGACTTGTTTGTACCCCCAGTGATCCCCTATATACTGACTCCTTTACGTGCAATAGAATCTACTTACTGGATTGTTTTTCTGCTGCTGGCTGTGTAGGCTGTGCTGGCTGTGTTTTTCTGCTGCTGGCTAATTGGCAAAACAGTGTCTAACTGATCTGCTAGCCCCAGGATGTTGCAGTTGACCAGAGATGACTTCACTCACCTCTGGTTTGAGGGAAGATTAAAGCAGTGCCATTTGCTTTGAGACCTTTCTGCAGAAGTCTGCAGTGCCTGTGTGCTCCATCTGCCCTATATGTCCATTCTGAGGCCCTATCAAGTGCACCTGCACCCTGCATGTGATTTGAAGTGCATACATGCTTTTTATGAACAAGGGTCTTGATGGGACCTTTGTACAGATCCCCTTTAAGCAAGATGTGAAGCAGTGGGAGTATCTGTGCTGCAGCACACTGCAGCTGTAGCCCCCTTCTATTTTGGAAGAAAGCATGAAAAAAAAGAAAGGTAGTGATCAACTATCTGTTGGCAGGTCTTTGTGAGGGTTTGATGTGGGACAGTGTACTGGACACAATTGCACTTGTGCAACCACATTACTTTGGCCTAATTTTGTCCCTGTGGTTTTAGTTAGAATTGATATTGTTCACTTTGAAATTGCTGTGTGCTGCTGCTGATGTGCACAGTTGAGCAGCTGCTCCCTCTCAAGACAAAGGAGTCTGCACTTCAGGACGAGTTGAAGTGATTTCTGATTGTAAAACATTTTGGGGTCCTTCAGACTAAAAGGCATTTTTACCACTTCTGCAGCTACTGGTGTAAAAGGAACAGAAAAAGTTCCCTCAAGCTGGTACAAACAAAACTTGACTTGAAATAGAACTTCAGTAGTTCTGGAAAGTTTCCATTCTTCTTCATTTTAATTTGTAGACTAATGGCCAGGGTTTATACATAATTCTCTTTAGGGCATGGTCCTAGTGTAATTAGTGACAAAACTTGGCTTTAATTAATGAGTAGGATAAGTCTTTAGGGATGGTCATGCAGCAAAATTTCTCAGCCTAATGAATTGATTTCCATTGAATTGGCTATAAATATAATATCATTAATAATTAATTGGCTCATTGTAAGGATATCGGTAGACACTAGAAATGAGCAGATGTTACTTTTTTCACCTCAGAGGCAAGAGTTGTTTCCCCAGTAAGTTCTTTAATAATGTTGGCAGAATTTGTAATGAGCAATGTAGCAGTGTCTTGGACAGAGATAAGGAGTGAATGATTTATAGCCCTGATGCCTCTAGGTCCTGATAAAGCAAAGGTCCTACAAATGGAGTGCCTGGTCACTCATCCTACAGAGGAAATAGCTGAAGGGCCCTAAAATATTTTTGCAGACACCGTCTCTTTAACCTTCCTGAAAATTATCCCTGCATAGATAAGGGGTAGTAAAGTGATGAAAAGGTCATCAAAAGTAGCAGCAATATTAAAAAAGCCCAATGACCAAAAGCAATTATTTGATGAGGAGGCTGGAGCCAGCCCCAAATAGATAATTTCAACACTCCCATTGCCCTGTAGACTCTACTGTTCCACACTGGGAAAGGGATTTCTAAAATGCTGCACTACCACTGATGGAGTTCCCTTTTGGGAACTGAACATCCATAATTCAGTGCCAGTTCTTTAGAGGTTGTGATTTTCCATTCCTTATTTTTCTTATTTGATAGACTAGATTCTTTCTAATCACATTCAGAAGTCTATAGGAAACGTCTCCAGAAGACACCCTAAAACAATTGGATTGGAATAATCAAAATTACCGTTTTGATTCTCCGAAATATTCTGTGACCAGCAGCCAAACCCTATTCATCATGGATTCTCTTCCAAACTAGCTGTGTTTGCAAAGCTCAAACCTCAGCCAGTTTGGAGGACTGGAATTTCCCATTCCTAACATGAAGGTGAGAGAAACTTTGTTTTACTTTTGTGTAGCTCAAGGAATGCTCCAGTTACAGATGAGGAAAGACACATGCAAGTCAGTCTTATGAACTTAATTTTCCAGATTACCTGCAAACCAAAGTTACTTTACATACATGCTGACATCCAGGTGTTTGCATATAAACTTACTTTTACAGGGATCAGCTGTGCTATCACACCTTAATACACCCATTGCCACAGGAGTCCAGTAATGCTCTATTGATTTCTTCCTACATTAGAAGTTGCAAAACAAATGCCCTTAGAACTGCATATCCATATTCCTGTCAGCAAAATCCACATTTTTCAGTCCCAAATACTTGTTTCTCATGTGGAAAGGACCGATTCTCTGAACAGCAGAAAAAATCACAACCCCAGTGAGTTACGCTGGATACAGTGACTAACACCAGGCCACTCTCATTCAGATTTTTGAAAAATAACGTAAGTATCTAATATCTAAGCATGCTTGTTCCAAAATGCTGGTCCCTAAAATGTGTTTATCTGTAGGCATTTTAGAGAAAAAAATGTGCATTTCATTTTTCAAACATGGCTTCCAATTGAACCTATCTAAACTGAGCCTGCAGTTCTACCCCAGAAAGAAAACACACAGTGATTTAGCATGGGTAAAAAATATGCCTTCAAACATGGAAGTCCAATTAAATTCCCTGGGTTCCAGTCACTATTAGCAACTGAGAAGAATAAGAAAGAAAAATAGGTTGCTTTTCATGTATTTATTTAGATTTAGGAAAGAAAATAAGACTTCCATCCAAGGCTCTACATTTCTACTGTCATTAACCACACAATGAATATATTCTCACAGCATTAAATAATCACTTCAACAGGAACAAATCCAACCAGCCAGCTACCTACAGGGAGTCCTGGGGGACAGATGAAGAAGTAAAATAAGTACCCATGAATACTCTGAAAAACTAAATCTCCACTTTCCGTCCTCATAACACTCCCGCTTCTAGCCAAAAAAAAAAAGGGCAAAATGCTCAGCTAATCTTATAAACTCATTATGATACAAGACTGAATATTTCCTGCCCTGATTATTTTAAGTGTTATTTTGTTGTGTTGTTAAATGGCCAGTGTTATTTTGTGTGGCAAAGAGAACTTTCTGCCTGGCTGACCATGCGAACAGCATTCAACTGAAGGTGAGGAACGTGCGGACTAACTTAGTAAGTTGCTGTGGAAGTAAGCCAGCGTGCAGAAGCAAAGATCTTCAATAGAAGTCTGCTTCAAGACACAAGAAGAGGATGTGCACAAGTAATGAGCTGCATTTGTTATGCACTTTTTGCATACGTGGGTAGATTTTAAATATTATATGGCATGGTGAATGTATTTGTAATACTATATATAATAATGCAAATGAAATATTTACCTTACCCAAACAAGCTAATGGCCCAAGGGTACAATATCATGTATCTAGAAATAATTAGTGCTGAATGCTGCAGCAGGAAGATAGAAATGCAGTGCAGAGTCAGCTACGCAACGTTGCACTGTGGGGGAAAACTGCCTGATTACAGAGGGTGATCAATAAATGTCCAGAGCACCAAGATTAATAATTTTATGTGCAGCTACAAAATACGCGCTCACATTCTTCAGTTGTTTTGGTACTGATTTTGGCACACTGAGCTATGTAGTGTCAGGGAAAGTCCCTCAGACTTCTGTGTAACAAAAAAGCAAATGTAGAGATTGGCTTTTTCTTTCTGGTCACAGCACTTTGAAGACAAAGATATTTATAAATAAATCTCTTAGTCTGGAAAGGAAATAGATGCAGCTATGAAATAATTATTACTGCTATAGTAAGAATTCTGAGCCTTATGAAGGAATTCTTCAAAGGCTCTATATTAACAAGAGAAAAAACATCTTTTCATATATTTCTCTCTGCTTTTGTAAGTTTTATGAGAAACTGATAGGGTTTCAATATGGGAAGCAGGTTTTGGATGTTAATTCTCTGCTCATCTGTCTCCCAAAGCCCCTCAGACAGTAATTAAACTTTTACAGTCATTCAAACTAACATCTAAACATTCCAACTCGGAGCAGTTAAGTACAGCCTCAGGCTATATCTAGCCCAAATCTACCAGAATGGCTCTATGCCTAATCCTCTGTTCCAGCTATTGACTGTTCTTGACCCTTTTTTCTTTTACTTTTATCATCTATTATCTTAAGGGGGCTTATTCTGCCCTGGTCCAATTTTGCCCACCAGCATAAAAAATTCTTCTTTTTTTCCGTACTCCAAGTTCCTGTGGCCAACTCATATTCTTCCCTGTAACACTTGCAGAGACCTGAGATATCTTGATAGTTTGACTTTATCAAATTTACACAACGGGTGATGTTATCTATTTGAGCTTGCACTTCCAGATGGCATGGGAACAATAGATGGGATGTGACTCACAGCTAACTAGATATTTGGCCTTTGAAGCGGGATGTTGCAGCTCCTTCGTAAGTGTTCCAAGCCTTACTGTTTTGAAGGGAACTGTGTGCTGATATTTGGTGAAGGAGGGATGCAAACCATCAAAACTGAAGAACATTTGGGCTGAGGTTTGCTGTTTGAGTCTTGAGTTTCTCACTATCTCCCACTACATTTTATTCTTCCAGCATCTAGATGTGCTTATACAGAGGTCTCAGCTCCCATTAGCAACAGTGGAGTTTTATAGTGATTCAGCCACTATTGGGTAAGGCAAACTGTTATTCACATACCAATGTCCACGGAAACTACATCTCTGTTGCATATATTTGGATTTTAGACAAACAACATGTACTTGGGGACACCTATATTGCAGACAGGTAAAATTAAGTCAGCCCTTTTTTATGCAGGTATAAAAATCTACCTACGCACGACAGTTGCATGAAAAATATTCTTCACTGCAGAACTGAGAAAATATTTTCCGGTGCACGGAGGTTCCCTCAATTGTTTGGGTAATGTTTGCTAGACATATGGTTAGCCCTCATTTTTTGCCAGTTGAACATTATGGAGTTCTTCTGATTTAGCAACTCATTCACAAAAATACATCACAACAAAATAAAGTTGCTCTCTGGGACAAAGACCAGTTTTATTAGTAAGTTTTTCGGGTTTGTGATAGGAAGCATACTGCTTCCTGTGAAAAGAAGACATCGTCTCTGGCCACTGGTAGATTCCAACAGGAACAGGGAGAGGACAATGATACACTTAGGAGTCATTAGTTTGAGAGCATTTCAGGTTTCAGCAAGTATTAACAAAAGGATTTTTCCAAGCACGTTGCTTTATTTTTGCCTAATTTTTAAAATCTTATTTTTGTGTGTGGCAGAAAACTCCCTTGTCTAGATGTTCCTCTTAAAAAAAAAAAAAAGGGAAAGAAATCTCTGTTTTCCATACTTGTCAAAGTGTTTCTTAAACTGTAAAGTAATAGATGACAGTATCCATGATGCTAGATTTCTGAGGGGGACATAAGCTCTTAGCAATATTTAGCAGTTAGTGTTGGCAGTGGGACTTCAGGAAGCTGTACTACAAGGCCTGGCATCCCCAAAGTGAATGGCAGCATGAGGCCTGGCCAGTGAGAGGAAGCCAAAAGAAGAATAAGGTCCACCTGTCTTTACTTTGACAAGAGGACAAGTAAGATCTCACCCAGCATTATAATAATGATGTTTAAAGAAATATTAATGATTGTAATGTTAAATTGAACTAAGCAAAGTCTTAGGTATTCAGCAGTTACGGAGAATTAAAAATACTGACTGAAAATTTGCAACCTGAATGCAAATGGTTTGTCTCAGCCATTTTAAATCAGTTAAAACGCTGACCAGCAGTTAACAAATACCTGGTACTCCGTACTACAGGAGGGAAACTTTGTTATAGTTAACAATGGTAATTATGATTGCTCTTCCGGTGTGTAACTATGCAATCATTACACTTCATTAATCACATTCAATAAAGAGGTAGTGCTATTTACTAGTATAGGCTGGGAAACCTTAACTGCTCCACTCTGAAGAGATTATTTGTATCCCCAAAAGCACTATTACCCTTTTCACTCCAGGCTCTTACCAAGCGGGAAACTTCAGGTTTAATGTTTTGTAGTTACGTTACCAATTACTACATGTGTCAAGCAAACTCTTCAGTATTTATAGTACCCAATATTGCAAACTGTTTATGCATAAAGCTAATAGTTATGATTATGTTTATTGCTCATTCTACATTCAGCAATACTTACAAAAATGAGGAGAGAATGACTTTGTGTAAAACCTACTGGCCAAAAGCTACAGGAAGCTCTATTTAAAAAGCTTGTTACTGAATCCTATTTTCTAATCAAGAACAGGACGTTAAATTTGCACAGTAAATGTACTGAAACATAAAGAATTGATTATTTAGATCACTCATCTGTTTAGAATGGGAGGGAAGTCAAATAGTGTGTATCTACAAAATGCAATTTTTATGATGGTTGAGCATTAATCCTGGATTGTGTCACTTCACAGTTTTGATATATTAAAAAAGCTAAGTCTGGCAGTTGCCAAAGCAAATTAATTAAGAAAGAAAACTGTAATATTTTGTTTGTTTCTGGTAAAATAGCATGAAGTTATAAAGGGAATGCTGAAAGAATTTCCCCTCCCCCCTAATCCTGATTCATTTTTGTGAAGATTAATGATGACAGATCTAACAGAGCTTCATTAGGTGCTAAAAGAAATGGCATATATGTTAACATCCTTCTCAGAGCTGTGGCTATGACTCCTGGAAATGAATTTATAATTAATTCTAATATGGTTAAGACTTCTTAGTGTTCCTTCCTGGATGTTACAAGACAGGTTCTAAATATCAGAACTTGCCAAAACTATACAATAAATAAGATCAAGCTGTTCCTTGCACCAGAGAACTAGTATAGAAGCTGATTTTTTTCCTCTGCTTTCTTCTGTCATCTTCATCTTGCTCAAAATACACAGTAAGAGCTCTGCCAATTGGGATGTAAAATGCCTTCTTGATTGTAGCATATAATTAAAACTTCCCTTTCTGCCTTTTTTTTTTTTCACATCAGTTTATAAAGGATCTACATGAATTTGCGGAAAAAAGAAGACATCTGGCTTCATGGCTTTGTGTGGGCTGAAGCTAGTTATATTCTCTTTTTTTAATGTATATTTGTACTGAGTCAAGCCTAAAATAATGAACACTCCTTACCCAGTAGAATATATTCCTTCATGCTGAGAGGTGAAATAAATTCTGCCATGATCACTGAAAACATGCCAGAACCATTATTGCACATTGCTCTACTTTGGCCCATTACTGAAAAGATTATAGTCCTACAGAAAAAAAACAGCTCCTCAATATCAAAAAGAATCAACCACTCCAAACCCTTGTCTTCCAGGTCCTGCTTGTGGCTTTAATTAAAAAAATAAAACAGGTTAAGACTATTACTACTACTACTACAGCATATTCTATGAAAGAGAGAGAATTTGTAATAAAACCCAGCCTGTATTCCTACAGCATACCAGAATTACAGTTCCTGTGCAGGAGCTGTTGGGGTTGGGACACCTAAGGGATTCGCTTGCGAGTACCTTGTAGGTGTGAGAATAGGCTTTGACCTGCTTTTGAAAAAGAAAGAGAAGTCTGTTGGGCAGCATTGTGTACAGCTCTTGAAGAGTGAGGAACATGTCAAACCCTGAATGAGCTCTGAGAACAGTCAGGATGGGGCCCATTCAGCACTCTCGCATGCAGCAGCTGGCAGTGGTCCCTGAGGGACCATACACCCCAGAGTGAGCTCAGGAGCTCCCCTGACACCCCACCAGTGCTGCAGCTGTAGCAGTGGAGAAGCTTAGAAGCCAACTGTAGTGAACCCATACACACCCCAGTAGTTGCTTTTGCCCTGGGGAAAATTACTTTTTTTAGAGTCCTTTACCAACTTTTTACTCTTATGTAGAGTTGTCGGTAACAGCAGCGTTGCTAATTGCTAAATGAGCACATGCAAACCAGTCAGATTAATGCTCTCTTAAACTGGAGCGCTTGCAACAGCTACACGGTGTTGCCAGGCAGCTGCTGAGTGCTGGGCCATGCAAGGACATCGATCTTTAACGAGCAAAGTGGTTTCACTTCTGCCCTGTGCGTTTTGTTCACTGGCAATGCCAAATGGCAACCCAGCTATGTCAGGAGCTTTGACCTGTCAGTGGCAGAGCTTCCTCAGCCTGGTGACATGCAGAGCTTGAGCCACATCCACAACTCCAGCCCCACGGGAACAGGCATTCCTTACTGTCACAAAATGAAACTACAGTTAAAAGAAAATATATTGTTTGCCATACAGAGAGGTGAGGAATAAAGGATGGTGAGAGGATAAAAAATAAATTACTTCCTTCACAAATAGTAGGGTAAAATAAATGACAGCAGATGTATCTCTCTAGAGTAGCGTCACTGAGAAGTGATTGCAGCTAGACTTCTCTGCTGCGGCATTCTGTGCCATGCCATGCCCTGCCACCACACCGTGCTGTGCTGTGCCGTAACATGCCATTCCTCCACCAGCCAGCCAGCGAGCAGGATGCAGCACATGCTTCTGGGCCACGTGGCCAGATTTCCCTTGCACAGAGAGGGGACAGGGCTTTTGAATGCTTGGAGCTTTCCAAGACGTGGAGTCAGGAGATGGCTGGAGCATTTTGTAGTAACGACTCCCTGACTGGAAGCACAAATCATAGAATCACAGAATGGTTTGGGTTGTAAGGGACCTTAAAGATCATCTAGTTCCAACCTCCCTGCCATGGGCAGGGACACCTCCCTCTAGGCCAGGTTGCTCAAAGCCCCATCCAAACTGGCCTTGAGCGCTGCCAGGGAGGGGGCAGCCACAACTTCCCTGGGCAACCTGTTCCAGTAAACAATTTTTTCCTAATATCTAATCTAAACCTACTCTCTTTCAGTCTGAAACCCTCATCCTATCACTCCATGTCCTTGTAAAAAGCCGCTTTCCAGCTTTCTTGTAGCCCCTTCAGGTACTGGAAGGTGCTGTCAGGTCTCCCCAGAGCCTTCTCCAGGCTGAACAACCCCAACTCTCTCAGCCTGTCTTCATAGCAGAGCTGCTCCAGCCCTCTGATCATCTTTATGGCCCTCCTCTGGACTCGCTCCAACAGGTCCATGTGCTTCTTATGCTGGGTGCCCTAGAGCTGAACACAGCACTGCAGGTGGGGTATATAATATAGCAAACAAATTCCAGTGAATTGCATGCACACAGCTTAAAAATATCTGGGACCGAGGTAACAATAAACACACCAGTCTTTATTTCAATCTGTGCAAGGAGAAGTGCAATATAAGTTATACAGAATGCTAGCAATTTTAAGTACCTACTGAATTTTTAAAAAATCCTCTAGCTCCTTTCTTGAAGGACATGTTAAGTGGAGAACTTTTCTCAGCTCTTTGTAGATTGCCACACACAGTAAACCTTTAAATTAACTGAGTGTCTCAAGCACATAGAATCACCACATTTTGCAGAGGCTTGGGTCTTTACCAAGTGTATTCCTCTGCCAGGTGTGTGTGTGTGGGGGGGACAGTTTATAAAAGCTAACACTTTTAAAAAAGATTTGAAGTGACAGCTTTTTGCATGCCCGTTATCCAACAGGTCTGACCTCCTGTGGTGAGACTGACAGTCTGTGTGCGGCAGGGAGAACCCACGAGAGCCTTATTACCAGTTCCACTCTATGTGTACATACCTGGCTTTCCTCTGCAAACAAAGGAGGATTTCCTTTTAATCTATCACCACATTTCCAAAGGGTTTCTTTTCTGCTTGGAATGTGACTGTGAAAAAATGTCAAGTTTAGCTGAACAAATTCACTCCCTGTGTGGATCCAGTCACATCTGCTAACCCCAGTGATGAAGCATTAGCCAGTTCTCAGCTGAAATGATCTGGCCTTCCTCCAAAGTAGTTTGGTTTTCAGCCTAAAAACAATAATGTTCAGTTCTAGTATGTAGTTTTTAAACAAAAATAAAACATCTCCCCCCCCGCACCCCCCCTTTTCTTTTCTTTTTGTAACGCCAGAAAATGCTTTGGCCCTCCATTTTTTTTTCAATAACAAATATTATTTTTTGTCAGAAGGTGGTTTCTGTAGAAAATTTTACCGAGGTTATCATGTATACAGCCAGCAAAGCAGTGCAAGCTATTAAAACTATTAAAAGGAAATATTTTTTGGCTGTTGTGAATTTTGGCATTAGTTACTACTGCATGTAAATAGTCTTTAGCTGAATAGCATAAGGGATAGGAAGAAGTGTTAGAGGCTGAGAGGGAGAGCTGGCACATATCACAACGAAGAGCTCTAATGGGATTGCCATCTTGGATACCAGGACGATCCTGTAAGGAGGCAGCATTTTTATCACAGAAGCTGTTGCATGGCTCACTACTTATCTAGCAGAAATTAAGGCCTAGAAGGAATGGGAAAAGTGACGTCCAACAGCTAGTGCCTCTTTATTGCCTACCTGTCTGTTTGCCTGTCTTTTAGGGTGTCACTGCCAATAATCAGTGTTCTCTGCACATTCATCCTGTCTTGGGTAGCAAGATTCTCCTGTAGGAATGGTAAGGAGCCTTGCATGTTTACCATAAAAATCACAATTTCTACCTTGACATTTCAATATGCCTGAGAAGGTTTTTGTCATCAACTCTGATGAGCATAAGTTGGAGTGTTAGCATTTCCCTTGGACACAGACACATCTCCTCCTAATCGCCACACTACTTGAGGAGTGTGAAGCAAGCAGAAGAGTTCCTCACATGATGACAGATCTTGGTGCTGATGCTTAGAGGGAGACTTACACCTCTTCACAAGACCTCTTAACAGCCTGCAGATTTGAAGAAAGGAACAGAGGAGATAGCATCATTTGTAGAGAAAGAAAAATCGTCCTTCTTGAAGAATGACCTCACGAACAACAGCCAACAGAGCATGTTCTGCTTCCAGTCCATATCTTATCAGCTTGGCAGGTTGCAGATTGCCCACAGGCATCCTGTCTGGACACACTAGGGAATGCGGTAATCATCTTACTGCATTCAAGCATGTGGCGTCCTAAAGTATGTGGCTCTTACCGTGCTGGAGGTCAGGCTTAGAGGCTTGCTGGCTGAACAGCAGGTAAACTGAGCTGTCTTAAAACTGCCATGTATGCACAGTATGGATGCATCCATTATTGTAAATTTGGAGATCCTACATTCTCGCACTGAATCTTGGGAAGTCTAGCAGGTATAGGAAGGCAGAGAAGTAAAACTCAGATACAATGACACCAAAAATACAGAGAATATACAGAGCATGAGAAAATTGCTGTTAATAAGAAATAGAGAACACAGGAAAACAAAATGCTGGCTTGCAAAGGACAGGGAACTGTGGTTAGGCAAAGAAGATAGGTAGGGAATGTGGAAGTTAATTTAGAGTTATACTATATTGGGCCCTACTTCCTCCCACTGCAGTTCTGCAACAAATAGCAGTTCAAGGAGGAGGAGTATTCAGACACACTCTTGTTCAGGTGCTGCCATGACAAGGGCTGACAGCACCAGCACCCTGCCTTGGGGAGACACCTGTATCATGACAGTGCAGGGGAGATAAAGAGCTGGCTTTTGGGTACACTTCATTTCTGAATCCTCTTTGGAAACCTAAGAAGAGGTAGACTGGAAAATCTGATAAAAAAAATTTTCTAATACAGGCTAACAATTTGAAGTTCTAGGATCATTGATGATGTGGACATAAAGTTTTATAAGTAATTCTGTATCATTGAAATAATAAACTAGTAATTTATGTAGTTTGCTCTAGCAAATAAAGCTTAAGAAAAGATTCCACAGAATGCTTTGTGAAATTGTCATTATGAAACTTGAGAACACTTTCATTCTTCCATATAACATTTATTTCACACCATATAAGTAGCTTATGTTCCTCTGATGTGCTTTTCATACTAGAGTCATCATATTGCATGTGGATACTTTCTTAAAAACATAAATGTAGCTCTAACTTCTGAAGTATTCTCAGCTCTAGGATTCAAGCTTCTGTGAAAGTTATAGACATTTAGCAGTTTTGGTTGGTTATCTTTACAACCAAATGGGACCATAGATTCGTCATTGGCATGAGTAGGAGCATGGTCAGTCAGACCTTGGATTAACATAAAACAGAATGCTCATTTGTAAACTGATATGGACTGACTTTGTTTTGACTTTGAATCAGATCTCTATGGAAAAATATATTCAGCAAGTGAAAGAAATTCAACATTATAGTAAAGTAATTTGCTCACCAGCTGTTAAAAATAAATAGCTGTACAAATGATATGCCATAAACTAAGACTACTGTTATGCATAAGAATGTGTCTCTTTCTTTGATGTTTGCTTTTTTTAAGGTGGTGAATGTACAGGTCCTTAGGAAGGCTTTATCATTGTTGGTGACAATCACTAATTGTGCTTTTATGTGACACTAGTGACACCCAAAATGCTTTCAGGTTTTCAGTAAAGGGTAACTGTCATCCTTTAATACTTCTTCCCGCTAGACCAAGAGGCACATAGTTGTATGTAGCACTCCTCCCACCTTCCAGGGAAATAAAGAAGTTTATCACTAAGGCAGCATTCACATTCCATCCAAAGCACACGTAACCTGATGGAAAATGTAAAATAAGCTGAATGACCTGTAAGTGGAAAGCTGCATTTTCTTGTGTTGATATGGAGAATTTTAAGTAAGACAAGAATAATCGTGCTGACCATTTATTTGGTGTCTTTTGATGAAATTCCTTGAAAGAAATCTTAGCATATTATACTGTTGTGAGATACAGCAGATGAGCACGTTTCAGTTTTGTGGAAAAACAAACTGAAACATGCTGAAGTCAGGAGTTACCCAGCTACGCACTGAAGCACTGGAGCAGATGTGTGACTGGAAGGCAAGACTCCCTGATTCAGTATGCACTATTCTGCTTCACCTCACCCAGTTTCCAATAAGAAGTTGTTCAGCAAAGTGGCTTACAGATCCTTCTGTTTAAATTATTTGACAGTCAACTTTGATATTTAAGGTGTGATACATAACTCTTGATGATTTTTATTCATATGCAAAATACAAAGTAGCACAGCCGGAAAAGAGAAGTTTTAAAAATAAAAACATCTCATTTTGCCACATTTAAGCACATATTGATTTTTTTTTCCCATAAATCTTTGACTGCAAAAACTTTTCTATGTCAAGAGCTGAAGGAATATAGAAGAGGAGGCATTCATCACTGAGCTTTATATACAGACCTAAATTTCAGCAAGGCCCTTGATAAATACCACTTGATTGCAAGTTTCTGCCTACCTTACCTTATGTGCTAGGAGAAATGCAGTGTAACAAATTAAATAGGAAGATAACAAATTAAATAGGAAGATGAACAACTTAAAGAATGGGAAGCATCCATATGAGAAGCTGTGTCATACTGAATAGAAATATTAAGTGGAATCCCATAGATTGTTGGTCAGTGCTTGTACCTCTGAGGTATGCAATAGATACGTCTACATTTAGCCAGCACTTGGGGCTAAACCGTAGCAGTTAGTATCTCACCCAAGGCTCCCTCCCCATCTGGGAAGAGAGAATTGGGGAAAAGAAAGGAGAAGGTCCATGAGTTGAAGCAGAAACAGATTTAATAGAATAACAAAACTGAAACAACAATTCACATAAAGTATAGAGGGGTCTGCTCAGCCTAGTCCTCAATGCCAACAGCAATAAGAGAAGGCCAACAGCAAGGAGCCTCAGGGAGAGGAGGAGGAACTCCACCCTCACTGAGTTTCCTCCTTTTATAATGAGCATGATTAAGTGGTATGGGATATACCTGTGAGTCAGATGCCTTGATTAGAACTCTCAGCTGACTTGGGGCTACTCATGGTCTGCCTGCATGGCTGGCCCATGGGGCTGTGCCTGGGGAACCAGGACAATGAATAATGCCAGGGAAGGCATGAACTGTGAACTGGTTCATCCCCCAAACAGCACAGAAAAGAGAAAACTTACAAGCTTCAGGTGAAATGTGAAGCAATTTCAATCAGATGTATAACTGGTTTGACTAGTTAAGACTACTGACTATAAGACTACTGTCATTTTGCTCTGACAGACTAGAAGGAATAAAAAATTGCTAGTGCAATGTAAAAGGAGTTAAAACAGAAAGCAGAGCACTGTGTGAAAAACCTGGCAATGGAGTACATAGCTTCTCTACTTGGGGGGAAAAAGAAACAAACTCGGATTTCTTCTGTCTCCTGTTCAAAGCACTAGTTATTTGTGAAGCCAATACAGAGAATCTTGGCTTCACGGCATTCGAGCTAATGCCAGGCTGTAATGATATATGATTACAGTACGTAGATACAGCATTAAAAGAAGGCAATGTTATTCAAATAATCCTGTGGTTTACTAGATGAATTTAATTATTTCTGGTTTGTTTTTGCCCCCAGGGGCTAGTTTTTGATGGAAGAAATTCAATATTAGTACTTAGATGACTTGCAGTATACAAGCAACACTGCTGAGAGCGTACCAAAAGCAGTGTTCAATTATAGCTCAGAGAAGTCAGTAAGGACAATGAGGTTACATCTGTTATTCACAACCTTCAGTGGAGAAAACTAGCTTGTGCATAAACTGAACACATAGGAAAAAAAATAAGATGCTGAGATCAAGCATGGGTACAATTTTGAGTGGAGATCTATAGCCTCAGAGTAGTTTTTCCCCACAGTAACTCATAATAGTTTCCAAACTTCTCACATCTAAGGTGCCCACAGCCAGGTGTTTCAGTGGGAATGATTTTTGGAAGGAACCACTGCAAAAGTGTTTTAAAGGAGCCTTCTTTCCTGCATTCCACATTAAAGCTCCTTAGATTGATAACTGCTTTTGAAAATCAGCTCTATCGGCAGAAAGCAAAGGGAAATACTTTGTGGTCTAATGGTGATAAGCAATGATTGAAAGATAAGTAAGTCCTTGTGCAGTCATGAATTCCAGGTTAAAAAAAGCTAAAACATTTTCATGTTTAGCCGAAAGAAAAAGAAGTATTTATATAGATGAGGTCTGGCAAGTGAGCTCTACTTAGGCTAAAGAGCATCGAGGTCAGTGCTCACGTAGGTTTACAATATTACATCTCTACTGGTACACGCGGTTGTTAGTAATTAAAAAAAGATTACGTTTCAGCTGCTGCTTTGCCTGAATAACTTCCTAGGCGAGCGCAGGAACGAGTGGGAGAAGGAGGTGTGCAGCAGAGGGCTTTTAGTGCTGGTGGAAGCACTAAAATGTGTGTGCACTTAAGTGGTTACCTAAAATAGTAACCAACCCAACTGAGCTAATATGAAAATGCTCTACTGAAGGGTCAGAGCCTTAGAGAGGAGAAACGTGCAAAAATGGTTCCCTCCTTCCTCCACAGAAGGTGCTGCCACATACATATGCGTGAAAGAAAACACTGATGCCATCTCTTAGTTGCTGTGGGATGGGAAAGAGATGAAGGAGATAAAGTGAGAAATGAATCTCTTATCCTCCGCTGTGTTTTGTTATAATGGAGCATTTTCACATTTGGAGGATTCTTTTTGACTGAGGCACTGACCAAGAAGCCCTGTGGAATGAGAAGCACTGGCCAGTGAAGACCAGCTTGTGGCCAGTATGTGTCCCCTGTGCCACCAGGTCACTGGGCAGCCATGCAGTCTGGTGAAGAAGTGCTTGTTGATCTCTCAGTTACCTTTTAGATAGTTCTGGGAATGGTCAGTGAGCCCACCACCCATACTTAAGGTCACCTCCCTCATGAAAATGGGGTGGCATTTTTGGACATTGCCTTTATACTGAAAAAAAAATGAGTAAGAAACAGAAATGGTATTAAGATGAAAGACATGAGAAATTAGCCACTCCATTAAAAGGCAGATACAGAGAAGTTAAATACTTGTCTGAGAAATATTTTGCTGCCAATGATTTCTGTCTGACTTTGAAGTATTTTCTGGTTAGTAGGTTTACCTGTCAAACTGACTGCCAAAATATCCTACACAGCCTTCCAGCATGAGAAGCATCTCTGTTCACAAATCTATGCTAAAATTTGCCTTCCTGGGAGTTGAGACTGACTTGGAAGTGAAGTTTCTCCTTTATCTTACTCAGTTTTTGGTTACAAGTGAATTGATGTATGGAACTTTTTACAAACCCTTATAAGTAATTTAATGAGTGCAATTGTTCAGCTCATCACTGCCTTTCCTCATGTTCATCTTTGTCTGATATGTTTTCCCTTTTGTTACTTAATGATGCTTTTGGAATCTACCATCCAGCTGGGACAACATCACTTATCTGGGTATCTTAGTTGCTACAAATTCCATCATATTTACAAAATAGATTGCGCCTTTTCCTGGAAGAGAGAACAGTGCTGAGTTACATCACTCTGAATACACATGAGTTTAAAACCATCATTTTTAATGACATATAACTTCCACAGTAGACATTATTCTGACGTCTGAATGAGAATGATGAATAAGGCTCATTGGAGCCTTGATAGAAATTTGGAATAATCATAAATAAATAAGCTCAGGGTATTGCTGTGTCTGGATCAGGTGATCTTTAATTATGGCTTGTTGAGTTACTGGAACTCCAAAGTATGATTTCTCTGCGTAACACCTTTGGCCTGATTACCGTTTGTAAGAAGTGTTTGCAATTTGACTGAGTTGTTCATTAGCCATTTTCCAAAGAGGAATGTTGCTCGTCACTGCTGATGTAACATGTTTGTGCTGGGGCACAGCAGTGAACAAGGTATGAGCCAATGCGACGGTCCTGCAGCACACGAGAACTGGACACTCGCCTCCTCAGTGACACGGCTCTGGATACACATTTCAGGTGCCATAGCAGTTCAGTCACTGGAAGCAGCTAGTAGTCACTGAAAAGGACAGACATTAACTGTCTCCAGCTTTATTTTGAACAGACCTGCCTTGTCAGTCATTGGAAAACCATCTGTGAGCTGCTTAACCTTGATCGTAATCTGTTTCTCCAGGTTGCTGAGGCAACTTTGTGCCAAAATGTGTTGGAGTGGATATAAATCTTCTAGTGGGACGTGACTTCTTGGGTCACTGTGCCAGCTTGCTTACAGGAGGGTGTCAGTTTCTGTTTGTTCAAAGCAGTAAGGAATGTGTCTAAGTTAATTATTACTTGGGATTTCTGTACATCTAAATCTCTGAAACAGAAAAACATTGTTAAACACTTCCAGCAGCACTGAGGCTTCTCTCATTTTACTTTAGGCACCCCAGGTTGATTCTGCTATGCTTATTCACAATGAGTTGTATCTAATTCTGCATATGTGATTACATCATAGGATCTTATTTGGCAGGTGCAAGGTTGGAAAAATACAATTTAATTTTTTCTCCTGTTTTTAAATTTCCCAGTAACTAAGGAACATGTATAGCAATAACACGTGTTGCAACTCTGTAGTGCATGTGATAATCAGTTTGTTTGCTTGTTTTACTGAACTATTTACTGGTTTTAAGATGATAAATAGTATCATATGAAGAATTTCATAAGCATGTCAAATGCTTTATATAGCTTTGTTGATATAACGAGTGCAGAAAAAAATACCTGATTTAATGCAAACATCAATAAATACAAGTCAAACATAAGCTAAATGTTAAACAAACACACTGCAATTCCAAACAAATCATAGATACAAGATTAGCTTCATCACTGTTCTCCTCCATCTCTGCTCACACTTTTCAGTGAGCCTGGGGTGTGCCCACAACTCCAGCTCTGCCAGGCTGCCCACAGTTACTCATCCCTGTCTTTTCCACTTCTCAGTTCTTTTCACTAACGGCCAGGGCTGGAGATGAGCTTGGAAGGAGAGGAGGAGCCCCCTTTGCAAATGAGAACCACTGTATGAACAATTTTGACAGGGGTTGTAAATACGATAAGCAACGAGAAAATGACTCTTGCTGGACACAGTCAACATCACGGTCTGCCTGAAATATCAGATTACTCCCAGACTCGGTGTCTGGGTCTTAATGTGTTGGGGTTTGGGGGAAGAGGAGGCATTGGTCTTTTAAAAAAAAATATATTCTATTGTCCTATTGCCAGAGAATGCTTTTTGCCCAATTGCTGGCAAGACTATACTTTCTGACATGTGAGAGGCTTTCTTCAAAAAAGTTCTTTCCAAACCTCTGAAAGGCCAGATTCTGTCACACTCGCAAGTATGATTTTATGGAGTGCTGCACCAGCACAGCAAGTTTTGGTACTGGCAGCTCAGTAGACCGGTGTAACACCAAAGATCTGTTTACATCTTTCTCTCATGCAATTTTAAGATAGAGCCTCAGGGGAGGCTCTGAGACACAGACCTTCATGTGAATGATAAAGTTCAGAGTTCCTCCTCCAGCTCCAACTCTTCTGTATTGTACACAAAGTACTGCCATCTGCAGGACCACACACTGGATAGCTCAGATGACAGATAGAAAATGGTGAAAAAATGGAACCTCTTTGGGGTCCACTTGATTCAGAGCAGACATGCTGGCTCCCAGCTTGTCACTGTGAGTTCCTTTTGTAGTCACAGAGAGAAATGGACACTTCTAGGTGTTATTCATCTTATCTGTAAAGCAGCTGGCTGAATTAGGTCAGATGAATCACATCTTAGAAACCACTGTGTAAGCAAGTGATGGGTGACTCGCATAGACAGCCAACTGCACCATAGACGTCTTATGTTGGCTGAGATGAGTCCCGTTTATGAGGGTTGTTGCCAAGATCAAATAAAGCTATAGATCAAGAACATGTCTATCTATCTTAGCTATTGTGTAGAAAAACTCACCTCTTTCTTACCCTTAAATAGGGTTCCTAATATTTCTTTCCAAACTGAATTTAACTAAACTGCTGCTTAGTAATTGTCCTATGGTATTGTCACATGACGTACTGATAACTGAAATAGAAACTTCCATGTAGTGAAATGCCATCAGACCTGAGTCACTGATACAACATGCAAAGTTCTCATGTTTTAATAATTCCTATAAAGCAGTAGTTAATGTTCTTTCTAGCAGCACAGTCAAATTGGCAACTTATCAGCGATATTCAACTTATTCATTTATTTAGTAAGTATGCCTTCAGCTTTACAAAATGGTGTTGATGCCTTATCCTTAGAAACCAGCTTGCAGCCAGTGGAGTGAAACTGAGGTAGATTAAAAATAAGTGCTTGGCTCCACTGTAACATAACTAGCTATAGGAACTGGGATGAGGCTTCACCTTGCCTGAGTTTAGATGGCTACCCTTACTCTTATGATGTGATTAATTGGACTCAAACACAGCTCTATGAAGCTGAGATGCCTTACATCCTACAGGGTGTACTGTATAGGGTGTAAAGGCCTTACTCTGTTTTTTGATAGTTTTGGAGCCTTGGGCGAGGTGATTAAAAGTCTGCACTTCCAGTTTAAATGGAAAAATGTTGGATGTGACAGTCAGGGAGGAATTCATTTTGTTGTGAGTTCTAGGAACACCTTTATTGTGGGTGAAGTTGATTTTTGTCCCTTTTTTTTTTTTGAAATAGCATGAGGTCTTTTCCACAGTTAAAGTTATAGATATGTTAATCTCAACAAAGTCAATTGTATTAAAAACAAATCCTGTACCAGAATTACCAGTTACATAACCTATGAAACCCTTTATTAAGAACCAGTTGTCATAGCTTCTAGTATATATAAATCATTGTTGCTCTGCTGGTTTCAATGTGTGTACATCAATTCATGCCAGATGAGCATCTGGCCTCAAATGTTCAGTACATGCTTCTCAAGATGCTATTAAGAGTGTAATGAGAGGAAAGGATTATGTTAAATGCTGGTTTATTTCTCTATTGGTTCATTCACAAGAGATGCACTGAGAAAAGCAAATAAATTTACATAGGTACCTTTTATATTTCCCCCCCTAGTTCTTTCAATGTTCCTTTTGCTGGAATTTTAGAACAGGGAAGTCCAGAGTGGGGAAATTGCTCATGTTGAAATCTGGCTTCTGGGACCTATCTCATTTTGTATTATATTATTTCTAACAGGATCTACTGAATGCCTTCAGAGTAATTAGTTTGAACTCAGTGTCTAATGGTACATGAATAACTTCAGTAGCATGCCTTATATTGCGTAGAGGAACAGCAAGGCTGCTATGCAGAACAGTAGAGAATCTGAAATGCAAGCAGGGAAAAGACCCAGTTAAAACACACGCAAGAGGGAGAAAACAAGAGAGAGTAAGTAAATGATCACTATCTGGCTTAATTGCACATGTGCAGAAACCATATGTGGTAATGACCTTCATCACCCCTCAGACTACCCCACAAATGTTGCCTGATTAACCTTTCAGATATGTAAGGTTTTAGCCTTGTTCTGGAGACGTGAAAACTAACACTATCTAAATACCTGCTCTAAAGCCTGTCAAATTAGTGGGAAATCTCCAAAAAGCACTCACAGAGTATTAGATGAAAACTTTTATTTTTCAGTAGTGGGTGCTGATTACAGAAGTCCAATTAGTGACAGCTTGTACCTGAACTTTAGAGAAAATGATCACCTGCAGCTAACCCTTCAGGATGATGCTCACTTTGAAATTACAGCCCTGCATGTCTTGGGCTAAACACTGAGTATCAGTAGCTGTGTTTGAAGAGTTGTCTCTCCAAGGTCTGCTAGCAATTTGCCCATTGCCAGAAATCAAATTAGTTTCAGTGCTAGCATCGGAATTCAGAAATGATGCTCAACCCCATATTTATACCATACTACACCTGGAGTTTTTCACTGCCCTGGAGTTTTTATTATTCTTCGATCATCAACCTTGTGCAAACAGCGATTGCACTTGTGATAGGTCTGCTTAGCCTGATTCAGAGCTTACCTTAGGAAAAAAATCCTGTCTGCTCTTTGTACGAGTGGAGATGTTCAGCTCTTGTGATCCCAAGGGAAAGGCCAAAACATAAATTTGCAAACAGGCCAGTGAGTCCTGTTGGTGTGTAACACTGAAGACACTGGCACTTTGACAAGGCTGGTACTGGGTTGTGCTCTGCCTCTGTTCTGAAAGTTAAGACTTTGGGTTCTCCATTAGCACTTTTAAATAGAAATATTCAGAATGGTCTCTGTTTCTTTTCTCCACTGTGTGAAAATGAGTTGGGCAATACAATAAAAACCCAGCAGGCTGTCAGCTTTGCATTTGCAATGAGGCTTTGCAGCCCTGGTGTGGATTTTCCAGGTGTTGCCCTCCATATGCTGCAGCCACTGCACTCCCTTCTCTCTTCTGATATCTTCATCTTCTTGGGGCCTGCAGTGAAATGTCCTTGGTCATTAAAGTTTGGCTGAAATGAACTTTGCTAATCATTATCTTCAACCATGCTAACAGTGTTTATGATTCATCTGTCTGCACTTCTATTCTGGAGGAGTTTTTCACCTCATTGTGAGAGACTGCACTTCTTTGTAGTTTGGTTTGCCCAAGGTGAGAGCTGTGGAAGAGCAGATGGGTCCACCTTGGTAGGCTTGAAGGTGCTATGTAACTAACTACTTTCCACACATTCATTTCCATGGCAGCTGTCTTTTATTCCAAGACTCACATCACTGGTACTCAGCTCAATGACGAGATCCATCAGTTTTACCCTCTTGTTTTGCTCTTCTTCATCCACTTGGACACAGCGATTCCCATTGCCTCACTGTACTGTCTGTCATTGCTCCTTCCCTGAACGAAGCCATGCTTGGTGCTGTGCTCCTGTAGTGGGGGCATCATGAGGCTGGAGGAAGGAAGGAGAGGGAGTATGCAGTGCTCAGATATCATCAGACTTACTCATTTGAAAGTTTTCTTCATGCAAGATTGCTGGGGAATAATTTGTTGTTCCTTCAGCAACCGTCTTACCACAATTGTGTTTAAAGGGCAGGGCAGATTGGTAAGGAAAAGTTGTCTCTTTATATAAAGAAATGGTGTTTCTCACAGGTGTTTGTAAGAGGCTTAAGATCTGGAGCTGCAAGGTCTTTAAAAGGACCTGATTTCAAAATCTAGAGGCATTCTCCTCTGAATATCAGAGGTCTTCAGTCAGGCAGAGGAATCTTGAGACACTGAAAATGATTATACTGTTGCTTTTGAATACCTTGTCGGGTTCAGTGAACTGGTTTGTAGTGTTTGTCCTGAGATATTTAGTTGACAAAGTCTTTCTCTTACTGTCACTTCTTTTTTTGCTCAAGTAGAAGAAAACTTTATTTCATTACAAACCCAAAAGTCATATTCTGTTATATGGACATTAATCTCAGCAAAGGCAAGGAAAACAAAGCACAACTCTGCCTGTCTCTCCTTTCACCAGAAGACAACAACACATATTTACAATAAGGTGAAATCACTCCTCACCCTTGCTGTGTTTTACCCCAGGCTGCAGAAGAATACTTTTTAATATTTTTTAAGGTTAATCTCAAGGCCTGTTTCAAGGTGAAGCTACACAACAGTTTTCAAAATTGTCATTAAATCATTACAGCCCAGACCATGGGACTGCAATTTTCACATTGATCTTCCCCTGCCAGTGGCATTGACATGGACTAGCATGTGGGAGTGTCACTGTAGCAAAAATTCCCCCATGTCCCCAGCCACTGGCCAGTGCTGGTGGTAGCTCTTAACCAACAGCAATGTTAGTGGTTTAATAGCCAACCTCACTTGATGAGCTGGACTAGGTGAAGCTGAACAAGACATACGGAGAAGGGCTGTATGTGTATGTGTATGTATGTATGTAAAGGGAAGAGCAACAGAAGAGGCACAGATCTGCTGACCAAGACTGCTGAGTCCCAGGAGCATTTCTCTCTGCCAGCTGCTTCAATCAACTTTAAATACAATGGATGTTTATGATAATCCATTGGGAATCTTTACCGTGATTCAGTGAGTAAGCTTATACATCTGTACTTCATATTTTAAGTTAATGGGAATATAAATATTTAAATATATGCATACTTTGCAAGGACAATACGGTTTTAAATACTCACACTTCTGTGCCATTAATGGTAAGACATGTTTTGAAATGACTTAGTTAAACATTGCAAATAGTTTGACCTTTGAATTAAGCTAATCTAAGAAGCATTTCAGCAAACGGTAACACGGATATCGTAGATAATTTATTGAAAATGCTGTAGAACTGCAACGAATTTCAAAAAGTGAAGAAAGGAATTGGGTACTTCCTTTCTCAGAGGGTCAGCATTCTTGGAGAAGCTTTAAGAATCCTTAGCTGTTTTAGCAAGTATGCATTTGTTTGACAAGTGGAAAACTCATTTGAAAGATCCTGAAATTTATGAAGCTAATTTCCCATTACACTGCGTAGTATGTTTGTCTTTAAGAATGAACTTGTATAAATTATTCAAGATTTCACTGTATTCTATGTATTTTGGGTCACAGCATAGGAAATGTTTGTTTGAAGTGTGTCTCACCCCATTTATATACCAAAAGAGGCTGTCTAAAACTTAAGAAGTCTGGGAGTCAGTATGCCTGGATTCTGCTTCCAGTTCCACCAAAGACAACTGTTCAGCCAAATATACATTAGGTAGCATTTTTTGAGCCTCTGTTTTTTCAGCTCTAAAATGGGCTTAAAACTAGAACTTACTGAATAGGAGTGTGGGAGGAAACTTAAAATTTGCATAATCCAAATCTTCAAGAATTATAAAGCTCTGAGCTCAGCTGGTTCCTTTCTACTTGAATAAAAGCATCTTTCCCTGTGGAACTGGACTGCAGCGGAAACAATTTTTTTTGGGTCTTTCAGTAATGGGGAGTTTGTGTGAATTATTTTTTGCCTCTATTTAATCTTCCATAAATGAGACAAAATAAGATGAGCCCAAAGATATCTGTATATTTTCATTAACCTTATGATTATAATGTTAGTGTATCTTTTCTTTCTGCTTTGTGTTAGTGGTCAATTGGCAGTGCTGGGTTAATGGTTGGACTTGATGATCTTAGAGGTCTCTTCCAACCAAGGCTGTTCTATGATTCTATGATTGTTACCTTTTCTTTACTCTTTGCTGTCTTCTTTTATCAAGGCGAGTTTTAAACTTGTGCTAGAAATCCTTTTGAAAAAGGATCTCATTTTTGTAGGTCTCTAGTGAAAAGACTAGTGTATTCTGAGGCACATTAAAATAAAAGCCAGGACTCTGGTTAGTTTCCTTCCTCTTCTTCTTGTACTCAAAGGCAGATGGGCCACTGCTGTGGAATCACCTTTCCCCCTCATTCTGGATGCTGCAGCTGAATATAGGAACTGGGCAGACTGAAAAAAGAGAACAGAAACAGAGACACAAAAAGGATAGCAGACACAGAACCATATTCATAAATATTTCCCTTTTCCTGTTTTCTCCTCTCCAAAGACAAGAAAACAAAACCCGAGCCTGGACTAGACAATGCAGTTGGAATCCAAACTGGCATGTTCCCAGAAGCAGTGGAGGGATGGCTGCTTCAGCTCCACGCACACAGGGGACCTGCTTGGGGCAATGCTGTTGTCCTTGGTCTCCCAGAGTCTCTGGATACTTTGCCTTTGAGGCCTGTTGAGCTGCTATGTAAAGCAAGGCAACCACTGCCAGTTTAATGGGGCATAGCAACTGAACCCCTGCAGGAAGATTTTACAAATAAATTGTTGGAAAGATAGGATCTTCTTACTATATTCTTCATATTTCAGTGGGGCTGAAGTATGCTTGCAAATCCATACTTTTTCAGTAAGGGTTAAGGGCACCCTAACCCCAAAGTCTGTGTACAATGGGCACAGTTATTACAGTTCATATGCACCAGAGGTATGCTCAGCAGGCTTAGAACTGCTCATTAAATGGTTTTTTTTTTCAAGTGTAATTCTTTGAGCACATTACGTCAGAACAAAGGATGCTTGGAATGAGTGGGCAGTGCTTGTGCAGGCTCTACAATAGAGCTATGAGTAAGAGGGAGAGCTCTCTATTATGCACATTCCCCTTAAAACATGAAGAAAGCTGGCAAGTCCTGCACAAACATAAGTAATACCGATGAGGAATTTGGAAGCTTAAAAAGAAAGGATATATTCAGACACAGTCATTACAGCCTCAGTTCTTTGATTATCTGGACGAGGAGTGCCAGGGATAAAAAAGGGCTTCACAGTGAGGACTCCTGTATAGTCATCAAGCCTGTGTATTATCTGTTGCAGAACCAGAATTCAGTCATTAGAGAGGTAGGCTCAGCTTTTTCCAGAGAACCCAGCTATCCCTCTGGAAGTCAGTGATATAGCTCCCTAGCTGCTTGTGAAAAACCTACCCGCAAAGCTTGATTAGGCATATGTTCCTTGATATAAATGGCTGAGTCTTCATCTCTGTGAAAGACATTTATCTCTATAAACAACTTTGCTTTGTTGAGTTCAGAGTAGAGACAAGCAAAAAAAGCCAAACAAAAATACTCTCTAAAGAAAGCAGTATATCTCATCATCTTCCATGCAACAGTTGAGCAGCGAGGGTCACGCCTGTACTTTGGGTTGTTTTTCTGATTCTGTTTCTGACATGTTCTTCTCTAAATGTCCATCAAGCTGACTGTGAAGTGAGTTTGCAGGAGCTTAAACAGAGGAGTCAGCTTTTTAGAAAACAGTTCTTGTGGTTTCTGTGATTTGGCAGCAATAAACATCTCTATGCAGCTGCACAGTGCTATCCCCAGAGCACTACTCCTGACTCCTGAAGCGTCGTAAGAACAGGCATCCCTCCATGGACATGCTTGGAAGATGACAATCTCTGACAGTGATGGCCTGAGCTCTCTTTAGGAGCCGGTTAGTGTTGAAGTGTGACAGAAAAGACTCACAATGTCAAAAGGCTTAAAAATCAGTGATTTGTACTGCTCATTTTTAAGCTTTCTAATTACAGAAAGGCAGGTGTTTCCTAATTTGAATCTTTTTGAGAGACTTAACTATGGAATTGAAAAGCAGGCTGTAGTCCTACCTTTTCCAATGAAGAAGGAAAAAAAAATTATCCACTAGCAGTAATAGTAGTTCATCAAAATTAAAAGTCTTGTGTTTAACCCTGTAAAGACAGTATGAGCAGCGAATGATGCTTTTATTAACTCTACAGTCAAAATATCTCCCTAAACAAAGGACTTCCCTGGACCACAACCACTCCTAAGAGATCTACAGATGCATTTACATTAGCAGTTTACTTCAGATCAGGAGTGAACTTGAGAAGCAAATGTCATGTCCCCTGTACTGTAGTTGTATTCTCAGCGTGAAGTGGTCTTGGAGCACACAAACTGGATACACCTTTGATGAAACCAGGGGATAAGGTCCAGCAAAGCACCTCCTATACACCAACCACTAGGCATTCTGTGTAGGGCCCAAACAAGAACTAGTCTGGAGTAAAACCCTTAAAATACTTACAGGATGGCCCTCAGCTCCTCTGCACCCACTGTTTTGCTTCATGGATCCACTCCAATTACTCTGTGCTGCTTGCTAATGCAGAGATGCCCTAGACTTCCAAAGGGGACAGTCAAAATCAGGCTGGCATTGAGCCAGATCAGCTATTAGCTTGCCAGCCTTTGCAGTAGTTTGCATTGAGATTATAGAGAGGTGACGAGCAGAAAATCTATGCCTGCAGTGTGGGTGGTGTTTAAAGCAGTTTTTAGCTTTAGGTTAGATGAGGGTTTCCAAAAGAGTGGTCTTAGTGACTGTTTTTGCTGCTAGATAAGATGTGTTGTTCTCTCTCTCTCTCTCTTTTTTTTTAAGCACTGTGCTCATCATCGTTATGTGGAAGGTTATGTCAGGAGAGGAGCAAGTTCTACACAATGCCAGCAAAAAATGACAGCAAAAACCACTGTCACAAGCCATCCACATTGAGACAAAGGCAAGGCAGAGCAAGTGCTACAAACACACTGTTAGAGAGAGCGCCTGGGTGATGTAACTGGATCTGTGACCTTCCTTAACTCACAGGGGATCTTTTTTGCTCAATAGGGCCCTGAAATAGCTGACTTCTGTCTAGATTTAAATAAGCCACTTGTAAATAATTTTGTCATGTGTACTGAGAGGGAAAAATTCTGACTGCAATTGATTTTGTTCCTGTACTTCCACAGCATTTTGCCACGAGCCCTCGTTATTGATGGTCTTCCCAGATGTACAGTGAATTTACAGTGGCTGCCCTGAATGTCTCATTTCTGCTATTTTCCCTTTTCCTGCACGTTCATGTAGAATAAACATCGAAACCATTTGTGTCCCTGAAATATTTAAATACTGTGGTAAAGTCTCTGAAAAGGCAGATGTATAAGACTGTTTTGTGAACAACTCTGTAGGAGACACTTTACTGAGAAGGTGCAGTGGGGAATGAAAACCAGTTCACTGTTGATCTGAGTTATGCTATGTTTGTATCTACTGGAAAGCTTATATTCATTTTTAATGGTTAGATATTGAGATTATAGAATATTTTGCTTCAGACAGCAATTCCAAACTAGTTGAGGATACTATAAGTTATCATGGTTATCATTTTGCATTAGATCATTGACTTATCTTTGTGGAAGTTTGGGGTGACCTCAGACATAGGCTACTGAGCTTTTGTTGGATAGGAACACAATGATAGTCTTTGAGCTGACCTACAGATGAAAGCCAAATAAATAATTGTGAAAAATGCTATTTCTCTTGAAAAAGCCTTTGAAGAAGACAAACTGACAAGATGTTCAATGCTGGCCCTGCTTTGAGCAGGAGGTTGGATGAAAGACCTCCTGAAGTCCCTTCCGCTCTGAATGACTCTGTGACAATCTTGACAGGACAGAGGAGAGGAAATATGCTAGAAGTAGCTTATGGAAAGTAAGTTTTTGTGCCTCTCAGAAGTCCTAGATGTGTCATTTAATTGTAAGCCAAATACTGGTTTATTATGTTGATGAAATCAAGAGAGCTGCAGGCAAATACAGTACAAGCATGAAAGATTGTATTAGTACATCAGATACGTGGTTAAATTGGCAATAACACATTTTGGCTCCTTCCTTTGTGATGTCCTTCCTTCCACCTTAATGTCCAATACTTGACAGTGGCAGAGAATATAGTGGCGACTTCAGCCTTGATAGAGCTGGTAAACAGAAAAGTTATTTTTTCTTCTATACTGAAAGTAGCCAGCTATTTGTTAGTCTTTCAGATTAGAAGACCCAACTGAGACACAGCTCTTCAGTGGTCCTGAGTGTTTAAACATGCTTAGTTGGGGCAGCTGCAGAAGAATATCCTGTTTGCAATAAATCTGCAGTATCAAAGCTTGCCCAAACAAGCTAGCTCAGGCTTACAAAGGTCTGGATGTGGCAGAGAGAAGCTCAATGTGGGCTGAGATATCCTGGTCTTCAGCACGACAAACTAGAGCTCACTCAGAGAAGCAGGGGTAACTCTCCTCTGCAATCCATCGTGTAAATGTATTCTTGCTCCCTTTAAGTCAATAGCATGATGATACTTTTTTTAAAGGGTTGTCTGGCACCTACCTGCATCATGAGCATCTTTGAAAATGTGCCTCTTTAAGCTCGGTTTTCAGAGGTACTAATTGCTGGTGCTTCCACTGGCAGCTTCCACTGATCTTATCTGCTGCTCCACCAAGGGAGGATCAGACATTTCTAGTGTTTGACAGCAGAATCAGTGGTCATTTTAGAGGGTTCTTGTGTATGTTTCTGTGATTTCATGGTGTTTTTACTGCAGAGCTGCTGAGAAAGGAAAATAATCATTTGCATGCTGCAAAGCATAGGCAAGGATCCAGCTCTGTGCTATTACAATATCTGATCTCTGTAAGGCAAACATCCTTCTGAAAGGAGCTAATGTTTCTGCCTATTCAATTCTGATTCACAGTTCAGCACTTTCTTCACTCAAACACCCTGGGGAAGATTGTATTTTTCTTTTCTCCTTTTATCTTTATTCCTGGATTAAGTGAAGAAATTATTGGTTTATATTACAGTCCTTTTTTCCCCTTTCAGTAAATCTTCTGGGGTATTTTTTGCTGTTAGTATGCTGCATGTCACATATACTCCTGTTAATTTCAGTCAGAAATCGTGAATTATTTTCATGAAGAACACTCAGGTTGCATGGTATAAATTGTACTATAAGGGGTACATGTTGTTAACTGATGCATATGTACACATATCTTCAAAGGCATTAGAAGGTGTTTTTCATCAAAACCAAAGAATAGCTCTAAAATCTTTCATTAAAAATGTACTTGATTATTTTTTCCTTCTGTTTATGAACACAGATCATAATATTTAATACAGTCAGTAGTAGAATCTCAGCAGTAATTTTTTATCTGCTGTTCACTTGCTGCCTATGCATTGCAAACACTTCACAAAAATCAAATAACATGGGCCACAAGGTGTGGTTTCTTCTTTCAGAGAGGATGTGACTATTAAAAGGGGCTTTTCTTCTGTGAATACAAACTTTAAAATTATTTTTCTATAAATACCATGCAAAACACAATTCATATTTATCACTTGTATTCCTGCCAGGAAATTTAATTGCTGTTCACAGAGAGTAAGTATGGAGAAGCAATTTCATTTAAATATTTAAACCTTTCCAGTATATGGCTTATCTGAAGAAAAAAAAAACATAGCAAAACAACACAAAACTATTATAATTGGAAAAAACTTTAAATTTATCAGAACAAAGACTGGTCATGTCTTCCCCATCCATCACTTTGCTTATGTTTTCTCTAACACAGCAGTTGCCCTCTACACCTGTAGTGTCCGTATGGACCCCTTTCCTTTCCAGATGAACAGACACAGGAGCTAATTATTCTTGTGATGATCCTCCAAGTAAAGTCTGGGGAGCATTTTGGAAGCACAGCACAAGCCTCTCCCTGCTGAACCAACATGTCAAATGTGCTGAAATGCTGAATAACTAACTTCCCTCCGAAATCAATGCATGTTATACATTATTCCTCCATTTAAATAACATCCTGTTTATCTCAGGGCTTCAGGGTTAGAGCTGTGTAATGGGAAGGAAGGTTATCCCTGTGTGGTTTCAGGCTCTGTTGCAGCCTGGCTAGGGCAGCATAGGCTTATCAGCAAGCTTTTTCTTCCAAACACTTCTGCTTGGTCCCGATGTGGCTTTACTGACAAATTCACTCCCCTCTGAGTGACGGTCCACAGCAGCATCAGGTGGGGAACTTTAAGCCTTACCGTCCAGTCTTTCCTTCCAGGGGAGGTCAAAGCCCCCACAGCTGGTCTAGAGCCTCTCTTCTGCAACTATCTCGTGGAGCTCTATCTGCTAAGGTGCCACCATGCTTGCAGGCCAGGGAAGAGGGGGTTAAGGAGGCTCTGAGCTCCTGCTTTGGGGCTGTTGCTGCAGGTGTGGCTGCCCAAGCAAAGGCATCTGAGCGTGTGTGGGTTTGTCTGTTCTTACTCCACTCTGGGTCACATCTTTCAGCACTGCTGGAGGGGGCTTGTACAACAGCTGTGCCTCACAAGCTCAGCTTCCCAGGGTAGGAATTGCCAGATTCAAAGCTTCAGCAGTTCTTTCATGGTGCTACAGCAAGAGCCTTTTGCAGGAGGAGCAGCCGCTTCTAAACACCTGTGTTTCCACAGATATGTTTTAGCAAAGAAGTCAGAGTTGCATCACTTGCCTGGGGTCTTACTAAGGTCCACCGGTTCCTGGGATCCCCTGGGTGGGGGCAGCAGGCTGCATTTCATTACATGTTTGCTTTTTAAATGAGATTTAGTTTTCTTTTACAGCAAAAATCCAGCATTAATATTTTGTCAACATTTTGCATATTAAAACTGGAACAGCACAACTTAATGGATGCTGATTAACTTTTTATAAAGGGAAAAGAACATATAGGTCTCACCTAGTTCCAACTTTGACCAGCTGCACTGGTAGTGTAGGGGAGGTTCACTTGTAGGATAGGAACAGGTAGCATCAGCCCTCTCCAGAGAAAGTGCTCAACATACCTGCTTAAACTGACACAGGAAAACTTCTCTCCATCTGTCAGTCCTTCAGCCTCCTGCAAGAGGAAAAAATTGCTGCAATTTATTGTGATTATATATCAGTTCAACTGGCGTTTATAACCAAATATTTTATCCACATAGAAAATAAATTTCAACAGTCAAATGTAACATTGAATTGGAAAAAAACCAGATGTGACTCATTGACCTAGTCAGGAGGAGACTTTAAGAGAAATTAAGCAGTACTGAGCAGCTAGTGTTTCCCTGAGCATCTATATAGGAGGGAAGGTTTCTTATAAATTAATTTTCCTTGTCTCTAAGAAGCTTTCTCTCTGATTCATATGGGTCAAAAAGTTCCTCTCATGAAAAAAATTCAGAAAATTCAAAGGTAATCCAGTTCTAGGCTCTCTGCCATCCAGGTGCCTGTACCCAGCAGGAAAAAAGTATCTCCTTAATCCTTTTTTGTTTTCATAATTACTTGTTTTTCTGCTTCCCAGCAGTTCCTCTGTTCAGTACAAAAGTTACCACATCCAATTATACCTTTTGTCCTTGCTTTTAAAGTCTTCACATCTCCTCAGTTATCTATCTTAATAGATAAGATTAATCATTTGATTAATCACTTGATTAATCTCAGATTTTTTTTCTCATCTTGCATAGTGACAGCCACCAGTCATTTGGTGGCACATTCTTAGACATTTGTGCAGCCAGTATGTATATTTGACTGTATGGGGAAAAAAACAGGGTAAACTAGAGAGAAAGCAAGAGCGAGAGCATTAATAACACATCTAGCATGGTAAATGCCGTGGCATTATGGAGACCAGCTTCCACATGTGATCATCTAATAGTTTCTGGTCTACATTGCTTTGTATTTCATTTTTATGTAACAGAGGCCGGCAGGAAGGGCAGTTCTTGGCAGTTAATGATCACTGTCATTGACCCAGCCAATCAGTCAATAACTGGAAATATCTGACCTTTATGTCTTTCCTCCTTTGATGATTCTCTTTAATCATATATTTTTTTAACCTTTCTTGTTGGATCTAAAAGTCTATGCTTTGATATTAATGCAGTGTGCCATACTACAATGAAGAGATCTTTTTCCCCAGACTGTTCCTGACAGTTATTGTAACCAAAAGGAAAGTAAGACTTCATTCTGAAAGCTCCATCATATTTACAGTCTTCTAATGGTTTCTTTCCCTTTCTTATCCTTTCCCTTTCTCTTTGCTGAACCTGCTGTTATTTTGTTCTATCCACAGCATCTAATCTTCAGATCTCAGTTCAGAAGAAACCCTGAATTTTTCAATGATTTTTTGCTTAAGGTCTGCTACAATATGAGTATTTTAATCTAGGTGATTTAAAGGTGATTTGAAATTTACTTTCTCTGACAAAAATACACCAGTTGATGAATACTGTAGACTTTCTTTGGAAGAGGTTATTAACAACATTTTAGTTTTCAGATTACTTGGGTTTTATTTTTTAAGCCATTTTGAGTTCAAATGTTGGCAAGAACAAAAATTGACATACTAGAATATAACATATACTTACTTTCATAAAAGAACTTTTCATTCTAAGCCATTTTTTGAATAGCTGCATTTACTAAAGTTAAACTTTATACACTTCTGGTCAGGGAGAAACATTCTGATTTATTTAGGCAGATATGATTATAAGATGGAATCTCAAATTTACAAACTCAGTTATCATCTAATCATTTTCTTAAAATTATACTTAGTGAGTAAAGTGCTGAAGGCCATGCTTAGCTTGGCAGCCCTCAGCGCTGAAGCATGGAGCTCAAGTCAGGCATGGGTGCCACTGCCCTGACCTGCTGGATCCTTGAGGCGATGGCTTTGCTCCTCATGACTGAGGCTTGGAAACACATTAGCTACACAGCCAAGCACAACAGACTTGGGGCAAGTTCAACTCAGTGACCAAATTGATTTCCGTGGTCATATTTTTATTTCGTGATCTGATTAAGCCTATAATATTATTTCACATATAGCACAACTCACTGTAATCCACAAGAAAAAACAGGCCAGTTCAAGGGCACTGAACCAGACCCTTTGTAAATAAAAAGTAGTACAAGCCCAGGGTTTTAATGGCCAGCAGTCTCTGGTATTCCCATTGACATCATGCTTCTAGCTGGAAAGATGCAGGAAGGTTAATGCTTGTTAACATATTCTGGTTTTCTTTTGACAAAACATAGAGCTACTCTGCCCTGCCCGGTGTGGAATCTCTGTATTTGACTCAGGCATCACAGAAAAGGTTAAAGTTGTTTGTAAACTGTATCTTTAAGCAATAGACTTCATGTATTATAGAATTCAGGTAGGTTTGGGCAATATTTCTAAAGTGCTATAAAACTTAATGCTCGATGCCTTTTTAATTATTGTTTGTAAAGTGTTTGTTGAAATTACTATGTTTCAGTGAAACAGTGAAAAATCATCTATCACTGAAAAAGCTTAACACCTGAGATACTACAGTAACTTTTTATATAGAAAACAATATAATATTGGTACAGCACTCTATGAACATTGTGAAAATAAAATTTTGCCCTTTCCAAAGCACCACCAAGTCTAGCTATTAACATTATGAAAAGAATTGTTAACTAGTTTGAATGAGTTTTATTTTTAATTTCATTCCCTCATAGGAAAAAAAATTTGCTTAAAAACTCTATTTACTAAAATAGTCAAAAAGGCATCTCAACAAGATTGCATAATTCACATTTATCAAAGTTTATTATATTTTCATTTGATTTCCTGTTGCTGTTGGCATTAGTGATCTAACTATCATACCGGTAGAAGTGATAGCACATTTTTCCAGCTTTCTGACATGTCAAGTCTTCTTTGAGCATCATATAAAAAATTCATATATAATTTATATCTAGACACAACTAACTACCCAGGTATAGTAACACTAACTACTGTGTACACACAAAACCAGGAGTGAGACGCATATTCATGTACGTACACCCAGGTTTTTTAGAATGCTGACTAATTCATTGAAGTCTTGTGTCTGTAACACTAACACTGGCTTTTTTTTTTTTTAACTTTGTAAGTTTTCTAAAACTAAATAGCCTTATTTTGATCTCATGCTTATCCAGCTGCCTTAGATTCTGATGAACCACTCACACTTAGACCATGGTCTGTGTCCTATCTGTTATATAAATGACACTAGCGAATAAACTGCTGTCACTGCTGTGGTAACGTAGAATGCAGTATGCAAGTATGTTTTTTTGTCCAAGATATCCATAAATATTTGTACTTGGTCAATATAATTATCTTTAATAAATCTGTATTGCAGGCTGTACATCAGTAGATTTAGGAAAACAGAATTAAAGTATATAGAGTAATTAAATATTACGAGAGGCCTGTTTATATTCATATCACGAGGCTGAAGTTGTAAGTACTTTCTGAAGAACAAGATGCCTCAGCCAGGCTTCCTCAGCAATAACTTGGTTTAGAGATTGGGACTATAGCATTTGTAGGGTGAGAGAAGGTGGATAACTAAGAACAAGGACTGCTGAGGGAGGATTGTAGCTGAGATACAGTTTCTAAAGAATGTTAGCACAGTAGAACAAAATTATTTACTGGAAATAAGGGTAGTGTATGAGAGGACTGTGTACCTAGGAAACTCACAGTAGTCACTTCTAGGTCACCTTTCAAACTGAAGTCAGATTTGCACTGACAAAAAAATTCACCTGTGTGAGGTGAGCTGGCCAGCCTGGGCTTTGCTCACTGTGTGGAGATGTGCTGGACCCTGGTAAGACTGACTCAACACATCAGCCAAACCTCTGGAGAAAGATGAGCCTCTGCTCCTTCCCTGCAGACCTTACTCATGTAAAACTCATTACTGGACAAGACCAGGCTGCCCAGTCTAGTTCATCCTGAGAGCAGATCATTTTCTGTGCTAACAGTGGTGGGGAAAAATCCACAAGCACGCCAGAGAACATTTAGTTGGTGGGCCTGCCCACAAGAGTGGGCTCTCATTTCTGGCACCAAGCAGCCAAGTGAGCAAAATGAACTGATATTCAAAATGCCTGGCCTCCTCTCACATCTAGAAATTCAGGGCACATGGCCTCGTATCTTGTTCACCCCACACATCCCTGCCTTGATTTGCTTGGTAACGCTAAGGAAGTTGCCTATCCATCCCTTGTCTTCAGTGGTGATACTTACGATGATTTCATGAAGCGCCTTGAGATGGGGCTGATGAGAAACGCCACCCACGAGCTGCCACTAAATAACTACACCAAAGCCTGCCCCTCTGCTCACACAGGAGAGCGCGATGGGCTATGCCTGGGTCAGGGGCTGCCTGGGGAGCGAGCTCCAGTTTGCAACTCAGCTAATTAAACATTAATGAAATCCTTCCGAAAGAGGGAGTTTTGCTTCACACTTCCGTATGTTTCAATCTGTAAATGTTTGGTTTCCCCATTTTAGCTCTTTAATTTATTCCTCAATTTCCTAGCCTTCAAAATGATAATAAAATGTACTAGATTTGAAGTAGAAGTCTCCAAACGGTATTTTGGTAATCTGTTAGGAGTTGCAATACCTATGGATTACCCTGTAAATCTAAATTATTGGCACTCATGAGAGATTATTTCCATTTATTTTCTTTTATTGTGTAATATTTTGCAGCTATGCCTGCAGTGCTGTTATTAACTTGTGATAGTTCTAAACCCTGGTAGGTGATTAGATCATTTACTATGTAAAATTTGGGGCTTCAGAGTAAGATGGTGCTAAGCAGTGGAGCTATAGGAGTCCCAGCTGTTTAGCCTCTCAGGGTTTTACCACTTCCTTGTTGAATAAATCTCAACAGAATTTTAGTTTGCTATTGGGAAAAGTTACTAGAATTTATTTTTTATTGACTTACTATAATAGAGATAAACTACAGAAAACAATGTCATGACACAAGATTATTTTAATTAATTTATCCAAAGAAGTTAATGACAGGAAAAGAGTCTTTCCAGATACAAAGATGGTTTATTCGCCTTAAAAGTGCTTTCAACCATTTGTGTTTTCCTCTGTTGAAGTTAATTCCTTTTCATATTAGCATGAATCATCTGTGTATCTTAAAAAATAATATACCTCTCTATATTTAAATGGCAGCTGGCACTGATGAAGTATAGTCTTGCAACTCAGGCATTCAGGAGATGGGGTATTCCCACAGACTCACTCCTGATCCTCTGGCAAGTCATTCTATTAGATTTCTTGCCTGTAAAGTGAGATAACTCATCCTGTATAGCTAGGGTAGAATTTTTCTTCTTTTTTTTTTTTTTTTTTCTTCTCTCTCTACATTCTTGTGCATTAGATGAATCCAAATCTCTTCACGTAGGAAAAAAAGTAAAACAATACATTTGCTCATGAAGCACTAAAACAGACTTAATGCAAAGATTTTGAGAACTGTAAAGTCCAGCACCAGTTTCCACAGGGAGGAGAACAAAAGCACAGGTAGAAACTCAGTCACTCACTGCAGGTTGTGAAGACTTTTTTTCTGGGCACCTGGAACATGGCTGAGATATGAAAGTCTTCTACTAAAGCCTCTCTAAGCCCAGCTGCAGATACTGTTCATGTATGCAATACTCGTTGTTCCGTACATCTTCAGTACTGACTGGCTTTGGTAGTAGCTTGAATTATAAAGGGTCATGTCTGTATAGGGTTTTATAAATGCAGATGGCCACCCTAACCACATACACAACCAACACCATCTTTTTCAAGTCAGTGACCAAGAAGGAAGAAGGCCCCAAAATTCCTGGTTCCAAGTCCTGCATTTAACAGAAGATAAAACCTCTTCCCCTAGACACTCACAATACTTGATTAGAAAGTATAAAAATGTATTACTCCTGCTGTGTTATGTCTATTTGGGGCTCACTTAATGCATTTTTACTGTCCTAGTCCAATTGATCTGGACATAACTGAAATAAAAAAGTCATTTATAGAAGCAGATAAATGTTATGTAAAAACAGAAGCATGCCACCAAGGATTTCAGTTCCTACTAACCTACTTGAAAGTGCTGGAGGGAATATTAAGCTTTTTTCCCCAAGCTATCACTTCTGGCTTAGAATTTTGACCATAAGTCGATGACAGCAGTTAATTCAAATAACAATTTGAACAGCAATTTAGAGGAGATGTGATTTTAACCCATCACCCATACATCTTAAACCAGCAGAATGTGCAATGGAGGAACTTCTCTCTTCAAACAGTAAGTATTTGTATTGGTGGATATGCTCACAGACTGATGTAAGTGATTATCTTAGTACCTTTTTTTCCTGTTAAGCCAAAGCAATAAATAAAAACGCCTATGCGTTATACGCATACAACTGCTGTTCTAGGAACTGGAGAATAGAAACCAGTACACTAGCAATTGGAAGGGTCACAGGTTATCCTGTAAAAGGTCCTCAGACAGAAGCAGAGTAGAACCTTGGAGAATCACTTTTAGGCTTTGCTATCACTCTGTAGCCATTTTCCTAAAAATCAGATCACCATAAGAAACAGCATGTGAACTCAAAAGTATAGATTTTGTATTACAGGTTTTTTTAACTTGTAATCTCATCAAGTAAAGTTTTGAGGATCCTTTAAAAACTGGGGTTTAAAAAGTCACTCTTCCTGTGATTCTGTGATTAATCTCCATTAATAACTTAGTAGCAGAATAAAAGGACATTCTTCTTTTTCGTTATTTAATACCCCTACACACTTTTTTTTTTCCTCTGGAAAGCTGCTGCCATAGAACATCTGCCTTGTTAAATAATGCTGTTTTCTGCAAAAAGTACATTTGATTTCCCTCACCAGACTCACTAGCAACAGTCAAATATTTCAAAAGTAAGTGATGATAGGGCTTAGTATTCTGTATTTTAAGGAAGCCAGTTTAAGATATATTTAAATAAAGAATTTAACTTAAGGAGTTTGGCAAAGGATCCTTAAACCACTAGTCCTTTTGAAAATCTCATCTGATCTTTTGCTCCTGCTACATTTTAATGGCCAGTTGCCAGAAATCTAGACAATTGTGCTCCTCACGAGCTTTGTGGTTTATTAAGCTCTTTTTCATCCTTGTTCTTCTAATAGGGCAGTGAGGTTGTTACTCATCTGTGGGAACACTCAATTACCTACATACCCCATGATGACTAATAGTATGCAACCCTCACTAGAGTTGACTCAAGGCTTTTAAGCCATCCATGCAATTGGATGTCCCAAAGGAGCCAATGTCGTCACAAGTATTGGCAGAGAAAAGTGACAGCGAGCACAAAGAAGACCCCTGGTGAAATGACATTGCAGCTTCTGCTGCCACCAAAGATGAGAAATGTGTGAGCCAATTTGGGATACCCAAACTGTTTCTTTTTTTGTCCCGTTATGGTACCTACTAGTCTACATGCCCTTTGACACCTTTGGCAATTCTCCATTTTGCCTTGACCTAGAGCTAGTATCACTCCTCAGATATCCTTTAGTGTCTGAATGTGTGAAGAAGTATATATCTGGAAACCTCAGTTTTTCTTTTTATATTAAGGAAGCCTTTGGTACTGATAAGTGTTTGGGTTGAGATGACATGTAAGTTGTTAAAAATATTTATGGCAGGACATATTGTGATTTATAAGCTCTAAGGCTAAAGGACTCTCTTCTTTGCATTCCTTTTTCATCTTAATAATGTTCTTTGAATGTGTCCTACCCAGAAGGTCTAGGTTCTTTCTGCAGTCACCTCCTGGGTGTCTGATCTACAACCCCTGTTCTGCTCAAATTCTCCAATACAGCTCATGAGAGCAGTTGCTGGCAGGCCTTAAAACAGAAACTTGCTATACATTTGGACATACCATTAACATTGTTTTTGTGGTAAAAAGAAACTATTTTGAAACAATCATCTGGAATTTTTTATTTGTCCAGTAAACAAAATGTTTTCATTTTGATTTCTCTTACATAGCAACACAGACTTAAATAGAAGACTCTAGTCATGTTTTTCACTGGTTTTATTGTTTAACTGAGTAATTTAAAGAAGCTTATTAACTTATTACATGGCATTGTCTAATATCACTGGGCAGATTGGGTTACGAAAGCTTAAAAAAGCACTAATTTGTCATTATGGGAACTTCACATCTTTATTTAAAAAAAAAAAGAAGAAATATATATAACACGAATTGCAGCAGAAGAGCAACTGACCTTAGAAAAAATACAAGAGGTCAGCACAGGGACACTTTCACATACTTAAAGCAACAAAGGATGACTCATCCAAGCATTCTATCCGCTCTTCAAAATAAAATTCATATGATCAGACATCCATGCATGCTGTGGTATGTGTCCTTTGCACATTTTCGTCAGTCTCATCAACTGAGTAGCTTGCTCAGTAAAGACCAATTAAAAAAAATCTCATAAGGGTGTTACATTACCAACATTTGCAGCAACATTGCCCCAGGTTGGGATCTTGTCAGACCTCAAGACTAGCTGAGCCAGGTCTTATTGGCAGGGACATGGCAAGCTTCCATCAGCTCCCAGGTGCCGCAGAGTTCAGCAGTGACATGCCACTCTTCCCCTTCTAACCAAGACCTTATAAAACACCAGAACTTATCTAGGAATATAATATCAGATTTTGGACACAACATAAAACTGACGTCCTGGCTACATGTGGTGATTAAAAATCCCTTCAAGCCCTTGGAAGACATAGTGTGATAACTCCCTCATCCTGGGCCAATGCGACTTGGGTTTACTCCTTCGTCTGGCAGCTGATGTTTCCCCCACAGTTTCCAGTGAGTGTGGTGGTCTGGTTTTGTGGACAGGGCTGGTGGGTGGGAGCTCTGCTTCATGCACAGCTTTCATCCTCTGTGTGCCCAGTGTAACAGTGTGTGCTCTTCAACTGTCAGGATTACTAGAGAATCCCAGAAATGAGAGCATGCAATTACAGTTTAATGAGGAAAACAGATAACCTCTTTACTTGAGAAGCAGAGCCACATAGTTTTGTGGATTATCCTAAATTTTTCGTATAAAACCTGTTTACCATTCCACTCAATCACTTCAGTCCTTAACACCTCTTACAGATATGACCCTTGGTTTGTTTCAGAGATTTTTTTAGAATATGTGAGGTTAATTATCCTTTGACCATACTAAAGTTCCTATCCCCTGTAGACTGGACTTAAAACATTACACATCAAATGGTAGAACAGCATGCATAGTTTGAATGAATGTAAATAACTCCTTGGTACTCACAGTCATAGAAAATGAAGTGGGTTTTATCTCCTGACTGCCAAATTGGATAACTGAATAGTGTTTGTTGAGCTCTGTAGGTACAGCACAGGAAGTAAAAGTTGTGAATGACAAATGCCCTGAGATCTCTAAATTACCTAAAGCAGTCTTTTAGTAACTGTAAGATGGTTACCATCTCATCAACTGCATTACAACTAGCACTGTGTACCCAATTGAAAAATTGGGGTTTGCCATTTCCCAGCATAATATAGCTCCAATTTTCTGGTCCTACTGGATTTTAGATAGCACAATAAAGCTGTAACTGGTTTAGGAATATATATTGCCCATTCAGAGCTCCAGGTCAGTATACATTAGGGAGAGGAGAGGAAAACTTTGTGGAGTGGCTGCACTGTTGGAAAAAAATAATTAAAAGAGCAGCTCTTCAAAGCTATACAACTGTTTAAGATATTACAAAAATATGATGGAGGTCAAGTAGTCAGCAAAGTGATTCTGAAATGGTCAAAGGTATTTAAAAAAATATAATAATCTATTGCCATGATCTATCTGCACTTCATCATCTGGATATCACCACTGAATTCACAGACTGTTGCTAGAAGGTCCAGGAGTAATGTGATAAAAAATGGAATGAAGGTTTGGACTGGTATACAAATCATTTTCTTTATAAGTTACTTTGAAGTTGATGTGGAACAAATTGCTACCTGCGTTCTCTTCAGTCTTCTTACCAATAGCAAACTCATAAATGAAGTAAACAATACCAAAACTAAGTAAAGTAGAGCACTGCTTCCAGAGCTCCTGTCCTTGATCCTTGCAAAGATCAGAAATCACTCTACTTCTCTTCCACACCGACTGATTAAAAGTTTTTTGAAATTCTATTTCACAGCCCCAGTGTTTTGAAAATGTTGTTACCCTCAGTTCCTTTCAATAGACAGAAAAAGAGATCTCCAGAGAGCCATTCATCTCTTCCTAAGATAGGCATCTAAGACAGGTAAGCAAATGGTCTTCTGAAGATGATTCTATTAACTATAAAGGAAGAGCAGACTTAGATATACCCTTTAGAAGTCTGTAATTAGACAAGATAATTTTCGCCCATCAAGATACTCTAGAAAATACATACTCTTCTTTTCTCTCTATTATGATACAAAATCTCAGATTTTTTTTCAGTTAGAAAAATACACTAAACTCCTGCTAATCTTGTAATCTTATCTATAGTAAGATAGACTTTATTCTTATACAAATGAGACTGAGCTTTAAGTTAAACAGATCTACAAAATGAGCTTTTTCTTTTTCCCTCACTGGAAATGCCAGAATACTATAGGGACATTGCTTTCTCTGTATTTCCAGGTGTAACTCAGTGCAAAAGTGTCCGAAAACTCATGAAAAACACTGTACTTGTTACATTTTCAGCCCAGGTTCAGAGATTTCCAGTTCATGTCTGATTCAGCAAGTCATCTAAATATTAGGATGCTTATCCAAACTGAAACGAAATTTCAGCTTCTTGAAATTCATCTGTCGTTGAAGATAATGATGCCATGAAGAACAACCCAATTATCTTTCTAGAGATGAAATACTGAGAATAACAGGAGTGAGAATAGCACTCAGAATTTTCAGGGATGCAAAGCTATGAGCTACTAGGGAGATGAGCAAGAAATGTGGGAGACGTTTCCCATTATTCCTACCAGGACTTAAGCTCTGCTTCTTGCTGCAGGCACATCACTACTGTGCAGTATGCAGAAAGTTGAATACTGCCCACCCCAATCAATTGCATGCGTCAGTGCAAATCGCTCATCAAACGTCCATACCTCACTCATTTCATGCTCCCCACCCTTTTTTCTCTGTATCACTCCTTTGTTGTGACCTTTTCTGTCAGAGATGTTAGTTTTAAAGCCAGCATGAGATTAACTACATAATGCTTCCCTTTCAAGCCTGCCTTTTCTTTATCTCTGTCCAGCCAAGCTCGACACCAGGATGTGCCAAGCCTCCCCCAGGGATGGGAATGGCAGAAATTCCCTGTAGCCTGTTTGCATAACAGCTCACTTCTCTTTCTAACATGGCCACAATATGAGAGGGGCCACATTGTTTCCAGAAATAAAACAGATTACTTTAATCCTAAACCTACTGCAATGCCAGCATAATAATTCCCCCTTTTTACCACATGTTTAACCATTTCTAAGGAAGATAAAATAACTAGTCACTTGTTCATATGTGATTACAGTTTAAGGAATGGTTCTCAGCTGGTTTTATTAAGGGTTTGGATTTTCATCCCCCCAGTTTGAACAAATACATTCAGAAAAAAAAGAAATCAGGAGACTACACAATTATTTGTTAGTCTCCTTAAAACACTCATATTTAGAGTTTTCTCTCAGTCTGCCCACTGGTTCTCCAGCCAACCATTACTCAAAGGAATGTTCACCTTTTTTTCAAGGAATTGTTATTACTACGTCTTTCCATGAAAGCCTACATCTGCTCTCTTTCTGATTAACTAGCTAATTGACAACTTATTTGAGGCAGCTTTTCTCCATGTCTTTTCCCTGTATTATTACTCTCTGCACAATACATTGATTTACTTATGTAGACACTATCCTGTGCATTTCTGACATTTTCCCTTCAAGGTATGCTGTAGTAAAACAGGACAAATGCTGCAGTATTGTCTCCTTAAAATAGAATAAGACTTTTCCTGGGAGTCAGCTGGGAGTTTCAGTCAGGGCAGCTGCCCCAGACTCACAGGTGTATCCCATACCATTTACAACAAGCTCATTAAAAAAGGAGGGAGCTCACTGAGGGTGGGAGTTCTTTTTCCTGGGTCTTTTTATTTTTTTTTGCTGTTTGCTGATCCAAAGAGCGAGGCTGAGTGTAACCTTGTATGCTTTATGTTGGTGATTGTATTAGTTTTGTTGTTTCCTTAAATCTGTTTCTACTTTGGCCCATGGGGCTTCTCTCTTTTTTTCTCTGATTCCCTTTCTCAGCTAGGGTGGAGTCATTGGGTGGTAGAAAAACTGCTAGTTTAGCCCTGAATACAGACTAAAGGTGGACTGACTTTAACATAGATGCCACTTACAAGTTAAAGTCGCCTTTTGACTTTTCAGCTATGTAACCTAAATATCTAGTAATTCAATCCTTTGTAAACTAATTATTTGTGTTCTGTATAGTCAACAGGCTAGGAATTTCCTGAGGGTAATTTATCCCCTTCTAAGACACGTGCTCAAGGCAGGCACCTGCAGAAGATACTTGGTCCTACCTTATCTGTTGAGTAAATCAAGAACCTTGATGAACTGGCTTAAATTTGACATGTAACATTTGGCACGCTCATGTTAGAGGAGATGAGATTTACCCAGTCTGTCTGAATACTGTTAAGAACTTCTAGTCTTAAAAAACACACAGCTGTTTTCAGATAATCTGAAATCATCTTCAAGTGAAATGAGGAGTGATGGAGCATCTATCACATTTTAAAATGCAAATGAAAGCCATCACTGAGGAAGGAGTTCCCAGTGGTTACAGAACTTTATTTCCATTTCTGTGGGCTTTTGGAAAGATAACTGTTCAGACAATGAAACAATGATTTAGTAGTAGCTTTGATTGTGCATCATCCAATGATACCCTATTTATATACTTAAGAAATACATATATTATGGTGATATGGTGTTGCTAGATACTATTCAAGATTTATGTTGAGGAGGGAGAAAAGAAGAAAAGGAAGAGTTATTTTATCTCGCTCTAAAATCTACTTCTAGATACAAATTTTATCTTTTCCCAAATAAATTTTAAAATGTAAACTTTCCCAAAGCTTGGAACTGCAAGCATTCTGAAGCAATGTTTCATGTGATAAATATAAGACATCAAAAGTAGCGATAAATATCAATTCACCTAAAAATAGCATCCTGCTGAAGCATTGATATAGCTATGTTGAACAAGACAGTATCAGTAGATTTGGAAATTAAAACTCTGAATGAATTCCATAAGGATGTTCTAAACATAAGCATATTTCTACTTTTGCAGAATAACAAACTTGTACAGATGAGAAGTATGTGGTGTGATTTGAGTGACTTTTATTTGCTGTATGTGTTTACTGCATTGAGTTTTTTGATGGCTTCTTCACTCTGCCTCTCACTCTAGACCTAGAGCAGGTGCTGCTAACCTAAATGCCACCAAAACCAGAATTACTTTGACGGCAGCATCCTGATTATGCACTATACTTCCCATGCTTTCTTATGATGTTGGTGAAATATTTCTTTATCTCCATCCCTGTTGCCTTTTGATGTGTATGGAAGATTACCGAGAAGGTATTTTCCTTTTCTTAGCTCTAATATTAGCAGGTGTAACTTTTGAACTGTTTGACTAAAGGGGTATCTTTGCTTTCAGATCAGCAAGCAAGGAACACAGTGGTTTTAGGATGTAGAGTTTTCAAAATTTTACCTCTTGCATTTGGTAACGATATTGTTGTAGAACAGCATGGAAATATTGAGGTAAGTCTTGCTCCTTTAGCATGTTGTGGCTCATGCCAGTGATCTGTACACAGAGTATGACATAAGGAAAAGTATTTTGGAATTAATCTGGTATTATAAGGGCTACCAGCCAGGACTCAACAGGACAACATATGCCTCCAGTTGTTTCCCCAAAAATGTCTTCTGCATTTTTAACTAGTTCTGAGCTCTTTCAAATTAGTGCCTTATCTCCAGGAAACTTGACTTATGAACCAACCCAAAGATCATGAAGTGGTCAGACCACTGTAACCATGTTTGTTATCCATGAGTAGCAATTTAGGCTTTCTGTTACTCAGAGATAAAAGTATTTTTATCAGCTTGTGTGCAGGATGTGTTCAGGGCAAACCAACATAGGTGATGTTGTGAGTATCTGCCACAGAATGCCTGGTCAGATAGAAGTGGATGAGTCTTCAGAGAGCTGGAAAAACCTTACATTCACTGACCATGGTCCCCATAGGGGATTTAAACCATAGTGATATCCTCTGGTGTCCATTGACAACAGTTGATTGAGAAGCTGATGATGGGAGGTGTTTTGCTTATGTCATGCTTATGAACAAGGAAGGGCCAGTTGGGGATGTGAAGGCTTAGAGCAACCTTGGCTGCAGTGACTCTGATGACCAGAGTTCCAGGAGTCTGAGAGGAGAGAACAAGGCAAAAACCAGGATTACAACCCTGGACTTCAGCAGGAAGCTAAAGGCTTTGGCCTTTTTCAGATATCTGCTTGGAAGAATACCATGCAGTATGTCCCTGGAGAGAAGTGAGGTCAAGGAGAACTGGTTGATTCTCAAGGATCACCTTCTCCATCCTCAGGAGTGGTCCATACTAGTGAGCAGGAAATTAAGCAAAGGCAGTAGGAGGCCTGCATGGATAAACAAGGGTTTCCTGACTCAATTCAGACATAAAAAGGAAATGTACAGGAGGGGGAAGCAGGGTCAGGTGACTTGAAGGAATACAGAGATACTGTCCAAGCATGCAGGGATGAGGTGAAGAAAGACAAAGCCCACATAATGTTGAATTTGACAAGTGATGTAAAGAGCAACAAGAAGGGCTTCTACAAGTACATCAGCAAGAAAAGGAAAAATAGGGAAAATGTGGGCCTGCTAGTGAATGGGGCCAGGGATGTAGTGACAAAGAAGATAGAAATGGTCTAGGTAGTCAATGCCTTCTTCACTTTGGGCACAAACTGAAATACAAGAAACTGTTAAAACATAGGAAAAAAAACTTTTACTGTGAGGGTGGTCAAACACTGGAACAGGCTGCCCAGAGAGAGTGTGGAGTGTCTGTTTTTGGAGATAGTCAAAACCTGACTGGACACAGCCCTGAGCAACCTGGTTTTGTTGACCTTGCTTTGAACAGCAGGCTTAGTCTAGATGCTCTCCAGAAGTGCCTTCAAACCTCAATGATTCTGTGATGCTGTGACTCTGTCACTTTAAATTTTGGTTTTGTTTCAGTCAACTGCTGTTCACTGCCCTTCTGAATTGGTGAGGCATTCAGTCTGTTTGGTATGTGGAGAAAGAATGGGAGAGGACAATGAAGAAAGCCTAAAAGCCAAGTCAGACAAGTTTTGGGAAGAGACAGACACAGCTCAGGGTGAAGCTAAAAGATACTTCAATGACAGTTAAAAGAAAACTCATCAAATATCACTAGTCCTAGTTTCCTAAAGAAAGCCTGATAGGGGACAGGGAAAGGAATTTTGGCTAAAGAGTAGAAAAAAACCCCACAGCCTATACATTTCATGTGGCATTACCCATGAATCTGACTTCATTCTAACTTTGGACCTAGCTGACAGAGGGTAACTTTCACAGAGTAAGACTTACCATGCATTGGGACAGAAAGTAATCCATGTTGTTGTATTTTAGATGATGTCTCATGATTTTCCCCAGTGCTTTTATATGGATATTGAAAAGAGTGATTGATGGAGAACCTGGAGGGTCTTCATATCTTTGGCAAGTAAGACAAAGTAGACTATCAGTAGTCTGATTGCATTTTGTACAGTGGATGTTTTCCAGCTCAGTGCTTAACCATTAACTTTCTCAAGGTAAGATAACTATAGAGCGTGGTGAATATATTGAATGTTGTAGAAAGACAGAGGAGTCTTTAAATGGGCAAGAGTAGATCATCCATCACTGCAGCTAATGGTGTCTATTCCAAATCCAGGCCTGAAATTTGACTGGAAGGAGTCCATGAGCCAGGTGGAGAATAAGTTGGTTGCGCACAAACACAAATCAAAAGTGGTGGGAGTGCAGAGGTAATAGAAAAATGGTAAATAACATCTAAAAAGCTTTAAAAAATTTACATTACTAAGTCTTCAAGTGCTCATATTTTTCCAAGCTTGTGGGTTTTCTATAATAAAGAACTTGATGTCTACTTCTGAAGTCATGCCTGGGGCCAGATAACTATGGACAGAATCTGACACTCAAAAAATAAAAAAAATGTATCTCCATTTTGCTAAGTTTGACTAGACACAGTGGAAAATTGCAAATATTCAATAAAAAATATATACGTTAGTGCTGTCTTGATCTGCAAGAATTTGTGGGCTTCAGTATGAAAAGAGGGTGTAGAAGACTTTCTTGGACTACAAAACTTTAAAAAGAGGATTTTTATATGTTTGGAGAAAGAACTACTTCTCCATCATATAAATATATATGCATCTACATATATACATACTCATGCAATGATGTGTGAAGGTGATACAGTTAGGTGATATTACAGTAAGGAGCAGTGATCAATGTATCAAAAACATAAAGGCATGATGCTACCGTCTCTTTTTTTTTTTTTTCTTGAAGCTGACAGAGCAGAAACAGAAATGGTAATAATAAGCTAGATGATTCAAAAAAGATCATAAAAATAACCATTAATGAAAGGTCAAAACTTTGCAAAAACGACATTTAAAAGCTCTTGGAAAGAGCTCTGAAACTCTCAAGGCCTCAGTTGACTCTTGGAAGATAATCAAGAAGGACCAGTCTTACCCACATTTGAGTAAGCCAAATGAATAAACTAGCTTTGTTATCTACACTCAGATATTTTTCAAGGTCAAGTAGAATCAGAATAAGTTAAGGGACCATTGAAATGTACCATCCAAAAGGGGCTCAAGTTTCCAGATTTCAAAATTATCAGCAGCAACATTCAAAATGTTACAAATCAGTTACAGCCGCTGTATTCCTTACTTTCTGACCTACCAGTAGATACCAACTGGTAGGTTCTGGCTAGAACTAGCAGGTAAATTTATCTCTCAGCCATAGATATGTAGAGTTCCTGAGACTAATAAGCTAATCTGTAGTATACGTCTAATACACTGAATGCTCTTACTGTTTTGGTTTTTTTCCAGCAGCAAATTCATGTAAAGCATCACACCTTTCATCTACTGTAATTTATCTCACACTACTATTAGATTATTACATAAACAGAGATTAACATCTGATAAAATTTAATGCCAGAATTTACCTTATGAAAGAACTAATTGGAATTGCTGGAGTAACTACTGCTGTCTTTGCACTAAAAATAATCCAAATCCATGCTCAAAAACACAATCTTAGAATAAAATAAACCAATTGTGTAGTGAGTGCATTCTTATTGCTGTTCATAGAATCATTGCTGTTACAGCAGTCTTATTACAGTGCTCCTTTAGGTGGTATTTATTTAAATTATTTGACAGTAAACATGAAGAGGGATAATGGGTAGAAAGTATTCACAAAGTATTTTCTTGTAATATTACTCTCCTTTGTCTGTCTTTGGTGAATTTAGAATTTTACTTTTAATATTTTAATTCACTTAGAGAAAGCTCTTTGGTTGACTATAATATAGTTAAAATTCTCTCAATGTTACAATACTAAACTTCATTCTAAAAAGCATTACATTTTCGGTGTTCTAAAATCACATTGGTCTAAAACAAATCTGCAATGAAACATCTGTCTAATCATGTTCTTATAGAGAGAAAAATAAAAATAATCCCCTTGGTTCCAATTGTTTTTCTAACAAACTATTCTATACTTAAAAAAAAAAAAAAAAAAAATCAGAAAGCTAATTTTAATGGGATTCTGGAAATTTTGGCTTTCTCTCCAAGGCAATTGACTATCAAAGCCAACTACTGAAACTGTGCATTGTTCAGTAAATGTCTACTTTATTTACAGTAAGATGGTGTGAAAAATATAGGCCTTGGCAAAACCAGTCAGAGTCTACAGAGATCTTATTATAACTGTCAAAACAAAACATCTTTAATGTAAATTATGTTAGCATCAAAATATAAATTATGACATAGAAGTGAATGGAGAAAATCTTAATCAACCAATATAGAAATCTGGATTTCTTTGTCTCTATTGTAGCCTCATATAGCTTTAATAGCTATTTCTACCCTTAAATTGGTATGCAATTATGAGTTCAGTGCTTCTGGAACAAATAAACTCCAGATGATTACCTGTGATGTTTGAAATCCAGGCTGGGTATTTCAGGAAGGAGACTGACTTGGATCCTTCAGCTCAACAGTCTTATTTTAATTCTCGCAAATTCCATAACAATCCAGTAATCTGGGTGATAAAAGGAGTGAAACCTCATTTTTCTGAATACTTTTGCTGTTGTTGTTGCATTAAGAAGGTGTGTTTTGAAGTTAAATGATAAATTAGAAGGTTTACATACAGATGACAAAGATGTCTGCATAGGACCAAGCATGGCAGCATATATTCCTGTTGGTAAAACTTCTGTATATCAGACATGCAATTAATTTAGACTGCATACACACTCATAAAAGCTGAAGACTAAATTACTGAAGTCCCTAAATCAATTACAGAATAACATAATTTTTCTTCTTTTTAAAAAAACTTCTGGCCTACCTTTACCCTTTCATTTATGTTGAGATAATTCTTATACTACATCCTTGACACCTCAAATACCACCATAATTAGTAAAACAAGTGTGAAAAATCTGTCTCCTTGAATTGCTGAATTTCTGTTTACCTCAGTGGCTGCAATATCCTGATTTATAGACAAGCCATTGTTGATATTTTGGGGGGCTTTAAACTTGTATGAGTACTACTTTCCCCATCATGCCAAGGACTCTGCTTTGTAACTAGGTAACCATGTTACGGTGGCATTATAGTGTAATTTTTAACATTGTCTAAAAATGCTGCATAAGTGAGCAAGTCATTAGTTTGTGCCTTTGGACTATATTGACTACATTTATCTATATGATGGGTGATCTTCATAGCTTGCTTCTGCCTTCAATTCTTGTTAGCGATTACCAGTCATTCCTTTTTCTGCTTTGCGGGAAGAGATCCAAACCAAAAATATAATCAGCTATTCTGCCCCAATGACTCTTTTGTGTAGGATGCTGTGGAGCTCAGCTTGGTCATTATTCCTTTTCATCTAAGAGGTTATGAGTGGTTTGAGCTGTATTGGCAGCACTGGGTTAGCTTGGTGATTTCTCATCTAAACAGATCTAAGGTTGTTTGGTTTCCCCACTCAGTGGGCCAAAATTGGGGTTTCAGTGAGAATTTCTGTATCATATTTATTGCAAAAGACAGGGAAATGATACTGGCAGGCTGCTAATAGAATTTGTCTGTTCCTCTACCTTATGAAACTCATTATCAAGCAGTCAAACAAAAATCGCAGAGGATCAATTAGTAGCGGAGGATAGCAGAGGTTTGTAGCTGATGTCTTAAGTAGAAAGTGCAAAGTGGGATGAACCTGGATGTATGGAATAAACGTAGTATGAATGTAACATTAAAGTTATCCCTGGCTTTGTCACCTCTTCATCAGATTAGACCAATATAAATCTCTCAAAGTCTTGTTTACTGCCCAGAAGAGGCTTCCACTGGGGAAGTATGGCTGCCCCCTTACTTCTGTAGATGGACTTGGGAAGAGTATGACTTCAACTTTGCACTGTGCACTTCTGTGTAAAGTCTGTTCCTAGATTAAATTCAAAGTGTTATTTTTGACATGAAAAAAAATTTAATGTATGAACTCTGGTCACATGACTCTTTTAATTATACAGAATTACAATTAAATGCAATACTTAATCTTGATTCTCATGTAATTTGCAATGGATATGAAGTCTTTTGCTTTGGGGTTTAAATCCATCTTTGTTCAGGTATGGGGATAAGACTTGCATGTGGGGTTTCTGTGTGGGTACAGACTACCTCCCATTTGCTATTATGGGTTTGCTTTCAAGTGTAATGTTGGAACTGTCAGAGGATACTGGATCTGGAGTCTAATCCAGCACATCAATTGCTGATTGCCCAGGCTTCTCCAGTTCCTCAGCTTTTAAGGCAGAGGGATTAGCAGTGCTATTACAAGTGTCTTCACTTCCTTCCCCTCCTCGTCGCCCTCCCCCCCCCCCCCCCCCCCCCGGCCCCCAATAAATTCAATGTCATGTGTTGATGAAATTTCTAGCAGCTGCTTGAGATTAGTCGCTGTTAAGCTTCTGCCACTGTTTCTATGGAGGAACTTTCTCATTTGTATCACTGGCAAAATACCAGTTTGCATAGAAGTATTGAATAGACAGTGCTTTAACCTGCATGCAGTAATAACATTATAAAGTAACAAAAGGATAGTTGTTCAAGAAGCTGATTTACTGTAGTAAGAAAAGGTACATGAATGTGCAGAAATTTGTACTAGATGCATAAGGTGGATTTAGTTGAGTTCATAATGGAGATTTATGCAATGTTATTTACTATTTACTATTAATTTAGAAGACTGGCTGGTAGATGTTGGAAAATGAATCCGCTTTGTTTCCTAAGCACTGAAAGGGAATAAGAGCAGTACTACTTTACCCTGAAAGCATTCTAAGAATTATCATATATTTGTAAAGTTGGTTAAAATATAAAGTTTCCCATATTACTGTACCCAAAGTTGCCAGGTCACTGTTTAATTTTTAATCTCACAATATTTTGTGGGTTTTTTTTCTTACAACCTTGATTTCTTGATAAGGTTAATGTCGTTGCCTGAAAGCTCCGATACCACTAAATGCAAGTTTCCAGCCTTGAGGTTTGCAGATGAAACCTTGAAAGCATTGAGTGAAAGTTCTCTAAAAGCTTAGAGACCAGAAAGGAAACAAATTACAGTGTACCACTTTTTAAATCTTGTTTGAAAGTCAGTCTCATGATGTTCTGGGCTCCAATCCATCATTTCTGAATGTTTGGGCTGATAAGATCTGCATGCTGCAGTGTATAGACACAAAGAATCTGAGTTAATGGTTTGTGCCTAGGCTGCCTTTATTGTAGGTTTTTCTTCTCACACATTTCTTAGTTGATTTTGTTGGATATTTTTGCCTGAAACAGACCATTGGATTGCAAACTCCTCAGGTCAGATGTATTAGCAATCTCTGCAGTCCTTTGACCACTTAACTCCTTCTGTTCTCCAATGTTACAATGTAAGTAATGTAGGTTACATTGTTACAATGTAAGTAATAGTCGTAACAAACTTGCCAGAGCTCTTTAGGAACACTTTCATTTTTCATCTGTATTTAGCTTTCAATTTAAAACTATCTGCATTTAAATAAGGCAAGACGCTTTGATTTGAATTCAGTGGCAAATCATTCCAGTTTGTCCAGATATGTCTAGACTTCAAATGACTGCAGTCTTTTCACTGCTGTACACTGTACCTCCTTTGCAAACAGAGTTGCAATTATTTTAATGCTAAAAAGAAAAAATGAAAAGGTGAAGAAAGGTGTATCAATCCATAGCATACTGGGCCCAAATGGATGCAATGATTAGGAAGATGTAATAGAAAGATGGAAGGCAGGTAAGATTGCAATGTTGAGCAACTGCCAAGAGATTGGGAATCTGTACTGAGGAATGAGGGTAAAATTGAATATGATGGTGTGTAACAGCAGCCAAATGGGGATTCAACCATGGAAGGACCTGTATTTGGTATAAAAAGAAATTCTCTTAACACAGCTTACATGACCATAACGCTCTGTTGCTCTCCTTTTACTCTTCAATTGACTCTGTCAAACAGATGAATGGCGCAAGCTTACCCAGCGTAGCCACTGCCTGAGGCAAGCAACTTAGGGGTGGATCTTCATCTCTCCAACAGTGGTTGTGCTCCTATTCGCCCTGCCCCCCCCAGTCCTAAAAATACCCCAACCTAACAACCCAAACAACCAACCAGTCAGACCTCAGATGAACAGAACTGCCCTCAGGAAATGCTTGTAGTGAGCATCCATCGACTTCATAGGGGCCTGGAGAGAACTGCTGTTGTAAGGTGACTTTCAAGTAAGTAGAGTTTGTTCCTCACAAATACACGGCAAATGTCTTAAGCAGGTAGTTGATGTGGATAGTCATCACCCCTACTGTGTGATTCTAATTCATCTTTCTACTGAAATGGCTTTTTGACAATTTGGCCATTCCTCAGGCAGAGACGTAAGAGAAATGGGCCCTGGAGGATGGCCAGCACAACTGAGTTGGCCTGATGGATAACCTGCATAGTTATTCAAGTGGATAATCTGATACAACTGAAGATATTTTTTTTTTTAAATTTTGTATGTTTAGAAAACCCCATTATTTTGACATGTTTATAAAGTATAATAAACTTCATCCCGAGGCAGTGTTAAACCAGATGTCATACATCCCGCTTATAGATGTGTTTCTTTAGGCAGTCTTAACACATGACACTTGGTACTCAAAGGCTGTGGGAGACTTACATTGGAATTTCAGGGGCATCTAATTTACTTCTCCAAAGCATGTGTTGTGCTCTTTTTAGGAAGAGAGACCTCCTGGAGGAAGGGGAGACTGTTCCTTCCTTTAGGACTAATGAGAGTCCTCAAAAAGAGAAAGCTCAAGAGGCTGCAGGATGGAGTGAGCAAGAAAGTTATAGCAGGGGACCTGGAGCTTATGCATAGCTTGAAAGACTACAGTGAGGGTGGCAGAACAGGCTTTGAAGGTGGAGGGGAGAATTTCTTGAGGACTAGAGCAAACAAAGCAAAACCTGCTGCCATTCAGCAAGCTGTTAAATTAGCTGCAATCATGGACTACTGGTCAAAACACACAAGGCATAGGCCTCCATAGAAAATTTTTTTTTTTTTTTCTTTCATCTCTCTTTTTAAAAGATATTTTTTTAGGTTTCAGTTTTCTTTGAGGAACTCCTAGTAGAAGACCTTGGCACTTCAGCCTCGGTGATTTGACCAAATTGGGATCATGTCATGAATGCTTGGCTAATTCCTGGCTCTGTATGAGTAGAATTTTGGCCCATATTTTTAAAGAAATACTTTCCAGATAAACACAAGGATGGGTTGACCAAGCTGTCAAAAGCACTTGTCATAAAATAATGCAACAACATGCTACATATGCAAAACGTAGTTATGGAACATTAAAAATCTTTTGGAGATCTGCTTTCTCTTGCATGCTCCTTGTCTAAATTCCCTGACTAATATTTTGAATTGTCACAGCAACAGATTATTTTCCTTCAGTGTCTTGAGCTGAAAAAAACCAAGAGTCAATATGCAACCTCTGTTAGTATCAGTCCCTCTGTAGATTGTAGAAGGATTTGAGGTTCGTTGTGAATATCAGAAAAAAAATAATTTTTAAAAAAGAGAAAAATATACAACTTTAAAATAAAAATAAATATAGTGAGAATTATTAGAAATGCACATTCAAATTGTACAGTATTATATCTGCAAAACGTACCTACTATTTAGATCTTTGAACACTATATAAAAAAACAGATAAACAAAATAGGATTGTATATTCAAAAAGTTTGAGCTAGATGATCCCTACATTCAGCAGGTTACTCTGCTGTGTAACAATGATATCAAATACTACACACTAAGATCCAGACTTTTACAGCTATGTTTATAATTTGCTTTTCTGTGCTCTGCCACAAGAAGCAAAAACCATAATCCTAGCAGGATATATTACTCATTTTTGAGAAAGATAGGGCTTGCCTTGTCAGCTCAATTACCAGTTAAATCCTGTAGCAAAAGTGGGGTTTATCTTTTCAAAAGTAATCTGAAAAGGGCGTGTGTGTGTGTGTTAGGTTTTAATCTTTTAGTTCTATGGGAAATACCTCATGAACCAGTAAAACCTAAGTGTTTGCTCATGTAAAGTAACAAAATGCAGACATGCGCTAACCTAACTTTGAAAGAATTGTCCAGAAAAAAAAAACACTATTGGCATATTGTAAACATACAGTTGTACTAATCTCAGCAGAGAAACACAACAAGTCTTTAGTAGGACATTTATGTAATTGTAAAACTACTTAAAGCACTCATTGGATTGATTTAAATCTGCAGCCACAGTGTATTTCAGGGAAAATTAAGTGAGCAGCTCCTTTCCCCACCCCCTTCCTTACTGCTCCTCTGGAAAAAAAAAAAATAAATCTCATTTAGATCTGTGTTCCTCGCTGCATCAAGGCTCCTTCTTGGCAGTTTCACTGATACTTTTCTGCCTGTGAAGCTTCAAAATAGTTCTGAACCTTAGGCATTTTATGGGGCCAGCAGATATCTGAAAATACCAATGCCTGTCATTTATATGGAACAAGTCCTGATTTCTCGGGCACTACTGAAAACCTGTTCACCTGTAACTACTGAAACCAAAGAGATAGGGCAGGCAGTGGGAAATCGTGTATTGATGTACTAGCATTTTTCCATGGGCTTTGTGGAAATTGTGCTAGGTTTCTTTTTTGCAAGAGCTAGGAATATCTGGTAAGTATGTCACTGCTCTTTCATGAAACAGAATTCCTTTTATTATTGCATTCCAATGCAAAATGCTTATCCATAGAAGATCTGGGTGCATATCACAAAATTTAGATCAGAATTAGGCAACCATTTCTGTGACAACCCCCACGTAGCACCAAAATAGCTTCTCGGAAAAGGAGTTATATGAGGCAGATGATTAAATGTCACTGAATTCTAAAGACTGTTTCTACTAGGGAGCACAAAGAAAGCGATCTTGCATTGTGCTCTAAAATGTCTCTACCCTGTAAGCTGACCTGCACAGACTGATGGTTCTTATGCTGTACATTGGCTCTTTGACTGCAGAAGGTGCACACGTCCACCCATGTGACCAAGGTGCATGATCTAGGCTGAAATGGCCTTCCCTGGTGAATGCTCTGCAGCTGACCTCCTCGCTTTCAACTTCAGGACGTAGAGTGCTGCAAAGGGGTATGGGTAAGACAGATCTGAGGTAATGAGCATGGAGAGAATACAGGTCTTTATATTTCACCCAGACTGGAACTGGTAGCCAAAGAAAAGAGTACAAGTGTGAAACACTCATCAACATTTCTTAATGATTTGGGCAAATAGATTTTGATCAGCAGAAAACATGGCATAAGTGCCTTCACATGCAGATTACTCAGCCATGCCATAGGCCACTTGCTGATGGGTATTAGAAGGCTAGGTCTTTTCCTATTTCCTCCTAACTGAAAGCATTAGTCTTGCACAGTGTGGTAAATAAATAGTTTCTTAACTGCACTGTGCTTAGAGTATACTTAACTACAGTGCATTTCTAAAAATTGTACACACTTCCCCAGGAAAATTCTGTGAACTTTATGGCATGTTCTTGCCCCTTTCAGTTTTGCAGCAATCATTGGTCTGTTCATATACCAGGTTCCCATGATAATTCTTCTCCAGTATTTTTTGTTGTGGGACCTAGGTTCTGTTCTAGAAGCACTAAATTGTCTGAAAAAAAATCAAAATCCTTAATGATTTTCACCAGCATTCACCTGAATAAACAGAAGTGCCTTGAGCACACAAGGCTCCTTATCATATTACTCAGCATCCTGAACAAGTAACCGCCTTACTGTATTTTATTTTGTAGACAGATTGGCAGTCTTCTCTTCTACGTAGAAGAAACAGCATTCTTAATGCGAGCCATGTGACATGCTTGCCTGTACGCATCTTGAACACACACAATTACAGTGAGAACAAGCCCTGATCACACAGACTGGCGGTTCTATTGGTGTTATGGTAATATGGTCAGCTGCAGTGTGCTATAACTTGCCTATGCTAAGAGTAATAACCCTCTGCCTGAGCCCTTGCATATAATTCATGGATCTAGATATATTAAACCTGTTATTAAGATCATAGGAACACATTTTAGTGGATAAAATATGGTGTGTATGACCTTTAAAAGTATAGACTGAAAATTTCAAAACTACGTGCTGAAGTTTGGCTTTTCAGTTATTCAGGCAATTTTGTATAAGCTGCTTGCTTTTCAGAAGTAACTAACAATTTCTTTTTCATTTGTGAATGTTTAGTACTACTGACAAGTAGGCCACCTATCTGCGAGTGCCTAAATATGGACTGAGAAAACTAGGTTTTGGCACCCAGACACTGCGTCTGTGAAGTTTCTATTCATTGTGAAAATGTGCCTTTTTTCTTTTTTTCTCCTCTGAGTGTAAGCTATTTTGCTCTTATGAAATTAATTTTTCCTCCCTCGTCTCAGAGGGTTGCAGATATTTCCCAGGAAAATCCACCCAGAACAAAAGTTTGCAATGTTTCTTGAGTTTCATGGTAATGTCCTATTCCAACAAGGAAAACAAAACAAATACTTTGTGTTCGTACACAGACAAGCTGGAAAATTTATAAGCCATATATTATATTTATAACTGAAATAATATTCTGGTATTGGTAAATAATAACCATTAAAACATATTTTTGAAGACTTTAAACTTCAGACTGTAAAGAAAAATAAAGGCTCCCACCACAATATGTTTCTAATATAACCATCTTGTCCTTGGCTTGTTTCAGTGATGTCTTAATACAGAATAGACTATGCCTCTGACTTTTAAAATTCACCACATATTTGATCATTTTAATCATAACCAAATTACATAGTAGATAATACTGCAAAGACTTCAGTGGTAGTCTTGGTTTTTAACATTTGATTCATTTTAAAATGCATACTTTGATCATTTTCTCTACAGTTACCACAAAATTTTCAGTCGGCAGACAATTTTGGTTAAAGACTGAAAACAACTGATGGCAGAATTCAGATTTGCCTTGGGAAAGGGTGGATGAGGTTTTATTTTTGCCTCAATTTTCCCTTTTGTATTTCATTTTTCACACACTTACTTGCACGTTAACATTTCACATTTTTTTCCTAATTCATCTTCATACATTTTCTTCTGATTTTTGAAATCATATTTATTCAAACAACACTTAAACACATGCTTAACTTTGCAGTTGTTTCAAGTTGTATTTTAGACCAAGCGATGTCATGAATAGGGCTGATCTTACAAACATGTCTTAATGATTCTCTTGAATTGGGTCTTTTGTCAGTAAAAGAGCTAGTGTAGATAACTCTGTTCTTTCCATATTCTGCTTTGAATTTTTCATACATATCCATTACAGAAAAGTGAATCCTTTTTTATGAAGACCAGTTTATTTAAAAATAACAAATGCGTTATTTTGTCTTATTCAGTGAAGCAGAAAATTTTACTTTGTTGCCTAAGGTCCTGTTCCTTACCTTGATCTCATCTGCACATTGCAATGTATGAAAACAATTTTTTTAATATCAAGTTCACTATGCTTGTAAGCCTTTTCAGGTCATAATAGCAACCAGCAGCTTTTGTTAACTGTCTTTTTAACCAACCTGCTTGTACAGGTCTGGCTATGTATGCCTGTCTTCAGCATAATTGTTGTGCCAGTTGTAATATCTTTGCTTATTTTGTTCCATCTCTTGGACTTCTAGATTTCTTTGTTTCTTAACTAGCAAGAATGAAAATCTTATCTGCTATTTAAATTTTCAACCATCTATGATCTAATTTTGCATTTGTATGTGACATGTCACGTCTACCACACTAAATTACACAGCAAAATTGAAAACATTTAGTGCTTAACAGTCTGCATGGGTCAATTAAAAAATATGCCTGATAAAAGTCTATTTGATAAAGGTGCTAAAAATGATGTGTAAAAGCTGGGTGTATAGATCCAAGGTAAGCAGAGGGATTTCTTGAGAATGCTGTAAATGTGGACACAGAGAAAATCCATAATGGTTATAATGTTTTTATATGGAGTTATAATTTGATAGTAAGCAACAGAACAAAGAAATAAGTTCTAAAAAATGCATGGTTTGATGCTTCAAGGCTGAAAAAAATTGTAACAATTTAAAATACAAGTAGCCCAGAGTACTACAGAACTTACTACATGACATAGTTATAAGCAATTATCTTTTGAAGTAACATTCAGTAAGTACCAGATTACAATGACAAAACATCTTCCTTTGAAACTTCGCATCACCAGCGAATTAACACCTCATTACTCAATGGATTTTATTATCGTATTCCTCTAAACACTGTTGCTATTTGGATATAAGTAATTTCATCAAGCACTGCAGAAAAATCATGGAACTTTCAGCTGTTATCTCAGAGGGTAAAAAATCATTCCAACTTGATAAATTTAAAACCATTCTAAAGGTGAGATACAGCACTTTTAAGTATCTTTTTAAGATTCCAAATCATTAAAGAAATCCACCCCTGACTAGCCTTAAAAAAACTCCTGTAGAGATGGATTTTTAATTTGCGATGAATACTTGTGAGACCTCTAGAAGTATTAAAATGAAAACTAGACCTCGGCCATTTTCAAGGGTTTCATATTATGTCTTTGGTTTTGGATTCTGACTGTCTTCACTTAAATTATCTAGGATCAAATTATACTCATTTTGTAAGCAATAAAACATATTATTGGTCCAGCTGCAGGGCTAAAAGTTTGTGCTGTGTGCTATCCAGGGTAGCCCAAAGCATATTCTTCTGGTGAGTATTCCATGCCTTAGAAGGAAAAAAGAAAACCCCTAAAACGCAGGAAAACAAAAATAAATGTTTCTTCATGTCATTCATAAAGATATTTACATTGCATCTTCATAGCAGTTTCCCTAGGACCAAAACAATTAGGGTATTCAAAAATTGAGTCTTTACAGTGAACTAATTGGTTTTAAAGTTAAGACAGCACATTACTTATGTCTGTCGTTTCCTTTAGAACAATGAGTGTTACAAAATGAGACAAAGCTCCCCTTCTCTATAAATGCATACAAAACTGCCATACTATATGAAATTAAGGCTTTTACTAGCTCACAGTCTATACTAGGATATCTACAATTACACAACACATTAGTATTAAGTTGCCTAATTGGATTACTTTGGGCAAAAGTAATAAAAGGGTAATAGTACCCGGTAACAAAGCATCCTCAAAAAGCAGTATTTATTACACTATTCTAAAAAATAACCACCTAAGAATCCAGCCAGGAATTGATGTCAGATTCCTTCTTTAAGATTAGGAACTTCATGTTCAATTATTGTTTGTCACTGAGATATTAAATACATGTTGTTTTGCTGCCTTTGGCTGTCTGTTCTCATTCAGCTTTTACACGTACCTTTGTCACCTTCAAATGGGTTTTATTTCACCTAACTTTAGACGTCTGGAAGACAGTCCTCTAGTCAAAGATAGGGATCTAGGCTTCCTCTCACTGGAGTTGACAGAGAAAATAACACACCTGCAAAAGGCAATTCACGTCACTTTTTCTAGAAGAAGACGGTTTGGAGTGATAGGTGCCTGTCCACCACAGAGGTAGGGTATGACTAGCAGAGATTGGATCCCTAACTTCTGATAGTGAGAAAAATCCCACTGTAGTAACTGTATACACATACATGCAAGAGTTCAATCATGACATTGTCTAGTTGGAGTTCCTGCAAAAAAAAAGACATAGTACCAAAATGTGATTTCAATGTATAGATGATAGCTCCAAAGCCAGTCTAAACTACATATATCAACGTTTACTCTTGAAATAGAACAAAGCCCACCATCTCGCTTCTTTGGGTAGGCAAATTTTAGTCTTTTCCTATGGCTCTGATGTAGTTTTATACCTAGTTGCTGTGACACCAGAATCCAAAGAACCATGAACTGAAGTACTTAATATCATAACCCCAGCCTCCTCCCCCATGCGTGATTCCCACCTAGCAGAGCTCCAAAAAGTTATTAGTGTTTAGCACAGTTGGAAGAAGCATGCTTGTTCAGGTTCACTGTTCATGTCTGCACATCTGGGAGTAAGACTGCTTGTGATACTGCTATTAATATATGTCTAGGATGTCGGTATCTCCACAGACATTCTGGAAAATTTGTACTGTTGCAATAGTTTCTATCTAGGAAAACAAAAATATAAAAGTAGCTATAAAAAAAAACAATACTTCATCTATCTGTTTGGAATGCCAAAGAAAGAGAGGATAATTTCAGCTTTGTTTCAAATTTTAATGACTTTCTATAAAGCCCTATCATTTTGGGTACGCACCCTGTGTTCACCATTCTTACGTATCAATAAACAACAATCTTTTTTACATCTTAGTCTTTGTTTTGCTAGGCAAAGCTCTTTCAGTCTCCTCTCATAAGACTGACTCTTCATTACCTTTAACACTCTTCTAGCATCCTCCTGCACCTGCTCTTGTATTTCTCAAATGTAGTTTTTGAATAAGGTGAGTATGGTATTTGATCAGATTTCATGCTTTCTGCTTGTCTATGTCTCTACTGGAAACACGTCAGTCAATAGATCCTAGGATCACTTTTGCTTTTCTACTTAAAGACCCTGAAACCACAGAAGTTCTAGCGACCCCTTAGAACTTCTTCACTTTTCTGGCTCTCACCACTATTGCTTTAAGGCACCTTTATGTGACAAGCCTTGGAGCATGAAGTGCTCAAGACAGAAGCTTTGTTTGATACGGAGCATATGTGCTTAATATTATATATGGTATATCATTTCATCAGGCTCAGTTAGCTTTGTAAGATCTTGGCCTATCTCCTCAGTCTATAAATAAATAATGGCAGTTTTATAAATAAATCCGTTTCTAACCAGCTGAAACTGTGTTATCTTTGTAACTTTTACCAATCAATAGAGCAGTGTAAATGACAGGCACAGGTTCTGCAATTTTAAAAACTCTGTTATAACAATAAATATGTATAGTTACATGTAAGAGCCACATAAATATTGTGATGCAGTAGCATAGAATACTTCATATGGCATTTCAGAGTATGCCCAAACTTTTCACATCCATGGTAGGCCAGCAAGTGTTTTTTAGCTGGCAGTTCAATGTTCTCCCAGTGTAAACAGATGATCAATCATTCTTTGTTGTTATTGTTTTAAAGAATAGTTTGAAACCCAATTCACAGTGAGTGTTCGTACTGCCTGTTCTCTTTGTTCTCTTATCAACACAAGTTTTAATATTAAAAAAATGCATTGTTTTCATCTGGCTGCTGAACTCTACATGTTGGGCTCTCTTGTCATTTCTGAAGTTCGTGGTTGGTGGGAGAGAGCAGGTGCAGAAGAGATTGAAACTCTGCAAAGGCAGGGAGAAGTAAAATGCATGTCGATCTATTCAGCGAACAAAAAGACAAATAAAAACGCTGAGGTGGAGAATATATGTTCCCATGCTCGGAATTATTGCATTGGAGTGCAGAGCTTGCGTGAAGATGAATTTGAGTTTCACCTGCTTTCCTGTCCTGCTCACTCGCTGGAAGCTTATGCAGAACTGCACTCCAGAGTCTCTTTTGAAGCCTGATGAGGGCAGAAGTGTAAGGCAGTGTGCCTCTGTTATTCTCGTGTCAAGACATCAGGACTTGCCGTTTTTCCACAGGATGTGATATGAGGAATGCTTGATTTTGCCATGTTCCTGTCACAACCAGGAGAGCTCTGTTCCTCCCGGTCTCTTTTATGGCACAGGCAGAGAGGTCACAGGGTGGTGACAGCAGCCAGGCGGGGGATTTGAGCCCTGCTGCCCGTCCACCACAGACGACCAGGGCGAGGGCTGAAGGCCAAGCGGCCCTTCCCCACGCTGGGGGAAGCACAGAGCAGTGGGACGGGTGAGGGGAGCCGCTGGGGGAGAAGAGGGCTCTCTGCTTTCCCCAGCTTTTGCTCGTGGAGGAGGACGCCGAGCTGCGCTCTCCCTGACAGGCCCGGGGTGCTGCTCCCCGCTGCGGAGGGGCCGCCTCCTGCTGCCCTTCCCCTCTCCTCAGCCGTGCCTCTCCCTGTCCCGGGGCAGGGCTGGCGTACCCACAACGCATCCCCTCAAGCCCTGACCCCTGCCACCGTCCCCGCGGCTCCGGGAGGCCCTGCGGGGAGCCCCGCGGCGGCGGTCGGCCAAGGCCCCCCGGCCCGGCCCGCTCCCGGCCGCCGCAACGCCGCCTCGGGCTGCCGGGCCAGCGGGCGGCGCTCGCCCGGGCCCTCGTCTGCGCCCTCCGCTCCCCACGGGAGGGGGAGACATCGCCGGCAAGAGGAGAAACTCCCCCTTCTGCACCCTCCACCTTCCTCAGCGCCCCCGCCCGCCTTCCTCCTCTGGGGACACTGCGAAGAGGCAGCGGAGCGCTTTCTGCCGCTTCCCGGTGCGCGGCGCGGCGGGAGCCCGGGCTGAGGGCAGCCCTCCTGCCAGGGACCCCCCGCGCCCTGCCCGTGCCGTGAGTGACCCCGCGGAGCGGGCCCGGCGGGCAGAGAGCGGGGCGGGGGGGAGTGGAGGAGGAGGAGGAGGAGGAGGAGGAGGAGGGCCGCGCGCCGATGAACGCCGCTGCTGCGAGATGCTGCACGCCCAGCTGCCTGCCGGAGGGGGGTAGCAGCTCTGCCTCCGCCGGCTCCCGCCTCGGCAAGGGCTGCCGCTGCGCGCAACCTTCTCCCGGCATGGAGCTGCCGCCGCCGCCGCCGCTGGACTGAGTGACTGAGCGCGACGGGCAGAGCGAGCCGGCTGCATGGATGGATGTGTTTAGCTTTGTGAAGATTGGGAAGCTCTCCGGGTAGGTGTTCGCTGCTGCTGCTGCTGCTCCGCGGGTGTCCCGCGGCTGCGGGCGCTGCCTCTGCCCGGTGGGGTGGGAAGGGCTGGGGGGCTGCCCGGCGTGGGCAGCGCCGGAGCAGCGCTCAACTTCCCTGGCAGCGGGCCGAAGGTGTCGGGGCTGGGCGCTGCTGCCCCGGGCACCTGCGGGGCCGCACCGGCGGCTCTGTGCGGGATGGACGGCTCGCCGCCTGCTCCTTTCCGGAGGGACAACGGCGGCGTCCCGCGGCGAGCGCTCCTCACCGCGACACGGCCGCGGCTGGGCGAGAGCCGTGCCCGCCTTGGAACGCTGCCGTGAAGCGGCGAGCGAGGCGGTTCGGAAAAAAGCAGCGACGGGAGCGGGACCGGGGCTGGGAGGAGGTGGTGGTGCGGGGGTGTGTGGGGGGTGGTCGCACCGCCTCCGCCGGTGCGGTGCGGGTCACTGCCGGGGAGAGGGGGCGAACTTCTGCGGGAGCGGGGCTGTGCCGGGCCCGGCCCCGCCGCTCCGCTCGGCCCCTGCCGCACCGCACGCACTGCCCCCGGAGCGGTATTTTTAGAGAAGTAGTGAAATCATCGCCAGGTTCGGAGCGCTGCCCCTCTGCTGGGTGGGTGCTGGGGTGCCGGGGGATCTGGCGTCTCTTATCCCTTGCTGGAGAGGCGTGTGCTTCTCCTTGTTTAAAAGGGTGCTCGATGAGGATCATTTTTCTTCGCTTTCTGAATAAATCTGCCTTTTAACGGCCTCGGAGTTGTGGTCTCCACCCGCAGACTGTTGCGTTCGCAGCTCGCAGCCAGGCCCGGAGCTGCACGGATGGATCAGGCAGCACCACAGCCCCGGTTGAAATGTTCTCGCCGCGGTTCGATGGAACTGGAGGTGTTCCCTGTAACGGGGGAAATCGCCCTTTATCTCAAAGATGCAGTGAAAGTACTCGAGTCACAGGATTTTTTCAGGCTTCTGGTGTGGATAATCTTCCTAAAGGATTTAGCTTTGATCACAGTAACTAGGAGTGTTTGGAATTCTTACGATTCGGTGGTTCCTACACCACAGTAGGAACTGTATCCTACACCATACTGTATCCTTCTCTGTTTATCAAGCGCATAGGAGGCTGAAAGTGAATGTTGTACACAAGGGAGAAAGGCCTTGTTAAGGAAATACAAAAGGTAGCTTGCTCCAGTGACGCTCAGGTATGGAGCTTGTCAAAATGACAGATGGTCTTTACAAACAAATATTGCAGGGCTAGAAGTTAGAGTGCCACAGGTGCAGGCGTAGCCTTCATCCCCCCAAATTCCCACCGTTGCACCTGGCTGTGATTACAGCTCTGCTTGTGGTGGTGCCAGCGCAGAACAGCTGCTATCATTCAAGCTCATCATTGTCTCATCCTGCTCACAGCAGTTTTACATGATGTGACGGCTACAACAGTAGTGGCCTGCTCGGGTCACGTTCCTGGCTGCTAGCGCCAGAGCTGCAGTAGCCACAGTGGGAACTTTGAGGAGAGGGAAGATATGCTCGCATAGATAAGGAGGAGGTCGTGTCGTATGATATTTCTTTCCAGGTAACTGAATTGCTTGACCTCTTTTATTTGTTTGGAAACTGTTTTAGAAAAGCTCCCAGATATTCATGTCACACTTGAGCTAGAATCAAAGGGAGAGGAAGGGATATGCTGCTTGGGAATGTTATTGTCAGGTACATGGCAGTTTTTATATATATATATATATATAGAGAGAGAGAGAGAGTAAGCTTCGGTCTTTGCTGGTGTGTACAAAATCTGTAGCTTTCTGCATACTAGAAGCTGTTGCCAATGCTGAGATTTGTATTTAAGTAAAGGCAGATGATCACATTTCTCCAGAAGAACCTGAAAGTTCTTTCTGAAAGGAAATCCCAAGTTTCAGAGCTTGTATCCAGCTTTGCTTGATTCACAGATATGAAGTATTTAGGGACTGAGTTCATCTTGTAAATTGCTGTAAATAATTTCTCTACTGAGCTACACTTTTCGTTTCTAATTTTCTGGTTGTTAAATGACCTAATAATTTACACAGGACTTTACTTGCTGTTTCCTAGGTAACAGCTTGGTATCTGTTCCAATTTTAGGATGGCTTCATGGAGCAGACAGGTTCTAGTGTAAACCCAATTTTTAATCCTTCTGTGCGTTTGGGTTGAAAAACTAGTTTGCCTGAAAATGCCGTTTCTTCCTTTGGTGTTAGAAGGAAGGCCTTTGTGAAAGAAAGGAGTGAGATGATAAACAATATGCAGATTACCTACAGAAAATTGTATCGAACTTGTCTGGTGCTGAACTTTTTTATGACTTTGAGCCTTTACCATTTTGCTGTTCGTTCAGATCTCATTTTAAGTTGCAAGTAAGCTCTTACAGTTGTAGTCTGCAGCCTTGATTCTGCAGGCAGTGGCACGAATAAGCTCTTTTATGCATGGCTACTGGGAGGGATATTTCTTAAAGTCATGGTATGATCTTAATAGATGTGGTGAGAATTTAAATTTTGCCTTGATCAATTAATGTATAAGACTTTTTATCTAGAATAAGCTTAAGATGGGATATAAACTCTTAGAAAGGTGGCTAGTGGATATAAAATTTTACAAAGCATACACGAACCATTATGTTTTAATTTTCTGTGCTGTTTTTTAGTGTGGTATCATTGTGTGTAGGGTCTTTTAGAAACTCTCGATTCTGCAGCTGCTTCAACAGTCATCTACAGTTGCTGGGTGAATGAGGAATATGGGTACAATGTGGAAAAGGGATGTGTGCAGAAGTGGAAGAGAAGGCAAAACTGATCTTATGACAGATGTGATCTTTGGTAATCTTTTTCCGTCCTTGCCTTTTTAAGTCTGTCATGTTGTGTACTATCCATCAAATACAGATGCTTTGTGGTAAAGTTTCTGTTGATTTCTAAAGATTGGAGATACCTACCTGACGTTGAAAACAAAAATATTGTGTAGAAGTACTGATCACACCTTCATTGACATAGCCTCTCTCCCCACCCCCCTTTTGGAAATTCACCAATCTAGTGATGGTGTGGAATATTTGTTTTGGTATAAATCCTGTGACATCATTCTCTGGAGAGGAAAAAAAAAAAACAAAACAGCAAAACAACACTTTTTCCTGTAATGAATTTCCAAGTGTAAAGAATGACTGACAAGCCTTGTTTAACAGATCAGCACTCTGATGTGGAGCTGTACGAGGCAGGTATTTCTGTAGTGTGGGCTGCATAAGCATGTATGATGTGGTAGTGCCTGTGGTTTTGGTGGGTGGATTAGTAGGATAGATAAGGTGCACATAAAAATTGTGAGATTAGGTTGGATCAGGAGTCTGTCTTGCCCAATATTTTCTGTTAATTGCCTTTAGCAGCTGCTTGGGGAAGGAGTAAAATGAGCACAAGTATGGAGTGGTGATTCTTGAGTGCACTAGTTGGGAGTGAAGGAATGATGGTGCTGCTGTGCTGAATATGAAATGGAGAATTTTCAGATCTGGGTAAATCTGAGTAACGGGCACAGTGTCAAGTTTCTAGTCAGTACTGGACAGATGACCGATGAAACAATAGGTCAGAATAGTGAATGGAGGTTAGCAAGAGTTTAAGCCTGTATTTACCGAATGTATTTTTAGTTGGGAATTCTGCTTATTGGGAATGACTATTTTTGTGACATCTGTAGAAGTCAGCTCTATTTTAGAGGTTTCATAGCAGGATATAAGACTTGCATATGGAAAGATGGCTGTCTGGCTACCACCTGAATGTGACTGAGTGGGGTAGTGACCCTCCAGAGTTGAGACACGCAGTTCCCATACCCTTGCTACTGTTTGCATCTCTGCCAAATAACACTAGATAGAGAACAGCACGATTGTCCACAGGGTGACCATCAGCCTGTAAGCTGTGGCGATACTGGTAAGGGTGGGTTGGTCATCTCTGTCACACAGTTACCTTTACAGGAGAAGTTCTGAGCTTGTGTGACTGAGAAGTTCCGAGCCATTTGTCACCAGAAACGATGCCTTCCAAAAGTAGGGCTGCAGTATGGGGTAAGAAAGTAGACATCTGCACTACCTCATTGTGGTTGTCAAAAGTATAATTAATGGAGAGTTAACCCCATAGAATAAACAGAAGGATATCAGCAAGACTTGGATTTATCCTTACCAGTGATGATAATGTGTGGTAGGTAAATTGATCATACCTGCACCTTTACTTCTCTGCTCAAGTTTTGTTGAGTTTTGTCAAGTTTTGTTGCAATCCATTATTGTTGAGTTTAATTTTTTTTCATTAAAAACTGGATGTGAATAGCCGTATCCCTGCTGTACCCCTTGGAATCGGCTTTAAAACAACAAATCAATCCTGTAACCCTGCAAGCTCTTTATGGAGAGCACTCAAATATGGCTTTTTTCCTGTGATAATGCTGAACCTGAGGCTGGGTTTCTCACTGAGGGGGAACTTGTTATAAAGCCCCCCCCTTTTTTTTTTTTTGTTGGGGTGGATAAATCTCACATTCTCATCTTTTGTGCTTTTCTTTTAATAGCTGGGCATCTCTAATCAGGTAGATTGACTTGATACCTCCTCCAATGTTTAGGCTTTTGGGTTCTTGCTGCTTATGAAAATGAAACAAGTCTAAACAGACTTCATGTCTCAGTCTTAGATGTGTTGTCTCATTTTTCAGCCTTGGTAGCCCTGTGTTTGATCCTGTTGTCTCCAGATACTGTCTTTAGATGTCCTGCCAAACTGACGTGAAAGGTCCTTTCCTAGATCTGTCCTAAAATCTAACCAGAATCTGTGTTTGTACATTCTGTATGCTAGGTTCTGGTTTTTACAGGGAACAAGGTTGCTTGGTGCCATGGTTTAGTTATCTTAATGTGGCCAAGCAGATGTATGTTTTCCAGATATAGCATTCTGAGATTAGTCAGTCTGTTTGATTTTTAGTCTTTTTAAAAAGGAATTTGAGAAGATTTTTGGATGCTTATCTATATTTTCTTTAGTTTAGCAGAATAGCATCTTTATTTACCTGTGATTTTCATTGTCATGTTTTTATTTTGCTGTGACGTTTAAAAAGCCACCTCAATGCAGAGACAATTAAAAGTGTACTTAAATTACTGATGTTACTTTACATAAAATTTTTATGAGTGCTCTTTGAAATGACAATATCATAACTTGTAAGTTATTTGCAGTATTTACAAAAGACTGTGTCAGTAAGAAAGCCTATGATTTTCCTTTTTATACTCGAAGGAGGTAATTTAATTCTAAAGAGGATTTTATTGTACTGGATGATAATTCAAATAACCATGAATTCATTTCCTTTTTTTTTTTTTTTTTTCTTGAGAGGACTGCATTGCATTTAGTGAACTATTTGTCTATTCACATTAATATGAGAACTTTGCCTTATATTTTATTATTTGTCTGTTTTGTTAGCTGGCACACATAAAGAAGACACGTGCTTTAATGTTTGTGATGTTAGTAATGTTGTCTGCCATAATGGCTTCAGCAGTTTAGAGATTTATTAAAACTACTTCTTATATTATGAACTGTTGTAAACTTGTCAAGTGGCCTGTGAATAATGATGCAACTCTGCTAAATATGTATGTTCTCTAAATACTGTTTGCCTAGTGATATACTGCTTAGAAGATATAACCAGAAGTAACCTTGTCTCTGGAAATTTTTGAGAATGCAAAAAAATAGAAACCAACTTCACAAGTAATGCTTTAACTTCCCCCTCTTCAACTTATTACTAAAGCAGATGGAATGAGAACTTTAAGAATGGATGCTCTGATTTAAGAACAGTCAAAGTATGCGCAGGCTCAGTATAATATATATATATTATACTGATATACAAAATATATATATATTTTTTTTTTTTCTTTGAGAACTTCAGTGTGTGATGTCAAATTCTTAGTGACACAGTTGAATCAAGAATCTTGGGTAGGTCTTTTTAATAATTGCAACTTGCACTAATGTTCTGTGTGTGCATCTTTACGTGAATCTGTTAATATGGTTGAGAAGATAGAAAAGGCTGGATTTTTTCTTTCCTCTGTATTTACTGGTACCAGGAAGTGCCTGATGTGTTTCAGTTTTTGTTTAGTTTTGGGGTGGTTTTTTTGTTTGTTTGTTTGTGGGTTTTTTGGTTGGTTGTTTTTTGTTTGTGTTTTTTGGGGTTTTTTTTGAGAAGCCTGCTTATCTCTTCAGTCTGACAGATTCATGTGGGAAATTTCAGTTAAACTGAAAAAAAATCCTTAATCATAACAGTAATACAAAATGAGGGTATGTTTCCATATTTTACAACATTCTTGGTCATTATGGAAGTGCCCCAAACTGTTTGTAGAAAATGCAGACCATGACCTGAAATAATGAATGGAAGATACATGCTTTCAGCTTTGCTGGTAATATCGCAAAGAAAGGGTATTTTACTGCTCTTGACAGCATTTTCAAGTGGTTATGTCAGTGTATCACAACTTAGTGTCTGACGGATGTGATGAAGAATTGAGTAAAGTCATGTAGGAACTACTATCTCCTATAAAATGAACCATCGTCAGGGAAGGATCTGTCAGTCTTGAAGACAAATAATGCAAAAAGTCAAATGTGAAGAAGGGAAAAGCATTTTGGTTTCCAGTCCTACATACTGTGGCATGCACAAGTAGCTTTATTAAACCAGGCGAGACCATCCAGGTACATGGATTACTCGTTTTCATGACTGTTTGCACATAACCGATTTGGATCTACCACAGGATGGAAAAACACTGCTTAAAATCTAAACTAGAGCTAGAAATGTGAAGTACTCTGCGACTCAAAAGTCTCTCTGACCTAAATTGGGACCTGGTGGTGTAGAAGTTTCTGCTAGTATTCCTTTAGTGCAGAGTCTATAGAAACTCCCTTTAGTAGGTTGACAATTGGCTATAAACCCAGAAATTTATTTTCATTAGTTTTAATGACCAACAAAGAAGAACTTAAAGAAAACATCTTCTGAATGAGTAAGAGCACTGAAGAAGTAGAATGAGCGTGGTGGTGGCTAATGCAAGGGTGCATTCTATCAGATAATTTTCACTGATGACTTAAAATAAGAGAAGGATGTGATAAAAAAAATGATTAGTATCTTTTAAACAAAGTCCCTTGTGAGATTTATTGCTTGGACAAAAATAACTTCCTTTGATGGTAAGGAAAACAATTGCTAATTGACTTGGGTATTTTCACTACTGTTTTAAGAGTTAATAGCTTCAGATGAAACAGTTATTTTTCTTTTTCAAAGCATACCATTACTATAAAAACATTGTCAGGGGGTACTGAATGCAAGCTTTTTCACTTTAATTATCATAAGGTCAGTGACGAGCATTGCCAAGTATCAGTTTTAGTTAAGGGAGTTTGTGGTGGTGAAGTTCTGTAGCATAGGTGGATATCTTGAGAGACTTTGAGAACCATGGGTAAAAAGAAGATTTATACAGAGAATGAAAAGAAGGTGGTGAAGACAGAGAAGGAGTATTTGTATGCTAAAGTCAAAGGCTGAGAATGAATCCTTTTATGATCTTCTGGCTCATGATAGTTTTATTCTTGGATTCTTCTTGAAATTTTTGAAACTTTAAGGGAAAGAGACTTGGGATATTGGAATGTATTGTGACTTTTTTTTTTCAAGAGAGATATCTATAGATAGAAAAAGTATGTATGTGTGAATTGAAAACTACTTAGTCATTTGTATTAACAGTCCCTAAAGGCTAAGAAAGTGTCCCTTCTGCTTTTCACAATTTAATCCTGTATATGTACTTTTTTGTTTGTTTTTGAGGGATGGGAGAGCAATGACATAATTGTTGAAAATAACCTTGTTTTCCTTTACAGTATGCCACTTCATTATTCACAGCATGCTCCTAGTAGGAAGAAAATGTAAAAACTGGTATTTGTAAAATTTTGAAGTACCCAGTTTAGGATAAAGTTTTTCCAGATGTTTTTGTGGTTTTTTAGTTTTGATTGTTCGAATGAACTGCTGACCTTTCTCATGTAAGTGCTTCCACATTTTTTATATAAAATACTTTTCCAGCATTATGCAACCCATAAGATTTTTGCTTACCTTCCTTATAGATTTTGCAGTTTCACTGTTTGTTTTTAATCTTGAATTTGTGATTGTATTACCCTGAATTTGGCAGTACTCATATGTTTAGAGAGCAAAATGCCCATTATTCCATGGCAGTAAATGCTGCCAGAAGCACTACCAGTTGCACCAGCCATGTAGAACAACCTAGGCAAGTGTTCCAAGTCCAAGCTGTGTGTATTTTACTTGTGCTCTGTATCTGACTCAACTAGAGCAGTAGAGAACCGGAGAAGAAATTTGGAACTAGTCTGTATCTAAGAAGATTAGTAGCGACAGGACGTTTCATATTTACCTGAATGCCTGAACAGTGGCCCTAACTTTGGCTTGCTCTAAATGAGGCTATCACAAGCCTGATTTTCTTGAAGCATCCATAACAGCCAGCTGTAAGACAGTGGAGATTGCAGTTGCGCAGAAAATCTTGCCCAGCTGGTGTTAAGTTAAAATTTTTCTTTGCTTGTGACATTAGGCCTTTATTCCACGAAAAATGGAAAGTCACTATAGCACTACCTTTAAGGCCTTGCCTGGTCTAGACAGTAGTGGGCTGTTTTTTTAACACTGGAATACACAACAGGTTGACCAACTTTAGCACAGAAAAAACAAGTGTCGCTTGTTTTGACTGTGATGCTAATCAAGTCAAAATGTAAGTGTTCAGGTAGAAATTATCAACATTCACATGCTTTTTTTTTAACTGACTTTAGGGTATGGGTTGGGTATGGGTCATATGGAAACTGTAATTTTTAAGGTATCTGTGTTGTTGTTGGGTTTTGTTTGTTTTGTTTTTTTTCCTTGTTGAACACCTCAGATGATGTTAACCAAAATGGTAATTTTTATCTTTGAAGAAAAATACATTTTTTCCAGGGAGAGAGGTTGACAGTTTTCTCATGTAGTTGGCTACCTGCCTAGGTTTTTACTTGACATTATGTATTGTATGTTACCTGTCATGTTTACAAGGGGTGTCCGCTCCTCTGTCAGGGCATATGGCGAAGAGGGACAGAGACCTGCATGTGGGGAGCAATCTGTACTTGACTGTTCTGCTTTGAGGGCAGGGTGAACAGGGTCTACAGAGTGTAATAGGGCAGGATTGGCAGAGGTAGGAAGAGAGAAGAAATTGGAGAAAGAATCTTAATGGATGTTGTATTGAACAAGGGCTTATTTGCCATGAGTGAATTGAAGTAATTGTTCAAGACTAGCAGATCTTTATGTGAAAATGAACTTGCATTGTTGCCTGGGTAGGAGTTTGCTTCGTAAGTGCGGTTGAATTAATTGGTTAGATGTGCTGTATTCTGCGTGACTGCTATTTAAAAAAAGGAACACTTCACTCCAGCATTGCAACAGAAAGAACTCTAATTTTTTTTTATTTATTTATTTTTAATAAGGTATTGAGTTTCTTCTTGAAACTTTTTCTTTCTCCAAGGGTTTTGTGGTGGCTGAGTTTGAACTAGCTCAACACATGAAATAACAAGGTGATCCCTGTCTCTCTGAGGATCTGCTGCTTAAGAGACACTGACAAGGGTGGTGGGTTTTCTCAAGATGAAGCTCATCCCCTGCACTCGATGATTAGTGAGCCCTGTGACTTTTTTTTTGTCCCCCTCAAATGCAGATAACTTTATTGCAAAATCTGTAGTAATTGGGGAATTTATTGTGGTTTAAAAAATTTCCCCCTAACCTAAAGTAGTTGTGATTATTTTTTTTCATTGGTATGGGGAAGATTTAGGAATAGGCTCTGACACTCTGAAGCAGTATTTGAGGGAGCACTTCTGTAATATGGTCAACCTGATTTAACTGCTGATGGCAGGAGGCCTCATGAGACTCTGGGGTCTGATCTTTGCTTTCTTCTTTCCCCCTCCTCCCATCTTATTCCCTGCAGCTTGTTATGTACATCTTACACCATGGTGACACTTACTTCAGGACTAAAACGACTAGAAAACTGGTTTTGGTATATTTCTTTTCTGCTGCTATAGATATCTAAACTAGTCCGGCAGAAGTAATTGGAGCATGATGCCTTGGGCAGCAAGGTGGAAGGGGAGGGAGGAAAGTGAGGATGGTAGCATCTGATCAGCTGTTATGTTGCACCGCAGTTGGTGGTGGGAGCTGCTGTGGGAGACTGTGGAGACGGAGACCTCCATTCACTTGCCTCTGGGAACTGAGAAGTGGGGAGGCTGTGTAAGAACCCCACACCTGAGTGAATTTGAGGGGAGGAGGGTATCCTGGAGAAGATGGGTTGGAGTGGAGAGAAGCTACTTCAACCCCTCTGAAATTCCTCAGGTCTTTCCTGGTTCCTCTGGCTTTCCCTGCCTCTGCCTTTGGAGCCTGTTCTGCTGCATTCGAGTGGCTTGGCTTTACCTGGGCACCTGTGAAACCAAGGGCACGTTCTGAGTGCTAAATGCAGGTTTTGTGTATCATGCACATCCTGATGTATCAAGGTATTCCACCCCTGCTCTAGAGTCTAAAGAAAGAGTCAGTCTAAAGAAACTGACTTGCTATTAGTATGAATGGCTTTAAAAACCAGCTTTCTCTTCCTATCTTTACGTTATTACGTTATTAGACAGGAGAGGAGAACGGTTGTCCAAGGAAAATTTTCCTATATAGCTTTTTGAAGATGAACTGTCCAGAATCAATGAGAGGTTGAATTTATTTATTTATTTATTTATTTTTAACTAATGTGTTTTTTCATATCAGTAAACTTGTGGTTGTATCCTGTCCATGTACATGTTTTACAGTTTCTGGAAGCTCTCTAAAGAGACAAAAAGTTTCTTTTTGAATGGTCAATTTCTGAACTTGGAAAGAAGATCTTACAGAACCTAGTGTAGTGTGTTGTGTCTGTGCTGCTTCTGAAACCACAAAAAGTAACTGGAGCCTATTAATGGCTTGATTTTCAAATGCTCTTCATTTCTAAAGTTTTATAGGTGCATTAATTAACTTGAATTTTTAATTCAACTTTGAACAATGTGGCTTTATCTTTTTTTAACGCTAACAGAAGTGAACTTAAAGGAGTTACCATACAGCAATTTTTCAGTTCTTGCTGTATCTTCTGTCATTCCTTTTATGTATATGACACTTCAGCAGCCTCTTCATTTTCTATCATGCTTCGCAATGTTTACCTATCAACTCTATCGCATCATTGAAAATGTGAGCTGAAGAAGGTGTGGGTTACAGGGATTTTGAAGATGCATCTAAAGGATTTCTCTTGAACAAACAAACAGAAAAAAACAACCCAGAACAAATTATTCCATTGCAAAATTTTAATTAAGAACTACTGAATCTCTTTTGGCTTGTGGGTCAGTTTGGTTGGTTGGTTTTCTTTTTAATTGTGTAAAAATGTAGTATATCAAGGGAAGTACTGTCATGATGCACAACTAAAAATCCTGTGGTTTTCACTCTTTTTCTAGATGGCTAACATCCAGCATCTAGATGACTAATATTCAGTATATCTTAAAGAAGACCACTTTATAAGTAATATTCTTGGAATATGAACAGTAGAATACAAGCCTGTTTTGCTTTAGTTGATGTGCTTAGTTCAGAAACTTCCAGTATCTTTATTTTTCATGCTAAATATATTGCATATTTGTTTACTGAAAGCAATTTTTTTTTTTCTAAAGCAAGACATTAGGTTTATTATTCTTTTGATGCATTTAGTAGGCACTAAGGTACTGTGGCAGGCCTTGTTGAGAGGGGATATTCCATGCTGCCATTTCCACTGCCTTTTTGGAAATCGGTCAGATTCTGTGACCCTGCAAATTGTTTCCGTACTTGCCCTACTGGACTCAGGCTGTCCATGGTGCCTGGGTGCATTGCCTGTCACGGTGATTGTTTAATAGATTTAACAGTAGCCTGCTATGTAAAGAGTAAGGGAGGAATCTTCACTCGTCCAGCTGCCAGTGCAGGCTTCATCCTTCATCTCAACAAAAGTACTTTGTATTTATTTAATGACAGAATGCATGGTTGTTGATTTGTTTTTTGTTGTGTTTTCTAAAGCTCATCTCGACCTCACAGTGTTCTGTGGCCTTGAAATGAATAGACAAGTGTATGCTTGTGGAAGTGTTTCTCTTTCATTTGTGTTCATTAGCCATTAATGTCAGAGTTCAACCCATTTTCTCGTGTTACATGCTGCTTCTTAAAAAGAGAAATTCTATTTTCATGTTAAATGTTTAAAACGTTTCTTTCATAGGACAAGATAAAGCAGCATTACTTTGATCTTTTTCAAATGGTTCACAGTGCAGTGCTGCAATGAACAGCCTTCTAATTAGAGGAACCAATACCTATTCTACAGGGCATTTTCTCAAAATGGCTGAAATGTATTTTAGCTACATAAAATATTACTGGATCAGCATGTGTTTACCAAGCTGTAATGATAACAAGTGACATTCATTCTACACAGTGTTCAAAATACTCTTTTTTTCCATCTCTAAATGTGGTGATAACAAGCAAATAGTTTGTCTCTTAACTTCTGTGGTATGGTTTGCTGCTTTATTGCCTTCCCCCTTTTCCTCACCCCCCTCCAATCAGTTGTCCACTCAGGCAAATTTCTTATGCATCATGAAAGGGGGCATATAGCGTACTTGATGCTGACTCAAGGTGTCATGACTGCTTGGCAGTATTGACGGGGCGCACATGTGTGTGGGTACTCTGACCACAAAATGACACCTGCTTGGAGCAGTTTTTCTGGTATTAATTAGTTAAGTACTCTGTCTTTTAAAGGTGTTGGGGGGGAATAGGTGGTTTGTGCTTTCCTTTGTACTTGTTCAGGGGAAAGCAATTTGAGCATTAGACAGCAAATTCACTGTTGTTTCTGTCTTTGGTGTTTAAGCCTTTAGTCTAGAAAGGCTTAAATTTTGTGTAGTGCAATATGAAATGGTAAGGAAACTTCACTCTTGTTTTTGTGTGATCTTTGCAGAAATTTGGTAACGACAGCATGGCTACTTTGTTTTTCAAGGGCGAGTGTCGTGAGGATGGAACCAGGCCTTTCTCAGTGACATCCAATGATAGGACAAGGGGCAATGGGTGCAAGCTGGAACATAGGAGGTTCCGCATAAATGTGAGGAAGAATTTCTTCCCAGTGAGGGTAACAGAACACTGGCACAGGCTGCCCAGAGAGGTTGTGGAGTCTCCTTCTCTGGACACATTCAAACCCACCTGGACATGTTCCTGTGTGACCTGACCTAGGTGTTCCTGCTCTGGCAGGGGGATTGGACTAGATGATCCTTTGAGGTCCCTTCCAATCCCTAACATTCTGTGATTCTCTGATACATACAGGCATTTTATTCCTCCTTTACTTGCTCATTTTTTACTTTGTGAACTGAATGATACAGCCTGTGTAACTAAAATGCGGTGGTGGTTGTTTTTTTTTCTTTCCAGGCAAACTGTAGGCACACTGCATAGACCAAATGACCCTGTGTACAGTGTCTCTTTACTCACTAAGTAAATGACAGTGTAACTTGAATTGCAGCCAAAACTTTTTTTGTGGACTTAACTATTGCTCTGATTTCATCTGGTAGGATCTGCCTGTCTCAGATGCCACTTCTCTCTGTCTAGTCAACCACAACTGGCCCCACATACCCTGAGTGGAATTAATGAAGCGCCTTCATTGCCGTGCTGCAGTAGCTACTGCTGTCAGGTTGGTTGAGGGAAGGAAATGTGCTATAAGTTTTTAGGTCTGCTTCACTGTGCTGATGGAGTGCTGCTGAATGTGACAGTTCCCAGGCTTGGCAGACTCTTCAGCTGGGATGTAAAATTTGCATTACATTTCCAGATGACATGATCTACTCTCCAAACTGGCAAGCTTAGTCCAGCAACTGTTTTGAATAATTTGCTGAATAACTGGCATTAATAACAACAAAGAAGTTGAATGTTTGGGAGTACAGGGTTGTGTAAATGCACCAGTGTGCACTCATGGTCACTCAGCTTACCGTGCAGCTCCTTTAAATACGTATTGAGAGTCTTTACTGTACAAATGTAACAGTCATTTGAGAGGCAAAGACCATGTCTTTCCATTCTCAAGTTAGAGTTTCATAACTCGTGCTTGTTGTGTTGAAAGTTATGATTGCTTCACAGCAGAAGAAAAAAATGCTATTTCATCTCTGCAGTAAGGTATTTCTACAGTTTAGTGCATGGTGACTTTAGTATTTTTTAACATTTATCAGCACATGCAGAAAACACAAATACTCAGGCAGTGATAATGGTCCACTGAATGGAAAACTTACCTCTGTAATTATCAGGCACTGACTCTGCCTGGGCTTGATGTAAAGATAAGATCACAGAATTCATCTGTCAGATAATGAAACATGGGAGGGAATTGTTATTCCAGAAGCAGCCACTAGTTGTGATTACCTAGTTGTGTCTTTCTTTTGATGTCCTGATTATGGAGAGGAAAAAAACAATTAAAGGCAATTCTTTTCTATTTTTTTTTTTTTTTCCACCTCTTGGGAAGAACTGTGTGTCATCTGGTTGCCTATAGGCTAATGTATGCTGATTTCCAAATGAGGATGCCAAATCATCATCTGGTTTTGAAATTTGAAAATACCGGTTAGGTATTGGGCCTTATTTAAGAATTTTCTAAAGGATACCCTATTTCCATATGGAATTGTCTTGAAACATGCTTTTCTAGTTCATAATTAAAAATACCTACACACACTGAAATTAAAATTATACTCTTTACCTTTTGGTTTTAAAACTGTCTGCTTTCTTCTGTTCCTTGTCCCTATAGTGATTCAGATTGATTGCAGTGGCACTTGGTGGTGACTGAAGAGTGGATCACCTGCAGTCTGCTCAGCTTGCTTCTGGATTTAGCCAGGAGTCTGCTGCCTTGGATGGGAACTGCATAAACATTACCGATAGCCATTTCCCCCCTGGCCACTTTTTTTTTTTTTTTTTTTTTTTTTTTTTTTCTTTCCCCCTTCTGATTTTTTTCTTAAACAGGTCAGAAAATCTGGGGAAATGCTTTTTCTGAGAATGTTTAGTGTGGCATGTCTGTTAGCAATTTGGAAGGAACTTTCCATACATGTTGCTGGGTGATAACTTCTTAACCATTTGCAAAATAACCCCTTATATTTTCCTGTGCTACTTGTGGAAAAACATCTCGGCATTCAATGGCAGCATCTGAAAACCAGAGTGTTCATCCACTAGGTAAGCAAGGGACTTGGCAGTATTTTTAAAATAATTACATTGTTTCCATTGTAATAAGGAATCTATTATAAGATCCAGTGAGATAATCCACTCTCACCTGGAACATTGTGCTTAGTTTCAGTTGTTTGTTTTTGTTTTTTTTTTTTAAAAAACCCCAAAAACTGAAGGAGAGAAAAAACTTCAACTTGCTGGTGGATTATAATGTTTGGGAACTGTTGAAAAGAGGAGGACTTTCTTAGAGGAATGCAAAACTAAATTGTCAGGTGAGGGAAAGTAGGGGATTTGATTTTTTTTTACCCTATTTTCATCAAAACCTTTGAACCTTCAGAGCACCTTACAACAACAAAAAAAAAAAGGGGGGGGGGGGCATGTAACAGACTTGAGAGAGGGAAGTTTTATAGAACAGGGTATCCAACAAAAATGAACTTCTGTTCAGTAGTTGTGCTCTTTGTAAGCCTTAGATACCATCAAGAGACAGATCCTTCTGGAACTTTATAGTCTGAACTAACATAAAATGTATCAGAATACACATTTTGCAGCATGTAATGTAACTTGTAGCTGATAAAATTAGGCAAAAAGTTTGAAAGGTCGGTCTGCTACAGTTTCATCAATGTTTGGCCTTAGTATGAGCATGTGGATGCGGCATCATGGGGAAGATCTTAAAAACACTTGTATTCCAGCAAGCATTTTATTCTGTTTGGGCGTGTAATGTATTTCTACCACAAAGAAAACAAGCCATACAGCTTTCATATGCTTCACTGGGAAAAGTGTCTTCTCATCCATTTTCCATAGGAGAATGTGCATAACACTTAATTCTTAATATAAACTGTAATTTAGAAAGGCTTACAGGCTGTAGCAGTCTGGACATGTTGGTAAAACAAAACTGAATTTTATCATAGTTTTTCCACTTGGAGTGGATAAACAGTAAATAAAGTGTTGAGAATCTGGAAGACATGCTGTTGGTCAGCTGGTAAGTGTTCATTGGTAAATTATATTATGGTGACATGTTTAGATTTCTTCAGGATATTTTTTGTAGTTTAAATGTTTATTTCTCTACAAGAACTGCAGAAAAAATAAAAGAAATGTGGAGGGCAAGAGGTAAGCCACCCATTTTGGTATGTCTTTGCATTTGCTATTTGGTATGTAAAAGTGAACTGCTGTTAGCTAGTTTCACTTATGTTAACTTGCCCTCTGTGTGAGTTCATTAGCACCATTTCTGGAGCTGTCTACAGATCATGGAGAATTGTTCGCTCTTGAACAAATCTCTCTAGAAACTCAAATGGCTTTATGCCAAATAAGATTTGATGGTGATGCAAGTGTGTAGGTGAACTCTAGAGCCTATTTACCATGACATGTGATATCTTCTAAAATTTTAGTGACGTCCTAAACTTCAGAAGAGTCAACTAATTGTGTTATCAAAAAAAAAGCATCTTTAAGTATGAGAATTTACACCGCATTCCTCAGGTGACTGAGTGTTCCAGACCAGTTCATGTTGGCTAATGCAGAATACCAGATGTCCCTGATGAGCAGATCTGGGAAACCATTTGGCGGTAGCTCGTAGAAAATATTATCAGGCACAATGGTGTTGGCAAAATTTCTGCCCTTTGGAGTTGGTGCATTTCATGTCCCCTCTGAAGGCTGAAGGCATGGAGAAAGAATTTAGTTGCAAATGCAAGAATGAAAATGGAGCTGTGAAGAGTATAATATCTGTCTGTTAAGTAGCTGTAATTAGCTGGGGCACCTGCTTAGGAAAGGGAGTCCTTTGTTTTCCAGCCCCTTTTGGTAGGTTTAGTTGTGGCTTTTATTCTATGACATAGTCAAGCGGAGCAGAGATGGGCTTTAGGGCTCCCAACAGCCAGCAGCTTCTGCAGCTTCTCTCCAACATTGCCACATTCCATTAGCAATTCTCTAGTTGTTCTCTTGGACAAAGGTGCCGAAATTATGTTCTTCCCTCCCTTCCTCAACCTTTGCCTCTGTCTAGTTTCATATGTAGCATATGCCCCATGTGTACCAGAGAAGGTGATTTACTTGCTCTTTTGCCACTCAGACTTAACATTTCCCCAAATACCTTTATTAGAGGATAGCTACAAATTTCCATTTTGTGGTAAAATAAAGCCAGATGAAATGTTCCAAATCCAGCAAGACTCCAAAGAACATATATTTTTACAGCTTCTACAGAAATGACTTAAGAAAGCTACACTACTGGCAACTATGATTTTCTCAAAATAGACCTCCACTGCAGTACAATATTATGCAGGAAAAGTAAGCTACTGTACAGTTGGCTTCTTTCCCCCTTCCTTTTCCTCCTATTCTTTGATGCCAAAGTTATACAGGTTGATAAATAACTCAAGTTCTTGATTTTATTATGAAAATAAATATAAAAATTTAGATGCACTCTAAGCTTGAAAATGAAGGCCTCTTATGCCAGGCATATCCAAATAGGAACCTTTAATGTTACTGCTTTTTTTCCTTATGGAAGGTGACAGGCTGTTTGTTGTGTTACACGTGATTGTTTTTCAGAGCTAAAATTAACATAGAATGGGTTTAAAAAATTAGCTGGAAGCTATTTTTGTGCTGTTCTTGGAAGCTGAGTACTTGGTCTTTTGTGTTGAGCAGCGAAATAAGATAAATCACTCTCATGAATACTGATTTAGGTTATTTCTATAGCATGTTCTACCACAGCAAGGAGTAATGTGCAGGTCGGGAGTGCTTTCTATACAGCTCTGCGTCTTTTTTTTTTTGGAGAGGGGAGACCACGAATAGCGCTGTGGTGGCTGTGTTGGGGTGGTTTCTGTGTCACCTTACTGTGGTTGTGCTGTACTCTGGTATAGCCAGGAGGGGGAGCACAAATGAAGACCTTATTTTTGAGGTGATAGGATTAGATCCATGAGGCTGATCTGGAGCCATGGAAGTACTGAGGATGCATGTTAAGTCCGAGTGCCTTACTCTGTTAGACATGTGTGCATAAAGAGTGGGAAATAATGAGACTGGTGTTGGCTCCAAAAGAGAGGAAAGGGGCATGGTGGAAGAAGTGAAACAACTAGGAAAAACTGTGCTTGGCAGGAGGACTTTTGGAGCAAAAGCAAATTATTATGTCTTAAATAGTTTACTAAGACTGTTTTTTGAAGTCCAGTGTATTTGGTTTGTAAGATCAATGATGTTCCTCATGAATCCAGAATGATTTGTGTGTCATTGTGCAAACCAAATACATTGGATGCATGACACATTTATACTTGCTAGAGCTTATTCAAATATGGTTTATTAAATATAGCTGTTGGGTCTTGTAGGTCCTATAGTGTGTTTGTAAACAATTTTAACTTTTAATAAACATGCTGAATTTTAGGATTGCTGGTTTTGAAATATATATTTATACGAACTTTTACAGATTGTGTATTTTCTTATGATAATATGCAAACATTGTCTGATAAGCATAGGTAGTATTGAAACTAATCACTAATGACAAATACGTAAGGGAACTGAGGTGTTGATTAAACTTTGCAAATTGATCTCCTTGATGCAGGCAATTGGTATTTTGATCACAAAGACATGTTGACAGATACATAAAGTACTTCCAACTCAAATTAGGAGACCTTTCAAGAGTATAGTCTTCTGCTGAGTGTCTTCTGAGATTTCTAACTTTGGCTGCATTAGCTTATTCAAGGAGTGTGATATAACTGACTGATATTTTGAAAAGAATAATTAAAAAAAAGCAAAGCTGCAATCTCACAATCTCAGCCTCTTGCTTTCTCTCTTTTTTTTTTTTTTTTTTCTGTTTTGATTTTGTGTTAATGGTGGGGTAGAACTCCAAATTTCATGTCTGCAGCTATTTGCTTTACCTTAGATGTACCATTTCCAATATTATGCTTATAGATTTAACAAGATAATCCAGGAGACTAAAGCAGAACTGTCATTTTGAAGCTACTTAGCTGAAGGCCCTTTGAAATCATTTTAAAAAGCTCCAAGACTATTTTTGTTCCCTTTTTAATTTTTAGAGAAGATATATTGTCTTGTTATGCTGTTAGTGGTTCCTAGGAGGGATGTTATGGAAAGGTTGCCTCTCACAAGTCCACTGGAAGTTAGACCCCAAATCGACATGATTTATGTTCAGGAACTACGCCAGTCTGAAGGCAGACTGGGGATGACTTAAGGATGACCCTTTTCCTAAATCAGATTTTTCTTAAACTGTATAATACTGAATTTGGTGAAAGTATGTGCCTAAGTGAGGAAAGACGATCCATTAGAACTGCAGTCCATGCCAACGTTGCATGATATAAAAGAAACACCCTGTTACATTAGGAGTGCTAGAATAATTCTTGTCTCTTCATACAGCTTGCTTACTGTCACTCACAGAAGCTTCCAGGACTGTATTTACATGTGCTGTGCTCTATGAAAGCTGCGCTCCTACAGTGTGATCATTTCTTTTTCCTGTATACTTGGATTGCTCCTTTAAAGATTAAGGAGGAGGTGATTGAAGTATAAATGTGAAACCATTTATCTTCATTTTTCATTTTTTCCTTGAAGAGGACTTGAGGCTATGAAAGATCTGTGGTGAGCTGTGAAGTGATGAAGCAGTGGCCCAAGGAGGCATGATGGGCCACTCCTCCCTCAGCATTCCTGTATCCCATGGCCCTTGTCCTTTACACACTTAGAGGTTCGCATGTCAGGAAGCATTTGATCATCCCTATAGCAAGATAGTGCTGGGCTAATGACAGCAAATGGTGGTGACTTAGGTTAATTTCACATCCTTTAGCAAGTAAATAAAATATTTTATAAATCAGATTATTGTCACACTGGCTGTGCTCATGCTACATATCATGTTTTAGAATTGTAGAGTTATATAATAGTTTAGGTTGGAAGGAACATCTAGTCCAACCCCCCTGCAATGTACAGGGACATCTTCAACTAGATCAGGTTGCTCAGAGCCTCATCCAACCTGACCTTAAATGTTACCTTGAATTTTGTTGACTAGACTATAAACTGGGAATATACTACCTGAACATTGAAAAAGGTGTGCACTGTCATATCTGGGCAATGTGTTTGTCCTCTTTCCTGTCTCGATTTATTCCATTAGTCTGCTGACACCCTTGCACCTGTTTGTTTCACTGGCCTTTATTGATCACCTCCTTTTTTAAATGGCAGGTTCTTGGACTTTCTAAAGATCAGCATGTACATAAACTCAGCTGTTCTAGAGTTGCTGCTTTTATACTATGCTGTATGTTTGTGTCTATGTTTAGCCAGTACTCAGGGCTAAACCCTAGCAGTTAGTCTACCACCTGATGCTCCTTCCTCAGTCGAGAGAGAGAATTGGGGAAAAAAGGCAGAAGGCCTGTGAGTTGAAGTAGAAACAGATTTAATAGAATAGCAAAACTGATACAACAATCAACATAAGGTATGGAAGGTTCAACTCAGCCCAGTCCTTGATGTTGACAGCAGGAGCAGAAGACCACAAGGGAGGAGCCCCAGGAAGAGGAGGAACTCTGCTCTTGGTGAACTCCCTCCATTATAAAATGAGCATGATTAAGAGGTATGGGATACATCTGTGAGTCAGCTGCCTTGATTGGAGCTCTCAGCTGACTCAGGGCTACTCATGGCCTGCTTGCATGGCTGGCCCATGGGGCTGTGCCTGGGGAACCAGGACAGTTTGATTAAATAGTTTTAACAGGGAGATGCCTTCCTGGAGCAAGTTAACACACAGTTGTTAAGTGGTTGCTGGACATAGTTTTCCAGTTGCAGCTGAAGAAGGCACTGGTGCCTGTATGGCCCCAAATTGCTCAAGGTTGTAGAGCCCATATAATCAGTGCCAGAGTTGCTTATGTGCCCTTTCCCTTTCTCCTGTGTAGGTCAAAAATGATCTGGATCATGTTACACCATTTGAAAAGTATTTTTTTACTTAATTACTGCAGTGAAGCAGTAGGCTTGGAGGGATTTTCTAGAGAATGAGGATGCAAAAAGATGTGGTAAGATTTTCTAGATCTCATGTTGATCTCCTTTGCAGAGGCATATCTGTTAGGATCTTGTAGGGAAGAAATGAATTGGGTTGTTGTTCTCCTCACCTGGTGCAACTTGAAGCTGAAGCAGAGCAGTCCTGCTGTAGAGCTATTGTTTGTTTTAGTAAAATGGTTTGCCTGAGAATTTGCAGCATTGCTTTACTTCCATTCTCATTGTCACACAAGAACAGTCAAGCTTATGTGCTCTCAATTTAAAGTCTCTGTTTTCTGTGGCTCTGAGTTGGAAGTAGAATGTGTGCCTTAAGCACCCATTCTTTGCTTCTCAATCTTATTTTGCAGAATTAATACCACTTAGTTAAAAAATGATTCACACCCTGCCTGGAAAAATAACTTTACATTCTGAAAAAGGCCGGGAGTCCACAGGAGATCTCAATGAAAGAGCAACAGGGAAAGAGTACTGAAGACAATAGAAAAGGCATTAATTTAGTGCATGCAGAAAATCCTGTTTTATATGGATTAGTATTCAAGGCACAACTTGCGGTGTCTTTTTTTTTTTTTTTTTCCTGATGCTGAATATATAGAGCAGCAATATCAGCTATAAACAGGTAGAAGTTGGAGTTTAAGACTGAATTAGTAAAATAGCTTAGGAGGAAATAGCAAAGCAAGTGGAAATGATGAGGAGATAGAAGAAAATGACCAGCGGGAAGAAAAATGAAATCACTTATCCTTAGAAAGAGTACACCTGTTCTTGTTCTGCTTGTACTCACTGGTTGGTAGCAACCTTTTAAAAGTAACTGCTATAAATCACCTGAACTGCAATAAGTTATGCTAAATTGCTCCAGCTTTTACAAGCCTTTCTTGCGAGGTCTTGCCTCAGAAGCGTTCCTAGGCAGAGTACTGGTGAGATGTGCTTTTTTGTACACATTTTTAAAAAGAAATGTTGGCAAGCTGTGAAAGAAGACTAATTACAGCTTTGCAGTGGAGATCTTATTACGATAGTGGATGACATTGGCTTTTGTTTCTGGAGTAAAAACAGAAATTAGTGTGAAACTCTTAAGCAGGAAGCAGGGACTGCATTGTGGCAATGGCTCTTAAATTATTACTTCAAGAATGTCACTTGCTGGTGATTCAGGATACAGTGATGACAGGGGAGGGTTATTCCAGATGGATGCAAAAGATTAAACAGCATGCAGAAGAAATGAAAGAGATAAATGTGTGTTGGGGAGAGAAATAGCAGGGACAGAATGTTTAAAGAGAATGAGATAAAAATCAACTCATTCCTCAGTTTTGAGGCCAAGTTGGCACCCCCTTGACTCATTAAACTGTTCTTTTGAATCCAGAAATTGGCTCTACAAAATGTCACCTCATCAAACAGCAGAGGGACCTTAAGAGAGAAGGTCAAGGCCAACAAATTGTAAGCAAAAACTCTATCTATTTTAGTTCTGCCCGTTCAGTGTAGATTTAAGTTGGAAACTTAATTAACCATCTTTGTTTGTTGACATTTGTATAAATGCTGTATTTCCATTCTTATTTGGCATCAAGCAGGATGGTCATTTAATCTTAATGTGTACAGAATCATGGAATGGTTGAGTCTAGAAAGACACCTCTGCAGGTCATCAGGTCCAACCCCCTTCTCAGAGCAGAGTGAGTACACAGTAGGTTCCTCAGGACCGTGTCCAGTTGGTTTTAAAATATCTCCAAGGGTAGAGACTTCATAATCTCTGTGAGCAACCTGAGCCACTGCTCAACTGTCCTCACTTTAAGAAAAAGTTTTCTTTGTTCAAAAGAAATTTCCTGTATTTAAATTTGCGCCCATTGCCCCTTGTCCTGTCACTGAACACCACTGACAAGAACCTGGCTCTGTCTTCTTTACTCTCCCCATCAGGTGTTTATATACATGGATATGCCTTCTTGAGCCTTCTCCTCTCCAGGCTGAGCAGACCCATCACTTCCAGCCTCGCCTTGTTTGTCAGATGCTCTCAATCATCTTTGTGGCCCTTTACTGGACTTACTTACTCCAGGATGCCCATATCTCTCTTGCTCTGGGGGAGCCAAGAACTGGTGCCAGCAGTCCAGGTGTGCCTCACTAGAGCCAAATAGTAGAGCAGGATCCCCTCCCTTGACCTGCTGGTGTCACTCTTCCTGATTTACCTTGAATGTAGACATTTCTGTAAACTGAAGTATTTTGTGAGGCACTCCAGTGCTTCTCAAGAGCTTTCATGCCAGAAACCAGGTGGTGCTGTGTGAGCCGGTGGTTTCCCTTGGTTTGCCCTGCTGCTCTCATGCCATGTGTTGACTCTTCAGAGAAAGCAGCAACTTGTGGTTTCAGCTTCTGAGTGCTTAGCTGCCTACAGGGCAATGCAGTACTTGCATCTGCTCTTTGGAAGAGGGTACCAGAGGGCATGGAGAGTGTGGAGGGGAAGTGAAGCACTGGCACAGCTCAGCACAGGTGGCAGTGCTGTGGACAGAAGGATTTGCATACTTTGCCATTTAAAGTTCTAATGGCTTGTGGACTGACTTTAAGCAGTGCTGGCCTGCCTGTGAGCAAATTTTTACTTAGCTCAAGATACTTGGAAAGAACTTGAAAAATACTTATTCATTTGTGATTTATTGCAGTATCGAGGCTTGCATCCTAAGACACATCCTAAGAGTGTCCCTCTGGGCCAGACCAGTCCATTAACTCGTAGTACATTTGCTATAGGCTTCTGTATTTTTTTTTTTTCTTTTAAATTTTTTTATTCATAGCTGGTATACTTTCACTCTTAACTCCCATCTTCATTGGGACTTAACAATGTATTTTTGTCTTTATTTTGATTTTTTTTTTTTCTTTTTATCATTTGGAGTTCTGTTCCTTTGCTTTAAACCCTTCCCAGCAAAAAAAAATCCCCCAGGAAAACAGTTGAGGAATTTACAGAAGTAACCACTCAGGTTTGCTTGGAATTGAGAGCTGGGCAAGAAATTTGTCCAAAATATTTGGTTTTACTTCTGGAAGAGAAAAATGCTTCGTCCACTCCCTTGCTGGTTTACTGAAGGATCTATGTGTCTGGCAGTTGCCAAATGCTTACATTATGATATTGGTGTTTTAAGTCAGGGTAAGAAATGAGGTCTCCCCTCAGCCTCCTCCTCTCCGGATTAAATAACCCCAGTTTCCTCAGCCACTTCTCATAAGACTTGTGCTCCAGACCCTTCACCAGCTTTGTTGCCCTTCTCTGGACATGCTCCATCAGCTCAGTGTCCTTCTTGTAGCAAGGGGCCCAAAATCAAACACAGTATTTGAGGTGTAGCCTCAACAGTGCCAAGTACATGGAGACAATCACCTCCCTAGTCCTGATGGCCACACTATTTCTGATACAGGCCAGGATGCTGTTGGCCTTCTTGGCCACCTGGGCACACTGCTGGCTCGTATTCGGCTATCTGTTGATCAACACCCCCGGGTCCTTTTCAGCTAGGCAGCTTTCCAGCCACTCTTCCCCAAGCCTGTAGTGTTGCATGGGGTTATTGTTATCCAAGTGCAGGACCAGACACTTGGCCTTTTTGAATCTCATACAGTTGGCCTTGGCCCATTGATCCAGCCTGTCTAGGTCTCTCTGCAGAGCTCCATACCCTCGAGCAGATCAACACTCATGCCCAACTTGGTGTTATCTGCAAACTTAGCGAGGGTGCACTCAATCCCCTCATCTAGATCATTGGTAAAGATGTTGAACAGGAGTGCCTCCAGTAGTGAACCCTGGGGAACACCACTCTTGACTGGCCACTAACTGGATTTAGCTTCATTCACTGCAACTCTTTGGGCCCAGCCATCCAACCATTTTTTTACCCAGCAAAGTGAATGCCCATCCAAGCCGTTAGCAGCCAGTTTTTCCAGGAGAATGCTGTGGGAAATGGTGTCAAAGGCTAAAGTCTACTAAAGTCTAAGTAGACAACATCCATGGCCTTTCCCTCATCCACTAAGCAGATGACATTGTCATAGAAGAAGATCGGGTTAGTCAAGCACAACTCACATGTCCTTGCATCTTCAATTTTTAGGCTCCTTATATTTGAGGTACTATGATTTTTCTGTTTTACTTCAAGAATCTTGTTTTTTCAATTAAAAAAATAGACTTGGTGGGGAAACCTGGATGTGCTGTACGATAAGAATGTTCGATTTTTACTGAATATTAAGAACATTTTCTGCAGTGCTCTGTGAAAACTAGAATTACTCTGAGGACTGAGCAATTTCTGCACATATTATGTCAAAATTGGCGAATAGCAATTCAGAGCAAAATGTTGACTGAGCAACTTTTTCACTTGCAGTCTTTGGGGTGGGGTTTTTTTGTTTGTTTGTTTTTTAATGGCACTCCTTTATTTCTGTGTGTGCAGGTGGGATAGTGCTCTGACAAAGATCAGCTGCCTGATATTTCATTTTACCCATGCCACCTGTGGGCATGGTTCAGATAACCTGTGTGCTGTTCATATTCTGCAGTTTGCACAGAATTGCTTGTTTCCTCGAAGCTGCTCTGTGGCACTCTTTTATCACTGTATCTTCATACTTAAAACTATAATGAATTTATTTTACACTGCTGCTGTAAGACTAGACAGCTTTTTATTGTCTGTTTACAGAAGGGGAATTGAGGTGTGAAATGATTAAGGCTAAACCAGTTGAACATCTAGTTCTTGATGTGCAATATGGGACACAGATCTGATTTTTCATGGTACATTCTTGTAGCCCTCTCCAAATAATGAGGACATACCTGTGTTGTTTTTTGTGGTTTTTTTCTTCCCCTCAAGCCTGTTCTAAAGTTTATTTTAAAAATATTTATTTTCCATTATCTTGGGCAAATGCCAGGATCATTCTTTCTGTCAGAGATGACTTTGTGCCAGTGTTTGGCCATCTTTCCTTTATGTGATCATCATGTTGTTCGCTCTGTAGTTGTTGTAACTGCTTAGCACTTCTGCAAGAAAAAGCCTCACTTCAGCAAATGACAAGCTCCACAGCTGTAGTCTGTAGATACTTTGGCTTAAGGGATTTGGGAGATGCTGTATAGTAGTCCTGCTTATTCTGTGGACCTGGGTGTGCTTATTTATTATTATTTTTTCTTTCTTTTTTAGACCTGTCCATCTGGCAAGTGCTGGCATTTCACATTTTTGTCTTTGTACTGTTATAGTACGTATACCTTGTTCTGAGTGGTTGGTTTGGTTTTGTTATTAAACACATCATCCGTCATATGGAATAACAGTAATTTTTTCTTATGCCATATATTGAATCTTAAGATCCAAAATTTCAGCAGTTGGCTTTTGCCTTCTGTATCCATGATTGAGATAGAAAATGTCATATTCTGGTGGACTTCACAGCTGTTCACAATTGTGTCTTTGACTCCAGGCTTCTCCCAGCTTTAGTTTAATTCCAGCTTGTACCACTGCTAGAGTTCTTCTGTTCCATCCTTCCCCCTTGGCAGGTATCTGTTTCCCTGACACTTCCACACTACTTTTTTCTTTAACCTCCATTTGTGTTGGCTGCCTCTGCCATCTCATCTCACCTCTGTGTGCTAGTGAGCCACTGTTGCAGGACTGCATGTTCAGTTCTTGTGCTGTTAGTGGCAATGGCTCCTGGTCAAGCCGATGAGCAGCCATAAGTGAAATCCTGCTCAGCTGCTTCAGTTGAGAGGTGGAGCACCCTCAGTGGCTCTCTGGGATGGCAGGTAAGGAATGGTCTGAGAGTTCCCTTTGTTTGCAGTCAGGAGATAATAGTGCTACAGGCCTCCCCAGAAGGATGCCTATCAGGAAGATTCTTTCCTGCCAGCTCTTACTTTTTTGTTTTGTTTTATTGCCGTTGTTGTTTTGTTTTTTGTTTGTTTGTTTGTTTGTTTTTTAAAAAAGGCTGCTAACTTAATTACATTTTCAGGAGAGCAGTGGCTGCACTGGTTCAGATCAAGGAGGCTGGTTAGCTTAGTGAACAAAACTGTATTTACCTTAGGTAAAATTAAAAGTCTATAAACTAAGCTGTGTGTGGTGAAATGCAGCAGTACTTGCTAGGAAAGGGGGAGGAGTACGAAAAAGCACAAAAATATTGCTTACTGAAGTCAACCCTGGAAGAATGGATATGGTAAGGATGGAGAGAAGTCTGTTATATTTTGATGTATGTATGATGGAAATCTGCAATAAAATACAGAATACAATAAAATAAAAAAAAAAAGGTGATGGACCCTTTCTGCTTGCCTCTTTCTTTCTTTTTTTTTTTTTTTTTTTTTGGTTCCTTTCTGAGAAGCAAATATTTGAATATTGCTGAGAGGTGGCAGTTACTGGCCCAACCAGGGTGACATGTCTGATGAAAGAAGTGAGATTATTCTGCTGTACTTTAAGTCCATCTCTTGTTTTCTGTTTCCATGGATATCTTGGATTCAGGGAGAGGGGTAATGTAGAATTAGCATTTCCTGATGTATGAATAACTGTACCAGAAAATTCCTGTTGAGATTGCCAGCAAATTCCTTCTTTTTAAGGAATCTGCATTTGTAGCTTCAATACCATATTATTAGCAGTAGGACTATAGTGATTTATTATCCCTAATGTTTTTTGAAGTATAAAGTAATATGATTTAATAGCACACTGTTCTGAATTACAGGGAAATATATATCTATAGTTACTGATAGCATTCTTTATAGAGCAAAACTTAGTGAAGGTGCTTGGCTTTGAGTTCAGTTGATCATGGTACTTAATTGTGGCAATCACTGTATTTCCTCTCACTGGATTAGAAAACTGTACGTTACTGAAAAATATTGCAGCACGTAGAATGATGGTTGTGGTGTTAGACATGTTTAAAATCTTGTTGAAATTTAAAACTATAATTATTTGGTTTTATTCACAGAACCAGGTTTTATCTTTTATTACATAAGTATCTACAGTGTCAGAGTATGTTCTGTGACCTTTTGGGGTTATTTTTCTTGTTTCTTATATGCAGTAGAGCTTGTATGCTTTAATCTGTGTTTGGCACAGAAGAGAAGAGGAAATTTGGCAGCTTCTCAGCGTTATTTTTTTTTTGTGTGTGTAATCCGTGTTCTGATTGATGTATTAAAGGTTTTGTAGAAAAAATGTGAGCCATCTGTATCGGTATTTGCTTATGAATCATATGGTATATTCGTTAAATATATGTCAAGATCTTATAAACACTCAACTACCGTATATAAGAATATACACTTAACTGTTTAAATGTACTGTAACAGTACAGTAGGACAGGTGAGATGTGGTGCTTTTTTCACGTGTGTGTTCCCTCAGTTTGTTAATCTGAGGCTTTCAGATCCAACTATGCAAAACATTGACAAATTGGAGATTAAATAAATCTGATAAATTTTCTTGTGTGTGTAAGTAGGTTTGAAGGACTGAGAACAACAAGAAAGTTGCTTGTGGTACAGAAAAAGTCTTTTGAAACACTGGAATAACTAACTGTAGCTGATAGAAGACCTGATTCGGCACCAGAGAGTTGAATGAAAAAAACCCAATGACTTCATCATCACTAGGGCTTGAGTGAATGAAGTCAGTGACGAGAATTGAAGACAAAGCTGGGTGTCCAAATTGGGCTTTCAGATCTTAAGTACTGATGCAAAATCAGAGGTTCACAATTCAAAAATTCAATGAGAGACAGACTTCTTTACACAATTACATCAATAGCAGTTTTAAAACCACTTTGCTGTTAAAGGTTGCACACACTGTTGTGTCTCCCCATGCAAACTCCTGTGGCAAAAAACCCAACAACTTTCCTTCAGTTTGTGAAACATTTGCTTAGCCAGTTTTGAAGCTAGTATTGCTGGGGTATAGCTGTTTAGGTCAGGATAGAAAGCAAGACATGACTGGGTGGAAGACAACAGGAAGAAAAATGATACATTAATTTATTCTGGATTATTTCAGAGTAAACTCTGGTTGTTAAGACTTTGCTTCAGCTTTTCTGGGAGGCAAAATATTTTTTCTTTGTTAAAATATAAGAAAAATATGTGTTTTAAGAACTATTGAAATGAGCCAAAATATTTACTGTGCATATATACATATGTATATGATTTTCCATATTTCCCCATATTTATAACGTATTTAGAGAGTCTTTCTCGTTGTTATACTTTGTTCTGCTAGAGGCTTCAGGTAGAATCACAACCCCATTTTTTATCATGCTGTACAAATGAATTAATATTTATAATGAGGCAAAAATAACTTGGTAGACTAAAATATTGATATAAAAACCTGCATGTAGAACAACATTACTTTTTCCCTAGAATCTTGATGTCTCTGATCTCCTGTAGTGTGCTCCTTTTCTTTCACTGCTTTCTCAGCCTCTGATTTTGTGCAGGTTGTGTGAGGACGTACTTTGGTCAAGTGCAGTCTGCTCACGAAAACATGGAATCATAAAATCATTAAGGTTGATAAGAACCTCCAAGATCAAGTCTAACTGTCAACCCAATGCCACCATGCCCACTAAACCATGTCCCAAAATGCCACCTCTACACATTTTTTGAATACTCCCAGGAATGGTGACTCCACCACTGCCCTTGGCAGCCTCTTCCAATGCTTGATAACTCTTACAGTAAAGAAATTTTTCCTAATATCCAATCTAAACCTCCCCTGGTGCAACTTGAGCCCATTTCCTCTCATCTTATTGCTAGTTACTTGGGGGAAGAGATTGACCCCCACCTTGCTACAACCTCCTTTCAGGTAGTTGTAGAGAGCAATAAGGTTTCCTCTCAGCCTCCTCTTCTCCAGATTAAACAACCCCAGTTCCTTCAGCTGCTTCTCATAAGTCTTGTTCTCCAGACCTTTCACCAGCTTTGTAGCCCTTCTCTGGATGCCTTCCAGCAGCTCAGTGTCCTTCTTGTAGCGACGGACCCAAAACTGAACACAGTATTCCAGATGTGGCCTCACCAGTGCCGAGTACAGGGAGACAATCACTTCCATAGTCCTGACGTCCATGCTATTTCTGATACAGGCCAGGATGTTGTTGGCTTTCATGGCCACCTGAGCATACTGCTGGCCTATGTTCAGCCACTTACTGACCAACACCCCCAGGTCCTTTTCAGCGAGGCAGCTTTCCAGACACTCTTCCCCAAGCCTGTAGAGTTGCATGGGGTTCTTGTTACCCAAGTGCAGAATTGGCCTTGGCCCACTGGTCCAGCCTGTCCAGATCCCTCTGCAGAGCCTTCCTACCCTTCAGCAGATCAACAGTCCCATCCAATTTGGTGTCATCTGCAGGCTTACTGAGGGAGCCAAACATGATAATGTTTTAGCCCCATACACTACTGTGGTCAAGGCACTGGGCTTCAAGAAAAATGTGGACCAGTTGGTTTAGGGGAAGGAGCTATAAGGCAATAGGCATCTACAAAAGTGGCAAGTAGGAATAAAGTATCTAAGAAAAGTGACCTTTTGAGAAGTTGGAATGAATCAAGCTTATTTACTGATGGGAGAAACAATTTTTCAAATATATAAAAGACTGATGCCACAAGAGAGGCAATAAGCTGTTTTCTATTCATAGTGGATAGGACAAGAAGCTTCAAGTACAGCTAAAAAAATGTGGGTTAGATATTAAAAAAACCAAAAAACAAAAAACAAAAAACAGACAGAAAAACAAACAAAGAAAAGGCAAAAAACTTTCAAATGGCAAGAACAGCAAGTGCTGGAATAGATTACCTGAAGACTCTAAGAAACAGATTGGACAAACCTCTGTCTGTATTCCTTGGAATGAGGCTTGGGCTACCTGATCTCTTCAGGTCATTTTCTGTGCCTTTTTTTGAGGATTAGGACTTGTATTCCTTAAAGACCCACACCCTCTCTCAGTCCAAATTTGGTATGAATATATGATACCTTGAAGTTCTCAGTTCTTTATCTGCAATAAAATTTTGCCGGCCTGTAAGCCCCACTGTCCCATGGCTGTTTGTATTTTGGTATTTGCACTCTCCAAATTGGAATAATATTTTGCTGTTTCTGCTTTTGTATGCTGAAGGAGTAGCTGTTTACCTAATGGAGTTATTTCCTGCAAAGCAAACAAGAAACAATTCTGTTTTAGGCCAGTTCTACTTCTTTGCTTAATCTGTTTTCAGATGCACCCTCAGAATACAGGTGGTGTTAGGAAGGAGACGAATATCTGGAAAATGCCAATTTAGGGGCATAAGATGCTTTCACATTCAGTCTGAGAATATACTTGCCACCTGTGAGTCAGCAGTGTCAAACAGCCATGCAGCAGAAGGGAAAATGATAAAATAAAAAAGGACAGAAGTGACAAAACTAGTGCAAATTATGTAATGGTTTCTCCTTTTATCAAAATAATTTCAAGCCTTAATGAGCTTTGCCAGCCAGCAGTAACATTTTAAGGTGTTATATTAATATGAATTAATTCAATTTTGTTAGTTTTGATATAGTGTTATTTTTCAGTAACATTATTAATATCTAGATGACATTTATCACCGGTACTAAGTAGTGGAAGTACTGAAAAAGGTTCAATGTGGTTTTTAAGATGTAAAAGAAGAGAAAAAACTTTTTATTGCATGAAATGAGATCATATCAATGAAATATGTTGTTACAAGATGGAGATCCCTTGGTCCCATGTAGAAAGGCTGGGAGACTTGCCAGAAATGAGGTATCTATTTGTAATGGAGCTGTGTGATCCTATACAGTTTATTACTGCTAATTTATTTATCTTCAGACTGATTCATATGTCCTAGCAATTTTAAGGTCTTGCAGTATCATCTGGGTTAAACTCTGTATAATATAGGGTCTTTCTGACTTTATGTAGCTACCCTTGTATTGAGCTAGTGCTTACCTTAAAGTGCATCTTCTAGAAGTGTTTGGTCTTCATTTACAGATGTGGAAGGACACAGAAGCCACATTTCACTCTAACTTCATCAGTAGTTAATGACCCTCATTGCTGAAAAATGTAATTAAGCTCTGTTTCTAATATGAATTTGTCTGGCTTCAGTTTCCAGGCATTGCCTCTGGTTTCTGCTTCAGAGCTCCTATTACTTTATTCTTAGTGAGATGTTTATACTCTCTAATGAAGTCACCTTTCAATTCTCTTGTTCAAAACTAATCAGGCAGCTCTTTAACTCTTGCTGTAAGGCATTTTCTCTAGCCCTTTGTTATTACTGTATCTATATGAATTGTTTTGGTTGCATTTTTACAAAAATGCTAAAAGGACAACTGCACATACAGTGTTAACATCTGCCTCCCCAGCGCAATGCAACAAACTAAAATCAATACTTTCACTGTTCTCCTGCTGATTTATTGAAGGTTTGCTCTGTGCCTTTTCATTTCTGTGTCATCATCCTACAAGTGCAGATTCACCTACTTACGGGGAATTTTTTGAAGATGTACCTCTTCAGAACATGCATAGAGTTCTACAGAATAGGTTAGAATATTTTATGTCCACATTTAAACTTTATATTTGCTGGAATAAATTAATTTTGCCTGAATAAACCCAAGTAATTAAATGATTACTGTGAGTGCTAACCTTGCCAGACAGAATTTTTCAGATTTTGTTTCTTTATTTCTTGACAAATCAGTAGCAAAAATGTTGAGTATGATCGGATCCGCACCCTCAGTGGAAATGTACTTTGACAATGGCAGCTATTCTTCTGAGTTTATAGGCTTAATATGGTCTGTGTAGTGCTTTTTAATCAAATTGTTGAAAGTGAAGCCTCCCTCAACCCCTCCCATACTTCCTTTTTAGAAAGAAAAAAAAGATGAGTGTTTGAGAGAGTTTCACTTCCATAATATGTATTTGGCTTTCCTGAAGTCTTTCATGCAAATTAATGATCTATATTCATGACTTGTGATGATGTTTTCACTGCGAACTGCTGGAGATATCTTGCAGGTATCTTCCAAACTGAAGTTCTTTCTGATCAGTTTTTGTATCCAAATTTTATTTATGCCTATTAACCTGTTTTCTAGTTTGACTTGGTTATATGCAGCACATTCCTGTTTGTAACAAGCACAATGATCCATGTATTTTTACATTCGGATTTATTGATAACTTCAGCGGTCGTGATTGGAGACAATCATATTTTGGAATTGCATCATCTGATGGGTTTTTCTATAAATTTGGTCACCTGCATCATACTTAGATTTACTTGACATTGCTTTTTATGGCAATAAGATGCCTCGGTACTTGGGGAAGATGGTGGCCCTTGTGCATTTTAACTTCTGTTTTAGTGTAGGTATTTCTAAATATAGATTTATTGTATGGTTTGGTGAGCTGGAGTTGTCACTATCACTGTATTTCTTGATCATAAGGAAAGAGGAAATGTGTAATATTCTAATCTGACCTGTATAAAACATTCATGGAATCATAGAATGGTTTGGATTGGAAGGGACCTTAAAGATCATCTCATTTCAACCCACCCCCTTGCCATGGGCAGGGACACCTCCCACTAGACCGGGTTGCTCAAAGCCCCATCCAACCTGGCCTTAAACACTTCCAGGGAGGGGACAGCTACAGCTTCTCTGGGCAACCTGTGCCAGTGTCTCACCATCCTCACAGTAAAATATTTCTTCCTAATGTCTAGTCTAAATCTACCCTCTTCCAGTTTAAAGCCATTACCCCTCATCTTATCACTACATGATCTTGTAAAATGTCCCTCTCCAGCTTTCTTGTAGGCCCCCTTCAGGTACTAGGAGGCCGCTATAAGGTCTCCCTGGAGCCTTCTCCAGGCTGAACAAGCCCAACTGCCTCAGCCTGTCTTCATAGGAGAGGTTCTCCAGCTCTCTAATCATCTTTGTGGCCCACCTCTGGACCTGCTCAAACAGGTCCATGTCCTTTTTATGTTGAGGGCCCCAGAACTGGATGCAGTACTCCAGGTGGAGTCTCACGAGAGCAGAGTAGAGAGGGAGAATCACTTCCTCTGCCTGCTGGCCACGCTTCTTTTGATGCAGCCCGGGATACAGTTGGCCTTCTGGGCTGCAAGCACACATTACTGGCTCTTGTTGAGTTTTTCATCAACAGACACCCCCAAATCCTTTTCCTCAGAGCTGCTCAGAATTGTTCAGAATGGTTTCCTGCATTACTGCATGCATCAGGGCTCGTATTTAAGAAAACCACCTGAAGTTGCTTTAGAAAACTGTCCTCCAATAATTGCTGTGGTTAACTGCCCTTGCTTTAAGAACAAAAAGAAAAACCTCAACTATTTTCTGTTCTGAATTTGTCTTGTTTGACCTTTGGCTGCTCTATTGAAGAGTTTGTTTTAAAGCTTTTGTTCCCACAGGTACATACTTCCAGGCAGGAACTGAGCTACTCAGTAACTTCCTTCTTGGTATAATAAATAAAGTTAGTGCTCTGACTTGGTAGTAGGAGGCATTGTTTTCAGTCTTAGTAATTCTTGAAGTTCTTCTTCTTTGACTTCTTAACATTTTGAATTGTGGATATTGGTAGGGACACACCATCTGTCATACTGGTGCCCAACAGAGGTATACTACAATCTTTAATTTTAACCATCTTTCTGTCTAGACATCTAGAAAGTTATGCTACCTTTTATTGTTCCATGCCTATCTAATTACGCACCGTGATTCCATAATTCCCTGTAATTCCAACACTTTTATATAAAATGCCCTTGCCTTTGTTCCTAAATAGCTAGTCTTTCATCATCTTTGTCTCTTGTGTTGATGTCCTTCAAATGCGTGATCTTCCTGTTTACCTTTCTCCCTGGTCCCTCTGCTAGCTATGCCTTGTATCAACAGAAACTGTTTGTCTTCTGGGTCATTGGAGAACTGTTAAATAACAAAGGGCCAAGAACTGTCCTTGGTGGGTCCTACTTAGTCACAATTGATGTAATTAATGCCTTTTTAAAAATTAATTTTATTGTGTTTGTACATGACTCTTAAAATCAAAAATAATGAGTGGATAAAACATTTGTCTTTGAAAATGCCAGATATCAATGCTCTTTTCATATTTAATATTACATTCACATTTTTTTAGCTGTGGATTTCCTATACACATACATCAGTTTTAATACTGGTAGTCATATATTTGGATTTATTCATATAAATAATTTTTGAAGAATTTACTAACTTAACATCTGAAACTGTTGTCTCAAAACTAAGATTAATGTGAAAATCATCATTCCAGTGATGCTCAGAATAAAATTTCTGTTGAATTCTGTGGGGCCCATATTTTACATATTGGGCCTATGTATGTGGAGGCTGCATATCTGGAGACTCTAAATAACATATATATACAGATTTGTTTCTATACTTAATAATTTAATTTATTGTCCTGTTTCCTCAGGAACAAACTGTGGGCCAACCATGCAGGCAGGCCATGAGTAGCCTCAAGTCAGCTGGGAGATCCAATCAAGGCAGGTGACTCACAGGGGTATCCCACACCACTTCATCATGCTCATTATAAAAGGAGGGAGTTCACTAAGGGTGGAGTTCTTCCTGGGGCTCCTTCTTCTTGACCTTCTGCTCTTGCTCTTGATTTCAAGGACTAGGCTGAGTAGAACCTTGTATATTTTGTCAGTTGTTGTGTCAGTTTTGTTATTTCATTAAATCTATTTCTGCTTCAACTCATGGGGCTTCTCCCTTTTTTCCCTGATTCCCCTTCTCAGCTGGGGAGGGAGCATTGAGTGGTAGAATAACTGCTACAGTTTAACCCTGGTACAGGCTAAATGTAGACATTTATTAAACAGTTTATCCTAATACTAATTCTAGGAAAACAATAGATCTTTGTCTTTCATGCTGGCCAACTAATGAATAGTGTGTTAAGAAATATTTTGCTTTGTTAAGTATTTGAATGTGATATCTAAAATTGGGAGACTTGGGAAAAGTGTTTGCCTTTTTCTTCTGTGCTGAAAGCTATCTCATCATTCCTCTCGTGGTTGCAGAGCAAACACATAAGTGAGGGCAAGATCAAACAGGGTTGCGTTAGCTATGGCCAATATAAGGGCATTCTCAGTGGGGTCTGTAACTTACTGTAGGTGTGTAATTGGGTGTTACAGTCCCTAAAAAGTTGGACTTGACAGGTTGATTTAGAGCAGAGCTGTGCCTGTACTGCTGTTAGGATCCAGTCCTCGCAAAGGGCAGTTTGGCACTCCTGGGGGAGCTGCCCAGAGCTGTCAGGGAGATGGTTGACACCAGGGATGTGTCTGCTGCTTCACCCTTCATGGGATGTGAAGGAATGTGGAACTGTACTTGATGTACCTCTAGAGGGCTGAGGCCAACACTTTGATGGGCAGCTATTGGAGCCTTTTTCTTGACCATAAGTACACTGGCATTTTTGTAATGTATTTAGGATGATTTCCCATGCTTTGCACAGTAGCCTACAAATTGGGATGCTAGGGTTCAGCTCTTCCTTTAGCACAAGTGGATTCAAACCCACAAGTCCTTCTTGCAGGGGAGGCCCTGCTGTTGTTTATGGGCAGACAAAGGAGGGAGGGAAGGAGGATGCCTTCTGCTCCTTCCTCTGAAGCTGGAAAATGGCAATCAAAAAAACCAGGTCTTGGAGTCAAAGGGAGAGCAAACTCATTTTCAGCATGCAGAATATGCTGATGGTTTATTCAATGAACATGTAATATGTTTATTTAACAACCAGGTTTAGTTTATATCTTTGACTCTCATATCACTTAAGATTTGTTATATTATAGAGAGATAGAATAGGAAAACACATTTAATTCAGTAAACCATAAACCTCATTTTTTCCCTTGGTGTCACAGATTTGGCCGTACCTGTCTTTGGGATGCCATTGGTCCCATTTGCACCTACAGCTCAGCTTGTGGCTTGCTCCTGTGTTTTATGCTCTTCCCAGACAGTCTAACGTTAAGTAATGAGTTATCAACATGCAGCAGCATGTGAATATTAAGAAGTTGGAAGCATGAGTGAACCAGAAATGTTTGACTCGCTAGTTTTCATTTTCTTCATCCTTTTTTTTCAGTTGGCCTCACTATTAAACGTATTGAAATGTGTTACCAAATTTAGCATTTGATTTCTGTGAAAGACTGTTTGCCTCAGGATTCAGCTGTAGCTTGCTGCTGGAGGTGTGGGCTCTGAATGCCTGTATTTAGGTCATTCTTAAGCATATTGAAAAAACCCAGGGAATAAGACAGCTTCACTGTTGTCTCAGAATAACTTTTATTCTGTTGATCCTCCTCCTACCATATGATAAGTATGGATATTTCTGTCACCCTGTTTTTTTGTTGTTGTGGTAACAGTTTCTTTGAGGGTTTTTTTTGGTTGTGGGGTTGTTTTTTTGTGTTTGTTTTTTTTTTTTTTTTTTTTTGCTTGTTTTGCTTGGTTTTTTTTGTCTTTAGTTGTTTGTTTGTTTTTGTTTTAAACTTTTCTGCTGTCATTATCTATAATATCTGGAGAATAGAAATAAGCCTTCCAGTTGAGAGCAAAAAGTCTGGTACATGCAATGAGATATCGTTCATAAACTTTCACAGAAAGCTCTGTTTCTGTTAGCCAATTATTATAAACTCTGCCATTAGAATTGTGCGTAAAGGAACAGTGTTTAAACTTCTTTCTCATATAATTAAGATCCTGAATGGATTTCCAAAGCCCAGGCTTTGTGCATAATATACACATGGGTAATCAAAGAAATCCTTCTGAGCCACAAAGTGCTTGGAGGCATTGGGAATGTCTTTGTTGTTTTCTTTCCAAGGGTTTGAAGTGTACCTTTGCAGAGCAGCCATAAGCACCTTCCAGACCTGAAGCACTTGTGTTCTTTAGGACAAACTAATGTCAGAAACATAAAAAGCGAGTAGGCTTTTCGCGAGAGGAAAGATTTAAATGGGTGAGCCAGAGCAGGCGTGCAGCCCCGGCATGGCACTGGCAGGGCTGGCTCAGCCCTGTGCCCTGCACTGGGGCCTTCATCATGTGGTGAGGGAGCAGGAGCTGGAGCGCTGCCAGCCGAGGATCTGGAGAGAACAATGGCCTTGTGATTAAGCTAGAGTGCCACGGAGTTTTTCTTTCCTTCACCTTGTTCAACCTTTACCTCTGTTGAACTCCCTCTGTAGCTTCATATCTGGCCCAGCCGCAGACATGCAAGCTCTTGGCAATGTGCTGGTCTGGAAAGGAAAGCATGAGGAGGCGACAGAACTGGTTATGATTTGTGTATTGCATTCATTTGTTTATAATATTCCCTTCTGAATGTCTAGGCACATGTACAGGCTTCATTAACAATGTATGAACAAAATGTTCATGTACATATGGGAATATGTAGTGTCCCTTGGTCCACTTGTAGCAAAAGCAGTCTACAGAAAATGAGACAGTGATGAAATGAAGGTAAGAGAGCTCAGGGTCAGAGCAGTGAAGCTGTTGGTGAGGTCAGCCGGTGCCCATGCTTTACGTTCAAACTAACGATGTCCTTTGTGATGATTTTGTGTTGCTCTGCTGGGGATATACACTGTATTTCTGCACACAGAAGTATGTGTTGTAGCTTTTGAGTTTTGCATGACAGTTGATCACGGTGCATAAGATAGGGTGAACTTCAGGGTTCCTTCTGGGGTTTGTAAATGCTCCCTTAGGAATTCATATGTAAGATTTCTGTTCAAGCTGTCTTAATTTTTCATGATGGAAGGATCAGTGTCTTAAGCTTGTTCCTAGTAAATGTAAAGGTTTATCTTCTACCTGAAACTTACTGTGGGCATTCTTTTTAAGGACACAGTGGTTTCTAGGTTGGTAACTCTTGAAGTGCAAGTTATGTTGAGAATATTTACAGTTTCTTCAAGAAAGAAAAGGAGTAAAACTTGGCTAACAAAGTCATTTGTGTTGTCAAAGCCCTCTTATCATCTCCTTTGTCCCACCTTCATTTACATAGCCAGCCTTGTTATTTCTCACTTGGCTTGATGAGTTCCAGTTTCATTGTTTCTGCAGCTCAGGGCTGGAACTCTTGCACTACCATTAAGAAGGTTATTTGCAGACCTGCAACCACAAAACTATCTATTTTGAGGACAGCCTTGCGTTTAGTTTACTCTTATTTTCTGTAAATCAAATCCTTCATGAGGTGGATGTTTAATATCTGTAGCTAGTGTCTTCTCTACTGTTTTTGCATGTTTATCAATTTTGTGCTTAGTTTTCATCAGGTTTCTCATCCGTTACTTAATCTTAAATGCTTCAGCCTTCAACATTAAGAGCATGGCTTTTTCTTAGTTGTCCTTAAAAAAAAAAGTTTGTTACTGGTAATACAAGGAAGGTCTCGATCCTATCTGTGACATTAAAAGGTGAAGAAAAGTGATGCTGGTATTTGTGCTAGAAGTGGTGTAAATGAGCTTGGCATAGCTGTAGTCAAGGAGGTGTGCTGTGGAACCAAGGCCAGTCCCATCTGATCACTGGTCAAGACAGCTCTGACAGTAGTAATTCCGCTTTTTATTTTAAGGATACTACTGTCTAAGAAACATCAGTAATTGCTACTTATTTCCATTTTTCATTATCTTTGTGTGATGAATTACAAGAATCATATGTCACTAAACATACAGAAACTCTGAATTTTTGGTTGTGAAATCTGGAGTCAAGTTGTCCATCTAGATTTGTCTGCAAATCACGATCATGACTAAAATTAACTTGTGTCAATGTAATGAAACAGATGGAAATCTAGTTTAAGGTAGAAGTAATAAGCTGAACAGCAGATTTTGTCATCTACAGTGATTTGTGTAAGGTCTTTATAGGCTGGGGAGAAAAATGTTGCAGTATTTCTTAAAATTTCCCAATCTCAGATTGTTATATCTTCTCAAGAAATTGCAAACCTCAGGTTTTTTGATAGCAGAGTTACCTTCTGATAGAGAAATCAAAGTTGTATCACATGATCTACATGATCAGGCCTGATCTTTGTGTGTTCCAGAAATGGGAAATGTTTTCACGAGCTTGCTCCCATCTCAGACCTTAATATATCCCACACTTTTCCCTAGTGATGAGTCCTGGGAAAAAAAAATAAAGTGTAAGGGGCCATGACATCTTTGTTTTTGTAATCCAGGATCTTAAACTTTAGAGATAGATGCTAAATTATCATCAAATTTGTAATAATACTGCAATAACTCTGAAGTGAAAATACTTCTGATTCTTAATTTCTAATGTTCTTTCCACCAATTTTTTTCTGCATTACAAAATGAACGGTTTTTATTTTCTTTTCATTTGGTGCATCCCTGTAGTATTAATTTGGTTCATTAGTAAATCAGTTCAAATGAAGAATCATAAGAAAAAGCAGCCATGCTTCACATTTACTCCTTTATTTAGGGCTTGACAGATGTCATGCAGAGCTTAGGAAAAAATATGCAAAGAATAAAATGCATACTGATATACCTGGGGAACTAAATTGTTTCATGGTTTTATGGTTGTCTATTTAATCAATATTTTTGTCTCAGTGATTTCTTTGGGTGTTTTTTTTTATTTTTTTTTATTTTTATTTTATGGATGCTCACTAGATTCAAATGACAGCCAGCAGGTATTTTTCCCAGAACAACTGACCATCTGAAGAGGTCTTTTTTGGCAAGGGGGGAAAAAAATTCAAAATAATTGACTCCAGACAGTGCCAGTTGGCTTCATCAAAAACTGTTAATCAAAATGCTAGATTTAGTTCTCTGTCATTATTGTGAACTATTGCATCTGTACAGCAGATTTCACCCAGACTGTCCCAATTCAAAGTTGGAGTTGCTGATAGTGATAAATATATATATGAAGAAAAATATTTAAAATGTCTGATGTAGTCCTGAGTATTTATTTTCTTCAGTTTAGTAGTTTGTGGTACAGTTAGGTAGGCATAATGGATTCATCGAATGTTCAGTTTTTCCTGGATGCCTTCTTGTAAAGTGTCTGTGCAAAGGGATGTGTTGTTTTGTTTAGGGAGGATGTGTGCATGCACACACAGTCCTAAATACATGTTTGAGGAAAAGTGTCATGTGCCCAGTGTGACTCAGTCATTAAGCATATTAAAATTTCTTTCATAATCTCTGTTTAGTTATGAAGTTCATTTTTTCAAGGGATTTTTTTTTTTTTTTTTTTTTTTTTTTTTATCCCCTCTAGTGTAAACAGATATCTTAGAAAATGTACTTTTATTTCTGAGTTACTCTTTGTGATCAACAGCCTTCTGTCAGGAAAGTAGGTTGTGTAGCAATGACTCCTCTACAGGAATGCATTTTAATATGCTGTTAATGAATGCTTTTATATAGAAACTTAGGAATAGAAATTTATTAGTTCCTTCCTTTGATAATTATGGAGATAGATCTTCTAATCTAGTTTCCTGTTACATGAATATACCAGCTTCACTGTTTCCTCTGGAAATTGTTACTCTTGAGATGACTGTTCTAATTATACTTCACAGTTATGTATAGTCATTTTATTTCACATAATACTCATCTTTTGTAGAATGACACCTGTTTGTTTGTTTGTATCTAGACCATTTATATAGGTGCAGCAGTGTCGCCGTTAAATAGAAATCAAACTTGTGATTTTTTTTCATGAGTTGTGCACATACAAATTACATATTATGTTCCTTTTGCAGGTTTAGTGTGCAGGGTTGCATGTTTTGTTGTATTTTGATGGCTTGCACAAAATACAGAAAATAATTTTCCCAGAGAAATGCTTTTAAAACTCATAAGTTCATATTATAAAGTCTGAGAACTATGTGAAATTTTAAAGAAGAGTAAGTGTGATGAAAGGAATATAAGCAAAAGTTGAGGGATGTCAAGAAAAACCTCTTGAATAATGTGTGACCATGGAAAACAGGGTAAAGGAGTGTTTATAAAATGAGCACATTTCAGATAGTGGTATTCAGAGAAACACAGTTAATTAAAAATTCCCTTTCTTATACAAAATTGAGGACCTCAAATCAAGAAATAACTTCTTAAAGTTTTAAATATGCGTACAAAATTACTTGCTGTTAGACCATTTATGTGAGGTAGGGTCTTGTCAGCTATGAAATGTTAGGTTAAAGTTTTGCTCTCTGCTGAAACAGGTGGCAAATCCCAAATGATGGGACACCAGTCATTTGCGGTACAAGGTCGGAGCAGAAGGCCGTTGGTGTTTTGGAATACAAATGTATTATCTAAGTGATTTTTTCGCATCACATGAACATGCTTTCTTTTGGAGGTCCCAAGAATTTTGCTTAACAAAGAACATCAAACAAAGAAAAAGGATTCTTCTTCACTGTTAAAAGTATTTGGAAACTTTATTTTTCAGTTTTCCTTCCCGGTTGTTTGCACAGATTCATCATCTTGAGTACCTGCCCATTCCTTTCCCAGTCTGTAAGGAAGTACAAATAATGTGGTTAACTGCAGTGCTTCCCAGCTAGTGAATTAATTTTCTTTTCTTGGTCTTTAGCTTTTGTATTTTTACTTTTAATGCTGCCAATGTCAGATCATGCAACTGCTTCTGTCTCACCCATCCTAGCCTTCTACACTGTAGACTGTGTTCTCCTCTTGCTTTTTCTGATTGCCACTGGTGCCATCTCTATCTCGTGCATCATGGTTTTACATGGGCAGAGGATGGGACAAGGTGAGATTCCATAATAAAATGAGAAATTAGAATGTTCTTTAGTAAAAAGCAAACAACCTGGGAACAGAGAGGTGTAACAAGATGATTGTTTTATGGATTTTGTAAGAGTAGTTTGATTCATGCCTTCAACCACAGTAAAGTCCATGTCACAGCGGAAGAAGCTTACTGATTTGTAGCTCTGTCTTTTGCATACTATGTTATTCCTCAATATTTATGAGAAATTAAACTGTTAAATGCATTCAATTGAGTACTTATGTATAAATGCTTGATCATATGTGCTAACATAACAGCCTTTGGTCTCAAACATTCCAAATGAAAAGGTTTTGTAACTGGCAAGCTTCAAATGAACAGTCAGGACACAGGGAAAGATGGGGGGTGGTGGTAATAAGAAAATGGAATGAAGAATATATTTTAATAATAGCAAGCTAAGCTTATTTGCAGTTTTGTTTGGTGAACTACTTGTTCCATGGTTGATACTGCTTAATGAAAGGTGACAAGACAAAATAGGAATGAAGACCTGTGTGGTGGGTTGACCCTGGGTGGATGCCAAGTGCCCATCAAACTGCTCTATCACACACCCCCCTCAACTGAACAGGGGAGAGAAAATATAACAAAGGGCTTGTGGGTGGAGATAAGGACAGGGCGAGATCACTCACCAGTTACCATCATGGGCAAAACAGACTTGACTCGAGGAAATTAATTATTATCAGAATAGGGTAATGAGAAATAAAACCAAATCTTAAAAACACCTTCCCCCCACCACTCCCTTCTTCATGGGCTTAACTTCACTTCAAATTTCTCTGCATTCTCCCCACATCCCGTGCTGGAGATGGACGGGGAATGGGGGTTGTGGTCAGTTCATCACACGTTGTCTCTTCCTCCTCAGGGGAAGGACCCCTCACACTCTTTCCCTGCTCCAGCGCAGGGTCCCTCCCATGGGAGACAATGCTCCATGAAGTTCTCCAATGTGAGTCCTTCCCATGGGCTGCAGTTCTTCATGACCTTCTCCAATGTGGGTTTCTTCCACGAGGTGTAGTCCTTCAGGAACAGACTGCTCCAGTGTGGGTACCCCATGGGGTAACAAGTCCTGCCAGAAAACCTGCTCCAGCGTGGGCTCTTCTCTCCACATGGCCACAGGGCTTGCCAGGAGCCTGCTCCAGCATGGACTTCCCATGGGGTCACAGCCTCTTTTGGGCATCCACCTGCTCTGGCATGGGGTTCTCTGTGGGCTGCGCGTGGATATTTGTCCACTGTGGATCTCCATGGGCTGCAGGGTGATAGCTTGCCTCTCACCATGGTCTTCACTGTGGGCTGTAGGGGAATCTCTCCTCTAGATCCTGGAGCACCTCCTCCACCTCCTTTTTGGTGTCCTGTCCTTGATGGCTGCAGAGTTGTTTCTTTCACATGTTCTCACTCCTCTCCTCAGCTGAAGTTTCCATTGTGCCTTTTCTTTTTTTTTTTTTTTTAGTACTTAGCTATGCTATCACAGAGGCACTACTACCATCACTGATGGGCTCGTCCTTGGCCAGCAGCAGGTCCATCTTGGAGCAGGCTGGCATTGGCTCCATCAGACATAGAGGAAGCTTCTAGCAGCTTCTTACAGAAGCCACTCCTGTAGCCCCCCTGCTACCAAAACCTTGCCACACAAACCCAATAAAACCTGATAAGGTGAGAATGCCTCTATTACACTGTGCTACTGCAGAAGCTTATATTTGGAGGCTAAAACTGGGATGAGTATAATAATATATTTGAACTGTGTTTCAGACTGTAGCATAACTTCCTCAAGTGATTAGAATGTATTTTTGCATCTGATATGAAAAATTTTAATTTTAGTTGTGTTTTCCACAAGATGAGTGTATACTTCATAAAGTATACGGTGAGATGTCAAGAGATCTAAATTAATGTTGTTTAAGTACCAATTTCCTTTGTGATTGCTGAGGTGTCATCCATTTGGGTTTACTCTCCCTTTCTATAAAAGGAAAAATAAGCCCAGATACTTGATTGTCCTATAGTATGGTGGTGAGTAAAATACTGTAAAAATGAAAAAATGTTGGAGAGAGAATGTGTGCTTTAATGGGAGCATTTTGAACATATTGGTAACATACTGTGGAAAGCCTTGGCAGTCTTCTAAGTTGCAGCTAGTTATTAGAGGAAGAAGGGAGTCTTCTTTCATATGTGTACTTTCAGCAAAGACCCACATTTTAACTGTGAAGACTGTCTGTCCTTCGCTTTTTTTGCAAGCGTGGGAACAGCATTTGGACAATACAATTGCAACAGCCTCCTGAAAATGCCCCCCAAAACATTTAATATTTAATATATATACCTACGTATCAAAGTTGTCCATAAAGACACTAATGAATAATTAAAGCAGTGTTATAAACCTAGTCAGTGATGCTTCTTTTTCTGCTGCAAGTTTGTCCCACTGCTCAGACCTTGAATCCACCTAGAAGTTGTTCTGGAGTTCCTTGAAGGTTTTATATGTCAGTTCAGGGTGAAAAGGTTACGAGATAATTTCTTTGATTTCTGCTTTGCTTTTTATGCGGCATTGGAGTCTTATAGTAACTTCTTTTGTGGTCGTTTGATGTGGTTTTTGTTTGTTTGTGGGTTTTTTGGGGGGGCGGTTGTTTTTGTTTGTGTGTTTTGTTTTTGTGTGGGTTTTTTTTTGTTTTGATTGTTTTTTTGTTGTTTATTTTTTCTTTTGGGGTGTTTTTGTTTGCTTGTTTTGGTGGGTTTTTGGTGGGTTTTTTTGAGTTGTGGAACAGGTGCAGTAAATAATTCCCCCACCCTCCAAAGAAACCAGAAGTTTGGAAATTATTAGTTTCAATTTTGCTGTGTTCCACTATCTTCAAGTAATTTCCTGACCCTAAGTTAATGTTATAGAATGGTTTCATAATTTATAGGAAAGACTTAAGCTTCAGCTCCTTCTCATTGTGATCTCATCTTTGTAGAGGAAGAAGCAAATAGTCTTCTCTTGCACTAGAAGTAAAGGGGCTTGCAATTTATTTGCTCCTTCTTCCCATAAACCTGCTAGTAACAGTAGTTAAGACAAAATCCAGAAGAGAGGAGCAACACCAAGGTCCTTACTAGGAATGAGGGATTTAACTACTGATTTCAGGTTTTGGTTTTGGTTTGGGTTTTTTTGATTGAAGGCACTAGGAGGAACTAGATTTTGTACTGTAGACTATTCAGAGTTCTTTGAGCTCTGAATGCTGTTATGAAACTTAGACCTTATGAAAAGATCATAAGCTTTATGGGCCAAGGCTAAACCAACTTGCTGGAAGCCTGGTGTGGCTGGTGCTATATCCTTTGTTCTTTAAGCCTATTTTGTTACAAAAGCACGGAGAGGCTTCTAAACAGTGTGATGTAATTAGATGCTGTTGCTTTGCTTGACTTCATCACTGAGTTTGTTTCCCTCAAGTCTCTGCCATTTTCTGTATCTTCTGTCAAGTCTCCAAACTGTGCTGGGTCTTTGTAAAATAGTCTTTGAAATTAAAGTGTGTGTATGAGTGTGGGAAACACCAAAGAATAAAGTAATGCTTTCTGTCCTTTAAGGCATTGTGTACCTGTGTTAGCCAAGAGTATCAGAAACTTCACCCAGATTATCTATATTTCATTGCCCTTAGTTAAAATTAGTCTCAGAACTAAGGAAGCAATTGAAGACAATGAGGATACAATCAGCCTTTAAATTTATAGATGCAGATTGGTGGCTAGATTACATAGTATCTGCCACAGCTTGTATTGAGGGAAGCTGAATTAGCTGTAGACTTTTTAATGGTATTCTGTTTTTGTTAGTGACAAACTTCATCCTCAGACTTCAGTGCCGTCATTTTTGCTTTTCCCAGTAAGGTGAAGTATCAATAGAAAATGCAGTCATTCAGACGTAGTCAATCTTCCTTTGCATATTAAAAAAAACCTTCAGACAATGGGAACCACGAAGTGCATCACTTATTAAGAAGCTCAGGAGCTGGGACTCTTGCGAAGTACTATGTCTGTCCCAGGGTCTCCTGCAGCTGGTGGGATCTGAGTTCCCAGGGGGATGTAATGCTGTATCACTCACAGCAGTTCTTCCTTGCTTCCCAAAGTAGGAGCCCCCAGTTGCATCTGCGTTTGCCACCTGCGTTGCAGGTTTGGGGCAGCTTTCAACAACTCATGACCACCTCTGAGAGTGTGTTTATATGTTTGCTATTCACAGTGTGTTGCATTTCAAAAAAGTGAATCTGTGTAACAGAGCTTGAAACTCTCCAGTTGTGTCTCCACAATAGGACACATCTGAAAACGTGTATGAAATTAAATTTGACTGACCAAAAATATCTGGTTTACAGTTTTGGATTCTGTGCGAAATTCCTATGGCTTGTCTGTTAGCTCTACAACACACTAATGCAACAAAAGCAAACCTGAGCAAAATAGTGGAGTCAGATATACAAGAGGAAAATCACTTTCAACAGCACAGCAATGTAGATGACAGTTTTTCTGGAAAGATGAGTGCAGAGGCTGTTGTGGTGATAATTGTGTATTGTCTACCTTACTATCTTGTAACCTGTTGTTTATTGTGGTTGCTAGGTTTTGTTTTGTCTTTTTGTTTGTTTTTCCCCCTTGGAGTTAGCATTTGTTGCTCTTCTTCATACTTTAGTTAACTTTTGTGTGTCATTTTTGAAGGCATTTAGCAGCTTGAGCAAGCAGTAGTGGGATTGGAAGAGGTTTGTTGAGGTGTCCAAATTGTTAATCTGAATTTAATACAATATGAAGTGTACAAAACTTAAACTTGTGTTGCAGGTGCAGCAGGCAGACTCTTTCCATGTGGGATGTGTATAATGATTTCTGTAAGATAAATAATTGTGAGTGAGATAGAAATGTGGAGGCCAGCTTGTCTTTCAATGTGATGCCTGCTGGGTAGCACCTTCCCACCCCCTGTAATCAAATGGCTGATAGTGCAGTTATTCGTCACTGTTTCACGTCACAGAAAAAGATTCTCTAAATTAGAAATTTAGGGTATAAACCAACAATGGTTTAAAAACTTGTATCCTGAAGTGCTGGGGTCTGAACCCTGAGCCCTGAATTAAGGTTGACACATGGTCCTTTAAGAGGAGGGGATGAGTTTGCCTTTTGGCTTTCCTCCAAGGTGCAGCCAGCCTTGCAAGGAAAGCCCTTGGGTAAACAAGCCCCAGGTGCCCTGCATTGGGTAAATGAGTGCCAGGTGTCCTGCTTTGGGGATAAAAGCTGGGACCACTTGCCGGAAGGATGGAGTGTCTTCCTCTGAGGTGGATGCACTTTGCAGAGTTTCCCTGTTGGGGAAGGACCTCCTGACTCTCCCTGCAACTGGGCCCCAGTCAGGTTTGGCATTTGCAAACGCGGGCTTTGTGGGGAAACAACATGGGGCTACTTCTATCCTATATGGTCAGCCTATTGACTTGGTTGTCTCCCATCTCTTCTATGGGAGACTTTGTGTCTTTGTTTATTCCACCTATTATTGGTCATGCTGTGTCATTCCTGGGGTCGTTGTGGTTGATGTCAGCTATGTGTGATCTGTTTGACTTGTCTGTACCCCCAGTGATCACCCATATACTGACTTTCCTACGTACAATAGAATCTGATTACTGGTTTGTTTTTCTGCTGGCTGTGTCCTTTGTGCAAAGCCTAGTGATTGGCAAAACATATCCTTAAATTGGAATAAAGAGGTATATCTTTTAAAAATCACTGTTGTGTGGTCTGAATATCTTCTCATTTCTGGAGTTCAGTCAGATGTACTGTAGGGTCTCTACACTGTTTTCAGTAGCTGCTGTTCTACATGCAGCCTGGCTTTGCAGCCTGGGTAGGAAATATGTAATATTTGATGGTAGGGTTGCATATGTGCTGAAGGCTGGTGTTTTTCTTACCAGTGGAAGTGTGTCTGACTGGCCTAATTCCTCCCTTAAGCCCCAACAATGCACATGGTGGTTACCTGAAATTTGGTTTAACAGCAACAAAGGTGCATTGATGTTGACATCTACTTCCATGGTTGTCAGCACTAAGGTCTCTCCTGTATTCTAATATTGTAAGAGAATATTTTTTGAAGGTTTTCTTTAGACATCCTAAATGATTGTTCATTTGTAGCTGAACATTTCTCATTGCTGTAAGATATTAAATGCTGTTCCTGTTACTTTAGAAAATAAGGTTTGCAGAGGTTTTGATCAATCATATCAGTGCTTTCTCATCTTCTAGCTGCTCACTGTGTTTTGAAAATCTCTCACTTCTGCAGTTTATTTTGAAAACTAGAAATAAAGGCCACTTAAATTCCATTAGCAGTGTCCTATTTTGCTCTCCATTTCCCTCTTGATATTTTTACTTTCCCCAAAGATGTCTGAAAAAAATAATTTTGTAACATTTAACTCTTGCATTACTATTGTGCATTGTGCAGCACTTTTCTGATATGTCTGCTCTCCTTGTGGGATGTTTGTGCTGCACTGCCAGGTGGTGTTGAGCTTCAGCCTTATGTGAGCCACATCCTTTTTATTGCTGCTGGATGTTTATCCTTTTTTTTTTCTTTCTTTTTTCCTTCTGGGTAATACTTAAAGCTACATGTTTTTTGATACTGATATTCAGAAAAGCATGTGTAAATGAATGGTGCAGTCTAAGTGGTTAGAGGTATAAAAATTATTTTTAAGCATCTCTTTTGGAACTCGGTTCATACTTAATTATATCTGAAGCATGTTTTTCAAAAGGAATCTGTTAGGATGGTTTGTTGTGTGGAAAGACTGATCGTCTATTGAAGAGGATTCCTTTCTCATAATGCTTTCTATTTAACAGTGTGGTGAATTATGTAAAAGTTTATATAGTACTGTATTAAAAAATTCCTGGTTTGTTATTTTGGAGTTTTCTTCCCCTCTTAAAGATTTGAGGAAGACTTACTCCTTGACTGAATTAGAGACATACAGGCAACAACTGTTTGTACACCCAGCACAGGTTTGTGAAGGGCAAGTCCTATTTAACCAGTCTGATCTCCTTCTATGATCAGGTGACCCACCTAGTGGATGAGGGAAAAGCAGTGGATGTTGTCTACCTGGACTCCAATAAGGCATTTGACACTGTTTCCCACAGCATTCTGCTGCAGAAGCTGGCGGCTCATGGTCTAGACAGGTGGACTCTTTGCTGGGTTAAAAACTGGCTGGATGGCCAAGCCCAGAGAGTTGTGGTGAATGGAGTTAAATCCAGATGGAGACCGGTCACAAACGGTGTCCCTCTGGGCTTGGTCTTGGGGCCAGTCTTGTTTAATGTCTTTATCAATGACCTGGATGAGGGGATCAAATGCACCCTCAGTAAATTTGCAGATGGCATGAAATTGAGTGGGAGTGTTGATCTGCTTGAGGGTAGGGAGGCTCTGCAGTGGGATTTGGACAGGCTGGAGAGATGGGCTGAGGACAATTGTATGAGGTTCAATAAAGGCAAGTGCCAGGTCATGCACTTGGGTCACAACAACCCCATGCAGCGCTACAGGCTTGGGGAAGAGTGGCTGGAAAGCTGCCTGGCGGAAAAGGACCTGGGGGTGTTGGTTGACAGCCGACTGAACACGAGCCAGCAGTGTGCCCAGGTGGCCAAGAAGGCCAATGTCATCCTGGCCTGTATCAGAAACGGTGTGACCAGCAGGAGTAGGGAGGTGATCGTGCCCCTGTACTCGGCACTCGTGAGACCACACCTTGAGTACTGTGTCCAGTTCAGGGGAACACAGTGTAAGAAGGCCATGGAGGTGCTGGAGCGAGTCCAGAGAAGGGCAACGAGGCTGGTGAGAGGTCTGGAAAACAGGCCTTATGAAGAACGGCTGAGGGAACTGGGGTTGTTTAGCCTGGAGAAGAGGAGACCTCATTGCCCTCTACAGCTACCTAAAAGGAGGTTGTAGTGAGGCTGGTGTTGGTCTCTTCTCCCAAATTACTAATGATAGGATGAGAGGAAATGGCCTCAAGTTGTGACAGGGGAAGTTTAGGTTGGATATTAGGAAGAAGTTCTTTACTGAGAGGGTGGTTAGACACTGGAATAGGCTGCCCCAGGGAGGTGGTGGAGTCGCTGTCCCTGAGGGTATTCAAAAAATGGGTTGGTGAGGCACTTGAGGCTAATGGTTAGGAATATGATGGGGTAAAGGTTGGACTTGGTGACCCTGGAGGTCCCTTCCAACCATAATTATTCTATGATTCTATGATTGTTTAATAGGAACAGTAGTAGAAAAAAGAAACCTTCTCCCTTTACTCCCTTCATTGCTCTTATTCTGTTGAGTATTAGCAGAGCAAGAGTAAGGTAACTTTTTCTTGTGCCTCACACAACCCATCTTGCCGATGTCTCCCCAGCTGCCTCTCTGTGACCCCAGGGGCTGTGCAGCCCTCGTCCTGTGGGTGCTGGGGAGGAGGAGGAGGAGCACAAGGGCAGTGAGCCCTGAACTGGCCCATGTGGTCCATTTTGGGGAACTTTTGATAAGGTGGGTGGAAAGATTCCAGCCTGTCTTCCCAGTGCCGGGCAACATCTGTGGTGGGGCCAGATAGGAAAAGCCCATTTTGTTTTTTCAAATTAGTCATGCTGCTTGGCAAAGTTCAGCAAATGAGACTTGGGAGACTGTGCTGATTACCTGATGAGGTACGTTGGCTGTTCTTAGCTTTCTTCTGCTTTGGGGATCAAAGATGGTGCACATCTTACTTGGCCAGCCTTCTTTTGTTAACACCTTTTTATCAAGACTGTAGTGTATTGTTTGCCATGCTAGATGTATTTGTAATTTAGAAAATGAAACACTTATATAAACTTTGTGTGCTAACACATCTTCAAGCACAATATGGACTGCTTTCATAGGGAAGTAGTTTTGCATCTTGTTCTTTTTTCTTCTAGGATGAGAAAGCTTGTGAGAAATAACATCTAATTTCTTTAATTCACTTGGATATAAATTGCTCTGGAAGAAGGAGGATAACAACCTGCGATTGCTGAAGAAAAAAGGAAAAATGTAAAAGAAAATAATTTTTAAGAAGAATTGAGGAGTTTAGTACATTTATCTAAAAACAGATGAGATAAAGTATGTCATTCTGCTCTATTTCAGTCACATCGGTTTGTTTCATAGATTTGTTTTTAGTCTCAGTTCCTTCAGGCAGAGAAATTTAAGAAACATGAGATCATTACATCTCTGAAGGTGTGTTACCATGAGCCTTACAGAGCCTTGCAAACTCAGTTACTGTAATGTCTGTATCATCCAAAGGAAAACTTTTGGGTGGTTGAACTAAAATGGCCTCTGATGTGGAATGTGTTTCTTGACTCTTTTAGGAAGTTAAAATGAAGGTGAAAAGAGCTAGTGGCATGGGACAATGGGCTAAACCTTAAATCTGCCAAAGAAAGATTAGAACTGCCTCACTGATTTCAACATTCTCTTGGGATGTGTATGCTCTTGGAGGGGAAAAAGAATAAAGGTAAAGTAGCCACAAAATTTTTTGTACTTGCCTTCATAAAGTACAGTCGTAGAATCATAAAACAGTCCAGGTTGGAAACAATGTTGAAACATGATCTCATCCAAGTTTCACGGGAATGGGAGCCTAGATGAGATTATGTAACATCCTGTCTAATCACATGTTGAAAACCTCCAGTGGTGGTAACTTTATGACATCCCTGGAGAGGTTGTTCCAGTGAATGGTAGTTGTGTGTGTCATGTTGAGATGGGTACAACTTGTACCCATTGCCCCTTGTCTTTTCCATGTGGCTCCTTGTGAAGAGAGAGTCTCTGCTCTCTTAGTAGCTAGCCTTTAAGGACTGGAATACTGTTGTGAGATCCTCCCTAAGCCTAAAAGGTCTAACTCCTTCAGTCTTTCCTCACAGGGCAGGTTCTCTAGCCTTTTGTCATCTTCATAGCCCTCTTTTGGACCCTCTCCAGTCTGTCCACCTATTTCTTGAATTGTAGTGTCCAGAATGGGACACAGTACTCCAGGTGTGGCCTGAGAAGTGCCTAGTAGAGTGGGATGATCACAGTCCAGGATCTGTCTTATCTTCATTACTACAGCAGCATACTGCTGACTTGTGTTCAGCTTGTTGTCCACCAGGATGCCGAGGTCCCTCTCAGCAAGGCTGCTCCCCAGCCACACAAATTCTTGCCTATACTGGACTCTTTGGTTATATTGTCCTAGGCGCAGGACCTTGCACTTGTCTGTTAAACTTCATTTTGTTCTTGTTAGTCCACTCTCCCAGACTGTTCAGGTCTCTCTCTAAGATGGCTCTCCCTTCTGATGTGTCATCAGCAAACTTGATAAGGGTGCTTTCAATCCCATCATCCAGATCATTAATGAAGATGTGGAACAGCATTGAGATCAGTATTGATCCCTGGTTGATGACTTGTGACAGGCTGCCAGCCTGAGTAAAAAACATTGATCACCATGCTCTGAGTGTGACCTGTGAGCCAATTTCCTACCCATCTCTCAGACCGCCCATCCCGTCTATGTCTTGCCAGTTTGCCCAAGAGAAGGCTATGGGAAATGGATTGAACAATTTGCTGAAGTCCGGGTAGACAACATCCAGTGCTCTTCCTATGCCAACAGTAGATGTTATGTTGTTGTAGAAGGTGATCAGTTTAGTCAGCAAGATTTGCCCTTGGTAAATCCATGCTGGCTTTTCCCAGTGGTCTGCTTCTTCTTTTGTTCATTACATCTGGTTTGTTGTGAGCATGCTGAAAGCCCTCAGGTTGCACACTTTTTAACGGTAGAGGAGATTAAGAAAAGTTACCTTGGAAATTATGCTGTGAAAGTTAAAATGGTTCAGCATTGGTAAGGCCCTTTAACCTTCCCTCCAGTTGTTTTTTTTTTTTTTTTTTTTTCTTTTTGAAACCTCTTTTATAAAAATAAAAAGAAGCTTTCCAATCTGTGCATGATACATCAAATAGACTGGCTAGCCATGGTGTAATGTTGTGTGGCACCTGCTGAGCAGGAAATAATTATATTTTAATATATCACAGGAAAAAATACCTAGATGTTAAAAGCAGAATATATGACATCTGCTCAGCAAACAAAAGACACAATTACAATGTTATATTGTAATAACCAAAAGATCATTTTTACTTATTATAAAAAACAATTGTCTGGTGCACCAGGCATTCAAATCAGAGTACTTTTATGAGAAGCACATACGTAAAAAATAGAAGGATTTTTTTGAAATCTCTAAAGGCAAAGAGAAGCTGCTTAAAGATGAAAGCATGAGCCAAAGTAAGTGTCTGTAGTGGATATAAGATTTTTTCCTTATGTGTTTTCATCTTGCAGAAATGAAACCCTTTTAACAGTTACTGTGCTTTAGTATAAATACAGTGATATATACCTGTTTATTAGTCATCATATCTCTGTTTTTTTTTCTTTATTCTGTCCCAGGGCATTAGCAAGAATACTTTTTAGTGGGTGGATGAGGGACTAAATGAACACAAACTGTACTTCTCTTTTTTTTGAGCAAGCTTATTTTCTTGGCAGATGTACTAGATTCCATACGGTAGTGAAACAAACCTCATTGTTTTCAGTTTGGTTGAGACATAATTCTTGTAGGATAATTGGTAGCTTTTGAATAAAAGTCTTGTGCAGAGGAGTTTGCTTTTCAGGCAGAGGAAAATTGCAAAGCCCATTTCCAAGTATCAGATGAGTTCAGTGAGTTGTTTTCTAACTTCTGAAGTGAAGGACGTGCATGTGACTTAGGTACATGTTTAAGAAGAATTTTATACAACTGGGTTTGTTGAAAATTGGTTTGGTGTCATAAAACCCTATTGTGTTTTCTGGGGAGGGAGGGAATACTTTCCATGACTGTTTTCCACATAATTTTATGTTCCACTGGAAATTTTAGATTATTTTCTTTGAGGTGTACAGAAAGATGCCAATAATAAGCAATACAAATGTATAGTTGAAAATGTGACACTGATAACATTTTGGATCTTGTTACTTCTGTTCAGAAGGTCCTTTAAATTGTTTTTTCTCAGCCTTGTCCTTATTCTGTGTAGGTGACCTAGAGAAATGATTTTTTCTTTATAAACCTTCAATAATTGAATGGACAAAATGCTTAGTATTCTGCTGCTCCTCTTCCCATAGACTTTCTCTGGTGAGAAGCTAGACAAGTAAGTGAAGCAACTAGGAGTGGGAGATAAGAAGTCCCAGAATGGGTTAAATCGAGTCCTTCACTAGTGACTTTTTTTTTTTTTTACTACCTGAAATGTCATGGTTTTAAAAATCTACTGAAGAATTGTCCTTGAAGAAATAAAAGTGACAGAATATTCTCAGTCTTCTAACTGTGGAAGGCATCTGGGGGAAGGGGCAACACTATCCTTGCTGCTGCTTCACTGTAAACCTGCAACAGAAAGGCTAAGTAGTTTTCCTGTGGTTTTCAACAAGTTTTTTTTTATCCACCTCTCTTTCAGGGAATAACAGGAAGAATCCCTAGGCCAGAGCCAGTTAAATATCTAGTCCATGTAGAAATTACCTCTGTGCTCTTGCACTTCAAAAAATCTCTTTCCTAACATTAAGAACAATCTGCATCTGTTTGCTTCCATATGCATTGTTTCATTTCTAGTTGTAATGTTATATGCTGTATGGCTAATATTGTAGTTATAAAATTAGGAAGAAAACAAGCTTGTTAGAAGCTGTGTGTTTTCTGGAGCCTAAAACATGAACCTTGTTTTCCCTTCAAGTTTCTGAAAAGGTCTGCAGTGACTTTTTCTTGTGACAAAATTAATAATGGTAATAATGGTTCTGCAACATCAACTAAAATGCAAAATAATCCAAACTAAGATGATACATGGGATCAAATTTTAATCCCCCTCCCTGCTTTGGTCCAGAAAGCAGTTATTTTAGTCCATGTATTTCTTCTGTACAGTTGGTGACGTCAAGCTTGCAAATCTTGATGTTCTATTGGTGATAACGGGCTGCTTCCTTGGAAAGGTGAGGAACATGAAACCAAAACCTGTCGTACACTACAGAGAAATAAATGTGAATGAGTTTTGTTCTTTGAAATTATGAGGAACTCATATGTTAATTCAGTCCTACTTTCATTTTTATTGAGCTTCATTTGATTAATTTACCCCTGCTTGAATATGAAAAGTAGTTTTGCATTTACATTAGAATTTGCTTTACATGGTCCCTGTTGTGGCAGGTTCCCTTTAGATGCTATAAAACACGTGGATTGTAATGGATTATTACTTACTGCACAGTATTTTGGTGTATACCAAAGTACTGAACTGGTGAGTTACATTTTGAGAAAATACCTGATATTGTTGTAAGATTACTACTATTGTGATTGTGGAATGCTTTGCCTTTTTGATTGTGCTCCTGTATTTACTCCTCTAAATCATTCCCTCTCTCTCTCATCACATGCCTGTGCTCTTCCAAATTAACTCGAGGGTACTTATGAGAACTTAATTATGATATGAATAAATGCTAGCAGAATTGTCAGTTGCTAATAATGCTGCAACGCACATGTCGAGTAGTGGCTGAACAGCACTTCCCTGCGAGCGCTTCACAAGGTGGGGTGCCTGAGCCTCATGACTGGATCAAGGTTGCTACATTTACCTTGGCTTTGAGGGGACTTCAGCACTACTGCCTCCTGCATCTCTTGGTCTCTGTTGCCCCCATGGACATGGGGTCTTACAGTGTAGGCAGTCAAGAAGATTTTCCTCACCCATGTCCATTTATTCAGACTCTCATCATGCTGAAGCACATCCTTACCTGGAGCTCAAACATTTTAAAAATGGACTGAGAACAGATGAGAAATTAGTATCTAGTCTGAGGTAGTTTGACCAGGTGGTTAGGTTAGGCTAAGTGAATCCTGGCACATTTGTTCATACTTGCTCCTTCAGGCACGTGTTAACTTCCAGAAACAGTCAGTGGTAAGCGGTGGTTTAGTGGTGTCAGAGACAGAGGTGCAGACACAGGATAAAATAGGAATGGGTATAGGACAAGGGTAAGTCTGAATTTGTAATTTGACACACATGTAAGTGTCCCTTTCAGTGGTCTGCAGAAAAATGACTTCTGCCTCAGAGGCGTGGTACAAAATTTAGTCAACTTGATTGGGTTTACCAGTGAGCCTGGGCTCATTCTTGACTAGCCTTTGGACTAACCAAACAGTTCCTGATTCTGTTGTGGTTTGTTTTTTTTTTTTTTGTCTGTGGTTGCTTTTAAGACTGAAATCATGTCATGTAGCTAGGGCTGCAGTTTTTGTTGCTGCTTATTGGTTTTGAATCTTTTTTTTTTATAATAAACGCTGTAATCTGGAATGTAGCCATTATCCAGTGTTGGATTTGGGTGTTGGGTACTCATGAAGGGAAAACAGGAGCAATATTATTCTTATCTTGGGATTTTCTGATGAGCCAGTGGAATAGAGGATGAAAAGAAGCAGATCTATATAACAAGCAGGGGAATGCAGGGGATGTTCAAGAGGAGGAGGGATGAGAAGAAACCTGATGAAATGTCAAGGTCCTTAAGAAAATGATTACAATTGCTTTCTGCTGTGTAAGACCACAGAAGCTGGCAGAGCAGCTGGTTGGCAGTCTGGGGGGCATAAGTCTGGGTAGCAGTTCTGCACAGAAATAGAGAGGTGTAGTTGATGCTTTTCACTTCGGCAATGTGCTCTGTGAAACCACTCTCCAGCAAAAGTTCTAAAAGAGGATAAATATGTCATGTGTTGCTGGAAGTGACAGTGTGCTTTTAGCACAAGCTTCAGAAGTTATCTGAGGCAGAGAAACTTGCCAAGGTACCTGCACTTTCTACTGCAGTCAGTTTATATATGAGGTATTATGTACTGTCATCCTACTGAAGTCAACAGAGTCCAGAGTAGTATTGACTGGAACAAGCCATCATGGAGTCATTTGGAGTGGAGAAGGGACCTCAGGAGTCCTCTAGTTCAACCTTTCTCAAAACAAGGTCAGTACTTCATTTGAGATGCTCTGGGCTTTGCTCCAGTTTAGGTCTTTGGGCAGCTAGTTCCAATGCTTGACCAGCATTGTAATGATTTTTTTTTTTTTTCAAGGTCATTATAAGGAATAGTACTGTGACACACTCATAAATGTTGACAAAAGCAGGCAGTCCATAGTAATAGCAAAAGAGTGTATCGACACCTGTAGCTTCAAATGTGTAGAAACAGGAGGCAGTTGACACAGTAAATTGTAAGATTCCTCTGGAGATCATGTTATGGAGCAGTCTCGCAAAATAAATGTCAACGTCTGTAAAACTCTGAAGTAAAAAGCTTGCCTCTGTGAACACAGATTTCATACGCATAAAGATTTTGAGGTAAAAGTGATCTGTGATTTTGAAGGATGGAAGCAGAGACCTTGAGAGTCAAATCATAGCTGTTTCATGATAACTGGACTTGTCTCAGTGACAGTTTTCATGAAGGGTTCTGCACCTTTTCCATTACCTTTCTGAAAAGTGGCCAGGAAGTAAAAAATAGTCTAGATGAGGTTTTTATGTAGGACTTGTAAAGTGGCGTGAATGTTTCTTATCTCTACTGTACACTTCTCCTGCCACATCCTGAGATTGAATTGTTTCCTTTCATAGCCATATAACATTGGTGGCTCATAACTTAATCCTGTGATTAAATAGTAAGTGGAGCTACTTCTTTCAGGGTTTTTTTTTTTTTAATTAATCATTTTATGTCAATATGCTTTAGGTTTCTAGTGTTGTGGAATTATTAAGTTTCTACCTTGTATAATTCAGCTTCTTCTAGTTTTCAGTGTTACTCAGTTCTTCCTAGATAATACTTAGGTCCTTTGATGGTGCCCCCCAGTTTGTCACTGCAGATGTCATTGGTGCACTAGCAGCAGTGCTTGTGCTGGGTCATGGCTGATGATCGCTTGTTTGCAGCTTTGTGTGTTTTCATCGGCTTGAAGCTAGGAGTTTTTTCCATGATATGCAAACACTGGAAGTTTTCTTTCCTGATGGATGTTGTACATATTGTCATAACTAGGTGAGACACCTCTATGGGGAGGTCTGAAAGGACCTGTAGGCTGTGTTCTGGCCTGGTCCCCTGTTTAGATTCAGGTTAGTTTTGCCTCCCTGTTGTGTGGAGGTTGGCCTTGACTCTGGGTCAGGGAGAAAACTTGGACTTTTGTCCCTTCTTGGTACAATCTAAACATGTTCTTACCAAGGTATGGTGACCTGGCTTGGCTGACATCCTATATCCATTCATCCTTGAGCTGATTTCCTGTGACCTAAGGCTCCTTTCTCAAAAAACTTCTTAAGGATCCCTGCTATGGGGCAGACAGCTTTGGTAGCCCATGCTAGAAGCCTCCTATGATGAGCAACAGTGATGCCCAGTCAGGTGGACCCTCAGCTTCAATACAGCCAGCCTGTGTTAATACAATGACTGACTTAGCACTCAGCAAGCCTGGCCTCTAAGCTTTGATGCTTGGTTTGGGGTTGGTAGCCCTTTCTCAGCACTGAAATACTTGGGAAGAGAGGGCTCTATGCTTTGAGAGGTGTGGATTCTTCTAGGATACCTTCTGCTTAAAACACCGAGTTGCTTTCATGTGAATTTAACCAAGTGGTTTACTTTGTAAGTTATTTTGTGTACGTGTGCCTGTGTTGCAGGTCTCCGTGTGTGCATGCTTATGTCATAAAACTCTGCTTCTGTGTTTGATTTGTAGGATCTGAGGTGGGTGCCATCACCCAGTTCGGCTGCAGGCCATGGTTTGCTGCCTGGCTAGCAAGGAGCAGAGTAAGGCTGGGCACCTTCAGTGCTGGGTGCTGATTTGGGACAAAACCCTACATCTGGAAAAGTGATAACATCTGCTGGGGTGTTTTTGCTAAATATAATTTTCAGAGAAAAAATATGAATATTCATTTAAATATGCATCTCAAAGGGTTGTGTAGAGAATCACAGCTGGCCTAATGACTTCAGGAAGGAAAAGTGTATTGCCATTGGTTTCTGTACATTCATCTTTTAGCTGACTTAGTTTAAAAAAAAAAAAGAGCCCTTAATATGCAACCAGTTGTGTAAATACTGTTTGAAATGTTGCTGTCATCAGTATATTTGCATATCATCTTTATTTATACTGTATGATTGCTGACAGCCTTGGTTTTTCTTTTGATAACTCCAGTGGGTTAACTAAGGCATCTTCATGTAACAAAGCTGCTCTTCTGTTTGATTGAGCTATCACCCTAGCTCTTTTGGCCAGCTACAGCACAGGGAAGACAGAAAGAGGGAGAAATCTATGCTAGTGTTCTTTCCATTCCTTTTGCTGTTTCATTCTTGAAAATATTTCAGTATTTCTCTTGAATAACAATGCTACCTTCTAGCCTTTGTTTTTCTTCTTCTGAGTACTTCCAAATAGTGAGCTTCACAGCCTCTTTTTTTCTTTTATTTTTTTTCTTTTTCTCTTCCCTCTGGTGACCTTTTCTAGTCTGACACAGCATGGCTACAAGGGTTGATTTGGAGAGCTCTTTATTCTCAATTTGTATTAACTTGCCTCTTAGCCTTCCTTCTGACAAGTTAATAAGGTTATATGTTTTGGTGTGCTCATTGTAAAACATACTGGTCAGTCCATTCAGTTATTCTCTTGGCTCTTTTCTGAACCCTGTTCACCACGTGGGCACCCAAATTGGATATTATTCTCTGATATTGTCTCAAGGGAGCTGTGACAACAACAGAGGTCACACAATCTCTCTAATATACCAGAGTATAGATTCAAGTTTAATTTTATTCTCTTCCCTGCAAGTTTTCTTCATTTTTTTAGCTCTTATGATCCCTGTATCTTCTTTAAAGGTTTTTCAGACTGAAGTTCACCAATCTTTAAGTGCAGCCACCTTATTTTTTATTTTTTAAATTTTGGTAAATCTGTGGCTCTTTATGCGAGCTTTGTTTATTGAAGGCAAATCACTGTCTTCAGTGATCCAAACCACTGATTTTCTAGGCTTAATTATTTATTACCTGATTTTGTATCATCAGATATGCAAGTAGTAATTTTTTTTTTCCAAGTAGTTTAATGAAAACACTGGAGATAGTAGAATGTTGATAGAAATATAGTCAATCAAAGATGATGTGTTGGTCATGGGCTCAGGGATATTAGAATACAAGTCACTGTCCTCAAATCCTCCTACTTTCAATACCCAAACATGCTGTAATTTTGAGAGTAATGACTAAACTGCCCTGTTTTGTTTAGTTTTCAATAAACACAAGATACATTTAACTCTTACTTCGTAAGGAGTGCAGGTGATTTGTCTCAGAGTTGTTAATTACTGGGCAAAAGAAAGTAGTATTCCTACCTCTTGTGCATGACTGACCCTTCATGATGCCTTTACTGGTATTTTCTCTTCTTTTCTTGGTAAGTGCAACCAATTTCCAGGTTTTCCTTGCAGTAGCTGCTGCCTTTTAGCTTCTTCTTTTGGCTTACAGTATGCAATGTATTTCAGAAAGCACGAAATGGATTTTAGGATGGCACTGATGGAGGGTTTTTTTGTTCATTCAGGAGTATTTTGAGTTTGTTGTGAGACAGATGGTGAAGCTGTGCAGTTTGAATCCAGAAATACAGTCACTGAAAATTGGACTGACCTTATTGCTGCTTCTTGGGTCTTAGCTTCAAGAGAGAAATAAGGTCTCAGGGCAGGGTTGGGTTTCAGACACTGAAGGACCTTTGGGGTGATGCTCTGGGTAGTGTGTTGTCTGCTGTCCAGTTGGAGTTGGGGTCTGGCTTTCTCAGTGAGGCATTTCTTGCCTTCATGTCTTGCTTGAGAGCATCTGTGGCCTCTTACCTCCTTGTGGAACAGTTAACTGAAGTGCATGGATGTTTTCTCCAGAAACCTTAAAGGACCCTGCTGTGTGTTTTGTGGAGACAAGGGATGCCATCCCACAGGCATGTAAAAAATTCATCTTCGTGAAAGCAACATTGTTTCTTATCTAGATGCAAGAAAATAAGTAGAATAAAAAATGTCTGTTGAATGGTTAATGTTTTAATTTGTGTGTCCTGAATTTTTGGCTTTAATTTCATTTTGTATGAATGGCATTCAGGGAAAATATACAGAATTTAAGGACTGGCTGAATTCAGTTCCTATTCCTGTGTCATTTGACTGTATTAAAAGTCCATTTTCAATCTTTTCATCAACAGGTATTGAATGTGTCTTTTGGCAATTTCCGTAATGAATAAATACTTTTTGAATCCTCAGAGGGTAGAATTCTGTCTTGTTGAGATAAGCGTGAGTTTTATATTGAGTGTGTCACCTTTGAGCAGTTTGCATCATCATCATCATAGCTTGGCCATATATAGCACATGAAGGCAGCAAGCACGGTGCCTCTGTTCCACGGAGACTGAGACAGGAGGTATTTTGCCGAAGGTCACACTGCAAGCTGTTGGGCAAGAGAGAAAACAGCCCACAGGTTTTCTGCTCAGCCATGTTGCCTAACTTCGTTGACACCACTTTCATAGCAAGTAGAAAACTGGCAATTTGACAAGATGCAAATAAATACTCTTCTATATTGTTTAACTTTTGAGTATTAAAGTGTCAGTTGTTACAATTCTGATGTATTTAGCAAAACCTGATTGATTTAGTTTTTTAACCAGGCAGTGTGACTCCAGCAAGACCAAAAGCAGTAGAATGCATCATTGCAGAAGAAGTCCTAAAAATATAGATATTCTGATACTGACATAACCAGAGGAATGATTGATAAGATGATATTTTTTAGAAATCCTGCTCATTCAGATTATCTGCAACCATCTTAGGATAGCTTGAAGCCATGATAGATGTGGTTACATTTATTCATGATTCTTTTGTACTTGCTAATAGATCTGAAGCCCAAAGTGATCCAGAAAAACTTTTCGTTAAAATAAAAAATACAGACTTACTTTTTGAATAATATTTTAAGCAGGGGCAAGTGTAAGAGTGAGGGAATGACGCTGGTGACTGTTGCAGCTTAATTTAAAGTCTGTTTTGAAGAATTGAATGGTGTGATTGATGCTGTAGGTAATATACAGAGCTGTAATTCACTTCATTGTGTTTAGATAATGATTTCTGTTGTTTAAAGGGAGTTATTCACTTCATTCACCTACATGGGTTGACTGTGATGTCATAGCTGTGAATGTAAGTTTTGTATCACATTTATTATTAGGAGTTTTGTCATTTTTGTTGTGACAATATGAATGAGGAAGAAAACTGAAGAGGTCAGGATAAAAAGCATAATGAAGTCTCCAAAGACTGCTTGTGCATGGTGTGGGAGTGCTCTTCAATCAGACACCCCGTTGTCTGTATCGTATTTATGTCTTTTTTTTTTTCTTTTTATCAAATCAAGTTCATTCTCTCTGAACTGTTGGGAGAAAATTGCCTGCTGTGGTGATAATAAGGTCTTTGCATATTAACTGTGTGCTAAGTTAAATGATTTATGAACTTATGGAAGAAACTAAATGAGTTTGATATAGGGGGTAGTGGGTCTTTACGAATGCAATAAAAATGTAAAGTCCATGTCAAAGACCTCAAATGAAGTATAATGTTTCTTTTAATAGTCTGTATTTGCTGTATCTGGGACCAGATGTATAATAAAGATGGTGTCACAGAAAGTCACGCTAAGAGTTTCCAAGTTCTGTAGTGTCAGCTCTGCAAGTCTCTGGAGCTGATTTATACTTATCAGGTGGAGGCAGTGGAAGGCAACCTGGGGTTCTGTGAAGGTGTGCAACCTTGAGCATTGTTTTATAACTAATAAAAACTGTACTATAACTCATGGGGAAAAGGGTTAGTAAAGATCTCAAAAGGTTAAATTGTTCTGTCCTCCTGTTGGAAGGCAGGAAAAACGTACCTGGAAAGAATTTTTGTGAGAAAAGAAACCAAGGCTAGGGAGAGTATGATATTTAAAGTGAGTTATTTTAGGTCAAGATCTCTGGAAAACTCAGATTGATGGAAGGACTATTTTTTTTTTTTTTTTATAGTAAACACTAGTCTCAGCTGTGTAACATTGCCAGAGCTAAGCAGTTGCAGAGGGCTGTTAAAATGGGAAACGCCAAGTATCCCTGGCAGATGCAGAGGGCCCACGGTCCCTGCTGAAGTAGCTTTCTTGTTGGATGTAGAGGTGAATTTGGTTAGACGAGGCTCAATTCAGTCTTTTGAAGCTCTGCCTGTTTTATTAGTCATGAAGTGAAATTGTCCCTTGGTTTCAATAGTAAGTATTAAGGTCTAATACCTATTTTCATATGCAAGCCACAAATCTTCTACCTTTCAAAGTTACCGGGTAACCTGTTTTCATGAGGGAACCAGAGTAGGAAAAAAGTATCTTTTTGAGCATAAAAAGTTCTTACCACACTTCTGAAATCCATTTCAACAATAAGCTTACTCTTGCCTGAGGTGGTTTGGTCATTTTTGGTTTTTTGGGGGGTGGGGAAAAGGAAAAAAAAAAGGGCTTTAGCTCTCAACGCAAAAATACTGTCCAGGTCCATACTGGGTTTTCTCTTTACAGTGCCCACTGCATCGACTGTGTTGTACAGGCTGCCTACACCATAGAGCAAGAAACATTTTAAGGGCAGAGGCGGTGGGAGTTCAATAATCAGTAGTTCACTAGAGAGAGGAGACAAAGTGATGGTAGTGTCAGCAAGGTCTGTCTTGTTCTTCGCTTTATGATGATATGTGAAATATTCCTCATTCAGTTAAATGGAAGCAGAAGCTTCTTGCAAGTAGATAGTCTCTTCATCTTTTTGTGATTATACTGCTGTCCTCTCTCCTGGAAGCATTGCTTTTTCAACAGTTGCTCTGCTCTTTAGCAGACTTTTCTTATGGGTGATCTGAAGAATTGCCCTGGTTTCCCAGGCACAGCCCCATGGGCCAGCCATGGCAGGCAGCCCATGAGTAGCCCTGAGTCAACTGGGAGATCCAGTCAGGGCAGCTGCCCCAAGTTGACTCACAGGTGTATCCCATACCATTTAATCATGCTCATTGTAAAAGGAGGGAGTTTACAGAGGGTTGGGAGTTCTTCCTGGGGTTCCTCCTTCTTGGCCTTCTGCTCCTGCTGCTGATCTGAAGGTTGAGGCTGAGTATAACCTTCTATACTTTATGTTGGTGTTTGTATTAGTTTTGTTATTTCATTATATCCATTTAAATTTCAGCCCACAGGGCTTCTCCCTTTTTTTCCCCGATCCCCCTTCTCAACCAAGGAGGGGTCACTGGGTGGTAGAACAACTGCTACAGTGTAACCCCAGATACCGGCTAAATGTAGACAAGAATAACAAAAAGGACAGGTGTGTAACTTGCATGTGAATTATAATAGATAACTTAACTTCCAATAAACATTTATCAGATCTTTGGGAAATGAAGGTAAAACAGAATTGAAAACTGTCTCTTGTTTTTCCTCCAAACTTGGAAAAAAAAATATGTGGTTGAAACTTCCATAAATTTCAGTGTAAAGTTCCCTTTGGGAATAACGGGCATTTATAGGATAACCTGACAATCACTATAGATTACAAAAAAAATTTACTCAGAAAAATTAATTTTTAATATACATACTTAATAATATTTATTTACTAGTAGAATTTATTAGAATAGTATAATTTAATGATGTATACTTTTTTAAGTTTGATGTCTGGAGCACTCCTTTCTGGCCAGCTATGATCCATTTGAGCTTTCATATGATCATTTTCTTTCTTCTCTTACTTAAGTTAGTGTGGGAGCTCTGTGTGTGTGAATGTTTTAGATGATTGAGATAATTGTCCACTTGGGGTTTGTTGCTGTTTAGTGATGAAGGCATTCCATTTCATTTTCTGTTGAGTCTATAAGATGTTTTGACTAACATTCTCACAATGTGTCTTATTTTGCTGTAGCTAGTTAGTATACAGAAGTATACACACAAGGTGTGTAAAACTGAAAGAACCACTCATTAAATCCTTAATAATTGAGATGTTCATAGCCTTACGGAGTTTGCAGCTTAACCTATGCTATTCTACTCTTAATTTGAAACTGTTTTCTCTGTCTAATGAAAAATGTTAGAGATTCATGAGACGTAGTATTGTGTACATTTTTTGATTCTCTCTTCCTTAGTGTTCTCAGTCTCCAATGCACTGACTGCTGTTGACAGTTAATGATGATTTCGCCCCAGTAAAAATGCAGGACACTACTGGCAACTGTGACTGTTTGTTGCAGTTTACTTGTAAGGGGTAGTGGAAAGCAATTTTATTTGAAATTGTCTCATTCTGCTTTTCACTGTATGTTTCCATGGGCACATGTAGGGCTATACCTAAACATGAGAGCAGCAGCAACAGTGTTACGAGAAGTACAAATACCTTGTTAGTAGAAGGTGTGATTGTAAAAGTTCAACTTCACTTATGAAAAAGGAAAGAAGAAAAATAATGAACCCTATAATGTAGAAGTAAGTGGAGAGCATTGACTGACAATTAGTATGCCTCTGTCTCCAAATTTCAAGCTTACTCTTCTAACAAGCAACACTTAGATAGATTTTGTACTATTATAGTCATTTTATCTTCATTAGTTTATACTGTGCTTTTGCAGCACTTTGGATACAGCCATTTTGTCCTCTTATATATGGACAGTTTGCCTGTTGTTGTTTGTGGGAGATTTTTTTTTTCTTGTGGAAAGGCAAGGCGTAGTATTTCGGAGGAAAGAGGGAATATATATATACATTTTAATTTATTTTTCTTTAAACTACCACAAATTGTCAGGGGACTTGGGGGTATTTGGTACCTTGAAGTTGTTTGTGAATTGCTATCTTTCAAAGGTTTTGCAAGGTCGCTATCTTGAAAGGTTTTACAGGCAGACTGCAATGGTCCAAACCATCCTATTTACCGAAATACAGAGCAGGTGAAGTAGAATATGGCAAATTAGAGGTCCTAAATTCTCTGGAGCTACTAAACATTGCACAGTTGAAATCCATTTTTACTTTCTTGTGTAGCAAAGTTCATGTATCTGGAAAAGCTGAAGGTTGGAAGTCTGTAGGTGACACGAACTAGTGTCACCAGATAAGGCAGTTCAGATAAACTGATTTGGGTTCTGTCTTTAGGAACAGCCATTTATATGAGCAGAATGGATTGAAGCCAGCACACGTGTTGAACAGACTTTGTTAGAGTATGTATATAAGGTAATAAATGCTGTTATTTGTCATATATTAGAGAAGAGGAATCCTTTAAGTAATTAAACTGTAAATAAATTAATAAGCCCTTTTTCTTTTTGGAGGTTCTGACCAGCTACAATATGTGGGGTGTATGTGCTGGTTTGATACATTCTTAGAGATTCAACATCTCTATTCTGTGTCTAATTCTGTGTGTATGTGTTTCTACCCTCTTAACCTGCACTGCCCTTTTTTATATAAAAGAACAAAATAAACATTGCTAATTGCTTAATACTTACGTCTGCTAAAAGATTTTCTTAAGCTGTTGGCAGTGCACACACATCAGGGAAAGTAGAAATATTAAACTGCTGGAACTGATTTGGCAGAAACCAAAGCCTTTTCCTAGTAAGAATATTTTTCACTTCAGATTAAACAAAAAAAGCCAGAATGTAACCCTAAAAGTTTGGGAGCTATCTTTTTAATATGAATGAATCTTTAACTTAATATTTATATTTTGCAAACAACATGAGTTGTTATGATGTCACACGTTTTTCCTGAAATTTTAATTGCATGTTCATCAAGGAACTGATTTGACAGAGCTCTAAAGAGCTTAATTATAAGCTTGTGAATAGACACATTGTCATTAGTTTTATTTTAAGATTATGTATTTGTTGTGCTCAGTACTTTTGTAGAATTTGAGGCACAAACCAGACTTTTGCTTTCTTATTGTGCTTCATTGTTCTTCTGGTGAGAAAAGTTTGTGGAAATAAATCTTTTTGTGTTTGAGACTAATTTGGTGTGGATTCTACTCATTTGCCTGTTTTTCAGTGTCACTGACCTCGTGAGGAGTGTGGAGAGGACAGATGCTGCACTCCTGAGTGAACAGGAAATTTTTAAAAGCCGAATGTGCTGATTTGACACCATGCTTTTAGCATTAGAGGCAATTCAGCAAGATCTTGTTAACAGATCTGTGTGGGATAGATTTTCAGTTGCAAACACTTTGCCTCTAAAATCTCAACAGGTTTTTTTTTTGTGTGGTTGGTTTTTTTTCAACAAGCTACCTTCAGTGACCTTGAATGAACCTTGTCAGGATAAGGGGCACCATTTTCTCTAAGCTCACAGTAACAACAGTGAAGACTAAGGTAGTCTTGAAGCCAGTTCATGTCTCTTCTATTCTCAGCCACAGAGCAAAAACGTTTGGTAAAGCAAATATGTCTGAAGGGTTTAAATGAGATTTTAGTTCTGAATTAATCTTTGCTACAGAAAGAGAGGATTGGCTTTTGATCTTCCTAAGGCACCTTTTTAGAACTAGGGCTTTGAATTCTGATGTGTGACTGACAGTGTAGAAGAGGCATGATGAAGCTGGTGGTCTAGGGAAACCTTGTCATCTGAAAGGTCAGTTGGATTGAGGCTGGGAATAAACATTTTTCTGCTAATGCATTTTTAAAATGTAAGGGATGTCAGCAAACAGTGCTGGATTATAGATGTCTTGAGTTGACTCATGAGTCATCTGATGGCTCTTTCAAAGACACAGAGGCAGGAAAAAGAAAAGATGCTACTTGCGATGTTCTAAAATTCAAAAGATCAGACAATGCCAGGGAAATGGCATAAACACTGATTAGAGAAATGTTTTTTGATCTCTTTCCTTTAGATAACTGGAAACGTTGCCTGAGAAGTTTTGGCACATTTATTGTCCGAGATGTCATTGAGATGATGAATTTACAGGTGCTGTGTGACAGGATGCTAGCAGGTGAACAGCAGCACCTAGGCTGGACTGTTTGAGATGGAAGGTTTCATGTGGCATCTAGGACAGTGATCTCCCTCCTCACCATCCACAAGTTTCTTAGGATGTCAGATAATCCAGTCTGTCATATTTGCCATCATGAGGCTTTTAATGTCATTTCTGCATCTAAATTGATTTCAACCTATACTTAAGGTAAAATAAATGCTCTGTTATAAGGAGTTTTAATTGTAAACCTTTGACGTGAAGTGTTTAGGGAGTATTGTAAACCTAGCCCAATGTAAAATCTTTCTGGGAATGAGAGCAAATTGTGTTGGTTTCCACCTGGAACACTTTGAGGTGAGAGGTTAAGCAAGTTGGACGGAGTGATGGCTGTGTGAAAGAGGGAATAAAATAACCAAAGGAAGGAATGGGCTCCCAGTTCCTTGTCAAAATTTTGCATATAAACCAGAGCATGGTCTTCTTTTGCAGATAATAGTTTATTGCCTGTGTCGCTTCTGTGTCTGTATCACATACATTCCTATACTTCTCCTGGTGGTGTTATTCCGACTATCATAGTGTAGGTTGAAGAAAAATACTTTTCTTCTCTTACCTGTGCTCTCATATTTGACATCAGTCCATGGGGGTAATTATACTCCAAGCTTTGATAGTTGTGCAGCTTCTTCTTTTGGCTGTTTTTAAAGCGTGATACCTTGTTCTTTTTGCAGGCTTCACAACTACCCAGCTTTACAAAATGAATCTGTGTTTCTTTGTGATGCTGCTGCTGATCCCTGACAGATTGTGTATATGCTTGTGGCCAAGTTTAGCTGAGTGAAAACCTGTCCTACTTTCTAAAGATTTTTTTCAGGCTGTAATAAATGTGGCTAATTTGGAAGCAGAAAGGATCGTTCAGGATGCCTTACTTGCATGCCAATTTTTAGAGTGTGTTCACAGAACATTAGTGCTTCTTAGCAGTGCTGGAGTATACTGAGTGGCTTTGGTGCTGTACCTGAGTATACTTCTTCAACCTCACCCAGTGCTTCATGAGAGTGTGTGTCATAAGGAAACTTTGAAAGTTTTCTACATAACTCTTTGCACTTCAGAAAGCAATAAATTGTTGTTTTTTACCATATTGCCTTGCAGGATAAAAAAGTAGGTGTGTGCTTTTGTTCATAGGTTAAAAAAAACCCTAAACATTTCTTCAAAAAACATAAGTAATTTTATTTTGTCTTAAAGCAGTTAAGAAACTACTTCAGGTTCATAAAAGGCTAGAAATAAGTCTTACTCCAGTTCCCTAATTCATGTAAGCTAGCTCTGCTTGAATAAAGTAAATAGAATGATAATAGATTAGACTGACTGAGAATCTGAATTACTCTATGCTCTCTGCATTTATAATTTATTTTTTTATTAGTTACATGAAATCCAACAAGTCTCTTTATTCCACTGACACTCTCTATATGTGGGGAAGAATGAAATCTTTCAAACTCCTGCAGAGGATTCTTCTGATGTTTAAAGCTTTTTAGCTTCATCTGTGATGGGTATTTTTTGAAATACCTTTTCCTGTAATGCCTAATTGCATGTTTCAATGTTAACTATGCAGTCCTGCTCTCATAAGGAAATAGGACAGACCTACTTTTTGTTCTTAAATGGTGCCCAAAGGCTTGTAAAATTTCTTCACACATTTTTATGAGAATTTGAGGGTTTTCAGGTACAGGCCATTTTACTAAATTTTACATTTTACTTTTTACTAAAAATGAGATGTTTTTATCTGTGAGTATCTAATGTACCTTGTAAGATAGATGCAACCTACTCAGAAATATCATATGGCTAAGCTTTGATTGCATTATGGATTAATGTTGATTGTAACTTTTTGGATGTAAGTTAATCTTCCTTTCAGAGATGAGTATTTTACTATATTAATCCTTAATTTAGGATTTTTCCTCTCTAATTATTCCTTTTTCTGCTTGAACTCAAGATTTTTATGTCAGGTACGTTAAAAGAATTGTGTCAAACTACGCAGTAAAATAAAATAGTGCCACATCACAAAAAAAATAACTTAGTTGAGGAATTTGCCCTCAACTTATTTTATGATTAATTGTAGATGGACAGGTTGTACTGACAATGTTACAAGTGACTATAGCTGTCAGTATGTAAAATATGCTAGAGAGGATAACTGGCAGTGTTTATGGTTGTCATCTGGTAGCTATTGTTATTTCGCTCTACAGCTTCATCCTGTGCCCTGCAGCAGCACAACAGCAGGTCCAGCTCCAACATACTTTTCTGCTACAATACAAAGTCTCAGGAGCATGCTGCTGGGCCTCAGAATTATTTTGCATTCAGTTAAATAAGTGTTCTAACATTTGCACCTGACAATGTCACTGTTTTCTGTACTTAGATATAAGGATTAGTGCATACGAGAAGTAGATTGTTTTCCCACACTTTTTACATCTTGTATGGAATGCTGCATTAAATTAGTGTACGGCTTGGTACATCTTCTACCTGTATTAAAGTAAATCTCAAAAAGATGAAATGCACCAGTAAGGTCCACCTGAAAACTGTCATAATTTCTGTCTCAATAGCAGATGGAAGCTTTTCATGGCTGGCATTGGTGTGCTGACTGAATGTGTTGACCATTTGTATTAGGAAAGAGCTTGACCTTCAAGCAGTATGAACTCTCAGAACAGTGTTTGACAGGTGTGTAAAAGATGCAGATTGATGTGGAGCGCAGAACACCAGGCTTCTGCTTCATTGGGAGCTGCCTGAACTACTACTAGTCCAACAAAGCATGTACTGCACAACATGCAAAGTTTTAACTCAGAAAATGTGTTTCTATAATCTGACTGTATAAATCATAAGAGTGCATGTATGTGTTTATAAAGATTTCGTAAAAATATGCCTCACTAGTGTTTTGAGAAAACCAATACTTTCAAATGAAGAAAACCCACCAAAATATTAATTTTATACTAATTATCAGACAGTTGCATCTTGTTCTTAGTTTTCTTTTCCTTGAAGTGTGAGCTGGTTTTATTATTTATTTATTTATTAGTTTTTTGTGTTTCGTTTTTTTTTCTGTGAAAAGTTGGAGAACCTTGGTTTCTAAACAGTGTGTTAAACAGGCCACAGTTTTGATAGTTTCAATCTTACAGCTGTGTTCTTCTGGAAGCTTAGATAGCCTTTGTACCTCTACTCCAGCTTTCCCTGACATGCAGTGTGCTGGTTTTGATTGGCAGATCAGTCAATACAAAAAGAATCTTCATGAAATGGCTGTATTGCAAAGTCCTGTTTTCCTCCTCATTTTTACCATTTGTGGATGAATTTCTGATATTCTTAACACGTGTAGTGTTTACCTTTGTGTAATGCCTGATATTTGGTGTCTTTGTTAACAGCAAGACCCTCTAATAATGTGGATGTCTCTTATTATGATTCACATGAGTTTTAATCTTTGGTAGTTCTTTATTACATTGCAACTGCAGAGTAGTCCAGAACTTTGGATTTTTTGTAGGTGGTTATTTCTTTCAGGAAGGAGAAGTAAAAAGGCTCTAATGTATTGTTGACTTGAAATCTGTACGCAATACAACTCTGAAGCAGTTACTTCCTTGAATAGATAGCCTACTTGGCAATATGGGATGGTCCTGTCTCTTAATTACTATTAATTTGCATGAAGCATTGCGTAGTTTAGAAAGTAGGACCCAAACTCAAGTCCCCTTCTCAAAACTCAGACATTTAAGTGTTGATTGCTCATATTCTAGTTGTGAGCCTCTCAGTGTACATCTGCTTTAATTGATAAATGTTAGGATTAAAAAAAAAACCCATAAATCTTGCCCTTTCTGTATCTGTCATGGAAACTATATATTCTTAACTTTTGAAAACAACGGCCTTGCCAGCTTCATACAGATTTACACAGGATTTCACAAGCAATAAACAGCTATGCAGAAAACAGCTTGGCTTGGGAAAGTATTGGTCCTAAGCAGAGAGTCCCTTGCATGACAGAATTCAGTTTCTTCAACTGCAGTTCTAGAAAGAAGGTATAGTGCTCTCACTTCATTAAATACAAATTCTCAGTCTAAAACTATTTTTTCTTGAATGTCCCTAGACTGAGATACTGCTCACTTGTAATTGCAGGTGGACACAATGGCTTATTATCTCTTTAACCTATATTAGTACTGTTTTAAGGCATCGTATGAAACTGTATCCAGAAGTGTCACTGAATGTATGTACTGAATGAAAACTAATAGTAAATGACAATCTCTCATTTTACCTGAATTGATGGTGAGAATGACTTTTAATAGTTTGAAAGTGTTGAAAGTGCCATACGATGGTGTTGCTTCATTCTCTGTTTAAAAATTTCATTTTCTGTTCTGATATTACATACAGTATTACTTTGCAACTTCTCTGAGAGTGGCAGAGGAAAATTCAAATGCTGCATGCATTCAATTTTAGCTTCTCGAGTCTGAGAAAACTTCAGTTTCAGATCCAGGTGATTGCTGTTTCTGTCTTGGTTTAGGATGGATTATTCATTATTTTATGTGTGAACATTGCCAGTCTTCCTAATTAACACTGATCTCTTCTACAGTGTGGTGACTTTTTTTTTATTATTATTTAGAAAGCAGTCTGAAATTCTTCTGAAAAGGAGAGTGATAAAGTGTTTGGAGAAGAAAAGGCATTGTCAGATTTACGTGGTTTTTTTTTAAAAAAAATAATCAAACCTTGTTTTATCGCATTCTGTTATATGTGCTTATCAGAGAAATTAGGATCTCTAATTAGATTTATTGTGGATACATTTGCCTGGAACTGATGCTTTTTAATTTTTTTTCCGAAGGTACTGGATTAAAATTTAACATTTAAGGAAACTATTTCAACTGTGTGGTCTTATTTTCATTGCAGTCAGCTCTGGTGGCTAACACCGGCTTGAGAAAAATATCCCTCTGAGGGTTCCCAGGTTTCTCTGGTGTAGTAGGATTTTTCTTAGAAATTTAAATCTCAGGAGCTAAACAGTTATAATGGTGCACTTCAGAGTGAGACACAGGCAGAGAGGGAGTTGCTTCAGAAAGAACATTCCTTAATACATGGGCATGCACAGGGCGGTCTTTGAACCTGGAATCTGGGGAGGTGAAACATCTGGTAATGATGATGATTAAATTATAGCTTCTTGGGGACAAATTAAGAAGGCATAAGAAGTTGTACCTGTCTAGTGACTTCTGTTGAAAATATTTCAGTGTAGTTGGATCTTTTGTTATTTCAGGTAATTCTAAAATACTTACTTATTGTGGATACTGAAGCTGTTTCTGTAGTTAAGAAGAAGCACCGTTTGCCACTCTGTTTTTCAGAAATGTAAGGTTTTTTCTTGCGTGCTATTATTCGTTAAACTGAACTTCCTCCATGTTCACTAATCTGTTGAATATCTTTGAATTACAAAAAAATATGTGGGCCTTTGTTCAGAAACACACTGCTGTTTCCCAAAGCTGGAGCAAGGACTACCAAAAATGAAAGAGTGGGCAAAATCAGTCCAAGTTTTTGTTGCACTAAGCCCAGAGAAATCCCCCAAAGCAGGAATTCAAAGCTCAAAGCGTAATACTTTTGCGAGCATGCAAATGGACATACAACCACTAGTGTTTTTTCATTGGAAAAGGGAAGGAAAGGTGCTATTCTGGGTCTTTTCAGGAACGTGCTCAACAGCAATTCATCTTTCTTCTTCAAACATGAAGCAGTAAAAGCACTGCAGTGGAGTCAGTAGACTTCAGAACACAAAGATGAGCAGTTGTATATGCAGAATTTAAAGCTGATGTTTAATTTATCTGTAAGAGGTGGGGATACTGGTTTTTCTTATTCATCTTGGAGCAGACAATAGAATATTACAGCTATTAAAAAATGCTGTATAACAAAGCTTATGATTACGTACCGTCTGTGGTATTTTTCAGTAATGTAGAAAGAATTGCTGATCTTCACAATGACAAATGCCTCACATTAGTACAACGATGTCTAGGCCCTCTTCTTCCAAAACTTGCAAATACTCCAGTGGACGTTAAGTATAATAGAGTACTCTGTGGAAGTGAAGAAGTCATTACTGCTTCTGGCAATCTCTGGTTTTCTTTTAAAGTTTCTTAAAATGCATAAAATGAAAAACCTTTGAAAACTGTACAAGCACTGCTTTTGTACACAGAGATAGAGGCTGTAAAATGGATATGACAAAAGATGCGCTGCGTGTGAAATACCACAGTATGGATCATTTTGGGATGTATGACAAAGGAAGATACAGAAGTAGATGATGGCATAGAATGTAAAAGTAAGTGAAGGGGTGTAGTTTACAGAAGGTGTTACAAAACCAGCCAGTGCAGCTGTAGACAACATCCACACAAGGAAACACTTTCCAGCTCAGTGCTAGCCATACTCACAGAGGGTACTGACCAGCTGTAAGTGTTGTAGGTAACTTGAAATACCAAATTGTATACAGCGGCTGGCGGTTTGAGGCAGAGGTTCGTGTGGTTGCACCTTGTGTAGGAGGGGGATTTTCTTGGGGGATGATACAGGTTTTTGGAATTTCTCATTTCATGAAGTTGCTGAAGGTTGGTAACGGACAGAGAAAGTGGGAAGAGAAAAGAATATGCTGCTGTCTCTCCCCCTCCAGTTCTCTCTTTTGCAGAGGTCTAATGTTGTTCTGTATTTCTGTGAGCAGGATGAGTGATGAAGAACACATTATCTGCTATGTTTCCAGGTCACATTTTATCCTTAAGGGCCTTTAAGGATAGGTTAGACAATTGTCAGAATGATGTGGGCAGAGCTGATCCTGCCTTGAGGAAATAGGTGCAGCCAGTAACCTTTTCCAGTTCCAGCCCATTTCCCTATTGCTGCATGGCACCTGCCAGTTCTCTTTTTGACAGCTGAGGGGTGGGGAAGGGCTTGCTTTGTTCACTTTGGGTTTTTTTAATATGGCAACATCTCCAGGGAAGAGGAAACGTCTTTTCCTGTATTTTTACTTACAAACAGGAGGAGGCATCATTACATTAATCTAGACCTGTTGAAACTTAGCTAGAAGCTCCTTAGCTTGGTCCTTCCCTTATGTCTGAGGTGGAGTGTTGCTTTTGGAAAGGCCTCCTGATTATCCTGTGTGTTTTAACATTGAAGGCAATTTCAACCGTTTTATGTAATGTGTTAGAGTACTGGATTGCTGTGCTAGAACACTGTGTTTTATGTACATGCACCATAAAAATGGCTTTGTTGTGAACTGGGCTACAGGATGCTGCAAAGGTATAATTAAAAAGTGTAGATTTCATTATCATTTGAACATCAAAAGACTTGCATAGACCTGTTTTCTAACATCACCTATAGAAGAAATACTGTGTGTTGGCTGTGAGTCTGTCTCTTCCAAGAGAGTTCATTTCTGGCTTCTTAAAAGGCCATAAAAATCCCACTAAGCTCATGGATGTTGTCAGTTTTTTTAAATGCCAGAAGTATGATTTGTACATCTTTAATTCTACAAATATTTTGGTCATCATTGTCTGCAATACAATGGCAGTTTTTAACACCTTCAGTGTAGAACATACCATTCCTGGTTTAGCCATTTCTACCAAAATATACACAAATATGTAACTGTTACCCTTCATAACATGCATGGTTTGGTTTTACTGGTTTCCATTGGGTCATATCAGCCTGGATTACAAGGCACAAAGTGACCTTTCTCCAGCTCTAAATAGATTAGGTTGGTGGCTTGCCACTGGCATTCTTCTTCTTGCTGTGGTGTCCTGGTCCGAGTGAGATGCGGGCTCCTATTTTATTTATTTATTAAAGTGCAGAAACAATTCAAGTTATTGTACTTTGTATCTGAGTGATACTGAAGTATGAGTAATAATACAAGTGAAATGTTGCTTATTCCTAAGTACAGCTCTGCACTCTCTTCCCATCAGAGTTTCAGACTCCATTGGAAGGCCATGTGGTATAAATAGTCGTAAATGATTTGCTATTGGACAAATAACAATCTTCTTAGCATCCCAATACATCTCTTCTTCCCTCCAAATCATCCTATCTAAAGGAAAAAACATGTCATGAGGGATCTTGTAATTTTATTAGGAATTTTTTTTTCTCTTATGAAAAAATTGGTACAAATTATTCCTTTTTTTTTCTACTATGTTGGTGTCTGTTATATATGCCAGAACATGTCTGTTAATTTTCTCGCTTAAGAATTCAGAAAAAAAAACAATTAAAAACCAGGTTTCAACACTACTCAGCAGAACTGCAATGGTTGATGCTATGATGAAGGTTCATATTTTTAAAAAGATATTAATTTACAGAGTATAATGAATAATTAAGTTGTGTTACAGCTGTCAACACAAATGAGCAAAGTACACTTTGCAGTTAAGGATCCTTTTATGGTATTTGCTCTGAACTTTTTCACAATAATTCAATAATTCAGTGTTAGTCTTACTAGCATGAATTGAATTAATGAGGGTTCATTACACTGTATTTCACAATCAAAACCTGATGAGAATTCATGCCTCTTTCTCTGTCATCCTGCACTCTGACACACTATCCACTGTATTAAGTATGGCAGAATATAGATGAGCATAAAATACACAGTAAAAATCACCATTTCAACTAAAATCAAAAGTGACTCTGTTATCTGCTTAACAAAAAGTGGCTTTTATTTTAATTAGTCATCCTATAACATATAGGATGTGGTCTGGTCTATATGGCCCTATCTTGCATAGGCAGGAGATGCATCACTTGATCTCCTGGCTCAGTAGTGAGCACGAGTTGGGACCTCCTGACCTCCAGGAGCCACTTTGACTCCTAAAGATCCATGTGGGTCCACAGAGCCCACCTGCCTCCTCTGCTCAGTTCCTCATATTCAGGAGCAGCATCCAAGGGCTGCAGTAGTGGTACCTGTGCCCATCATGAGCACACGGATGCTCTTGGCATGACGCCTGTGTTGATTCTTGGCTTTCATGAGTAGAAGCAAGAAGATACAGTAGATGAAAGAGAAAAGAATTGATGGCAGAATGGCAAAGGGAATTTCAGAGATGTGTAAAGAACCTAAAGAAAAGAGACATATCTAGATGAGAAGTGTAGGATAATTTGCTAAGGAAAGAAGGTAACAAATTAGCATGGGAGGGGGAATAAAATAGGAGTAAGACACTGTATGAGTGTAAAGAAAAGGGACTGTGGTTGAAATTTGAGGAAAGGATGGAAGAGACCAACAGCTGGTTAGAGGATGAAAGCTGGGTCCCTAGAATCACACAGTATGGATGAGGAAATTGTAATGTGCATGTTTGAAGTGGATTTCAGCTTGTGACTTTGTTAGAATTGACCTCTGATTTTCTGGCTTGCTGTTGAGAACCAAAGCAGAATATTTGTACAGGTTCCTGGGTGCTGTTGGCTGAAATTGAGGCTGATCCTTATTATTAGATAAATTATACCCTTAAAAACATACAAGCTGTTGAAAATCAGATGAAAAAAATAAAATTACTAAAATAATAGAAAATAGGGAAGAACAAAGGCTGTAGTAGCAGGAACGTGGAAAGAAAGTAAGCTGTAGAAAGAGGCAAAGCAAGGGAGGAGCCCAACTGTGGAAAGTGATGGGAGTTGGAGGAAACTGTAATGAGAGGCAGTAGTGTGCTTTCCTCCATCTTGTCATTAGTGTGGGTATTTTTGGTGAAGAGGCAGTGGCAGGTAGCCATGGTTTTGGTCCGTTGGGTTTGAGACTAGGCCAGGATACTGATTGTTTCTCCAACTGCCTCTTTGTACTCTTGAAAGTGATGAGCAGCCAAGTAGTCTCTGCACTTGTGTTCTGCAGTTTTGGGAATCTTACAAGTAGATATGGTCAACTTTGCCAAAGACATGTTTTAATTTGTCATTTGTATTGTGGGAATGTATTGAAAGGAAACCATACAACTTCTTCCAGACTGCCTGAAAGCTAGACCATGATTCTGCAGCATTTTTTTTCTCCATTCATTAGATAATAATGTAAATGTTTGAAAACAGCTTTACACTTTCCCCTTGTCCTTAAAGTGCTGGCTTTGGAAATGATCTCAGCTCTGGTTCTTGGTGAAAAATTAATTGGTCTGGGCTGTCACATAATGCTGCTGAGATGAGCAAAACCAGTGCAAATACCACATAACAGAAAAATGTTTCAATCACTGTTGCCTCTTCCTCTTTCTTTGTACTTTAGAGAGCAATGGAACATGCTGGGATGGAGGAAACATGCCCTGAAGGAAAACATCTGAAAAATGACTTTGTACTTACACACGTTTCACTTAATTTGTGTACGTTTATTCCAGAAATTATGTAAATATATAACGTGTATTTGTAGTAAAAAAGCTAAGTGAGAATTACTTGCAGAAAAATCTAGTGCAGGTATCAAAGTGCTGCTCTGAAGCAGGCTGTCCATGGTGGTGTACTTCTGAGGGACTTGGGGTTTCTCTTTAAGCCTGTTGGAGATGGCAATTTGTTACAAGGGATTAGATTAGGGACATTGTTTGTCTAAACAAAAGAAGAATCAGAGGTGGCTTTTTTCCTTCCTGTTTGCTAGAGCCTTTTCAAAAACCTGACCCATTTAAATTTTTTTTAAAAAAAAAGTTGTAGGGGAATATCCATGGCAACCATAAAGGCACTTAGAGCAAGAACAGTTCCTATTAAGCTTGTATTTTGCAGGCTCAAATTTAGACTGAAGTTCAGATTGCTGATGATCTTTATGGCAGAGCAAAGATATGTATATTAAATATTGGTGAAATACTGTGTGTTGTAAACATAGTCTGGGAGGACATTGTCTCTGTTTTCGTGCAGGATGGTGACCAGCAGCTGTGCCCAGAAGCATAAGAATTTGAATCGATGAATCCGACTGAGATAATGAGAAATGTTAGAGTTGAAGCCCAGATTAGGAAAGGACATCTCAGCCTGGCTACTGGGAAATAAATTCTCATCATTCCTTTTAACTGATCACAAGCTACTGTGCTTATTTTTTGTGGGCTTGAGTGTGTGTCTATGCTGTCCTGAATTATCAGTGGAACCCTGCTTCAGCATTGCTGGCTTCCACTGCAGATGTAATCGTCTCTTCCACCAAGGTTTGGGCTGTATCTTCAGAGAGGGCCAAGCGTGTTCACGAGTTTCTTTTCAGAGGCTGAAGTCCTAGGAGTTATTTATGTGATGGAGGATGTGACATTTTAAAGGAACAAGTAGATGAAATTCTGCCCAGATGCTCAGGGTCTGATTCTGGTTAATGTTGAGATATACGCATACCACATAGGGGTGGATATACATACACATGCTTTGCTTTACAAATCGGATTTATTTTTTTTTTTTGCCTTTTACAATCTCATGCTAAATCATCTCTAAAAATGTTGCTGTATTTGAATAGGGTAGATTATATCATTCATAACTAGTTTTCTGGGAAATAGATGAAGGTATCAGCCATCTCTATTTTACTATTGCTGCAAGAAACATAATGCAATATCTACTTCTTTTAGTTGCAATTTTGATTAAACTTTCTGCTTTCACAATTTATACATGGCTGTGTAACTTGCATATACTGCTGCATTTCCAAGTAATGTACCTTCTAAAATAACAGGATCCTCTCTTATTGTACAGTCTTATATCTGAGGCTGATAATTGTTTAGTGATTTTTGTCATTTCTTTTGATTCCTGCTTAATACTAACTTCTCTCCTGGGCAAGGAACTCCATTTTGGTGACTTCTGTACAATGCACAAAAGAAAAGGCACTTGGTTGGTTAAACCATTAAGAAGCTAGTTTGTATTTAATAAATCACATTTATATTATTGCTTAATGTAACATGTGCCCTTAAAGCTACAAAAAGAGGTAAGCTGTATATATTATGCTGCTTTGATTGAAAGCTATATGTACTCCTAACAGTGTTTCAAACTTGAACTTATTTTAATAAAAAATTAATTTTTAATTTCTTTTTTAAATAAAAAGAAGACTGATAATCCCTACAACAAATTTTAAAGCTCAGTTTCAAAAGGCCACCTGTCCTCAATAAACCTGAAACAGAATACTTTATTGTGATTTTTCACAGAATCACAGAATGTTAGGGATTGGAAGGGACCTCAAAAGATCATCTAGTCCAATCCCCCTGCCAGAGCAGGAACACCTAGATCAGGTCACACAGGAACATGTCCAGGCGGGTTTTGAATGTCTCCAGAGAAGGAGACTCCACAACCTCTCTGGGCAGCCTGTGCCAGTGCTCTGTTACCCTCACTGTGAAGAAATTCTTCCTCACATTTATGTGGAACCTCCTATGTTCCAGCTTACACCCATTGCCCCTTGTCCTGTCATTGGATGTCACTGAGAAGAGCCTGGCTCCATCCTCATGACACTTTTGTAGATTTGCTGACTTCCTTTCAGAGACCTGAGTACAAATGAACATGCTAAAATGCTAGTGCTTTTCTCCTAATCCACTTTGTAATTTTGCATGTTACTAAACTTTGTAATGGTTTTACTGTCTTCGTGCAGAAAATACATCCTTGTTGAATTGAATGGGGTTGTTGGCTGAGTCATAAACCACCTTATGGTTGTGGTATCTGTATTCCTAGCTCAAACTCTGCTGTTGCTTTCAAGGACACAGTACTAACTTGTTTCCTAAAAAATGAAGTAAAAGTAGTGTACAGGGACTTGGTTTCTTATCTGTTGCAGTTTGCTTCTGACAGAAACTTTGTTTTTCTCCTAATCCCTTTTCCCCTTCCTAAGCAGTATTCTGTCCCCATCCTGCCTCTTTCATTTCCTGTTGTCTTTAAAAGAATTGGGGCTTTTTTTACAAAAATGCTAGCAAGGTCAAAGTTTCAGAGGTATTATTTTCTTGTCATCCAGTCCCTTGTCTCATATACCAAAATAGCTGCTTCCCAATTCTGAAATGGAAATGGCTTTCAGACACATAACTAAGGGAAGGATGTGAGGGCAGGCATTTTTTCTGATTTGAGTCTTTATCCGTTCACTCTTTTGTGGAGAGTTGTCTTGACAGAAAAGCCAGAACACAGCAGAGGTGCCCAGGTGGCTTCCAAGGGCTAGCTGTGACATGGAGGGTGAGAACCTGGAGACAGAAGCTCTATTTCCTGCAGTACTGGGGCTGAGTTGGGCTGGAGCTAAGCAGAGCCCATTCATTTATTTTAGAGATTTGGATATGTTTGTTAATTTATTATGCTAAAGTTTGGACAAAGTTGCAAATGAAACTGCTCTCAGGCAGGTAGTACTCAGTTCCAGCATGTATTTCTGTGTAATGCATAGAATCACAGAATGGTTTGGGTTAGAAAGGACCTTAAAGATCATGTAGTCCCACCCCCCGTGCCATGGGCAGGGACACCTCCCGCTAGACCAGGTTGCTCAAAGCCCCATCCAACCTGGCCTGGAACACTTCTAGGGAGAGGACAGCCACAGCTTCCCTGTCCAGTCTGTTCCAGTGTCTCGTCACCCTCACAGCAAAGAATTTCTTCCTAATGTCTAATCTAAATCTACCCTCTGTCAGTTTGAAACTTACCCCTTGTCCTATCGCTACATAACCTTGTAAAAGATCCCTCTCCAGCTTTCTTGTAGGCCCCTTCAGGTACTGGAAGGTGCTATAAGGCTCCCCAGAGCCTTCTCTTCTCTAGGCTGAACAACCCAAACTCCCTCAGCCTGTCTTCACAGGAGAGGTTCACTGGCTCTCTGATCATCTTCATGGCCCTCTCCTGGACTCACTCCAGCAGCTCGATGTCCTTCTAATGTTGGGGGCCCCAGAACTGGATGCAGTGCTCCAGGTGGGGTCTCATGAGAGCAGAGCAGAGGGGCAGAATCACCTCCCTCAACCTGCTGGCCACGCTTCTTTTGATGCAGCCCAGGATACAGTTGGCTTTCTGGGCTGTGAGCACACATTGCTGGCTCATGTTGAGCTTCTCATGTTGAGAATACATGATTCTTTAAAATAACTGGAAGGATATAGTATCAGTATCTAGAAAAATAACTTCTATGATGCTTCCAAAATCCTGAATCTTGTTCATGAATCACACACCTCCTGTGCCAGCAGTTCTTCTTTGATGTGGGAGAAAGAGTTATTCCATTTAAGTTTTTAATCCAAATTTTTCTTTTAAACTAAACAGCACTTGCAATACATGCTTTAGACTTTATTTTCTTTCTTTAATGCTAAGATCCTAGGTGTGGTTTGAGATTTATCATAATGTTTTTAATAGGAAGTAGGTTTAGATGAGTGTTCCAAAAAGCAATTAGAAAGCAAATACCTAATGCGATATTGAGCAGAGAAAGCTTTACTCTGCAACTGTCCAAATGTTTTCAATATGGAAGCACATATCTGTAATAATGTTATTTTTCAACAGAAAGGCTAACTAAGGATGTTAAATTCAGAAGTGAAAGAGAATGTCTTTATGAATAATATATTGCTATAAAATAAAATTATTTTTATTAGAAATACTGTAATAATTATAAATGTGTTTCATAATATATTTTTAGAGATGGTATTTTACGAAATATCATTGTGATAGTCTTTCACAATGACCAAGTCATCTAATGTTTTTCAGAGGCTTAGTTCCATAAATGTGTTTAGTGGCTTGGTCTGTGTTAAAGGCAATGACAAAGAGAGTTCAAAAATTAGATTCCTAAAAATAATATTTTAAAATAACTTTTTTTGTTGAGTATTTTCTGAGGTCACAGGTATGCCAGTGAAGGATGAATGGTAATCTGTCTTTGTTAAGGCTGCATTAAAACTGCAGGAGTCTTCAGAGCTTTTCCTTCTTATATTAAAAAAATGGTTTCAGAGATGACTTATCATTAAAGCAGAGAGAATTTTATAGGTGCTGGGTGAAGATGTGTGATCTGTCCATGGTGGTGTTTGGTGTTCCATAGTAACCTGCATGCTAATGTGAAGAAGCAACTGAAAAATTGCAAAGGCTGTCTTGTCTTTGCAGGAAGTGGAGAATAATCTTATCTGTTGAAATAACTGATGAAAAGATAACTTTTTAACTTATAAAGCAACATTTTAGATTTTTTTGCCATAGCACCAAATAATTTTCATCAATGAAAGGGAATTTGTTTAAACCAAATTACAAGTCAAAACACGTTTAACTTTTAGCATACTTTTTTGCATGCAAAGGAGGTATCAATTGCTGTGGAATTTATTCAGCTGAATGGAGTATGGAATTTAGGTGATTATTGAATGAACTTCTCTTGACTATAAATAAATTGAAACGTGTAATCAAATTGGTGGTTTTTTTTTTATTGTTTTGGTTTTGTTTCTTTAATAATTAGCTACTTACCTGCATAAGCATGCCAGATATTTTATTTGTTGAGGGGGTGAACTGCTAAAGCTCTAACAGTTTTAACATAGGGATTTTTCCAAATTCAAGCATATCTTGATTATTATTCAGTCAGTTTTCTGTGAGTCTAATTTATTAACTTTTCAAGGAACTGGAGCTGGAAGCTTCTAGTAACAAAGTTATAGATGTATTAGAATTCCAGACCCCTGGGGTCAGGGTGCTGTGCTGGAGGATGGGTTAGCATGATGTGTTCAAAAAGATGAGCTCAGTCCCACCTCCAGCTGCAGTGAGGTTTGTCTCTTTTCCTTACCTGCCTGGTGGTGGTGGTGCCCCTTCCTACACCCCTCTTTTCCACATTCTTTCACTTTTGCAGGTATTAAGTGTTTTTCCAGTAAAACTACTGAAAACTACAGGCGAGTTAGGTATGTTTAGTGACGCAGAAATTCTTGAAAGGTTTGGGGACAGATATCAAACCAGGAACCAGGCTTTTCTTGCAGTGAAAGGAAGTAATTCTCAGGTGTGTAGAAGACTTATTCCCGCTAGCTGTTTGTGCACTTCCCCTTTCTCTCCAGCTGGTGATGGGATGCATGAAATCAGCCAGAAATCTTTTGTTTAGCAAGATGGAAATGCCTGGTGACTTCCTGCTGAATTCTCATGACCTAAGTAAATGAATTGTTAATTAAATACGTTATGAAAATAAAATCTAATATAATAGAAGGCTAAACCATAGTCCTTAAAGATACAGAACTTAGCCTTATGTTATGTAATACTTCATACAGTAATAAAATATCAAGTAATAGTATATTACTTAGATAAATAATTATATAAAATAATGACGGAGTTTCTGGAGGACTTATCTAAAGTGCTTATCTGTCCTTATCTAAAGGACTCTTAAGTACGTTGTTTGAATTATTGCAAAGATAGCAAAATCAGAAATTACTGTGGAAAGGAAAACAAAAATAAGTATCTTGATGATGTGGATACAATCTGGGGTTTTGTAAGAGGAAGTAATGAGTATTAGAAGTATGTGGGGGACTGGCAATGTATTATAAACTTAATGCAAGAATCGCTTAATGCAGGATTTCTTTAATAAACCTGAGAATTAAAGATTAGATAAGCAAGCATTTTCTGCTGATCTTTTATGTAAGGCAAAACTGCTTGGAACTCACAATTCTATATGTTTTTATGTGAAACCTTGCTTTAGATTTGGTAGCTGTAGTGGTTGAATTTGACTTAGCTTTAGGACAAATAGGTGAAATAAGTCCACCACAAGAAATGTGTCTGCCTATGTCCTTCTGACATGAAACTATTGTACCTTTGTGGCTTGACTTGGATTGACTTAATCTATTTTGTTTAGAAAAGAAAAATATAAGATGTGCAAGAAAATAAAGCGTTGGTCCAATTGAATGGTTTATTATCTTTATTTATTGTAGAAAGGTTAGTAAAATTAATTCCTTCGGTATCCTAGAGTTAGGTTCCTGGAAGATTCCTGGGGGTTTTGTTCATACATGGATAAAACCTTAGCCTTTATAGTTTTCTGGCTCATCTGAGCTACTAAAGGCATGGTAACAAGTATGCGCTTCATTATTTTGCTCAACCTTGTGTGTAGTAACATCCTGTCAGACTCCTCTATTTCTGTGTCTCAATCAGTTGAGGATTATAATGACCATATAGCTGATGAATGGTGTAACTGGTACATTGATGAGTGATTTAATGCTGTTTGTTCTATCTGAACCTTTCTTACAATACTGAGGTGATATCTTTTAGTTTTTTTCCTGTGAAAATTTCAGCCTGTGAGGGTATTGTCAAAATGGTGGGGAGAAGGAATATTATGCCTCATTTGTTGTGTAAAGTGGAAGGTGGGATGTCCTAGATGAACTATGCTGGATTAATGCTTGTTTCTTTTTGGCGTTTTCTACATCCCTAACCTTCCTGGTCATTTTTAGGTGATGGTAATCTATGAAATCAATCATGAAAATCCAAAGCATGGATTGTGATGGATTCTGTCCTTGCAGTGCTCCAGTATGTGCTCTCTTTAATTTAATAGTGAGCAGATGGTTACAATTTACCTTTCCGGTGCTGTCCTAATAGTATAAAATTCTTGTGAGTATTACAAGAAAAGAAAAAAAATAGCATTTTTCTAAATTTGGCACAGTTCAGCTGCCCCAGCTGTTTCCTTGTTTCCATTCATGAGTTGGATTAGAGGTTAGAAGTGGCTGGGAGAGGTGGTTTTCCCTGTGGAGCAGACTGCAGACCGAGGAGCAGCACAGGGGCAGTGTGGTGCTCATGTGCACGATTCCTTTTGACATTAACGGCCGTTATGAATATAAAGTGAGGCTAGCATGCAGTGATTACACATGAAGAGCCAAATTATTATTGTTAATGATGATGTGTATGTGTTTCAGGGAAGACTAGATTGCTTCTAATGGGTTTTGCTTTCAGTTCCTTTGCTCAATGCAAGGTGCTTCTGGCTCCTGAATTCTTGTTTTAAATAGGATTACCCTCTTCTGCTGTCTGTGAAACATTATTCCTGATTTCTCTCCATTGATTTATGCACTTGTATTTTTGCTGTTCCTGTTTTTTGAGTTAGGTTGTTTGGGTTTTTTTTGTTCTTCAACTCTCAAAGCAAGTATATTTTGACATGTATAACTTGCATCATATATAACCTATGTAAACTATGAGGGAAGGCAATACATTGAGGGAGCAGTTGGCAAGTAATGGTGGATCAAATGCAAGGGAACTGGGATTTTAGAGAAGGGAAGGAAGAGGAGAAAAGGCATTCTGCTGCTAAGGCTGAGTGTGACCAGGCGGTTGGGAAGGTGTGACCACAGTGAGGGGGCTGCTGCTGGGAGGAAGGATTTTGAGCTCTCATTCAGGTAGCGATGTCCTGGGTGGCATGCGTATTTGTAATGGATCCATCAGGTGCAGCAAAGGAAAATCTCTTGCAAGTGGTGAGACTTGCTTGCCAGTTCTGTTTTTATTGGCTTATGGTGTGGTTTCATCATACGCATGTTGTGGTTCAGATGTATATTGCTGATGAGAGAAATAGCCAAGCTATTCCTTGTCCTTCTCCCTAGCTCCTGGCTGTGTTTCCCTGGACCAGTTTGTTGATTCAGTAGAAAGCTACCCCCTCTCCTACCCTCCCTGGCCCCCTGGACCCCATGTTGACATCCCGACCCTCCTTCATTTGGTTATGGAATGGTTGCATGATTGCTAAATGCAGTGCAAGGGAGGGCTGACCAAAGGGACTGTCCCTTTTAGTGGCTTTGGATAAAATTAAGTACACAGGTCTGTGCCTCATGTTTTGACTCGGGTACAACACATGAGGTGTCTGATTTTGTTGTAAGGAGGGCATCCAGTAATCAAATGAGATCTCGGATGAGGACTGGATGTTTGCCTGATGTCTATCAGAAACGTTTGTGAAGCGGGTATATTCATCACTGTTCCTCCAGGCCTATGAGAGCTCCTTGGACCACTCAGGAAAACAATTTGCAAGTCTGATTCACTGATGGGTGACAATCCTTATTGATGTGCTTCCTACCCTTCTGTTTCTCTCTCTGAGTTTCTGTATTTGGCAATCCAGCCTGAGATACTCTCTAGGATGTTTTCCACCCCGTGGAAAATGATGCTAATGGTGAAACCACATGGCAGGTGATGTTTGGATGTTAGCTTGCTTATGGCAAAGTAAAGAGTATAAGCAGCTAAGCTTAAAACACCCACCATTGAAGAAAGAAAGAAAATAAATCTGAATGTTTCATCTGAAGATAAAGATTTACCTGTTACATTGAAATAGTCTTTATTTGCTGCAGAAAACTAAAACTAAAACAAAAATTAAAAAAAAAAAAGTTTTAGAGTTTTTGTTCAGTCTTCCCCATGGACAGAGTCCCGATAGGCTAATTGCCACAGAAATGATATTTGTTAGAAGTGCTGTTGGTGAATCTGAATGGTCTGTATTGTTCAACATAAGTGGAGCTTTCAAAAAAGAAATTTTCCAGAATAGTTTACCAGAAGGAAAAAATTGCTATGAAATTAGTCATATGTCCCAGGGAGCCTTCATAAAGGATCCCCTTCCTCTTTAACCAGGTAAGAGAAATAGGAGCTGGGCATTTTTTTGATCAGAAGAGGCATTTTAACATTTTATTGTTATTTGCTTGTTTAACTTCTACGTACACCTCCTAACAAATCAAAGGAGGAGCTTTGTTGTGAGTTAAACTGAAAACTTAATCTCAAGATCAGACACATCAGTAAACCCAGAGGGATTTGCTCCCTGAAACGTTTCAGAGCAACTCCACTGAGTTAATTTAATTTCTTCCTGCTTTATCAAAGTGATTCACTTGGAAATCAAGTGGGGTTTAACTCTGCCAACTCTGCTTTTGTGTGGTCATCACTTATTGAGCGTGGACAATACTTAACAAAAATTTTTCATTACAGTTTTAATGGTTTCAAGCTATGTTTTTGTTTTCTTTACTGTCTCAAGACTGAGAGGTTTCTAAGGGCCTTCAGGCACCTGATTAATTTATATAATGCACATTATGGTATTGAAAAAACTATCTCCATCTCTGTGAAAGGAGGTACAGATTAAGGCTAGGAATAGCTGGCATAGCAGTTGGTTTGTGCTGATATTTTTTTTTGGCAACTGCCAGCTTTCTGACAACATTTAATATTTGCAGCTGTTCTTAATAGTTCATTAATTTATATGCCTTCAGTAAAGATTTCCTTTCTTTAGTCACAGTAGGAGGACAGGAACTTTACATTGCTTTTATTGTTTCTTCAGTTATTTCTTGGTTGTGCTAAAAGATGTGCCTGCAGTGCAGAAGGGAAGGTTGTTGGGAGCAGAACTGAGTGGGAAAGAATAGAGACTGCATAGCTCAGGGAAAACCATCCAGATTTGATCCATGGGGCAGAGGGAGATAATTACGGCAGGAAGAGAGAGGTGTGAGACAGTGACAGTATGTTGGATTAGGGTCTCCTCTGGGGAAGGAGAAGCAGAAGGTTGCATGCATCTGTTCACAATGCATACATTTTGGTTTTTACCCATCTATCTTAAAGTTTTATTTCTACAGAGATTTGGGTTCACTTTTAAAATGCTAAGTAACTTTAAAAACACACATATCCCTCTTTTTTTCCTTTTTTTTTTTTTTTTTTTTTTCTCTGAAGAGTACCTTGCAACTGTGAGTTTCTTGTAGGTAGACTGTTGGCGGTCCACCCATGTTCACAGTATTAAAATTCCAAGACAGGTTTGGACTTACATACTTGCTCTCATTTTTTATTGTATAGTTCTGGTCTTAGAGAATTGGTAAAGTTAGTGATGAACACTTTATGGAAAAAAACCCTGTATTGTATTTCAGAAACGATGCTTGACTGATCTAAATCCAGTGTTACTAAGCAGGTGGGAGGCAAATGCTGGTTCACTCATCTCACATGCTCTGAGATTGTAATGAGTCAATGGATACTTCATCCATACACCCCAAGTCTCCCTGTCCCAAATCTCCCAGCTGTGCTTAATCTTGAAGAGCAGTGGATTATTCAATTGCCTTGTTATTGGCAAAGATTAGTTGGAAAAGCCTCAAGAAGCCACCTTCTTGACCAGGCAAAGTTTGAAGCTGGCTACAGAGAGGATCCTCCAGATGAAAGTAGGTGAGTCAGTCTTCCTGTGTATTGGACACAAGGGACACGTATTTCTTGAGTTAGTTGTGTTGGGATAGCTGTTGAAATCGGGCTAAGAAAGGTTTCTTACCACTCTTCTGCATGCCTGCAAGTGATAGGGAATTGCTTCTGTTTATGTGAATTCCTGGTCTTGACCGTTCTATTTTATGTATTTTTGATTGAAGGATAACATCAAGATTTAAACTTTCTGTTACTACTATCTAAAAGTATAATTAATACAGCCCTAATGCTTTGACAGGGGAAAAAAGAAAACCTCAAACCAGATGCTGATGTTAATTGGACACTAATCACTTCAAATCATTCATTAGCGTGTAGGTACATTGTTTCCAATCACCTGCAGTTTCATTTCAGTCAGAAAGTGATAAGATAATCTTTTTTTAAATTAGGGTGATATTATAAATTAACCTGTCAATAAATGGCATTAACATTTTCAGCAGTGCAGTTACAAATGGCTGGATTCATAGCACTGTTCTTTAGCCAAAAGAGAAATGTTGCATCCAGTGCTGAGTTGTTAAATACTAATGAATAATTTATTTAATGAATTTTGTCATCCTCTGTTCACAGTGTGACTGGCAGAAGACCAGCCTTCCCCAAATGTTCCACTGTTCAGAATTACTCCAGTTTTTGGGGTCTTATTGCTTCGATTTGGTAGCCAGGTTGCTAACTCCTTTACTCTATAAGTACCTTATCTGTTAACTTCCCTGAGCTGGCTGAGAACCATTTTTTTTTATCAAAGGTTTTGGTGGGAATGTGTATTGGTAATTAGTTTTTAAATTCAGTTTCTGTGGAAGCTTAACATGCATGTTCTGCTGTAAATCTAATTGTATAAACGATCACGAAAGTGAATGTGCAGTGGCTCAGACATCAAAATGAATTAAAAATATGTCAAACTGCAGAAATATTTTATACTTTATCTCGTTGGATTATCTTATCCAAGATTAATGGAACTTTTGGAAGAAAAGTGAACTCTCTCCAAAAGCATTCCTGGAAGAAAATTGGCTTTCAATGCACATTTAGTGTAAAGAAATAGGTAATAAAATTATTTCCAAGATTCATAAACGCTTGTAGTAGAGGATTCAAAACTGTAGGTCCAGCTGTTTATTACTGAACTTGTTGATCGTTGAAGCAGCTCTCTTTAGAAGATGCTCTGCATGTGTACTATCTTTTGACTGGATTTAAAAAAAACAAACACTATGAAGTATTCTGGTGTACTGTGCTGCAGTGAAAATGAACTTCAGAGTCTGTGGAAGGGGGAGCTGTGTTCGGATGGGGCTGGAATTGTTGCTGAGATCAGAAGAGAGAATCCTGAGGCGTACGTGGAGGTGGTGAGCATCATCGCTGCTCTTGTTCATGGGCTGTTGCTGCATTTTAAGCTCTTCTGCTCCTGCTGTTGGCTTGCCCTATGCCCTGCAGTAATCTAGTTTGCAGGAAGACACTTGACATTTTAAGAATTTGTTTTGTGCTTATTTTTCTCTTTGTCTGTCATCTTCTGACATTTGCACATGATTTAAAATTTTGATAGCACTGTCCTTACATCTTACTACATCATCTGCTTCTTGAAGGCTACCAAATCTGCTTCTGTTGGAAGAGATTTTGTTGTGTCTTTTTTCTCCTGCCCTCTAGCAGACAGTTATTTTGGAGGTTGTTACTGAGGTCTGAGGTGATGGTTTTTTTCTTTCTAAGTGTGAGAGAGGCACATGCAGGAGCTCGTGCACAGACTTGAACAGAGGCAGGAGAAAAAGGGTTTTGGTATTCATTGCTGGACCTCTGCTGGGAGCAGTTGTGGGGCCAAGGTCAAAATATTTCAAGTGCAAAATGTGGTTTGCTTAGTTCCTGAACACAGATTGTTTGTCTTACCTGGTCTGTCACAGACTATAGCTTTTAACTGGTCTTTAAAATCAATTGGTGCAATGATGTTCATGGCACAGTGGCTTTTACTGAAAGTCTCCGTCCTGTAGGAAACCAGGACCCAGGTCCTGAATGTGCATGCTTTGAGCAGTAGTCAGTTATTTGATAGCTGGCTTTTTTCCTGCTAACTGTTTCCATGACGTTGTATGTGATGTTACCCACAGGCATTTTGGGATACTGAAGTGGAATTTTTTTAATTACTATTTTTGATTGATTTGAGAGGGCATGGGGAGATATGAGAATCTACTAGGGAAGATTAAAAAGCTCCCCCAAAAAAAAAATCCAAAAAACCCCCCAACAAAATCAAACCAAAAAACCCAAGCCACAAGGATCTGCACAAAGTGATTCAGTTGCATTTATTTTCCCTTTGCAAAATATAACAATTACTTTTTAATTCTTATTTCCTGTCTGAATAATTGCATTTTGTACTCAAATGTGTGTTCTTCTGAATTATTTTCTTCATAATGGACTTCCTGTTTAACTGCATTTCTTCTTCTGTGCCCTTCATAGTAACATAAATATTTTTATTTATCTCCTCTTCCTTATATTTTTTTATATTCCCCCACAGTTTATACATCTCAGCAGCACTTTTTGCTCCCACTTTGTTTTGTCTGAGTTAACTATAAGTACCAAAGACTGTTGATTTTCTGTCAGGTGAAAGTTTCACCTATTTTAAGGAAGACTAAGCAAATTCTATGTTATTGTATAATACTGTAGCAGTGAGGGCAGAAGAAGAACTAATATTGCTCAGGGACTTCCGAAGGATCTATAGCCTCAAGGAAAATGTGAATTAAATAAAAGAAATATTTATTTTTTTACACTTCTAGCGTTGCTGTGACTCACTAGGAGGCAAGAAAAGAAGTTGAGTTTCCTTCAGCCTCTTGCAGAGGCTGTGTATATGCTTTGCTTAGATTGTTGGATGTAAATATAAAACTAAAGGTTGACTATGTGGGGTTTCCATCCTAAGTGGTGAAAGCTGCTCTCAGCTCAGAAAGACAGAGAGCAAGCTGCCTTCTCGGGGAGGTACGGGGGAAATACTACGCTAGATTTTGTGCTCAGAAGGGAGCAAACCTGGTTGCCCAGTGCTGGGATAGTCTGCACATCAGAAAATGCTTCACTTGAGAGAGTGGTCTTCTCTCCCTCTTTGGCAAAAAGATATCAATTTAAATTAACAGCATTTAGCATCAAAAAGGAAAAGGAGTTCACACTTGGTTTCAGCACTTGTGAAAATAGTTTTGCATTCATATTTCCATCAGGTGTGGTTTTGCAAGCTGTGTGGAGAGGTAGGTGTATGCTGGTCTGCCAATCAGTCCCTTTCTCATCTGCCTGTTGCTATTGACAGGCCAATTGTAGGTCTCCACTTCTTCAGTTTTTCAAGTGTTCAGCTTCTCTGGCCTACCTGTTAGGGATTTTAATCTTGAAAACCAAAATCTTTTCAGCAGAAGAGCCTGAATGTACTTTGAAGTGCATATGCCTAAATGAAGGTCTATGGCTTTGGTGGATGGATGCGTTTTGACCATTCATGGTTGATTTATCTGCCAGCCTGGAGTTACTAAATGATTGGAAATTTTCTGAAAGAGAGACAGCACCAACAGGCAAGCGCCTGTTCTGAGCTTGCTCATTATGTCAGACAACAAAACTGTTGTGAAGCTGCATCAAACTTAGATTGTGATTAGTGTCATCACTTATTCATGTTTTGCAAAATAAACACATTTAGATAGTTGACCATGACAAGCATTTCAAGAAGTAATGGTCTTTAAGCGTCAAAGACATAATTAAGATGAATATTGAAAAGAGCTTCACAGCTGTGAGTACAGTTAATCAATGAAATGGGTTCTCAGAAAAGCCAGTGATGTTCCACATCAGCTTTGTATCCTGTATTTTTGGGTCCAAGAAGAATGTTAATACCCATAATTAATACCATACTGAAAGTGCTGGAGACCAGCCTTCTGAACCTTGATGTGGACAGTAACCATCCATTAACTTACTGCCTCTGAAGCCTTTTGGAGAACTGCTGAGCTGTAACACTTCTGGGGACAAGGTGGGTTAATTCACAAGCTTAGATGATTTTTATGTCATTTGTAGGAAGGAGGTTTGCTAATAGGAAGGTGGTAATGGTGTCTTGAGCAGTAACATAATGTACAGCTACACGTCAGTCATGGTACAAATCCTTGGGCTCTTCCTTTACCATTAGATGCAAAATGGATGCTAAACAAGTCTCTGTGCTTAAAACCCTTGTAGTGGATTCACCCCTGACTCCTTCCAAGTGGGACTTTTATAACCACTTTTGTTCTGATAGAAATTTTGGCTGTTATTTTGTTTTTTCAGACCCCAAACCCTGACAGCTTTTCTCCAGAAACACGAAGACCAGAAAAACTTGAGTTACAAAAACTATGTATGCAATTAAAAAAAAAAAAAAGGTGGCCAGAGGCAGAACTACCATGTTTCTGAATATTCATGGTAAAGTGGAAAATTTTGTGCAAGTTAATGTAGCTCCACTGCTAGCATTTGTATGAATCAGGAACATGGGAAGCAAGCCTATCCTACCTTTTGCTTTTCAGTTGATTTGTAGCTGCTTTTACCCAACTGTCCTGATTTGGATAAAACAGAAGCAATTTTCCTTTCAGTGATTTTACTTTTCCGTTCAGTCTCTTGTAAGACTGCACTTTCTGAAGTCGACAACTCTCAATGTTTTTGAGACACTATCTGCTCCTCCGCCTTGAACCAGTCAGACAAGCTAGAAAATTCCTAGGGTCAATCCTGCAGCATAAGTGGTGATTATGAGATGGTGTTTTAGTAAGGACACAGTGACAGAATGAGAAATATGCTATTAAGAGTAGTGAATATTTGGTATATAAAAGAATAAAGAGGAAGAAATAAACGGAAAAAGCAAGGAAGATACAGAAGCCATCAAGAGGAGTTATATTTTCAAGGCTTCATTTTATTGAACTTTTATTTAACAGAGACGATTGTGAAAGATATTGCCATAGAAAGCACTTTCTTTGAACTCAATATTTCTGAGAGATTTTCATTTATAATGGCATTATGTCTGTTCCGTTACTTGTAACGTGCATTTTTATTATGATTAGGAAACTGTATTTTTAAAAGAATAACATTTTCCTTCCTTGCTGTCTTGGAATGGAAGATCTTTGCAACAGACTTCTACCAGTGCAGAAGGTGATTACGGTGTGGAGAATGCTCCTGAAATATAAATAATGTATCGATAGGAACTGTAGAACCATGTAGGTGGAGGCCTAGAAAAAACAAATGTTTGCCAGGCTCTTCTATTATTTATCAAAGCTGGTGAAATCTAGTTGTTACAGCCCAAGATACTTAAAGATCTTGGTAAAAGACATTATTTTTGTAAGTTATGTTTCTTGAACCAAAAATTACAGTTTCATTAGTAATACTCTTTAAAGGATTGCAGGCTATAGGAAGTTGGTTATGGTTTTGTAGTTTGTTTTTCTGTTTCTTGTTTGTTTGGGGTTTTGTAAACAGATTTTAACCCAAAAATTTTTGCTGACAAATTCAGAAATTATAATTTTTTGTCATACGTGGTGCTGATGCAGTAGACAAAATAACTTTTTAATTAAAAATTTTTTTGTATTTTTAATTAAACAACCAGGTTTTCCTCTGAGGACCATAGAGATAGTTTATAAAATGGACTTACCTTTAGGCACATTTGAAAATCCAAGCCCTTAATGCTTTTCGAAGCTGAAATAATTTTAAAATCTAGTTGCTAATAACCATAAAGTTAGCTGTATGCAATATGAACAGAATTATTTTTTTTATGTCGGTGTCACTTGGAGTGACAGGGTTGATTATTTTTTAAATAATGCCAGTTAGGTTATAACGCACGCGTGATATAATGTTCCCATAGAGTACTGAACGTAAATACAAGTGTACAGATAGCAGCTGGCCATAAAAGAAGTAGAATGGTTGCAGGTATGTTGACACATGCTAGTGAGAAGAAAGAGAGCCCTGTAATAAAATCTCATTGAGGATGCAGAGAGTATGTTTCAGCATTAGACATTCTCCTCATGTTTCACATAAATGCACCCTCCTCTCACGAGAGGATGAAGAGTACATTTGCACTGGCTCATTCAAATTGAATGGTGGTAAAAGAAGAGTCTTGAGCAAACACTGAACAGTCTGGCATTTTTTAAAGGCAGGAGAAAGGTTAAGCTGTCTGCTGTTTAAACTGCTGTTTGTTGGATATTTATTTGCTGACCGTGTGTATTGAAGGTGGTGAAAGCATCATTGGCAAGATCTCGGATGGCTGCATAACACAGGTCAGGATTATATTACACTGAGTCTGTTTATTGTAAAAACTTTATATCTTCAGAAGTGTCTCAGTATGCTGGGTTTATATCTGAGGATAGTTAGATTGCATTTTACAGGGAGATAAAAGAGGGTAGAATGTGCCTTCTCTGTATCCTTTCCCTTTCTGTGTCTGACAGCACTGCAGCTTTAACTTTTCTTAGAGCTATAGTAATGAGAAACTCCACTAGATGTGGCATTTAGTAACTAGAACATTTGTTAAAAATAAAGATAAACTTAACTTTGAATGTTTTCTTTCTGTTTTTGCTTGCTGTTTCAAAAATAATGTACAGCTCGCTGACCCCAAACTTGCTTAATTTTCTCCTTAATGTACTGAGTGGCTGAGTGAAAGAGTGTCATAGTCATTCTTTTGGGTGAAGCACAGCATCATCTTGCAGTGCCTTGGGCATATTTTAAAAGCATCAGTGCCTAGGGCATATTTTAAAAGCATCAGTAGTTAATTATAGAAAGAAAAGGTAAGGCTATACGTGCACAATAGATTTAATCTTGTATTACTCGCACAGTGAAAAGATTTATAAGAACCAAGGCGTTTTTATTTTATTTGAAATTATTTGCCTGTTTAACTCTCCTGCCCTGCAGTAAACGCATACACATTACCACCACCTATATATATATATAGCTGATAATCAAAGATAAATACCTTTGCTGTTTCAGCAGGGCATCTGTTTAATGGTATCTTAAGCATTAAGGAAAGCCTTGTGTTATAAACACGCCTGAAGATTTTTCTTCTCTTACTCTGTGTGCATACTCTCTCTGTTTGTTTGTTTGTTTGCTTTTTATTTTGAAGGCACCCTTTCCAGGGCTTTAATGCCAATTTATTATTTATTTTTTTTCCCCTGTATTTCCAAGAGATAGGGTAAAATGTCTTGCAAGACAACTGCTGCAATGAAACTTTGTGTTCCTGCATGTGAAGTCTTGCTTGTTTAGTGAAAGAAATCTGCAATATTTGCTCAAGGGAGCAGTTGCTCTGAACAAATATTCAAAATAAGAGTGAATTACTTACATACACACACTTTTTTTTTTTTTTTTTTAATTTCATCTGTGTATATAAATATATGCTATAGAGATTGTGTCTGGAGCTGGTTTTGGTTTATCTATGCAAAACAGGTGTATATGTTAGTTTGTAAGTGTCACTGCCTTCAGCTGGCTTAGACATACTTCCATGGGCATTCTGGATCAGAGGTTCTTACAGGAATAACATGAACTCACATGCAGCTAATGTTGGGGTTGACTGTCTCCGTTTGGATGATTCACTACAGAGATGCTGTAAGCAGTGACATGTTCTGTACGTGCTTCCTTGGACAATTTGATTGCATTAGTGGTGTCAGGTGAATGGCAGAAACCAAGTGGCCCTGCTGTCATTACTGGTAGTAAACTATGTGTTGGTAAATAAACTTACACAACCTATATAGCGTTTCAGTACTGGAAGGTGGTTTTCTTTTGGTTCTTTTTTTTGTAATAGGAAAAACAATCTTGCAGTGGGTTCTGTGTGTGTACTTTATGTGCTGCAGTGACACTGGAAATTAGAGTAAACCTGGAATCATAAGAATGTAAAATGCGCTCCAGAGCTAGATAAATGCTTTCTGCAAGTTTCCCAGGTATCCCTTAAATAGTTTTCCAGAAAGTGTGGTTTGACCGTATGTTTGCATGAAAGTGCTAAGTGTGCAGCACTTAGCTTATTCTGTCCCACAGATACTTGTTCGAATACTCTCCCCTACCACCCCTCTTGAAGCAGCTCATTGTGAAAACCCTATATGTGATGTTCAGCTTCCAGTGAATGAGGCTGCTATGGAAAAAGACATGCCACAAAGCCTACCAAATTATTATGGTCCAAGGGATTGCTTTATTGCCTCTACAGTTGTCAGATGCTCTTGGTTTGGCTATATTTGTTGCTTGGTACAGTGGAGAATGACAGGCAACTCTGTAGCATGCAAGTGTTTGAGAGGAGGGAAAGAAGTGATGCAAGTTGGGACTTGCACCACTTTCAATACTGGTTCAAAGGCTCAAAGACATGTTTCCTAGGTTGGACAGGCCTCTTTCTATCCCATAAACACAGTGGGTTTTGATTGCATTCAATTTTATGCTGTTAAATTCATGTCACACTGTGGTGGAGGCTGTGTGGTTTTGTTTGATGGTTGTTGGTTTGGAGTTTGGGTATTTTTTGTGCTTTTTTTTTTTCTAATCAACCCATTTTGTTCTCTTCTCTGAAAACTGTGAGTAGAATCCCAGTGTTATCTTAAACATTAATTAAGTTTCATTACCAGAAGATAACTTCTTGCTCTTCTGAAATCTGATGATTAATGCTTTTGTTTACTTCTGAGCGATATGTTGTTTGTCATGTCACCACTGAAGTCCTGTTTCTTTTCTGAAATTGGTGTTCTTGGCTTTGCACAGGCAAACATTTCCTTTTTGTTTGCAGAGCTGCCTTAGCTTCTTGTCCAGAATCCAAATAGAGAATGGAGTTTAAAGTTTGAATTAACCTCAGAGCAATATTTAACAATTGAATGTTAACACTGAGTTTCAGTAAGTTAGAGTTATTCCTTTCTTCTGACTACCTATCAGAAAGACAAAGGTGATGACAGACCATTTTCCTGCGTGTAAGCAGGGTGCTTTCAATAGTGTTAATTAGCTGGTTGTTCCAATAAACTCAGAGCACTCTAATTCCGAATAAATACAAAACTAACCAGTCAATCAGCAGCTCTTCATGTCCGTCTTTCACTGTTCAACATTTTAAACATTTATATTCTAGCAGAGCTGTCAGACAGTTCTCAATCAATATTTACAGTATTTGATTTTCTCAGAGAACATTTATAATATACCTGGAGATATTCTATTTTCTATGCCACCTGTGAGTGAGTTCAGACTTTCACTCATTAGTAAAGAAATGTCAAAGGGGCTGCGTGGTTATCCCTGCGTAATTTCAGGATGGCGATAGAAGAGCTAGCTATTTATAGAGTATATGTCTGAGCTGTCCCAGAGAAGACCTAAACTGGTACATTAGAAGAGATGGAAAGAAAATCAGAGTTAACTTTTTTTTTTTTGAAGGATTCATCATTATCTTTTGGAAAGTGCAGCTCTGCTGCTGATGCCCAAGAAATGGTCCATTCTGCTTTCACAGCAAGTTTGTATGTTGGTGTTTGTATGCTTACATTGTAAATGTAAGTACCGCGTTTGCTTCTGACGGATGCCCACTGAATGCAAAGGCAGACTCTGAGGAAAAGAGTGCTTGTATGCTAAATTTAGTTGGCTGCTTATTCATTTTGCAGATGAGAGAAAAATTCTCTCTTGCTGGGATGTTGAGGATAGCTAGCAACTCAGAGGTTTTCAAAAGCAGCTAGCAACTCAGAGGTTTTCAAAAGCTTTACTTCAGGGAAATTACAGATATTGCTAGAAAAATATGAAATTATTATTTGCAGACTATTCTTAATGTACACTTTTTTCCTAGTTACAATTTAGTTCAGTAAGGAAAATATTCCAAATTGAGGTAACAGTAATAATTGAGGTGGTATTTTAAGTTGCTTTTTCAGTTCAAGGTGTAGTCATTTGGGAAGATTTTGGTCATTTTTCCACCCATCTGACAGGGAAAGTAGAGGTCTTACTATACTTGTAGATCTTGTGAATGGTTGAAAGTTGTGCTTGTGCTCCAAGAAAGAGGGGGTTCAGCCCTCACTCTTTCTGGTGACTAGCCAGGCAGCTTGCAGGTGGCCACAAGTTGCCTTTTTGTCCAGCTGCTCTCAAGGGAACTGTCTGTCTTCAGGGAGAGAGAATTTTTACAGGGAAAGTGAGGTAGCTCCATGTCTGGGGACAGCTGCTTTTGCGCAAGAGCGTCAGTGTTTGGTGAAGAGTCTTCCTTTTAGATCCTGAAGAATGATTTAGGATTGTAATTTCCTTTGGGTTTAGTGTTACTGTTACTCCATGAAGAAGGAACAAGGTCCTCGAACTGATGCACTTACACTAGACTACTGGGTTGTATATTTGGTTCACTATATGCAGTATACATTGGTCAAACTTCATTGAAGAGGATGCCACAGCTGTTGGAAAATGCTGTGAATGAAATTAAAGGGTAATCATAACTCAATATTTTTTTTACATAGAGTTTCTAATAAATTGAAAAATTATTTGCCATTGAAAACAGTTCATTGAAGTTCATGTATTATGTGTATCAAAGGGATTAAGACTATAGGTGTTGTGGAAAGTAGCAACAATACAGTGAAGTCATAGGATCATAGAATGGTTTGAGTTGGAAGTGATCTTAAAGATCATCTCGTTCCAACCCCCCTGCCATGGCAGGGACACCTCCCACTAGACCAGGTTGCTCAAAGCCCCATCCAACCTGGCCTTGAACACTGCCGGGGAGGGGGCAGCCACAACTTCTCTGGGCAACCTGTTCCAGTGTCTCACCACCTTCACAGTAAAGAATTTCCTAATACCTAATCTAAATCTACCCTCTTTCAGTTTAAAGCCATTACCCCTCATTCCATCACTACATGACCTTAAGTTGCTACTACAGATCAGGTTGTCTTGCATCAAATTTTTCTTGATCTTTGAAAATCCTTGTGCAGTCATGGTTTTTGCCAGTTTCTTTGTTAGACTTTTTCCTGCTCAAGATGCAGAAAATATAAATGTCAGTTCCATATGAAGGATTAGCTTTGGGCTTGGAGAAGAAAGCATTAAGTTAATTGAAAGATGGTAAACAAATGACCTTCTTGTGTGTGTTTGTACACATAATTTCAAAAATCTGTTTGTAGAGAAATAAATCTTCAGTTTCTGAAGAAGATCAGGATAAACTTACTACGCTTGTTGAGCATCTTAGCTGCAGTCTTTAGGGTTCTCCAGTTGTCAATTACTTGAGAAAAGTGTTACACAATTTCAGGAGCTAGCAGAATTGCTTCAGAAACAAAAAAGAGATGCCATATTCAGTGCTAAATGAATAACAATTCGTAATAGTTTTAGCACCTGATTTAAATACTTAAAAAAAGGAAAAGGAATACAAGAGAAAATGATGTTTATTGCAAAAGAGACAGCATTTCATAAAAAGTTTGTGGATGCCGATGGTACCTTATCTAAGAACAAGTTCGGTTTCTCAGTTTCAGTGCGGCTATATGAAGTAAAATGCATACCCTGTGAAATGAGGAGTTTCCTCAAGCCCAAAAATATGTTATAAAATAATATTTTTTTTTTCTGTTGCAATTTTTGATCCCTAGCACTACAATTTTTTAATTTCAAGCAAAAAAAACAAACCAAAAATCCCAAGCACATAAAAGGGAGAGGTATTGAACACTCCAAGAGTTGTAACTTGAATGGTGCATCAAAAGCTTGAAAATAGTTGACAGCATTATAAGTTCAGTGTTGGCTGCACTTAAATGCGTGTAAATGCTGCTAGACCACAGGTCGATAGGTCTGTGCAAAGGCAAGGTTTGCCAGAGTCCCAGCTGAGCTCCCTGGGGTGCCGCAGGTAAAGAAAAGGAAAGGTCTGCAGGAACCCCCTGTGTTCAAACACGTGCCATTCCTAGCCATTGGAAAGAAAGGATTTATAGCACCAGCCTGTAACGTACTTATGTACCTTGGTGTCGTAAATACCGTTGTGCTTTTGGTTGAAGATTTAAATATAGGAATTAGCCAAGTGATGTTTTTTAAGCTATAAAATAAATATGCTGGTTTTATGGAAGTAGTGAGCTATTACAAAAACATGTTTTTAACATTCAAGAGGACTCTTTCTTCCAAATTGTAAGAGAATTGATGAAAAGAGACCATAGCATTTGCTGTAAATATGAATTTCAGAAATATTTCTTTTTTTTGCGTAATATGATCATGTGAATGAATATAATCTTAGGAGCACAATAATTAATACACATCTGTCGGTTTAGGAAGAAGGTTTTCAAGAGATGTTTGTAGAATAACTTTGCCGTTAATTAAATCGCAAAACTTCTTAAAGCACTTCCTACAGTTAAGTTGCCTCAATCATGGTGAATAAGTGAACCTGGCAGCTCTGAGTCCCATGAGAGCACCGTGTCACCTCTGACTCCAGAGGGTGGGAGGACAGCAATGGTGTGCAGCCCTTCTGCTTCAGAAACCAAGGACAGTAGCAGAGAACCCCCTTCTGGCTTGGGCAACAGGGACACCAGTACAGTTCATGGGAGCAGCTGGCACTTCCACTGAGATAGGAGACAGGGAGGGTCAAGTCATGGTATAGGGTTGGTAAAATAATCTCATATCACCTCCTTTAATCCCCTGGGTCTATAGAGAGATCTGAACTGTAATACTTCTAGTTATTCGTAGTCATTGGAGCATCTGATTGAACTTCAGTGACTTGATACCTTTTAGAGCTGATATTTCAAATTTTATAAAGGCGTAGGCGATGCAGAGGTAATGTGAGGGAACACTTAGTTCATCTGAAAGGGCTTTGCCAAAAAAAAAAAAAAGCTCTAAATTGTTGTGGAGTCAGGATGTTTTAGATTTTTGTGGATGATGTGCTCTAGATTAGATAAATTTTAAAAGTATAATATGAAGTTAAGGAGTGAAAATTTTATGTATGTTAGTTGTCTGCCTTCTCACAGTTTTTCATAGCTTTTTCATACACTGTTTCCAGGTGCAGTCTCTTTCCACAGGTTCATAGTCTGTGAGTAGTAGGTGGAAATTTTGCTTTAATAAAAGTCACCTTGCTCCTATTTTAATAATTATTTTTAAAAGAAAAAAGTTCATTGTCTAAGGAGGACACAATGATGGGTATTTTTATTCTTGTATCTTGGTAACTATGAAATTAATACTGAGCAGATGCTGTGCTCAGAAAACAAATGTTGAACATAATTCTATTTTGAATTAAAGTGGCACCATACTATTGTGTATATCATTATTGATACTCTCTTGTGCCCTGTAACACATGTATATTGATGTTCTGGACTGCAAACCCCTTTTCTGGGGTACTAGAAAATAGTAATGGGTAATATATGAAAGAGATGAAGTAGAAACTGGCTTTTCTTTGTCTTGTAACATGCCTGTTATAAATAGGTAGCTATTATACCAAAGAAATCACTGTTCTGCAAGGTTAAATTCATGAAAGCTTCAAAAAAATTTCTTTTTGCTGAAAATCTGTTTAAACCGATTATTTCAGCAACTCTGCAAAACTATTAGTATTTTGTACAAAGTTACAGATGTCCAACTGATTTCTGAATTGCCCTTGTCATAAGCTTTTCTTTTGTCTGGGCACCCACTATATATATGGTGAGACTGTGACTTATTGCATCCTTCAAAGGATGGGCTAAAGCTGTGGTGATGAATTTGCTGCAAAAACAACAGCCAGGCATTATGTTCTACTCTGCTTTTCCAAGGACTTCATGTCAGGTTAAATTGCAGATGATGAGGATAATGGATTCAAGGAAAATGAGTGGGGGGACTTCTTAATATATTAGAGCTGAGAGATGACAGGGATAGCAAATGTAAAATAAGAAACAAGATAATGAATCGAAAGAAAGGTTCCTCTCCAAAGGCTGGTGGCACAACCAGATGAAGCTGATAAGCATTTGCAACTGAAACTTGTGTATTGTTTGCAGGTTGTGCTTTGTCTGTCTTCAGGTGCATTTCTGCATCAGATGCAGAAAATTTTTTTTCTAACTTTCTGTGAGGGTTCTTGGGATAAAAAACCAGCTTCTTCCGAAAGGAATTAGAATCAAGGGGTTACTTTTATATATTTATAGATACATTTTTATATACATGTGCATGTACACAAACACACACACGTGTCTTGTTGGTGGGATTGGGAATTATTTTTGGCTCTCTTAAGTACTTAATCTGTGAAGAGAAGCCTTCTCTGGAGCCCAGTTGGTTGTTTATATATTGATGAGATATACCTTATAACTACCTGGCAGAACTGAAGTGCAGTTGTTTACGTCTCTGTGCTCATATTTCATTTCTGCTCTGAGCAAAGTGCTGAACCATAACAAATCTAGAATGCAGAATATTTCTTTATAAAGATTGAACACAGTAATTTTCCAATCTGGAATACAGTTTATTTAACAAAGTGCTGGGGAAAAAACATAGCAAATTCATCAGCCCAGACCCTTAATTGCCGTCCCACTGCAGGGTGATGTTTCCAGGCTCAGCAGAGCGGTATTCCAGTATGAATTTTACTGGAGGATAGAGGTTGGGCATTGATGTATTAAGCTTGAACAGGCATCTGTTGTTGCAGGCAACGACCATCGACAATTACAGTTCTCCTTCTGTGAACCTGATGCATTGTGTAGACTTTTAAAAGCTGTATTGACAAACATGTAGTCGAGATAATTAGGCTCTGAAGGCTTCATTGAGAGACACAAGAAAGCAGCTGCCTCATATTGTAAGGACTGAGGGTCCTTTGCAGCAGCAGCCATGTAGGGCTGAAGTTCAGTTCCTGTGACATAAAATAAGATGTGTAATTGCATTTTGTTGTATTTTATCAACTACTTGCTGATGGCAATGTGAATTTTTGATAGACTCTGCGGAGCGTGAGGGAGGATGGACTTTCCTGGTCGTGGGAACAGCGGTACTTGCTGAGACATCTTTTTGTTAGCTCTGAGCCATTAATAATGGTGAGTGATATTTGCAAACATGAGCAAAAAGATGTTTTTAGATGGGGAAGGTTTGGGGGGAGGCAGGAAGGGAAAGAAGAAAGCATTTTTCTGTTTGCTGCTGTGTCTTCTGAAGAATGGTAGGATCTGTTTGCAATGCAAAAATAAGGCTGTAGCATGAAATACAGCAAAATTGGGCTTCCAGCTTTTAACTAGATTGTTTTCCAGTGTACAGAGTCTGACATGACTTGTTCTTGTCCATCCATGCATATGAATGCCTCTTTAGAAAAGAATAAATAACTCCTGTCAACAGCTGGAGTGTTGCAGGGGTCCCATTTCAGCACTGCCATCGAGGAAAAAAATTAGTTGAGAAAATACAGGAGTGAAGCCTGCTCATTCATAGCTTTATTTGTGGGTAGGATCACACCTTTTCATGACTTCCCTGTCCAACCCCATAAATTTTGGTTGAAAAGTTAGTACTCTAGTGATATTTATGCTGGTTACAACTTCTTCCTGTAAACGTTTTGCTTCTGTTCTGAAGTATTTTGTACTGCAACATGGAAATTGAAAGGGAAAACCTGTAGAAAACATAAATAACTGAACAAGAATTTGACTAGCCATCTTATGTGAAATGTTGAATAAAATGGATATGAAGACATTAAATCTGATTCTAGAACTTTCCAGATCAGTTTCAGTATTTTTTCTAGTTTGTTTTTAAACTTTGATGGAATTATTCCTGTTTGTTATCATTATTATTTAACAATAAATATTCTAAAATGTTATTGGAGATTAGAGGCCAAAAAAAAAAAAAAAGTCCCACAGTTATTTCCAGGATAATTTTAATTTGAATAATAACTTTAATAGTATATTCTAGAACTTAAACAGAACTGAGGCTTCACTAGAGCGCCTGGGATGACAAATAATTTTTAGCTTTGAACTACTTTCAGTTTGGACTCGTGCCTCTTATGTTTCCTAAGTGCAGAGCATGAGGATATGTGACAGGAGTTTGGGTGCAGGAGAGCAGCATATCTATGGTTGGAAGGAATAACTGTCTTCCATAATGTGGAGTTTCTTAAATTAATTAGAATTAAAATCTAAGCATTGAATTCCAGTACTGAGTGTTCTTGTTTTCAGAAAAGTGTTTTGATTTTCTCCTCTTGAGCTTTGTGCTTGCAAACAGAAGAGGAGCTACCTGCCTGCCTTTAAGAAGTAGATGAGAAACAATTTAATGCTTTTTTTTCCTCTTTTCCTTCTTGTTACTATTATTTTCTTTCAGTGAATGCCTGGAAAAATACTACCGGGAAGACAGAGCAGTCTTGAATATTATTTTATTTATTACAAGCAGCAGCAGCAATATCCTCCCCAAACCTCATTGCTTCTATATTAAAGCTAGTTTAGAGCTCGTTGCATGGCTTCAGGCATTTGAGCCACATGGCACGGGAAGGCCAGCAGCGTGGCGTTTGGTACCTTTCCTTGCAGGCATATGCGCTTGGCCCTTGGAAACAGGAACGTCCAGCCTTGGAGAGGGCTGAAATCCCTGTAGTTAACCACTCTCATTACTCTTGTGATTGACCGGTGCTGCCCTACTTCATTTGCTATAGCAAACCCTGACTTACCCCTCCTTGCACGAGTGAAATTATGTCTCTGTATGCAAAGTGTGTTAACTAACAGATGCAACTGTCTTCTTTAGAGAGGAGGCTCAGGTCTGCTCACACTATGTCTGCAGAAATCAAAAGCAAAATCAAGTCACAAATTGTTCTTTTTTCCCCTTGGCTGAGTGGGTCTTGACAGTGAAGAGACCATCCTGGCTAGGGTCAAGTGGTTATCCCTAGCAAGGCAGGTCCATGTGTGTGTTTTCATTAGCCTAGATTCCAGAATCTGGCATTTTTTTCTACAGCTACTAATGCAAAGCTGAAGGTCTTTGGTGATCAGAGCCTTTTGTTTTTAGAAACATATTAAACCAGCATGAAACCTTGTTAAATCCAAATCCTGAAGTCATTGGTTGCAATAAAGGTTGAGTAACATGACTACCTCTTACAATGTTTGCAGTTTCTGTTTGGGAGCAGTGGGATATCGGTCTGTCTCCTTACCTAGTCACAAGCTATATAGCTAGAAAAAGGAATTAAAGCTATTCATAATGCCCCATATACTGTGACTGGTGTGATATCAAGACTGGATCTGAGGGAAGTGCAATATTTATTCTTGATCTTATGTTTTCTTTTCAACAGTGTGGCATTACCAAGCACCGTTTATTGTTTTAGGTAATCTCCGAGGTTTTGTGATATAAGTACATCAGGTAGTATGGTAGTTTAAGGAAGGCAGCTAAGGTGTGGTCTCACACAAAACTGGTTCAAATGTCTCCTTTGTCAACTTCCTGGGTTTGGGCCCTCTTTTCTCAAGAGCTTCTTCTCTCCTGAGTGCTATGTTGCTTGTATTGTAATGATATAAATGGACAGTAGGAATAGAGAGGGACTGCACTGAGATGGGCACCGTCAGTGAAATAACCACCAGACTGCAATATTCCCCTCGCTGCTTAAAGGTCAGCAATTGCCTTTGTATCCTTTCCAACTTAAACTCTGAAGTTTATCAGTGGCATTTATGGTATATTTTGATAGCCCATGTAAAATTTTCAAAACCACATTCCCAGCTAGATACTGATTTTCTTAAGTCTTTCCTCTCTTTAGGGAGAATTAAGGGCCACTTGTGTGTGAATTGTATCTTGGCTCTTCTAGCAAAAAGAGACTGGATGTACCTTTTTTTATTGTGCTATTGAAAAATGTGGGGAAAAAAAACCATGTAGAAGCTGGGTGAAGGTATGGCTGACACATAGCCGTTCTATTTTAGAGACTAGACCCTTTGAGAATGGTTGGAACTTTTTAAAGAAGCTTTTTGCTTAGAGATTTGTGAATGTTGCTTCTTGGATTACAGAAAACAGAGGTTCAGAACTTGCTTTCACAAGTTGGGAAGAGACATTTATGCTAACAAAAACAGTGTAAGCTGATTTTGCTCAAATGAATAACGCAATATAGAGAGCAGTTCTCATGGGAAGATTGTTACTGGAGGAGGATGAGAGAAGGAGGATCTCTGGATGTTTTTAGGATATTTCAGAAAAAAGACTAAAGTAAATGATTCATTTCCTTGTTTATAGTCTCAAAGATCAGATTCCAGTATCCTCCCAGAGTGTGATGTTCTCACAGTGAAATCTCATCTTTACAGCACGGGTAGTAGAGGACCTTTGTTCAGAGAGGTGTGCAAGGAACGCAGTGTCACAGCACAGGGTGATAGCAGTCTGCCCGTTTATAATTTGGGTTTGCCAGCCTTTTCAAAATGCATAATATGGCTAAATGAAGAAACCTCAAAACATCATCCAACAGAGCTCTTTTTTTTTTTTTTTTTTGTAGGAGTTTGTGTAGTATTGTTTATTATTGCCATCGCTCCTGATGATTCTGTCATATAAATCAGCGGCCGACTGGTCTTTCTTATTTATATCGCTTGCAGCAATTCATTAGTTGTGTCCTATCCACAGGGCTTTTATTTTTGACTTTACAGTCCTTTAATGTGCTTCTTTCTGGCACTAACCCATGACTCTGGGTCTGCCTCTCAGATCCAGCTTGAAAATGTGTTTTGCTACAGTGTATGCAGTGGAAATTCATCCAGTTTGTCCAGGGACTTATACTCAAGACTTGCTGGCATGTCCTATGAACCTGGACTTATTTTGGAATGATTTCGTTAGTGAAAAATGCAGTGTGGGAATGGATGCTAATGATTTTGCAGACAGAATAGACTTTGATAGTAGATTTAGGCATACTCCTCTTACTAGCTAGTAAGTGCATTACATAATTTTAAAAGCACACTATAATAAATTGCAACATGGGCATCTCGCTAACAAGAGCTGCCAGACTTCAGCGTAGAGTCTCCATTTAAGATGCTTGCCAACAGACTCCGTCACAAACTACTTCTCTTAATTTATGTTTACCTGTCTCCTGTATAACTTAACTGCATTATGAAAAGCTTCCTTATCTTTCTGTTAGTAGCAAGCTATCCAGTAATAGCACCTTTGCAAGTGGCACTGATGAGTAAGTATCATTTAGGTAAACTAAATATATTTAGAGAGGCCTCTCAAAGTTGTTAACATGCTACATTTAGAGAGCAGGAGATGAGTGATGGATTTAGGTAGGGAAGTGTAGGAGAGCTTGCCTGGCAATTTAACTGTGGAGTCACCTGCAGCAGTAGGTAAGAAGGGTCTTCAGTGATGTTAATGCACAGAAGGACCTCTGGAGACAGTTCTCCCTGCATGTCCTGTAGTCAAGGGAGAGAAAATGACTTTTCCAAAAGAGAGTTCACTGCCCAGGCCAGATAGCAGCTGCTGCATCCCACTCCTTGGAAGAGGCTTTTTTTCTTTGTCAGCGATAGATCAGGCTGAAGGGAACAAGCATCGCTAAACCAAAGGCTGCTTTTCTGAATACTTCCTACAGGCTCTCCAAGGGCAGTGTTCAACTGAAATATGTAAGAAGCACTTAGGATTTCTAAGAGGCATTGAGAGCCGTCTGCTTGGATTTGCTTGGATTCCAGAAGAGGGAAGAAACCGTGGAGATGTGCGGATATGAGATAAAGTGAGGGAAAAAAGTGGAACAAAAAATATGTATTGCCTTTTACTGAGACTGGCTGTCTTGTCTGTAACATCCTTCTCTGAACTGTGAATGTGTCTGAAAGAGAGTGTTCAACAACATTGAAAACACTGGTTATTTAAAAAAAATAAATAAATCTTTGCTCTAAGGAGTTTAAAATTCCTTGTCTGTTTAAAAAGCACAAGCAGAGGGAAGGAAAAGGAGAGGACTGGTGGGTGTGTTGGAAGTAGGGTGGCAGAAAAGGCATCTCTGTATGTCAGGCTTCTGAATGGGCACCTTGGCTGAGGAAAGTGGTGGTAGGTTTCAATGGACGTTTGCTAAGAGAAATGGTATGATGAGGGGTGGAGTTAAATGTAACTTGGCTGGATAAAGGCTACAGTACAACTTTGGTTCTCTCTTTTTTTTTACAGAAACTTTTAGTACTGCTTAGTATTACTTGTGTTTGTTGGTTGCCTTGACAATAAATGAAATGCATCTTTGTGGCCCCTTAGTGCAGATAAATAATTTTCCAGAGTTTTCTGTCTGAGACTGGATCATTTCACATTCAACTGTGTTCACATTTCCCATGCAGTTGGAGTCATCAGCAGCAGGCATAATTGGGTAATATTTTTATCAAAATTGATTTGATTTTCAGTTTCAAAGAGATACCAAAACAACCGTAGTAAAGTTACTTCAGAGTAACATTGGATTTCATATGGTTGTAACATCTCTGCAATCTGTTCTTTAGTGATAACTCGAATCTTGTGAAACATTTTTTTTTTGGACACACTTTTTATTATTTATTTTAAATGTATGTCTTTGTCTTCAGTTACAGAGCATCTAGTACATTCTTGAAACTGCTGTATTCCTGACTGGTATGATCCATCCGATGGTACATCAGAATCAGAGATGCAAATGGCTTCTGTCCCTTAACCTACTTTTTCCCCAAAGATGGGAACAGCTGCTCAGGCACTGAAACTCCCTGTCAAAAGCCAAATTTCAACCCCTTTGCCATGTTTTCACAAGGATTTGGCAGGTGCTGCCATTGAGGGGACTTGCAGGGTAAGAGGAGGGAGGTGAGAAATGTTGACTTCTGTTCCAGGGGGTGTGAGGAGCAGGGTGTTCAGGCAAAGGAGAAGTGCCTGGCTCCTGCTGGGGGAATGGACTATGGGGAAGATGCTGCACATTGAGATGTGCTTCCTGCACTGCTAAAATTGTGAGCATCCAGACTTGAAAGGGGAAAAGGAAAAAAAAAAAAAATATCCCAAATCCTGTTAACAAGGAAAGGTACTTGTAGTGTCACGTTGTGGGTAGCCCTGTACCTCTTGTTCTTTCAGTATAACTAGAGATTTCATCCCTGCATCATGCGGCATGCCTGGGGCTTGTGGCCATGTGTTGCTGAAATTTAAGACAAGATTTCTGCGAGATGTCTCTTCCTACCACGGTGGTGCTGTCACAAAACAGTTGTTCCTTCTGACATCTGACTTGTCCTTTTAATTCCAGTTCTGCTCAAAATCCTCTGCCATCTGGTGGCCTGACTGGGGAGGTACTCAGAGGTGAGGCTAATGTGCAGGCCAACTGTCTCCTGGCATTACTGAATGTCTCCTGGACAAAAAAATAGCTGGAGATGGTTTTTGATGCAAGCAACTGTGTTGCTTTGCAGCTGAGGCAGTTGTTGGGTGGTGGTGGTGCCTCCAGTGGTGAGGAGGGACCAGTTAATCTGCTTACTTAGTAGTTTCTCACCAGAAATTCAGAATCCGGAGAGCAGCAACTCAGTAACTAGCTGCTAAGATGAACACTTAGAACAAAGAAGTGTTATAGGTTGCAAGTCCAAAAATACTTATGGACCAAGTGATCCTCTCTCTGTAAAAAACAAAAAAGGAGGAAACAAACAAAAAAGTAAAATAAAAATTTGATGTTATAGAAAAACATCACATCTCTGTCACTACAGGGTGTATGTGTGGGGAACATAGAGGAGTTATTCACTTCATCATTCCAGTTCAAGGAGCTATTAATTTTCTGCAGCCTTCATAGCAGTAGTAGTATTTCAGCATTTCAGATATCCTTTTTCTTCCATCACATGCCATCCAGTGTCAGATTTACAACCTAGTATTGCCAGTGCAGGTGACTAGGTACTGTTGCTTCTCACTTCCTCCCAAAATGTGTATCCTAAACTTGCCTTCTGAAAAACCTTGGTACTACAACTAAATACATCAAAACAATGGATGTGAAAGGAACACTTTATACCTAAGGGGAACCACTTGGCTTGTCCATTTATTTGGGAGTTACCCTCTGTAGCATTACCCAGCTGAAGCTGCCATATGTTTAGAACATGTTTCACATTTGGCTGTGCAAATAGTTCCTCAAGCAGGAAGAGGAAAACAGGTTTGATATAATCCAGTTTAACTGGTAGATTTTGTTTGGTTGGGGTTTTTTCTTTGTCAAAAAACACATGAACAAATTGAGCAAGATGTGTCTGGGGACAAGTGGCTCCCATACTATATCATAATGATTCTGTAGTTTGGGTAAAGGTGTAATCTGAAAAAACAGACAAGAGAGATGGAGATCAATGTCATTTTCTTTAAAACAAAAGAATTTTCTTCTGTATTATGTGCTGGAGCATGTCCAAAGAAGGGCAACAAAGCTGGTGAAGGGTCTGGAGCACAAGTCTTATGAGGAGCGGCTGAGGGAACTGAGGTTGTTCAGTCTGGAGAAGAGAAGGCTGAGGGCAGATCCTATTGCTCTTTACAACTACCTGAAAGGAGGGTGTAGAGAGGCGAGGATCGGTCTCTTCTCCCAGGTGACTAGTGATAGAATGAGGGGTAATGGCCTCAAGTTGTGCCAGGGGAGGTTTAGATTAGACATTAGGAAAAATTTCTCCACTGAAAGGATTGTCAAGCACTGGCACAGGCTGCCTAGGGCAGTGACGGAGTCCCCATCCCTGGTGGGATTTAAAAGATGCTTACATGTGGTTCTTAGGGACATGGTTTAGTGGTGAATTGGCAGTGCTAGGTTAATGGTTGGACTTGATGATGTTAAAGGTCTTTTCCAATCAAAATGATTTTATGATCTATGATTCTATGCTAAAGCTAATTTTTGAAATACTGCTAAGGTTTAGCTAGTACTTGGCAGCTTGGCTTGTTTGCACGTTAGAAGAATCATTCTAATAATTCCTGTTGACTGCTCTGACCTCTGCTGGAGGGAGAAGAGGCCATTTTCTTGTAGTCCTTCTCAGAGCGTGGCAACATATTTTCTCTTTATTTATTTATTTATTTATTACTTGTTTGTTCCCTGCAGCAAATTTCCCTATCTGCCAGGTGGCTGAAGTGATTTGCATACTTTGTCATTTATTTCTTGTCATAAATCTAGTTCAATACCAAGCATCTAATGAAATGTTTATCCTAATAAGCTTTTAGTTCTATGGATGTGTGCTTTGTACTCATTGTGTGCCATAATGTATCTTTGCATAGAAATGTGTGTCTTAGTATTTAAGTTCACAGCTATATTTCTGTTTGCACCTTTGCCTCACACTGCATTGGTACATGTCATGATTTGACTGTTTCAGAGATGTTAATGTGTAAGTCTAGGTTGCATCACCTTTCTAAATGCATACACTGGGTCTGCAGTCAGATCTACTTAGTTTGAAATCTGTTGCAGTTCTGCCTCTGTTTAGTTGGAAACCCCTGACAGTGGAGTCATTTCAGAATAACAAATCTTGGGCTTCAGAATATAAGAATAGCTGCTAATTAAACATTTCTCTTTCTTAAACACTGGAAACAGTGCCTTACATTTTGACTGTATGCTCCAGTTTAATAATTAGTTTCCTCTTTAAGGAGATGCATGTTCATGTATCGTTGTTTTGGAAACCTTAATACTTTCGTGGTGGTGGTTTGTTTGGTTTGTTGGTTTGTTTTGTATTTTTTTTAACCCGAAGGACTTTTTGCTGAATCTAAAGCAGACGTGTCATGGTGTCAGATTAACAACCACCTTCACCGTGATGGCTGTCCCAGAAGGGTTGCACTGTGAAGCAGCTGTGAGCATGCCTGTGCCTTGTTTTTACAGGGACTACACACAGTACATTGTAGCCCTGTTGTGCCAAACAACCCAAACATTTTGAGCTCTGACCCAAAAAGCATGACTCAAAGTTGCTTTTGATTGATAGCTCTCTCAGCCTAGGAGGGTCTTACTAGAGGAACAAGTAGGCAAACGTGGTGTTTGTTCCCTACACATTTGTGGGCAGTGTTGTTGTGTTACGGTTGTAAAAGGAGACCCCTCAGATGGGGAAACAGGTAATCAGAGCACTGGGTTTTGGATGTGAGTGGGAGGCTTTCAGGAAGGAGGGTGAGGCTGAGTTAGTTGCTTCTCTGCACAGCCTTTGAGTTTCTCTGCATGCTCCTTTCTCCTGGTGAAATGCCATCTTTCTGTGCCACCCTGGCTGTCTGTGGTGAGACAAGCATACAAACTCTATGTTGGAGTCACAGCTGTGACACTGACAGAAGAGAAAAATAGCTGAGAAGGGACAAGCAGTAGGATCCACTGGAATGATAGGGTTTGTGAGAGACAGATCTCAGGGTTTGCTGTTTTGGCTCTGGGGACTGCGGTGGCACCAAAAGTTGATGCAGAATGAGGTGTGAGGAGAAGAATCCTAAAGAGGAAAGGTCTGTGAAAAGAAAAGGCATGTACAGGACATAAAGGAATTTGGGAAGAATAATGAATAAAAAAATTTAGATAAGGGTATTTTTTTTTTATTTTTTTTTTTTTCTGTTCAGTTTAGCCTGTGTTTTAGCAAACAGCACAGAAGAATCAAAAACCTCCTTGTTTCTTTACTGAGGGGGTGGTTAGGCACTGGAACAGGCTGCCCAGGGAGGTGGTGGAGTCACCGTCCCTGGAGGTGTTTAAAAAACAAGTAGATGAAGCACTTGAGGCTGTGGTCTAGTGGTTAGGGAGATGATGGGACAAAGGTTGGACTTGATGATCCTGGAGGTCCCTTCCAACCATAGTGATTCTATGATTCAGAAGGTTAAAATCTAAACTACTGTACTAGGCAAAAAGAAGATGGTTCCAGAGTGGTGTTGAAAGTCTATTTGTCTCTTCCTGTTTAAGTTATTTAAAACTGGATGTCCTCGTTGTGTGGTATCTTACTAGACTTTTCCACTTCAGAGGAGCTATGTCTGTTTCTGCACCCTCTCTTGCTGCTTACTAGAAGCCCTGGCCAGTGCTTGCCAGGCATATTTTACCAGGCTTGCTCCTTCACATCCAAGGCTTTGCAGCTTAGTGAAGGAAAGCCACTTGAAAGGCCACTTGGAGACCACTGTGACCATGATGTTGCACTTGGAGAGGAGAAGAACTTATTATAAAGGAACTTCTATGCTATTGAAATTAAAGTTCTAAAAACAATCTGTAAAAGTGGAAACAAATATACCAGTGGAAAAAAAAAATCTAATAGAGTAATAGATTTTGAAAAATGGATGTCTTATAAATCCAAACATTAGAATCTGTGGGTTTGGTTTTTTTAACCTCTCTTCTTTAAAACCTTTATCCTTATTCTGAGGAATGGAGGTATTTGAACATGGTGATATTTACATAGTAAAGCCGCAGTTATTTCCTCTTCCTACAAGACTGATTTAAGTAACATTTCTATTGTCTGGCAAAAAAAATAGTCTGCCTGCTTGCTTGACACCTCTTAAAAGCTTCTGAAGACCTTGTGACAAAAGGCAGTCTTTTAGGAATTATAATTACCATTTACAGATTATAAGATTCATTCTACCATGAACTTCAGTAGAACAAGAGGAATACAATGGTTACTGAAATTAGAGTGGTGATGCTTAAAATATATTAACTCCACCTCTTTTATTTGGAAGGGGGACTCTTCCTCTAAGCCCATCTTTGACATGCATACCAAGAGAGCACTCTTCTGCAGAAATTATCTAGATATTCTTTCAAACTTGCAGAAGTACTTCCCCTTATGCAGAAATCTGAAATGCCAATGTGTGGAGTCCTTACAGCATCCGTAGGAGCAGGTTGCAGTACCATTTCTGTTACCGGTGAAACACTGCAACACAGGTGGATGCAAGCAGAAGAATCTGGATCACTTATTCTTAGTATGATACCAAAATACCTAGATGGTAGCCAGGGTGAGTTTAGTAGTGCCAGCAGTGCAACTTTAAAGCATATGTTAAGAGCATAGATATTTTATTTTTTTTTGGTATGATTTGCAGTGTATCTTGTTGTGTGTTGTGATGTTACAGGCCCAGATATGCAATCATCCAGACTGCTAGTGCTGCCTGCTTTTCTCCTAACTATACCTTTATGGGAATACTCCCAGAAAGATAAAAGGAGGACTCTTTTTTGATGGGAAAGGACTGAGTTTCTGCTTAATCACTGTAATATTCCTTAGTTTGTGTTCTAGTTTGAAGAAATACTTCTATAGGTCCCCCCTCACGCTATGCAGTCACAGGTAACTTAATTTCCAAAGAGGATTGTGTACTTCCAGAATGAAGGAATAACATTTCTCACATTTAGTTGTATAGTTTGCATAGGTTGGTTTGTGTTTTTTCTTTTTTTCAAACTGCAAAGACAGCATGACTAATATTCTTTTCACATGGGAGGTCTGCAAATACAATCTCGTGTCGAAGAGCCTGTGTCAGGATAGAGTTGAAAAGAATACAGCCTAATTTGCTTCAGTTCACCTACCAAAAATGTTTCAATTGAAGGTTTTCTTCTCTAGAGGATGGGAGAAGGTTAGTGATAAAGCCTGATTGTTTAGTAATTTTCTGCCTATTAATCCATAGAAGTCAATTCCCTTTTTAAAGAAGACAGCAATAGTTTATTTCATTATTTTTACAGTAGTTTCTGTTTCTTTGCCACTCCATTCCAATAAAGTGGGACTGAAATGTAGATTTACCCATCTCTTCTTTAAACACCTACCTTCCTGCAGTAGGGATGATTATGTTTGATGCTTACATCTGAAGTATTACTGTGGCTTGGATAAACTGATACTGGACTTGCAGCTTCCCTTTGCATCTAGCTGGTTACCATTGCTTAGGGCAGGCAATCTGCCCTGTTCCAAAACTGAATGCTGAGCTGCGATTTGGCAGTTAGACTTGTCAGGAAAAACATGTTTTATGTCCAGCTTCTTAGGCAATGACAGTTTGGTTTATGTTCTCCTGCTCACCCTATAGTGCATTAAATAATGTTATGCTATCACCTTCCATTCCTCATAGGATTATTTTCTGGCTTCAGCAACACAAAGGTTTTTTGTAGTGACTTTTAAGAGTGCCTGACTGAAGTTAATTAGCTTTGTGGCATCTGTTAAAACTAAGTCTCAGTCATCGGCTAGTGATAACCGACATGTCAGAAATTATGACCCTGAACCTTCAGTTCTTAGCTAGGATTTCAGCAAGCATGTGATATAACAAATGTGATAATGTGTACTGAAGGAAAATTTAATTAGTGTTTCTTGATTTTTATTTATAAAAAAGACTACACAGAGCAACCTGAATTGAATCTGCAGGCTTTCGTTTCTATTTTTCTTACTACTGTTTGGTGTTTTCCTTTCATTATCCAAATCATAGTTGTTGATGGGAAAAAATATAATTTGCTTGTATTACATCAGTTGCCTAAATCCCACAAAGGTCTACACTAGATTTGTTTTCTTTTACATTACAGCTAAAATGCCAATCAGATTTTACTCCATTTTTTTTATTTCCCATTTTTGTTCTTCATTTTACTGTAAGTTATATCGTGGATTAATCCAACTTTGAGGAATGTGGAAGATTTTTATTTCCCAAATAATGGGCTATTGAACCATCTTGGCTTGGTAGTGAGTAGTATTAAATTAATTATTGTAATATTTGTAATTTGGGGAAACTATGTTACATTCTGTAAGGCTACATTTTCAACGTCATGGTCGCAAATCCACAACAACTTTTTAATGCTTTTTGGGCCATTTAGATTATCTCTTGATGGAAATGAGTAATAGACAAAACTGCCTACCAGGAAGACTTGGATTTTTAGCACCTGCTTCATCTTCTGTGATTAGGTATAAAACAAATTCTGATTTTTTTATAGCAGCACATTGGAAGAAGTGGCTTAGAGAAAATCATGTATTGTGGAGACATCCTGTATCTTTCCTTTGTTGTGTAGAAACAAAAAGAGCACGTTCTGGCTGTATGGTCTCAATAGTGCCAGGCAGGGTTCAGAGGAGAAAGGAATGGAGAAGGAAATCAGGATGATATTCATGTTCAGTGGGTGAAATAAATACATGTTAATAGTTGAACTGGGGTTTGACAAAACTAGTTTGCTGATACAGAGGACGTGCATGTGTGGGGGTGACTTCTTAGCCTGATTTCTAAATGAAAATTGAAAAAAGCTTACATAACTTTGCTGCTTATTTCTGTGCCTGTCACACATTTTAACTTGCTGTCGGATGTGTTTCAAGCTGGCCAGATGGGTGGTGATCTCAGTGGTCCTAAAATAGTCTACTGCAGCCTTTGGCCAAGAGGACCTATGCTCCCTTCCCCAGCACTTGGCTTTGACCTGCTCTGGTAGTTGGAGGGGCAGTAGGTGCTTGCCTGCAGCCCCAGGCAGCTGCCATGTGGCTGGCCAGCTGGTGCCCACGTGGGGCTGGATTAGCCCCAGCTTGTGATGCTCACTCTCTCTCCCAGCTATCAGGTCAAATTAACCTTGGTAGGTGTCCCCTACTAGTTTTTAAGCATTGGACTGGGGGAAGGTTGGCAGATGCACACACAGAAGGCTCTATCTCTGTTCATGGCTTTTTGCCTGGGCTTTGTTGGCGGATGATTTCTGCTCATGTAGGCTGGGCACCTCGCATCACCAAATTCAGACCCATTCTATGAAGATGCCATGACAAGGGTTAGTGGTGCAGGGCAGAGCATCCTGTTTGCCAGTCAAATCTGTCACCTTGGGAGGTTTGCTGCTTGCCTGGAGCCTGGATCCTTGGTGTTGCAGAGAGGCTGCCACGACTTATCTGGTTTTCTGACTGCTTCCCTGGCAGCTCATCTAGACAGGCATCAGTGAAGCAGCCAGGAAAAGCCTTCAGCAGATTGAAGGTGACTGTAGGGCTCTGCGGGCAGAGGTGAGAAGCACAGGTGCCTGAGTGGCAGGCTCCTCAGTCCTCCCACATAAGGCTTGATTTTAATGAAAACTTATTGAGAGCTCAGGAAAAAAAATAATCCTGTTGTGCAAGAAGACTGGGGACTTTTAAAAAAGGCAAGAAACTGCTTTGGGAACTGAGACTCCAAAAGGCAGCATGAAAAAAGTGGAGCATACAAAAACAAGGACAGATAACAGAGGAGAAGTACAAAAGCATATCTTGGTCACATAGGGATGAAATCAAGAAGAGGAAAAAAAAAAAAAAAAAGCCAGTTAGAGTGAAAACTAGCTAAAGTAACAAGAAGGGATTCTTGAAGTAGATCGATAACAAAGAGAAGTTCAGGAATGCTGTAAATTTGCTGATGAATAGGAAAGACAAGCTAGTGTATATGATGGTACAGAAATATGGAAGCACTAAATTCTTTATTTGTCTCAGGGAAAAGCCTGTTCCTCTGCCTCTGTATATGCCAGCATTTTTTGAGGAAGAGAGGCACAGCCAACAGCTGGAGAGCAACAGCTTCGTGGCCATTTGGAGAAGCTGGATATATTCAGAGTAGTGGGGCTTGATAGGAGCTGCTAAGGGTGCTGAAAGAGCAGGCAGATGAGACCACTAGAGAAAAACTGTGCAGTTGGGGGGGATCCCCGATGAATGGAAAAAGACTGACATTTTACCCTTCTCTAAGAAAGGCAAAGACCATCTGGGCAGCTGTAGACTAGTCAGCTTCACCTCATGACATGGAAAGATCATGGAGTATATTCTCATTTCCAAACATGCGAAGAACAAGAAGACAGTCAGAAATGGTCAGCATGGATTTAGCAAGGGCAAATTGTGTTTGACTCACCTTATTGCTGCTTTGGATGAAATGACTTGATACAGGGGTGAGGGAGAGCAGTAGATGCCTTGAATTCAGTAGTGATTTTGTCACTATCCCCCATAGAGATGTTATTTGGCAACTGTAGAGTTATGGGCTAGGGAAATGGAGTTTTAGATGGGTTGAGAATTAGCCGCTGAAAGGTTAGTGATGCTTTACATTCAGTTCCTGGTCCTTAACGAGCAAGGTACTCTAGGCAATGATATCGAGGCTGACACTGATAGGGTTTTCATCAACAGCCTGGGTCATGAAACAAGATGCACTTTGTGCAAATTTGCAGATATGCTAAATTACATTGTTTGACATGCTGGATGACAGAGCATCACTACAGAGAGAGGTCAAAAACTCTGAGGACTGCGACAGCAGAAACTGCTTGAAGTTGACTTAGGAGAAATAAAGTTCAGCACCTGGTGCAAATTAACCCCATGTGTTATGTTGGATTGAGCATGAGCCATAAATGTGCTCTCATTGCAAATAAGGCAAATCGGACATCAGGCTACACTAGAAGCAGCACTTCAAGGAAAGTTTTTATCCCTTCTACTTAGTGTTTGTGTGGCTATCTGGAATACTGCATTCAGTTGTGGAGCCCCACCCACTTCAAGAGGTAGGTAAAATAGTTGGAAGGGGACCATTAGGAGGTCTAGCAAAATGGTGAGTGGTTTAAGGAATGTGGCTGGCAAGGGAGAGGTGGACAGAGTTGGGCTTTTGTAGTCTGGAAAAGAGGAATCTGAAGAACAGACTGGTAGCAGCCTAAGACTTCTGGAAGGGCATTTACAAAGGTGTTAGAGCTGATCTCTGTTCAGTAGTGGCAGATGGCAAAAAGAGGGATGCAATGGCACAAACTGTAACTTGGGATTGAAAGTAGGGAGGAACATTTATCTGCCGGGGCAGAGCAGCACTGGAAGAGGTTGCATGCAGAAGTGGTTTAATCTCTGTCCTCAGAGGATTTCAAGACTTATTTGGGCAGATCCATGGCTGCCTTGATCTGCAGGTAGCACTTGGGCAGGAGGTTCATCCCAGCTAGCACTTCTTCGGTTCTGTGAAGTCTGAGACACAGGGGATCTGGAGACAGTTTGATACAAGTATGATGCAAAAAGCTGCAGGAAACCATTCTTCATTCAGCAGAATGCTCTCATGGACCACTTAGTGCGGTGTTTTGTATGGTGTCAACATCCCAGATTTCACAGGTGACTGGAAAAAAGGAGCTTCTTCACTCTGGATCTTTTAAAATGCTTCAAAATTATGTACAAAGAGATTGTTATTCTGTTAGTATCAATACACATCCCCTATAGCAGTGTACTTTCGGCCTTATGGAACTAGGATTTACATGTGGATCTCTAGTCACTGTTATCACCTAAGCTGAAATAAAGCAGCTCAGTATTTTCACACCTGGGCTATAATTTGAAAATTGTATAATCACTTTTTTTTTTTTTTTTATTGGAGACATGGATAGTTTTAGCACAGATAGTTTGAAAAGCTGAAAGTGTTGCCCATGTATTCTCATCTCTTCTCTTCTGTCAGCCTAGTTTAGATTAAGGATCTAAAGTCCCGAAAGAGTGGCCCATTTGATAAGTACTGCCTGGATTCAGGGAACCTTATGAAAACACATGTAATTCCAAGCTTGGCTGCCTGTCGCTGTGCTACTGCTTAGTCTTACAGTCTGCTGCAAAGAGTGTTTTGGTTCCATTGAGTGATGGTCAATAGTGATATTTTTATATACTTTATCTTTGGAAGACTAAGGAGACAGCATGAAAGGAAACATATTGCGGTCTTTTTGTCCTCTTTCATGTTTTGGATCTGTCTTCATGGAGTGCTCTGTGTGTGTGTGCTCAAATGCTTGTATTCAAATTTTTAGTGTCCTGCTTATTTTTCTAACTCCTGTTCATATCTTCACAAAAAGCTGTCTGTGTACATGAAGTGATTGGGTGTATGGCAGTACAATGTGAAAGTAATAAAAAGAGATTTTCACTACTTCTTTGAAAGATTAAACAAGCTACAGAAATTCAAATCAGTTTATCGGACTTCTTGTTTAATCACATCACGATGCATGTTGCCTGTTTACTGCTGAAGATTTCATTAGTGTTTATGCAAATTTTGTGTTAAATCCCATCAGTAATAATCTAGTTTTTACTAGCTAGGCAGTTGCATTGCTTGGAATTTTCTGAAGCCATGTTTAATAGTTGAGGAATGAGAACCACCCATCCTTGCACCACAAGACCAAGGCTGTGTCTGTCTGGGAAGTGTTTATATCTTGGGTGTATCTGCATGAAGCATAATTATCCTTTTGAATGCAGAAGTGATATTCCTAAAATGGACTCAGGATCTGACTTGCAAGTAAATGGGAAATTATAAATGTATGTTTTTAGATGTATTACTGATGAATGATGACTGAAGTCCAAAACATCTGCAAAACATGTTTTAAATTGTTTATTTTTTGAGCTGTATGCCTTATGGCAGAATTTCTAAAGCTGATACGGCAGCTCAGGCAGCAAATTGCTAATATTCTATGACCAAGAAGGCTTGACAGCTAATACTTATTACTGTGGCAATTTGTGTAATTTCTTTACAAATGAACTTATTTTGCAAAGCTAAAAATTTTCAGGCAACAGTGGTTCTGATTTGGGGTTTTTGCTTTTTAATTACTACACTTGCTTGCGGAGAGAGCACTGTCAAGTTTGAAAATTAGTCATCAACCTGTTTTTGTAGAAGCCCCTTCTGAAAAGCTGGGTTTGGGTTTTTTTCAGTTGTGCTTATTTCAGATGTAAACAAATATTAAAACAATATCTTATATTCTCTAGAACCAAACCAAAATTGGTTAACTAACCATCTATTGTCTGTTAAACACTGCTGAATAAACTATTAGCAAAATTGATTCACACATAGAAATGGTTGATGCAACAACTTGCAGGGAAGTTGCAAGGAGCAATATGCTTGATGAGTATCTGGATTTAGGACAGAAAAGATGTAATTTGATTTTAAGCTTATTTTTTTAACATGGAATGCTATTGATGGATTTGTCAGTATTCTGTTTTTTCTCTTCACTTTAGCCCCTCTATTGTCACTTTGCAGATGAATGACGTAGATTTTAAAAAATAATCAGCTCTGTTAATGATATTGTAGGTCATAAATAAGACTCAGGAAATGTTATAAATGTCTTAGTCGCTAAGGATCCTAAATGTCATTTGTCTCAGCAAGAAATTTAATATGTGATCTTCTGCTACATTAAGTTGTTTGTAGTCTACACTGCATTGGTGTATGTTGATTTTACTTGCATAACATAAAGTTGATTGTGATAGTTCTATGAACCAATGTTCAGTACTTTAGCTTCAGATGTATGTGGCTGCATTCAGTATTCGCAAAGAAAAATCATGTGATTAATCTCAGTTTGAGGTTAATGATTTTAAACCTCCAAATTCTTAGGTGCATAATCTGGAACAGCATAGTCTATCTTGGTCTCATGTACTGGGTTGTATTTTGTATTGTTGAAGTGACACACCAATTTCAGCATGTTTCTTGGGTAGTTATTTGACATTATCAACTTATAAGATGTTTGTTTGATAAGATCTTATGCATAACACCAGCTTTGCAGTTCTCATGGTTTATGATCGTCAGGTTTTTCTGTATGTCTCAAAAGGTTCAGAGGATTGGCTGTACCATACAGCCAGGGTGAACAGAGTATCACTTTGTTTTCACTTGTGCTTGCTATCTGGCTGGCATTGTATCTAAGTGCCTCCCGAGTAAAACTAACAGTAGTGAAATCCATTGTAGCTACTGACTTTGAACCTTCTCTGATTCCTACAAGGACTTATTTTATTTGATAAATATATTTATCATTTGAAAATGAATGTCATCAATTGGGAATGGGAGGTGTCTATGGGTCACTGTGTATAATAACATTTGGGAAGTTCATACTTTTCTCTCCCAAACACTGGAGTAGATCGGAATGAGGAATTCCAGCAAATATAGAATTACCTTCTGATTTTTCTCAGTTCACGTTCTTCTGCATATGTGTTCCCACATTTGGAACTCTGGAGTTTGAACCCTGACTCATTTTACTGGGCAGAGGATGATCTTTATGCTGAGGTAGTCATTGGGTGGCTTGTGGCTTTATTTTACCAATTTTTGCTGAATGAAGTGCAGAGGATTATGAAGCAAGATGATTTGAAAACAATTCAGACAAACATCTGGAGAAAAAGAACACAGCTGAAAACAAAACTTTTTAAGTACACAAGAGGAACTGAGTTGCTGCATGGTGACTTCTACAAGCCAGCAGTACAAAAACATGACTTCTCCTTGGGTTAATCACATCAGCGTTGTTTGAGTTATCAGTTGTTACTAATGTTACTGAATACATTTTAAAGAGAAATAACATTGAGTGCATGTATGCATAGATTCATATGCTGGTGTAGCTTGTAAGCCTGTAGTAATATTAAAATATGTTTTATAGAGTGTTTAGAAAATAGGTTTTTTTTTCCCCCTACAAGAAGGTACAGAAGGTCTTCCTTTTGTTTTGTCAAGTGTAGTTTAGATATTTTACCTTTCTTTCCTTCGTTAATTAATATGAGTATGGAAAAACTAATTATTTCAGTGAGCTAGTTCTGACTAAGCCCTGTGATGCAGAACAGCATGTGAAACTGCTTGTACCCCTCCATTACCCAGGCCAGCAAGAGAAAAGGGGAAAAAAAAAGAAAAAGAAAAAAATCCTGTATATTATGGATTATATTTTGCTTCAGGCATTCTCTGACCTACTGTATTATGATTTGGCAGCTACATAAAAAAATTAAAAGCTATTTGGGTTCTTACCAAATACATTACATAAAAATAGAAAATACCAGTAATTCAAGCTGTGGAACAGCTTTAGATGGATGATTATTCTGAAGATTTTAATAGTCCAATAAGAACCTAATCTAATTGCATGTTGAAATGAAGTTAAATATTTTCCAAATAGATTAGAGAAAGGGAATTGCATTTTGGCAGTGTGGTACAACACCCTTCTTTCTCATTGAGCACACACACGTTTAAAACCTGTATAATTTTGACTAAATGAATGCCTCCCAAAGGAAATGAATATAACCAAGTGATTATGATATCCACGTGCCTGTATAGTAAGAGGATCACTGACTCTGTAATGCACTGTCTCGGCCCCCAAAGTATTTTGGTGCCTGTGGTGCAGACCCTGAGGCACAGAGGGCTGCAAAGGACTGTTGGGGACTAATTTCATCCTCTCTTCAGACCTTAAATGAAGAGCAGCAATTCAGGTCAGAGCTTTTTTGTAACAAGGCAAGTCTCAAGTAGAGCGTTTGACTTTCAGATGGGTATGGCCTCCTGGATCTTGTCACTTCTTCAGGTCAGTATATGAAGCCCACACTTCTGACCTGTGGAATGAGGCGGAGAGGGAACCATTACCTGGGTGAGGTGTGAATATGGATACGAAGCGTTAATACTGTGAATATTAAGTATGGGGCTAGGACATGGTGAGGGGAGAGAGTACAGCAAGAGGAATTACAACCCTCCCCCTTGGAGCTCTAAAACATCTGCTTTCAAATAACACTCTCTATATCCTTTGCTTCTGATTTTATTTCATGTTATTACTCTTTGCATAAGTGTGTTGTAGTTTATACATAGGGCATAGAAAGCTGTGTTTTGCCCTGTGTCTGAAATGGCCTAAGGCTGTGCTTTGACAAGATGCTGAGAAGAACAAATCCACATATAGTCGGTGCAGGCACCGTCTTCTCCATGAGCGGTGTAGCTGTTTTGGTCCTTTCATGCGCAGTGCTGGCTGAGCACCCAAAGTGCCATGAACGTTTTTGACAAAGGAATTTATGAACTCCTCTGATATCAGTGTTCTGAAGGTATCATTAGAAGAATTGCTGAAATGGAGTGTAGATATTTCAGGCAGGGAAACGTGAAGACAGGAATGGAGATGGAGCAGTTTTCTTCAGATGCCCAGATTTTTGGTATTGAAAACTTCGTAATCTAAAAGATCTGTAACCCTGAGGGACTGGTTAAATGTCCCATATTGCCATGCTCTTTAAATATTAAGATAAGTAGTCTTTCCTTTATGTTTTAAGTGTTCCTTTAAGAGGAAGAAGAAGAAAAAAGAAGTAGAATGGAAAGAAAGTCTTGAAATTTTTCTATCTCTTTTTCACTTTTGTATGGGATGGTTTCTTTGTGAATGGTTTCTTTAGCCAGTCTGGTATTGTCTGTTTCCACATAGATTATTTTCCATTACAAAAAAAAAAAAAAGTAAAAAAAAAAAGTAAAAAAATAAGTGTGAAAGTTTGAAAAAAAAAACAACTTGTAACAACTTAGGACTTACTTGTTAGGAATTGAGAACCTGGCAAGAAAGATTTCTGGGAAAAGAAGCATATTAATTGTATTATTATAATTACATTAGTAATAGCAGCCATAAATGAGGTTAGTTTCTCTAGAGTTAAGTGCATGCTTATTTTTACCTATGCTGTTTATCTGAAAATAAATTAAAGGACAATTTTTCTTGTGAGATTATCAATAGCTTAGAAAAGTTCTTCCATTTACTACACACTACAGATTTCAGGAGGGATTCTTTACTGCTTATGTCCTCACCATGACCTCACGGGCTAAAATAAACCAACCAACATTCCTCATATTTCGTGGCCAATAGAAATGGCCACTTCAAGCTGCTTTTGATTGCTTCAAGGTTAAGAAGTAAGTTGGGCTAATTCTCATAGGAGCCCCGTCTTCCCTCTGTCGACCTCTGTGGAAAAAAACAAAACAAAACATGCAAAAATCAAATTATGCTAAGTTCAGTATTAAAAAAGAGATCAAAGTGATTAAATTCTTCTATTTCAAACTGAGTCTTTTCCAATACTTTTTGAAAGTATTGCTTGGAGAAACATGGATTTTTTAAACTTTTTTAAAGTTGTTTGTTTGCTTATCTTAACTCTATCCTGGAAAATAAAATGGGCCAGATAACATAATTAACTTCCTGGAAGTTTCTTTTCATTTTTACTTTTTCCATTTTACCGATATTCAAAACTTTTAGCTATTAAAATGACATATTTTGCCCAAGAACTAGAGTTTGAGGGAGAAGAAAGAAGAAACCTTTCCTTGACCAAAGGAAAAATATCAACTTTTTACTTTTCAGTGGTTAACTGGAAGCTTTCTGAAAGCTGCTTGCGTAAGATCTACCTTTTTTTTTTTTTTTTTAAAGTTACTAAAAATTTTAAGATGAGGAAGTGAGAAGGAAGATTCAAAGAGGATCTTTCAGCTTGCTATTTTCTACCTTCATCTGAATTTTGAGTTATGCATTCTATATTACTGAGAGATTTTTGTTTGATTCAATGAGGTCCTTTCTGAAAACAGTAAGAGAGATGTACTTTTCTAAGGTAGTAATATTTTTGAGCTGTAACTTTCTGTATGCAAGTTGTGTAGGTAGAGTGCTGCTGATGACACCATGTTCATGAAGGTACATTTTGTCATTCATCTACAAAAAAATATTAAGAAATACATTACATTCATTGTTCTTTGACTGATGTGTCTACTGAAATGCTTATATTCAGCATGTAGGTTTATTAATGTAGCAAAATAATTTTATTAATATGAATTTAAAAAACATGTTTTCATGATAGCTGTCAATGAGTGTCATTAATCTTAGCATCTAAATGCTCGAGTGTCTGTATTACATATTAGACTGTTTTCATGTTTATATTTACCTCTGTAAAAGAATTAGTAATTAAAGCTTTTTTTTATTAAGTAATAAGGAGTCAGAGTATGTCAGTGTAAAATAAAGCTGCATGGGGTAGAGGAATTATCAAAAATATCGATTGGCATCTTTTGTTTTATTCTACCATATATTTATGTCCTGCAAATTTTGTAGTTTTATTTTTTTTTTTAAAGAAATCAGGTAGCACACTCTAAACTACTTGCACCTAAATTGCACATCCTCAAAAGTGCTTTTATTCTTTTACTATGCCTTCATGAAGAACAAACTTATTTTGCCTAAATTTTAAATTGTGTGGTTAAAAGTTCAGTACGGGCCAGGCCTTTATTTTTCTAATAGCACGTTTAAACTTACGTTACAAATTTGCTAACTCCCCACTGCTGGAGGTAGCGCAGTCAAAGGGCGCTTTAAAGGGAAGTTCTCTGCTTCCCACCCAATTCGTGTGCTGGCAGGAAACCTTGTATGTAGGCTACTCAACGTAGTAGTTTCTGCTTCAGCAATCAATTACTAGCCCCTTGATGACTCCATTTTATTTCAGAATTCAATAATACGCGTTTCAGTCCGATTTTAGTACTGCTCTGAATGACAAGTAGGGTGTATATTCTGCCGCAGGAGAGCTTGCTGCGGAGATTTGTTTTCTTTTATTGAAAGGAGGACTTTTCACACAGCCACAGCATGTAAAACCACAGCTGACAAACGGCTGAAGAGTGCCCTGACTCTCCAAAGTTGTCTCCAGCTTCTTGGAAGAGGTTTCAGGGAGATATTTGCTCTTGAGGAGGGATGGGGGAGGGAGGGGTGTGGGCACAGGAAATGGCTGCAAGATTGTGGTTGATATTCTTTCTCCGTCTCTTCTGACAACTGTTGTTTCTGCTGTCATTTTTTGTGGCCAAGTATTTTAGCAGAATTGCTCACTGCAGGCTCAAGAAACATTTTGCAAAACATCCACCCAGATCTTTTAAAACTCTCCAGTGCTGGGGAATAAAGCAACAGAAGTTCACAGATGTAGGCAGAAGAATCAATTAACTTTAGGCTGAATCCATCATGAATGAAAAAGTTAAAAAAAATAAAATTCGTGTTGAACTGGAAATAGTGTTGCTTGAGCAAGTTTTTATTTTCCATGCATCTCATCCTCCATTCTTACATTTCATAGAAAAAAGTTCTCCATCCCTTAACTGAGGGCCAACTATGAGTTCAGATATTCTAGGAAGTTCTAGGAAGTTTGTCATTAACTTGTATATCAATGCAGATACCCTGAGTACAGATATGTATTGTATACCCATAGTAGTGCAGACATGGGCTGTAGATCCCCACATCTTATTAAATAATGATAAATGTGTGAATCATAAATATTGATATTTTAGCCTATAGATGAAAGCAGTTAAATGACCCATTATTAACTAAGCTACATACAAAGTAAAACCACATTTTGTTGTCAACAGATTGCTGTATTACTTACAAATGTTTTCTGTGCTGTTTGTAGTTTTTCATGTCATTCTTCAAAGCTGACTAATTGAAGCAGAAATGCCTGACCCTGCAAGATATGCAAAATATTTCATGAACTCTGGCACTTACTGCTTAAAAAGGACTGCCAGATGCTGTAATAAGGAAATGTTAATGCATTTAAACATGCTTGATGACTGGTTTTGTTTAATGATGGTCAACACACAGGAGTACAAAACAAGAAGAAAAATGCTTTCATTTCTGAATATTTTAAAAATTTCCTACTCTAAAAAAATTGCCTGTTAAGTTTTTGGTATTACAAACCGGTGTGGAACAATCAGACACAAACTTCTCCTGTGTCCTTGGAGAAACAACTTTTTACATTCTTAAAGGAAGAAGAAAAAAGTGAAAAAAGAAAAAGAAAGCCCCAAGTAGAAATCCAACAGAATACAAAACCCCCTTATGTAGACCAAACAGGTAGCTCTTTTCCAACGAATTCAGGGGTTCTTTTTTTGTATTTAGATTAATGAACAAAACCAACAGAAATACTAAAGAATCCCACAATGACTTGTTGACTCAATTGCTGGTGAGCAGCGGTGATTCTAAAATTATTATATGCCCCTCATGTGCGGTCTGACATTTGAGTTGCACCCCCTTTTTTGGCAGGAAAATTGAGTGTTCTCCTGTAAGTTCCTTGTAAGAAAGAGGAGTGTGGTAGCATTGAGGGCTAGCATGCTTGAGAGAGCCATGGAGCAGATGTGGAGTAGCAATCAGTCTTGCATATTGCAGTGTCCAAGTGGGTAATGATGATTAATGTTCAGAAGGATGCTGTGTGCTATAGAAATGGTGCCCCTTCCCTTCAGTCTGTATGCAGATAGAGTCCCATAAAAGATGTGAGAAAATCAGCACTATTTGCTTTGACACAGCCTTGTTAGCACCAGGATTTCTTACATACGTATTGTGTGTGCTGCTTACATGTTGTTGTTTTATTATTTTTGGTTGTTTGGGTCCTTGATATGTTGTTTTCTTTGCTGGAAAGTGACTGAGAATTTGAAAACTCCTTTTTCTTTTTCCTTTTTTTTTTTTTTTCCCCATGATGGAAATTTAGGGTAAAGATCTTACTTGTTGGTTTACCATAATGGCATCTTCTCTTGACAAGTGTGTCTGTAAAACACTAAATATTAAATGTTTCTTTTTAAATGTAAAATGTTATTTGAATTAACTGTGTCTACCTTCTTATCTAACCGCAGATGTATTTTTGTGTGGAGATCGATATGTTTCGTGTTTTTTTTAATGATGTGAAAACGTGTGCAACAGTGACATAGCCCTTAGTAAGGGACTGTTGTTTAAAGGTTGAACTGCTGTTCCATAGGAAGTTGTCCTGAGTATGGAGTGGGGAGAGCTGGAAAATTGCTGCTGAGGCTGTCTAGGTTCATTCCCAAGCAAAATGTAACGTGGTCACATTTGAAGAAGATGACTCACTTGAAAAGAGGAAAAGCTAGACTGTGGGAATGGTCTGTTGGTTGTTTGTGGTGGTTTTTTGGTTGGTTGGTTGGTTTTTAATACACCTGTATGCATCTAATACTCTCTAGTATAAAGGGTGATCTTCACGAGTACATGTTCAGAATCTGTATAACGTGCTTTAACACAAACATCTACCTAGAGGAATTAGCTGAAAGGGGACATGGTTGCAAAATAAAGTTCTTAGGATAAATCTTGGCATAAAAAAACCCCTGGATTTTATGGTGATTTATTGTGTTTTGTCTTTCTGTGAAGAGGGAAAGAAGCCAAGGCTGGCCCAGAAAAGGGGTTGGAGGGAGCTCAGGAGCCCACAAGTAGGGAACACAACACCATGCAGGAGTCTGGCCTTTGTAAGGAGACTTCTCTGAAGCTACTATGTGATGTCCTGACCCCTGTGGCAATATACAGTGTTTGTCTTTGAGGTTACTCCGGTGAGGACCACCCAGTAGGACCAGAACATTGAAATGTTGCCGTATTATACCATTGTCCAGGGTTGCAGCAATTTAGCAAAGATAATTTAGATGTTGGTACTGCTGTGAGCTAATGTGTGTGTTACCTGTAGGTGAAATACGATCACTTTATGCCACCTTTTAAGAAATGATAACATTTAAAATGAAAACTATTTTTTCTTGATGTCTCTAAATTGTGGAGGAATAAAAACGCCTAGCAGCTGCATGGCAAGATCATCCTGTTGATCTGCAGTAGTTTATGTAGTAATAACAGCATGATGGGACCTACTGCTTGCAATAAATATTCAAAGCGGAATGAGAACAAATCAGCCTGAGGAAGAGATAGTCAGGGTTTTGACTATTCCTGAAAACTGTTCTGTGTTGTCAGTAAAACAAGCAGCATGCTATTACACTGCATGGACTACGGTTTAGTTGTTTTAAAATCACTTAAGTAGTACAATAGTCAGTTTTTTTCAAAGTTGTCTGAGGAGCTTTTGAGACTGTTTAGGCTATTCTGGTAAAATCAGATTTTTAATATTGGGAATATGAAAAATTACCTTTCTGCATCTTCAAAAAAAAATCGAATTGGTAAGTACTAAAGTGACTCTATTTATTATAGTCTTTTTATAAAACCTTTACTTAGACTACCAGTGTTTGAGATCATCACATCAACATTTACGTGGCACACAATGAACTGAAAACTGACTAATAGTTTTCAAAATACAGCTATTAACAGAAAGCCATGATGGGGGCTGTGCCAAGAAGCATGGTGCAGCCTTGGGTAAGGGCAGCTTAGCACTGGTGTTGCAGAGCATGAAAAGTCCCCGATGTGACTTGCTTAGCTGTTGTTTTGCTGTCTATATCAGGCTGCTGTACCTAGGTGGCCTTGGTGTCTCAGCATGCTGATTGCAATCAGACGTGTGCTTCTGTGCAGCAAACACAATTACCCCCAATTTGGAATAAAGCATCTTGAGCACTCTTATTTCATCTGCTATATGAAGCCTGAAGGGTCCTTTAGACCTTGTATTTTGATCTCCTGCTTTCTGCAGACTGTTTAAGCAGGCTCTTCCCTGATGGCATCCCCTAGCATGTATGGCTGAGACCTGCCTATTTCAGAAGTGTATTTGTCTTCCACATCCTTGGGAGATGCCATAGTTCTTCCCCTACTTTTACTGTCACATACAGATGAATGTGAATGCCTTCTCTCCTTCGTTTCCATGAATTTGTCTGTCTTCAGTGCCAAATTTGGGTCTTGTTATTGTCTTGCACTGTGGGACTGAAGAACCCTTTCCAGACTTGCTATTGCTTCTTTGCCTTCGAGTCACGTAGGTCTGCCTTTTGTTGGTGAATCCAGTCATGGTGTCCAGATCTCATGGACCAGCTCCATCTCTCTTTTCTCTGGATACAGTTTGTAGCTCTCTGTTGCATCAGTTGGAGTATGGAGGCATGAGCTAAGCCCTGTGTTTTGGCATTAATCTCTGCAATTCCCTCTGCAGCTGTGGATTGCTATTCCCTATCTGTGAACCTGGACCTTGCAGTCGGTCCTCCCGGGCTCATTTTGTGTGGAGGCCCCTGTTGGACTCCTGTGCTGCTGCTCCTGCTCGAAGAATACTTTTTTCCAGATTGTCCTGTAGGTTGGACTTTAATGACCTGTCCATGGACGCATTTGCTTGTGTACATAACTAAGATTTCAGTCATCTGTTTAAAAAGTTTTGTTTGAATGGCCAAAATCCCTAAGCAATCTGGATTTCTTGGTACTACCGCCCTATCCTTCCCATTTTTGCTACTCCATCCATTGCTTTCTCATCCAAAAATTTTCATCAGACCTTTGTACCCTTAGAACTGTGAGATGCCTGTGCTTGAAACGTTATGATATGAAATAGGAGTTGAAACTGTTCTTTTATTTTTTGTTCCCATGGAACCTGGTCAGTGCTAAAGGACTGAGATGGTAGTTCAGTGGTTGGTTTGGCTTAATTATTCATAGTGAATTCCTAAGTGAAACTAACCTGGGGATCATTACCTTTTGGTAAAGTAGTGGTTATATTTCTGCTAAAAAGGTAATTCTCTTCTTGTACACACATGCCTATGCACACACAATTAAAGTTTTGTACAGATTTCTATGGTAACTTTTAGTGAGAATTTTCAAAGTTTTGAAATTTAATTTTTTTTGTAAAAAAACCCTCACGCTATCAAATAACTGAGAATTTTCCAAAGTGACTCAACATTTTGGCTGGAAGGCTTATGAAAATTGAAACTATTTCCAGGCTTATGTAATGGGAACAATACAATTAAAAATAAATTAGTCTATTCTTTTTTTTTAATTAGTTAATCATAGTATATTTTTAGTTTTCTGTATTTCTCTTAAATACTTCAGTACTTCTCTCTGTAGAAAATGTCAACAACACACTAATTGTTCTACTGAGTAAAGAAGGGTAGGCTTTTTATGTATGAGCAGCAGAAAACTGCTACTAGGTATTTAAAGAAAATCAATGAGAAAAATTTAGTTAGAACATTGTCACTTCCCAAAGATAGTGAAACTTAATTTTCACCAATCAAAATGCCAACTAGATAAATATATGTAAGACTATGTATATCAAATCACAGGGTAATAATTATGTTAATTATATGATATGCCTAATAAAATAAGTTTGACAGACTTTTTCTCTTTTGTATTTTTTATTAGTAATCTGTATAAATTGTCTTTATTTGAAAAGAGGATGACTGCCAATAGGTCCTGGCTTTTAAAATCACATTTACCTGTTGAGTGTTCTCCAAAGAACACTTGAGAAGCTCAACTCAAACATTTGTCTGTTTTATGTCAGCATCTCCTTTTTAGTAGGTGAAGATCTTAATGCCCCTCTAGATATTCCTGTGTAAAACACACTCATATGGTGACTGTTACTGCTTTGTCTTCTTCTAGCTTGAAATACTTTTTAATGAGTTTTGCTTTGTTGTTTGTTTTGGGTTTTTTCCTATGGAACTTGTGGAGTTTATAGAATATATACATTTCGTCACTTAAAACATTTATGTTCACTGCATAGTACTTTTCCTCCTGGCATGAATCTCTACATGTCTGAAGACTGAGAATTTTTCTTGTAGGAGGTAGGTGCCCTGGGCTCAGTACCTGAAACTAGTAGAGGCAGGAGTTTGCTGCCGCTGTCATCCTTGTTGCCCTATCCAAGAAATGGTGGTTTGGCCAACACAGCTTCTGAATCTCTCTCATCTCCCTTATGACCAGAGCCATGCTGGTGCGATGGGATCTGGTCTTGTCTCCTCCCAAAGCAGGGCTGGCTCTGGGGTCAGACCAGGCTGCTCAGGGCTTGGAATGGTTGGAGCTTGAAACCCTCTAAGGATGGAGGTGGCACAGCCCCTTGAGGCTGTTCCACTGCCTCACTGTCATCAGAGGGAAACAATTTCTTTCCTGTCTTGGGGTCCAGAACTGGACGCAGCATCTAGATGTGGTCTGATGTGTGCCATGCAGAGGAAAATAGTCCCTTCTCTTGATCTCCAGGCTGTGCCCTATTCATACCTCCCAGGTGCTGCAGAATGACTTTGCTACCAAGGCACAGTACACATCATTGCCTCCTCTGGGTCATTGATAATGACATGAAAGTGGACAGGTCTCAGGAGAGATCCCTGCAGTTCTCCACTAGGTGGTGGTCTCTGGGTAGACTACAACCCACTCAGCCTGACCATCTAGTCAGCTTCTTAACCCTCTGGTTTAGTTGAGCGCCAGCCTTCTCTCTTTCTCTGCCATTTCTCTGGACATGATGTATATTGTTAATAGTAATTATAGTTGTACTGCTTTTTTCCCCCCTATTTTTTTTTCTGATAGAGACGCTGTACATGCAAGGCAGACAGAATGAGAATGCCATAGTAACCCAGCCAGATTTACTCGAGTGTTTACCTTACTGTGTCTCACATGCTTACCTTTCTCAAAACGTGAACCACTGGTTTCTGTAGAGTAAGCAGGATAATTAAATTTGCTCTGGAAGGACAGATCACTGTGATCAGTCTCGATCCTGCATTGTATGCTTAAGCTACTTGGGCTATAATGGAGTTTAACAGCCTTTATCTCCGCAGTGTATTCTTTAAGTAGATACCAGACAGACTTTGCTGAATTGGTACATGGCTTTAATTTTTCTTGGTTATCTGCCATTGGACTCCTGTGTTTTGCTCTGAGGAGATGGGAAAAGCTGTGAAAGGCTCTAAGATGACATGAGCTTGAGAGAAATGCTGTAGTTTCTAGTTTTTTGATAGAACAGACTATAGTGTGAATTGTGCGCTACTGACAACGGTGTCTTTGAAAAGGCGAGGAAAGGATGGATTTAGTCTTTTTTTGGTCCTGTTTCTCTCTTTAATACCTATTATGGTTATAGCATTGGTATTAAAAAAAAATATAATGGTTTTGCTCTCATTTCATTATTTCAGTTCCTCATTTCTTGAGGAAATGACTGGATATAAAAACACTCTGGTTCCATTACAAGAAGTAATGGCAATAATGTTCTTGACTGTAGAAGTCAGAAAAATTTTATTACAAAAACAAAGAGAAAGAAAAAACTAATTTTTGTACAGTGGTAAATGTTGAATAAGAGTTAGATTTATACAAGGTTAAATAATTCTGTAAACGCATTAGCTGTGAGGATAGATGTAGGGAACTGGGCTTACTCAGTTCAGGAGCAGTGGAGGCTCCAGGAGGACCTACTAGCAGCCTGCCAGAACTTAAGTAAGTTACGAAGAAGGCAGAACTAAGCCTTTTACTGATTTATGTAGCTGGAAAATGAGAGATTATAGTCCTAAACTGAAGAAGGGGAGTTTCAGACTGGATATAAGGGAAGAAAGCTTTATTGTTAGTGCAAATAAGCAGTGGAACAGGTTGCCCAGAGGCTGTGCAGTTTCCATCCTTTGATGTGTTCAAGACTAAACTGCATAAAGTCTGAGGATAAACCTGGTCTGACCTTACCTTGACCAGCAGGTTGAACTAGAGACCTCTGTACATCCCTTACAACCTGAATTACTCTCCAATTGGGATAAGAGTATTTTTCATGTGAGAATCATAGGGGACCAACTATATACTGCATAGACGTTTGACTTGAGTGAGATCACAGTATCACAGAATGGTTTGGGTTGGAAGGACCTTAAAAATCATCTAGTTCCAACCCCGCTGCCATGGACAGGGACACCTCCCACTGGACCGGGTTGCTCAAAGCCCCATCCAACCTGGCCTTGAACACTGCCAGGTAGGGGGCAGCCATGACTTCTCTGGGCCACTTTTCTGAGATCTGCAGGCTATGCTCTTTGAAAAGGCCATTTCCTCCATAGTCTTTTGTAATCTTTTCCTCCATGTTTAGTCAATGCCAATTTTCACCAAACTGGGTGTAATTGGGTTGTGAATTTTAATGCATCAAAAAATAAAAATGAACCTCAGGGTCAGAATTTGACTCTGCGGCTCCAAAGAGTGAGATAAGTTCAGCTCAAACTCATCTGGTGCCAGAGATTAAAACTGGGGTTGCTAGTTTTATCCTCATTTCCCAGAGAAGTTAGACCTATGAGATTACTGGGCAGTGGAGAGCAGCAGTGTCTGGGTGACCAGAGGATGACAGCAGTATCATGTTGGGCCACTACTGAAAATGTAGCAAGAAAAGCTCAGGGTTTGGGGGCTTTGGTGTGGTTGAGAAACTCATGTAGAAGAGCACTTAGGACAGTCTGAGCAGAAAAGAGAGAGGTGAGAGATAATTTAGGGGTTGGAAGCTCCAATGGGAAGGTCTTGGGGGCCAGGGGAGATATTAGGGGTGGTGGGTGGGAGAGGACATGTGGGAGGAGCAGATCTGGGGCAGGATGGAGTGAGGAAAAAGGTCTCTTCCAACCAAGGCTATTCTGTGAAAAGGGAGTCATAGGTGTTGCAGGAGGGGAGGGCTCTGAACCACAGTGGCTTGGGCCACCTGGTTTGCTTTCCCACCACGTCTCTCTCTGGCAAGGATGTGGTGTATATACAAGAACGCTGCTCTTCCCTCCCCCTTTTTTGGCCACTTTTTTTTTTTTTCTTTTTTCTTTTTTTTCCAAATTATTTGTTTTTACTTTACGAAATACAGCATCTTTTGATATCAGGGTGCAAGTCTCTAAGGTATGAAGTCCTGCAACGTTCAGTAGTTTAACACCAACAAGCTCAAACAGTCTTTACAGCTAAGTACATTAGGAATTAATTGAACTGAATAAATTTGTGGAAGTGAATTACGCTGAGAACTGTGAATGCTCAGTATTGATACTGATTTACTTTCATAGACCTTAAATTGTTATGTAATGGTTAGCCTTTGCATGTGATATATAGCAAAACCATTAGTCATTATAATAAGGGATAATTTCATGTCAAATGCTGTGACAGTTCATTTGATTCTCAGCTGGTATCAGTTGCTTAAATTCAGAATTCATTTTGTGTGCTTTTTTTCATCAGTTTTACACTGAGTGCATCTCTTTCTTCATATTAACCATGTCATGTGCTTTTTTTTCCACTTTTTTCTCAGGCTTCTTTTGTTGGTAATTTTAAGTACAGCTTTTTGCTACTTGCTCCTGACAGTCTTTCTGCTTAATTTTTCCCTTTTTATTATTCTTCCCAGTGTCTAGAGATATGATGACAGCAAGGAATTTGGGTAAGTTTATCATTATCCAGAACAAAGAATTTGTTGACAAGAGAAAACAAAACCTAGATGCCCTTATTTCTGTGAAACTTGTAATTCTCAGGACTTTTATTGTAAAGTTATCATGGAACTGTTATTATTATTATTAATAATACATTCTTCTACCGAGTTTCTGCCATAAGACAGACTTTGTCAGCTCTTTTTGTATCAACTGCTCATGCTTGCTATGTTGCAAGAGCCACTTCTTTTTTATAGCTAATGATATCTGTTTTGGTTTATACTCTTAAAGGAAATATTCTTTTGCAGCAGTGGTACCTGTTAATTTGATTCCAAAATTACATATCTCTTAAAAATAAAGCATAACTTATCCACTTAGTACACATACATAGTGAATTATGGTACTTCTATCTTGATTTTGAGGGAGTAATCCTGTAATTTGACATTTTAAAAGACTGGGTCCTTGAAACACTTCTGTCTCATCTTGCAGAGCTGGAGGTTTATAGATTGAAGGAGTTAGGGGTGGTGGGAAAAGTATGGTTTTTTTGGGAACTGTATGATTGGAACACAGAATTAACCTTGCTTTGGTGAGGACACTTTACTGAAAGCTTTGGCCTGAATTATGGTTTCCTTGTTTATGCTGCAATCAGTGTCCTCACTCTAACTTTTTACAGGCAAAGTCTTTTCCCAGCTGTCTTTTGAATACACCCCTGAACTGAGTGGTGTCTGGATCTGACATGTGATGAGACTGGAATTTTCTAAGGCAAGGAGGGCAGGGCAGCCTCCTTGGATTGTGCAGTTGCAGGTGATCTGCAGCATTTTGTTTTGACGGGGCCAAATGTGCAGGCAATTTGCATATGCGTGTACTCTGAAAATCAGACAGCTTTAAACTGAGACTAGACCTGAAAAATCTTAGCTTTCCCATAACATGAAGCATTTCAAAACAGGGAATCAGGTCTTTGCAGTCTGGTTAATAAGATCATGTCCTGTTTTCATGCTGTAGTTTTGATTTCATTAATACATAGAGTTTTGTTTGGTTTATGGGCGGACACATTTCCTTTGAGCTACGTAAATGCTTATGATGTGTTTTCTAGTTAAAAGACTGCCAGCAGACTGTTCAGATTTTTAATTTAATTTCGTTTTATTTTGGGGTTTGGGGTTTTTTTGTAGCTTTTTGAATTGCTCTGAGGAAAATATAAATGAGTTTTCAGTAAATTAGAACTATCATTCTGGTTTAAGGAAATATAGAAACATAGCCCATACTTGTAAAGCGTTCGTAGGTCATAGAGAAGCTCGTTCCTGATCATCAAGTATTCTTGCACAACATAAATGCAAATGGCTCGTTACTCCCTAAGTAATATGGAAATTCATTATTAAAACATTGCAAGACTGGGAATTACTCTTCCATCTGATTATTGATATATTCCAGGTCTACATCTTAAGTTTTTTTGAAATATGTTAATTCCTTCTCTAGAAACTCTTGCTTTGTGGCAGAGGGTTTTATGTTACAACAATTGTCTTGCTGGTGGCTTGATGATGATGTGTCCTCCACCAGCCTCTTCTCATGTGTTTACCCTCCCCTTTCCAAAGCCAAGCAGTCAGCCTCATTTTATTATTCATATTGAGTTTTTCCATTAGTCTTGATGGGATGTGGTGTAGCATTAATAAAGCAAGCTTTTAAATTACCATTACTGATGAAAAGAAAAAATACTGATTCTAAGAAGGAACTACTTTGAGACCTTCCTGTGGATGCTTCAAAGTATCATTCAGATAAGCTGGCATTAGCACAGAGCTTCTGGTCAAGCTACAATAGATGCTATGGTTGCAGTTGTCCTGGAAATAGGTATGGTTGTATTGCCCCATTTAGTCTGCATAAATGCACCTACATATACTTCTGATTGTGAAAGCAAATCACAATTCAGAGTACTGGAACAAAATAATTACAGAAGTTGACTCTTGCTTTTTATTATTTTTTTCATTATCTGTGCTTGTGGTGTTGAGATTTCTCACATTAACTGGTTCTTGCAGTAGTAAGCATGGCTTTAATTGACATTTTCAAAGTATATTTTGAAAATTCTTAAGCGTTCTCTCATTTAGAGTTACTGGTTCTTATTTATAAACTAATGAAAACTTAAAGCAAGTTTGCGGAATATTTTATGGCATTTGCTTTATGAATTTTTACCTCTAAAAGTCTAAGGCTGGATTTTCAGTCTTCTGCAACAAGTTCATGATTAAGAATAAAGATTGGTTTTACCCTCTTGCAGAAGGTAAATGCCCAAGTTTGGTTTTGGATGCTTGTTCACGGGGTCTAATGTGCTGAATTGGTAGTAACAGGTCTCATTGGGTGAAGTATCCTGAACACTATTTTATGCATGTGTAATAGTAATGACATGATGCTCCTAGGTTTGAGTCCCACCTCAGTAAGTGGATGCCTTGGAATTCTAGCTGGGCTATTAATTTTTCATGTATTCATCGAGTAATAAATGATTAATGTGTGTTCCTGCACTAGAGTCTTAAGATTTTGAAATGGGGGAGAACAGATGACACAACATGCTTTCAACTGAGAAAATGCTTCCCAGGGGAGCACTGAAATCTGAAAAAGAATAAGCAGACCAAAAAGGAAGAGTTAAATTAAAGAATATGCCTTAGGTTTTTGTCATTGGAAAATGGGTAACAAATATTTTAACTGCCCATGAACATTATATTGTTACCTACAGATGTAGGAAAACCTAGGTATTTAATGTCATGTCAGAAAAGATACTTCAAAAACCTTAAGTATAGGTGGAGTAATTTATTTATTTACTTATTTAGTCTTTGCATTCAAATGAGCTGCAATGGTAATTTGTTCAGTTGGTAGTAGGGGGGTTACTTTATCAGTGATTCCCTGCTGGGAGTTATTTTAGCAGTTGTTCTTTGCTCCCATCACCTTTATGGAGATGCTGTTAGATCTCTGCCAGTTGAGATGGTGCAGGGGAGCAGCAGTAAGGGCTGTGTCTGATACTTTTGCGCTGCTTGCAGGCTTCTGAAGCACGCACCGCAAAATACACACACATACAGGGCCAGAAGCCAAAGGCTGCAAATAAAAGAGACAGCAAGGACCAGGATGTGCTAGGGGGTTGGTTTGTGCCTGTGTGCTATTCGTTTTCCACTGCTGGTGGCAATTCAAAGTCGTTCAGTTCAGAGGTATGTGAAATGTACAACTAATGAAAAGGGCGCAATATAAAACAAGCACAAGTTTGTTTCAAGATGCCATTACAGTAAAGTGCCTTTCCCCTGCTTAGTCCTTCGCTATTAAGTTGTTTATATTTTTACAAAATTACAGCATGAATTTTTACAAGTTGTGAAATCTCTCTTGACTGTACCTCCTGTGAATGACTCGTTAGATGATACATGCTGAAGTACCATTGATGCTAGATAATACCCACGCTGAAACCGATTCTTGCACTTTACTGGGAAGTACTTCCGCTCCTGATTTAAGACAGACTTTCTATTAACACCATTTTATTTGGCTGCATTATTTTTGTGGGAGCTATGTGCTCTGCTCTTGCCGTGTTTGCTTGTAGAACATTTTTACTCTTTCAGCTTTCTTTAGTTCTAAGTTACTGTAAAAAAACTATAGAATCTTGATTAAAAAAATTACACTCTCACACACACTTAGAAAATATTTAGAAGTCTCCTGACTTTCTTATCACTTAGAGGTTCTCTGAGACACCTCTCAATGTTGGTTAAACTAAGGAGCTTCCTCAGCAACATACTGCTTCTGGAGTGCTGCCTTGTAGAGTGGAGCCTCTTGAAAGGTTTATTTGGCTGTTGGAGCCAAGTGGGCAACTCAGCAGCATGTTACCTCCTAAAACTGAATTAGATAGAGTAAGAGGTTCACAACCTTGCTTTCTCTCATCAAGGCTTCCTTTCTTCTGAGGTGCTCTTTGGAGATGCAGCATCCCTCTTCTTCTGTTTGGGAGTAATTCCTGTTCTGTCTTCAGTGTACTTTCTGGGAGTCCCTGAATTGCAGCTGTAGCATAGAGTATTTTCATGCATGCATGTGTGCAAAACTTTTTCTTACACTACTTTTATACTAAGCACGTCTACTCTAAATATGTACCAAATATGTATCTATTACCTTGCATTTCGTAGGATTGAACTACAGAATCACAGGATGGTTGAGACCTCTGGAGGTCATCTTTTCCAACCCCCCCCTCCTCAGGCAGAGCCACCTAGTGGAGTATTTCGGGTACCTCTGGTTCAGTAAATGTTTTCTTTGATACTCACAGTGTGTCCCAAATTCGATGCACTGTAAGACTACTGTGACATTTTATACACAAATAACATGGTAATTTACTGACTATAAGCTGTTGAACTCTGTCTTATGGCTTTGGCAGAGGATTTGCTGGATGGGCAGGGTGATACCGTGAGGGAGTATGGGAAGGGCTCAGCACCTGTGGGGAGGCTGTGAGGGAGGTGAGGAAGCTTTATAAAGGTCATGCAGGTCTCCCTCCCCATCTCTGGAGCTGCATTGTTCTCTTCCCATCCCCAATCCTCTCTTTCAAGACCCACAAGTGTGCTGCTTTCCAGTGTCCCCTAGGCTCATGCAGATATGGCCGATGGATGCTATGCCAGGAGCAATGTGCATAGCCAGCTGTGGGCTTGGGGAAGCCCTTGAGCCAGCTCTGTTCTGCCCACAGGGCACCAAACCCCTGGTAGCCCCTCATCACGTGGTGTGCCAAAAGTGCAGCCCATGGACTTGGAAAGCCTCCAAGTAAATTTTCTCCTCCTCTTCCTTTCCTGACCTTTGCCTGATTTGTGGGCTTAGGCCATAGAAAGAAGTTGGATAATTACTTGAGTTTTGCTTATCTAATTACACAGGGCCCTCAGAAGAAAATGCACCTGGAGATGCCTTGGTGTCGTTCACAGTGTTGTTTTTTCTTCCGGATGTGGAGAGGTGGGCAGCTGTCACGAGATGCTGCTTCTCTCCACTTAATTTCTCCACACTGCAATTTTCCCACCTGTAAAGCAGGTATGGACAAACTTGCATTAGCAAGGATTTTATGAGGTTGAATTTTTTTAAGGTTGCTGTGCTGTTTGGGGATTCTCAATGTGAAATTACAGTATAAAGGGCAAATAAATAATTATCATTTGAGCACTTTGTTTTCCAAGGCAACTTTGTTTTAGCCTAAAACAAACTTCAAAGCTGATGTGTCACTAGGAAAAAAAGATGGCTGAAAGCTAAGGAGGTTATTGAGCCAAGCTGTGATGAATTAACTGAATTAGGGTGAAGTAATGGCAAAATGTCCCCACATTTGTAATTACTTCTTTACAAACATGAAGGATTGTGAAATTAATGTCAAAAGTAGGATTTTTACCAAAGACTCCCTTTATACTGTTTACATTTCTTTACAGGAAAATAGCTAGTGCTCCAAAATGTGATGAAAATGTATTACGATCAATGTGTAAAATACCACAAAATGAAACTGAGTAAAAATTTTAATGTGCAGATTTTATTCTCTCATGTTCATACCCTTTCCTCTTACAAACAAACTAAAAATACAGATTTACCAGTCATGCATATTAAAATAATTCCTGCTGTGAGAAGTTTAGTTTTTTGGAGGATACTTTGAGGTTTAGGCTCCAAGTTACTAATCAGATGTTGCTTCGCTGATATGCAGGCATGTATTTACTAAGTGTTTTGCTGGGACTGCCTGTGGCAGAAAATGAAAATGCAGTAAGTAAATAGCGCAAGGAGTAAAATTATTTTTAAAAATTGTAGTGGAAGTCAAGGAGCTGTCTTTTCCTGGAAAATAATGTGAGGCTTCTGGTATTGGAAAATTTCCCACTGAGCCTTTAATTTGACCTATTGGTATATAAGACTAGCCTGTTTGTGACAGGTGATTAAGTCTCTGATTTCATTTTAGTTAGGAGAAGAAAAAGGCTGTGCAGCAGAGCTCAAGGAACCATCTTCCAGGGTAGTGTGCATGGTCCTTGTTTTTTCAGTCAGCTGTTTAGCTGCAGTGTGTGCTCCTGCTTCTTCTTCGATGTGCTGTAGGAAAGCTGTGTGTGCTGTGTGCTAGGAATGTAACCGCTTTCTGTTGGGGTTTTATTGATTTTTTTTCTTTAATTTATTTTTTTGTATTTTTTTTTTCCCCCCCAGTTGCAATATGAGTAAATACAAGCTTCTGGTACAAGTTTTTGGTAAGGCTAGCATTCAGATGAAGGCTACCATATGTATTCTTTTCTGTCTGACAGCTAGTGCAAGAATGAAAAGCAAGGTATTGATATTGGCATGTCAGTTGAATATTCAGCGGGAATAAAGTGTGTAGAGCCTGCAAGAACTGGCTGCTGGGCACAGAATCTCTGTCTGGTGATATTACTATACATGTCATTTTATGGTACTGCTTAACAGGATTTTTCATAGAGATGGCTGTATCTGCAAAAGAGAATGAAAATACTAAGAGTTAGTTGGGTTTTTATGATGGCTTATTGTGTGGAGGTAGTATTGAATGCTATATGATTGGCCAATTTAAAAATGAATTGGATAGTTCTGAGAATAAATTAGGTGGTGCACACATCAAGAAAATAAATGTTAATCTCTTGCTGTAGATAAGCTTTAAGCAGCCTCTGCTCTTCCAAATATTTACACATTATGTCTTAGTGCTAGACAAATCTATTTGCTATTTCTCCCTTCATTATTATTATTATTAGGTGATTATACAAAAAGCTGTCTGCATTTTATAGCCTTTGACTTTGTTGCCAGTTCTCTCTTAATTAATTCTGTCATCTCTATCATACATTGCTTGAGTAGAGGATGCTCAAGAAGTCAGTATTGTAGCCTTTCAGGACTTGTTGCCCTCTCCTGGTACCTCCTACAGATGATAGTGATGCTGTACCTGTAAGAAGTTTCCAGGGCTGTTTTTCCTCTGACAGAGTGTTTGCTGTAATAATGCTGTATTTATACTTCATTGCGATAGGCACAGTCAGAACTTTAGTTTAGTGTTAGTTTTGCCTCTTAACCTCAATGGGCCTATATCTTGTGTAACAGATGAATTCCCAGAGCTAATTCAACCTCATGAAATGTGTTTTTCAAGTCTGGCAAAGCTACTGCAATTGAAGATGGAATTGCGTTGGCTGAGTGGCTTAGCTGAAACATGTGAAGCATCCAGTGTCTATAAGCATGCTTGTCCTTTGTGGTTTAGGAGAAGATTTATTCATATTTTTTTGGAAAGGAGGCTGTAAGAAAGCAGCAATATGCATTTGGTGAATAATACTTATTCCTTGAGGTGGTGGAGTGGCAGTGGTTGATGATAAAGAAGACTGAAGTGTGGATCAGAGTCAATGCCTGAAATCTTCTAGAGATCTGAAAAACAGCTCTACCAAAAGATTCTCGTCCCATTTGTCTCCTATAGCATTCCCTTTCAAAACAAGCCAGTTCAGAGCATAAATGTTAAGGCTTTCGTTCTCAGGATGATACCCTTTTGAAGCATAAATTAGATTTGTACAGCCTCCACTAGATATGTAACATTATTTTTGAAGAGTACACGGGTAACTATCAGGAGATAGGCAGTTGATAATGCTTGCAGACTAATTGCTAAAAAATGGCTTTATATCATCTGTGAAAAACACTAGTAATTCATTTAGCTGAAAGCTGAATGCACATGATCCTTCAAAACTGTCTAATGACTCAGGGCCTTCTTTGAATTTCAGCTGTTTTTTTTTCTTAACTAGATAAGTATCTTAGATAATATGTTATTCTTGCACAATTGCTTTATTGCAAGAAAACTGTTTCTGGAGGATGTTTATTACTTCAGCTTTCGGTGAAATCCTATTTCTTCCACTGTATAGAAACTCACATAGAGGATTTTTTTTCTTATGACATTCAAGTTTAGTTGGACTAAAGAAAAAGCCTTATTTGGTGATTCTGAGAAGATATTACTGATCTCGGATGTTGATGAATTCTTCTCTCCTACATTCTTGTATTCAGTCAAAACTGAAACTTTCAAGTTCAAACTTTCATATTTGAACTACCAGGTTCTTGAGTTGCTAATGTGAAACAAAACAAAGATCCATATTCCCATGATGAATTTTAACCCTGGGAGTCTGGTCTTTATAGAGTCCCAATATAGTAAGTGGAGAGAAGGTGGTAGCTCCTCTATGAAAAAACTGAAGCATCTGTCTTACAAGGAGAGGATGAAAGACCTGGTTCTGCTTAGCCTGGAGAAGACTGAGAGGGGATCACATCAGTGCTTATAAATATCTAAAAGGCAGGTGTCAAGAGAATGGGGCCAGACTCTTTTCAGTGGTGCCCAGTGGTAGGACAAGGGGCAATGGGCACTAACTGGAACACAGGAAGTTCCACCTGAACATTAGGAAAATCTTCTTTACTTTGAGGGTGACAGAGCACTGGCACAGGCTGCCCAGAGAAGTGGTGGAGTCACCACCTCTGGAGACATTCAAAACGCATCTGGATGTGATCCTGTGAGACCTGCTCTGGGTGAACCTGCTCTGGCAGCGGGGTTGGACTAGATGATCTCCAGAGGCCCCTTCCAACCTGCACCATTCTGTGTTCCATCTTCCTCTGTTGGTTTGCTCCTTGAAGAAACTTCAGTCTCTCTCCATTGAGAGTAAAGGAAACTTAATGAGATTACTCTCCTAAGGCTAGTTCTCTTGGATGTTTCCCAACAGATCGAAGAGAATACTTTGAATAGCACAATGACAAATCAGTATGCTGAATTTATACTTGCATGCTGATTGTTGCATTGTAAATGCAACATACTTACTCCAAAAGAAATTTCTGTGCATTAAACAAAGGTATTAAGACAATTTAGAAAAATATAATACATGAACAGCCAACCTATCTTTTTTTATACATGCCTCAGCTAAGAAAAAAAGAAAAAAAAAATCATTGTAGAATAGATTGAATCAAAAGCAAAAAAGGGTCAAATGTGTTTTAGTTCTCTAAAATGTCTTCGCAATAGAATAACCAGTTGTAATCTGAGGAATTTATATCAAAAACTTACATATTAACAGAACATGGGAATATACTGCAAAATATTCTAATGGTAGTTTAATATGTGCTGAATTATCTATATAGTCATATTAAACAGTGAAGACTGCTGGCTTTTCATCATGCAATTTCAATAATCACCTTTTTTTAAAAAAAAAAAGCAATTAATGTCTTGCAGCCCAGAGTTATGCTTTATATTTTATTATTTTTTTCCTTTTGTTACTGTCATATATAATATTGCCAGTGTATTCCAAGTTCTGCACCTTGAGCAAAAAAAAAATGTAGTTTCAAATTATATTTTGAAGAAAGAAGCTGATATTTCTGTGTATTATAGGGGGTTTTATATAGCACTTCATTAATAAAGAAAATGAATGTATAATGACACATTGCATTAATTTGGCATAATTGCATTACTCAGTGGTAATGCACCTGGAAATCATCTGAAATATATGTTAATGAAAGTTTCATGACTCCAGAAATTAGGAAGTTGTTGCCTTTGCTAGAACTGATATTAGAACCAGAAAAAAAATTAAACTCTCCCCAAAATAAATTAGATATTTTTCATACAAGAGAGTAGCATCAACCAAGCATGTGAAGTGAAGGTTTCCCAGGGAAAAATATTCTTTTAATTGTAAAAAATCATTTTAATTGTAAGCCCTGAACTTCTTGAAATAGTCTTACCATGATGAGCTAGCTGCCATAGTGTAGACAATGTAATCCAAACCGTATTAAATAGTTTATAGCATATTTTTTACATTTTATCATGAAAATAGCAATGCATATATCATGAAGAAGTTAATTTGCATGAATAAGTTTGTCTGCATTGTGAATGCATTGTGCCATGGATGAAGAGACATATGAATTTGCTCTGTATAGGTCAGTTTGTTTCAGGCCGATATTTTTCGTTTGTCCCACTGTAATCCCTGTATCTCATTATTTTTTCCCCATAGACAATGGAGGGTTGAATATGTATAATGTTGTAAATAAGCATTTATAAGAACTCGGTTTTAATGCAGTTTTTGTAAGATGGCAGATGGAAGCCAAGGAAGTAATGTATTTCTTCACAAAATCTGCTGTGTCACAATTTAGTCCTCTGATTGCAGTAACAGCCTCAGTTGTGTATGTTGCACAGTATGTACCTAATCTGTCTTCTCTCTGCTGCTCTGAACTGGATAATGAACAAGTTATTCTTCATCTCCATGGTTGCCAAACATGCCAGGGATTAACACCTAGCAATAAGTACCTATATTTCATTCAGTACTAATGTACCAGTTTTGAAACTCTGAAATGCCAGATGCCTTAATGTTTGGGGTTTTGTTGTTCTTGTTGTTCTGATGTCAGAGTCAAAGATGGAAATGAAGTGAGTCGAGTTTGTCTGCACTGCTCTCCGTCAGCAGGAAGGTTCATTCTCTTGACCATAGTGGAAGTCGCAGCTCTCCAGCAGCCTCAGCCCTTCTTGGTCCGCCTCAGCTCAGGCTCCTTTCCTTATAGCAGAGGCAATATGATTGTCTGTAGGCATGAGACTGCTCTTTTGTTTGGGCTTTGTATTACATATTTGTATTTTTTAATTTAAAATATCTAGCATAAAATGATAGTATTTTGCTTGAAACATTTTTCCACTGGTTTCTTTGAGCAGCTTCAGTATGGCAAAAATACAAGGTGGTAAATTTGAGCAAAAGAGGTAATGTAGGGCACATCAGAATAAAGAAATTTTTTTTGATAAAAAAAGAAATCTAAAAATACTTGACATTCAGCTGAAGGATGATGCACTATCTTGTTTAACACAGTGCTTGTTTTATTTTCATGCAACATATTGATCTGTTCAAATTTAGTGAAAAATAGGGGAGAATAGGTATAGACTGAAGCATAAGGTCTATTATATTGTCATCTGAGTTTTAACAGTAATTTTGCAGCATGAAAGAATAGCTAATGTAGGAACATTATGAAAGCTTTTCAATGAGTTGACAAATATTGCTTCTGCAAAATAATTAAGAGTAATCTTAAGCTTTTTATCTGGATGCACTAGTGCTGTCACTACCATCTTTCTTGAGAATATTACTGTACTTAGAATTTAAGTTGACATTAGAAGGAACGACAGGAAATTTAGAAGCTCATATGTTTTTCTGTGTAGTGTGTAGTGTTCACGTATTGATATTAAGGGCTCAGGTATGCTTATATAATCACATCCAAAATAACTCAGCTTCCAGCTGATTTGCTTTAAACAGAGGAGAGTTTAATCCAGTGAATTTCTCTGATTTCCAGACAAAAAGTAATTTGGAAATATTTGAGTTTGCATGGCAAATCTTAAGTGTTTGGAAAAATTCTGATGTGTTTGTATGATTATTTTCATGTGGTATCAGAAGGGCATGGGCAAAGGCTGTTCTGTCCTTCAAACAGAGAAGATGATTGGTAGCACTGGATAAGCTTTAGCAATTGTGGGGCAGGTAATATTGGAATTCTTCACTGCAGCCTCTAAAATTGGGTTGCAGATTGCATGGATGGAAAAATTTAGAGTCTTTGAGTAAGGTGTTTATATTTGCAGCCATTCTGTACCTCTGTGCCTAGAAGGAGGAGGAGGAATCTGAACTGTTTGCAGTGTCACATATCAGGATTTATAATATATAAATATTTTTGAGATGTGAAAGCTCACTGAACCAGGATTTTCTTCCTGTTTTACCATCATGTCCTCTCTATACTTTCCTTTTCTAAGTGTTTGTTTAAAAAATTAGTCAAGACAATTTCTTTTCAGCAGCATAGTGCAACTTGACTTTTTATTCCATTTCTCTGCTTTATTCCATTTTGACTGGTCTATATTCTAATTGGGAAATAACCATCTTTCCTTCACTGTTTTTTTCTATGCTTCCCCTGAAGCCACCTACTAATTCTGGAAGCTGTGCAATTTTTCAGATGTGCAGCTGTTAAAATTTAACTCAGATTAGATCTGAAGCAAAGACTGGCTTGTTTCCCACAGATCCATGCTGTCTTAAATCATCTTACCTTCTTTTTGTTTAAGCCATCGTTGATCACCTGGTAAGGTTTGTGAACTAATTTGATCTTTTGATTTGACTTCTTGCCCAGTTAAAAAATTTGCACTGATTTATTTCTTCATCCAGCCTATATTTTCTGGTTTACCTATATTTTTTTAATGACCTCCAAGTTTGATTTTTATGTTGTGAAGTGATTCCCTTGGCTAATTAACCATTTTATAATGATAAAAGGTGTTCCTCATTTTTCATTTTAATTTGTCTACCTATCATTTCCAACCACTGACTCTCCTTTTGCTGTTTTCTGAGTAGACAGAGATCTGCCATCAGAAGTTTCTTCAGGAATGCGTTTGTACTTTAAATTAAAAAAAAAAAAAAACTGGGGAGGGGAAGCTATAGGATCTGCTACTGCTTTATCTCTCCTTTTGAGTTCTATTTTAAACATAAGAAGATATCTGGCAAGATGCAAAACAATGACGCGCCTTAGAACTTCTGTAATTCTTGTGATTATTTCATTATCATTTGTTTGTTTCCTGAGATACATCTGTCTGCTGAAGGTCATGGCATCTGCCACCCTAAAGCCCTATGGCAGGTGTCAAGGCTGCATCATAAGTCAAATTATTTTATTATGCAGAGGGGTTCTGCCATTTCTCTTCCACTATCTACCTCCCATTTCTGTCATTGATGCCACTATAAAAAGTTTAGTCCCAGCTAAACCAAATAAATCCTGCTGTCTGATAAAAAGAGAAATGACGAATGTGGTGCCTGAAGGAATATTTCAGCTTGTCATTCCTTTCCAAGGAAAAATATCTCCTCGCTTTACTACTACTCCAAGAAAGGAGAAGAATACAGAATGCACAAGATTAATATCTCTTCTGGTGCATCATTCAACCATTTACCTTAACTTAGAAATAAAAATTTTGCTGATGGTATTTCACGCTTGTGCTGCTGCTTTTCTGTGCAGCATCTCTGCATGACTTCATGCAACTTCATGCAACAGCAGCTAAATAAGGGGCTGCAGGTTGGCGGGGGGGTGGAGTTTGATGCATCTCAGATATGCTTTAGGTATCATTTTCAGATGAAAGATACATTTTGTAAGAGAAGGTTTTAAAAATCTCAATTAGGAGAGTATGTATCTATTTAGAGAAAAATGAGGACTGTCCAAAGCATTTGTGTAATAAAGTAGCTGCCTTTTGTAAGTAATCAATGGAAAATTGATTCAAGGGCTTCAATCGTGTACCTTTTTGGAAAGTAATAGTGGTGTTGCTGTATTTGATATGGCTTGGTACTGTTATAACTGGACTTCTGATCTTCTACCCAGCAAACTGAAGGATAAAAGCATCAAAAATACATATCTGGAAATATAAACGTTTCACTCAGTATGAGACAAATTATCGTTATCTTAAGGCAGACTCTCAGAAAGAAAATTACAAATGCAACACTACTTCAGTGCCCGTGTATTTGGGAAAACATCTCTGCGGGCAGTCAGGGAAGAATAGGTCTGTGCTCCATGGGAAGTGTTTGGGGTGGTTTTGTTTTATTTGTGTGTGTGTGTTTGTTTTAATGAAGAGTTAAAACCTTTGCACCTAATTATTTGCTTTCTGGCCCTAGAGAGTATACATGTCCAGGCCATGCTGCATACCCTGTCATGTTCCCTACACCTTTCATGGCTTGCCAGAAGCTATGGATATGTGACCACCATGAAGAGAGGTCACTATTGGTGACACTCTCCTGTCACCAGGGTCTGTGATAGCCCTTCTTGTTAGATGTAAATAAACTGCAGTCTTCAGCTTCAGGAAGCTTTCAGAACTGCACGACTAGGCATCTCAAAAATATGACTGAGTGGCTTCTTTAAAGGCTTTGGCCTTGTGGGATCCAAGTGTCATTTGTTGCTCCTTATTGCCAAGCAAGATTAAAAAATGGATAATTGATCTGTTCTGTTATAGCACACAATTTCAGGGTATTAAGAAAATGAACCACGAAAGAATGGCACTTAGCAATAGCTGAAAGAAATTCTAAAATAATATTTCCTGATACTTTTAAAATCAGGAGCTTCAGGCTTTTTCTTGAGGTTCCACTGAACCCAAGCAGTGGTTCTTGATCCTGCAGTGTGGGGCTTGCTGGTGTCCATGCTCATGAGGACAGCATCTTGCCTGGCTGGCCAGTCCCTGCTCCCAGGATTTTGCTGGACTACTGTGTTTGGGAGTGAAATCATAATCCTCACAATGATGCCCTGAAGAATGGATCTGGTTGTCTCACAGTCATTAAGACACAAACTATTTACATGCCTTTTCATAACAGGGACCCTGGCTGAGCTTGGGGTTTCCTGGAGTTCAGATTAGTTTTCTTGGATTTTGCTTTACATCCTTTCCTATACCATTGAAGGAATGAAAGGATACACCTGTGTATCCCCCCCCCACCTCTTTCTTTCTCCCTAATTAACTTTGGTTCAATGACTTTAAACTAATTAGATCATCTGAGTTTGTGCTGAGGAAGCAAGGAGACATTTCTTATGCGTTGAAGTCAGTGAAGGTACAAATTGGATATTTTTCTGGCAGAAGCTATTTTCCTGCTTTTTCGTATGCTAATAGAGGATTTAGTTTCTCTTCTCTGCCAGTGTTTCCAGGTAAATGAATTAAAAACATTTTAACTGGGCTAGCATTGTTAGGTGCAATATGCACTCAGACAGATATCTTAACAGCTGATAATAGTTTTTTTCTTAAGAATATATGGGATGGAATGTTGCCCAGTGATATAACTGATGGCATACTTGGAACGAGTCTTGAGATTTCACCCCACTGACCTTTTTGGAACTCAGGCTGGTTATTATGTTCCCAAAGCACTGCATTTTCATTCTTGGTATTTGCTTTGCTTATGCATCTCATGTGTTTACTTACAAGGTAAAAAAAGCTCTGGTCTCAACATGTTATAATAAGAAATGAGCACAGTTAGCCTTGTTAACTGGTTCCCTTGCAATAATTTTTACCCTGTTTTGCTTGCTTCTCAACGACAGATTAAACAGGTGTCCTGTTTTTGCTTCCTTGATGATTAATTAGGCTAATTAAGCAGTAATATTTTCCAGCTGAATATAACTAAGAGGAGGCATGCAACAATTTATGACAACCCATGGACATTCTCACTCCCATCAATTTCAAAAAATTTGCTTTGTTTCAAGAAGTGAAAATTAGGTGTCTAGTTGCTTTGTCAGTGGAAGATGTGGCCACATTTCTCTTGCAGGTGCTGGCAGGCCTTCCCAAAGCATGTAGTGATCAGAGAACTTTCTCTGGTAGTTGCCTGCATGTTGTTCTGGAGCAGACATATGTATTGAAGTGACAGCTGTCATTACAAAGTTTATATTGGTAAAATTTGGGATCAATGAGGATTATAAATTCTTGCAAACCTTAATCTGTATTTAATTCGCAATACTTTGAATATTATCTTTGGCTTAATCTTTCAGATACCACTTGTTAATATGATGTGTGATTTTCATGATGAAATTCCATTTAACAGACTCCTAACTGAACTAGTTCAAATGGAATATGTTACTTAAGATGTATTTTGTCCATTTAAATGGTGTTGGAATTAGGTTTCACCATCCTCAGAAGGGAGAATGGGAGCCATTAACAGCTGATGCTAATTGGGAACTAAGTAGTAACTCATGATTCAGTCATGGATTTTCTTCTTTTTCTTATTCTGGATTTTAACTGGCCTTCAAATCGTGCTTTCCCTTCAGTTTATTGGGAAGACAAGCCCTGAAATGTAGTATTTCCTAGCCCTCTGCCCTATCCCACTCAGCAGCCAGTCCTGCAATCCTCCTGTGGAAATAATAAAGGCATGTTTCCTATGGAACGAGCTCTGATAATGTGTGTATGCACATGTATGTGCACACTTTCACATGTTTGGGGGAGGCAGGTGAAGAAGGAGATTATAAAGTGAACTAGAGTCACCATTTTCTCCCAGTCAAGGACTGAAGAATACTGCCAATTTATCTCTAAAAGCTTGTTTGGAATTTCTGAAATCGTACATTATCCTTTCTAGATGATGAAGCAGACCCTGATGAACTCATCCACAGATGACTCAGGACCTGAAATAATTTGATAAAGTCTGATTTGAGAAGGAGGCTCCTGCTTTTTAATTCCCTGTTAGGGAGGCAGGATTGTGTGTAGCCATCTCTGTCTTACCTGGAACAGCACTGGCACCTCCATAAAGGGAAGCACTTCTCAGAGAAGGCTCTAGCTTGGAGAACAGATACTGAATTGGTTTGTGAATAATGAGGTTCATTCAGGTGAGGGAATCACAAACTGTGGAGGCAGCTGCGGAAGCTAGTGAGGGATTCAGGCTGGTGAGAGGGGTGTGGTGTGCAAGTGAATTGGGAGCAAAGCAGCAGAGAAGGATGACAGCCAGTGTCCATGAGAAGCTCCCCAAGCAAGCAGGACATGGTGAATTGAATGTGTCCCTGGCTTCAGCTGTGTGAGGAGTCAGTAGAAGAGGAGCTCGAGAGTCAAATACCATAATTGTGGCAAGAGGGAAGAGATCGGTTTAAATAATTGATAATTTTCTTATTTGGTTTTAAGTCAAGATTGCAGTCAGAAAAAAAAGAGCTTCTTAAAGCACATAAACAGAACGAGACTGTGCCTGCAGGCCTGTGCTTGTATTTAGTGGATGTGTTTAGCTTCAGTGCCATGGGTGATGCTGGGGGAAGAGTTGTGTCTTGGAACTAATAATGTGCCTCTTCCCTGCTTGTCCCCTTTGCCTTCGCCTCTTGAAGGAAGGGACTGTGCTGAGGGAGGGCTGGCAGAGAGGCTGCCCTTGCTCTCCGCTGCTTGCTGCTTTGCAGCTCTCAAAGCTGCATTAAGGGGGGAAGGAGCACTGAGCTCGCCAGCTTTTCAGCGTTCCTGGTAGTCAAGCTACAGGCTGGAGGAGGGAAAAGGAAGGTGGGTGAGGGAGCCAAGAAATATATTCAAGGATCATCATGCTATGCATCTGTGCGATTGCAAATTGTTTTGTGCACAGAGCGAGTAACGAAAAATGTAGAGGGGTGGCAAGGGAAATTTGGTGTCAGATGAAGTTTGCATTGTTTGAATGGAGAAGGATGCTGTTTTATGATTCCATGTGCAGCAAAGCACAAGAGGTAAATATGCCAGTAAATTGAGAAGTGCTTTTCTCCTCAACAGACAGTAAATATTAATGAAGATACAGGTGGTGCACGCAAAGGCAAAGACACACACACACACACAGAGGAAAATATAAAAGGAAGTAGAGCAGTTACAAAAGGTGAACTCTGGAAGAGCGTGGTGGCTGCCTTCCCGGAGGTTTTTGGCGGGGGTAAGGTGGAGGAAAGTGCAACAGCAAAAACAACAAAAGAGAATCACAGCGGGGTTTTATAAACTCCTGAGGAACTGGGAGATGAGACTGGAGGGAAGTGAGCAGCATCCTCTTTTTAACAGATGAAAGGGAGTGTGTGGTAACAAGCACTACGGAGGTTTGATCTCTTTGCTGGTGACATTTCTGTGACTGATTTAGGGCAGTCTCCATGCGGAGGTTGTTACAGGCCATTCTAGGTCTAACTACAGCATCTTATGGCTGCTCTAGGGAGGCAAGCCCAAGGGCTGGCAGCAAGGGAACAGCTTTCGCCACGGTAAAGTCAGCTCAAAACTTACTCGTGGGGCTCAGGGCTAGATGTCAAGGACAACAAACATTTCAGTTCAGCAGCTGCTCCATGCTTAAGGACAAATGCCTAGTCCACAAGCCCTTCACAGAGGATGGTGACCCAGAGACCAGAGCTGGGTGGCAGGCATTTTAGTTTAATTTAAACCCAATGCTGCCAAATGGAAACTCATGTTTGGATTTTGCATAGAGGAAAGTTGAGGTCACTTAAGTGAAATTCTTGCACTTTTGGAGCAAGGCTGAAGCTTCCCACTCATGCCCCACACCGCTTCTTTCCTGCTCTCAGCTGGGGCTCAGCTCCTGCCTCCCATGGCTCTTCTCACCTTGTAGGAGTTGTGACAAGGGAGGAGGCTTTTGCTCCGCCTGTTGAAGGAGGAGGGGAGAGGTTCAGAGGGCCATGGCGGTTTGCTTCCCCTGGGGGCAGGCTGTTGGGAGTCAGACTTTCTCAGGCTGCAGCAGAAGGACACAGCTGAAGGAAGGCTATCGCCAACTGTGCCATGTTTCATGGCAGGTGGTGGTCAGGGTGCAGAGAAATGGCAGCGGAGAAATTGTACAGCTCTGCAGCCATTCAAAACCATCAGTGAAAAGTGTTCTGAGGACTGAGTTGCTTCTTAAAGCCATGATTGCAAAGGTTACCTGTTTCAGAAAGGTGTTAGCTTTTCATCACCAGGGTTCTTTGAGTCACCATTGCCTCTTGATTTGGCAGTGGGATGCAGCAGTAACACAAGTTGTTGCTAAACAAGTCCTGGCTACAAAATGATATTGTTCTTATTTAATGAAGTCCTTTATTAAGGACTCTCATGTCATTTACATTTTAGCTATTTAATTGCACTCTCATTATAAACAATATATTTTTAAAATCCTTTGGTATTACCAGTGAGATTGGTTGGCAAAAGGTATAAAAAAATTTATGTCTGGATCTGAGAGATCTAGATTAATTTTCTAAATGAAAAATTTTAAGATCTAGACTTTAATCTGTGTCTGAGGGAGAATCACATCAAGTTTCCTCTGTCCTGTATTGCAAGAGCTGATCTGCTTTACTAAATTGTGTGTACTTCATCGAGAAAGAAGAAACTTAAAAGTCTCCTTGGCATCTAAAAAGAAATCAAGGTGTAGATTTGAACAGGAACTGAAGGGAAGAGCTGCAAAGAGATCTGCAACAGGAATGAAGGAGAGTCCATGGAGATTTACAAAAGAAGTAGTTGTAAATAATTTCATTTAAAAGTTATACTTTTTAAAGTCTAAGATACAGAAAAAGACGTAACTTAAGCGGGGCAGGTATATAGTTAGTATGTAGAGCTTGCTTGCCTTTCAAGGTATCTTGTATTTTGCCATCACGTAGTAGAGAAGACTGATGTATAATGCTAGCAAGGACTCTTTGGCAGTGAGGTACTCAATTACACGCTGGCTTTATGTACAATGTTGGAAGAAGTGGAGCCTCGAGCAAACATATGCTAAAAAGAAGAGGTTGTGCAGACTTACTAATACATCTTATCTGCCTTTAAGTTTGATTCTGTCAATATATTTTTCCACCCCTGGGTAAGCGATGAAATATTTAGACTTGCTGATGCATTTCTAGTATATACTTGAAATTGTACATTTTCTGGTAGAACTGTTTCTAGGCCTCTTGCAGCTTTTAGGAAAAGGAGCATCACATTTCAATTTCTGTCCCTCGGTAAAAAATCTGGAAGGATTTTTTATTTATTTTTATTTTAAGTTTGTGATTTGGAGCAGTAGAAGTAGATTTTTTTAAAATGTGGTTAAGAATAAATGTGGAAGGGCAATTAAAAGATTGCCAGATCTCTCATTAATAGGACTGATTGAAAAGTTACTATTCATTTCCTCTTCTGCCATAGCATTTCATAGTTTGAAAAATGCCTTCTCTGCTTTGAGTCCTGGAAGCTTCTTTTTAAATCAGAATAGAAGATATAATTAAAAAAAAGCAAGGTTCCAGAAAGTTTAATTAAAAGACAAAATCATGAAACTTGTAATAAAATCAGAGGTTCTAGCTTTAAAATAATGAAATTGGGAAGAAGAATGCAAGTAGTGGAAAGCAACAAATGTATAGGTGAATCAAAGTGTGGCGGGAAAGTGAAGTAGTTTGCAAGATGTGTATTTAAAATACTGCATTCATGCATTGCATGTCTATATATATACATTTACATGTCTCCCTCTTCTCCTTTTTACGTGCAGCTAGATACGCTTATTCATCAGTTGGTCATAAGATGCCTAAAGAATTTAAAATGATTGTGCAAACTTAGTATTGGACAGAAAAAAGAGGTAAATAAATCATGTTTACGTATTTTGGCAGCAGTGTAATCTCATACAATGTCCTGTAAACTTGTAGGCATCCAAATGTTCCTATTAATGCCACAGTAGATCACAAAGACCAGTTTGAAAAACATTGCTTGCTGCCTACTTGGATTTCATATAATCCTACATGTCTTCCTGCCCTGACAGAGCTGAGGAAAGGGAAAAATTGCCTGGTGGTGACTTTTAAGAAAACAAGTTCATTTTCTATACTCGCTCTTAAATATTTGCTTCTAGGGGAAAGAAAGAAAAAAAAAAAAAAGGTATATCTTGACAGATAAGTGCCTGTTTACCTGTTTAGGAATGAACATCCTTTTTATACGTAAAGTAAATCAACTTCGTGGCTTCAGGACTCTGAATCAACTATGTTTAACCTAGTAGTAGAGTTAATGCTGTTGCAGTTCAACTTGACAGTCTGAAAATATTTACCACCCAAACCAGCCAGTATTGTTTCTTTGTACTGTCAGTTCTGTGGAGCTAATTTTACGCCGGGTGAGATGCTAATGTAGATAGCAACATTTCTGGGCATTTGCTGCACTCCAGTGCCTGCCATCTCGGCACGTATCTATTATGAGCTTCCTGCTAGGGAAAAACAAGAAGACCAGTTGTGCTATGGAGTTCAGCAGCTCCACTGAAGTTTTTCATAGGTAATAGGATTTGTCATCGATCATACTCCAGGGATAAAATCCTGACCCCACTGAAGTCAGTAGTAATTTCCACCACTTTTGATGGAATGAGATTTCCCCTGTACCTTCAATAACAGTGTGGTGAAGTTGCAATTCCTGCATCTAAGTACTATCCTTGAAAGTGAATTTTTAAACAGTATGCTGTCATTTGAGAACAGAATATAAACCTCTTATTTAACCTACAAACGAGAATAACAATTCTAATTTTAAAAAGCTAGATATGTCTGAATTTATTCTGTTGGTGGGGTTGGTGATAAATTAAAGATTTAAATATTAAAATAAGGTTAACTAAATCATTTAGTAACAGTCCACTTGCTGGTATACTAATTTATTTTAAAAATGCCTAACTCAGTCTCAAGTTACTTAGATGTAGCAACAGGTTTATAAAACCTGGACCTAGGTAATTTTAAACTTAGGTTTATCTTTCTAAATCATTGCAAGCAGATTTTTAAGGTTGTTGAAACATGTAAAGTTTCAGGTGGGCTTCAATAGGACCATGAAAAAAATGCCACTGTGAATAACTCATTACCAGGCACTTTTTTTTGCCTGTTTTATAAATAACTAGGCCCTTATAAACACATGTAGCGTTTCTGAATGTCTTTACAGTAAGTAAGCTGTCAAACTCTGGCTTTGCGCTTCAGAAAATGGGTGGGAGAATTAATACATTGAAGAAATAAAAATAACTCTGAAGTGTAATATAGTTGTGAGTGATAAAATCAGCCTGCTGACCTTGGGCTAACGCTCGCAGGCGAGAGATGTTCTTTGTGAAACAGCAGCGCTTGATACCCATCCCAAGCAGACTTCAGCATCCTCCTTGGCTGCCCCACAGGGTATGGGACTCCTGTGACTGGCTGAGTGGCTGAAGAACTGGGGGCTGGCTACTACAGGGGTCTAGTAGTGCAACCCTGCAGCAAAAGCAGCAGAGAGCTCAGCATCTACCAGGTTGTTTGGCATTGGTCTTATTGCCAGCCAAGACTTTAAGCTAGCGGAAGAGGTTTACTTTAGTCTTTCAAGAAAAGAATCAATTTCTAAATGGATTTTCAGTGGTGGAGGCAGGAGTGCAGAAGGATAACAAAGCCCGTGTGACTCTCAAATTAAACTTAGTAAGGGTTTTCTCGGTTGCTTCAGTTTACAGTTGCTGTCTCAAGAAAGACATATTTGTGCAAGAAAAAATGAAAGGTTGGCAAAGATGATCTGTAATCTAATGGCTCCTGTGAAAGAAGCGATTAAATAATTTAATAACCATGGCTGGGGGAAAAGCTGGTTTGAAGTGATAGTTACTTCTTCCACACATTTTGCTGCTGCCTACTGTAAGGGACATGACAAGGATGATGAGCTCAAGCTGACCTGGTTCTGACCATCAGTGTCCACTTAAGGTCAGTTTTCCTTCTTTGGCTGAAATGGGCTTCTGCAGCCTCCCACGGGTACCCCAAGCTTCCTCTAGACTGGCATGGGCCATCCCTTCTTCTGGCCTTTCTTCTGCCAGGGCTTCACCCTTTGCTCTGTATCACATGACAGCAGCAGAAGAGCAATTTGGCTTACTCTGTCTTCTCAAAGTGTCCTGGATTTTGTATTCATTATATTTCTTAATTTGTACATTCCCCTCCACTTTATCCTTTTTGTTTTTTCTTCTTTTTCTTTCTTTCTTGCAGCTCAGAAAGATGACCCATTGTTTTATTTTACAAATCACATATTGTCATGGACCAATCTTCAAACCTATAGCTCGCTAGTTCCAGAATATCTTTTGTGCTGAGAACATCTCATTAAAGCCAGATGTGGTACAGCTGACGATGAGGCTTGGATCTGTTCAATTGAACAGTGTTGCTGGAAAACCCTATTGGTGTGAGGGCACCCAGTTTACAGACGGTGTTGTGAAGTTATTGGAAAATAGTACAGTAAGGGCTGGAACAATGCATCTATCACCTGTTAAACGGATTAAAGCTACATGTTTGGTGCTCTTTTAACAGCAAAAAGGAAATACAGTGAAGGGTAGAGCTGGCTAGATCACTCCAAGCTTTGCAATAGCAGTTTATGCACTGCAAACACTGAAGTTGATATTAGAATTGTATTGGCTATTAATATTTACTGTTTCTGCTTGCTCTTGCTCACATTTTCCTCTATTTGTACTGTGCCTAATTTAATTCCTATTAGCAATGCAGTTATTAGCAAGCTCTTAAGAACTCCAGTTGTAGAGAATGCATCATTTCAAAGAGCTGACTTGCGTTTAAATACGTGTGTAGGTGCACTCCGCAGTTGGAACATGCAATTACAAGTTGCAACCAGATTAATCTTTATTGTTAAAGAAAAAAATTTGGAAGCACTACAACCTAGTGTCAGAGAACAGTATTAAACCTGTGTAAGTCCCAGAGTCCCTCTAATTTTCTGACTGCAGGGAAACTTTCATTTTCTGCTGCAAGATTTTTAGGAAGCTTCTTGTCAGTGGCTGTAAGTAGGTTAGTTGAAGCTGTTGTTCTTCTGCCTGGATCCTTTTCCTTAGCTATCACTTGCAGATAGCTGAGAGAGAGCTTTTTGATACTTTCTAGTAGCTGTCACAGTGGTAATGCAGTATGCCAGGATGTACCCAAACATATATACCCATACTCCTACCATGTTTTATAACCAAGGACTAGTGTAAGTTGGAGGAGGAAAGATTTAGGTTATGGAGTTTTTTTCTCGTAGTAACAGGTTCTTAAAGATGAACCAACACAAATCTATGAATCCTTTTACCCATACACATAACTAGATGGCTTAATATCATAAGATGTTAGGGATTTAGATGTCTAGAGCCTTAGTATTCCAGGAGCTTTTTGTTCTACAAGATCTTACACTTACACTTTTCTGATTTTAAAAGTATGATCTACCTTCAGAGTTCTTTTCAGACTATAAATCTGATTAAAGAAAAAAATACTTTTTACATTACAGGTTTTGTTTCATAGATTTTTATCTTTAAAAAATCACTGGGTTAGCACATACTGATATGAAAAGAATAAGGATATAGGCCAAAGAATGGCAAAGAAATAGAATAGGTAAATTTCTCTCTTTCTGTCTTTTGTTTAGTGAGTAACAGAATAGAGTAATAGAGTTCAAAGTATATAAGATTAACTCCAGGAATCTTAGTTTGCAGTGTAATACCTATTTTTCACATTGTCTTACGTGAAGCATACTGAACTGCTTTGAGCGGGTGGTTGGAGTAGATGACCTTCCGAGATCCCTTCCAGATGGAGTTGTCCTGTGATCCTGTGACACATACAAGTTGGTAGCCTGCTGATGGAGCACAAACACTGCTACCTTAGTGCTCAGGACGAGCTTTTGTGGTTGATTTTGTAAGATGAAAATGGGCAGTGGGCCCATTGATTTTGGGCAGCTGGTATTAGAAATGACATTCAAGTTAAAGTCTTAGCCTTGCTACTAATCTTAAAGGCAAACAAAAGGAAATGGTGCAGCCATGTGAATTCACTCATAAATACACCTTTTTGTTTCTCTTTAGTAAAGCTTTCATCATTGCTTCAATAGCTTTTTTTCTGTGGTGCCATGCATAACTGCTTTGGATGCTCTGCTGCCGTACACAACTGGGTATGGGATGGATAGATACGGAAGAGAGAGAGTAGCCTGGAGACTGCGATGAGGAATGTAGTGTGTAAAAAGAGCATGAGGGATACAAATGATGATTAGAGGTGAAATCTGCTTCCTCTTCAATGGAATGACAATGAAACACATTTTCTTCATTTTGACTGCCAGAGGCTTGTGTCTCTTGTATCCAAGATCTAGCAGGACAAAGGAGGGAAGGAAAAACTAAAGTATGTATTGCTGTATACTAGGATTACTTAAATCTTTGAATCTTGGGTCATCAGGGCATGGATAAAATACTACTTGGCTACTCCTTGTCGTGGAGGCACCCACAAAATCTGCAAAGCAGCCCCTCAGACACTCTAACAACCCAAGCCAACCCCAAGCCCGAGAGCCAGACGGAGGCGCTCACACACAGACAGGGCGGTTACTCAAAAATAAAGATTTATTCTGAGCAAAACTACTTAACACTCTGACAGACCTAAAGTAAAACACAAGTTTGGGTGTCAGTTGGGAATATATCACTACACAACTGGACTAACTCACATCAGAAAAATAACACAAAAACGTGCACACTCACTCTAAAAGGGGGATAAATCTCCCCCCCAAGGGTACCCAAAATACACAATCACTCACCCAAAGGGGCAAGGGCTCATTCAAGGATACCCAAAAGAAATATTCACTCACCAGGGGTAGGATGGTGAGGGCTCTCAACCCTGGGGAGTTTCCTTGGGTGGTGTCCTGATCCAAGGGGAGCATCCCGGACTGCAGACCTGCTGCTCCAAGGAGGACCAGCTCAAACTGGTTCTCCAGCAGGGCTCCATTTATACCTATGCTGAGTCTGATCTGTGGGCAGTTCTAATTAGCCAGGTGCCCTCTCTGCAGGGGACCGTTAACCTGGCACCAGGCGAGGTTGTCCAGACAAAGCACCATTAGAAGGTGGCTCCAGGATCAGGGCAGGTGCATCTGCCACACAGTCCTGGTAGCCTGGGAGCAAAAGCTTTGGCAGAAATCTAGATTTTCTGAGCCTCTGGGATGCAGAGGGTACAAAAATGTATTTTAACCCATTTTGGAAGGCAAATAATGAATTGTCAATTCTAATAACCTTCAACTTCCACATTATTCATTGAAGAAAATGTAACAGTTGATGTAAATTGCAGGCTAATACCATAAAGAGGCAGAAAAGTTCAGCTTTTTAATATAGCTTTGCAATCATAAAACGCTATAGTCCAGAAAAGTAGCTGTATTTGTAGATAATTATTAAAATGTCTCTATCGTTTCTGTTCCAGATGTACTTTATGGTATATTATGGTATAATGCTTTAAAAAAATTTATGGGAAGTGATAAAATATTTGAAATTTTTCTTTTCTAAGTTACATAGTCCCCCTGCTGTGAACCCACAGTAACTTTAAAAGCTTTCTTTTCTGATTCATATCCAGAAGAGTATTCTGTCTGAGAGCTGAAAAGTATGAGTTGCTGGTAAGCCAAAAAACATGAATATTTAGATTGATAAAGAACCTGAAGGCAAATTTTAATTCAAAATTGATAATCTGAGGAAATGTTAAGATGATGTGATGCTTGATATCCTGGTTCTGTAGGAACTTACTTGTCCAATTGCATCCAATGGAATCGGAATGAGAACCAGTTTGACATTGCACCGTGTAGCTTGCCTGCTGAGAAAAGTGAGGTCAGGTAACGATAGGAGGGGCACTGGCAGGAGTTAAAGAGAACACTACCATTTCTGTGTTCTGCTGAGGCTTTTCAGACACAAATTTGAAAGTAAAAAAAAAAAAATCAGTGATGATTTTTCCTAGTTATAGTGTATTGTAAACCATAAATACTGGTAAAAAGTGATTCTAAAATGATGAAGTGTTGCTAGTGTTCATTGTGGTGAATATTCTTGGGCAGATGGGGTTCTTGACAAATGTTAAAGCTTGCCCTGTTTTTTATTTTTCTTTTTTCAAGACCAACTGTAAGCAAACAGTTTCTTGCTTTGCCTCCTGTCTTTCATTTGCAACTTTTCCCTTTTTCAACTCCTTGTGTGGAAACCTGTGATTTCCTTGGAGTTTCAGGGTACTGCAGCATCTGTTGCTACCCAGTGGAGAATGCAGGAAAATAAGATTTTGTAAGTCATTCCTAGGCTTGTGTCTAGATCAAATGGCATGGGAAACCATGTCTGTCACTTACAGATGGATGTTTTACCCACCTGGCTCAAAACTCTCCTGTGGTATGGCCTGGGATGTGTTGAAGAGACTAGTGCTCTGGGATCACTTCTCTCCAGTCTTGAACTGCATCTGCATAACTTGCATTCACATGTTCAAACATGACATTTTAGTTCAGTTTTGATGGCTCACACTTTGTGGAGTCATTAAGGCTAAGGAAGAAAGTTTTGGGGAAAAAAAATGTGTTCTTGCTCATTTGTTAACATTTTACATGTGCCTTGATTTGCAACATAATTCTGTGACAGAACGTGCAAAGTGCTGGTGGTTTCCTAAAAAAGCAACTGCTTCAAATTTGCTTGATTTCATAAGTGGGTTTATGTTCAGAGTGCTTTAAATAACCTCATATCTGGATGAAGGCTTCTTACCACTGCTGAAAACTTCTGACTGTTATGCAAAATACCCTTTACTTACATTATTTCTCAGTAGGTTACCATATAAACCACAATTTTCTTAATGGAAAAATTCAAAGGAGCTCAGAAAAAAAGAAAAAATCCCCAAACTGCTATCCTGGTAGCAGTAGAAACACAGGCTTCTCTGCAGATATTTTAAGAATGTAAGTAGATTGCCCAGCTTAAGTTTTATGTTGTGCTTTTCCAAAGTTTTTTGGGACTTTTCTCTGGGAGAGAAGTATGGAAAAATACATGGTACGGTTAGTCTTTTAATGGGGGAATGAATATTTGTTCATATATTCCCAGTTTTGAGAATTTTAGTTAAAAGCCAAGTGGATTATTGAGACTTTTTTCATCTAGAAAGCAGATCAAAATACATTAAACTACAATTATGTGCTTGTATATAGGGTTTGAAATAGACTTGTATCTAGCAGACTGGTTTTAGTTTGGTATTGACATTTCTGATGAGGGGACTTGTTAAACTCCTGTATTTGTTGATTTATAGCTTATTGTTCTCTTGTGAAGATTTACATAGCTTCTCCAATGAATTTACGGGTTTATGGAATAAGCTAAGCTAGTAATCAGTAGCTACATCTCATTTCAAGGTCATCAAATATTTCTTTTAAGAAAAAAAACCTCTTGGGCTTTTGGAGCTTGTTCCTGGAATCACTAGGCAGTGATGCTTCTCAGTTTTTCTACCCAGAAATTCATAAATAATAACTTAAATATTTTATTTCCCCCCCCCAAAAAAAATTAGGATAGTATTATTTCATTTAATTTACAAAATATGTTTAAGATAATCTGTCATAATTTAATTTTTCCACCATTTCTTTTTATTTCCCAAGAAACTGAAAGTAAGAAGGGGAGAATTCTTCATGGTTGAAACCTGAAGAGCTAGTTAAATGTATGAGAGTGTTTTCTCTTTTCTCTGTTGTACTCGCTTCTTAATTAAGATTCAGTCAGATTTTTTTCTCTACTATTTTGTTAATGGAATTCATCTCGAGATCTTGTAAGAGTTGCTAGAAAAACCAAGCAGTGGGAATTTAGACTTCAATTCAATGATAGAATAGTCATTTTGTTTCTTCTGTGGCAATTCAGTCCTCATTCACCGCATCCTTCTGATGCAACTTGACTCCTAGAGACTAAAATGTCGCCTTATAGCAAGAGCATGCCAAGAAGAATTTTCAAGAGACCACAGGCCTGAAATGTGGGTGACATCTTTATAGAAGTAGGAAGTTCCCATAAGAATCACCTCTGAAGAAGTGCTTGAAAATTTTCTGAACTGCTTTTTCTAGGGTATGGTTATACAAAATTTGTCAGCTCACGGCAGGCAGATAGAATTTGTATCAGGCTACTGAAAAAATATGAAAATTGCCATGTATAAAAATGAGATTCCCTTTTGCTTTTACAAATGCAGTGTGCATGGTCAAATTTTAATGAATATATACACCTCGAATTTTTATGGCATAAAATGAACAACTGTAATAAGTGGTAAGAAAGTATACTATGTATTGTTACTTTTATCTAAAATGTGATTAAGCTTTAAAGCATTACATTTCCATTGTTCTGCTCTATACTACCATACACTCTCATTATTAGTAACAATGCAGTCAATGAGCTAGACAGCATCTCTAGCACACACAGGTATTGCGAGACTTTTTTCCATAAAGCAGAAACCACAAAACTCCTGCACTACTCACTGAAATGCAACAGTGAATCATGGCTGCACTTTACTAGAAAACTGGTAAGAGGACAAATGTTCAGTGAGAGTAGTGGTGACAACACTTTAAAGCAAAACCAAAAACAACATAAAAATCTTATATAGGGTAAAATTCAGCATCTGGTAATAGTTGTTGTTTGGTCAGAGATAAACGCTGAAGATTGCATTGTATGAAATATGAATTTGGTGCCTGCTATAGGGGGAGGCTAGCTATGATGTGGTAAAGTTTTTCAGCTTGTACTAGTTTGAGAGAAAACAAACCCATTTTAAATTTTTTTCCAGAAAATTCAGAAAGAAATACCAATAATCCATTCACTAAATGAGAAAGAGCCATGTATGCTTCATATAGTGTTTTTCTTTTAATTTGCTTGGGGTTTTTTTGTGTTTTGTTGGGTTTTGTGTTGTTGGGGTTTTTTTTCCTGAAAAAAAATGAGAAAGCCTACGGTCAAAATCCCCATTAAACAAATCATCTTGCACACATCAGTTTTTTACTTTCTAGCACGCATCAGCATGAAGCTAAAGCATCGTATACAACAGAAAGTCAAAGAGCTTTTTACAGGCATCTAAGTCCCAGCTATTACTTGCTGCTTTGGGTACTTTCTGGTTTTTGCATTACGAGATTCTGAAGGGCAAAGTAATTCCTTCAGGACTTTGGATCTCTAATGGAGTCAGTGTGCTTTAAATGAAAAGTCCTGGCAGTGTAAAAAGAAGTATAATGGAGACTTGTTTTCTATGTAATGGGGTCATATCTTTAATAATAATGGAAGTATAACATAGAGGGAGAGGAGGACAGGGGAATGGAAGATGTGACCTATATTAGATAATAATAATGATAACAGCAATGACAACAACAGCAACAATAATAATAAACCCACCACAAAATCAAGCAAAACAAAAACCAGAACAAAACAAGCAACAGACACGAACAGACATTTACTGAACAGCAATGAGTGTAGAGAATCTGATTGCAAGAAATTTTTTTGCAAAAACAAACAACTCATCTGCTGCTGAACAGGACAGTGCAAACAAAAACTATACCAATGTACAAGAGTTTTTAAAGCTTATTTTGGAATCAGAGACAAAGAAGAAAGCATCCCAGGACAGTCAGGGTGCCTCAGAGAATGAAAAGACCTTCACCTTATCCCTTTTCCAAGGCACATGGAGGTGTTAGCACCTGCGACAAACCAGAATTGCCTCACATGGTTTGTTTTATCTCTTGTCCCAATGTGATGTCTGTACTTATGTTACCTTGTGTTATAAGATTTTTAGTTCTGGGACCACAGTGGACAACATTGTCTCTTTGGGGAGCCACTGCTCCATACTGAGGAGCTGTCTACTTAGCTGAAGGCAAAACCATGTGCCTTAGGTGCTTCTTCACCGCACTGTGTGGGTACTTGCATCTTTGGCCACGTGAAGTGAAACAGGGAGGAAAGCAAAGGAGCAATTGCAGAAAACATATGGTGGAACAATGTCTACATGTAGACTATTAACACAAAGCCTGTGAGGAAGTAATGCTATGTTGCTGTAGTTTCATATTGAGAGGAGGAGCCGTTAGTCATATAGCTAGTCTTGTAAGGGGTACAGCCAGTGGTTTTGTTCTGCATCACTCTGCCCTGCCCATGATACAGACCAGAGTCTGGAATTGATATTGAAGTCATGGGAACCCCTGAGGAAACAGTTTTCTGATCATGTGGAATTGCTACTTTCCCCCTCACCAAGTGGTGGGCAGCTGCCACTGTATTTCCCTGCTTGTCTGTCAGGGGAGCAGTATCAGGGTCTTTCTCATGGCAGCCGGGAGAGATCCCTGGTGAAAGGGATTCCTTACCTTTCTGATCAGTTAAGTGTCCGTAGGCCATCATTATCGCATGATCGACAGCAGTAGCAATGACTAGTGGAGGGAGGAATTCCTTTGAGTGCCTCCTGTTCTCAACTCAGGCATAGGCTGCCGCTTAGAAATCTCAGGTTTAGGCACTGAGGAGATGGAAGCTAATGTAATCCATTATAAAAATAGGCTGACGGATTTTTCTGTCAGAAATGTGTCTCCTCTGTTTTATTGTAAACTGTCTTATAGGAATCCAGTAGGAAGTTTTGAGTTGTACTTGTGTTTTTTCTGCTCCACTGAAGGATTTAGAGGTTGAGTGGAGCCCTTAGCATTGTTGTTGGTTTGGAGTCGGAATGAGTGGTACTTTGTGAAATTGTGAATAATTGAGAGCATCTGTTGGTGGAAGCTGGGGAGAACGGAAAATAAAACAACATGTGGAGATATTTGTTCCAGCCGGAGTTGGGGTAGTAGTTACTGCCTAAGAAAGTGAAACTCATGGCTGGAGACAGATTCTGAACAACTGGCTCAAGGCAACCTGAACTTATTCATAGTCCTTACTAGAAAAATAGGAAAAACTAACTAAGAGAAAGTACGAGAAAGGAGGATGTATTTTTTTTCTGAAGAACATCTGTTTTTTCTGATTATACATGATCTAGGGAGAGGATTGAAGACAAGCCTGAAAGGTACTGCAACATTATTCTACCTTTGTCCAGGGCATGGCTGTGTTGCATGATTATTGAGCTGGATAGCTGTCACAGGACAAAACTATTTTTTCTAGCATTTTGTTCTTATGGTTAAACATGAAAAATGGTCTTGGACAGTGATTCTGCCTTTGAGGTTTGTCTTAATTACAGACTTGAAACCTGGAGCTCACTTTGTGGGGTGATATTCCTCTTGTTTCTTTTACCTGATACAGAGTTTCCAGTAGTTCAAAAATAGTACACATTTATATAAGCACTAAACCCCTTTTGCTTTCTCACCCCGCAAAAGATTTTAAAGCATGCAGGTTGTAGAATATGAAGGGTATCTGTGACTGTGGGTATCTGAAGTCATTAGGGTTCCCTCCTGTACTTACATGATTTAGTAATAGGAGGCTCAATATGGAATTATTTTTTTTTAGTACAGCAGAGTGCATCTGGGACAGTTCATTTTCTTCTTTTGTGCTTCTGATAGGACTACTTCTGTGGGGGTTTATAGGACTCATCTTTGCAGACACAACAAGCCTTTCATTGTCCTTGATCTTGGATCCAGAAATTATTGTCCATCACGTCTGTCCTATTGTGTGCCCCTCAGGAGAGTTTCAATAGCAGGGTGTGATGATTGATCTTGACAGTATAGATACAAAGTCTTTAAAACTTTCATTTTCTCATGTTTTCAAGTTAAAATAGTAGGATGGCGGTAAGCTTAGTGTGATAGTCTCCTAGGACAGGAGTTGATGAGAACTGGATTGAGAAAGCAGGTTTCTGTTCCTTAGGCAGTGGAAGATTAAATATCATAGAGAGACTATTATTGAACTCTACTTGAGTGGCGAGCATGTCTCTTACTCCCAGGTAGACATGCCCTGAAGTACTTCAGATGCGGTGTTCTTACTTTTAAAAAACTAATAATACAAAATTTTATGCCTTTGTTGTTCCTCCTGGTATCTCACCTCCTAGGGATCGTTGTGGCTAGACTGACCTCCTGGGGTGGGTGCTCTGGAGCTCCTCTCCCCTCATAATTAACTTTTGGGAGCACAACGTGACTTTTGTTCAGAATGTCTTCCTTTTATGATGGGTTGGAGAGGGACTGACTTCTGTGTTGGCATTTGGGAGACAGAGGGAGCTGGCTTTTATACCAGTAGAGGTGTGCAATGAAGACAGGGTACATGCCAGGATTCAAAATTGAGAAGTTTTCCTCAGTATGGTAACGTAAAGAAAGCCAATATATCAACATTATTATTCCATTAGCAATGCTGAGTTACTTGTGTTAGATGGTCAGCCTTAAGTGAGTCACTGACCGACCTCCCCCCTAGATAGTGCTTTCAGGAATGAAGAAATGCTGTAAATAAGGAAGTACTATGAGAATAACCCAGATATTAAATGGGATGATTCCTAAATATTAAATATCCCAGTGGTAAACATGGCATTATCCTGTGAATCTTCATACTACAAGTTCTGTAACTTTAGTCATGCGCTGCTGTTACAGCTGTGTTGTTCAAGGGATTGCTTTAAAAGAAGATTAGAATATAATCCTTCTACTAATTTAATCCAGCAGAGGAAATCCAAAGTAGATGCTTAAGAAGTTACTAATAACTAAAGAGGAAACATGCACAGAATATTAATATTTAGGGAAATTATGCATGGCTCTGCATACAGAGACTGTACACTATTATGAAGATTTCTGTCAGAAACTCTGTGGAAAATTTCAGCCTTCACCAGAGTCTGTGAGATAACAGGTACTCATTCATAAAAGCAATACTTGGAGAAAATAAGGCCACAGGATAAAGATAAGTATTTTTTGTGGCTGTGTGTTGGAGAGGGTTTTCCGAGGGGAGCTGCTTTACTGGGAACTTTGTGGAAGTTTGCTCCAACTTGAAAAGTTTCTAAGTGATCTGAGTGATCATATCACTGAAGCAAATGGTAACAAAGTGATAGGTGATACCTACCCTAAAATTCTAAAGGTCTTGAGATTGAAAAAGCTCATTTGATAAATGTAGTGTAAAATTTGTCACTTAAAACTAGTGGTACTAGAATCTTGGAAGGTGTTGGCACTTGGTTTGGTGTTGCTTTTAGGTGTTTTGGAAGGTGGTACAGAACAGGGAATAAATAGCAAGGTGATAAAAATTGCCAGTTTTATTATATTGTAAAGGAATTTAAAGGTAAGGGCTCACCATTTGTTGCAAAGGGTTCTTATGAGGGTGATGCAGAATTATTCTCTGGATTCATATGCTTGAAATTCAAATTTTGGTGTCTACATGGACTGAGATATCGGCACTCCAAATCAGAGTCAGTGAAGAACTAGTGAATACAGGTAGAAAACTTGCAAATTCAGTTGCCTACTGTAGAACAGAACTGAATCTCTCGCTCTTCACTGAGACTCCCAATGCCTTAGATGGTCTTCAACACCTTGAGATACTTTCTTCTAGATTTCTACCAAAGAGGGAGTCTGTCAATTTAAGGACTCATCAATGCAGGCTTAAGATGATGATAATTTTGCAAAGATAGCCATTTCCCTGGGGTTGCAGGAAGCGGAAATGAAGGTCACTATGAGCAAGGCTAACCAGGTTTCTGCCTTCTTCAAATCATTATTTAAAAAAAAAAAAAAAAGAAAAAAAGAAAAATGGAGAATTTCAAGTTTTCTGGTACCTTTTATTGCTTTTTAAAATATGGCAACAGAGTGCAAATCAGAATTCTTGGGCAGAGGAGTGAAGACTACTCCAGCGATAAAGCAGATCTCCTAACTCTTTGTCCAACTTCATTTCTAAGGAAACAAGGATTTTTGTATCCCCTGTCCATGGAGAAGGATAGCCATAAACATGATGGCTGTCTTTGGGGTTGGTAGACACCCTAGTCCTATATACTGAGTGTTACACCCCAGTAGCCACTAAATATTCTAAATAAAGTGGGGGCATTACATTTTAGTCGAGTGCTTGTCTTGTCTTTGCCTGAGGACTATTTGAAGCAGACAGTTTTTGTCCTGTCCTTTGTTTTTCCTGCTGTATGGACATCTGTGAGGCCACAAATTAGGCAAAGATGAGTCTGGATATAATAGCTGCTAGTTTTAAGGTGATCTAGTTTACTGGCATCGGCACAAGAACAACTATGATGTGAAGTAGGACTGTCTGATGCCAGAAGGATGGTAATGTTGCTTTTGGTGTCAGTGCCAGTTTATGTTAAGTTAAAATTGCAGTCAGAGAACTTCACTTCCACCAGCTCAGGGAAGCACTATGTTTATACCAAAATTTACAGGCTTGGGCTATTAGAGGTGATGCAATTAAAGAGGCTGTCGAGATTTCTATAGCAAAGACTTATTGAGAGGCATCTCTAATTGCTGGTTAAAAAAAAAATAAGTTTTGGGCAATATTGCATGCTTATTGTCTGAATCTGTAGATGCTTATTTGTTGTTGTTTTTTAAGTCAGTTTTACAGAAGATTAAAACGTTTGATTTTTTTGATATTTAAAAAAAATGAATAGTGTTGATTTCCACTTTCAATTTCAACAGTAGCACTATCTAAACTGCTCTGGACATTATGCTCAAAAAGCACGCTTTAAAAAGTTTTGGTCTTTGAAAAAAAAGGTGGCTACTATTACAGACTTTCAGATCTTGTTTTTACCATGATTTATGCTGAGTATGTTCTGCATATTGCATAAGTTGCATACCACTGATGTTGAGTACAGGAGACTTTATGTATGAACTCATGTTTCAGTCATGTCTGAAGCACAGGGCAAGAAAAAGGCTGACCTGAAGATGTTCACTGTGGTGCAGCTGTTACATTCTCAGTCAGAAGGTCCCTCTGTAGGGCATGTTGGTTCCTTACACGCCACTTCAGTGATTTAATGAACTTATTGTTCTGTGTGAAACACTTCAGAGGGATCAGGTTTTATACTTCTGCAGCAAGAATGTCAAAAGCAGGTTGATAGGATATTGTAGCTAATGCTGCCTTGTTTTCGGAGCTCTCCTGGCACAATGCTGGCCTAGACTTTCATAATGAAGTCTGCCACCCAAGAGTTGTGCTGCGACAGGCATTTCAGCAAGCAGCTCTCATTGCTGTGAGCAAGCAGGGGTGACAATGGACAGCAAGCAGTGAGTTACAGTGGTGCCAATGCTTCCTCCACAGGAAGGCTTGCTGAGATAGAAGGTATGGGGTTTTTTATCTTTCCTGTTTTTGGAAGTAGCCAAGCCTTCCAGACCCTAGGCAGTCTTGGCATGCTCCTTCTCCTCCTTTGCCTGCGAGGGAAGGAAGTGGCAAATGGTGATCAGTGCGCTGGGGGATTTATCCAAGATCATCTGCAGGGATGTAAGATTTGTACTGGGATCTCCCATGGTCTGATTATCTTCCTCACCACCAAAGCATCTTCTTGACTTAAAGCCTGCCGAGATGGATTTGTTTTTCCCCCAAGTGAAATGCCTGACCTGCTTATAGTTTCCTCCAGATCCTTTGATATTCCTTCCGGCATTTATCTCATCTTTGCCATCTTTTGCCCCTTGTAGTGGCCATTGAACAGAATCTTTGCAGACAAGCAGAATAATATTCAACAAGTGGATGCAGGTGTATGAAAAGAAATAATACAATTCATCTACTCATTTTATCAAACCATACAGGCAGCTAGGAATCACTAGTGCTAATCACATTTGAGTGTAAAAACCTTTTTTTGCTATGACATAAATGTTTATTATCGAGTTGTACAATGACTGTAGGAAACATTCTGTATTTGTTTTTACCCATGGAGACACCTCATCGAATTTGCACACATCTAATATAGATGTATACAGTGTCTTGAGTGCTAATTTCTCTTCCACTGATTATAAAAAAGTCTGGAGGACTAGATCAGACATAGACATAAGTTAAGTAGAACAGTTATTACCCATCATATATGATAGATTCTGACACCATTAATGTATTAAGGGCTCAAAAAAAACCTTTCCATGAAAATAAATTTACTTTGAAATCCACTAATGGTATGATCCATACAAAGATGAGCCCTTAGTCTGAATGTAGAGAGGAACAGTGTTGGTCGTCATCACTGTCCTGTGCTCCTACAAATTATCTGATAATAGAAGTTTGATGTACTTTATGTGGGAATTTAAATGTTGCTGTACCCATTTCACAGATGGAGAAACTATAGCACAGAGGTTGTGAAACAGTTAAATTAAAATGAAAAGTGTTAGATGCATGAATATCCCTTTATATAGTCCAGATAAAATAGGTTACTTCCTACTTTATTTAGTTAACTGCAGTATTTAGGATCCCAAATACTCTAAAGCGTACTTTGAAGTCTATAGGTGTAGTTGACTTTCTTAGGTTGTAGCATTAGCTCCCATCTAAAAGAAGGGTCCACTCTTTCTCCCTCTTTCAAGCATAGGGAGAAACAGGAATGCTTAAGCTTGACTTAGCATGAAACTGCATGAGGGAGTGTTTAAAGTATTGGTTTTCTTTCCTCAGATTCCTGTTTTTTAATTCATTCCTTTGATCAGGAATGGGTTAGTTGCATTTATCTGGGGTAGTGTAGCATATCTGACATTTATGATTTTCGTTAGCCACAAGTAACTGTAATTTTATTAAGATTTCTAGCATGTTCAGATATTAGAATAAGCCCTGTCTTATGGCAGATGCCAGTGTTTGAATATGCTAACAGAAATGTCTTTCTGCTCCTTGAAGACAGAGTACTTAATGTAACTGGTAAATCAGATGATATCTAGCACTCCATTGTAATGCTCTACTTTACATGTAAATTATATTTTGAAGCACCATATCTTTTCTCAGTAGTGATTAATCCTTGAAATAAAGGGGGAGGGGGAAGCAGCTAGTTTGTTTTTAATGATGCATTCCCCCTTTGGGAAAGATTAACTATGTACAACTTTGTTGAGTTTAGCAATTTGCAGTGAATTGTTGAGTTGTCTGTGGAGACCAATTCCATTCCTTCAGAAGAGTGTTCGCCAGGTTACATTGTACTCTGTTTCTCTAAAGGAAGTAGGTTCTTACATCTCTATTCAAGGCAAGAGATAGTAAGTTCCTTGCTAGCATTGGTACTTAAATAAACCTAGCAAATAAAACTAAACTGTGATATGTTCGATGGGTGGAGAAAAGAAGAGAGGGAGAAGGCAAACAAATCCAAAACATGCTATTTCAGACTGTTTTCAGTGCTATGTGCTGATCTTTGTTGTGTTGCACTCTCAGACAGTCTTTAGCAACTTCTTTTGCCCTGCCTCCTATTCCTGTTCTTTCTCTTCCTTGGACAGTACATAGATATTAACGACTTGGTTAATTTTGCTGAAAGACCTGTTTGTTCCCTTCTGTACCTCTAAGTCGCACAGGAGAAAGTGGGAATGCGTGGTAACATCTAGCTTAACTTCTGCAAGTGAGGGGTAAAACATCAGTGCAAAAGTTGGAGTTTCCTATGGGAAACTATGGGGGATTCTTGCTAGCTGTACCTTTTTCCTGTATGGAGTCAGTAGATGGCACCTTGCATTTCAGATCTAGCGGAGAAATACTGTCATTTGGGAGTGTTGCTGAATCTCCTTTAGTTACGTGAACTTGTCCCTTGCTCGGGAGTGGAAATACTAGCAGAGTGCTCAAGCAGTGTATATAACAGTGTGTGTGCTCAGAGATACTGCAGCCTTTTAAAAGTTATTTGGAGGAAGAGCTTAATGGATAACGATCAAGCAAGACAACTGCATATTCAATCAATTCAGCATCCATATACAGTCCTGCAGTGTTACAGTCTTCCTTCATTCCAACATACGAAACAAAAGATGGTTTGCTAGCTGTGAGAATGGGTGTTGGTATTTCTTCTTGTACCAGGTAGTGCACAATGTGTGTGATCTGCAGCCATATGGTGGGTTGTTTGGTTTGGTTTGGCTCAGTTTGTTGTGGTTTTTTTGGCTAAAACTGTACTGAGAAACTGGTATTTGACCAGGGGATGACAATGAATAAAAATAGTCTCTGTCCCTTGTATTGAAAACTATTGGAAGTGAGTATTGTGGATGTGGGACTGATTCACCTGCAAAAGGCTCAAAAGACCATGAGATGTGACTGTGTATCTTTCCACTTACTGGGAAAATACTACACATCTAAGTATGCCTTCTAACCTGTTTTTGTTTGCCTAGGTTTTGGCTGCAAATTTCACAACTTCAAACATATTCAGATGCCAAGTGAATGTGAAATAAGTGAATTGGAAGAATAAATGCAACAGACAAATCACTTTTTCCTATCCCCCCCCTCCCCCTCTTTCTCCCGCTTCTCCAAAAATGCAGCCACAGGAACAAGTCTTCAGGCTGGCCTCAACCTTCAGGGACCTGGAGCTTGAACCAGGGGACACCTTATGGATGGGAGATGACGGCAAACAGAGATGGAAGAGACTACTTCATCAAGTAAGTGGGCAATGTGAACTATGCAGTCTGTAGCACAGCACTGCAGCACTGCTCTTACTGTATCTCCTCGGAATCCTAATTTCTACTTCAACCCTACACAGCAAGTGTTCAACTGTTTTGATTTATTGCACAGAGATGGTTCTGAATGTACCTTACTACCCCTTGTTTTGGTACTCAGTTATTTCATTTACCCAAGTGCTGACAATACAAGGACCTGTAATTCATCAAGGAATTACAACAAATGTCATTAACAAAAAAAAAAATAAATAAAAATGCCATTTTTAAATAATGAAGCAAAAGGTCAGTTCTGACTGAGACTGGCAATTCTCCTCCATCTCTGCCATGTGAGCTCTTTTAGTTTGTCTAATATATTCATTATACTAGTAATGAGAAAGTCTATGTTTTGATACTGTATAGTAAATATTTTAATTTCTAGACTTGCCATAGTCCGTTAGCTCTGAATTTAAAGGTTTGCAAAATAAATGTCAATGTGGATGATGTGATCGTAAACGAAACTGGCTTTTATTTTCCCAGTGAAAAATCTGCATAATTATTCTTTAAAATCACTTCAGTGGCTTGGACAAGATAGAGTTTGCTGTTCTAGCAAATGTACTCTTACACAGCTTTGGAACTTCTTCACTGAAAAGGGGTGATGTTGGAGAATTATCAGAACCATTGCCTGATTTTGCAGTGTTAGTTGATTCAGCTTAAATCCAGTTTTAAATGCTAGCATTTTGATTCTGCTCATGTGAAGAGTTTGGGTTTATTTAACTATTATTTCATTTTTATGTTTATTAAGCTGTTTATAAACTTGCAGGTGCTTAAAAAACACCCAGATGAGAATTTTACAGTTCTTTCTTTTAACACAGAGTAGAAGGATCAGTCTTACTTTAAATTGACTATTAAAAGCCTTTAATTCACTCAAGATCCTTCATCTGCAGAATCAGAATAGTAGCCTGAGAACAAAGATCTCTATTACTCCACTTCCTTCCCTCTTTGCCCAGGGTGTGTGCCTTGGCTTCCTAGGAGGCATTTGGAGCCAAAGCAAGATTTTTAGCAGCATGGAGTCCTGCAGCCTTTCAAGATTTAGAGCAATTTCAGACCTATGCAAATTGGAGCAAGTTGTCTGGGTTAATGAAAGCTCAAAAGCTGACTTCGAAATGTTTTTCTTCCTTCAGCAAGTATTTGTCATGCTTTGCATGTCTGTAAGACACTGGGTGCAGTGCTGGACAACGTGAAGCTGAATGCCAGGCACAATATAACTGCATTGGCATGTTTTCTGCCTGAATTAATTAGGCTTGTCAAGAAGTATAGGTGAGCCTCCAAAGTACTGTGCAGATGTAACTCTGCTGCTTCTGTTACTCAAGTCAGTGAAGGGATCTGCACACCTTGGGTGTCCATTTTTTCTGTAGACTGTCCGTATGTTCTCCTCTGCATGACTGAAATTCATTTGAACAATTAATATCCTGTTTCTGAGGACAGATGCCACGTTTGATTCCTTCTCTTCTCTCACTGGTCACAATGGGATGCTGCACTTGTTGTTTAGCTGTAAACAGCTGTGGCTTGCAGAATGCAGTGCGTTAGTACTCATTAATTTCGCAATTTGGGACCATTTTCTAAATCTCAGTAGCTAATGATTATTTTGTTTACTTTTTGGATTGCCTTTTAGTACCTTGTGCCATATTCCTCTTAAATGCAGAAAACTACATCTAGGAGCGAAAATCCATAACAGGCAGTGCCAAATTATGCCTTAAGTAATGTTATGCTTGTTGTTGTTATGTCTTGTTTTGGGTTTTTTTCCATGTTCTTATAAGGTCCTTGCTCTTTGATTTCTTTGGGTCCCTGATTTTTCTTTTATTTTTCTCTGCTTATGGAAAGCAGTCTATGTGGGGGAAAAAAAGGGTGGAGAGAATGAGACCTCAGAGGAAATTAATCTGCAGAAGTCTTTGATATTTTGTACCAGACTTTCTTACCCACTGATATCTCTGAGCAGTCTTAGGTGCTAGTTGAACAATGTTATGAACTCACCCCTTGCATTAGTTATAATATATATTACTGTATTAAATGTTTTAAAGCAACAGCATTGGCTGTAACACATGCATAAGCCATGTCTCTAGATGCATCTTACATGAAATGACTGTCCCCCGGGATGTATTAAAAGCCAGTAACTTCAGAAACTGAATGAAACCAGGAAAACATTTGGAACCACGTACTGCTGTATGTAGTCACCAGCTATCCACCGTTACCCATGAACCTCAGCCCCAGTAGCTGCTACAACATGACTGGGTAGTCAGGACATATATCTTCGTTTTAGAAGAATGACCAAAGACTGAATACAGCTCATGACTTTGTCAGCAATTCCTCTGTGGAGGATTATAGTAGCTGTCTTTACAGTGCCTGTTATTTGGCCAAGGATAAGCTCTCTCTGGCTTTCAAAACAACTACTTTTGCAAATACTACATTAAACTGGTGTCCTGGTTTTCCAGGCACAGCCCCATGGGCCAGCCATGCAGGCAGGCCATGAGTAGCCCTGAGTCAGCTGGGAGATCCAATCAAGGCAGCTGACTCACAGGTGTATCCCACACCACTTCATCATGCTCACTATAAAAGGAGAGAGCTCATTGAGGGTGAAGTTCCTCCTCTTCCTGGGGGCCCTCCTTTGTGGTCTTCTGCTCCTGCTGTCAAAATCAAGGACCAGGCTAAGTAGAACCTGCCATACTTTATTTCGGTTGTTGTATCAGTTATGTTATCTCATTAAATCTGTTTCTACTTTAGTTCACAGGGCTTCTCCTTTTTTGGCCCAATTCTCCTTCTCAGCTGGGGAAAGAGCATCAGGTGGTGGAATAACTGCTATCATTTGGCCCTGGGTGCTGGCTAAACGTAGACAACTGCATAAATGAAAACGCTATTTAATATTCTATCCTTCATTTTTCACACCTGGATTTTAGGAATGAAATAGTGAGGTGGTTGTTGACAGTTATGTCAATAAAGGCAGGAGAGAGATCAGTGAGATGGCATTCATATTGTGTCCAAGGCTTTTTATAGCCATACAGATTAACGAAGTGCATCACGCTCAAGGAGAAAAAGCAATTCAAATCCTCCACTTGGTCTTGATTAAAGATGTATAAACCAGGTATTAGCACAATGAAATGCGCGCATGAGTTCTGTACAAGCAAATAACATAATTCATAGCAACATTAACTGCTTTTTAGTTAAATAGTTTACTTAGTGCCATATGTACATGTCCATTCAACTGCAAGCAGAGCTATTGTCATTTTGAAATTGTGGGAGGAATAGAGAAGCCAGGACCATCTTTTGGTGAAATGAAAAGTAATTATACCGTGTTGGTGCAAATGCTTTAAGGCGTGAATGGGAAGAGATGTTTATTCTTTCTGCAGAAGCAAATTTGGTTTCTTTCAAATCTCTGAAAGCCCCTAGTGTCTCATCTAATCAGGGCCAGCTTCCATCGCAAGGCAGCACTTTTAAAAAAGTGCAAGGAGAGCCTTTTATCAAAATGTTTTGAGATGCTGCTATCAATTCATTATCTCTTCTGTACAGATGGCACAACCGGGGTCATTTTGCAAACCTCTAAGATACTTTTTCTTAAGTTTAGACCATGGTAAATTAAAGTTTCAGAACTTCACCCATTCCCTTTTAACTCTCCACTTTTACTTGAAATAGCCTTATGAGAAAAGTAATACATTTCAGTAGGGGTGGACAGCAGTCATCTAGTATTCTTCCAGTGTGTTTCTATACTGTACAAGCTGTATTAAACCAGGCCTTTATATGAAATACTTTGTAGTATATATTCAACCATTTTAAAGGCTTATTTTCTTCACAATGATTATATATGCTGTATGGTATATGATTATGAGTAATTTCTGTAATGCTAATTTGAATCCAAGCATAAAACTCAATAAAAATGTTTTTGGTGTGAGTGTAGGGTTACAAGGATCGATAGCACGCAAAGCAGGAAGGTTTTGGCTGATTTTGTCCACAAAGGGTTTAGCCTTACAGCAATATTGGCTCACCTAAGTTGCCACTGCTACAATCTTACTGACTTTGAGACCTGTAAATTTTCAGTCTTGATGCTTGTCAGGCCTGGATGGGAATTGATAGAGGGAAATCGACTGGCAAAAGCTAATAAAAAAATTCATCCTACAGAGAAAGCAATGAATGCTATGTTGGTTTAGTTCCCTGAGCCAGTCCTCCACAGTTGCAGGACTGTTTAGGGTGGAAGAAGCCTCTGATGGTCAGCTGGTCTAATCTTCTGCTCAGAGCATGGCTAATGGAAGGTGATGAGCAGCATTGCTGACACATTGAAATAACTGACTGATGTAGGAATAAGGTTGCAACAGACTTGTGTTGGCTTAAGCTGCCCTACTACTGTACTCTAAGGTGCAAGTTGAAGTAACATTTGCTGCCATGGAAAGTCATACCCTCTTGATTCTTATTCCTGTTCAATTCCTAAGGTAATAGATAATTATTTTTGTGGGTCTGTCATCTATTATCCAAATGAAGACCAGTCTGAAATCAGATGAACTGAAAGGAAATGTAGCCCCTTCCTTCTACGTGGACCCAAAGCACAGTGGTCCTAGTAAGGTGTAGTTAAAATTTTTAGAGGAGTATGTTAGGTCACCATGTGGCCATATCCTTATTTGCCAGAGATGCTATTCATCATGTTTATCTTAACTCTTGTCATTGCCTCAGAGGGGATGACAGGATCTATCTGCATTACCAGTTTGGTTTGCTCCCTATTTTACTCCAAGGACCTTGACCATCTGTACGTCATGCATATTAGCTTGCTTCTGTGCTCCAGTCTGGAACAAACTGAGTAAACAGCTGGGACCCCAGGCATGCTATAAAAGGAAGCACACCCAGAGGTCAAAGCCTGCAGCATTACTGCAGGGCTTGAAACAACAGGTCAGTCCCCAGAGCACACAACAGAGCTGGGAGAGACCTACTTGTTGGAAGTCTTTCTGGATCTTGTTATGTTAGTATGACGTGGTTACTACACCAGTTGGAACATGTCACAACATATTTTGTTATCTTGAGTGCCTGCTGTTGTTTTTCACTGGTGCTTTGTATTTAGTAACACAAAATTCTTCCAGACCTTTTCTAGGTGTATCTGGCAAGTTTAATTCTTTTTTCCTTTAAGGTATGTTATCCTGCATATAGTATCAGCTCCATGACTTTTGACTTGTTAAATCATTACATTTCAGTTGTCCTTGCTCGGCTTAGTAACTATGCTGTTCCTGAAATATGAAATTCTTGAACATCAACTTTTGATCCATACATAAAACATAGGTAACATGTTTGTGTTCTTTGGTAGCTAGTGCAGCTCACAACATCCTAAATTCTCAAAACATACACAGTACAATGTTTCTTTGTTGTACAATAATGCCATGATATTCTTCTATACTCAAATACTTACCTAAATTTTCTGTAGTAGCCTTAATTTTATTCTTTCAGTGCTAGCTGTGCTTAGAAGAGGAAACTCATTCATGTTTTCTGGAAGGTGGAGTTCCTCCATGCATGTTGCATGCATCCTGTCTGGCCTGCATGATCCTCCTTGTACAACCAGTTCTCATAGCTGGCCAGCCGTGTGGAATGGCAGAACACAATCATTGATGATGTTAATGATATCTCAATCAAGCATCCTACTTATTAAGGGTCACTAATTTTATCAGATGCAAAACTGATGCTCACAGCCTGCTAATAAGTTTATTTCAAAATAAATAAGCTCAGAAAATGATCAGACCATTCAGCTTTTTTTTTTTTTTTAAAAAAAAAAAGTTTCTCTTGGTATGTCTAGCCCTACCCCAACCTTGTCCCTATGTTCTGCAGGTTGTACACATGTATTGGTAGTTCAGTCCTTTCTCAGAATATTTCTCTGAGATTTGCTCTTTTGGAAGGATCTGAAAACAATCAAAGGACATGAAATACAGTGAAAGCCTTGATTGTTGTTACAGTGTTGTTCGTCTTCCTGGTTTTGAAAAGGCTGCTGTATCTTAAGACTACCTTAGTATGTAAGGCTGTAATGAAAGTTTGAAGCCACAGGTGCCACCTTCTGCCCTGTAGGTGTGACGTTATTTAGCACTTTACTGAATGCATTACGTTGCTTCATCTCTAAGTACGGAAACAATGTTGACTTGATTCACTGGTGGATTTATATGGCATTCATAAAAATATGAGCAACACGTCTGTTGCTGCTCCTGTCCCTCAGCTCTCCCATGAGAGCACTTGTGTGTCTGCAGGGTGTTGAAAAGAGGGTTCATTTCCTTCTCCTTCCGGTGCAGGTTAGGGATGTGAATGAAGGTAGTCTGTATGCCAGAATAGTGCCTCAGGCCAAGGGTTGACTGCAGTGTGCCTCTTTGGGCTTCTTCGCTCCCAGGTGAGACGCTGAGGGAACTGGCAGTGGAATCGTGCTCCCTGGCCCACTTATTCCCACTTCCCTAAAAGGAACATCCAATGAGATTGAATGGCAGACAGTTTAACAAAGATAAAAATAGTACAACCTATATAATTAGCAAAAATAACTCTCAGCTACAGGTTACAGTAAAGCTTAAAATGCTTCACAGGATTCAAATGTACATTTGCAATGTACATTTGTAATGAGTCTTCCACTGCTGAATTACATAGGATTAAAAAAAATTAGAGCAGATATAAATTCTTATGTTTCAGACAAGCGGGTGAGTCAGCTGCTTACTGCCTAGGGCTAGGACGAAACTTCCTGTATTAATCAGGTTATTCTATAATTACAAGGTTTCTTGCACCTTCCTCTGAAGCGGGTACTGAGTGCTGTCAGAGACAAGACACTGGACCAGGCGGACAACAGGGCTGATCGGTATGGCGATTCTTGGGTTTTTTTACCTTTTTTAGAAAAAATTCCCTTATCACTAATACGGACTGCTGCTATGAATAATGTGCTATTAGAGAAAGAGTGCTACTGTACTCCTTTCAGACTGCATACAAACTTGCTTTCAGTTGCTAAGGGTTTGACCTTCTCAAGGACAGGATAATGATGGAAGGGGGAGTGGGGCTAGATGAGATACGCAGCAGCAGCAGGGATGCACAAACACAAGTGACTGTTTAAAGTAAACCTGAATAATTAGAAAGGAGAAGAAGGAAAATTATATAGCAACCTGTTTGTGTCAGTGGTCTGTCTAGAGAAAACTTGGGCATATGGTGAAAATAGAAAGTATTACTAAATCAGCTCAATCTCCTGAAAAGAGAGGATGATTTAACAATTGTCCCTCCTTCACAGAGAGCTGTTGCTCTAGCTATAAACATGGCAGGCATAAATACGACAGACAAAATTATGTTAATATCGACTGGGATAAATGACTGTTTTAATGGAGGAAATAATAACAAAGAGATACTGGTTTGTGGGTTATTTTAATTTAACTAGAACATGGGATAATGGAGAGTTCATTGTATTTTAAGGCAGCTGTACCTAAACCATTAGTGTGCAGTAACTCAAGGGCTAGCCACAGCAGCACGGCTACTTCCCTGTCTGCTGGCTTACCCATTCCAAGTCCTCTCTGCACACATGTGCAACCATCACGTGCTGAACCAAGAGGATTCCTCACACTGGGAAGGTGAGAGGAGTTACACAAGAAGGCATGAATGTGGGTGAGACTAATCAGAGGAGAAGAAGCTTTTGCTCAGTCATTAGCTTCGGGTTGCCTGGATGTAATTTTATCTAAGTAGACTACAAGGAATCATGTACTTTGGGCCCCTGCTACAGCAAAGTCAGTGTTTCTGATCTAGTCCCAAGTGTTTTCTCCAAACACAAACTGGATGGGGATTCAGAGAAGTATTGCATCCTGAAAACTGTTATTCTTGTGTGTTTGAAGGTGGATTAGGAAGTAGAATAAAATTTCTGCAGCAGAACCTGTATAAAAAAAAATAATTAATAATCAAGGTATTCTAACCCAGGATCACAATACACAGAGGTGAGCAGGTGAAATTCTCATTATTCTTGGAGTTCACATGCTCATGGGTAGATGTTTCATGTGGCATACCAGTGTCTCATCTTTGCATTACAGCGTGTAAATACATTTGTATAAGCATTGCACCAAGCCACCCTTCCTGGGAGAGTAAAACAAATTAATTCTTGTAAACAGTTTGTGAGAGAATGATAGCCCCAGTTGGAGTCTGCTTTTTCAAACGCCTCTCTTGTAAAACAGAGTGTGGTCCCTACAGAATCAGGATTAAAAGCATCAAGTTCTGGTTCTGCAGAGCCATGTAGGTGGTTGGGAGCATGGCAGTGGTTTGTAAGAAGCTGTCAGTCTTATCTGGGGTCACGTGCTGGTATCCCCAATGATGCAAACACAGAGGCTCTGCATATGAAAGAGAACCAGACTAGCTGATAGCCCTTAAAAATAAAGAGGGGAAAATAGCCCCTGAAACACGAAAAAGGTAGAGTGATCCTGCACACTGTACATCGGGGCCTTAGTGGCCACAAGCTTGAAAAAATAAATGAGGCAAAGCTGTCTGATACTTGGTGATGAAACTGACCTTTCACAGCAAAGGCTAGGTGAAAATATCCCCCAGAGCTTCACTTAGAGCATTAAGAAAAAAAATATGCTGGAGCTGGGTTATATAGAAGAAAAAAAGGGCTGAGACGTATGACAGTGTATTGCTGCTGTTTAAGTTGAAACACCCCAGTTCATCACAGTGTACATACCAAATTTAAAACACGGTACCTAATGTTATGTTGTGCCAGGAAACACCATATTGACGGTGCCTTTCCAGCAGTCATTCTTACACTAAGGGACTGCATGCTGAGGTATATGAAAGCTAGCACTGAAGAATCTGTAGTTCTCCTTTTGACTTCATTTCTGTCATATTAATATATTTACAATTTTCTAAAAATAAGATCAAGTATAAGCCTACTGTAAAAGGTTCTTATCTGGGTTGTTACTGTAGAACAGCAAGGCAATTTGTTTTAGAAAGACAAGATGATACTACCAACAAAAGCTTACTGAATTTTAATTCTCATTTACGTTTTAATTGCCCTTCTTATGATAAAATACTGCTTAATTATACTCAAAATGCTCAGCTTCCAAATATAATGTTAAAAATCCTCATATTATGTATGTTGTCATATATGTATAAGATTAAGGTGAAGAAATATTGTAACTGAACTCAAATTAATCTCATCATTGACAACAATATGACTCACTGCAATATTTTGCAAGACGTTTATCTAACGTTCGCTAGGATCCTGGGCTGTTCCACAGAAAAACTTCAATTTAAAATAAACCAATCAAACTGTGTCACCATGCAATTAAATATCACCATAGTAACAGGGATTAAGCACACAAGGTAAGGACCTGCTGACAGTGCAGAGATTATTTCAAGTTTCTTACTCTTCCAACAGTAGCCAAATGAATTTACATTTTCTGTATTGAACACTGGGAGATGTAAAATGAAAGAGATTGGAGCACTTGTGTGGCATCTTGGGACTTCAGAGAATATTGTTCTGACAGGGGAAGTAATTAGCTGGAATTACAAATAGCAACTCAGCAGACAGATAAGAATAAGTGTTTGCTCATGGGATTTATTTAGTGTTGCATAATTAAAACCTGGAGAGGCATATTATTTGGGCTACAAATAGCATGAAGAAGCTTTGCCATAGTTTAAGAAATTGAACAGAATACTAGTGCCATTTTGCTTTCAATTTTTAAGTGAACTTCCTGTTGCCTTTTTTTTGTAATGAGGAAAGGTGGTTATTTGCAGCTGTGCTATACAGTAACATTTCTAATGTATAATATGCATATAAAGTTATAGTGTAGATAGGTGCACTGATATTCAGTGAGCACACAGGGGGATGCATTAATCGATCTTAACATATTCCTGCTTGTCTCTGGCTCAATTCCTAGATTTTTGTGTGTATTCATGAAAAAGACTGGAGATGCAAATCTGCTGACATGTGGAGTTTTCAGCTTTTCAGTGGTGTGGTTTAGGGTTGATTTTTCTTTTTTCAGATTGGCTTTTGATTCGGTTGTAGGAGAGCTATTCTGATCATGGTGGTAGGGTCTCTTACAGCTGCATAAAGCTGAAATACCCAATCTAAATTGGGAGCCTTAATCTCTAGCTTTGGTTTATCAGTAAGTGTTCAGTGGGATCAGGAGGGATGTTGTAGTCATGGACTCTTCTGTCCAAGAAATGCCTGCCGATGGTTTTAGGATGTGCCAATTTTTCCATGAGATCAAATTTATGAGGATGTCATCTGTCACCCATTTCTGTCAACCTGTGAGAAGTGGAAGTGAGCTGCCTTCAGTGTGCAAATAACCTGCAGCTGTTCCTCCTGTACTAGGCAGATGTAGGCTCTGTAGTACTTCTGCTTTCTGAATATGGGGTCAGTCTTTCAAGCCCACAAAATGTTGCTGAGATTAAGCTGAATTCTTCCTATTAGTGCTTGCTGGTCTGAGATTGCTCTTGGGATCAAGCAGTTCTCATTCTTTATGGTAGTATGGTCTTTCCACCCCTGGAGAGTAGATCTGCTGCTTGGAAAATATCTTAAGAAACCTGGTGGTAGATGGGCCCACAACTGCACCTTTTCTGTGGGAATCAAAACTTGCCAAACCTTTCAGAGTGCATTTTGGTGTCAGGTTTTGATTATGGAAGTCTATACTGTCTTTGACGTCTGTGGCTCCCTATTCATTTCAAGCACAAGTTCAGGTCTCTCTGTGTAAACAGAGAGTTTTTTTATCTCTGCTCTTATGAAAAGATGTTGCTTCAATTTTACTAGCTGTCCAACATCCAGTTTTGTCAGCTTTAAGTGAAAATGTCTTTCCTTGCACACTGAGATGCAATTTGTTTTTTTGCGTCTTGGGATGAAAAGCCTTTGTTAAAGATTCATGATAAATACTGCAGTTATATCCAAAATCATTGCATCTGGTGAGTTCCTAAAGGAAGAGATTAATATCAAGCACATCTTATAGGCATGGGTGTGGAAAGTATCTGTTTATCGTGGCACTCTTTCTTCATAGAAAAATGCAGAACCCCTGTTAAAACTTAACTCCTGGCATAAGTATGCATCAACTGTAGAAGGAAGAAGTAGTATTGACGAAACATAAGGTGAAACCAGAGTGTCAGGGATATACAGGAGAAGTTTCTTCAGAAACAGCTTATGAGATCCAGGTGACAGTTTCTTAGGAGTGTTATATTAGATAGTGCTGTACCTGGGCTTGATCAGGTGGGAACACCACAGTTTTACCTGGAGTCTAAAGAGGTACTTTCTACTTCTCTTCCTGCTTATAATCCCTTTTGTACAACATTTTCTTTTTGCTGCTGCTTTTATTGTTTTTGTTTAATCCAGTTAGTGCCTTGAGCTGGGCAGCAAAGACTGGGCAAAAAGCCATACTGATACAAGATGTTTTGTTTTGGGCCACGAGGGACTGATTCTGGCAGCTCATAGTAATGACATTTAGGGAATTTGTTGCACAATTCCTGTTGCCAGAATCCTATTAAAATGCATGTTCCACCATTTTAACAGCGTACTACGGAATGATGAGCTAGTGGTCTACCATTGAAAAGGAAATCATAAAAAAGATTAGGTCAACATTGGTGTTGTGCTTTGAAAAGTCTCAACATGTTGGCTGGGAATCTTTTTAGTTAAAACAAAGGTTTTAAAAAATAGGTGTTTCCACACCTTCAGACATGGGCCAGGATTGTAGCTAGATCTTGAAAAGGACTTAGTTCCCCAGAGAGTCACACCACGACTGGCCACAAGTCTCCAAAAGTCATTGAGCAATGCCCAGTCAGAGGAACCCAAACATCAGTATCCTCAAACTGTTAAAAACCAGTCCTGTTAGTTTCCTGACCAGAATTAATTAAAGCAAGTGCAAACTAATGGGAAGACCAGAGGACCAGCTGCTTTCATGGCACAAGCCTTCAGGAATACATTTCCTGAAGGAGGAATCCTATCACCTGAACATAATGTAAAATAGCTGTACAGCTGCTTTTTCAGCGTTGCCACTGTGACTTCCATAGGCAGTTGAGCCCTGCACCGAAAGTCTGGGTGCCATTAGGAAGAGTGACTGGACAAGGCTTTCTGGAGTGCTGCTCAGGGTGGGAAGCTTGGTTGGGTTGGCTTGTTTCTTTTCCATGAGCTGCTTCTTCAGCAAGCTATTCTCAGAATCAACTGACTTTTCCTTCATATCATTAGAGATAAAGGATGTTAAGACTCCACATGGTCAGGATCTGGCAGCCTAAAACAAGTTAGCCAAGTAGTGCTTAGCTTACTGTTACTGTTACTTGAATTTATGCTCAAATTTAAAGAATTGGCCAGACAAGTGGATTTGGTGGTGGAATTATTTTGATTGTTTGTTTCTTGGTTTTTATGCTACAGGAGTACATGAAGTCCACCACATAAAATTTGGATCCTCATGTGATTGGGAGTTATATTTTAATTAGGAGATGCTAGAAAGACATTGACTTTATTCTCATTTGTTATTGCAATGCTGAAATATGGTATGATTATGTGAATTTTTCAATGAGGGATTTACTGCCACCCAGGTCTTCTCCGAGCCTACTTTTCTCCAGACTAAACAACCCCAGTTCCCTCAGCCACTCCTGATAAGACTTGTGCTCCAGACCTTTCACCAGCTTCATGCTCTTCTTTGGACATGCTCCAGCAGCTCAGTGTCCTCCTTGTAGTGAGGGGCCCAAAACTGAACACAGTATTCAAGGTGCAGCCTCACCGGTGTGAGGACTTCCTTAGTCTTACTGGCCACACTATTTCTGAAACAAACCAGGATGCACTTGGACACACTGCTGGCTTGTATTCAGCTCTCTGACAACCAACACCCCCAGATCCTTTTCCACCTGGCAGCTTCCCAGCCACTCTTCCCCAAGCCTGTAGCGCTGCATGGGGTTGTTGTGACCCAAGTGCAGGACCCAGCACTGAGCCTTGTTGAACCTCATACAGTTGGCCACAGCCCATCGATCCAGCCTGTTCAGATCCCTTTGGTACAGTCTTCCTGCCCTCATCAGTTCAACACTCCCACCCAACTTGGTGTCCTCTGCAAACTTACTGAGGGTGCACTTGATCCCCTCATCCAGATCATTGATAAAGATATTAAAGAGAACTGACACCACTACTGAGCCCTGGGGATCACCACTCATGACCGACTGCCAACTGGATTTAATTCTGTTCACCACCACTCTTTGGGCCTGGCCATTCATCCAGTTTTTTACCCCATGAAGATTAAACCAATCCAAGCCATGAGCAGCCAGTGTCTCTGGGAGAATGCTGTGGGAAACAGTGTCAAAGACTTTATTAAAGTCTAGGTAGACAACATCCACTGCCTTTCCCTCATCCACTGAGTCACCTTGTCATAGAAAGAGAACAGGGTGGTCAAGCAGGACCTGCCTTTCATAAACCCATGCTGACTGGACGTGATCTTCTGGTTGTCCTAGACGTGCCCTCTGATGACACTCAAGATGATTTGCTCCATAACCTTCCCCAGCACTGAGGTGAGATTCACAGGCCTGTAGTTCCCCAGATCCTCTTTCCAGCCCTTCTTGTAGATGGGTGTCACATTTGCTAACCTCCAGTCACTTGGGACCTCCTCAGTTTGCCAGGAGTGATGATAAATGATGAAAGAAGTTGCCGGGCTAAGTGTTGCACTATATTTGAAAGTCATAACAATGTTTCCATGTTAATGAAAAAATCTTCGTTAATGATAGAAAAGTGGAGGCTTTGGCTAGGTTTACATAGAATACAGCACAAATGCTTGTGCTACATGGAAGAGAGAAACCAATAAGCATTCCCTACTGAGTTTTTATGTTACTTGAACTGCCTGCCATTCTTAGGCTATCATAAAGCTCAGTATGGACTATTTGAAAATTTGGCTTCTCAAGCAGATTTTACAAATCAGGCTGATCTCTCTGCTGCAACAGCTAAGCTGATATTGGCGTGTGACTTTGCTACTTTGAAATTACTTTTATATGTCTTTGCAAGACAGCAGGTGGTCTAATGGCTGCATTATAGACAGGCTACCACTTCCAATAAATCTGTAAATTCTTGTTTTTACTGGAGAACAAAATATGGATTTGTATGAGACTAAGGAGGATTCTCAGGGAAGGAACTCAGAGGAAGAGGAGAGAGAGGCAAATAAAGCCAGGAATGTCTGGTTCCTTATGAAAGCACCAGTTTCAAGATTCAGCATGATGACAGAGAGTTGTGTGTGAGTATGAGAGAGAGAAAGATACTCATACACAAATATGTGTATGTGTATACATATATATATACACAAATCACAAAGCAGTAGGGGTTGGAAGGGACCTCCAAAGATCACCTAGTCCAACCCCCTTGCTAGAGCAGGATCCTAGAGTAGATCACACAGGAACACGTCCAGATGGATTTTAAATGTCTCCAGAGATGGAGGCTCCACAGCCTCTCTGGGCAGCCTGTTCCAGTGCTCTGTCACCCTCACAGTAAAGTGTTTTCTTATGTTAAGATTGAACCTCCTGTGTTCCAGTTTGTGCCCATTGCCTCTTGTCCTGTCACTGGACACCACTGAGAAGAGTCTGGCCCTGTCTTTCTGACACCCACCCTTTAGATATTTATAAGCATGGATGAAAATCCCCCCTCAGCCTCCTCTTCTCCTAGCTAAACAGACCTGGCCCACAGCCTCTCCTCATATGGGAGATGCTCCAATCCCTTCATCATCTTTGTGGCCCTGCGCTGGACTCTTTCCAGTAGCTCCATGTTCGTCTTGAACTGGGGAGCCCAGAACTGGATACAGGACTCCAGATGAGGCCTCACCAGGGCAGAGTAGAGGGGGAGGAGAACCTCCCTTGACCTACTGGCCACACTCCTCTTAATGCACCCCAGCATGCCATTGACCTTCTTGGCCATGAGGGCACATTGCTGGCTCATGGTCAGCCTGTTGTCTGCCAGGACTCCCAGGTCCTTTTCCCCAGAGCTGCTCTCCAGCAGCTCAGCCCCCAGCCTGTACTGATCCATGGGGTTGTTCTTCCCCACGTGCAGGACTCTACACTTGCTCTTATTGAATTGCTGGATGGCAGCACAGCTCTATGGCATGTCAGCCACTCCTCCCAGTTTTGTATCATCAGCAAACTTGCTGAGGATACACTCTGTTCCTTCGTCCAGGTCATTAATGAATGAATTAAGTAGGACCGGACACAATACCAACCCTTGAGGGACACCACTAGTCACAGGCCTCCATATATGTGTCGTCTTCTCCATTTGTACAATGACTCTTGCTCATAATAAGAAAAGAACTGTAAAAAGTTACGTTTTGAAAGAAGACATTTTTAATCATCTGCATTTATATTCTAAAATCTCAAATCTTACAGTGATGTGTGTGCACCTGAACACTGGGGAAGAGAGGCATAATTAGCTGATTAACCATATCAGTAAAGACATTGCAAAAAGCAACAAATGTACAAGGAAAGGTTAAAAGGACTGACCAACACAGAAAACTTCTTGTGAAGCAGAAATTAGAGGGCTGAGTGAGATTTGCACAAATTCAGCCCGAGTTGCTTTTTAAAAGAAACTGTTAAAACACCTTGTAAGTGGATTTTTATCTGTATAATGAATAAGCAAAAAAGGAATGGGGGATTCTGTGTAGAGAAAATATATAAATACAGGAAAATTCAAAGACATGATTGAGGATTAATAACAAAATCTTTCCCATGATCTAGAAGTATGTGTTCAAAATGACTGAGAGGAGGAATCTTGATTTATTAGCTGAATTGCTAAGAGATGTCCAAGTGTTTTCATTTAGGTATGTCAATGGCAAATGACATTGTAGACGTAGGGAAATATTATTAATTGTGGCTAGACATGTTTCAGAAGGGGGGTTCAAACTGTAACAAATGCAGAAAATCCTGTTAGGATGATTAGGGGAGGGAAAAAAAAATCATTATATGAGAGGAGACTAGAAGACATCGATTTGTCTAATATAGCAAAACTAAGATAAAGTGGGAATATACACCAGGAAGAAATGAGAAATGTTTAAAACTAAAAATTTTGTGGTAAAGAACTAAAGGGACTATACATTTAGAATGCAAAGGCGAAGACCCTCAAACATTAGAGCAATGGAGTTCATTCCCAAGCTTTCAGTTATAGCACTGGATTCAATAATCTAAAATGGGTTTACGCTGATCATTGGTAAATATTTTTAAAAAGCTATATGATACAGTTTATATAATAGAGTATGAAATAGCAAGGGATTGGAGATGATGGTGCACCGGAGCCCTTCCATTCCTATTTTTCTGTGAGTCAAGTCGCACTTTACTTCTTTGCTTGGCATGCAGATCATGAATTCTGAGCAACACGTTTGCGAACCAGAGTTTAAGCCATTGCTTGCCTTTGGAACCTTTTGCCGATATTAATGAAAAACATTTAATTATCCCTGTTAGACAGATTACTCAAGGCATTTTAGATTACCACATAAAAAGTGGAATGAAGATCAGTGTTTTTAGTAAATGTATGGGTAATAAAAGTACTTGAACGATTTTCAGGGAGATGCTATGATTTGACCAGGCTTTTAGGTAAGCGTAGAAATGCTCTTTTCTAAATGCTGTCACAGAATGATGAATTATAACTCTATTTAAAAAAATGGTTTCATTGAGAGACAGGAGATGAAATATTTTTTCTTAAGTGTTTATACATAGTATCAACAAAATGTTTTTCTTTTTCTGGAAAACGGGTGTTATCATCAATCTTCTTAACATGAAAAACACTGAAGTGGGCTGCAAATATAAGGACAAGTTCAATGAATCAGCAATATTTCTTGCTGGCATTTTTGAGTTTAATACTGTTTTCTGATAATAACTGGGATGAGTTATTAATTTCATCAGGCTGTCCTCTTCTGCCCACGTATATAAAAAAGTAATCGCTAGTATCTGGTATCATCTTTTTTAAGCACCATTTAGGGGATCCAGTTGCTTGTGTGAATTTCTGCACAACTGTGGTAAATATATTAAATGATGTAAGGGCTCTGACATTTTTGAGTGAGTAGGCTTTTAGTGCCAGTAATATAAATGGTAGTGCTTTGCAAATGTCCTAGTTTGACAGCTCTTCAGGGACTCCAAAACCAACAATTTGAATTTGTTTGGCATGTATATGGCACAAGTTGCCAAAGCCTCCGTAATTGAAGCATCCTGTGTAACAATAAAGTTCTTTCATTTAACAGGACAGGTTACCTTCACACAGGTTGTTGGGTTTGGGTTTTAGTGGTTGGTTGGTTGTTTTAAAGGCTGACTTTTATTTTCAGCGTTCAATATGAACAGCATATGTTTCTTGGCAATTTCCTTGAACAGACAGCAGCTCAGGGTGTTGCAGCACAGGCCCTGCAGTACCTACCACAGCTCAGACCTCTTATTCATTTTGTTGATACTATGTATAAACACTTAAGAAAAAATATTTCATCTCTTGTCTCTCAATGAAACCATTTTTTTAAATAGAGTTATAATTCATCATTCTGTGACAACATTTAGAAAAGAGCATTTCTACCCTTACCTTAGTCTTACTACATGTATTTTATATGTTATTGTTTCAATTCAGGTAGCACAACTGAAATAATGGTCAAATCCAGAAGATGCTATAAGAGAGGACAAGTTGGTGGCCCTCTAGACCAAAGGGAATTCCTCCCATCCCAGTCTGATTGCACCAGGCTGCTTCAGTTCCTCGTCTCCAGGTCCAGCTCACAGTGAGGCTGAGCATATAATCTCCATGTGTGCACATGAGTGCACTCGCACATGCTCTATACAGACACAGCCAACCACTGGAGTCATGTGTACAGGTAACTAGCACCTGTACGGGCACCACATCATCATAAAGAACACTCCTATAAACATGAAAAGTACAAATGGCCAAATCCTGTTCTTATGCATCAAGAAATCAGGCTTGAAGCTTGCTATCAGATCTCACAGACACGAGCACACATCCCATGCACAAGTGGTTTTCTCCAATAGCTGATCCACACCTGTGTTCTCCCCCACTAGTCCTAGTCCCTGGTCTCTCTGGTAGCTGAGTCACAGACCTCCTCTCCTACCTGCCACCTGGTCTGAGTTGAAGGTTACTAATCTCTGTCCATCTCTCTGCCTGTCTCTCTCACACACGCACTCTTATTCATAGTATAGAAGCACACTTAGGCAGAAAATGATTAGGATTAGGCTTTAATCAGAATATAGGACACACTGGTGATTAGGCAAAGGGCCTGGCTGAATAAATATGCTGGCTACCAGCTTGCACTCTGCTGTGTGCTGCAGCCAGCTGTTTCTCTTGACATGCCCAGTTGTTTTTCATGATCAATTAGCTGACTCGCAGTCTCTCTGTCCATTAAAAGAAAAAAAAAAAGGAAAGGAAAAAAAAAATTATCCATTATGAAAACTGGAGTTACTGGGTTTACTGTGAAGTCCCAGGAGGTGTCAATTCCAAATTCTGTCAATAACTATCAAACTCCGGGGGAAAAAAGGGTAACAGAGTATGTAATGAGTTAGAAGAAAGGTTTTGGTCTCCTTTTTTCAGGGTTGTTTGAATTCTAATTTTGCTTTATCATTATTGAGTTTCAATCTTTTCTAACAGTACTTCAGGAACTGTAATATTTTTATTTATATGTGCTTTCTCTCCAGCAAATGCAGATTGCTATCTAAGCCAGATAATGTAGATTTTTTTAAAAGATATACTGCTTTATGCATTTTACAAAATCTCAGAAAAACTGGAATGAAATTACCAGGCTCTGCTTGGTCTCATTCCCATTACAAGAGCTGCTGAATACTTGTAATACCTCTTATCTGCAGACTCTTTTTAGCTATTTGTAACTTTACCATGCTTTCCTTGACTGACCTGAAAGTTTTGTTCCCTTCACTTTTCTGAGATCTAATTAGTGTTTTGAAAAACATCATCCCTTTCCTGGAAAAGCAGAAGTTATTTTGCCAAAGGTCCTTACAAAGCTTGGTGCCTAATCTTTGAGACAGATGTTTGAAAGGGACCCACACATCACCTTTCAGCCAGGGATGTAATTTCTGATATTGCTGTGAAGTTCTCCCATGTTAAGAGCTTTCTGAAAACTGTAGAAATTGCCATACTGAGTAGAATGTGGAAAATGAAATCTCTGAAAGAGCATCCATGCAGTGTGTCCTAAATTTGCATGGCTAAAAAAGTATGCCAGTAATGACTGGTAGGCATTGGAATGGAGAGCTGACAAGGAAGCTAGGGAAGTGTAGGGGCAATACAACTGGAGGAGGAATGTGTGAATGCCAACACTTGGATTACCTGAGTATAAGACAGTCATTAGGAAACAGGAGAGGAGGAGGATTAGATGGAGAAGAATTGATCTGACAAAGAGTTGGGATGTGGAAAGATAGAGGACAGAGGAAGTAACAAATATCTGCATTTTTTTTGTAAAATGATGGAATTGACTCATGATCTGATTATGACCTGTGATAATCCTTGCTACAGTTCTGCAGAATTTCTCTCCTTAAATGTTGTTCTGGATGTTGTCTGGTTTTATTATAATCTCTCTTCTTATAAATTCTCTGTATTTGTGTCTGTCAAATGGATAGGATTAGGTCTACAAGATGAATGTTAATATTTTACTCTATCAAATACATAGCCATGTGTTATAAGCAGATATATAGTCTACATTATAGACTTTTTACAAGGATATGTAGTGATAGAATGAGGGTTAATGGTTTTAAACTGAAAGAGGATAGATTTAGATTAGATATTAGGAAGAAAGTCTTTATTCTGAGGGTGGCGAGACACTGGAACAGATTGCCCAGAGAAGTGGTGGCTGCCTGCTCCCTGGAAGTCTTCAAGGCCAGGTTGGATGGGGCTTTGAGCCTGGTGTAGTGGGAGGTGTCCCTGCCCATGGAATGATTTCAAAGGTCCCTTCCAACCCAAACCATTCAATGAGTTTATGATTCTATTATTATTAAAGCATTATGAGAGTCCTTGGTAATTCTTGGTAACTGAATCAAAATTTGTCTTATAAAAGGTAATATTTAGTCATCCTGAAGTGTGTCTGCTTGTAGTTAGTTCTAAAGTATTCATTTCACTCTGTGTTTCCACCTTTCACAGAGGTGTTATTAATATTTTAATTATGTATACCATTGCCAGTGGCAGTATGAGGCCACAAGATGAATACAAATACTATTCCTCTGAACAGACTGCATTGGTCTTGTACGTTATTATAGACCTTTAATTATAATTGTATAAAATCTGTTGTTGAATTTAGACATCAGTTGTCATCACAGCAAATAAAGAGCTAGATTCTGTGTCATAAGTCAGCTTAGCTTCATTAACGTCAGCAGAGTCCCCCTGATTTACACCAACAGAGATGACACAAAAGCACTTGTTATATTTTACTGCCTCTCCCATGAGTTGCGCTATTGCAGTGTTTCATGACTCGTAGAATAACAGTTTTTTTACCATCTTTTCTTCTCTCCTCTCTGCTTTCATTGTTTTGTCAGCTACTTGAGCTTGAAAATATCCTTCCCTAGTTTAAGTGTAGAAAAGAAGGGTTTTGTATTGTGATGTTTGTCCATAGCTATCACTGAGGCATTTTAATTTTTGCTTTTTAATCAGAGATAATAGTCAAAGCGTGCTTTGGGTTTTTGTGAATTGTAAGCTGGCTGCCTGTAGCCTTTATGGCTTTGTTCTGCAGTCAACCACACTTAAATGTTTATGGATGCAAATGAATATCCTGTCAGCCCCATATTAGAACCCAAACTGCATATAATTAAGCACCTACTTTGCTTAATCAGGCCTGCTGAGTTCATTATGGGGACCTTGATGCACTTCTCTTAGTTAAGTGTGTTATGGGGTCATTTTGCTGGATTGGGATCTCAGTTGTAACTCGTAAAGAAAAAAGACCTGGTCAGAAAACAGGGATCTACCCACACTGCAGTCATGGCAATAGTTGCTGTGAATCCTGTGGTCAGCGTATTCCAGTCAGCCTTAAATGAACTGGCTTGGGCAGCAGCACAAATCTTGCTATGGCAGCACCGAGCTGAGGCTGATGTGAAGCTGGGCAGATTAAACCTGTGCTCTGCTCTGCAATGCAGCAGCCAGGCTTCCCACGGCACCCGAGCGTACTGGCTGACAACTGTGTAGGGTTCAGGCTTCTCACAGCTCACTCCTCAGGTCTTTTATAGATAGTTGTCCTTAATGATGAACTCAGATTTTTAGCCTGATGTACCTTCTCATGGAAATACTCTCTAGGGATGTAGTAGGCTTTTCTGCATGGGAGTCTCATATATTTTTGTTACAGTTAACAGGTTCCATGAGAACTTGCTGCTATATTGTGAATAATTGTTTTTTCAGCCTGGTTGCTATTTTTGATCTAATATAATACATGTTGCTGTTTCTTTTCTTCCTGGTTGCTCCCTGACTGGAACAAAAAGTACTCCAAAGTTCACTTTCTTCTGCAAAGAGTAGCCAGTTCATAGCTAGATTTACAAAACTGCCTGAAGACAGGAAACTGCATTTGCTTTTCAAAGTAATTCACATCTTCATGTTGGCCAGTTTTGTGCTCTGCCTGGTGAGGTGTTTTGCCAATCACTAGGCCTATGGCAGAGGACGCAGCCAGCAGCAAAACAATCCAGTAACCAGATTCTATTGTACGTAGGAAAGTCAGTATATGGCTGATCGCTGGGGGTACAAACAAGTTAGTCAGATCACACATAATAGACATCAACCCCAGTGACCCCAGGAATGACACAGCACGACCAATAATAGGTGGAATTAATAAAGAAACAAAGTCTCCCATAGAAGAGATGGGAGACAACCAAGTCAATAGGCTGATCATATAGGATAGAAGTAGCCCCATATTGTCCCCCCACAAAGCCCGCGTTTGTAAGTGCCAGACCTGACTGGGGCCCAGTTGCAGGGAGAGTCAGGAAAAAGAAAAATCAAGAAAAATCACTGTTGCGCACATGTAGCAAACATGAAAACACAGTAAGATCTGTTCTGACCTCTAGAGAAACCTTTTCTACAGAAAGAGCACTTGGTCTTCAGCACACTTCTTTGAAAGTTCTTTTTAGAGATTCAATTATTATTTTTCTGTTCAGTGAAGTGGAACAAAAACTCACCTTTTAGACAGAAGGCAGGAGAGGATACTGAAATGATTAAAACAACATTATAAAAATTAAGTACCTTGCAACAGACCACAGTTTATTTTAATAAACCTTCCACTGAGTTCCATGAAAATATTTTAGTTTTAATTTCTCATGCAAATTTGCATATAATTCACTGATTTATTCCACATATACCACAAAAACATTTTTTCAGAATTAATGTTGTATGTCTTCTTTACCCCAAACACTTTATTGTTTCTTCATTTTTTACGTTTGATAAGATTTTCTTTAAAGTAACCACTGATTTTGCATGTATACTATAAAGCCTTAAAGAGGGCAGTTCAGAGGTTGCGAAAGTGTAAAGTGTTTAGTGTTTATCATAAGAAAAGAAACACTCGTCCCTAAACATCTGAAAAATCTTGACCTGTGGTCAAGCATATCTGAATCATGGTAAATATGAATAACAGTAATAATAGTTAATATTTTTTCTTGTTTTGGGTCCAAGTATATGACTAAATGGCTTACACTATTACTTTTGTTGCCAGCATCGTGTCTTTCCTTAGAGGATGTAGTGTTTGGAAAATAAAGTCATATATGCTTTATCTGATTTATGTTCATATATGTACATATGTATATACAAAAAGCTTGGCCTTTCTTTGAGGTAGTTAACTATAAAACTAACTTATTACGTAAAACATTGTTTGGCCTATAATGTGCAGCAGCACTTTGCTTGTACACTGTCTTGTATTTAATCTGTTTTATGCAGCTTGTTCCATTCAGTTCATTTATTTTATAAAAGTACTTTGGGCTGTGTTATTTGGCATAAAGCCAGTTATTTTAAAAACGTGTATCTAAGGTTAGAGTTGGAAACATTATTAGATACTGAAATGCTTTGCATTTGCAGTAAGGCTGTATTCAGAAATAACGAGGGTTTTTTATTTAACCTCAGTACTTTTATTACCCAACATGTGTGATCAGAAGTGTGAAATCTCTGTTTTCATTGTAGATTGCTCAAAGGCATTTAACAGAACAGCAGAGAGTATTCTTTATCTACTTGTTCCCATTTTTAGTATATATGTAGTAAAGCCTAATAGGAAAAAATAATCTGTCAGAGTTATAAATTAGTCATTTCTGAATTCTGTATGAGACAGATTTTTGCAATAGAAGCTTTGGGGTTTGCCTAGGAAAAGAAATCTGTGCATCTATGTAAGACTGTAATTACAACTTTGCTGCTCAGACCAGAAGTCTGTCCAGCCCATACGCTTGCATCTGACACTGGACAGTGGCTTAGCAGCATATGCTTAGGGAAAGAGTCAAAGAAAACTTGGCTGGCCAATCTGGCAATAAAAGATTTAAAGTAGAAAAGATGGGGGAGATGCCTCAACAGTCGAAGTGGTGGATGTGGCAGGCATACCAAAGGCCTGATTGGAACACAAAGGCCATGGCAATCAATACCACAAGGCTGAAGTAGAATCAGTGTAGTCATGTAAAAAAAATAAAGTGCCTGTGGGACAGCCCTTACATGGAAAGCTCTCATGCCCTTTCTGGTGAATCAGCACTCTGGGGTGCTTCTCTGTCCACACACACTAATTCCCATGGCATGGGAAACAAACGGGAGTGTCTGTGTATGTGTGTGCTCTTATGGGGTTATAACCTGACTGATGTCACAGAGATGTGTTGGGATAGCTCTCACAACTGGAGTGCTGCAATGGAGGGATACAGGCTCTTTGGAAAAGACAGATGGGGAAGGCAAAAGAGAGGAGTCATCCTTTACCTGAAACAGCAGTGGGGAAGCAAGGAACAATGCTGTGGGGATGGTGGTGTGAGCCAGCTCAGGGCTTATGAGTCAGAATTGGCAGGTAAACCAACATGAGTGATGTTGTAGTGTCTTCTGTAGGTCACTTGATCAGGAAGTAGATGACACCTTCGGACAACTGGAAGTAGTCTCACATTCATCCTCATGGTGAATGTGAACTGTGCTGATACCTCCTGGTATGCAACACGAAGCAGCGTTGTTGTGGTACGGGTGATCAGGGAGCCCATGAGAGATGTTTTACTGGATTCCATGCTTAGATACAAAGAAAGGTCGTCTGGGGATGTGAAGGTCAGGAGAAGCCTTGACTGCAGTGGCCATGATATGGTGGAGTTCAGGAGCCTGAAAGGAGGGAGCAGGGCAAGAAACAGAATCACAGCCTTAGACTTGAGGAAAACAGGCTTTGGCCTGTTTAGGGATCTGCTTGCAATAATCACATGAAGAGAAGAGCAGTCTAAGAGAGCTGGTTGATCTTCAATGATCACCTTCCCCAAGCTCTTATTTGATCCATCCCAACAAGCAGGAGGTGAACAAGGAGCTCCTTACTAAACATAAATATAAAAAAAGAAATGTACAAGAGCTGGAAGCAGGAACAGGTGACCCAGGAGGAATAAAAAGACATTGTCCAATTGCCCAGGGATGGGGTCAGGAAAGCCAAAACCCACTCGGAGTTGTATCTGGCTGGGGATTTGAAGGGCAACAAGGAATGTTTTTACAAGTGTATCAGGAGCAAAAGAAAGACTGAGGAAAATGTGGGCCCACTGCTAAATGGTGCAGGGCCACTGCTGACAGAGAACACAGAAAAGACTGAGGTGCTCAATGCCTTTTTCACCTCAGTCTTTTCTCCTAAGACTGACCTTTAGGAATCCCAAGCTCCTGAGACCAGTGGGAAAGTCTGGAGCAAAGAAGACTTTCCCTTAGTGGTGGATGATCAAGTTAGGCAACACTTAAGCAAACTGGATGTAAACAAGTCTATGAGGCCCAATAGTTCTCACCCACAAGTGCTGAGAGAACTGACTTATGTCATTGCAAGGCCATTTAATTTTCTTTGAAAAGTCATGGGAACTGAAGAAGGTTCCTGACAGCAAGAGAGAAACAAATGTCACTCCTTACTTCCAGAAAGGCAAGGAGGAGGAGAACTACAGGCCTCACGTTGATCTCTGGGAAGGTGATGGAGCAACTAATCCTGGAAGTCATTTCCAGACACACAAAGGACAAGAAGGTGATCCAGAATAGTCAGCATAGATTTATGGAGGGGAAATCATGCTTAACAACGCGGATAGCCTTCTACAATGACATGGCTGGTTTGATGGATGGAGAGCGTTGGATGTTGTTTACTTTTACTTTAGTGAGGCTTTTGACAGTCTCTCATAACATCTTCATGGACAAGCAGATGAAGTAAGCATTAAATAAGTGAAGCAGATGAAAAAATGGCTGAACGGCTAAGCTCAATGAGTTGCAATCAGTGGCACAAATTCAGCTGGAGGCTAGTCACTAGTATGGTATCCCAGGGGTCAATACTGAGTCCAGTATTGTATAACATCTGGAGGATGAGGCAGAGTGCACTCTCAGCAAGTTTGCAGAAGATAATAAAACCTGGGAGGAGCAGTTGATACAATAGTTGGGGGTGATGCTACTTAGAGGGACTTTGACAGGCTGGAGTAATGGGCAGACAGGAACCTCATGAAGTTCAAGAGGGGAAAATGGAAGGTCCTGCATGTGGGAAGGAGCAACCCTATGCATCAGTACAGGCTAGGGGCTGAGGAGCTGGAAAGCTGCTTGGCAGAAGAGGACTTGGAGATCCTGCTAGACACAAAGCTGACAATAAGCCAAGAAGGCACTCTCATGTCAAAGGCGGCCAACAGCATCCAGGGCTGCATTATGATGAATATTGCCAACAGCTGGAGAGAGGTGATTCTTCCTCTCTGCTCAGCACTGGTGAGGCCACATCCAGAACACTGGATCCAGTTCAGGGCTCTCCAGTACAAGAGAGGCACGGACTTACTGGAGTGAGTCCAGTGAAGGATCACAAAGATGATTAAGAGACTGTCATCTTAAGGAGCAGCGGAGAGAGCTGTAATTCTTCAGCCTAGAGAAGAGAAGGCTCAGAGGGGATCTTATCAATGTGTATAAATACCTAATGGGAGGCAATGAAGAAGAGGATAGCAGGCAGGGAAAGAGGAAATGGGCATAAATTAGAGTGCATGGAATTCCATATAAACAGAAGAAAAATATTATTTTCTGTGAGGGTAGTCAAACATTTACACAGATTGCCTACAGAAGTTGTGGAGTCTTCATCCTTGAAGGTATTCAAAACCCTTTTGAACACTGTCCTGGGCAACCTGCTATAAGTTTCCCTGCTTGAGAAGGAGGTTGTACTAGATGGTCTTAAAAAGTCTTTTCCATCTTCAATTGATCTGTGATTCTGTAACTTCTCTGAAACACCTTCCTGTCTTCCAGCAATCTCTGTGAGGCTTCCTGTGCAGAAGTTGTGTTTAAAGGATGTGTCTGCACTTTGACCAGAAATTGGTTGACTGTTGTTAGATATGTTTAAAGGGTCATGTTTATAGATCTTTCTCCATGTAATACTTCTACTAACGTTGTGTGTAGAATGAGATACAGGATGATGATAGACTTAACACCTCAGATCTGTTATCGAAGCTTTTATTGCTTTTATCAATTAATTTGCAGTAAAGCTGCTACAGACTTTCTCAAAAAGATCCTATTGTTTTAGACACTGTTGAGTTGGAAGCCCCTGTAAATTAAGCAGTACCACGTGAAGTTTCCAGGGAAAAGAAAGCGACAAGGCCTAATTGTTGGAATGGTCCTTGGCGTGCTTTTGCATGTGCCACTTAACACTTTCCCAAATAAATCCTCACCACAGGTTGGGATTTGGCATAGGTTGTGGTCTCTCCCCACAAGGCTTTTTGGACACGGCACCTTCTATTGTGGTGGTTAAGAGAATAACTACAATGAGAACTACAGTGCAGTAATAAAGTTGGCACAGGCTGTTCTGTGCTGCTTTCTCTCAGTGCTGGGGAACAGCTTTTGGCATAATTAATGTATTAGTATTGCTCTAGTGACAGAAATGTTCTCAGGCCAATATTGGTTGCATATTATTTGGAAATACATAACAGGGAGATGGGGGTACTGGGAGTCTTTTAGTCCATTTCCAGAAAAAGACTGGTTATCTGTTAAGAAATACCCCTGGAATGAGAAATGATTAAGTACTTGGAGAACATTTCTGTCTTTGATAAATTCCATTTTCAGTTCTCACTATGTATCAATACCCATTTTTGTCCATAATCCAGCTGGCTGAAGCTATTTTTTGCCAAAGGAGAGTTTCTGTTTCCTAGAGAACCCTTGTTAAAGAAATTAAAGCCTTTCAAGGCTTAATAAAGGATACTTTAAACACATCCTGTGTGAACTTGGAAAGTTGCACTACGCTGTCATTGAATTTTATAAAATCTCTGATGTGTAATGTTATTTCAGAACTGCTTTTGAGGCTTTGCGATGGTTAAAAATCACATAGTAGCCTATAGCCACTGTGGCCATTGCCAAGGCTATGCCTGTCAATGGCAGGCTTTGGCAATTAAGAGCAACAGTGCTGGCAGGGGCAGGTATACTTAAAGGAGAGATTTATCATATGAATGGCAGAGAGAGACGGTGAATGGGTTTGTTCTCAAGCTTGATTTATGTGTTATTGTATCTTGTTTGGCACCTTATTGTTATAATGAATTATTCCTTTAAGGCTGCTTAGAAATTCCTTTAAGATCAGCAGGCAAGTGTTGGCTCTGTATATAGTCTTGATTACTTAGCTGTACCATACTTCTGATAAATATGAGCAAATCAGCATGACTTTTCTATGGAAATTATCCCTTCTCATTGAGGCAGAAAGTGCCTTCTGGTTACCTATCAATTGTACTAAAGAGGAGTTTTAAAATATGGCTGTCTGCTTTTGATTGTTGTAAGGTTATGGCATTTTACACTTTTGTGAAAGTAGCCAAATCATTTGCAGCACTACGAGTTGCAAAGCAAAGGACTGTAGAAGCTTCATACATCCAGAAACTTCAAAGGGGTGCAAACAAAGCTTCATCTGCTTTTCATATACAATTTATCATGATCTGTAGCTGACTTACTGAACAGAACAGCCAAGCAATACTTTTGAGTTGATATGTTGTCATATTTATGATTGAATTTAATCTGATCTAAGGTAAGGCAGGATAAGCCTATATCCAGTATATTATCCAGTACATTAAAAACAGTGAGTCAGAAAAGTCCTTCCTGAGAAACAGTGAATAAATTTGTACTGGTAGTGTTTTTGTAACTGTGATGGGTTTAGAAATAGAAGTGAGGCAGTGCTTGTTAGCAGAAGTAGTATCTTTTACTGGGGTGACAGAGACAGTTTGGAAAAACAAAACAAAAACAAAAGCATGCTTTTGGGCAACAAAACCTTCTGGTTAAAGTCTTGCCTGTTTTTTCCAGCTACATAAACTGTTCTAATAACTTGTTACAAGGCAAAGTGATACTCAAAGTATTTTTTTTTTTTGCCTAGAAGCTTATCTTTTTTCATTTACTGACATTTTTACAAAAATACCATTCCTGCCTAAATAAATAGGTGCAATACAGGCATGCTGTAAAGCAGTATGCATTCCAGTATACCTGTATTTTACTTAGAGGGTGGTGAACTTGTTACAGGCAACATCATTCTTTATAGAGCATCCATAAAAAGGTTTGTTCACAAGGATCCAAGAACTCCCCAGAAGCACATTAGGCAGTTGCTGTTGGACTTTGGGTCTGTCTTACTATGTGCTTGCTCAAGAGGCAGGCACATGTTGGGGACTGTGCTGCTGCAGTTGCCGCTGATGCACCTGAGATTTGCTCCTGGAGCTGGCTGGACTATGTGCATGTTTTGCTGGCCTATATTCAGATAGCTACAAAAAGCATTTTAGAGGTTTCCAACAGTAGAAGACAGAGGCGAGTCGAAAGCTGCTTGTCTTGTGGCTTTTCCTCAGTGGATGTGCTTCCCCACAACTTGAGGACCTTGCTCCCAGTCAGTAAGATCTCAGCCCTAATTTGAAAAGGCTCTGAGAGCTTGCTACTAGAGCCAAGGATATCGAATATTTACTGCTCAGGCTCAGAGGACACCATGCACTGTGGGTTCAAACTTGATTCTGCGATGCATACTGTACCTAGGCCTTCAGACTAATGAAGGCAGCCCTCAGGGGAGCTATCTACCTTGTCATCTCCTGGACAGCTGAATTTAAACACTGGCATGGTGCTCTGAATTCATCAGCATGAGTTCATTTCCTCCTGCAGGAGCACTGCAACACAGTCCGTCTGATCATGGCATAATTGAGAAATGTGGAAGTTTGTACGGAGCAGGTAATGATGAGAGAAGCGTGTTGGATCTTCATTTGCTGTTTATGGCCTTTGTGGATACCATGAAAGAAGTTTTCTCTATATTCTTCTAAGACTGTAAATAATTTGGGATGAAGGTTGTTTTTTTTTTTCCTGAGATCAGGTCATTTGTCTGTGATTTCACTTTTTTTTTGGCAGAGAAGCCTGTACTGCAACATTTAACACTTACTTGTATCAAAGTTGAGCTTTCAGAATCTGGTCCAGAATTAGGAAGAACAAAGTACTGCATCAAACCTTGTTGCTTTCTGATGCAGGCATAGAGTGTACCTACACAAGATTATTAGTATATAAAAAAAAAAAAAAAGAATTTTTTTAATATAGTTATATTGAATGGAGGGTAGCAGTTTACTATATTTAGTAAATACTGCCCATGTTGCTTTGTGCTAAACCCAAGAACATCATCGATAAGGTACAATAATTGTACAAGATACGCGTTATTAACTAATTCACATTTATATAGTGGATATCCTTGCTTTGTTGACTCATCTACTTTGGAGTTTCTTCTGATAAATCATTAGTTATTCCCATATCTATACCTACTGAAGAATTCTGGGTTTATATTTTTAAGGACATGTCTTTCTGGCTCAAAACCCAGCCTTTTCATTTCTTTAGTTTCACAGATTTTATAGTACAGTCTGCCATCCAATTTAATATTTATCAGTAGTCACAACCGACTGCCAGAATATTTTCAACATTAATTCCGGGTGTCTGTGCACTGGATAGTCTTGCATTCAGAATTACTAAGCAGACCATGCAGGCAGACACTTTGGCTGTAGCTTGTTTGCTCATTTATATACAGAAGAATGGAGATGAATAGCTAATTTTGTTGCAGAGAGTTGTCTGCTCTGAATCCCAAACACTCCATACTTTGTAATTCCAAGAGCCTGATCAAACCATTGTAGCAGCCTTCCACTGGTAGAAGGGATTAAGTGTTCCAATCTTCCTTTTCTTCCCTCCTGCCCTCAACTTTCAGTAAAGAAGAATCTGAACCATGATTTAGAAAGCAAATTAAATACTTTCAGCATCACTGATTTAAATTTCTTCTAAGGATTACACTGACAGCGTAGTCTTGCCTGAAAATCCAGAAAGGAAAGGACAGGCAAAGGCAGGCAAGTACCAGCAGAGGACCTGGATGTGCACATTTTCCCAACCAAATCGCACTGTATTGTTTTTTTCTAAGGGATTAATTTGACTCTAACAGCACATAAAATGCAGGTTTGTGCCCAGCTGTTTAATATGGAAGCTGCCTTGCAGCTTCAATTTTACAAGAGCTCTGCAAAATGGAAGTTAAAAACCAATCTTCTGATTGCCTTTAGTTGCAGCTACGAGAGATCTAAGAGGAAGAGATAGGTTTTGTTCCTCCAGAAACTGTTCAGTTCATGCTCAGGTTTTATTTCATCTGGCAACATGTACACAGCTCTAGGGTTGGATTAGTGACAGCTTTTCCTCCAAGGATCTAGGGGCTACTGTAGATGATTTCCCAAGTAGCATAGCCGTTGTAGCCATGAGAAAAGAGGATGCTGGTGGAACGTACACTGGGATCTGTACACACTGGCTGTACCTGGGCTTGTGTATGCTGGAGTAATTAGATCTCTTTAAAGTTAGAAGCTATTTTGTCTCATTATAGTGAGTTTACAGTGCCTCACCTACATTTTAGTTGGAAGAGACTTTTCAGTGTGACCAGAAGTACAGGGAATGAAGGTTGATTGAGCACACTGAAGACAGCAGTGTTTGATGGATGGTGAGATAATAACAGTTGCCAGGGCCTCCTGATGTTTCTCTGCTTCCCACAAACACCATGTTTGTCTTGCCTGGGCTGGGTTTCACTCAGGTGTTGCTGTAAGTCAGGCTGCCAGTGGACTCAGAAAGCAATTAAATGTTGATTTAGGTTTGCACTAAGCTCTAAGAAAGCGTCCTGGTAGGAGAAGAACAAATTGGGTTTTTGTCAGTCTCTCGGAGGAGGCTGGGAGGAAGTTACAGAGGTTACTAGAAAGTTTTCCTTGTAATTTTTCCTGCACTGAGACCCTGTAATGTCATAGGTGTAACGTGGAGTGTTCCCAGTAGTCCAGAAGTTTGACTGTGAATTTTCTCATGGCAGTAGTGACACTTTTCCCGAGCTATACACAATTGAAAAGAATTGAGAGGTTTGCTGATGAGTGGCTTCTCCTCTTATTTCATCTCTACCAACTCTCCTTTCCTTCCCATTCCTCCTTCTGTTACATGGCTTTACTATGAAAAAAGTCATCCTGGACTTAGTGTGCTTGTGTTCCTTGTTTTGCTTTTATTTTCTCTCCCATCACTCTTCAAAGGTTATATATATGGCCTGTGGTTTGATGCTTAGGTTTTGGTTTGGTGTCTTTTTTCCAAGACGGTGCTAGTATATCACCTTCTTATTAGGATGGAATTCTTCTTTTGTACATGGGTATTCTGATTTGTTGCAAGGAATCTACCTATATTTTAAAGAGAAAAACTTATGGTTTATTTAAAAAGTGGTTCCTTTTTCCTGTCCTCCTCTCTCAGGAGAACAGAAGAGGAGAATTTTCATTGATGAAGTGTAACAGAAAGATTTATTTTTTCTGCAGTTGCAGTTTTCTCTGGTTTGTTTTGTGGGGGGGTTCTTTTAATGCTTTGTGTATTTGAATCAGGCCAAAATCAGGGGGTAGAAATACTCTTCCTACAACTGGCAATATAATAACCTACATAACCCTACAGAATGTGAGTGCAGAAGCTTAAATGGGACTTATTCTAAAATATAGATACTGTTTCTCCTTGCTATTTCACCTAAAGCACAAGTATAATTGTCAGACATAATGTCCTGTGAATCACTGATGCTTTAGTGGTTCTTATTTTTTCCACACCAAAGAATATATTGTAAAACCATGTTCTGCAATGATATGAATCTGATTGAAAATGTAAAACTTTTCCAACATCAGTTCCTTATATTTATGCAGATTTTGATAGAACAGTGAGTAGGTTACTGTCCCATCACTGGAGGAGACTTGTTATCTTCTCTTGCCAGATGTTTTGATTAATTTTAGAAATTAGTAGAGTGAGCTTTGCCTGTTTTAAACCTGTTTGTTTTTTTTTAAAACCAATTGTGAGAATCTATGACTCTTGTTTCAAAACTGAACATAGAGAGTAATTTTATTTTCAGACGTGATAGATGTTTTCTCCTCCACCCCCAGATGGGAATTATATAGTTTTTGAAGTTAAACTACTTGTCAGAACTAAATAAAACTTCTCTAATTAATCTTTCTGTGTTCTTGATTTCTGGAATAATAACAATTTGATTTAAATATTTTGTTAAATAAAAATGCTATATGGTTAAATGATGAAAATTGGTTCCATTTATAGACTAGACTTCATGTGATCTGAAAATACAAAGGCTGGTTGTCTGAGTAACTAAAGATGTGAAAGGGTGTTTTTCTCTTTTGAGGAATATATGCTTCCTACATGTACTGACCTCTTAATCTATTTAAAAATGTCCAGAAAGTGATTTTCTACTTTCACACTGTAGGCTGTGGCATGACCAAGAGGTGTGTAATTTCTGCAGCTGTCAGCAACAATATCATGTGTGTGTTTATGTGCTTTGCTGAGTTTGTGGTGTTTAGCATAGCAAAGCTGAAGGAGGAGGTGTGACCACTGTGAAGTCAGTCTGGTTTGTCAGGGTGTTGTCCAGTGGGAGCTGCTGGTGAGATGGTGGAGCAGAGTGGACGGAGGTGGGTGAGCCCACACGCATCCCCAGAGTTAGGACACAGGGTGGCGTGAAGGAGTTACGACCTCAGGCTGGTGGCTGAGCTCTGAAAATAGAGGATGTCCTTCTCGGCTGCAGTCAGCATTGCCCTGGGGCTGCTCGTCGTACAGATGCTTTAATGCAAGGGTCCATCAGAGAGAACAGCTCTTCTGGCAATGCATGATTTAAACAGCTGCTTGGAAGTACCGAGGGCCTGACTCACGTTTCAGCTGAAGTGTGTTAGACTGCTCTGGCATCAGTTTATATGCCATGTAAATGAAAATACAGACCTCTGGTCCCCCTGGAGCAGCAGGCTCAGACCTAAGTCAATAGGTTTAGCTCATCTTTTCATTCCTTGGTGGAAATGCTCTTTACACTTACTTTTATAGCAGGCATTTAAAACCAAAGTTCAGTATGCTTTGTGTGGACACTAAATGAGGCCACAACATATTTTGTAAAGAGTTGAGGGTTTAACTGATATAACTGTGCAGAGGTTTCCCCTTTTTTCTTTTTTTTTCTCATGTGATATGCCACGCAGTTTAAATTCTGCCCTGTGTTTCAAAGGACACTATGGTTCAGTGATGTTATGTGAAAATTAAAGTGCTGTAGGCCAGGAAGTGTGGTCTAACTAGGAAACATTATTATAGAATACCTTGCTTAATTGAGATGTAGTAAATTGGGGACTTCTTCACTGGAACATTTCCTACAAAATTAATTTACCCTGATGGTAGAGACTGCAGCTTAATTGGGAGAAAGTATTGGCCTAAATTTAGCTACTGCTCTGTAGTCAGATCATGTCATGGATGATGTTTAAATAAATGTGTATTTCAGCACTCTGTTATTTTCTGTTCTGGTGTGGTTTTGTAGGGGATTTGGGGAGGTGGGGAGGGAGGAAGACACCTTGCTGAATATAGTATGGCTACTGAATAACACTGCTTCCTTTTAACCCTGCACCTCAGAGCAGCCTGAGCCTGAAGGTGACCGACACTTTGAAGCTAAACCAACTTACGTACACTGCTGATAGCGCAAATCCGTTCTTGTTCTTTAGTTTAAGAAGATCAGCAAGAAATGAACATATTTCAGAACATTAGGGATTATTTTCTTCAAGTTCAGCCTGTTGTATGAATCTGACTGGTATATGTATGGAAAGAGAGATTACAGTTTGTATCTTATATTACAGTAGGCTGAAAATATGTGTAGTATCAGTGACCAAGATGTTGTTTCAGTTGTACTTGTGTGAAAGTCTGAGTCTCTAAAGTCTTTGTTTCAGCACTGTATTTAGTGTTAGAAATGCACCAGTGGTGTTTTTCATTTAAAAAAAAAAAAAATCAATACTGCAAATTAGTTTTTCTATATTTTCAGCTCTGAAACTTTGAGGGCCTTTAATTATGTTTTTCATGAGACTGGGCTTTCAGATCTCAGAAGAGAGCAAAGTTTGTGGCTTAACCAAAAAGCAAACTATCTGTAGAATTGTTTTAAACACCAAAGTGAAGATCATCACAGTTTAGAATTAAGTGAAAACTGTAAGTCTGATAGAAGTTAATGATAAATATAGAAGTTAAGAGTAAATTCTCTGTGATATGCAGGAGGGGGCAGCTCTCCTAGACCACTGGAGCTGTCGCAGGTGTCAGAAACACAGTCTAAGGTTGTGCTCTGTATTTGTACTCCTGTCAGACCTAATGGGGCTGATTATGACAATACATCTTTCTTTTTTGGTGCCCTTAGTGGAGATTAAAAGGAAAAGTGAGTCCTCAAGACCTTGCAGAATTGCATGTTATTTTTACAAATCTCTCAAAGATGTTGATCAGAGTTCAAAGGTGAAGCCTATAGAACTTAATCATCTATCAGCAGAATTAATTTTTAGCAAGTTCTGACATTAAGCATATTTATGCCACTTAACTGTCTCACATTCTTTGTTAAGAATTTATTACATATATAAAGACCGCATTTTTCATAAGATTGTGCCAATTTTAATGTGATTATAATTAAATTTGAGTTTTGTGTGCTCTTTTTAAAATGCAAAATACTGTATTAAAATCTTCATATTTCTGCCTCATCAAAATTAAGTGCTTATTTAGAAACCTTGTAAAGCTTAAGTCTATGTTATTTACAATAGGAAAAAGAGAAAATCATAAAGCAGTATGTGCTGTGTGTATTGCAGAAGAAATTTAATTCCTTAATTTTTCTCAAAATGTTAAATTTGTCTTAAAATTTAAAAAGTATTTGTGAAAGGTGAAGAATCACAGAATCACAGAATCACAGAATGTTAGGGATTGGAAGGGACCTCAAAAGATCATCTAGTCCAATCCCCCTGCCAGAGCAGGAACACCTAGATCAGGTCACACAGGAACATGTCCAGGCGGGTTTTGAATGTCTCCAGAGAAGGAGACTCCACAACCTCTCTGGGCAGCCTGTGCCAGTGTTCTGTTACCCTCACTGTGAAGAAATTCTTCCTCACATTTATGTGGAACCTCCTATGTTCCAGCTTACACCCATTGCCCCTTGTCCTATCATTGGATGTCACCGAGAGGAGCCTGGCTCCATCCTCATGACACTCACCCTTGACATATTTATAAACATTAATGAGGTCACCCCTCAGTCTTCTCTTCTCCAAGCTAAAGAGACCCAGCTCCCTCAGCCTTTCCTCATAAGGGAGATGTTCCACTCCCTTCATCATCTTTGTGGCTCTACGCTGGACTCTCTCGAGCAGTTCCCTGTCCTTCTTGAACTGGGGGGCCCAGAACTGGACACAATACTCCAGATGCGGCCTCACCAAGGCAGAATAGAGGGGAAGGAGAACCTCTCTTGACCTACTAACCACCCCCTTTCTAATACGCCCCAGGATGCCATTGGCCTTCTTGGCCACAAGGACACATTGCTGGCTCATGGTCATCCTGCTGTCCACCAGGACCCCCAGGTCCCTTTCCCCTACACTGCTCTCCAGCAGGTCAGCCCCCAACCTGTACTGGTACATGGGGTTGTTCTTCCCCAGATGCAAAACTCTACACTTGCCCTTGTTGAATTTCATTAAGTTTTTTCCCGCCCAACTCTCCAGCCTATCAAGGTCTCGTTGAATAGAAGAAGAATAGTAGAAGAATAGAAGAGCAACATTCAGTATTAAAAGAGAAAATGTCTCTACCTTTCTTCTCTGGTTTTATTGTTTTGTTCTGCTGATGAGACACTGGTCTGTGACTGTCACTGGGTAGACAAGAGTTACACAGCTCACTGCCTATTCTTTTCTTGTTTTACTTCAGAAGTTGTAAAGGTTTGTTTTTTTCTGTGGGAAAAGAGCACAATCCGGGTATCTAAAGCTTTACAGGAACTTCACCTAAAAATATGATTCCTATTAGAAACTGCTAAAGTGAACAAAAGGTTTGGCTATTTTGACAGATTACATAATAAATATCTATATTAAAAGGTATCAATAATCCTGTATATGTTTGGTGTATTAGTAATATTACTAAAGTTGGTTAGACATAGACTGATTACTAACTGGCTCAATAAATGCCTATGTTTTGCATGTAGGCTTTTGTGATCAGTGTTTGTTTTTCTGTTGTCCTGACTTAGCCACTGCCTGGGACAGAGCATCCCAGCTTCACCTGGGTATACACCTTTCTTCTTTTCAAGTCCCCAGCATAGCATTTTCTTTCACTTCCTTACGCTTTAAAATCAGACTCATTCACTAAAACTCATGATGTTTATTCCATGGTGTCTGAACTCCCATTCTGGAGCATGTAGTTTACCTGCTTTATTAAGAGCTTCCACTATCTGTTTACAGTGAATTGGGATTTCTCAAGATGAACAGGGAGATTTGATGTGCTGATCGGTCTGACTGCAACTGCCTTTATAATATCCTTTTTATTTTTTTGTCAGTGTTACTCCAAATGACACTTGTGTTTGACCTAGGAGGTTTCTGTCTGAATAGGCTTCCCTAGAACAGCTGTCAACCCAATTTAACACTGAGGGGTCTGTTTTGAAATATCAAATATTGCCTTTTAGTTCCTTTATGTCTTGAGGAAGTTTGTTGTCAGTTATGAATGCAAGGAGGTAGTGCTTCTTGTATATTATTACCATACATACTGTCTTTAATAATATTTACATAAATACTGTCAAATATAGTGGATTAGTAGTTGGGCATTTTTTTTCATACATAGGTAAATACAAATTACCTACAGGCTTTAGTGAAAGCTTCTTGGATATAACAAAGCTAAAATACGATCATCAGCACCCCTGTTTTTAAGGTACATAAAATACCCTGTGGTTACTAGAAGTGCTCTCACTTAGAAAAGTTAGAAACTTACTTTGAAATTAAAAAGTAGGCCTAAAAAAATCAGTCAGTCATGTTGTGCTGAAGTATAGCGAATAATCTATCACAAGAAAAAAAAAAAAGATCAAAAGCACCTGATTTTTTCTCCTTTCTATACCCTAAGTTTAATTTTCGCATGACAGCTCTATCTGGCAGCCTTACCTCCCATCGGTGTAATCTGTCATTCTAGATTATTTCAATTAAGTTCTCTTTCTCATTTTGCATTTGCTGAGGAGTTGTAGTGGCACATTCCCAAATCAGCAGTCAAGAAGAGTAATCCTTTTTATTTGTATGTTATTAAAAGAAAGGGGAAAGAAAGAGATGGTTCCTCTTTTTATTTTTTCTGTCCTGGAGGCCTTCTCCGGAGTTATTGCAGAATTAGAAGATTTGCTTTGAAGACTGACTCTATAGACTTAGTTACAGAAAGTGAAGTCTTGATTTTGTGGCTTTTATGAGTTATTATGAAAATCTTTTAAATTCATTCTATACACCTTGGTTGCTTTTAGATCCCTTTCACTTTAGATAAACTGACTTCTGTCTGGTAGCTGGAGAATGAAAAGCTTTTCCTTGCACTCACCTCTTCAGTGCAGAAGTTGGACTTCTTTATAAAAGCACAGCAACTTTCTAAGCTTCCCTGTGTTCGAGTCTCCAGGGGAGAGAATTCATGGCCCAACATGGGAAACTGGAGACAGCTTATTGTACTGATGTACAGATTGCTTCTCCATGTGCCTCTAAATGCAGAGAAATTCATGTTTCTAACTGGGTTGCTGCGTTGCCCTTTGCTGAAGTCAACTCTCCAACCTGCTTCTGAGTGCAGAGAGCTTTAACCACTAGAATGATAGAGTAGTTTATATCCCTGCACTTTTAAATGTGTGCTTGTGGATAAGCTAAGCAGCTGCACTATTGAGTACCGACTTTGTATCTGCTAACCCTTATGTTGCTACTTTCACCCGATGTTTAGTTTCCAGCTGGGAAAGGCTGTGTTTTGCTGAAGAGGTAATAGATGAAATGCTGGGTGGAAGTGGTACCACCAGAAGGGCTGGCTTTGGTTCAGGGACCCACCAGTGTAAACTGTGAAAAGGAAGGAGACAGGTAGATAATTCAGAGCCCTTTCTGTAACCTGCTCATCCATTCCATTGCTGAAGGAATGAGGAAGATTAGGTTCAAAGCAGAAACAAATGGGTTTTACTTCTGTTGTGAGTGCTTATCTCCATCTGCTCATAACAGTACTGAGTTGCCAGGAGTTAGGCAGGTACAGAGATGCTGCAGCAGCAGCTTTGGTATTTCAGTTGTTTGTTCACACCAAGGCCAGCTGTAACAGGGGGTTGTAATGGGCACATTAAATCTGGATTCTGTCATCTTACCATGTTATCAGGGTACCCACACTTAGTGTTTACAGAGAGTGACGTGTGTGTCAGAGCAAGCCTCCAACATTGCACCAGACCAGATTTTTTAGTCAGGAGCTTTCCTAATCTAATCAACACCTTAAAAGCTATTTCCATGGTGTTTCTCCTCCCTCTTTCCTTTTTTAACATTTTGGTTGGACAAATTGTTCATGTTGAGTTGGAGATGATAGCTCCTTTTCCTTGCTGGATGAGAAACGCTGGTGGCCCTCAGGGCAGATCTGTGCTGTTTCCTGCAGAGCTCGGGTAGGCAGGAGCCGACAGACCACTGTCGATTGGGTTAGTGTGAAACCTCTCAAAAGCAAGATGAATAGGAATTGTTTGTTCTGTTTTCCAGAGGACACTTCCAGCTCAAATGAATTTGTTGTGTATTTGCAGTTCAGTAAATCTTTCTTTCTCCTTGCTATGTCTTTAGCTACAACGCCGTTTATTGATGTGTGTATAGAAGATAATGAAAAGCTGCATTTCAGCTCATCTTTAAAGACCTCAATGTAGTTTGCTATCCTAAATGGAGTTGCTCAGAACACAAAGAAAAATGCCTTTTGTGGGGAAAAAAACAAGGTGTACTTCAGATCCTACCCCAGTAAGCGCAAGAAATTCCTTCCCTGGAGGAGAGCCAGTAATTCTGATTCCTAACAAAAATGTCTCAGATGATTTCCTTCTTGAAGGACCTGGGCCCGGCAGGTGGCCAAACACTCTGTCTCCCTGAGCGGTGCCACCAGCCCCTGCTGGATACACGAGAGCCAGCTTTCTGAAAGGCTCCTTCCAGGAAGAAAATGCCAGTAACTTGGTGGGGCCCTAAATCTCTATTCCAGGAAAAAACAAGGTCCAGTTGTTAGTGCGTTTGGGCCCTTGGTGTAACCAGCTGATGTGGGCCCCAGCCATTTCTGTTGCCTTGCTCCTTCCCACAGTCAGATTACCCTGTGCCTGCACAGCCCCGGCACAGGGCTTGCCCTGGAATTTCTTGTGAGAGGCAGTTGGCTCTTCATCCATAGTTTTGTCCATCCAGTCTGGTACATACGGATAATTTGTGAATATCCTTTGGCTCTGAAAACCTGCTCAAGCCTACAGAGTGGGCCCCTGAATCTCCCTCCTCCCACTTGCAGGCTCCTTTGAAACCAGGAGTATCTCTGCTGAAGCCAGTGTCCCCCTGGCAGGAAAAGATAGCTGGGACAAAAACTGGATGCAGAAATGCTGTACAGATGCCGTATGTAGCAGCGTAGTTACACATTAAGGGGGAGGGCCGTCATTATATGCTGTATATGTACAGGTGCAATTTAGATGTACTTACTGTTGGCATGAGGATGTTGGCTGTGCATTTCAGACAGTAAGGAGAGCAAAGGCTGGCATCATGCTCTGGTTACAGAGGAGGTAATTCCAGCATTGAGGTGGCCAGTGTTGCTGGGAGCTCCTATTTTCTTCCTTTAGGAGAGGTTCTCCTTTCAGAGTTTTTTCTAACGTGTTTAAGTGTGGCAAACTTAATTTACTTTTATTTTTGTCTTTTTTTTTATGTTCTGTAACTCATGATGTTCATAACTCGTCTCTGCAGAGTCCCTTCATATCTTTTCTTCACATCTTCTGTGGGCCTTTCTTCACCACAGCCAATTTTCACTGAGATGTTCCCATGCAATTTCTGCTCTTTGGCTGCTGCCTGAAAAGTCCCATCCCAATACAGCCAGCAGGAAACTTAACGTTCATCATGAACAGAACTCTAGAAATCCTTGTGGCCATTCTGAGAGAAGAAAAATAAAAGATAGCTGCTCTGGCAATCTGTATATACAAAACCCAAAACAAACAACTGCTAGTCTGCAGTTGGGGCCTGAGGCTTATTACCCTGAGGCAATTCAAGCATAGAAGTTTGTTTTCTTCCCAGTATATAGCATTAATACGTAGTGTATGCAGAATGCAGAAGCACGCACATGTTGCACATGTAATATTCTCAGTATGAGTGTGCTAATTGTCATTGTAAAACATACTTTCAGTGTATTTTTCCCAGTGACTACCTGAAGCTGAGCATAAGTTTTTTTTATCCCTCTAAATTTGCATTCATGTCAGTTTTATTCACTGCAATTTTGCGTCACTTTGTCCTGCTTTAGATTGCACATCATGCCCAACAATGGAGGAAGAGTGGATTTTGAAAATTTTTTGTGTGTCAGATTTCCCTGTATCCAATTTTGTCAAAAAAAGCTGTCACCAACTTCTTCTGAAACCAGCAAACCTTTTTCTTTCTAATTACATTTTTACCATATGTTCATCCAGATGGTATATGCCAAACATTTTCTGTGGTGCTATAAAATGACCTGACTTTAGAGAATTTAACTGCTGAAGATGCTTATGAAAAAAATAGAATTGATACCAGGGGAGGGAGGGAGGGAGGAAGGAAGGAAAGAAGGAAAGAACTGATAAATCTTCCCACTTGTATTTTGTTCCTATGATATTTTATTCTCAACATACACACCTGCACAAAACCAGTGAAAATGTAGGGGATATGTTATTGAAGTGTTAAAAGTTAACTCCTTTTTGAACAGCTGAAAAGAAAACTTTTCTCTGTTGAATACTTCTCTGAAGAATTCTGGAGCTGTGAGTGACTCTCTGATTTGCTGCAAAATGTAGCAAAAAAGAGTTCATCAAGTCACCAGATTCTCTGTAGGAGCAGCAATTTTACTTAGCAATGTAATAGCTATTTGGGTACTTTTTCCCTGAAATGTCATTTCCAAGTGGGAGCCAGATACAGTTGATGCATGATTTTGACACTTGTGCCCTAGTTCTTAATAATTCTTGTGGGATTTCTTGGAGAAAATAAATTAACTTGAGGTATACTGAGAGGTGCCAGGAACTTGGGGACAGAAGGAAGGGAAAGAAGGAAGATTATTTTTCATATTTAGTTACGAGTTAAGATAAATAAATGAAGATCTGTTTTTCATTTTCTGAAGAGTTTGTGTATTTGTTCTCACCTGCAACAGTTTCATTTTAACTGTTGTTGGTTTTTTGATAGTCTTTCCAGATCATCAAGAGGAAAACTATAAAATACCCTCACGTTATTATACTATTGTCTCAAGTCTCCACCTCAAGCCATTTTACTTGGTGTTAATTCTGGAAGACAAGTGATTGAGTGAGCATCAGATCTACTTTTTTTATTATTATTATTTTGTTGTTGTTGGTGGTGGTTTTTACAGCTTCCAGTTGCAAAGGAAATTTTGAGTGCACAACCAGAGGCTCTGAATAGAGTATGAACCAAGATGTAGTTTTGAGGCAGGATGGACAGAGGCTCCTGGTCTCAGGGATTCAAATGAACAATTGCAAATGAAGGTTGTTTGATGTCCTTAAATTGCACAGGTCTTTTTGAAAATCACAACTCCAATCAACAAAGCAGATCCTCCACCTCCTGAATTAATGAGACAGGATTTAACAGTGCTCAACAATTTGAAGTGGTTTTGTTATTTCTGAATTAAACCTTTGATAAAAAGTCCTTGTCTCCATCTCCTCGCCCCTTCCCACTCATCAGCCCATGAGTGGCTTGACATTTCCACAGAGACTCTTCTCCATCATTGACCAGGATTACACCTGCTGTGTCTCAAGTCAAAACAGAGTCTATTTTGCAGATAAATCAAGATGTATAGCAGAGACATTGTAACTATTGAAAAGCTAAGAATTAAAAACCCTTACAATTGAGAATTGGTGTTAACCTTTGAAGTATTTGAAACAAGCTGTAACATGGAAATACAAAGTGAAACACCAAAATGCCACCTATCTCTGCACCGACATGATATGATGCAACAGCCATTTGATTAAGGTTAAGTTGTTTTACTCTTTCTGGGTGTGCAAGTGTATTAAACTCACCTTGAGGTATCATCTTTTCTGCTGGTTTTTTTTTATGTCTCGGCAGAATGGAGCTGAAGTTGTTTGGGCGGCTTTGTTACATATTTAAAAAAAAAAAAAAAAGTTTATAATAACCAGAGTAGCTGGATTCATGCAATAGTTTTCAGTTTCTTAGAAGAGTTAGACCCTTAAGCATTTTCCTGTGGAAATGCAAACTTCTGCATAACAAATTTCAGCCTGCTGGGGACAGATTTTTCTTGCCTGCCATTATTAGCAGGCAAGAAAATTAGTCTCTCATATTTAGCCCACTGTTCCTTAAGTGTCAGGGAATGACACATAGAAGTCCAAAGGCTGAAAAAGCATTGTGCTTGGATACTTTTCTTTTAGTTACTAATATGCATTATTAAATCAAGCTCTCATTTTAATTACAGTTTTTGTTTAGATATTCCTTGGGTTATTCAGCATATAATTAGAATGAGGAAAATACTAAGGTTTCCATAGAAGTTGGTCATTATCATAGAATCACAGAACAGCCTTGGTTGGAAAAGACCATTAAGATCATCAAGTCCAACCCTTAACCTAGCACTGCCAATTCACCATTAAACCATGTCCCTCAGCACTTCATCTACACATCTTTGAAATACCTCCAGGGATGGTGATTCCACCACTGCCCTGGGAAGCCTGTGCCAGTGCTTGATAACCCTTGGCCTTGTTGAACCTCATACAGTTGACCTCAGCCCATTGATCCAGCCTGTGCAGATCCCTCTGCAGAGCCTCCCTACCTTCAGGCAGATAAACACTCCCACCCAACTTCGTATTGTCTGCAGACTTACTGCGGGTGCACTTGATCCTTTCATCCAGATCACTGATAAAGACATTAAACAAGACCATCCCCAATACTGAGCCCTGGGGAACAGCACTCGTGACCGGCCGCCAACTGGATTTAACTCCATTCACCACAACTCTTTGGGCCTGACCATCCAGCCAGTTTTTTACCCAGCAAAGAGTACACGAATCCAAGCCATGAGCAGCAAGTTTCTGCAGGAGAATGCTGTGGGAAACTGTCAAAGGCTTTACTAAAGTTGAGGTAGGCTATGAAGCTGATGAAGATTTGAAGTGCCCGCATTAAAGTGTACCTCCCACTTTCCCAAGCCTGAATTCAAGCATGCACTTGTTATGTTAGGCTCCCTCTAAAGTCCTGGGCAGCTGAATTGTGTTTGCAGGTGATGGCTGCCTTGTCACAGCTGGTTGGTGTTTCCCAAGGTACTCTTCTTTCCTAATCTTCTTCCTCCTTTACTCACCACAGGCCCCTTCATGGATGAATGTGCAGACCAGTTTTATGCCACTCTGCGGTGCCTCCGTTCTGCTCTGTGCATCAGTGTGTGTGCACTCTGATGCCTTCTCTCTCATTTCCCCTGTTACACACTCTTGAGTAGAGTAGTTGCCACAGAGAGCTTTTGAGCATAAGTGCTTGGAATTACAATTCTGCTATGATTTTCCGTAGCTGGTAGTTTATCTCTTGGAAGAGACCGGTATATAAAATTTCTGTTCACAAAATTCTCTAAGAATTACTCTCCTTAATAACGGCAGCTGTCTCCTTTTGCTCACAATAAGAGTACATCAGAGAATATAGCCTGTTGTGAAGCAGAGACTCATCTCAGTCATTGAAAATGATAGGAAATAAGTACCTGGTTTTGAAAAGGCAATATAGGGGCAGCTTATGTTTGTGTATGTGGAAAGAATAGTTCATGCTTAAAATCCTTTTGTTTCCCTTTTCTTCCATCTTTTCTTCAGAAAGGCAAATCTTTAGGTATAATCTAGGCACAGTACCATCTAAACACATTTTTTGCTGTGTTTGATGCAAATGGGAAGTTTGCAGTATTGGACTTATATGATATTTCACTGTTTAAGCGACGCTTTGTGTAAGATTCCCCAAGGTGGCTGGTTGGAGTCCAAGTTTATTAGATTCTTGTTTAGAATTCTTACCATAGTTATTCTTCAGGAGTCAATATTTTCCATAGCTGAAATGGAGATCAAACAACTCTAACTAATGCAAAATTCAAATTAATCTTGAACTATGGTACTACAACTGGCATTTCAATAATGAACTAGCCACAGGAGAAAGCAGGTTTGTCAACCATCACACAAAGCTTTGAGTATTCATTTAATCTCTTCTGGGATCATATTCGTATATCTTGCTGCTCTCTCGAAATACACTTCCAACATACTGAATGATATGAGACTATCTGATGCAGCAAGCCGTGGAAGTGTGAGATACAGAGCCTTTTTAGTTGATATATTTGAAGGTGGATAACCTTAAAAATCAATAAAATCTGCTGCACCACTCAGAATCATGATGGACTGTTCCTTGCTGATCCTCTTGCTTAGGCTTTGAATAACTGATGCGCTGCTGCTGCAGATTCTCAGTACGAGCCGATGCAGTGGCTGGAGCGAGCCATCCACTAGCAAAGCTGCTCTTTTGAGCAAATCTCTGTCTGCTCTTGGAATTTGCTGTCTGAAGTGCAGCTGTTGGTGGGTTATTGCATTTTGGTTCTTTGTTGTGATTTTTTTACCCATGATTTAGTTTTCAAACCAGACTACACAAATGCTTGAAGAGAGAGGATGTACAATGGCAGGGAAGTATTTCTCAAAGGCTTTAGCAGTATTTTCAGGTTGCTTGTAAATATTGCATTTCTTCTCTGGGGACCGCATCAGCTCATAGTGCCCCAATTACAGAAATTGAAACAGCTATTAGGGAGAAATGATTAAACAGAACATTTTAACTTTGGGGGAAGTTTGGTAAGGCTATCACCTAAAAGAGGTAACAAATGCAGAGTTTCAAATTCTCTACCAAAGCCAAGTTCACCAGTTGAAGTAGATAGTTTTTGAAATACCAGTGACACCTCATAAAGTGTCCCTTTGAAAAGACAAAATGTTTGAATATTTAGAAACTCACATCATAAATAGGAGTTACTGGGGAGGAGGGTGACTGGAAGGTCTTGAAGATAGGTTTCATGAAAAGTTTGCTTAAAACTATCTGTTTTTTCTAGCAGTTCTTTTCAATAAATATCATAGAAAATTATCTAAAATTAATTGACAAAGACTGGAGGAATAGGAACAAAAGGAGGAGGAGAATGAAGTATCAGATGTGATGCTCTACCTAGTAAAAGAAAATATATTTTATTGTTGACTTCACTTTATGCAGATATTAGGAGAACACAGATATTCTCTCTTTCCTATTTTTGGAAGGAAGTAGCTTCTGCTACCTCTGATCATATGTATGGAAAGCCAGTATGTTCCTCTTAGACTGAATCTGGTGATAGGGATAGAGAGTTTCTAACCCTAGAAAAATCTCATTACAGGAATAAACTCCCACTGAATGTTTACTTAAGTTTTGTTGCTCTTCTGTGTATCAGTAATAGAAACAGACCATGCAGAGAATGGAAACTGATGTCATGTCCAAGGTGTAGATGTTGATCAGAGAAGTTTTTGCATGTCATTGATTCTGAAAACAGATCTCTGAAGGATGTCTTTGTCCTTATGGACCATCTGTCTGGAGCTCTTCATGGAACTGTATTTGAAGGTGGAAAAGGGACAGGAGGTGAGAGCAACAATTCTGGTTGCATGGGATATCATAACATGCTATATGTAAGATTAGCAAGGATATGGGAAAATTACTTGATTTTCATATTTTTAAAATTATCAGTTATTTATGAGGAAACCAACTTTCAAACTGATGACACTGTGTACTGCTGTAGGGATATCTGCCTCTCTGATGTCCTTTGTGATGTTCTTAAGTTGGGCATCTGGCTATTGCCTTTCTCAGCATAGGACCCTGTGCCCTACCTGCAGGCAGGGTTGGGACATGGCTCTGTTTGTCTACTGCATTTATCCACAGAGAGCTGGAGCTAGTTCAGCACTTGCAGATTTACTGCCTCTTGAAAATAAAAAGAGTTAACTCTTGGCCAGGCAGCTTTAAACTATCTGAGCTCTGTCAAGACTGTAGTAACAGAAAACCATGAACTGTAGTCTGTCTTCATGCTAAGCTGGCCAGGTATTGCTTGTTGTCTGCAGTGGTGACTAGGTTTCCTGAAGCACATGAGTTCAGTTAATTGCATTTGGAAGGGTATGGCACTGGAGCTGTCTGTTTGTCTGTCCAGTTGACACTGCGAATTGGTAGCTGTGATTCAGGGGGGAGCTCCAGGCACTGGGTGGGAAACACAAAGTGTTTTCCAGTTCAGTCTGCATACGGCATCAGTCACGTTTTATTAATGTTTATTAATGTTAATTTTGAAGTCTCTGTGCTTTTAAACCATGACCGCTTTCATGAGTACACGATGTTGAATAGCTTTCACCCTTTGTATTTTCTGCCTGAACAATCAAATTCTTTCCTTCCAGCCATGAGAATTTTTTCTTCTAGATACAATAAGTAAGCTTCATTATAACACTGTAGCTGAAAGTAAATTTTAGTAATTTAAATATATTTTCTAGTATTCCTCTCACCCTCGCCCCCCATCCCCGAACAGTTTGGAATAGCCTCAGAGAGTTTACCCGAGTAGTACACATAGAGCTGTTAACTGTTCCTTAGGTAGTCTGTTTGAGAGGACTCAGCTTGGAAACATGCTTAACGTTTTAGAAAACCATATTTAAATGTGTGTCTCTCTTCTTGCAAAGGGCTGGCAGACTCTGATTGTTATGTTTTACATTATGAGTAGGTCACTCTATTATTTTACCCTTTCAAAAAATGAAGGATGAAAAATTCAAGCACAGATGACAAAGGCTTTATTGTTGGGTTATTTTTCTTTCATAAATGGGGTATGATTAAATGGATACTGTCAAAGAGAGACTTCTTTATAGGTTGATACCATTGATTAGTGTTTGAGACCTGCCAGCAACATTATTGCTTTATGTATAAGAAATTCTAATAGAAAATTATTAAGTTGCTGCTTTAGTTCCTCTAGTGAGAACATTTCAGGTATTCATCTCATATCGTTGCAGAAATTGCTTGGCTCAACTAGATACCACAAAATCATGTTTTAATGATTTTTTTCCTTTTTCCATCTTTTTTTTTTTTTTTTTTTCACAGTCACATGACACAATCAGCCACATTTGAAGACCCTCGAATAGAGAGCTGCCAAATAACCCCTCCAGCCCCTCGGAAAGTGGAAATGAGGAGGGATCCTGTGCTAGGATTTGGGTTTGTGGCTGGTAGTGAAAAGCCAGTTGTTGTACGCTCAGTAACACCAGGTATGTTTTCCCCACCCGTCCCCAAAAATAAACTTAATCTAGACTTAATCTACTGAGATGAAATACAGTTACAAATTTGAGTACTGTTAAAATACTCAGTCAGACAAAATAATCACAAACACTAGGTAGGATTTTCAGCCTTGTTTTACTGAGTAATTTCCCTTCTTGCATTCATTCTTGAGCATTATGTGAATGTCTTCTCAAAGAACACTTTTAGGTTATTGCTCTGAGACATTGCTATTATTTGCCTGAAAAAGGCTGACCTGCTTCATTCAAGAAGTCTTCTTCCTGTTATGTTTATATTGGTTTGATGTCACCTACATTACCATTCAAACAGTGTTTTCAAGAGGTATGTTGAGTTACAAGATTAAAACTCACATATTTTTCATTATCTTTCTCATTAGCTTTCCAAGGAGAAACTAGGCTTCTAACTATAATATTTGGTTTTGAAAAAGGGAATGTTATTGCTGGTTGGTTTTTTTGGGGGGTTTTCTGGGGTTTTTTTTTTTGGCTTTTTAAATGAAATACTCCTGTATAACAATATGGCAAAAATCCAGGTCAAAATAGATCCCTAAATGTCTTACTTGGAGTGAAAATTAGTGAGGTTTGTCGTATTTTTTAATTAATGGAGAACCAAATCTGGGACTGCTCAGTCTCCCAAATAGCAAGCTCCTGCTCTCTATGCTTAAAAGTTCAGTAGTTATGTAAAAATTGATTGGAGCCAAGGGCAGGGATTTGACTTTGAACTCTTGTTCAATATGTTCTCCAGAACCCCCACAGAGAGCAGAGGAGCGGCAAAATTGACTTCTGTGAAGTTCTGATGTCATTTACCCACGTGTGTGCATTGATTATATTTGTGTTGCTTTCGGATAAAGTGGGCATCATAACCAATATTTGAACAGATCCAGACAGTTCTTTTCTCCCAAGTTAGCACTAATGTAGTTTCATGTTAAAGTTCCATTTGGAAAAGGCGTTTATTCTATTCTGTTCTGAGTGAATTGAAGGAAAGATTTATTCAGGACAACATTCTCCTCCATGCATTTGTATCCATTCATGCTGGACATATAAGTGAAGTTTTCAAACCAAACAGAAGAAAGGAATAGCATTAGCTCAGTTGTTAAATGAATTGGTTTTGATACTTACAAATTTTCCTTTAAGACTTTATCTTCATATTACTAATATTATTGAGATTTTTATGTATCATTATTGCAGTTTAAAGAGACTAGAGAGGATATATCTTTTCATTAGCAGTTGTGATGTCACACCCTCTTCTGGGCATGCAACCATGCTGAGAAGCAAAGTATTATGTGCATTTTATAAAGCATAAACCCAATATGTTTTTTAGCAGTGTCAGAATACAAAGTACACAGACATATACATGTCTGATTGTCTGCTCAGGCTAATGATAAATATCTGTGTCTAACTGAAAGTGGCAATGCTTTTGGATGTATTTAAAACTTATATTCACCAAGTGGTAGGAATCCAGAGGAGAAGAGACTCAGAGATTGGAACTGTAGAAACTTAGTGTCTTCAGCTTGAAGCAAACAGTTTTATTTTACCCATAACAGAAAAGTCAGATCTCCTCTCTCGTCTCTCCGACCTACGAATGACTGTCAAATATGTAAGTGAAGTTTCATAGGAAGTAGGAAGAAAATATTCTCCAGTGTTACTTTGCCTTGGACAGGAAACTGTGTTGCAACAAGGAAGATCTGGTATAGGCACTGGGGAAAAAACTTCCTGATCTTAACAATAGTTAAACAGGATCATTTATCAACAGGAAAAGGAGTTACCCTCGGAGTGGTCTTACAATAATATGACAAACATTGATCAGGGATGAGTAAGGTATGGCTGATCACACCTTAAAGAGTGAATTAGGTCACCTGTTATGGGTCCTTTTGGCCCTCCTGAAAATCATGTCCTTATTTTTAGGTGCCTGGGCATGGTTTTGGAACTTAACTTGAGGAACTTCAGTAGAAAGCTAAGCCACTGGCTTTCAAGATTTTCCCAGTGAGGAACTACTGGTAGTGTCAGAACGAGTTCTAAATATGCCATTATCTGAAGAAAAAAACCCACTCATATCATGTGAACAACAGAGCATGTTTGTGCATTAACAACGGTCTACTAACCTATGCTTTTTTTTTTTTTTCATTTGTCTTCAGGTGGTCCCTCTGAAGGAAAGCTTATACCAGGGGATCAGATCATAATGATTAATGATGAGCCAGTCAGCACTGCTCCAAGGGAGAGAGTCATCGACCTTGTCAGGTAGTTGATGTCCTGTCACTTGAACTATGAACCCAGTGGCTCATTGCTTGTGCAATCATTTGATAATACAGCAAGTCTTGCTTTCTCATGGTTGAGAAAAGAGAAATTGTTGCTTTAGTCATAATGAAGAATAGTGAAGTATTTTAGTATTGAAATGAAGTGTCCTCTTCAATGTCCTCTGAGTAGCTGAAAAGGTAGATATTGCAACAGCTCTAAAATACTTAGGTATCAAAAGACAAATAGTATTCCCCTGTTATTTATTTTTGGTATGGGTTGTTGAAAAGATAATTCCTGCAGCAAGGCAGCTCCAGTAACTGTTGCTCTACTGCTTTTTTCACTTGAAGAAGGTTGAATCAGATCTGTCTTACATGAAGAGAAAGGAAAATGAGGTGGGATGACTTTTGAGAGTGGATGAGTGCATGCAAATGGAAGTATGTAGGGCAACTCCAGAGTGTTTGGGTAGATTGCACATAGGTGAGTTTTTGTGAGAAGAGCAGGCAAGGCTGTGTAGATAGGAGGCAGAATACAGGACAAAAAGTGACTGTGGGGAGTGTGGGAAAGGAGAAGTGTCAGTACTAGGATATCGAAGGAAAGAAAGAACAGGGACTGGCATGCTCAGGATGTAGAAAAAGATGTGACGTGGTTGATGCAAGCTTTGAATTTTGAGTAACAAGAAATGTTAGTGCATTGCATAGAAAAATTACTGGTAATTTAAAAATTAAACATAAAAATTATTATTTTAAATTCCAGTAGCCTAGGTGCTGCACACCAGTTTTGTTTCTGTATTTTCCTTCTCATTGGTGTAAACTCTCAGTTGGTAGGTCTAGTCAATTCCTGGGAGATACTCAAGTTTTAATTATGCAGGTACCTCTCCTCAGAACTGGTGGCTGTCAGTGTTGTCAATGTTAAAATGTAACTTTGAAAAGTCGCAGTTGCTTCCAGAAGCTAGAGCAGGAGGTGCTATGATAGTTGTACTTGCCTTGCAGCTCACAATTTGAGTGAATGGCTGCTCATTAGCTGGGGATTCAACTGTGAAGCAAACTTCCAAAGAAGATACAGAAATGCTATAAAGATGCCAGCAACACTGATGCCTTTATCTGTGTTAGGCAGGTTTGGACAAAATACAATACATTTTCACGTTTTAAAAAAGAAATGTTAACCAACAAGTCAACTAACAGAAACACAGCACATTAAGAAAGGACTTTGACATTCTTGGATTTTGTGACAGAGAGACCCCATGAACTGCAGAAACCGTCCTGTGCCTAATAAATTTCTGTCACAGAATCACAGAATGTTAGGGATTGGAAGGGACCTCAAAAGATCATCTAGTCCAATCCCCCTGCCAGAGCAGGAACACCTAGGTCAGGTCACACAGGAACATGTCCAGGTGGGTTTTGAATGTCTCCAGAGAAGGAGACTCCACAACCTCTCTGGGCAGCCTGTTCCAGTGTTCTGTTACCCTCACTGTGAAGAAGTTCTTCCTCACATTTATGTGGAACCTCCTATGTTCCAGCTTACACCCATTGCCCCTTGTCCTATCATTGGATGTCACTGAGAAGAGCCTGGCTCCATCCTCATGACACTCACCCTTGACATATTTATAAACATTAATGAGGTCACCCCTCAGTCTCCTCTTCTCTAAGCTAAAGAGACCCAGCTCCCTCAGCCTTTCCTCATAAGGGAGATGTTCCACTCCCTTAATCATCTTTGTGGCTCTACGCTGGACTCTCTCAAGCAGTTCCCTGTCCTTCTTGAACTGGGGGGCCCAGAACTGGACACAATACTCCAGATGTGGCCTCACCAAGGCAGAATAGAGGGGAAGGAGAACCTCTCTTGACCTACTAACCACCCCCTTTCTAATGCGCCCCAGGATGCCATTGGCCTTCTTGTCCTATGCTCTATATTGGCCATCAGCATAAGCCTCACAAATGGGTCTTAAACTCATTTCTGATGTCTTTGTTTCCTTATAAAGTGATCATATTGCAGTCTTCATTCTTTCCCTGATTCATTGGTATGTGAGAAATCAGAATTAGGATTTCTATCTAATTTCTCAGCTGCAAAGAATACATAGCAATAACAACAAGGAAAATAGACTGATTAGGCCTGAAACAAACTGGGTTTATCGTGTGGCTGATTCTCTGTCTGCCTTCAAATGAGAAACTGAGTAAGAATGCCACCCTTCCCAATTATGTTGATTCCATAGGTAGTTTCTTAAATTAAGTGTTGTTGCATTCTAAAGGAAGCTTTTGGAGACACTTTTTTCTTACAGTGCAATTCTGCCTCTGCTCTCAAAATCAATATGCCATTGGGATTTTGACAGAGACTCATTCTTTGATAAGACTCAGAGTGAAATATATTGGGGTTGCATATTGCAGCATTTGAAATGAAGAGCTTTCTTTTCATGCTAGTGGGGAAACTTAGAATGATTAGACACTGTCACTGCATAGTCCTGGTACCACAGCAGAAGCAATTATTTACACCAATGAAACAATGAATCTGTTCTGTATAATATAGGGCTTTTGTATGGGTTTGAGACATCTGCAACGCTGAAAAAGTTTGCTTTCATTTTTCAGTGTGCATGGAGGCAATTTTGAAATCTTGTTTTCCAGCTGGTAGCAGTGTATCTGTGGTCAGCAATGAGCATGTTTCAGATGCATGGGTTAGGCAATGGGCATAATCGCAAATTCATAGAAGAATTGAGATAGGATTTCTGGAGGTCATCCAGTCCAACCTGTTGCTCAAGGTCAGCTAGTGTCAAAGTTAGATGTGGTTACTCAGCGCTTGTTGAGTCAAGTTTTGAATATCTTCACAGATGGAGATATCATTACCACACTGGACAGATGTTTCAGTTCTTAAGTAGTGCCCTGTCAAAGGTGATAGAGAGCAGCTTTTGCCAGACATGAGCCAACTTCCTTGGCAGCCTCAGATGCATCCCATCAAGGCCCATGGGCTTGTGAGTGTCCCTCTTGCCTAAGCAATCCCTTATTTGATCTTTGTCTGCCATGGATAGTACCTCTGTTCCCTAAGTTCTTCCACTAAGCACAGGGATCAGGGTGGCAGACCTTGCCACTAAAGGCCAAAGCCAAGAAAGCATTGAGTACCTCAAGCCTTTTCAGGGTCCTTCATTAGGTTGCCCATCCCATTTAGCAGCAAGTTCATATTTCCCTTGGCTTTAACTGCTGATGTAGCTGTAGGGGCCCTTTTTGTTACCCTTCGCATCCCATACTGGTTTCAGTGCCAGCTGAGCTTTGCAAACTCCTTCCCTGCCTGGCCAGGTAGGGCCTCTCTGTTTTTCCCTGGGTAACCTCTCTCAATTTCCATCCTTGGTTGGCTTCTGTTTAGCACTGGATCTCAGTCAAGTGTTCCTTGTAGAGCCTCACTGGTGTCATGCTCTGTCTTCCTGCTTCCTTGTGGCTTGGAGTAGACCATTTTGGCACTTGGAGGAGGCTCTCCATGAAGATCACCCAGCTCTACTGGACTCTAGCCTTTCAGAGCTGCATCGCACAGGACCCTGCCCACCATTGCCCTGGGCAAGCTGAAGTCTGCTCTTTAGCTTGAATTCCTCTTCCTCGTTTCCCTCAGGATCTCACACTATACCATCTTGTGGTCACTGCAGCAAATCAATGAAAAATTGACATTCCAACACCGTATTTTTTTTGGTGATTGCATGGTCTCTTGCTAATTAGGTATAACAACATATATTTTATAGTCATGATGTGAAATTCTGTGGCTATTTTTATGCAACTTTCCCTCAAAGCTTTTTGTAAAGTCAAAAACCAATTTGTCTTTATAATTGCAGAGTGTGGAAAAAAATTAATCTACTTTCAAAATACAGACATAAAGGTCATACTATGCCAAACAGATAAAAAAAACTCAAACTGTATGAGAAAAAAAAAGGGAGATTTTATAACTAGGTGAGCATCATGCTTCAACAAGCTTAGCAGAAGCTAAGTTTTAGCTTTAACAAGTTTTAGCAGAACTTGAAACTTTCAAGCAAAATATGTACAAATGTTAGATGTCAAGTCAACCGTGAATGTTAAACAGAGTTTTTACTGTAATGCAACATTTAATTATTTTTCAAGAAAACGTTGTTGGGGCATCTACTTATGGAAAGAGTTACTCTATTGAAGGAAAAGAAAATGGAAAAGATAATTTATTCTATGATCTATCTTAAATTGAAAAAACAAAAAAAAAAAGACTGATAATGTCTACCAAGAAGGGTATCTGAAAAATGTCAATTTAGTCTTTTTTTTTAATTAGGAAAAAGTATGTCACTAAGCAATAAATTAGCTTTATTTCTAAATTTGACACAAAATAAGTCAGAACGGTTCTTTTCAGATCATTTGTTTTGCTTCTGCACTTTTCCTATCAGCTCCAAATTCATGGTGTACTTTTTTATTCCTACTGAGTTAGAAACAGACTGGTCTTTTAAGAAAGTCCCTTTTGTGTAATGGTTTTATACGGGAAAATGCAAGAAGATAAAGGGAACACGTAATGCTAAAATTTTCACATTGTCTCTATTGCATTTTAATGTTTTACTTATGTGTGTGCTTTCTAAACATTCATTACTGAAAATAATGATTTAAGTAGAAAACTGTATGAAAGCCACCTCTGCAGACTCCAGGGGGTACTGAGCAGGAACCTGAATTGTTTTTTTTAATACTTGAGGGATACTATTGTATCCTAGGATGCTTCAGGTCTGGAGATATTGGAGATATTCATTATAAATATCCCCTGTAGGTTGTTCTCATCCATCTAATTTTGGCCCTGCTTTACTGGCTATGTTTAATTAGTGCTCAAATTGTCCTTTGAAAGCCAAGGTTGCAGAAATATGAATACAGTATGGTTTGCAGACAAAATACATAAGGACTTATTATTTCTGGGTAATGTTCAGTAGCTTTTGCACCATATTACGTTCTCCTGAGCTATTTTCAAGCACAAACCCAGAAGTCATGTTTATGGTTTCCCTTACAAAGAGAGGTCACCTTTATGAGCATCATTTCTGGCTTCAGTCTAGATGTGTTCCATTCAAGACAGGAAGTAATTGAAGCTGGAAAAATAGGAAGAAACAAGCCTGGTTTTCTAAATGTATCATTACAGTCCAGCAAGGAGCAAGTGAACAGGATACTAAAGGAAGAATATATATTTGAAGTGCAGTCGGTTCAAAATTGTAGCAGGAACTGCTTATCTTGGTTTTGTTTTACTGCTGATACAGACTCTGTGACTTAAAGCTTTTCGCACATACTTAACAATAAGTACTTTGAGATGACATTAAAGTCATTGTACAATCTAGTAAATTTTTTTCTCATGTTTGAAGGTGAGCAACAATGCAAAACTAACATATTGGAAGGTGTATTGATGTACTGTATCAATTAATTGGTTGTTCAGAGGTGCGTGTATTTCATTAACATTGATTAATGTTAAATATGTATGTTTTGGTTGGTTAAACTGATTCTTAAATCCTTCTTTTAAAACACTTAAAGGAATATATCTAACAAATAATTTGCCTTGTAATATGTTTATAGGTCATTTTTATAACATGAATTACTTCATTAGCTTAGATTGTACTGTAGTAATGCATACTCAACATATTTAAAATGTTGTCTTACTTAGCAAGATATTTTACTGACATTTTAAGTGACACATAGAAGTGCTGCTTACCCCATAAAGCAAGTTCTGAGTAGGGCAAGGTAGTAGTATTTTGTTCATATTTCAATTAAAATAGTTATCAAGATAGCCTGTGAGGAGTGACAGGCACCTGTAGATGGTGATCTGCCCGAGTTACTGGTTTTGGAATAAACTGCCCTGTTGCAGAAAGCTTTATTTATGCATTGACTAAAGAAGGAGCACAGAAAACTACCTTAGAATAGAAAACTGACTTCTGCATTGCTAAATTAGGATAGATTATTCCCATTCCTTGAAACTGTAACAGCAGTAAATTAGTATTTGACATCCTATGGAATTCCACTAAAAGACTTGAACTACAAAGCAAGAACTGAAAAAGGTAAAATTCATTAAAGGCTTTTCTTTCTTGTTGGCTTTATTTTCTGTTTAAAAGAAATGACTCAAAAACCTTTCTGAAATAACCCTTGCTTTGGTAAGTTAATGTCAAGTTTCATCAAGAGGATCTGGAGGATTCTTTCAATTCTGCAGTAGAATTTTTGTATTACCATAAGACTGGAGAGAAGGAACCCTCCAGAATTTCAGGCTACGTGTTTTATTTTAAGTGCTAACTTGAATTTAATCAATACTGACCCTTCTCACCGTCATCCTAGAGTGGATGAGGATTCTGTTGCTGCCATTTGATTCCATGTGTGTCACAGGACGAGTCTGCCTCCTCCACATCACTGTAGCTAAAGCCAAATGCAAAAGGGAGCTCAGGGACAGTGCCTGTTGTCATCATTTTCTCACAGCAGCAGAAAAATACCACTTTTCAAATGTAACTTCTGTCTGTAGGCTTGGGCTGTTTCATATACTGGATTAAGTCATTTCAGTGAGCTTAATGATATTCTTTCTTCATCAACATAATACAGAAAAAAATAAAGCATGTTAAGCTATTAACTATGATACTGCTTAGCAACCAAGAATCTTGAAAGCTGCTTTTCCTGAAAAATAAGTCATGTGGACCCTTTAATTTGAAGGTACTCCATTACATTCTCAGTTTGGTATATAAATCCAGAGGCTATGCCCATTTTGTTTCAGGCCTTGACACTATGAATTGCTAGTGTTTCGGTTTTTAGCTGCATAATGCTGAAAAGAGGCACAAAATGTTGGACCAAATTCTCTGATTTCGGTAAGAGTTTTACAAAGGACATGAGTGGAGATAAGCTTTCTGCCAGGGCATTTAATTAGCTACCTCTAATCAGCTGGCCCAAGCATAGAGCTGGCAGTCAGGATATGAGAACTCAGTTCCTGGCTGACTTGAGGGGTGTTATTAGATGTATATCTTCTACCGTTTGAGGTGTTTCTGCAACATAACACAGAGATAAGTACTTTGAATCAGCTGCTGCAATCCAGCTGCGAGAGCACAAATGTGGTACTGCCTGCTTTACCTTTTTCTTGGCTACTGTGGTGAGGTGCTTCTGGTACTTGAGCTAATATATAGAGAGTTAATTCAGGTCTCTCTAGATTTTAGTTGCTGATCTGTAATATGTTTTCAGAAAAGCTCGTCCACCTTGTCAAAGGCCTGCAAGAGTTAAGCTGAGTTGAAACCTGTACAGAGATATTACTTCTTGTTGTTAAAATCAATACCATCTAGGGAAATTGTACTCTTTTAAAAAACATTGTATCTTTGAAAGCATGCAGTCTCATATCTTTCCTCTATTCTCAGCAGAAAGGCTGATGTAGTTTAAATGGGTTTGGGGTCAATAATTCAAATGTTTGGAATGCTGAGAACTTAATTTATATGTTTCTTTTCATGTTCACCATGGTGGATGCCCCCTGGAGTTAGCAAGTTTGGTGTTTTTACGAAATTCCAAGGTTTGATGTGTCATCCAGTTGAAGTGTTATGTCATCATCTTACTCTCTTATCCTTTAGAAAGAGGAGTCAGCTATGATAAATTTCAGGTCAGCTGTTCTGTAGCAACTTGCTTTATGGTAACTGATGCAAGGGTATGGACAGAGATATGTTAGGTGGAAGCAGCACTCCATGGGGTGGGAAGGAGATTAGGAGAGTGACTAGAAAATGGGTAAAAACCTACTCAGAGCAAAGTATCATGGAGAGGTCTTGATAGCTTATGTTCCATTGGTATAATGGTGTAACTTTAATGAATTTTGTAATGGAAAGCTGACTCAGGAGTTCCTGAAGATGGCAAGACCATTTTCTGGCTTTTTAGTGTGCTGATGCTGTGTCTTTCTGGATTCCTGACTCTCAAAGTTAGATTTTAGTATCATAATCCTATTTACTTCCCGGACTGTTTCATCTATTAAGTAAAATAAAATGAAGAATGCTGCCTCCTGAAGCTGTGTGTGTCCATAAGGTGTCTGTCCCTCATAACATTAGGGTCCAGTTACAATGGCTATCTCTAGGCTTCCATTTCATTCCCCTGCTCTGACAGCAATGTTCCCTTTCAGTCAGTCAAAGGCAGTTGGGGATGACCTAGCCTGACACAGGTAACCTATAGTTTGTCTATGGAGCTGGAAAATCACAAAAGTATTGTGAGATGAGAAGCACCTGACTGAACACTGTTCGGAAAACACTCTCTTTCTTTTGGATTCAAAGGGAGTGAGATGTCTAGACTTAATTGTGTTGTAAGAAAAGTGGATCTGGCTCTCAATGCAGTTGTCTTGAATTTTTTATGACTCTTTTTGTGTTGGCAAGGCCTATTTTTTTTTTTTTTTTTGGAAGCTTTTTCAAAAATATTGAGAATTAAGATTAATAGGCTTAAGATTGCCATTAGCAAGTCCTTTCTCTTTCCTGCTTCCCTCCAATGAGAATAATTTTGTGACTCAGAGTCTCTTAGTGGTTGATAGTGTAATGTAATTGGAATAGAAATGTTATAGGGATTTCTGTGTTTGTTGATCAAATAGAAAACTTAGAACACAGAATTAGATCATATTTTTCATTTAACAATAGTTCAGCCAACAAGGACTCCCAAAATTCGGCTGTCTCTGGGTCATAGTGGAAGGTCAAAGAAAAGAAACAGTTTTTCATTAAACAAAGGATCTGAGACAAAACTAGCAGAAAATGAAAATGGCTAAAAATAAATTCACCTCTAAAAAAATATCAAATGCTTCAAAAGGCAGTTTAACGTGATAGATTTCTGTGGGATTTATTAGTCAACTCTTCCTGGTTAGATTTCTGATGTATCAATTGATCATCTGTAATTTATTACAAAGCAACACAAGAAAATAATCAGAGGAGCATTTTGGCTTCCTCTTTGGCTCTTTTTCCCAAAGACACCATTCTCTGACTTTTTGCTTGACTTGAAACATCCAAGTCTTCACAGACTTCCTGGAATAAGCAACAGTGATTAATAGGGGAAAGATGAATCATGTGTTTCACAGTAAGTGGCTTCCAAAGGATGTTGGTCTTAGTCTTATTGTGTCTTTGTCTGAGGAACCATGAGAAACTGGTTCTGTGAAACCAAGTAAGAAATATCAAAATAGAGACTGCAAATACCAAAAGAGAGACTGCAGAGATAAACCCAGATTGCCATCAACCTCCACTACCCCAAAGGCATTTTTCTTATCAAGGATGTGCTGAAATGTTAATCATTCTGTTAGTTCTTATTCCTCTCCATGCAGACTAAAGAGTAGTGTAGTTTACTTACTGCACAAGGGAAAACTCCTGCAGTCCATTGTCTATATTTTTAAATAAAGTAATTGAGCTTGGTTGGACATTTAGTTAAAACCAAATTTGTTTAGTTTATGAATCAAACAAGACTCCAGGAGAGGCAAAGGTCTTGTCATCTTATGTCATAGAACTTACCTATTTTATGATGAAGACTTTGTCTTTTCAGCAGGCATGTTACTCAGAAGGCAGTTCCTCTTCCACGGAAGAAAATGGGTTGCTATAGCAGTTTAAAATCCTTGAGGTCACCTATATTTCATAAAAAATGTAGGAGTCATGAGGTTTAATCGTGACACTCAAATATTTGTTCCATACATTGTCTTTCTGCTTAATATTCTTTTCTATGCATCATTACAGTGTGCCTGAGACTTAAAAGGAAAATATCATCTGCCTAAAACTTTATCAAGAATAATAGTAACAACTCTCAATTTTGGAAGACAGCAAAAAATTAAAACTATTCATTAATTGAGTTTGCAGTCCAGTTTCTTTTTAGTTTTTATCTTGTTTCATTCTCCTTACTTCTCAATTTTACAAGGAAATTATACTTTTATGACCAGAAATACCCTTTTGTTCTGCATTTTATCTGAAATTCTGTTCATATTCAAAGCCTTTAATTAAATATTAGAACAAATGCATTAGTAAAAATATCACTTTTTTCTCCTTAAAAGTATAAAAAAAAATTTCTTAGTGTTTCACATCAATTATAGTCATGTTAAAGTGTCCAGCCAGCTTGTTGAGTTCATTAATAATTCATACAAACTGCCATGAGTTTAAGGAAGGAACTATACCACATGTTGACATATGAGAGTGAAAGAAAACACGGCATACTCTTCTGTAACCATTTTTTTTCTTGTTGTTGGAGAAAGAGGAGATTGTATTATTTATGCTCTGAGGTACATAGACTGAGGATACAGTTTGTTAACGTAAGTCTTAGGACCGGTTATTTGACAAAAACATATCACAAGCATGCAGTTTGTTCTTCTGCATTGTATGTCTTCTGCATTTGTATGTATGCATTTGCATATGTTCCTACGTATGTGCAGAGAGAGAGAGGAATGGGATACATAAAACATTATTATCATGGATTTGGGATGTGTGTGTTACTTAGAAATGAGAACATGAAGTTCTGCAGCTCATTTAAACCAAAACCTTACCATGACACTATATGTGGTTTGTACAGCTGATCTGTTACAAGAAGAGTTGTGTTAGAGAGTTTTGAAATATTTATGTGAAATAGTTCCTGTATCTCTACCTAAAAGTGATAAATACAAAGTACTAATTCTGACATGTCATTGTGATTCTCTCCAGTATTAGAAACTCATGTCTTATTTCTGTTTTACTAGGAAAATTCATGTTAAAATGGAGAACAATGTGAACATAGGGTTTTTTCTTTATAACCCTTATCATTTTATGAGTATTACTGGTTTTATGGGGGGTTTTTAGAATGCTGGTGTTCATAGCATATACAAGTTAGCTATGGATATATATTTGCTGCATACATTTTTTCTAAAGATACCAAATATAGTTGATTTAATCCCGTTGGGGATTGCCTCACCCACAGGAGAGGCTGTGGGTGTCATGCAGCTTTTGTAAGTCAGTCAGCAACAGCCAGAGCTGCAGCTCCTATGGGACACTGAGGAGTTCAGGAGAGCAGAGCTAGAGGTCAGCATGATCCAAGGCAAAACTGGTACTTCAGACTGTCAAACTAATCATTTCAGTGTTTTATAAAAGAGTTTTCCAGATGGAGCAAAAATACTACTGAGGATACTGACCTGCCCCCAATATCCTGAAGCAAAACCTTCTCTCAGCATTTTCTGTCCTCATGGTGATGCACATTGGGGTGCAGCAGACTGTCTTGTACGTCCAGGAGTTTGCCAGAGAAGAATTTTGGGGCCTATATCCATCAGAAGACTTCTGCCTGTGGGTCATGAAGCCCAGGTGTGTTTGATAAGGACCAGGGTAGGGTCCCCTGACAGGGACCATGTACTCATCCTCTTTTTGCTCCAGCCCAGACACTGTGAACAGAAAGAGAAGTGCTGAGCTCCTGAGCAGGTGCAAATGTGTTTCAGCCAAGGAAGTGGTGGAGTCCAGGACCTGAAAGATCACTCTTTCCAACCCCTCTGCTCAGAGGTTGCATGGGCAAGGTACAGAGAGAACTTTGGGGAATGGAACTGTAAGATCATAGAATCATAGAATTATAGAATGGCTTCAGTTGGAAGGGACCTTAAAGATCATTTAGTTCCAACTCCCCTTGCATGGTCAGGGACACCTCCCACTAGACCAGGCTGCTCAAAGCCCCATCCAGCCTGGCATTGAACACTTCCAGGGAGGGGGCAGCCACAACTTCCCTGGGCAATCTGTTCCAGTGTCTCACAGTCCAGAATTTCTTTCTAATGTCTAATCTAAGTCTACCCTCTTTCAGTTTGAAACAGTCACACCTTGTCCTATCACTACATGTCCTTGTAAGAAGTCCCTCTCCAGTTTTCTTGTAGGCCCTAATCAAGATCAACGATGAAAAACAAAGTGTGGGAAAGGGGGGGTAAAGCTATCCGTTATGCTTTTTGGCTGGGGGATGGCAGTCCTTCACGGTCCAGTCTATGTGGGCTGACTTCCTTGCAAGCTGTTGATGATGCATATCATTTGGTAGAGCAGCCTCAAAGAAATCCTGTGGTGCCTGCCATCTTGTAGATAACTCTCTGCGCAGAGTTGTCTTGCAGTAACGTCATGCTGGGTCTTCCCACCTCTTGCTGACGGCACCCCTGTGATGTGGCAATAGCTGGCCAAATTCCTCAAGTTCAGAAATTCAGGGAAAGGAGCTTTGAAAGTTGTGTTCTGGCATTGCAAGGCAGATGCTATTTCCCAGCACAGTGTGTTAAATATGGCCTCTGGTAATAAAAGCTTGGCTTCAGAAGAAGCCCAGCTAAGGTGAAGCGCAGGGTGGACATACCTGTTGCTCAGAGCAAGTGAATTAAAGCCGTTATCATGAGGATTCCTGTCTTGATCTCCTTGGCTCACAGAACTGAAGCTCAGCTTACAGTGAAACTATCAGAGGCTGTTAAGAGGCAGCATTTCGTGCTTCATCTTGCCACTGTATTAAATAATTAATTGAATCTGACCTTCCAGAGCAGTACATTGTAGCTAACAGAATGAACATAAAAGGGATGTAAAAAGGAAAAGAATATCAAGTGGGAGTAGGAAGGTTATATGAACTTTATATATAACCATAGAAGGTCTGCAGTGTTGTCTGTTCCTGAAAGGAACTAGTTTGGGAAGAGCAACAAAAATGAGCTAGAAGTTGTCACTTTTATGAGAGACATGAGAAGCTCAGCCTAGTTAGGTTATTGTAGGAAAGATCAAGATGGCTCCATCTGAATGTGGACATCTGAACAAGGAGGAACTTGGATAAGCAGGCACTTCTTCAGCTTGGTACAAAAGTACAGTCCAGCACTAAGAAACTGTGATGGCAAGAGGGCTGGAGCACCTCTCCCATGAAGAAAGCTCTAAATGACAGAAACAGTAGGAAGAAGTAATAATTTGGTTTGATTGTACTGTGGTGGAGAGTATGACATAAGTGCCTTAATCTGACTGGACTTACTGATCTGTTAGTTTTTATTTGAGTAACAGTTTATTTACAGCAGAGATTAATTACTCCTAATTTCTTGATTAGAAAGATGACATTTTACCACAGGGCAGCATTCAGTAGGTACTTTGAATAGCTGCTTTACTGCACATTTTAAAAATATATTCATATCATACACTTCATATATTACATAGAAATCATCTGTTGAGTAAGTAGTAAACTTTAAAAAAAACTATTCAAATATGTGCTTGTGTAAATGTTTGATAGACGTTTCTGAACTGTTAAATTGTCTCAAGCAAAAAATATTGGGATTTCGAATTGCCTGCTGTCTTCATGGTACTCTCTTCATGACTGATTGCCAGCATCTCCATGAGAGTTTTACCTTCAGCAGCTGCTTTAGAATATTTACAGTGCCTTTGCATATATGTCATTAACAATGAGGGGGGGGGGGGGGGGGGAAACGCTTTTGTCAAGGCTGTTGATTTAGATATCTGATGCATGAGGCAGGATAATATGAATTCCCCAGCAAGATACAGGTTGCTGCTCACAGTGCAGCACCAATGCACTCTTCTGTTATTTCGAAGAAGGTAATACCATTATAAGCATGGATTTTTATGTCTAACTTAATTTATAAAGATGGACGTCAGTGGCTCTTCAGTCAAAAATACATTTGTTGTGATAGCTGTTTAACAATACTGTTGTTATTGTAACTAGAGTAACAAAATGCAGCATTTTACAATTATTAAACATGATATTGTGGTAGTGATAGTGCTGTTTCCCCCTATCCTGCCACTGGCAGATCTATTAAAACTCCTGCCTATTAAACAGTCAAGTGCAAATAGAACAATTCTACAGCTTCATAAATTAATTATTTTTATTTACCTGGGACAGATGATGGATTTGGTTTTGCAGGCACAGAGAATAATGCCCGTTTAAATTTTTGTTTAGATACAACTCTGAATATGATTAATATTCTGTATACGGAATCCGTAAATGATGTGTCTATAACTATAAATGCTAAAATGTACTCTGCCTGTTTCTAGAAATACTAACCTTCTGCTTTCTGGAAAGAAGCTCCTACTTCTTTAAGGCTTTGTTGAGGGAAACGTTTGATCTCTTAAAAAGCGACAGGAAAGGTGTTGCTTTGCCACCTCTGCTTAGTTTCTTGGGAACTATGGAGTGATGTTCATCCTCCAGCAAAATGGGTCTGATCCAAAGCCTGCTGAAGTTGGTGGGAATCTTTTGATGGATTTCAGGGGGATTTGGATCAGGGTGTTTATGGATTACCCCATGGATTACTTGTAGTGGCCCTACTTGTAGCCTGACAATTTATTTAAGATATTGCTGTCAAATGGAGGAATAAAATACTTCAAGAAAGCATTTACCCATTTGATCTAGGCAATTCAAGGAGTGGTTTTGTGACATGCCGTTCCCAGTGACTGCCCATACCAGCCACTGCATATCCCTTTTCTGTCACTCTCCCTAATTCTCTGCCTTCACTTTCCAGTCACTCTCCCTTCTCTGAAACTGAATGCCTACCAAGGTCTTCAGAAAACACAAGATGAAAATTAGATATTTCAAGTAGGCCATCCCATTTTTAAGGTAATGCTGTATATAGAAAAACAAAACCATAGAGGAGCGAGACACTGGAGGAGTTTTTAATGTGTTAGGTTTTATGACTCTGTACAGATGACAATATATGACAGCTGTAAATAAATGAAACAGTGTAGAGCTTAAAAAATTTTTGTGATTGCTTTGTGCCTCAGTAGAATGATCTGGGCACTGGCTTTACTACCATTTTTCACTGCATCACCCTCTGTTTGCACTGATTTCTCATCAGCGTCTCTGGGCAGGGTGCAGAGGTGCATGGGGTGCAGCAGAAGGCTGTTGTAGCTTGCAAGAGTAACCTTTGACTTTGCCTTGTAGCTACAAGAGAAAAAAAAAAAAAAAACAGAAGGAAAAAACAGTGTATATTTTTTATATAGTTACTGAACAATAGGAGGCAGTTGGAAGTCCTTTCCCTATATTTTTCTCATGAGTACAAATTAAACCATAATAATTTTCTTATGAGTCGGAGTGTTCCTGCAAATGGGTGAAAATCACAGTCTTGCTTTAGTAGAAGAGCCCAGTCCTGTTGATTATAGAAAGAGCAAAAATTCATGAGCTCTAAAAGACCAAAACCAGGAATATTTACAGTTTATCATAGCTGGAGTCATGGCTTTTAAGTTATGGTAAATTTTGATACACCATTACTTAATGCATGAGTTTTACAGCACTGAGATAAAGTTTCTGATATAAATCAGTTCATCTTCTTTTTTCTGAGGCTATTTTACTATGAAGAGAGGTTAGAGGGGGAGGCAAGGGAGGCCATGCCCAGGAGAGCTGTCTTTGTCACATCTCCTCTCTTACTCGTCCTCATCCTCTTTCTCACAAGTGGTACCTGCAGTTCAAACATTTACCTGATGGACTGTAAGAACTACCTTCATATGCATCATCACTACCTTATTTGCAATAATAACAACAACAACAACAGAAATGCTACTAGAATAGAGCTTAAATAAATAAAACACAATATGTGGTTAATTGATAGGACTCTTCTTTACAACATGTATTTTCGTGTGTTTTTCAGTGAAGTTGTCTTCATTCCTGAGCTAAGCATTTTGTGCGGAGAAAGCTGATTAGATTCGGGACTTACAGTTACATTCCATGTAACAGGTATTTCAGTGGTGACTGCTGAAGTTCAGGAGAACTTTGATGAGAAGCAAATGTCAACCAAAAATGTCAGTACTGTGTGTGTTGGGTAACCTATCAACATGAACATTATCACAAGCTTTTATGAAACAAATTAATCACTTGGAAGGGGAGTACAACAATTTAGGAACCACCAGACCAAATCAGATACAAAGTCCATTTATTCCAGCATTTTGTATCTCATAGGACTGACTCCAGTTGTTTCAGAGAAAGGTCAGAGTGACCACACAATGACTTGTTTACAGAATATTGTCTCCTGGGGAAGATTTATTTCTACAACCATTTAATTATAAAAAGCATAAGCATTTTTTTTCCTCCCTTCTTTTTTCCACATATCCCCTAACAGTCCTGAATACTTTTGGTAGCTTCTGGTCTTTTTGTTTTCCCTTAAAAAGCAGCACAACAAGAACCTATGGGTTCCTGTTTTCATTTCTTCTCTCCGGCACATTATAGCCTACAACATTACCTTCCCTTCTTTGGCTGTACATGTAATCAAAGATCTCCTTAATGAATATATATATAGTATGGATTCTTCAAATGGAAATCATAGGCTTATCATTGTCTCTCCTTTTCCCTTCCACCTTCCTTACCGTAGTACGTAGAAATGACTCACAGATCTCACCCTTATTCTGCAAAGGGGAAGGACTCATGTTTCCAGAGTAATATAATTTTCCAAATTACTTCTTAGAAGATGAACTGGAGGTAGTTGGCATCTGAAGGGTCTGGAATATTTCCCAGTCCAGGACACATGAGAAAAAGACCATAGGTTGGAGAGGAGCTGTCTCTTCTGCCCTGCATGGATAGCTCAGGGGGCAGTCAAGACAACCTGCCACTTCTTTCATTTCCTAGGGAGGAAGATAAAAGGAGTGGCAGGTCTAAAGTCAGCGTAACATAGCTGTAGGGATCCATAAGCACCTCTAGTGGCTGGCTGTGTGTAACCAAAGAATTTTGATGCAAGCCACCAAAATGTGTAACCTTTGGGACACCTGGGATTTTTTTGCCCAGGGCTAGGAAAAGAAGATATATTCAGGCCTCTGCTCAGAAGGGGACGCAGCCCTCACTTGCAGCGAGGCAGCAGCAGCACTGTGAGTGAAGTATGAAGTCCCCACCATGTTTTGCAAAATGTTGAGGTGCTGAATAAATAGGTTAATGATATTGGCAACAGCAACATGCAGAACAGCAAAGCAAAAGTTAGACATTTGGTCTCACAGGATGAAGTAAAGAACTAGGAGAGTGTATTGTTTCTAATTGCCTTTAAAAATGCTGATAGTATGTGGTTCAAATGCTGAACTTCTGGATTTTGAGGGGCAAAGGTCCCTTTCATAGGTGACCTTCCTGAAACCTCCTTTCTGGAAATTGAATCTTCAGAAGAACCACAGGGAAGGTATGAACTTTGAACATTTCTCGGGAAGCTGCAGCTGGGGAGAGGGTAGAGGGAGGAAAGAAAACAAAATAAATCCTCTCAAAGCTCTCTGATCTCCCTCCTCCACTTTTCTTTTTAATGATTAGCTTTGAGAATCTGATTCTATAAGGATACTTCTCTCCCCTGCCTCTTTTCTTTATACAATTTTTTGGCTGTTGATCCTTTGTAGATGAAGAGCTCATGCCTGAGATTATCTCTTAGCATCACTGAAATGCAAAAAGTCAGGATAGGACATAATTAGGGAATGAAAAAAATTCTTGGGGAAAAAAAAATTGTTTGCAAGATTTTAATAGTTGAGTCATTATCTGTAGAATCATGGATTAATAATTTTGAGATGCTTTTTTTTTTTTTTAATTCTCTTGCCATTCATGACATGAGGAACTAGTGAAATGCACCTGGCCAGTTTTGTATCTCATTTTGGTTGCAGGTGATCAAAATGCATTATCAGTGTTCTGTGACCTGTCTGTTCAGATCTTGTTCTTGCTCTTATCCACTTTTTGCTGACAGAGTCAACCTAGGGGCAAAAATTATGCATCAGGATGGACTCTAACTGTTCTCACTTATGGGTATGCAGAAAAAATACTGACCAGTAGATGTGCAGAAATTGCCAGCCAATAGTCATAATCCAGCACTTTGCATCAGAAGTAAATGTAATTTTAAAATAATGCTTTAATTTGCTTTTTTAAAAATCACATTTGCAGTCTAATTAGAGTCCAGAGAAGTCTCCAGGTTGCCCAGAAAACTTACTACGTGACTACATAATGAAGAATGTTATGTCTATTGGAACACAGGAGATGTTACGTGATTTCTGTCAGACTCGATTTTGACAAGTCTATTTTTAATCTTACAGTTTGACATATAGCTTTTAAAGAACATGTATCCTTTGCATGCTAAATCCTCTGTTATGTCTCCTTTGAGAACTGAATTTAAATGCGTGTCCTTGGAACAAGGAATTTATTCTTGTGCAGATAGATCATTGTCAGTGCGTACAAATGAAGAAAATAAGACTTCTGAAGCCTTTTTTTTTGATGCTTATCTCATGATTGCAGCTGAAGTGAGGGCTATCTGTTGTACCTAATGATTTCATCAACTAGCTTTAAATGTTAGTCCTCAACACACTAACAATGAAACAGAAGTATAAGCTGTTCAAGAGAAGAGTGAGATGTTCACCCAAGAGAAGAAAACTACAAACCCCTAAGGCTTTATAGGAGTTATTTTGTAGAAGGGAAACCTTGACATCACGTACTTTTTTGGACCAGTTGAAGTTGATTTGTTTGCTTAGATGGGAGACTTTTATTCAGCATACTTGAGTTGGCTCGGACTACAAGAGCGAGCCCTGTAGGTTCCAAAGCCAGGTTGTGGAGTTGAGATGCCTAAAACCCTGTGTGCTACCCACACAGCAACCTCCCGGTCTGTTTATGCATCCAGTAGGCCAGGGTAATTTTTCAACAAAAAAGCTGCTCCCATATCTGATGGCAAATTTACGTCTATGAACTCCAGCTGCTTAAAGTTGTGCCTTTAGCCAAGGCTGGTCAACTGTAGCCATGCTGAATATCATGGAATCATAGAACTGTAGAATGGTTTGGGCTGGAAGGGATCTTAAGGATTATCTAGTTCCAACCCCTCTGCCATGGGCAGGGACACCTCCCACTACATGAGGTTGCTCAAAGCCCCATCCAGCCTGGCCTGGAACACTGCCAGGGAGGGGGCAGCCACAACTTCCCTGGGCAACCTGTGCCAGTGTCTCACCACCCTCACAGCAAAGAATTCCTTCCTAATGTCTAATCTAAATCTACCCTCTTTCAGTTTGAAACAGTTACCCCTCACTCTATCACTACATGTCCTTGTAAGAAGTCCCTCTCCAGCTTTCTCGTAGGCCCCTTCAGGTACTGGAAAGTGCTATAAGGTCTCCCTGGAATCTTCTCTTCTCCAGGCTGAACAGAATCACAGCATCATCTAGGTTGGAAAAGACTTTGAAGATCGAGTCCAACTATCAACCTAATACTGACAGTCCTCAACTACACCATATCACTAAGGGCTATGTCAACATGACTGCTGAACACCTCCAGGGATGGGGACGACCACTTCCCTGGGCAGCCCATTCCAATGTCTGACAACCTGTTCTGTGAAGAAATGCTTCCTAATATCCAGTCTAAACCTCCCCCAGCTCAACTTGAGGCCATTACCTCTTGTTCTATTGATTGTTACTTGGTTAAAGAGACTCATCCCCACCTCGCTACAGCCTCCTTTCAGGTAGTTGTAAGGGGTGATGAGGTCTCCCCTCAGCTTCCTCTTCTCTAGACTAAACAAACCCAGCTCCCTCAGCCGCTCCTCATAAGACTTGTGCTCCAGACCCTTCACCAACTTTGTTGTCCTTCTTTGGGCCTGCTAATTTCAATGTCCTTTTTGTAGTGAGGCACCCAACCAACCCCAGCTCTCTCAGCCTGTCTTTATAGCAGAAGTGCTCCAGCCCTCTGATCATCTTCATGGCCCTCCTCCGAACTCACTCCAGCAGGTCCATGTCCTTATGGTGGGGGTCCCAGAGCTGAACACAGAACTCCAGGGGTCTCACAAGAGCAGAGTACATGGGAAGAATCACCTCCCTCAACCTGCTGGCCACGCTTCTTTTGATGCAGCCCAGGATATGGTTGGATTTCTGGGCTGCAAGCGCATGTTGTCAGATGGGAGAAACTGTTTGCAGCTCTCCCTCTGATTAAAGAAAGTGTCTGCAGAAGTACTCTAAGCTGTAGTACCTCATGCTAAAGTGCTGTTAAGGAGGGGTGCCAGGGGGGGTTGACTGTGCTGGCTGCACAGAGCCTCTCAGCTTCATCTCTCACCTGGGCTCATTTGCAATTCATGGTTGAGTGTCCTGCACTGACATCACTGCCTGGAGGAGGTGATTATTGACAGGTTGATTCAGAGCTGTAGCCAGAGGCAGCAGCAGCACTGTGCCCTCATCCCTAGGGTGTAATGGCTTCTGCTTTGAGAGCACTTGCGTAAGGTGACTCTGTCTGCTCAAGGGTTTTGTGTCAAATACTTGCTTGATATAGCAGAGTGGCTATGCCAGGGGCAGTGGCTGTGGCCTTCCCAGGGCAGCCTCTGTGCCAGGGAATCGTGTGCACCCTGCCCAGCACCATTGGTCTCTAGTCCCTCTGTGCACCACACAGCTGTGGTGGGTCCTGCCATCTGCAGGGGGCTCAGAGCTATCCAGAGAAATAGAGGAGCCCTGTTAAGCCACAGGGGATGTAAATCTATCTGAAAAAATACAAGAATCCCAGATAAATTATTTAGAAAATACTTATAAAATTAATTTAGCAAGTCATATGAAGTCAGTCCTTTCTTCCTTTTTCCCTGTACCAATTTCCATCTTCCCTCCTACCACCTTCTGGCTGCAGCTCTATGGTGAGTTATGTATTCACCTCCTCCACGAACAGCCGCCCTCCTCCTCCTCAGCCTTTTCCTGAAGAGCAGGGAGAGGTTTTGCTGTCCTTCTCTTCAGTCCTGACTGTTACCAACAGCTTCTAAGGAGCAGGAGAGGACAGTGATGAAACAGATTTAATTTTCCCTTATTTTTGCTGTGGCACAGAGCGTGGCAGTACTGCAGCAGCGGTGGGCTGGGGCTGGCCTGGAGGCAGCACGGGTGTGAATCGTATCCCCAAGTGAACTTTAATCTCACTGGTACGGATAACAAAGCACCAGGTTGGCTCTGGGAGTGTGGGTGTTTTCTGAGGAGGAATAACTGATAGTAGAGTGGCATCGTATTTTTACTCCTGTTTTTAGCCGTTGTATCTAGACTAAAGCTCACATTGGTGCATCTGACTGCACTGCAATTATCTCTTAATTTTCTGTGTGGATGGAGGAATGCAACGGTTCGGCAATTTATGCTTGGTTTGCATCCACAGGGTAATTTTCTTCTCTTCCTTTCAAATATTCCTTCCTCCTTTATTTTACAATATATTTGTATTTATCAAGGAAGGATTTCTGCTTAAGTGTAATTTAAGTTTTATCTTAAGGACCACATTTACGTGAAGTCTTAAGGACCACATTTACATGAAGTGTACGTTTGCTTTGTAACTTTTCAATGAGATTTGTATTTAGTGATTGTTTTCCAAGGAAAATGTAAAACAAATTATGTGGTTTTAATCACAGAATCACAGAATCGTCTTGGTTGGAAAAGACCTCTAATATCATCAAGTCCAACCATTAACCCAGCACTGCCAAGTCAATGATACAAAATGGATAAAAAAAGATAAAAGGTATAATATTGTAAACACACTGTTAAGTTAATCAGCATAAATATTTAGGTGCGTTAAATTAAAATTAACAATATGATTTTGAAAGGGTGGACAGAGATTTAAATAGAATACGCTTTTAAAGTTATATCTTATTGATTTTAGCATAATAAATAAATAAATCCTTTTTAAAAAAAAAAAAAGTGAACCTTTGAATTTTAAACATTGAGGATATATGGTTTATATTCATGGCAGGACTTTTTAATAACTAATGCAATTTAACAGAAGCAAGTAGTTAATTGGCTGGCAACATTTCTGACTCAATTTCTCCTTATATAAGTCTACATTTTAAATATATTAAATAATGTGTGGGGACACAAATATAGCCAAACAGTATGCATGCTGGGACTGCTGCTGTCTTAATTACCGTGCAATGTGCATGATAGCTTAAGAAGAGTAGTCTCTTTGGCTGCCCATCCAAATCATTATAAAATCACATTTGCCATCCCTTATACTACTTCAGTGGCACACGGATATGTCTTTGGCATCTGACCAACCAATTTTCTATTCCAGACTAAGTAAGCAAAAATCATTCTGCATTAGTCTCTGAAGCTCAGTATCCATCAATTGTCTAACCTTGCAGATATAATTATAATAAAACCCACAAAACTCAAGCAACTGACCACTGACATTTTTCTTAATGAGGCATTGAATTAATCTTGTTTTGTTGGAACATTTATTTCTTAAAACTATTTCTGACAATCTTTAATTATTTAAAGCATAATAATAGCGAAGTGTTCCATAACAAAGAATAGAGAAGCTCTTAGATTGGATCAGATAGTCTGGTTCCAAAAAGCAGATAAGACTTAAAAGTGAAAATAATAATGTTCAGGCATCTGAAAGAAAAATACTATTTACTCTTTCAATGAATGTGTTTCTCAAGAAGCAGTAATAAAGCCAATAACATTGAACTGAGAACAGTATATAATATAGTGCTAAAAAATACAGTATTCTTCAGAATTCAAGAGCTTTGTCTCATTTCTGAATGCATCTTCCTCTTCTTAATTTCTTTTACTTTATTGGCTGGATTACTCAGAGCTAAGATAATGTCTGTGAAGGACTTCCAACACAAAATAGCCCTATGTGGTTGTTATGCATTATTAATGAGAACTTGGATAACTCTCTAAAACAAGATGCTCCTAAAACATTTAACATTTAATCAGCAAAATTTATCTGATGTTCTGCTTTTTGAAATGCATTAAGGAAAAGCAAAAACTGAACAGTTGCAGGAATGAAGGATGTATGTGAATGCGTGACCTTCCATTACTACATACACAATGCCTTAACCTGAAAGTGAAAATGCCAGTGCCATACAGATTATGAATAGCAGCTGTAATGAGTTTTAATGCTTCAGTACAAATAAAAATGACGCTCTGATCATAAAAGATTATGGTTTATTTGTCACATAATAATAATATCTTTAAGATTTTCTCATTTTTCGTGGTCTTTCCTCCTCTTTAGTATGTAACTCCTTTAAGGACAGGCTGAGAGAGTTAGGCTTCTTCAGCCTGGAAAAGGGAAGGCTCCAGGCAGACCTAATAACGACATTTCAGTACCTGAAGGGGGCCTACAAAAAAGCTGAGGAGGGACTTTTTACAAGGGCATCTAGTAATAGGATGAGGAGTAATGGTTGGAAGCTGAGAGAGGGTAGGTTTAGGATAGATACAAGGAAGAAGTTCTTTATCCTGAGGGTGGTGAGGCGCTGAACAGGTTGCCCAAGGAAGTTGTGGATGCTCCATCCCTGGCAGTGTTCAAGGCCAGGTTGGATGGAGCCTTGAGCAACCTGATCTAGTGGGAGGTGTCCCTGCCAATGGCAGGGGGTTGGAACTAGATGATCCTGAAGGTCCCTTCCAACCCAAACCATTCTATGATTCTATGAACTGTTATAGATCTCTTTTGCAATCTTATTGATACAGGCATTGCTCTTCTACAGTTTCTGACATTTTCAACTTTCTCTTATTTCACTTTCTTATTTCCAATTTGAAATGTGATTTTAGAGTACATGATTTCCTTGTTTCTCAGCAAGCCACAAGTTTATACCAGTGGTTTTTTTTTTTTTTAATCCATTGCTGTAATTATTTATTCAAAGTGTTTGGCATTAGATAATGTATTTTTTGAATTATTCTTTCTATTGATCTCTTAACTGCCATACTGTCTAGATTGACCAAACTTCATTATGCAAAATGCTGCACCAGCATATACAGTAAATCTACTCTCTGTCCAAAGTATGTCCACCTATGACAAAAATCAGAGTAGAGGGAGACTGTTGGGAGAGTAGAAGCACTAATGAAGCAATATTTGCATTATATTAATACTAGTATATCAACTGCCTAACTTTTGTCAAGACTTGGTCTGCTAGAGGCAGGGTTTCATTGTGGAAGGCAGCAGCATCACTTTGCCTGCTGCCAGAAGATGCTGTGACCATAACAGCAAGTGCACTTCACAGTCTTTCATGTCATTGTGGCCGTAGGGAGTCACTTGTCAGTCCAGCTTTGGTTTCATGGCTTGTGGTAGCAGAGCTGCACCTTGTTTGTTCAATCGCCAGCGAAGTTTTAACCTGGGCACGGAGTTACATTTCTGTGAAATTCGCCGTTAGACATGCCATGAAGTTTTTGTTGACTTCTGTGCTTATTTTATGTAGTTGCTAAAGGAAAGAGAATACCTGGTCCTGTATAAAATCCATTTTATTGAAGTTTCTGAGCATGCTGGTACCAATAGACACTGTGTTCACACACTGCTCCAGAGCTGTGTGGTGCGCATCTATAGATTTTTCAATCCAAAACTGGAAGCCTGATTTAGTGTATTGTCAAACCATCACCATAGCTGTTGGTCTTTTGCAACTGATTTTTAACCTGATACTGTGTGGCTATTCAAAGAATTATTATTTCTCTTTTATACTTTTTTCCCCATTGTCAAGATGTCCTCATCTAAAAGCATGTCACTCTTCAACTTAAAACAATGAGAAGTAATAGCCCAGCATAGATGAGATAAAAATTTTCATTTCTCAGGGGGCATGAGAGCTCTACTGTAGCCAGACTAGAGAAAAAAAGTTATTAAGTAGAGGGATGGTTGTTACTTTCCAACATAGTGTCAGCAAAAATAGACATTAAAAATAAACCATTAGAAGAGGGAATTTCATTCTGAAGTAAAAATTTTTGTTGTGTCTCTTTGAAAGAAAAGAAAAAAGAAACCAACAAGGCTTCATTATGTGAACATTAGAGTTACATATGCTCTCTGAAGCATCCTTTTCAAATGCTAGATCGTATTGTTAATGTCTCTTTTGCACTGAGATAAGAGAATGGAATAACACCAGTTTTTATGGTTTAGAATGTTACCTCATCCCATCCTTCAGTCCTTTAAGCTTCATTATTTTGTCTGTTTACACTATTGAAGTAAAAATGCAAGTGGCTATGTGACTGCATCAAGTTGTCTAAGCAACTGCTGGAAATTCAGTAGAGCACAAGAAAGCCTTTCTTAATCTAATTCAGACAATGTAGAGGAACATGTGGGACCTGTACAGAAAAGTGTTAATGTGGTGTACTCCTTTTCTTTCCCTCTCCCAGGTAAATGAACTCTGAATCCAGTTTGAACATCCAGATATATTTATGAAAATTTAGGCAATTAGAAGAGTTTTGTAATTACATTTAGCATTTTTCAAATTAGGTTTTGCTGTGACCATGTATGCAACTGTAACAAAGTCATGATAGCTCCATTTTTGAAGGCTGAAGTTAAGAAATGACAGAGTAATCAGAATAGATTTCATAGTCATTGCTAGATCTCTGGTGGCTGCACCAGAAAATTGGTTTATGCCACTGTTTCAAGGTATAATATTTCATGTCAGCACTGGGCTGGATTTTGTCAAACTGTTAGAATGTACCATGTTGTGCATTTTGTTCTGTGACCTCGGTGTTTCAGTACAGTTCAAGTTGCTGGAAGTCCTCAATAAGTATGGTAGTGTGAAAGATAAGTGATCCCAAGTTAATTGCAGGAGTTTAGTGTACCAGAGTGGTGTGTGCCATGGGAAGCTGCTGCATGTCTGCTGGCTTCTGCGCATTGGCAGCTGCCAAGTGGGAAACCAGAATTGCACTTAGCTCACTTAGAAACCCTGTCTGAAAGGGCTCACTCAAAATGCCCACAGAAATGGCATTTAAAAGTCATTGCAGTCTGATGGAAACAACATAGTCTGACAGAAAAAAAAAAAGAAGAGAAAGTTTCAAGAGAGTGGAACTGCTCTTTCCATGGTGAGACCACCCTGTTCTGTACATATTTTACTTTGATAGTGTTTGATAGCACCATTCCTAAAGATGTCTCAATAGACATCTTGGGCCTGGCTTATATTGCGCTTTGTTCATCAAACTTTGAGAATCAACTTTTCCTTAGAGCTTCTGAGGCTTTGGCAGTTAACAACAGGAAAACTAACACTGAAATGTTAGCCTGGATGAGTGACCTGAGAGACCAATATTATCCTGCTTTATCTGTCTTTGATCCTTTAAAACTAATGTGCAGAAAGTCTAATTAAAAGAGGACAGCTGAACAATTAATTAATAGGGGAGTAAGTGCTACATTTTTCTCCTTGGCAGTACGGCATCTTCATGCAGCGTGAAGTAATTTATGCTGTGATTGTGTAGCAGTAGCATGCTAACAGTTGGACTTGGTGGAAGTCTCGGTCCATCAGATATACATGCATGCCCATCTGGCTCTCGGTTTTTACACCAGCCAAAACAAGCAAATACTGATTCTGTTGGAGTCAACAACTCCTGTGTTAGCTGTTCCTAATATATCGTCTACTCTGTCTTGAGGTTTATCCCCAAGTTCTCTCAGGGACTGAGGGAGACTGTCATGGATCTGTGTGAGTAGGAAAATAATTGACTAAGGAAGGATACCCAGTCAATATAGAGTTTTCTGCGTATTTCTGATATTCAGAGTTGCGCTCCAGAATTAACTGAAGGCCAATGTAGTAAGAAGGAGCTGCCTAGACGCTGTCTGCTAGAGGGCTGCAGGTAACATTGCTCAGCAGTTAGTTAGCAGTGTAACACTGCTGTTCATATGCAAGGAGCCTTACCAAGGCACTCTTGTACAGCGCGCGTGCAGGTATTTATTGTTTGACTAACATTTTAGTAACTGAGTTACAAAGACCACAGCCCTAAGGTTGAGAATATAAGCAACTTCACAAATTTGGCTATTTGTGGAGAGGAGGATTATTTTGGCTAGAGGTAAATATAGGCCTTCATAAAGCACTGAAATTCAAGAACAGCTTCTTTATAGGGCTCACCTTGCCACGGTGCTAATAAAGGAGTAAACGGAGTGAATTTGGTACATGTGAAATCTTGACAGATGGACAGCCTTAGAGAATGGGAGGCTTTTTTTATTCTCAAAGCTTTTACTGCAGATGCATCTGAAATGGCATCTCCTGTATGAAAGCCCTCCAGTGTGACACAGCCCTAATCTGAAGGGACCACTTCTGTTGGAGGATGCGAGTGTAACTCAGCCTGCAGACACGCTTGCTTCTTGGCCCCTTGCGGAGACTGCCAGCAAGGGTTCCAATTAGTGCCAGCTGCAGACTGTGACAATTTTAAAGATTGTCTTTCACACCATGCCAGACCTTTAAAAGCAAGAAGAACATCTATACAAAACGCTATTTGCTTTGACAGTAATTTTCTGTATGCTGTTATTGAAGTTATTTATGTTCAAATCAGGGTATCTTTCCTCTCAGCTGTGTTCCTGCTGCTATTTGATCTTGCAATGCAGTAATAAACCTGTGCTTATATCTTTTATACTTTATGTGGCAGTGGTCATTTCAACTTGCACAGTTTTTAGGGCTCACACATTCAAACAGTAATCCTGTAAAGTTTCCAGATTCTTGTGCAGATTGCTTCTGCCGCTGCAAGTCCTGGCATATATAATGGGAGACTTAAATTTTACAGACCTTGTGAAGCAGCAAAACTATTCAAATTAAACTGCAGGATTCAGAAGTCCACAAGTTGAAGTCGCTTGGATGTCAAGAGTATTTCACTGCATTGTCAGTGAAGCTAATGGCAGGTAATACCATTAACAGCAGTGGAAGAAGCAGCCACCAAACATAAGTGTGATCGCTCTGCCTTCTGATACCAGGAATTCCAATGCATCCTCCCTATCTCTAAAAATAAGACCTACACACCATGGTCTTTGTCTTCTGTGCTCTGTCATTCCCAGAAAAAAAACCATCATCCAGCCTGATGCTCCCATTCATCTCTTAGGTTGTTCCTCATGTGTCTGCCCCCAAAGCTAGACCTTGGCCTCATGTCCCACCTTCTATATCTATATACCACACAATGTTACCCCCTCCTCCCCAAACTGGGACCCCACACTTCTGTGGTAACGTACCTTATTTTATGAGCCTCTTGCTACATTTCTTACCTACAGCACTCCTGCAACTGTGTTCTGAGACAGAGTTGGGGATATAATGTCCTGCATGGCATACCCTGCCTTGCTTGTGTAGCATAATGACAGGAACGCCCATCTCTAGCTGTGTACAGCATCTTCAGAGAGACTTCCTGGAGGTCAGTGGAGCCAACTGGACAGGCAGCAACTGAAACCCCACAAGCAGTTCTTGTACCATGTATTGTTAACCTCTTGATAAAGTATAGTTTTGTGTGTTCCCCTAAAAATGGTCTGGAAAATATCCTCCTCATAGGCTTGGAGAGGTCAGATTCTTCACTTGCTGCTAAAACAATGTTCATCTATGGGTAGATGTAATCAAGAGGCCAGAAGCAATCTGTCCACAGTAGCATGGCTTCCAGCCTTACTTAATCTATTGGACTTCTCAATTAGAAGCTCCTGAGTCATGGAAACATTGCCTGTAGTTTGTGTGCTGCAGTGATGCTTTGGAAAAGGAAGGGGAAGAGCCTCACACACCGTGGCTCTTGTGGGAGGAGTTGTCTGGTGCAGAGGAGCTGGATTACATGGGCTTTTAGCTTGTGCATTCATGTTTGCATAGCACTGCTTCTTCTGTGACAAAAATTACCTTGGGGAAAGGCATAATCTTCTTAAAGCCTCTCTCCCCCTGTCCCTCTGCATTGATTCATGGGTGTCAATGAATACTCAGTTTGTCTGCTAGCTTATCAAGGTTCCCCCAGTTCTCTTAGGCAGGTTGGCATAATTTCAGGATCTGGAGGCACACTGTGAGGGCTGTGTGATAACAGTGGAGGGTTAAGATGGGTCTACTCTGTCCCATCAAGGTCCCTCCAGAAGGTGTCTCTGGCCCTGGATATAAATCTAGGTAGATCTCTGGGGCAAAATGTTCTTTTTCACAGGAACTGTTCTTCATGCTAAAAGTCTGGAGAAGTGAAATTTGGAGCTTTCCTAGGTGAAGAAAACTACTGTAGAACCAGTTTTATGTAAAAATGCATATACAGCTCAAGTCAAAATGATCCCTTTGAAATAACTCAAAATATACTACACTAGAGTGACTTTGCAACTCTTTGTTTGTTATTACTGCCTTAATCTTCAGAATAATGAGAGTCATTTAAATGCTGAATGATTTTTCTCTAGCCTAGATGCTAGAATTTGAAGATGAGTTCCACTTTCCTTAGCTTTGAATAGGGCATTTGAGGTAACATGTTATGTTTTATAGTTAGTTTTTGACCCACTGATTTCCATTTTCTTACTTCAAAAATATAGTGTGAAGCACACTGCAAATCATTGCATCACACTCCGTAATTGTGAAATTCAGACCTTTCTTATCAAGAGTGAGACCCAAAGTGAAACAGAGGATCCTGAAACAGCAGAGAACAAAGTATTTCAAAACAAGAGTTTCAGAGTCTGATGTCTGTCTGATATGAGTGAAACAGAGATATGTTATGGTGAAGAGAAAGTTTTTTCTTAGTTGCATTCCCTGTAAATGATATTATTTATTATATTTCAATTCCTAATTCATTCATCTTCACTGGGAGAGAAACTTAGTACTCCTCTAGTATGTAAAATTGCTAAAAGCTTTTAAATTAGCATAAATAATAAATTTCCATTCCCAGTTCTTAAGAGTACAGGTAATACATACTTTCTCTTTAATCATATGCTATATTTGCTATAAGACACATAAAAAGTACAGAGCTGCTTATTCCATATGGCTCAGATACTGGGAGTCCCCCCACATCCCCTATCTGCCCTCACATCCCTTCCTCTCTTCCAGCTAGAAGGAAGCAGAAGAGACAGTGATTTCCAGCCACACGTTCACAGATGAAGTCAATGGCTGGCATTGTAGCTGAATGTTAATGCCTCATGTAGCCCAAAATCCATGATACTTAGTAATACAACTTTAACCTTTATGATGTGCTGTGATTTGATTCTCGAACCATCTATATTCTCATCTTCTTACAGCCTAGAGTAACTAAGGAGTAGGGAGAATGGACAAATATAATCACCACACAGGGTGCAGGGAAGGACAGAGAGATGAATCACTGAAATTCCCATCCCAGTGTTCAGATTTTAGCTTTGTTCTCACCATTTGATTCTAATGTCAAGCAATGAAAGAAACATGATGATATTTTATTATGGTGTTGGTGTTAGCTGGTCAGATGGCAGAGCACCCAAAAAGTCTGCAGCTGTTGTCCAAGTTTGGAGTTGCAGATGTTTGGTCTTGAGTGACTCTAAAAGAGTATGTAGATTTAAAAGAGAGATAATTAGGGTGTGGTTAAGTAAGTATGAAAGGTAATAACATAACTGTAAATTTATAGTCTTTTTTTTTTTTTTGGCTTTAGTCACATTCTTAAAGGAGGAAATCCATTTCAGGGGGAAAGTAAGACTACAATTGCTTTTTTAGCCTTTGCCACTATATTTTAGAAGTTGTTTAAAAGAAGTAGTTCACATTTAGCTGTGGTGACATACATACTCTATGTAATCTAATCTAAACTGTTTATATGTTCTCCTGTCACACATGGACATACGTATGTACACATACGTTTAAGCTATAAAACTTACAGATCACAGTATACAGTCAGCGATTCCATTGTTTTTCCATCACTGTGATACATACAATACATGGTACAATTGACAGTCTCCAGTGCTGAGCAAGGGTTAACATTTAGATATATAGGATTTGCTAACAGTATTGGAAGTAGAAAGTGATGTGCTGTGGTAAGGAGTTTTGTCATCACGGGTTGAGCAGGTTTTAAAATGAGCTGTGGAATTGTGACTGAGTACTGCAGATCAAAAAAACACTGATTAAATGTTTACTTCTCTTGTAATTGCACTGTGTTTTGCATGTAGCATGTGTTTTACAAAAAATGTTGTCTGTAATGATGAGAGGACTATATGTGGTGCTTGACACCTGCTTTGTGTATGTGTAATACGCTTAGGTCCAGATACTCCAAACAGTCTTGTTATAGCTTCAAATTGAATGAATGGCTCAGGGTCTAGCATCTTTCCAATGAAGGTGATTTTCTTGTGAGAAAGTCTTGTCCCCAAAATAAATTTTTTGACCTTTTGGGTTGAATCTTGCCAACACTGGCACCTGGGTAGGCTTAATCCAAGAATAATGAGGAGCTGAAAAACATTTCCAGGAGAAGCTGATTTTCTTTTTGAAAGGCAACTCTCTAAGATAGCTGGACTGCATGGGGCGGGAGCGGTGGTAATCTTACATTGCATGAGAAACATAAATTAGTGGGTTGAAAGTAGTTGAAGAGGTCAGTTGGGCATGGAGTAGTTATCCCAGGGCTTCAGTTTATCCCATACCTAACAACTGTGGGCTTTACTGTCTCCTTGTATGCCTATAACAGTGGCAAATTGTATAGATATAGATAGCATAGATGTGACTGTGAGATTCTTGAAATAAATTGTCTTTCTTATCATGCATTTTCAGATTCCCCAAAATGTGGTAGGTAGAATAGAAAAAAATAGAGGGAATATTGTAGCCAAAACGGAATGGAGGTTGCTTTTTAAAAAAAAACTATAAGCTATAACCTCTTCAAGAATAACAATGGGAAATAATCAAGAATAATTGTGGGGATTTCCAAAACAGTAGCTTACAGATCTTTAAAATTAACTGTAAATTTTCAGAAGTATGAACACTGTAAATAAAGGCTGTTTCATGATTGAATAAATAATTTCTAGAGTTTAACTTTGAAATGTGTTTTATTGAGATGAAATATAATTATGCAAAATTTCTTAAAGTAGTTATAACTATACATAAAGGGGATAAAATAATGTTATTTTGTGGCAGAATATTTAATTTTCGCCACATGAGGCTCCTCATTATTTTTTTTTTACTTTCTAGCTTAATTTTATTTCTTTTCTTCCAAGCACAGACAAGCAATCAAAGTCTTCAATCCGTCCTTTTGAAAAGTCAACCTATACTCTTTTAGTGTAATGATACAAGTATCAAACAAGAGTACAAGTTGAAGCTTAACAAATTTTTCTTTAGTTAAGGGATATTTGATCAGACCTTACCCCTTATGTGACTGACAGCTTAGACAGAAGTAGATTTTGCTTTCAGAGTTGTGGCCTTCAGAGATGTGTTGGCTTCATCAAGTACAGCCTGGCTTCCCAATTTTCTGGCTGGGCCTTCAGTCTCTCCTCTACTTTCTTTGATTTTTTTTTTAAGTTGAGTATCAGTGATGTGAATACACAATATAAGGTGTCACTGTATAAGACCAATACAGTGTGATTTTTTTTATCTAGTTCTGCTGAACAGGTCAGGCATGCCAAATCAGTTGCACTTCAGTTTCCCAGGCTATAAATCACATAATTAAACAATTAATTGTGTTTGAAAGTTATAAAACCAACGGAAAATCAACTCCATTTCAACAAAAGGGCAACTGACCTTTTCTTAGCTAATATTGCCCCCAGCAGCCACACGACCAACAGTGTAATACAAGAGATATTGACTCTGAACGGCTTCTCTTCCTTCTTCTTCCACTTTACCCTTACTCATCCCCAGTTATCCACCACCCCCAATTGCCCAACAATATTCAAAATATACATTTGTCATTTGTCTAGCCCACTTGATCATATCAAGATTTCCAATAATTTCTTCTCTTTATCCTGTAAATCAGTTAGGGGTTTTTTGAGCTGCTGATATGTTTTCCATTTATTAGTTTCATACTAAAGAAGAGCTGTCTAATTTTCAAGCAAACTCTTTCTTTAGCAATCTTGTAAAAATGTAAAAATTCTAACTATCGAGGTATTCACCAAATATTAATCTTTTTCCACCCATTTAAGAAGGTGAGCTAGGGAAGAAGTGGGGGCTAAATTTTGTCCTCATTTTTGTTTTGAAAATACTGTTGTCTTCAGATAAATTAAGTGTACATTGTCTTGTCATTAAGTGTACAAGAGCTAGATGGCATAAAAAGTGACTTGCATTTGTAAAGTAGGTGAAAGAAATTAATAGTCCTATAGATTTAATTGGATTAATCAAATGTTATTCCATTCTTGCTGCAGAAAACCTTTATTGCAGCATGCAGTTCTCTATGATGAAGCAAATATTTCATAACATAATCTGTAAAATTCAGTCAATTCAGTTCATTAGATTGGAAAAAACTTATTTTTAATATCCATTGTTATTTTTGCATATTATTATTCTCTGAAATTTTGCCACACTATTGCAGTTTTCTCCATTAAAAAGAAAAGCAGCTTGTCTGTAGTGAATAAAAGCATGAATCTTTACTTGATTTTACTTTTCTTTTCTTTTTATAGAAGCTGTAAAGAATCAATCCTCCTTACTGTTGTTCAACCGTACCCTGTAAGTATCATTGGTGTTTTCTGAATTAGTTTCCTAGCAACATATCAGCTTTTTTTTTTTCTGCCTATATTCTGTCTGTGTCTCTATCTTATCTGTGCAATAAAAAGAAATAAGTGAGATAAGGGCTCTGTCTCTTAAAGGTGATGTTTAAGACTGCATTACTGCATCTTACACTCAAAGACTGCATTAGCAAGTTAAATAATAGCAGTATTTTTAAACTCATACCAAGAAGATAAGAAGAGCAGGATGCTGAGTTCTGCTTTAGTTTCTGATCTGTTGCAGCTCCCGGGATTTTCTTGATTCTGCTTTGGTCCCACAGAGTTACGCTGTCATATCAGATGAGCTGTACCTTATGCAAGGGAGGGCTCTCTGCATCTCCAGTGCAGTGCTTATGGAGGTGAGGGGAGAGAAGAGACAGACAGGCAATTATGTGAGGCTGGCTTGAAGGCACTGGAAGAAACTGCAGCCCACCTCAGAGCTGGCTGATGAAACGTGCCTTTGCACCTCGCTCAGCGGTTTGTGGTAGTGGGTTCATGACCTGTCAGCTCGAACCCATCTCCCACGAGAACGGAGACAAGCCAAGTCAGGGGAGGAAACACATCTCTCTTCCCATGCATTCATGCACAGAGGGGCATACCTTGCAGGCTGCTGAGGAGTCTCAGCTATCAGGAGTGATTTCAGATTCAACAGGTCCGTTCAGCTCCCTATTGACTAGCCTGATAGTCAACAAGTTTGATTAACAAGGGATAGTTCCACTCTTTCACCCAACAATAATAGATGAGATGGATTTGACACAAAAATATTAAAACACATTTATCTGACGAAGCTGCCAAAATATAAGTTTTGCAAATGCAACTTGGCCAGTGCTATGTGGCTGCGTGCTACTCATTAGCCTTTCTGGCTAGTTTAGAGGTGTCTGGTTGAGTACCCTTTCTAGAAGACAGTCTGTACAGCAACTAAATCATGGGGGAAAAGTGCACATTCCACAAGAAAACCAGGCAGGGGCTGCCATGCTGTAATAAGAACACTGGCAGGAAAGTGGGCTGGGATCTGGTCGACATCAGTCACCTTAAATGAAAATGCAGGCATTATTATCAATCACTGAAACAGAGTAGAGTCCCCATCCCTGGAGGTATTTGAGAGGTGTGGTGCTGAGGGACATGGTTTAGTGGTGAATTGGCAGTGTTAGGTTAATGGTTGGACTTGATGATCTTAGAGGTCTTTTCCAAACAAGGCTATTATATGATTCTGTGGTCTGACTAAACAAATAAACTTACCCACCTTTAAAGCTTGCTGGATTACAGCTAGTGGTTTTGATCACAGGGAATATATATAATATGGGGGAAAAGAAATCCTCACCCACTTGCCTTTTTTATGCAGGTTGCCTTATTTCATCCGTGGACAGGCGTCATTCTTTTTCTGGTTTGTGCACTCTTGTTTTACCTCCCTATCTGTCCAGACTAGTTGATTCATAGCGTCCTTCCCTTATCATTTTCAAGCCCAAGTTTTCCTGCAGTGGAAACAAAGGTATGTGTAGGGATGGGGAGCAGCTAGCCAGTGTGTACAGCCAAGTTTTAGCCCTGAAGCAGTGCACGGTCCCTCACTTTATGCAAATCTTGGGCTGTGAAGTCTCCTGGGGACTTCTGAGTCACCTTGAACATCTGGCCCATGCTGGCCCTCATACTGTCGCAACATTACTGTCAGTAGTGCCTTAGCCCGTTAGGTGACATCCCTCTCAGCTCTGCTATCCTGGGTGTTGCTGCACTCTGGCTGTGTAACTGTCCTGGTCTTCTGTGCAGGGAGTCCTCTTGCAAATACATTTTGACTTACAGATTGGAAACAATATTTAAGTCTTCGGGAATTATAATGGACTCGTAATTTCCCCTTTTCTTTAATTTTGCCTCCTCCATTTTTCCTTTTACTGTTTTGCCAATGAAACTGGAAAGATGAAGTAGAAACCAGGTAAAGGAAAAGTAGTAACTTTTAAATAAAGACTGAACTTCTCCATTCTTGGCAGAAATACATCTTCACAAACATTTCATCCATCTCTCTTCTTGATGGTGAACCTTTTTCTATCATTGCATGAATAATATCTGCCAAGATGGATTACAAGAGTTCTGTTTCTTAACCATTTTTATTTGTGCTATTTAGAGTGTGCTTTGTTTTCATGCTTTCGAGTGACCATCCTTTGTGACTGCAGGTGAAAGTAGACATAATATAGATTTATAGTAGTTTGTATTTCACTTAGCACTTTTTGAAAGCTTTTGAGGGTCATTTTTGCTTAAATGCATTCAGTTTTGTTTAATGTTTGAACTCATTAAAATTTCTTTTTAATTATGACCAAACCAAAGCATTAGGCTATCATTTTCTTTCCACGAATCTACAAATCTCTGCTAGGTTCATATCACCACTGCTCATAAGGAGGTCACTGAGCAGCTAAAGCAGTTGAAGCAGTTCAAAGTTTTGATATCTGGAAGTATGGCACTTGATTATAATTTCTGACCATTTTATTCTGTAAATGGATTATCATTCTGACTGTTGCCATATTAAGCTTTAAGCATTACTCAAATCAAATAACTTGCCTGTTTTATATCTGTTCAGATTTTATGTGGAGCGATTATTTGATAGGTTGTTTTCATGATTAATCTCTTAAGATCTTTGGATGTAGTCCAGGGCCCAACTGAGATCTGTGGCAATTTTGCTGTGCATAAGTTCTGCAGGGGAAAATGATAAGATCTTTTTCTGTTTTGAAAGAGATGCTTCTTGTTATAACACAGTTATACATCTAGGACACGACATTTGCAGAAAAACTATGATAAACACTTATTTATGGATTGTAATGATTGTGGCAACAATCTCATTGAGAGTCTCACAGTATTTTCCTGCTCCTTTGCCTTCTGGAGTCATGTAACAGCAGCAACTACCATATATAGACTTGTGATTGTAAATAATGATACAAAAAAGAAACAGGTTTGTCACAAAGACTTCAAAATCTAAATTGAATAAGGCTACCAAGGTGTAGTTTTGGAAATCATTTGGAAGTCAGGCATGTGAGCATTTTGAACAAGATGGTTTTTGACTGCTTGAAGTTTTGAAGTTGGTCTAGAAATGATGGCTTATTTTTTTCTTTGAATGTGTACATTTTTTACAGTCATCCTGAGGACCTTTTCCACTGCATAACCTGCTCATTAGCTTTGTGGTATGGTCAGTTCCATACATAGCTTTAATCCTACAAAGGAGAGAGAGGATCACAGTGTGGTTGATGTGGAACTTGCCATCATTGTGTTGCCTCTTGGAAGTGCTGGCTGGGCCATGGCCACTGTCCAACCGCTTTTTGCTGTTTGAAGCACCCTCCGCTCATGTCAGACCTGTGCTGTGCAGACTTTTTATTTCCATCTGTGTGTGGTGCAAATCTCAGTGAGCACTGCTACTCCTGACCTTTCTTCTTGGAGCCCTCCACTTAGCCTATATGGGTTTTTCTGGAGTATAGTTGTATGAAATATATGATCTTTTCAGCAATGAAGACCATGAGAAAATTCAGCATGACCTTCAGTGTTTCAGCAAAGTGGAAAAGTGCCCTCCACCCTTCACCCTGTCCACAATTTTGTCCTTGTAGTTCTCCCCCACACCCCATCCCCAGTTGCCATTAGGTCTCTTTTCCCTCTTCAGTAGCCCTTTCTCTCACCTCAGGTGCATCAGCATTCATATAGTCCTTCATTTGTTCTTTTTAGCCTGGGTTTGTATGGGGTGAAGGTTTCTTTCATTCCGAAAAGTGCTCATCCTTGCAGAGTTGTAGGGCTGAAGTATTACAGCATGGCTGACTTTTTTCATAGTTTTCTGCACTTGATTAAGAGCAGTCACCTGTGTATGAGATGTAATCATGAATGTAAAGGAGTAAACAATGAATGTAAAGGGCTGAACTTTGGAGAGGCAGAATCCCGAAAGGCCAATGGTAGGGATTTTATGAAGACCTTCACATTTAATAAATGAAGAGGTCGATGGCCCAGGCCCCTGTAGTCATGAGATGAGCTGCAATGTTTGCACATTCCACAAAGTCTGAAACCAGCCTGTGGTTTCACTCATGGTTTTTGGGACAATCCTAGTAAACTAGGTTGGTGTTTATTGTAGATGGAATGGATTAGCTTTTCTCAATGCCTACATTAAAGTAAGGTTTGGCTATTCCTCACCTTACAGGTACATGTTATACATGTATGGGCCTAATGATCAGACTGTGATTACCATCTAAAAATAGTAAAATATAAATAATACAAATAGCAAAATATAATCCTCTATGATAGATCACCAACTTCTAAGAAAGAACCCAAAGCTGACCACTATTTCAGCAATTAAATTAGTGCTAAGAATTTAACAAAGGAATACTCCCGATGCTGATCTGTCAGTGCCTCATGGTTATAACAAATTACTGTATGGTAAAACTTCACATTACTGCTTCCGTGTTCCTACCTGCTCTTCTGCAGTGCTCTTGTGAGCCAGTGTAGTTGTTTCAGCCTTGCTCACAGCTATGAATGGCAGTATTTAGTTTGCCTTTGGGCATTCTGTACTGTTCCACTTAATAAATTTAATTCTTCCTCTTATTCAGCTTCTATTTGCTTGCTAAATTTTGTCTCATATAATTGCCTTTAGAGATGGACCAAAAAGTCAACACATTTTGTGGTCATGCACATTTTCCTTATTTCCTGACACACATAATATTTTGTATTAAACTAATGACTAATTTTAAATAACAAACTTAAAATTGATTACATATATACAATTTGTAGCTATTTAAAACTTTAGTATTTCTGTCAGATTTTGACACTTATTGTCACAAAGCAGGTTTTCTTTCCACCTTGTGACTGTTCCATACTGCTGCCTTGTTTTGTCTCTGTGTTAGCTCAGTACTAAATGAGAAATTCTATTTTTCTTGAGCATGAGTAAAGGTTTTGTTGCTGCAACACCTCTACTGACAAGAGCACTCAAAGGGGCTTTTGCAGCAAATAAACACCATTTCACTTGGAATTGCCCCCAAATTACAGTTTACCTGGAAAATCAGACAAAGTACTAGACATTCTTATTTTAATCAAAAAAGTTTCCCTCAAAATGATGGATATTGTTTCTAAGAGCTATCCAAAAATGATCTGACATTATATGCTGCTGACAAAAATGGGATATAATTTTGAAAAGTCCAGAAAATGAGAAAAATAATATTTTCCAGAAAGCCTCCTCTTGTTATAGCTATCTCTCATGTTTTGACCCTGCTGATGGGGTGCCTGTTGATTGCAGTCCTTTGTAAGCACGGTTCGAACCCACTGTCTATGTCTTCACTGTAGTTTCCTTCAAGCAAATATCTATGCAATGCTTCATTTCTCTTGTTAGCAGTTTCTCCGGGTAGTGTTGAAATGATCAGCTGAATTTTTACTGAATTCTGTGTAAACAAGTAAAATTATTTGAATTCCTGATAATTTTGAGTTTTTAACAGGAAACAGTGCTTAGGTCACACAGGTGAGGTTTGTGGGGTTTTGAGGTATTTTGACTCCTTGTTGAAATGTGTCCCTCATTTTGCAAAAGTCACTTTAATTAAGCCGTTTTTATCTGTGACAATACAAATACTTCACTTCCAGTGATAAATGTTCTGCATTAGTGTAAACACCTCCTGCTTAAGGTCATTAACTGAGGATAATGGCTTCCATTTGGCTAAAAGACAGAGTATCAGAAACAAATGAACCTGGCACTCTGAGAATCATTAATTGATAAGACATTACAATAGAATAGAGCAGCACATCATCTTGCTGATGCTTTGTTAGACAAGCAAGGTTTGACAATCAAACCCAAATGTTTTCTTAGGTATTTGCCACACTCTTTTGAATAGTTCCTTTCTCAAAGAGAAAATGTCAAGTGCCAAGTTGATACAGAGGTAGAAACAATGAGATTGTGCAATTAAATGCAAAAGCTGTGCTATTACTCAAATCTTTAACTAGAAGAGAACATTCCCCCAAATACCTGGTGCAGCTGTTCTGGTTTTTCTTACACCCCTGGTTTATAGTTTGAAGCTGTTTAGAAAGGAGTCTGCTTCCACACTCACCCAGAGCATCTGGCAAGGGGCCAGAGTCCTGACCATGTTGCCACAGCAGAAGAGGGAAGGGAGAGAAGCCCCACATTTTATGACAGACCATGGTGTGCTCCTCTGGCTATGTAATATGCACATTAAACCCCATATCCCAGAGGGGTTCTTGGGAACTCACATATGTTCAGATCTTTCAGTTGTGTTGGACTCCCCTATCACATTTGTGCAATAACATAATTGAAGTGTTTATATATGTCCCTACAAGTGACTTTTGAAGTTGTAGAAAAGAAAAGAGAGCGATTGTAGAGAGGTTGTAGAGAGTGACAGAGCCATGTAGTGGTTTGCCAGATTTGCTGTATGGGAATAACCTTGCCAGAATCCAGAAAAAAAAGTTGGCAGTCTGCCTGTAAAGAGAGGCCAGACTGGTGACTCATCTGCAATAAGAACAAACAACTGTAAAAAGCCATTTCCAGCAAGAAGAGTAAGTGAAAGCTGCCCTTTTCCCCTTGCCCCTTACAAGGGAGAGTCAGCAGCCTACTCCTATAGCTGTGTTGCCTCATGGCAGCAGGAATCAACAGGTTGATTACTTGATTGCCATATAGACTATCACCCTTACACACTACAGAGACTATGTGGAAGGAGGGAAATTAGAAAAGGCATGTATAGAATTATTATATTAATCATAGCATTATTGTATACTGTCTTTCTTGGAATTCATCTCTAGAGTACAATATGTAAGCATGCTTCTTCAGTGTTGCCATGTTGTCCTTTCCTGCTGAAAAAGTGTTTTGGGTCCCCCACTCTAAGTCATTATTTTTTTTAAAAAAAAAAAAAAGCTTGCTTGCTTTTTCGTGGTCGTTTCAAATCTTATGGGGGACCTTCTGCATTTTTCAGTGCTGGCTTTGGAAGATGAGCATGGTTTGATCATGGGGTTGAATTTTCTGTCATTTACTGTTACTGATTAAAAAGTTATACGGTCACAGTTTCTAGAGAAGAGGTAAGAAAGAAAGAACTGCAAAAGTTAAGAAGCCTTCGTTTTTATTTCCTGGTTCTGGTCGGTGCTCCAGGAATTATCAAATGGCTCTGATATTTCCTGGGAGAATGTGGCATCTTTTATTCCTTGTTCACTGGTTGATAGTGAGCCTATGGTAATAGTTGCTACATTTTTGATGTGATAATGTATCGCTGGTATACAGAAATGTTCTGAAGACTTCTTCCTACCAGTTTCTAGAAACAAGGCTTCTGTATCCAAAAAAACCCAAAACCCAACCAACCAAACAATAGAAAACCAACAAAAAACTAAGCCATGTTTTAAGCAGTTTCAGCAGAGATCAGGGGCAGTGAGAGCATGTGGACTTGGACTACACCATCAACCCCTGCAGAATGTTAGTCGAGTCAAAATTCGAGTGATGGTGACAAGACTTTTCTGTGTTTACGAGGACTGCTGTCATGCCACATTGGTAATAGGAAGCTATTTCAGGATCATCAGCACTGATGCCTGCCTAATTTCTCACAAGCAAAGCAACATGAGTTAGTCTTTTCAGAATCCAAAACCAATAAAGCTGCTTCTCAGGAGTTAGGATAAGATTCTGAAAACCTTAATTCACATTTTGCTCAAACCGATAAACCAAAACTTAGTCCAAAGGAGCCCAGTAATTTTCAGCCAAAGTTGGGATTCCTTCCATTGTCCGTTACCATGGTTATGGAGTTTGGCAGTGCCAAAAACTCTGTGTTGGTAACTGTCATGAGAATAAAACTACCTTGTATCTGCTGTATCCCCTTGACTGTGAATACTTAATTTGTTACTAAAAATGGGTTGTTAGTCAAACTTCTCAAATAGAGTGAGAAATTTTTTCCAAGGGCTGAACACCTGATCACAGGTGAATCCATTGAATAATACAGTAAGTAAAAGTCAATTAGGTCCCAAACAAAAATTAGAAATGTTTCTAGACTTCTAATCCATGAAGTCCCACAAAGTGTCTGATTTATCAAAGACAAGCATTGCACAGAGTGTGTGTAGGGGATACATTCAGGGGAAGTCTGCTGGCCTGCAGGTGCCTTTTGGTGGTTCTAACCTGTGTTTTGAAGTGGACTAATACAGTGAGATGTCCCTGCACTTGGAGAGCTTTCATACACTTTTTTGGCAAAAGTTGTATGTATATCTGTGTCTAGTGGATTACAGATTATGCAAGAATTTTCTGTTTGGTATTTGAAGGAAGGGTCACTGGCTGGTCACTGGTCAGTGCCCATTCATGCAAACAAGTTTGGTTGACAGCAGTCATTATGGAAGCAATTCAAGGTATTTGTTTGTACACTGAGAGCCCTTGTCGTTGTTCCAGTCTGATAGTGGGATAACCTTCAGTATGTGCAGTATGCATTGGTGATTTGTTACATGTATGTACATATGTATTATCTTGGGAAGGATTGTGGTTTGACTGTATTTCCATTCTTCAGTGAATGGTATGCAAAGAGTTGCTGTATACGCGATGTTCCCAGTGTGTGAGAAACAGAGGGAATAACTGGAAAAGGAAAGATAGGTTTTAACTTGAAATTATGTGTTATATCTTGTCATCATTTTTCATTCCAGTCTCCTAAATCGGCTTTTATTAGTGCTGCAAAAAAGGCAAGATTGAAGTCCAATCCTGTCAAAGTGCGCTTCTCAGAAGAAGTAATTATCAATGGCCAGGTGTCGGTGAGTATTCAACTATTTAACCTCAGGGAGGACTGAGCATTTCATCCAAAGGTATGCCTTAAGGCTGGAAAGTGAGGAAATTATATGGTAGGAACAGTGGTGATATGCTTGCAAAGGGAATGGGTTTTCTATTTCTGAAGTTTTCAAAAGGTCTGTTTTTAAAGTCCATTGGGACCATGATATTGTGAAAAATTTGTCCCTTAAAATTAAAATGCTAGTTAATGTATTCTGTGGTGATAGCACATATATGTCTGTCTTTATAGTCTTGATAATGCTTGCTTCTTTGTTGGGTTTTACTTCAGAGAGATTTTGTAGTAGGAAAACCCGTAAGCTCAAGAGAAGTAGCATGTCAGGAAAACAGATTAACATTACCTAACAGACCTCTTTAAAATTTGTTTTATCTACTTCAACTTGCTGTTTCCAGCCCTCAGGCAAAGTCAGCCTCCCTTCGAGAGGCACTAAACTCCTCCTTAAATATGAACTCCTGGCTCATTTTCATAATTTGCCAGAACATCGTTCTACACTGATGTCTTTATCCAAATCTCTTCCAAACATAAATTGATACTGCATTTTGCCAAAAGCAATTTCTACCTAAAAAAAAACAAACAACAAACCAACCAAAAAACCCCCACAAACAAAACAAAGCTTTCTTTCCCTTCCTTTTTCCTGTTTATTTTACTGTCCTTGTTATGAATCATCACAATTAAGTAGCAATATTTTATGTTACTCTTCTTAAATGATGACAGACATTAGCATTTAATATCCAGCTATAAAGAGAACATAAAACCTCTTGACTGTAATTCTTACTAATGAATCTGCAGTTCTGGTTTTGTAGACTCAAGGCACTAAATAGCTCACTATATTCAGGGAAACAGTAATCTATTTTTCTGTTTTATTGAAAATGTTTCAGCTTTAGAGGTAGCATTTATTGTCAGAGTGATAGTATTTAGGGAAAGAAAATACTCCAAGCCAGACATAAAATGTATGTGAATGGTTATATTTTCCAAGAAAGAGAGCTCTAGAGTGCAGCTGTAATGAGCATGGCTAGACACTTGCAGGACATTGCTAGTTCTGCTTTCAATTTGAGCCAATACACTCCTTTTCAGTTGTCACCTTTCCATCTGAATTATGTTTTTCTTTATGGAACAACATTTAGATTTCTCTTGTTATATGCTGTAATCTGATTCACTAATTTGCTTGGCAGGAAACAGTTAAGGACAATTCACTTCTTTTCATGCCAAATGTTCTGAAGGTGTATCTTGAAAATGGACAAACCAAATCTTTCCGGTTTGACTGCAGCACTTCAATAAAGGTAGGCTGGATATACCTTGGTATGCAATGCCAACAATGCCAGTTAACTCTTTTTAAGACCTTTGGTAATTATAATTTACTTAGAACACATTAAGAACAAAATTACTGGTGTGTTCAGTTGGGGCTGGACTCATAGTTCAGAAATAATGAGGTTTGGTCCATTTTTCTGCTGCTAAAAGCATATTGTATTGTCAATGAAGAAGCTGTGGAAGTGATAATTTTAATGTACCTGGCGGCAATAAAAATTGTGTGGTACTATTATTTTGATACGCTTCCAAATACTAGCGTGATTTGTCAGCAAAAGTCAGGAGATAAGATTAAGATGTTGGTTCCTAATTGAATATCATCTAGATTGTCATCCAGTGAATTTGGGATGGGATATTGTAGGGTTATGATGGTGATGAATTGCTCATCTCAGTGCAATGCCCTCTATGCTTCCCATAATACATTTCACATACAAAAAAAAAAAAAAAAAAGGAGGTGGAGCCCTGGCACACAACTGAGGCTGCTGGGGGTGTCTGTGTCATTGTTCCACATACATTCCTAAACCAGAGATGTCGTCAGTGTCTGTGAGTGCCTTGGAGCAGCGTAGCAAGCACCACAAGTAGTACTGTTGGGCATCCTGCTAGTCTCTCAAGCATTTTTGTTTGGGTGAGCTAGTTTTAACAGCTTGGTTACCAGGTCTAGTTCACCACATGGTAGTGAATGTGCTTGGGACACTGAGACAAGAGAGATGCATGAGTGGGAATGATTAATGAAGGCTGGGAATGCAATTTTCAGCTGCATTGCCAGCTTCTTCTGGTTTTAAGGGACTGTAAAGCTATGCATATTTGAAGAAAGGCTGCTTTTATGCTCACTATGATTCTGCAGTATGCTCAATCAGTTAGAACAGCAGAGTGATTTACTAAGGTAAACAAGAGGAAATTTACTCCAGTCTGAAGGCAAAGCAGATACTGAAGTTATACTAAAAAAAAGACTGCAATATCTGTTTATAGTTCATATATATACCTTAGGCATAAGTTGAGTGCAGGTAATAGATACAAGCCTCCACTCTACAGCTATAGGATACTGAATTCCTTCAATCCATTTGAGAATTTGCTTCGATGAAGAAATAGCAGACATGCTTCATATAGACAGTGAGGTCTCCATACCCTTCTCAGGCCCACAAACACACTTTCCAGTATTTTCTTCTATGAGCATGGAAACAACCAACCTGTTCTAGGATATTTTGTCTCTGAAGACCAGTCTTTTTCTGTCACATTACATTAGTTTTCAGTAGTTTTGTCATGGGTGTGTCATGTACTGTAAGACCATATATCTAATCTCAGGCCATTTGCAAAGATACCTATGAGGGCTCAGTGACCTAGCTGTATTGATGTTGTAAGCCTGCTTTGACCTTAGTCATTCTGACTTCTTGTAGGAATAACCTCCTTTGTATCTAATTCAGACAATTACATATTCTGTAGTCTGCACAGCTATATATTACATATTCTTGCATGTACGTGTGCGTATATGCCACACTGTGGACAGGTGGGTGTGGATTGCTGCTTCATTTCTTAATCAGAGGTGAAGTAGATGTGCCCCTGTTTAGTCAAGACAAGTGCAGGGTTTCTCCACCCCTAGCGGTCCAGCAACTCACCACTCAACAATGAGGGTGCAGTCAGTGCCTTACCTGCAGTCCGCGCTTTCCTTATTGCTGGGAGGTAGCACCTGAGCTGACTCATCGGATAAGAAGATACACTAGCAAAAAATTTGGTTAAGTAATTCAGTACCTATGTGCCTTAGCATCATATTTTAAAAGGTCCAAGACAGCTAGTGGAAAAGAGTGCTATTATTACCCCCTCTTAAAACATTATATTATGTCTCCATGTTACTGTTATGCTCCTTATCTTTGAGCATAGTTTATGAGTATAAATAAAAGTAGATTTAATGTATAAGCAGTAGATTCCCCATTATTCAGAACAGTATAATATTAACCTCTATTATTTAGAGTGGTTGCTTGCAATCCATTAATACTTTCTCAAATTCTTTACATTATACAGAGTTGTCCCCGTCCTTCTACATACATTTTTCATCCTTCCACCAGTTTGGTGTTGATTTTCCATAAACACGCTGTAATTGGTCAATTAATCTTTCTAAATTATGTTAAAACACTTGGATTACAATTCATCATGATCTCCTTAGTATGTCCTATCCATCTGGATACTTACGTATATCTAACAATCTTTTGGATGGATAGAAATGTTTTAATCTTTTCACCAACATAATGTGAAACAATTTTTAAATGATGGGTTACTATATATTTCTTTTTCCTAGTATATTCACTATAGCAAAAAAACATACCTTGCCAGATGATATTAATACTCTGCATATATTCGCAAAGCATTATATGAAAGTAAAAAAAAAATTGTTAAATGGTTTTGTGAGGTTTGTTCAGATGTTATTTCAGAAACAACTGTTCTCAAATTCATCATCCTGAGACATAATCCAATGTGAAAAAAAATCATTAAAATTCTCTAAAAATGAGGTTTAAACTGTGAACTAACATGGTCCCTGAAGTTAGAGCTATTGTTCTGCATTTCTATCAGCATTTAAAACTCAAGAAGTGGAGTTCAAAGCAAAACCCCTCGCTGTAAGAACAAATAAAGGCCTTTTTTGTTGTTGTTCTTGAATATATCAGTTTGGTTTGTACACCTTGGTGGCCTTGCCCCAACAGTAAGTAAATAGTGTCAAGGCCATCTCTCCGTTGCTGATGGAGAGGCTTTATTTCCAGGGAGACAGAGAGAGATGATTTAAGGACCACAAAAGTTTAATAATGCAGAGAAAGTAGTCCATGCACAGCAATCCCATGTATGTATTTTTCACATGCATATCCAATACCAAATCAGGGATGTCTGAATATGAAGACGCTAATTTTTCACTGAGTGAACATGTGTGATGTCCTGTGTGCTCAAGCAGAACAGGCACTAAACACAACCATCCTCCCATTTAATATCTGGGCTTCCACTCTGTGCTGGATACATGTAGGGTGTTTGGCAGTGAAGAACCGGGTTCCAAGCACTTCATGAATTTAAGCACATTTTGTATATCTTTTGTTAACTAGGATGTCATCTTAACACTCCAAGAAAAGCTTTCCATCAAGTGTATTGAACACTTTTCCCTGATGCTGGAGCAGAGAGTTGAAGGATCTGGAACGAAACTCCTTTTGCTACATGAACAGGAGACTCTAACTCAGGTTTGTGTAATGATATGTGAAAACAGATATTCATGAGATGGGTTAGCTAGTAAATTATCCATCTTTTTCATTACTGAAGTGAGTTAACTGCAAGACTTGTAGTTCGATACAGTCTATCGAATAGCAACGGTATTTAGATGTGGTTGTAAGAATCAGGTTCTCACAGAAAACAATTATTTATCTATTATAGAGGCATTATATTTCATTGCTTCATTGGTCCATTGAAGTCTTAAAAAGTTTATTAAAGATCAGACTGAAAGCTAGAAATTATTTATCAAGCCTTTTTTGTATCATATGTGACTCAGCTATTAAAAGTTTTCAACAGCTGGAAAATCCATGGTAACAATTCTGAGAACCACAGTCTGCCCAAATTCCTTTAAAAACCTTATTTTGATTTTTGGTTCCTATCTGATTATACAGATCTGTATCTGGGTGACAGGGAATAATAATTTTTCTGATGAAGCCAAGTTTGGCTTGTTTACGCAACTATACATTATATCACTTCAGTGACGATGAATTGTGAGTGCTTTCTTCCTTAGATCAAGGAGGTGTGACTAGAGGTAAAGTTGCTTCACAGTTCCTAGCAGAGGACCCTGATTTAACTGCTTATTTTACAAAACTGTTTAGCCTGAAATTTTCCATGATATTTCTGTTCTTCAGGAGAAGAGTAATATTTTTTAAATTTCACCTAAATTTAGGGGGAAAAAAAAAGAGAGAGAGAAAGAGATTCTTAGATGAGATGAGGAAAAAATACTTAATTTAAATGCCAGAATTCCTTTGATCATCTATTTAGAGTCTGTATAATGATATGAAGAAGCTTAGTTTACCAGCTAACAGTCTTTCTAGCATTTTCTAACCTTTAAGCACTTGACTTTGCCATGTTAACATTCTTTTCTTGTATAAGATATCCACTGAATGCACAGTATCCAGATGTACTCTATACTGGGTCTCCTGGCTTAGCTGTCTCTCTTTGAAGTAATTGGTAAATTCTCATTGAAATCAGAAGTATCAGAATAAACCAACACAGTGAGCTTTCAAAAATCCCATCCAGAGATTTTATTAATACATACAGAGTATGCCTAGATATTTAGGAATGAGGTCAGAGACAATGTGAGATAAACATACTTTTTGAAAATATTAGGGCAAGACAGAAACTTCATTGGAAACTCTTAGCGTAGGTTTTTTCAATTAAAGATGTTGATTACAAAGCACACTAACCGTATTAGCCTAATTGAATAAATTACTGTAATTCTGAGGGTGTCTTCTTTGAAATTCCTATAAAATCAGCAATACTTTAGTTTGTCATTGTAATGTTGCTGCTGACCCTAACTTATTAATGTTTATAAATATGTAAAGGGTGAGTGTCATGAGGATGGAGCCAGGCTCTTCTCAGTGACATCCAATGATAGGACAAGGGGCAATGGGTGTAAGCTGGAACATAGGAGGTTCCACATAAATGTGAGGAAGAATTTCTTCACAGTGAGGGTAACAGAGCACTGGAACAGGCTGCCCAGAGAGGTTGTGGAGTCTCCTTCTCTGGAGACATTCAAAACCCACCTGGACATGTTCCTGTGTGACCTGATCTAGGTATTCCTGCTCTGGCAGGGGGATTGGACTAGATGATCTTTTGAGGTCCCTTCCAATCCCTGACATTCTGTGATTCTGTGATAATGTTGCTGCTGATCATAACTTATAATGGTGGTGGTGGATTGTTACCCTTTCATCAAATTATTCATTAGCTAAGTGGTGGTCCCCTGTGAATATTCCCAGATTACAGTGTTACATGCTTAATGAAGTTTTGCTGACCAAGATGCAAAGCTGTCTTTTTCATTTTTTTAATGTATTGGGAGAGATTTGTCTTTGTCAGAAGTCTTGGGGTAGATCTCTTAATCCAGAGCAACCCAGGAAAAAGACCTAACTTCTCATAAACTGTCTAACGGATTAAAACAAGCAGGAGAATTTGAGAATAATAGGTGCCAAGCTGTGCTTCACCTGTGTTCTTCATCAGTCTAAGAAATAAAATAAGATCTCTCCCTAAAAAAATTCTAGCCCTTCTCGTCTATAAGTATTTTGGTCCTGCTGAAGCACAACTCAGTTTGTATTTCACTTGGGTGGTTTTCATTAAAATCTGTTTTCTCTGTCCTTTCACTCTGGTTTTGAATGAGTGAATTCTGTTGCTTTGAGGATGAGTTATATTGGGCAGTCATGCCTATGTGAGTCTAAAAGTCTTTCCAGAAGATTATATATGTGATGTTCTTATTAAGAACTTAATAAGGAGCCTGTGGCAAAGTTCTTTGTTGGGTAGAATTATTTTTCTTGCTGCCATGTGCCTCTGGAGCAGGGTCACATTGCTTGAGACTACAGACTGCATTGCTCAACCAGTATTGCCAAGCTCTAATATGATTATTGCCCTGTCCTAGGTGACCCAGAGGCCAAGTTCACATAAGATGAGATGCCTTTTCAGGATTAGCTTTGTCCCAAAGGATCCCATTGATCTTTTAAGAAGAGATCCAGTTGCTTTTGAATATCTCTACGTACAGGTAAGCGAAAGCACGGCCATTGTTAGTGTAAAGGAGAATAAAAAGATAGTTGCACTCAGTGTATATATAGATTCATATCTTCACATAGAAAAGCATGGCGGCAGTAAATCCTGGGGTTTATTTCTGCTACATAAAGCCAATGAATGCACTTGGGGAATGTGCAAATCTTTATCATCTGCAAAGTCCCCTTCCTTCATAAGTCTCTCCAAATAGTAATGCTTTGATATCTTTCCAAAATATATTTGGCTTTAGAAAATAGTGAAGCTGAAGTAATTGCTAATACTTATTTCTGGTACTGTAATATCAGATAGGAATTATGTCTGGAAAGGAACTTCCAGTAAAATGGATGAGAAAACTGACCTACAAGCAATGTGGTTCTCCTGGGTATCTTACCAGGTAGAATCCTGCTATCCCAAGTCCAGATAAACTGATACCCTCCCAGCACTCTTTGTGAAAGAGGACTACTTTTCTCCCCAAGAAGGATGAAGAGAGCTTAGGTCAAAATGCCCATGTCTTCTGCTCTTTGGCAGAAGTACTTGTGTTCTTCAGAAGTGCCCATATCCTGGTGAGCATCTGACACCTCTGAGAGCAACAGTCTTACTTTCAGCATGGTCCTGCTTCTGAGTTCAGGGTTACTCTTTATGTAATGTTAATTTAAACAGAACAAAACCAAAAAAGAATGCAATTTATTTTTACGGCAAGATTTTTGAACTTGATGCTCCCTCTACTGGTTCTTTGGCAGAGCTGTAACGACGTGGTTCAGGAAAGGTTTGGACCAGAACTGAAATATGACATTGCCCTGCGGTTGGCTGCATTACAAATGTATATTGCAACTGTGACCACCAAGCAAACTCAGAAAATCTCCCTCAAATATATAGAGTAAGTTGAGAATTCAGTGTGTTCTTTAAAAGTGAAACATTAGGTGTAGCTCATAGATTCTATTAGGTTCGTTCTTTGTGGCTGAAATTGATTCAGGTGTGTTAAGAGCTCTAAGTATGGACCTTTTGGTCCTTTTACCTTTTGGTCATATGTTTAGGCACATGAAATAGCCTTTAAATGTAAATAAGATTAACTCGCTTTCAACGATTCAATGGTCAGATATAAATTTATATGGCCTGAATCCTAAGGTTTTGTTAGAGATTATTATGGAAAGATTCAGATGATTTCTTGGTTCAGAAGACTGTAGGGTTTTAGATTCCATTTGTAAGATTTCTTAATTAGAGAAGTTTCTCTGTAGACACCTGTTTTATATTAGACAACATATATATGGAACTACAAAGAAAAAGAATATTTCCAAAATGCAACTGTGTGTATATCTGCTTGGACAAACAAACAAACAAACAAACAAAAACATGCACACACAAAAATAAACAAACTCCAAAATTTTTGTTGTTGTTGCTTAGTTTACTTGCAGAATGGAAATAATAACTTGCACACTCAATCTGTAGTTTATCCGTCTTACTGAAGATCATGTTCTATCGTATCCTGTTAATGAATCAGCAGAAATAATTACTTACAAGTGAAGAGTCAGTCTTCTATCAAAGGGGTGCCTCAAGCAGAAAAGAAAATTCGGTAAAAGGAAGGGGACTGGTTGTTTTTGAGGGGGGAGGGGGAAACTACAAAATATAAGTGATAAAGACAATGACTGGCTGGTCTGCATGTTCTAAAAAATGCCTAGAAAACAAAATTTGACATTAAATTGTTAAATTTTCTGCAATTTTAATTCTCAAATGGTATTTGCCTATGTAATTAAGTGGTGTTTAACAATACAGCATAGATTTTAAACATAGAAACTTAAAACTTCCTTTTCTGAATGGCATGATGGAAGAGATAGAAGGGATACAAGAGAAATTAAATATGTTTTAAAGCATCTTTTTTGTAAGTAATACATAGTTTGAATATAGAAAATAATGTGTTATTGCAAAACTCTGGACTTGATCAACTCTTCTTCTGTTTTCAGGTGTTCATTCATTTGGCATTGTAGTCACCAGTCTTTAGATAAACAATCAGCACAGGAATGTGAAATTAAATATATGCCTTTTATTGCAGAAAAGAATGGGGATTAGAGACTTTTCTTCCATCTGCTGTGCTGCAAAGCATGAAAGAAAAGAACATAAAGAAAGCACTTTCACACCTTGTCAAAGCAAATCAAAACCTAGTTCCTCCGGGTAAAAAGGTATTACATTTGCATCTTAATGCAAAATATGTTTTAAAGAACAGAAAGTGTGGTGTGCATGGGAAACATTTAAAGTTAATCCTTTGGAGAAACACCTAGCCATTATATTTTCAGAGATTTAACTTTTGGTGCTCAGTGCAACATAGCCAAGAACAATTAAAAATAATTAATTATACCCCAATTAAACTATTTTCTTAGCTTGAAAATGCCAGAAAACTGGTTATTAATACTTCATGTATGATAAAGATGCATATTTTTGAATTCATTTTGTGCTTCCTATTAATGGCAGATTTGTTATGAAAGTTATTTTTCTCTCTCTCATGCTCTCATCTGAACCACATTAACCATTGGGCTTGACATAAATGCTGTTTTTCAGGATTGTTTTCCGTTGTGTTGTAGATAGAGACTTTTTGCTGACCAAGATCTAACTGGATACATGATGGTCCTTACAGTAAATGACCATCCTTGCTGTTTTAAAATGCTTTTCATAGCACTAAGCTTTCGCTTCAGCTTGAAAAAACATGTAGAAGACAATGTCTCTGACAATTGTCTTTGTTACATGCATGCAGCTGAGACTGGTTTTAGACACCATAATGAGGTTTCTTTATGCAAGTCATCTAGTCTCTGTAGTCAATGGAAAGAAACAAGCACTTCTAGAGAGCGATTCATCCCATCCCACATTAGGAACCAAAAATAGGTCAATGACTTGTGTCCTAGAAATGCCTATTTCTCTCCATGGACTATAAAAAGAACCTGAGAGTGACTACTTGAGACATAAAAAGAGTTGAATCCTGCTTTCATGACACACTCTTTCTGAACAGAAAAACCTCAAAACACCTGGTGCCTGAGCTAGGGTTCATTCTGATCAGCTGAAGTCCCACTTGGAGGTTTCAGATCACGTCATGACTGTGAACGTAGCGCTATGTGTTTGATCTGTGATGCTCGGGAAGAAAGGTTACCTTTTTGACTGAAGCACTCCACATCTCATATACTGCTGAAGCTAAAGCTAAATAGGGCCAAATTGCTTATTGTTTATCCTGGTAGTGTACATTGGAGTTTATTTTGGAAGCCGTCGCTGCTGCAGACCTTGCAGGTGATGACAGTGACATAGAGTATCGGTTCTTGGTGAGAAGACGGGTTGCAACAGTCCCTTACTGTAGCAAGCAGACACTGTTGGTTTTGCTTCAATCTTTTTCATTTGAGCTTTAAAAATATTTTGTGTGCCCACGTGACTTTTTAGTGGGTAGGTCTCAGAAACAAAACACCTAAGCTCATCATCACCCTCTGTCACACTTGTAGGTACTAAGGCAGGAACAGATTTTTTTCTGGGGTCTTCTCTTCCTCCACATGAAGGGAAGCCTGTCATTCTCAGGATGTTCCCATTTTTTACAGCCCGGGTGTATTTCTACACCAACTGAACACCTGGTGAAGGGCAAGGGAAAGAATTAACACTAGTTGCTCTGCTTCAGATACACTTCCCCCTTGGTGTCTAGAAAAAAATTAGGATAGGAGGTCTTAAAATGCTGTTCAAGACCAAATAAGGTTTTGAATTAGAAATCTAGTGGCTGAAATGAGATGAGCTTGTTTTATCTTATCTTTTTACAAGTCTAGATAAAAGGATTTACACCAGGGAGGTGTAAGGTTTGGGTCCAGACTGTTTGGGTGAAATGAACTGTTTCTTGTTTCCATTCAGTCTCATACATAAAATATTTCCAAGCTGTTTATTTTTTAAGCAGGTAGTTTAAACTCAGAGGAGAAAAAAGGAGATAAATTATGAAATGTATTGCATCATATGATCATTTGTATTGATGTACTGTATTTAGCTTTCAGATTTATTCCCCACTAAATACAGTGAAAGGGTTTTATTTCAAAAAATAGGAAATGCAGTAATGAGGTGGAATAATATGCCATATGCCACAAGTACCTAGAAAAATATAATACACATAGCTGACAAAAGCAAAGTATTTGTTCTCTTTCTCTATATAGGTACATAAATGCTTAAGAACTGACGGTGATTATGAATGGAAATCTGCTGTCTAGCCTTCAAATCCCTCAATGAACAGATGTTTAATCTGAGTAGTTCAACATTTTCCCTTCATCAGAGCATTTATAATGTTCTTGCAGTGCTCTGATCTGCTCATATCTGAGTCCTCAGTGCATTTTAACTAAACAAGCAAGATCGTGATTTTAAGAATGAAACTGTTTCTCCTCATCTGAAACTCAAGCATCTAATGATTTAGTTTCGGGCTCTGAAGAGCTGTAATTGCAGTCCATTCTCCTTCGACTACACAAATACATTTTCTTTCTGAATTTGGTTATGTGTTGATTTTCACCACTACCTCTTACCCCTGTTTCTCCTTCCTCAGCTATCTGCTCTGCAAGCCAAGGTGCATTATCTAAAGTTCCTCAGTGATCTACGGTTATATGGAGGGCGTGTTTTCAAGGCAACATTAGTGGTAATATTTCTCTTGAAACAATCTCTCTATTCTCTTGATTTTTTTATCCAAATGCCTTTTTGGAAAAGAGGCACCATGTCATTTTCTTTGGAAGTTTAGATTCTATTCACAGACTTAAAAAATTATTGTTAATTGAACAAAATCACTTTTTTTTCATCTTGTAAATAACATTCCTTTTACAATTTGAATTTTACTGGGGATTTGGAAATAGGTAGCACCTTTTTGGCAAATAGTGCCATCCAATTAATGATAGAATACTAAAATTATTAGTTTGGAAAACTCATAATGACAAAGGTTTTCTTTTAACAGAAGCAGAATCCATCCATCTGTCCGTCCAACTATCCACCTAAAAACTAGAGTATAGTCAAATTCCAGCAGCAGATTCCTTCACTTTTAGTCTTTAATTGTGAACCTAGTATGCTTTTGTATATTGCATCTTCTTAGAAAAACAAAATAATCTTTAATGGAGAAACGACATGCAAATGTAACTCCATGAAAGGCAGTGGCAGTTTCTGTCACTATGCAGTACCTATCATGGGTTTTTGGTTTTACTTTTTTTCTTTCTTCTTCTGATAAAGCAGGGAGAAAAGCGTTCAGAGGTGACTCTGTTAGTAGGGCCGCGATACGGAATCAGTCATGTAATAAACACCAAAACAAACCTGGTGGCTCTCCTGGCAGACTTCAGCCATGTGAACAGGATTGAGATGTTTACAGAAGATGAAAGCAGTGTTAGAGTTGAGCTCCATGTCTTAGATGTAAAAGTAAGTTTGTTGTTGCTTTATATTGATACAACGTTTTAAAATAGTATTTTTGTCTTCATTTGAGTATTTGATCAAGCCATACTGTTCTGAATATTTTCATGCCAATAATATTCTGAGGGTGCAGTTTAGTTCTTTTTCGGTCAGAGCACACATAGAGTACAGCTGGGGAATTTGAGGAGCCCGCAGTGCACCAGACTGGCGCTTTGCAGTACTTGTATTCTATTCTGATTTTTCTCTTGTCTGACCCCAGGCAACTGGCTTTGTTGCCTTTTTTGATTTCCATGATGAGAAGAGGTTATGATGAAATTTGCCCTCTTTTGAAGCTCCTTGAGCCCCTAGAGACTCCTTCTAGTGTAGCAGACAATATTAGTACCTTTAGAGAATAGCCATCTACATCAGACCAGTGTCCTCTGTAATCCAGTGTTTTATCTGAAAAGTTTCCTGAGAGTAACTGCAGAGTGGTTACTAATGGGGTAAACTGTAAAAATGCAACATTTTTTTCTTAGCCCTTCAAATTCTAGTTAAGTGCTGCTTTGCCCTACATAATATGTTCACAGATGTTCTTCATCTCCTATAGTAATTTAATTTCTCTTAAATCCCACTTAACACTTTGTATCTGTGTCATCTAGTGGCAATGAGTGGAGTTTTGTATATTATATTTTCCTGGTTCTTCTTGGTGTGGTTTCTATTTGGTTTTGAAGTGAAAGGCTTCACAGACTGTCTAGAGCATTAATCAGGATAATCAGAGATTGAAGGAAGAGTTCTCATTATACTGGAAACGTAAATATTCTATTAAAATAAATAGAACCTAACAGTTCTTTTTGCTTACCCAGCTACCACAAAAACCATACATGAGGAATATTTTACTTGCTTTTTTTTGCTTTGAATGCTTTAGGTTTATTGACTGGAACTGTTTCCCTGTATCTAAATTAATGAAAAAAACATTGCTGTAAATTAATCTAGGTGCTCTTTGACATCAATTTAAGAGAAATGTACAGGTTGGTGAACATAGCATCTCTTTCACCTTACTGTGCAATGATAACATCTGAGGATCTCTGGCTACTTTACCTGCATTACTGTGCATCTTTCCCATCTGATCGTATGTAAAATGCAGCACTTTATGCCATAGTATTATATATTGCCATGGTATTATGTTGTTTTATATTATAATACTGTCTTATTGCAAACCATGTATATCCTATCTCCTTGCATTATGACACATGTGATCTTAAACCCAGAGAGACTGGCCTAACCTTGAAATTACAAATCTAAGAGGCTCTGGATGGAATTATACAAAAAATTGCCTCTCTGTGGGGTACAAGTAGGGGTTGTCACTGTGTCTTGTGGAGGACATGCAGGCACACACAGGTAGATACTCTCAACTGATATTTTCATCCCTTGGCGTACTCTAAGGTAGCAGGTTCATATATCCTGATTTTGAATCTGTCAATATATGTCAATATCTATGTCAATATTTTCTTAATTAATAAACAGTTTGGGTTTTTTATTTTATTTTTTGTGGGATTTTTTAATGTCTTCTCAAGCATGTATCACTTGGCAGAAGCAGGCAATAAAGTTTAGCTGTCACAGGACAGTTCAGCAGACTAACAGTAGTTCACAGCACTGTTTTCAGCAATCTGAGGTTTCTCTGGAGATCACACATTTCTGTCAATCACTGCAGAAAATTTGAGATGAACAAAGCATTTCAAATGTAAGTTTTTAGTAGTCACTGGAAAGAACACAGATTAATTAGCCTGTTGCAGGTTTAATAATTTATAGTTAACTAGTTGAATGCTTTGAAAGAAGCATGTATTACAGCTCAAACTGCAGCATAAAATGCTTTAAAGAAAAAAGATGCAGAAATTTTTCCATGTTGCTTAAAACTTTTCATACAACATTCTGGGCAGCCAGGGTATTCTGATTTAACATGCTGTAGCATAGGCATTTAAAAAATTGTCAGACCTATTGTGGTTTGGTAGTAAGCTATGATCATCAGTTATGTTTTAGCCACAGCCTCCATCAGAATCAGCTGTCTTTTAACTACTTAGGGGTTGGACAGGTTGAAGAGCTGTCCTTTTTGCATGTAATGTTCCTCCTGAAACAAATGATACAGGTCCCTGCATCTGTCTTGTGACAGTGGGCTCTGCTTTCTAAATTATGATAAATTGTCACAAATGTCCATGTAGCTATGAGTCTCTACAAACTGTGAATGATAAGATGGGTTGTCTACAGTATACTTTCTGTCTATGTATCATGTTAAAGGCTTCATTTTTATTTCCTCTCTAGGAATTGTAGAGACTAGCCACCTTAAAATAAATTTGAGAAGAGCAGCTTTTGATGTTAAAAGCTACAGAGACATGAACAAAAGTTTTAGGCAAAAAAAAAATATATATATATATTTTGGCAAAAGAAAAGGGAATTAAAGTATTTTTTACATGTATATATCAGGTTCAGTTCTCACTAGCCTGACAGCCATAGTTTTTCAATGCTCTGAGGTCTGTAATTTTTGTTAGGTCTGACTTTGTTCTAAATGCTTTGAGGTTTTTTTCTTTGCTGATCCCCCTTCTGAGGATCTTTCTTCATTCTCTTTGTCTCTGTTTATCTGGGGGGTTTTTTCATCACTTGTCTTTTCAGTAGTGCCAGGTCACAAGCACTGAAATCTTTTAAGCTGTCATTGTAAATATTCACTGTCACTGTCATGTACTGATAGCCTTAACCTCACAACTGTATTTTCTGAACCTGAACTTTCCCTGACTCTGTTTGCTTCCCATATCTTTCTTCTTTACAGGTGCTTAGGGCACCTCATTTTCTGGGAAGCTGCAGTTTCCCGTTCTACTACAATACTGCAGTGCCTAACATACCAAGTTCTTAGCCCTTGGCAGTTTCAGAGTAACAGTAAACAGTGCTTTGGTGAGGATAATATATCTATGCAAGAACAAGATGGAGCAAGAGTCTTAAAATTGTTTGCTTCATTCAGAAAGAGAGCAAAATCAGTTGTTAAATTGTCCAGTTGGACTTCTACCTTTCTGCAACTCCAGTCTTTTGTAAAGGTTTGATACTGCCTGATATCGGTAGCGAGGAAAATAAATTCTCGTGTACTTTTTAATGTGATGTTTGTGCTGTGATTCCTTTTGCTTCCATGTAGTAGTATTGTCAGCAGGTAAAGAGATTGAGAAGGAACAGCCTTAACCAATACTTGGTTGTATTTTTCTTAGCCTATTACTCTACTGATGGAATCATCAGATGCAATGAATCTTGCTTGCCTAACAGCTGGATACTATAGACTGCTGGTTGACTCAAGGCGCTCAATATTTAACATGGCCAACAAGAAAAATACAGGGAGCCGAGAAACAGGTATTCATTGCACAGTATGTTAACGATGGTCGGATGTATAAAGCAGAAGCCAGCTTCAACTAGTGACCTCCAGATAACTACAAGGCTATGCCAGACGCGATTTGGTTGCTGGCTCAGACGTAGCCCCACAGTATATCAGTTCAGCTTTATAATGTTCAAATATTCAGCTGATGATAGCATTTTAATAGTAAAACAAAACAGGTGATGAATTTCTTTCATACTGTAGTGAAACAGATGCATGCTCCCTGTGACTGTTATTGTTTTATATGCATATATCTTTTGTAGGAATACACATGGTGTTAGAGAAACCAACAGGGGATTCTGTTCTGCGTTACTACTTCTGGAATTGCATTTATGCTGAGGTTTAGTTTTGTTCTAAAATACAAAAGTACTAGTCAAACTTTAGGTCATTAAATCAACTGGTATTTAACTTAGAGCAGAGGTGAGTTTGAAAGTGCTTTTCTGAAGTGTTTGATGGTTTAGCTGTCCTATTCGGAGTGTTTATTGCTCAGCATTAGCAAGTTATTGTTTAAAAATTACATTACTTTGCTTTTTGATTTCACAATGTTGATTTTATTTCACCGTGCTATAGGAACTGAAAATAGAGGGAAGCATAATCTCCTTGCTTCTGAGTGGAATTGTATACCAAAAACTACCACTTTCCTGGCTGAAGGAGATCCAGAGATTCAAATGTCCTTTGCTGATCCAAAACAGAAGACTGTAGATGTTTCTGAAAGTCTGTTATGTCAAAAAGAACACAGACATCTGTACATAGAAAATACATATAATTCAGGTGGATTTGATCAGCATCTGGTGAAGCAAAGTGACCCCACTGAAGCAGAAGAAAGCAGAAATTTTAATCAGCCTTCACTGCTATCACTCTCAGGTTTGGAATCTAGCAAGAAAGCACAGGATTCCCCCAGGGGAGCAAAAGTTTCCTTTATATTTGGAGATCACAACTTGGATGGTATCAATCCGCAGACTCTTGGCTATGAAAGGCTTTTGGATGAAAGTCCAGAAGTACTAGAAAAACAAAGAGCCATTTATATTAGTAATGCAAATGACATTAAAGGCTTGGAGTTGTCACCAGATGCTGAAAGCATTCAGTTTGCTACAAATTCTGTTTACGCAACTATCAATGATGGTAAAATATTTGGAGCTGCGGAAGGGATAGAAGAACCATTGCTGCATGATATTTGTTATGCAGAAAACACAGATGATGCCGAAGATGAAGATGAAGTAAGCTGTGAAGAAGACATTATGGTAGGAGAAATCAATAGGCCTGCTCTTCTCAGCCTTTCTGGTTCTAGTGATGACATTATTGATTTGACTTCACTTCCACCGCCAGAAGGTGACGATAATGAAGATGATTTCCTATTGCATACCTTAAACATGGCCATTGCTGCTCCTCCACCTGGCTTCAGGGACAGTTCAGATGAGGAAGACTCTCAGAATCAAGCAACGCAGCCTAGAGACAACAAGGAGCAAGCCAGTAATCTAGGCAATGATGACATTCCAGTGTCACTTATCGATGCTGTCCCTACTAATACAGAGGGGAAGTGTGAGAAGGGGCTAGATGATGCTGTAGTCTCTACACTTCAAGCACTAGAAGCATTGGCTGCTTCAGAGGAACAGCAGACAAATGACAATTCAGGTTCTTTCGCCATAGTTACATTTATTCATTGAAAATCATTTCATCTCATCCATTTAGCTTTGGAAATACTCCATTTCATGAGGGTTGGTGGTTATTTTTTGTTTTCCCTTTTTTTTTTTTTTTTTTGCCATCATTTTGCATACATCATGTTCCATATATTTTAATGGAACTGCCATTGTGTTATTAAACTACCTGTCCTGGGAACTGTGCAATGAAGTCAGAGTATTCTTACAAAGTATATTTTTGCCTTTAACACATTCCCTTTGCTTGTCACTTATCCAGGTGCCTCAGCTGCTATCATTTAATTGACTCTTATTTTTTGTGGCTTGCAGGTGTAGCTATCCTGCGAGCATATAGCCCTGAGTCATCTTCAGATTCTGGCAATGAAACAAATTCCTCTGAAATGACTGAAAGCTCTGAACTAGCCGCGGCACAGAAACAGTCGGAAAACACTGCACGTATGTTTTTGACCACAAGTGAAGGCTACCAACCCCTTGTGGAAGAGCAGACTGAATTTCCTATTGCTAAGAATCAGGCTGGAGGGCCAGGCATGAAGCCCTCACAGCCTTTGGCTGGTCATCAGGCTGCAGAGCTACAGTCAAAAGTTGTGCCTTCAAAGCAGATTCTTCATTCAGATAACATGGAAATGGAGCCAGAGACCATGGAAACAAAATCTGTCACTGATTATTTTAGCAAATTGCACATGGGATCCTTGGTATATTCTTGCACTAGTAAAAGGAAAAATAAGATGACAGACAGTGAAGTAAAAGCACCCTCTGATGGCAATGCTACTGTGAAAAAGCAGCAGGGAACTAAAAAAGCAGAGACTGATGAAGATCTAAAAGCTAAATTTGGAACTCTTTCAGCAAGAGACAGTCAACGCCTAAGCACTTTTAATGTGGAGAGAACTGCTTTTCGCCAAAGATGGTACGCTGCTGATGATGGGGCAGCAGATAAGCCAAGCCCAGAAACAGTGAATGGGAAGACTTTTCCAAGAGTTCCTGTCCTTGGTAAAACAGAAACTGACTGTAAGGGTGAAGTAGATCCTGAGGTGGATCAGGATGATACCTCGGGGCTTAGCCAAGGTGAAAACTTTCTGTCTGATATGACTCCCGTGTCTTCAGCCAAAGACCTAAACGACGCAGAAGATACAGATTTATCTGCAGATGACCATCCTTCAAAGCTTCCAGAAGCTGAGCAGAGTGTGGCTAGACTTTGTGAATATCACTTGGCTAAGCGCATGTCATCTCTGCAAAGTGAAGGCCATTTCTCACTGCAAAGCTCTCAGTGCTCTTCAGTGGATGCAGGATGCAGCACAGGCAGTAGCACATGTGCTACCCCCGTTGAATCTCCTCTTTGTACCTCTGATGTTAAGCACATTATCTCTGACCCATCAATGAAGGGCATTGCCTATATTCCAGCAGATGAAAGAGCTGCCATTCTTCCAAACCATGGAACGACATACAAGGACCTGCACCAGCAGCCGGAAGCCGTGTGTCACAGAATGACAGTGCCTGTCATGCACTCAGCAATTAATGCTGAACCACTGTTTGGCACTTTGAGAGAAGGATGTCATCGGATCCCCAAGATAAAAGAAACTACAGGTACAGCAGTAATAAAGCGTTTCTTCTGTTTGTTTTTACAGCTACACGTTAACATTGAGAACTAGGTGAGACATTTGCATTATCTTTGCCTGAAACTACATCATCAAGCTGTAGCAGGCAGTGGGATTAGATCTTCAGTACCTCTATTCATTTTGCTTGTACATATTGAGATATTCTTGTGAGCTGCTTACAAAGATAATTTTTTAAAAAAAACCTCTCATTACAGTTAAAAATATTTCGGGGCACACTGATGGAGAGGCCTCTCTTCACTCTTTGCAGGCCTCTCCAGAATCCATAGTCACTTGAGTTCCAGGATGCTTGTTAGATTTTAAGATGATTTCACAATGTATATTAGTGTAGGAGAGAAAAAACTGTGATTCATTTATTATGTATCTTATACGCTATTTTAGCAGATTGTCAAAAACATTCCAGTATGAATAAAAATCTCTAGATTTAAGGATAAGAAAATGTCACTACCTTATTAAGCATGTGTTTACTTCACCAGTTGACAGCAGATGTTTCCTTAAAGAAAAATTTACATATAGAACTATTAACGCATTTTTAAGTTCAAATTTCAAGAGATTTTAGGAACTTACTGTTATTTAAAAAAAAAAAAAAAAGCACATATTTTCAGAGATAGCATTTGAAATTCTTTCAGTTGGGTTTTAAATATTTCTCTTTTCCTGGCTTTCAACCCACATGTAGCAGTAGTGTGTGAATGCATGAAAATCCAAAAGTGGAACAGACTAGGAGCTAGAGTGAGAAAGGTTATTTCTCTGTCAAAAAATCCCACGTAAGCAAATGAAAATTACCATGAGTGCATCTTTCCATACCCTCTCAGGTGTAGTTAAAGAAGGTATTTTAATCTGAAAATATTAATCTAGTTAGTTAACAGAAAACATGCAATCCATATACTGGGGGAGATTTAAGATGTTTTATAGATTTATAGATTTTATAGTTTTATAGATTTTCTATTCCTTTTTTAAAAAATGTCTGCTATAGTGGAATGAACAATTAACTATTCATAAGTTTTTATTTGTTGATAGATTTTAAGAGACATCTTAATGATGTACAAAAGGCACGAGAAACTAGCAATTAATTTTTTTGTGCAATATTTTGAGGAATGAGGACCACTGGGAAATACCAGGAATCCATTTGTCCTGACTGTTAAAGATATTTAAAAGTTCAGTCTCTGAATATTATCAGGATGATGCTTAATTATTCTGTCTGCTCTTCTACTACCCCTAGTGTAGCTTTCACAGAGCCTGAAAAGGGAAGACAAGGAGGCATGCCTACAGCTTTTCCTAGACAGCCTCTAGCTGACTCCATCATGCTATCATCCATGCTATCAGAATCAAAGGTGCCAAGTCAAAATCAAGACTCTTGTGACATTCCCAAAGTAAACCAGGCTTGTAGGGCAACAGTTAGTTTACGGCCATATGACATGATAGGAGGAAGCCTCAGGATGCCACACAACAGGAAAGTGCTGAGACGCAGCAGCAGCATCATTGGAGGATCTGCAGGCATTGAGATGCTGTTTGAAAAGAAGGAAGCCACAGCCAGCTTGAAATGCCTTGACATCACCCGAAGGGACAAATCCAAATCGGAGAGAAGGGTGGAACTCCCCCTGGGCAAAAAGCTGTCAAAAAGTTATTCCCAAAGCTGTGTGTATGTCAGCACTGACAGGAAGGACAGTAGGAGGTGTTCGGGCACAAGCGCCAGTCAGAAGGACTCTAAGCAGTGTCGAACTTTGCCCTTGTGGAAGCTGGACACCAGCGCCTGGAGGTGTCGTGGCCCCTTTAGCTATTGTTTCCTAAGCAGAGGAAATGATGACAATGATGATGAAGATGATCGAGACAGCCATCAGCTCTCATGTCTCTTTGAACCACAGATCCTGTGTGAGCTCGCAGAACCAGTTGGTCAGCCTTTTTCCAGTGCAAACGAGCAGAAAGTCTTGGAGGCCCTGAAAGCTGCTGAGTCCCCACAAGATGAGGCAGTCAACACGCATGGGAAGAGCAGTGCTGACATCCAAGGTGGCCAAATTGATATTAATCTCAATGATGTGGCCTTCAATGCACGAATCGCGCAAATAAATGTGATGAAAGAGAAGGTGTATGCAATGCCTGATGGATTTATTGCAGCACAAAAGGATGCCAATGAGCTACTCTCACTGGTCCGAGCAAGTATGGGCAAGAGAGAAGATTTACATCCAGAAACATATGACCTTAAACTTTCTAAGTACAAACAACTGTTATCTATGGAATCAAGACAGTTGGGAAGTGCCTGCAGGAAAATGGCCATGGCTGATAAAAGCCCTGAGGAAATGCTTTTAGCTATGACTTCCAGCTTTCAAGTACTCTGTTGCTTAACAGAGGCCTGCATGCGATTAGTTAAAGTCATGAACTCTGAAACACAGCAGCAGGAAATTATAGCTAAGATAGATGAGGTTGTAATGAACTACATTTGTCTTCTGAAGGCTGCAGAAGCAGTGTCTGGCAAGACCTCCAGTGATCCTAGCATTAAACTCTTGGCTCGACATTCAACTACCATGGCCGCTATTGTAAGCACACTAACACGTTCTCTTAAAATGCTTTTAAACAAATAAAATACAAAAGTCACTTCATAATCTACCTTTGCAAAGCCATACATAAAAACTTTTTATTTACTGTATGTGTATGAACTAATGTAACAAACTCAGCTTTCTCTGTATATTTTGTTATTTTGTATAAAATAGGTATGAGATTTAAAAAAAAAAAAAGGTTAAAATACTGAACACTGACAAAAGTAATGACCAGATCTGTCCTGTTTATATGAAAACAAAAGCCAAAAAACCCCTCTCCCCAAGACCAGTAAAACAAACAGAAAAAAATCCCATATAGGAGCAAACTGATGTTTGGCTATTTTTCATATAGTCAAATTTATGGTTGTATGAAGTGAACTTTTAAAGCCTGTTATGTCAGTGAAGTTGTTTTCTGTTTCATCCAAGTTTTCGCTTGGAGAATGCTCCATGTTTAGAAATGAGAAATTAAATCATAATGTATATAACACAATATTTAATGTTTTAAAATTATAATTTTTAAGCATTGAAAATAGCAAAAAGACATTTAAAATCCAAGAGACTATTATAACTTACTAGAGATTATATATATAATAAATGACTCTTTTGTTCATATGGCCTGAATTACCTGATTCTTCTTTTCTAGGAAATTCTGTACTAAAAAAGACAAAAAAAAAAAGGTATTGAAAATACCAGCTTCAGAGGGTATCTGATCTATTGAACATTAGTGTTGACAATTCAGATAGTGAAGGTAACTGTGGATGACTGAGGACACAGAAATCAGACTGGTGGTGGTGTTCTCTCTGATATGAAAGGCTGATGCCAGGCTGGTCAGACCAGAATGTATAGGGCAGGTCTACACACTCCTTTTCCTGGTAAATGAGAGAGAGGACCATCAGAAAATTCCTGCACTGTTTACTGTTTCATCATATATCTATGGTGCATCTGAACAACACGAACTGCATCTATTTTGTTAAATATTTTATACTTCATATTTTATGATTATGAATGTTTAACTGTAAATAAGTTAGAAATAAAATGAAGTTTTCAGAATACAATAAATATCTCTGAAATATTTCCAGTCAGAGACAGTTCTTCCCTGAGTGATGACAAAGGCAATTTGTGAATAATCCCTCCCATCTGAACCTTTCTGGAAAACACTCTGTAGTCTTGCATTTGAGAGACAGGCAAAGCAAAGGCTCTCAGTTTCACCTGACAAATAGACTTTCACAAGAACATCTGTTAAACTTTTCAGTCACCAAGGAGCAGCAGCCCTTGTGAAAAGTGCAGAATACCATTCTCCAAACTGGTGTGGGAAATTTTCATCTGTCTCTCATGATGTCACATGCAAAGGGTATAACCACTCTGTTTTGAAAACTTATCCATTCAGCTGAAGCACGTGTGAAGCTTCCTCTGCTGCACTAGAAAGACTAAACCAACAAAATTAAATTTTTGCCGTGGAAATACTTTCTTGCATAGAATGATGCACTTCACTATGAAACCAAGACATGCTTTTTCCTCCGGCTGCAGAGAAACATGCCCAAAAACAGTATTAGAAGCTTCATTTGTTGTTCATAGGAGAAAAATCTGATTTCCTAGAACAATGTACTTAGCACATGGACCCACTCTTGAGGGCAGCTCAGAGGTAGGCTGCAGGCTGAATTACTTTGTTGGTGGGTGACAACAGCCTGTCCCATGTGGTGCTTGTGCTCAGTGCTCTCGTTCTAGCAGCCCTCGGAGTGGAGCTGTATGTGCTGCTCTTTTGCTGCAAGTACCAGTGAAATTCTTTCTGTGGTTTTTGAGTATTTTGTACTGGGGAAAAAACAAGCTGAATTATTTTGTTGATACTTTTTCCTTCACTGCTTAGTGAGTTATGTAAAAATACTATCAGTGATTCCGAAATACTAAGTCCCAAAAATAGATTTAGGATTGTCACAACTAAGCATCAACATAGATCATAGGGATGTGGCACTTTCAGAGTTGCTAGTCCAGTCCTTTTCATTCCATCCATTTCATAAATTGATCTAATTTTATTTCAAAGGTAAGTAGATTTGTCCTTACTGTTAAAGAACTTTTCTGGTTGTAATCCCGCTCATTTTGCTCCCTAAAGTTAATTATGTTGTTGGGTTTTTTTTGTGCAATATTCTTTTGTTTAACTGGTGTTTCATTTTCCTCTTCTTTTTTAATGCATTTTCACAGACTCATAGAATAGTTTGGGTTGTAAGGGACCTCTGGAGTTCATCTAGTCCAGCCCCTGCTTAAAGGAGGTCAAATCAGATCAGGTTTCTCAGGACCATTTCAAGTTGAATATTGGACACCTTCAAAGGATGGAGGTCCCACAACCTCTCTGGGCACCTGTTCCAATATTTGACAATATTGGAATCTGAAAAAAAATTTCTTTATGGCTAATCAGAATTTTCCATGTTCCAACAAAATCCATTGTCTTTCATCTTATTACTGTGCACTCTGGAAGAGTCAGGCTCTGTCTTCTCTGATATCCTTCCATCAGGCATCTGTAGGTTGCAATAAAGTCTTCCCTTAGTCTTCTCTTCTCCAGGCTGAATAAAACCAGTTCCTTCAGCCTTTCCTTGTATATTGTGTGCTTCAGCCCCTGACCAGCATGGTGACCGCTCCACTGGACTTGATGGTGTAACTTCATAAACCACCACCATGTTCCTGTCTCAGTTTTGATAAATAGGATCATCTAGCAAAATTCTCTGAATCGCCTCTTAGAAGGCAGCTTCTCTTTCCCCCAGGATTTCAGATATCCCCATCCAGTACGATGTGAATGTCTTCTTTCTAATCTTTCCACACCGAATTATACACAGACTTTTAAATGCTGCCTTAAAGTATAAACAAGAGCCTTTGCATACCATTGCACTGCTAGCACAGTACTAACTATAAACATTGAGCGTTATCACTTCTAGGAGCAGACGCTGTCTGAAAAACATGTTGTCAACTTCAGAAAGTGCAGTCGTAGAAGAGACTGAACTGAAAAGTAAAATCACTGAAAGGAAAAATTGGTTCTGTTTTAGTCAAACCAGAACAGTCATTCTGAAAAAATAATTACATATTCTGAGCCTGTAGAGTTAAGAGTAAAAAGGAATGTGTTACATCTCCTGCTCCACTAAAAAAATATTCCAAATTCTCTTTTTTTTTTAAGTAGTTATCCTGTTGCACTGGGTTTATGTGGACCTTATTACTCAGGTTTGGAGGATGTTTGGTCTTTTTGGTACCTGCACTTGCAACCATCTTCTCTTATTCTCAGCACATTATATTTGACAGATGTTACCTAGAGCTATTTCAGTTTTTAGCAATGGCCAACCAAGTTTTTTCTTTTTCATTTAATCTTCATCAGTGTCTTCTCTCAGGATTACATTTTTGCCTTGTCTGATCAGTGAGTTTTGAATTATATCTTGTCACCTGTATAAGAGATGCCTTTACTGCCTCAGAATAAGGCATGCTCCTGTGTTATCCTTTTGCCATAGTTTTAAAAGTGGAATGGGAGGGCATCAGGAGCTTAGATAGTAGCGTAAAAAGTCACAAAAGCCTCTTCTCATCTGTGAGGCCAAAACCACAAAATGCTAATGCTGTTGAAGTTGGAGTGCTTGCCACCATCCTTGGCACCAGGAGAAGCTTTCATTCTGACACAACCAGAAATGGTTGTTCCAAGACTTGTGCTCAAGGAGGCACTTACCCCTAGTGATAAAATGAAGGCAGGACCTCCCAATCTAAGTGACCAAGGGATTACTGCGTAGACAAAGTCCCTAAATCAGAATTGCTATTCCTTGAAGTATGAGCGCTTTCTCTTGTGGTGGCTGCATCAAGGCAATTTTCACTGGGGAATGAGGCTTAAATTTTTTCCGTTTTCCAAGAAGTAACATTAGATGTATTCCCTCTGGATTTCACTGTCCATTTGGGCAACAGGCTCAAACAAGGACTGGCCAAAGAACTGGAAGCTTCACATCAGTATCATGGAGTTCCATTTCGTCTGAACTGCTTGGAAGGCTTTCCATCATATCTAAAAGTGTTTACTCAAGTGAGGACTTCACCACTCAACTATCCTTTTTAAACTTGTTAACCTGGGGAAGGTGTGCATAGATTTTCTTTCTCTCTTCCAGAATTTGATTAGCCCTTGGCAGAGGGTCACACAGAACTAGACTCATTTATTAGTAGCTAATCTACTAGGCCCTCCCTAACTTTCTCAAAAAGTCTGTCTGAGCTTTGCCAGTGGATCTATCAGGATTGATATATCAATTGATACAGATCAGTTTGTGTCCCACAACATTAATTTCACTCTTTCTTGGACACTCATTCATGTATCTTCAGCACGCATGAGAGTAGTTCAGTAATCAGGCTACCTCTTGGACAATTCCCTGATAGTGAGGTAAAGCATGTTCTCCGGGCCCTGTGTTCCCAGTTTCGATCAAGGTGAGGCAGGATGAAGGATGCCCACTGCAGTGGTGGGGCAGAATTTTCATATCAAGACTTCCTCTTTCTCAAAGTCTCTTTCTCAAAGAGACTTCTGCTGCTACTCTTGTATCTGTTATTGCTGAATGTGGGCTGTTTGGCTCATCTTGGTCTTATAATGCTTTCTCCCGTGCTGCACATGCAGGAAGGCTCACTCTTTTAGCAGTTCTCTTTCTCTTTTGTCAGAGACAGCCTTACAAGTAATGAAAGGGAATGTACATTATTAACTGGGTTAGTCTTTTGGGTTGATGTGTTTGCTGGTCTTCCTTCCCTTCCCTTCAGTTCAGACTGTTCCAAATTACCTGCTCAAACTGAAGCAGCCTCATCCTTTGTTGTAAATTCCTTACCCTTCCTGAAGTCAATTTATCATCTGTCTCATCCTTGATCTTTAAAATTAACAAGATCATTCCCTCCACCAGACAAGTGAGTTACAGGAATTTGAATTTGGTGTTCCATGTTCTCATGGATTCTTCTTCTCCCAAAAAGGTGAAATTCATACCCACGGTTCCTTCTTTGACCTTATTCTTCAAAGACAGACCATCTCTTAAGATGCAGCCATCACTTTTGCTGAAAGTGGTGTCTTAACATCACTGTGATTATTTATGTTTTCCTTCATGTTCCCTTATGCTTCTAAGAAATATGCCTTATTTTGTAGCTTTAATAGCAAAAGGGCTCCCTTTATATTTATAGTCCAGACTTTCTCAGAACATACAGACTGTTTATATGTCTGACAAGTCCAGTGGTTAGATAGATAGATGTTTGGTGTGTCATTATTTGCTATAAAACTTAGGAATTGATACTTCCAACTGAGTTAACAGCTTCTATGAGACTGTTGAGTTACTGAACTGCTATATATCTACCATTCTTTCCCCAGGCACTGTGTCATCTCTGATGAGCTGCCTCAAGAGCTACCACAGCACTTGGTAGAGTCAATCTAGAAGTGCTGTTTGCATGAGGGACATCAGGAACCTCTATTAGATAGTTTATGGCAGGTAATTGTGTAAGTCACACAGTATGAACAAACGTGGATATTAATTTGAGAGTGAAAAAAAGAAAGAAGACATCCTGAGCTCTATTAGCAGGGTTTCCTTCAATGTTTTAGGCAATATCTCTGGCTGAGAAAGAATTAAAACTGTTTATGTCATGCTGTTGTGCCAAAGGTGATTACTACAGCGTGAATACGTCCTCCATAGTTACTGCAAAAGGAAAATCTCTGCAGTCTGGAGCAATAAGATGTAGGTGTACCCTCAGAACATTATTTATAGACCTTACATCCTAAAGAATACTAATTACTGGTAAGTTATGTTTCTTTCTCAAAGGCCAATCTCTTTTCTTCATTCCACCCATGAATTACCACTAAAGGATAATGGGGCAGCAGTCTGTATCAACAAAGATGGAATTAAGCTTATAATAATAAATAGAATTATTGTTGTTTCTTACTAGAAGCAAACAGCCAAAAAGATAGTTGCCTCTAACACAGAATTTGTAACAGAACTGGTAACAACAAATATAAAAAACATTTTTATATCATGATATGATATAGGAGACACTGAGATGTTATACAGTGGTTATTACAGTGTTTTTCAAGTTGCTCTTCAGAGTAAATAGATGTTTTCAAAATCCTTTTTGGCAGTGCATTGCAAGTTTCCTCCATATTGCTTATGCCTTTAAAATGACAGCATGAGTGACAGTAAATGTTATCAACAGCTTTATCTTTGAAAGTGTTCTTTTTCATGTGCTAAACTGTAAGTTTATATGTAGGATAGGTTTAAAAGTGGTGTATTTAGATGTTAACAGTGACAACCTGAAGGCTTCAGTCAGTGCTCCAGGCTTTGTTTTCAGCAGAAGTGTTGAGTTCCTTAATATAAGTAAGGAAGTCTTCCAATGTCCGTGGAAGGATGTGATCTTAGCACGTACTCATGGGAATCCCATTTTCCAGATGTCCAGGATTGTTTTTAGTTTACTTTAATTCTTCTGTTGCCTGTAAAATGTCCAAAGATGCAGCCGAGGATCTAGTCTGTCCCTGAGCTGGCAATGCACAGGTCATGGGTGCCTGAAGAATTTCCTGGTCTGTAGTTTTGCTGAGACTGATCAACCTGTCATCCTCTCTGCAATTTCTGATGCCTTGTGAATGTTCATGGACAGCCCAATGAACTGACAGCCTTCAGAAAGAACATCCCCAGTGTCAAACTTTTCCTAGTACATAAACCCATGCTTACTTCTGCAGCTTTCTGGAGTAATAGCAGAAAACTGCTTGTGCTCCATCTCTTACTTCTAATCCAAAATCAGCATGTTTCAGCGGAAAACCTTAAAGTTTTCCAGCCCCATTGAATATTTATTTTAGGGCTTCTGTCATGGGTGAGTTCCACAAGCAAATAAATTATAGGCACAAATGTGGTACAGCTAATTGTACAGCTGACTTTCTCCTTAATACTGCTGAACTATCACTGCCTGAAGCAGCCAGAGTTTCCTTATACCTTAGTCCAGTTTCAACAAATGTAATGTCTCTGAAACATAGTTGCCTACACAGGACACTACCTGTATTAGACAGTTAAATACAAGCTATTTATCATACTAAATTTTGGCTTTTTATAACTGTGAGGTCAATTTTATTTGATACCTTGCAGATAATTATATTTCATTTTTCTTGGTTTATACTTTTTTTTTCACCAGACCTTGTTATTTCCTATTTTATTCCTTCTTCCCTTCACTTTTTTACACTTGAAAACCATGTCTTAGAAAGAGATGTATTGTGTATGTTTCTCATCTAGGATGCTTCACAAGGATTTGCTTTTAAAAGTAGTTCCCGCCTTCTAAAAAGGAAAATGTTTACTGCAGCATCTTCTCTTTAAATCGCTGAAACATATTAGAATCTTCCTCAAATACATGGAAAAACTCTGAAAGCAAGGCAGCAATGCAGTCCCTGAGGAGTCAGGAAGAATAAGTATTCACTAGAACAAATGAGGGCAGGTCTTCATGCCTACAGCCTTTGTTTGTACGGTGATTCGACTTCTGAAAAAATATGATGCCTGGAAAAAAACCACAACTTTGCCTTGGAAATGCTTCTGTGGAGATTCCTGCCAGCATGCCCTCCAGAAGGAAGCAGTTGCATCTGGTGGAAAGGTTCAGAGACCTCCACCGAAACTCAGAGAATGTTGATAGTAGCCCTGGAGACATGAAGCATTTCTGTGGAGGCAGGCTGCTCAGCATGCATGGCTCTGCTCGTGGCATGAAGGTAAGATTGCAAATCAAATCCTTTTTCACATTTTATAGTTATTTCCAATTCTGCTGTTCTTCATTCTAACTGATTTTCTTCTGCCAGTCTTACAATTTTTTTTTAAAAAAAGAATATTTTTGCATGTGTTTTCTCTCTTCTCTTCCTCTACGAAGGACCCACATAAATGCATAAATTAACTACTGGATGATAAAAAGAAAACTGATTCTACACAAAGGCTTGTCTTGTATGTAAAACAATACATAAGTCAGTAGAGGTTTGGGGTTCCTGTAGCAATTGTAGTGTTTTGAGTAAAAAACGTTAAAAGAAACTTAATTTTGTGTAACAGAGTTACCCACTGGCGACTTATTTAAACACTGTATGAAGATACTGTGCTGTATATATTTTTCTAATTTGCTAATGTTTTGATCTTTATTTTTCCTTCCCTGCTTATTCTGAAATTCAGGAAAATGCACTTTTCTTTGCAAAGCCTGCTGAAAAGGAGTCTCATTTAAAATTGCATTATTCTTACTGAATGTCCTTTTTAGTACTTGGCAAATTAAACATTAATACGTTGGGAGTCTTTTTCCTTGCAGAATAATTTGCACCATTTATATCTCTTATGGCCATAGGACCTTTGGATTGAAAGGCACCACCTTCTCACTGAGTCTAGTTGTGTATTCTCAGTGCAGACAGGCAGCATCAAGACCTGTCTTAAAGGCACTTGGGATTTTGGTGGTCTTTCTTTGTAGAAGGTCATTCCAATCATCACTAAAACAGGTTTAGGGACCTGTTTCTAATTTCTAACCAAAGCCTAGGAAAAAAAGGCTAGTTCTAATGCTATGGTTTTGATTTAAATAGTTCTGTTACTAATGCTTGTCCATCAAATTCCAGGTGAGATCTGACCTATCTTTATATAGTGGTATTATTGCTTGTCTGCCTGTGAAAAATTTCTTGTCTGGCACACCATAAGATCCCATTTGCCTTGCATGCCTGAAGCGCACTAGTGGCTTAGAGTCATTCTGTACCTTACTAGTATGCTCAGTTCTTTCTCCTCAGTCAATTGAAACTGATGAACTCCTAAGCTATGGTGAACCTTTTTTTCTGTCCTCAGGGCAGAATTCATCTTGCTTGACTTTAGTTGTCTCAATGCTGGGTATCAGGTATAAATCACCTAAACACTCTCTACAGTGAACGCATGAAGAGAAAGAGGCATCTCCAGAGGCACATTCAAAGATGGCTGGGATAAATCACCTCGTAGATATGCTTTTTTCTCTCTTCCTGTTGACAATATAGAGAACCTAGACAACCAGCTCAGTCTCAGTTATGAATATAGGGAGAAGAAGATCCACCTTGCATTTGTCTTCACGCTGTGCTGTTTTGAATTTTAATTCACATCAATTAGTATTTGTCAAGGTTGCCTACTCTTCACTTTTGCTAGTGTCATCTGATCATCACCAAATTGATGATACCTCCTATCTTTAAGTCAACAAAGTACCTCGAAAGGTGTGAAGCACATTGTGTCTCCAGAAGAAATGCATGCAACTCAAGTGATGTGCAGCTATTTCCAGTATCTGTTTGAGGTTCTTATTTAGCCAATTAGACTATATATGTCAGCTTTTCTGACTTTTTCCTTGTCTGATTGTTTGCTTTATTCATACTTGCATTTCTTAATGTTTGGCTTACAGAGTTTTAATAGGCTGTGAGAATTTATAGGGAAGTTTTGTCAAAGTTACTGTGACTGGGAAAATTTTTGTGGTCACTTTTCCTCTGTTTCATGCCAAGTAATTCAAAACTTAGTTTCTTTTCTTTGATCTTTCTGATGATTTAGGACTGAACAGTATATGAATTCCATTAAAGGTGCTTAAGAATGAAGCTGCAGCTCAATTTAGCAGTGAACAGTAAGGAACAGTTCCAGAACTAGTAATATTAAAGGGATTTTTTGAGTCACTAGGGCTGAATATCAGTTACTCAAATGTATTTGAGGTTGTTGAATCTCACAAATTTCATTTGCTGGATATTTAGTGGAATATGGTTAGTGAAACGGGAAAATTTAGGATTAATTTAAACAGCTGGAGGTGTTTCTATTAGAAACATTCAAATGTGAGCTAGTCATGCTGGGCTCCCTTCAAACTGGAGAAATAGGCACTACTGGATGCTACTTACATCACTTGAAAGTAGACATGAAAAACAGGTAAGAGGATTCACATCTTGGAAATGCCCATTTCTCTCTGATGAATTATTAAGGAATAACTGGCTCAAATGTTCATGCTTGCCTTTCAGATGCTTGAAGTTGTATGTTCTTCATGCCAGCAAACGAAAGAACTCAGCTGGGAAATTATAAAGGTATTTAAATTTATTGATTCAGATTGTCTATGAAGCTTTCCGTATTTTTCTTTTTTTTTTAACTTCTATCATTATTTTCGTGGTGTTTCCCCTTCCTAATTTTATGTCATGGTATCCCATTAGCCCTTCTGAAAAGCATAATCAAGCCAGTAGAGGATAGCGCGGACGAATAACTGATAATACTCTTCAACTTGGCATAGATTTTATTTTGTCACTGTCATGACTGTACTCATTTGAGTTGGAATACACCAGCCATCTCAGTCTCTGTGAGTGAGCCCCAGCACCATCTGCCAGAGTTTCCTGTACATGTACAACAGTCATAGATTCATAAAATTGTTTTGTTTCAGAAAGACCTTTAAGATCAAGTCAAACCACTAACCTAGCACTGCCATGTCTACCACTAAACAATGTCCTAAAGCACCACCTCTACATGTTTTTAAATACCTCCAGGGATGGTGACTCAGTCACATCCCTGGGCAGCCTGTTCCAATGTTTGACAATCCATTCAGTGAAGAAAATTTTCCTAATATCCAGTGTAAACTTCCCCTGGTACAACTTGAGTCCATTTCCTCTCATCCTATCACTTATTACTTGGGAGAAGATACCAACCCCCGCCTCGCTACAACCTCCTTTCAGGTAGTGATAAGATCTCCCCTGAGCCTTCTTTTCTCCAGGTTAAACAATACCAGTTCCCTCAGCCGCTCCTCATAAGACTTGTTTCTCTAGTCCCTTCACCAGCTTCGTTGCCCTTCTTTGGATATGCTCCAGCACCTCAATGTCCTTCTTGTAGTGAGGGGCCCAAAATTGAATACAGTATTCAAGTTGCAGCCTCACCAGTGTTGAGTACAGGGGGACAATCACTTCCCTAGTCCTGCTGGCCACACTATCTCTGATACAGGTCAGGATGCCATTGGCCTTCTTGGCCACCTGGGCACACTTCTAGCTCATATTCAGCCAGCTGTTGACCAACACCCCCAGGTCCTTTCCACCAGGCAGCTTTCCAGCCACTCTTCCCCAAGCTTGTAATGCTGCATGGGGTTGTTGTGACCCAAGTGCAGGGCCCAAGCACTTAGCCTTGTTGAATCTACATGCCATCAGTGCTAGAGATAAAGCAATGAGCTTTGGTAGCCTGAAAGGGAGTGTTTAGGTTCTGTATAAATCTCAAAATTTTATTTAGCACCAAGCTTAAATAAGAATGATTAACAGCACTTCACAATTGTTGACAGTTTAACAATGGATACTTCTCATTAGTATTTGTACAGAAATTACAGGAATTGTATTTTGCAGAATTTAGAGTAGTCTGGATTCCTAACTACATCTTTTCTTATATTTCTAAATCCAGGATCAAGTAAATTGCAGATAGGTATTAGTGAATAGTACCAGTAATAAACGGTAGAAAAAAGGCAGATGGAGAATGTGAAACATTATTTCAGGAATAATGTCATAGTTTTAAATGGGAAGTCAAAAGACTATTTTCCTTTTCTCAGGCAAATGCCATGCTTTTTCTTAGAACAAATGTTGATAATTTGACAGAGGTTCACAAAACCTTTGTGTAGTTCTTACATTCTCTTTCAAAGGCTGAGGTTTTGTACAAATGAATCTCGTAGTCTCATATGGGCCATTTTATAGGATTGTAACAGCTGTTTGTTTACATTTATTGTTCAGGATTCACATTAATTTCCATGAAACTACTCACGTTGCATATTCACAGCTTTTGTTAAATCTCTTTCTCAGTTCAAAATGGCCAAGTATGGTATCTACCTGAAGGTTAAACTTTTTTAAAAGCTGTGAGTTTGTTGACAAAGGGCAAAGTACATTTCGATGGTTTTAAAATATTCTGCCAGCACTTCAGAAAATAACTACATCAAAAGCAATCCAGACACGTTCACTCTTTACTTTGAATGTGCATCATCAGTGATGTCAGTGGGACACTAGTAAAACAGTTGTTAATTAACTTATGTCCCTTCTTTTGGCGCTGCAGAATAAAAGCACAAAATGTTGTAGGAGCAGCCTGAAGAGCAAATATTAGTTTGTTTGTTTCTTTATTAATAATTTATCTAGAAATGTTAAAGATATTTTAAAGTTATCAACTTCTCCCAACCTGTGGCAACATTTCTAGGACCAGATCCCAGATCAATCTTGCTCCATCCAGATCATTATGATACAAGAGTTACTGTAAGGCTTGCTCCTGTAAACACTTCTTGGCCTAGCACGAGTTCGGTTTTGGCTGGCAGCTGAGAGTGGCAGTGTCCTTTTGAATTATATATTTGCAAACAGAAAAGAGAGAAGCTGCCAACCTAAAATGAAATTAATTCTTTAGAGGTTTTTCATGCTCTCCTGCAAACAGACAATCAGAATATAATGGTGGTTCTCATAGGAAGATCAGAAAGTAAAACAGACCTTAAAAAAACCCAACCCTAAAACCCTTTATTATTATTTTCAAATTTTGAAGAAACCTGTATGGAACAAACATTGAAAAATAGATATTATTTCAACATCCTTAATTTATTAAGACCAGTTCATTTGTGTGTGGGTAATTGTTTTTTTAATTTAAAACAATGGCCACCATTTACCTGTTTAGATTTCCCCATTTGCTCATTTCACTTAGTGAAAAGTGTTGAAGAGTTGGAACTGAGGTTTGTTTTACATCAGGAAAAAACAGAGGCTTTTTGAACTTCTTGTGTTCTCCAAGGGGAAAACTATAGACAGTGCTGTGAGCCATCCTAAAAGCAGCAACACGTCAAACTTCTTTGACAGAGAAAAGAGTAGAACCTTATTCTGTACAGCCATATCTGATTACTACCTCCTTTGTGTATATTTTCTTTCTTCATGTCCTGCTTCATATGCCGTCCTGGTGCCTGTGTATTGAAAAAGAGTTCTGCAGAAATCATGAATACGGAAAAAGGCAATATAAATTTTGCAGGGGAAAGCAAGTTTAATTCTGAAATGTCCTAACTTCTGAGTGCTTGACTCAGGACCTTCCCTGATTTTTTTAAATTTATTTTTCAACGATTTTCTAGAGTTAAAAAACCCCCAACAAATCCCGTTATGTGATGCACTGATATTCACGCAGGTTTTGTACCCGCCTTTCCTGGATAGCTGTTCTGCAACCTCACTCCTTCCATAGCTAGAAACTTCATTTTTATTTCCAGATTAAAATAGTACTCATCTTTGTTGCAACTGGGCCTTTTAAACAGTTGTCTTCCAGCCTTTCATAATATCTCTCCACTTCAGTCAGGTTCCCTCTGTTTTCCTTTAGCTAAATTCAACAAGACTTAACCATTTTGGTATAGGAGATTCTTCAGAATCTACTTAATCAGGCCATTGATAGTCATCTGTCTCTACTGTAAGTACCTCATATGTGCATAATATCATCTCATTTACATTTTTCAGTATCAGCATATCAGTAGCTCCTAATAATTCTGGCATTGATTAGTGCCAGCAGTTAAAGTTATTACCATTATCGGTTGACACTGCACATGTATCCCACTTGTATTACTTCTAGTCCTTAAGGACATCTGATTTTTCCTAAATTTTATCCTAATCTTCCTCTCTAAAAAAAAACCAAACCAAAACCCGAACAAAACAAAAGAGGAAAAAAAACCCAAAATAACACTGCTATAAAAATGTTGTGGAATTCATATTATTCCTGTGTTGAAAGCAATGTTCATAAAAACCAATGGATGTCACAGGAGGTTCTTTCCCAGTCACACGAGGTTGTGACTCAAAATATGTTTACCACAGACTAACAGCTATTATGCCTTCTGAACCCCACAAAGGAAAGCAATATGGGGAGCTCAGCCATAGGGCCTTAGTCCTGCAATATCTGAGATGCAGTCACAGCATCATTCTGGTTGGAAGGTCAAGTTGCTCTGGGACCAGCTGATTTCTGAATATCCCCAAGGATTAATATTTCACAGCCTCTCTGGGCAACCAGATTTTAGTGTCTGAACACCCCAAGGTAAAGTAGGTTTTCTTGTCTCTAATCAGAATTCTCCATGTTCCACCTTGTATCTATTGCCTCTCATCCTGTCATTGGGCACCTTTGAAAAGAGTCTGGCTCCATCATCTATATGACCTCCCAGTTACAGACAGCAGGAATATCCCTCCCAGTCTTCTCTTCTTTGGGCTGAACCAGCCCAATCCACTCACCCTCTCCCATCATGTGTGCTGTCCCTCTAACCATCCTGGTGGCTCTCCGCTGGATACACTCCAGTGTATCAGTGTCTTTCTTGTACTGGGGAGCTCAAAGCTCTGCACAGTACCCCAGAAGGGGTCTCATGAGTGCTGAGCAGAGGAGGAGGAGGGAAACACTTGCCTTGGCTTGCTAATGCAGCCCAAGACGCTATTCATGTTCTACTTGTTGCCTACCAGCACTGCCTTTTCTACAAAGCTGTCTTCAGGTCAGTTTTCCCCTGGCCTGTATGGGTACCTGGGATTATTCCTTCCCAGATGCAGGGATTTGCCTCTCTACAAGACTTCAGTACATAGAAAAAGTAAATCTGTTGCTCTTAGGCCACCTCTGGGTGGGCTATTGTTTCCGAAAGCCCAGTGCTTTCAGGTGTCCTTGTAGAAGGACACGTTAAGCTTCTCATCAACCAACACGCTCAAGTCATCAGTCCTCAGGGCTGCTCTCAATCCATTCTCCAGCCAGCCTGTATTTGTGCTTCGGATTGTCCCAACCCATGTGCAGGACTTTGCATTTGACCTTGTTGAACTTCATGCAGTTTGCAAGGGCCCACTTTTTAAGCCTGTCAAGGTCCCTCTGGATGGCATCACTTCCCTCCAGCATATCAACTGCACCACACAGCTTGGTGTCGTCAGCAAACTTGCTGAGGGCGTACGCAATCCTACTGTCGATGTCACTGACAAAGATGCTAAACAGTATCCGTCCCAGTCCCGACCCTTGAGGCACGCCACTTGTCACTGATCTCCACTTGGACATCGAGCCATTGACCACAACTCTTTGAGTGCAACCATCCAGCCAGTTCCTTATTCACTGAGTGGTCCATCCATCAAGTCCACGTCCCTCCAGTTTAGAGACAAGGATGTCATGTAGGACAGTGTCAAATGCTTTGCACAAGTGCAGGTAGGTGATGTCAGTTGCTCTTCCCTTATCCACCAATGCTGTAACCCCATCATAGAAGGCCACCAAATTCAACAGCCTGGTTAATATTTGTAGCCAGTGTCCATAGTTATGTTCTTTTTAACTTTTTGTACCATTTTCAGTTTTGACTTGGAGGTTTTTATCTGGAAGATCTTATTTAAGACTGGGTCTTAAATTAAGACTGGGCAGAATGTCCAGAAAGTCTCATCAGACTGTAGAAAACATCTTATTATAAGGGACAGTCATCTGTAGCTGTGTGAAGAACAGATGTCTTGCAATTATCTTAAATTCAGTGTGCTGTTAACAACAGGGATGCCAAACAGCTGTGCTAGGTCAATTGAGAAAGTCACATAACTGTAGATGAAAGTTGTCATGAGTGTAATATTGGTAGTATTTTTAAGCTGGGGACATTTCTGTTTCACAAATGGCAAAGAAACAGAACAATGAAACCCACAAACCAAAAACCCATCAAACGTACATGAATAGTTTTCAAGCTATTTCAGTGTTTCAAAGGAAAACAAGAGTGCAGAGTTTAGGCAGTTCTCAAACAATTGGACTTTGCCTGAAATGTATCAAAGCCCAGTTGTGCAAGCAGAGATGGGAAAGGAATGGTGACATAGCTTAGATGATACCTGAAATCTCAAGGACAGAGTTCCCAGAAGAAGTGCAAAAAGACAACTGACATCGTACTGCTGCTGTTGCCTTTCATTCTTAAGAATATCACAGACTAGGAGCCTCAGCAAGTATGCCAGTCCTGGCAAAGCAGAAGTATTGAATACAAAGATGACTTTTTTTCAAGCAGATGAAACACTAGCAAAGCTCGGAGGTGGAGAGAAGCAGACAAAACTAAAAAGTAGAAGTTCAGACTTGAGGATGAGGACTCAGTGCTATTGCAGCCTCTTTGCAGCATTGAATTTTGTGACCCATCCAAGTAGAATAGCCCGTTTTCCAAGCAGGATGGGAAAGAAAGCAACTAGAAATTATTCCAGGATTACATAAAAACTCCTGCCCTTTGTTCATGGAAAGGTCTGAACTAAGGCTAGGGGATGGTTAGGTGCAAGGACATCCAATGTGTTCTGTTTGAAGGGTCCAAGGAATTTCAGGATCTCTGCTGTATTACAGCAGTGTCATCAGCAAGCTTGGGCTGCTGAATGGTGATTCTCAGAGAACAGTATCTTTGAAGAGAGGTAATACGTTCTTTTTGCTTTCTTCTCATTAAAACGTTTCTGATTTCACCAGGAGAAATCAAGTTATTTATAGTAACATCGAGTCTTTTCTTTGATTTTCATAGCCAAAATCTTGGTTTTAGTTCCCTTCTACCTTAAATATCTGACCAAGTGGAATTGGGAAGAGGCTGTGTCTGACAACTCAACGCAGGAAAAATAAAACTCTTTTACAGTCATGCATTTGAGCAAGGAATTAAATGAAATGATAATTTTTTATTTTTGTCTATCGGACAAAAATCAGGTTATATGAATCAGGTAATATGAAAGCTAGATAGCTACTTATGTACAAAGTGTCAGGAAGAACAAATGGTCATTCTGGAATATATCTTAATTTTGAAACAAATATTCACTTCCGTTTCTTCTGTGCAAACACTCAACCAATATTCGATGGCCATATTGACAGCCTGGTATGTTTAGTGGCTTGGTTACATTAGAGTAGTCTTGTCTCAGTCTGCACCTTAAGCTTTTCAATTATTTTCAGAGTCTCAGATAAGCTTTACTAAAGACTTAATACTTTTGTTCATGTGCTCATTAAAAATGGCATAAAAATCAATTCTTCATTAAGGTCTGTTGAACAAGGTCAATGCTGCTAGAGAAATGTAACACGACATCTCTGTCCAGTGTGAACCAAATACTTAATGGGACTATCTACTGCTTGCTAATGTCTCCTTATTAGCAAATGTACAAAAGGAAAATTAATCTTAGTAGAGCCTTATCAGGTTAAACAAGCAAATCAAAAGACTGTTATGGGGCATATTTATCTTTCTTCCAAGAGCTAGAACAATCAACAGAAAAAGTACAGAAATCACTTAAGGAAAATCCTAGAAATAATATTGTGCCTGCAAATTATGAGAGTCATGGGCAGATGTGAACTTTCTCAAAGCTTATAGTTGTTCAGAAACAGATTTTAGCATCTGTTTTGTATCAGCCTAAATGGAGATGAATTGGAAAGCAAATATTTAATATTAGCCTCTGAATCTCACAATAAAATACAAAAGTTTGGTATAGGATTTTTTAACTGAATTTACATTTGAAAATGTGGGATGAACTCGACTCTGCTTATTCATTTTGTTACTTATTCTACTGCCACTTCTGGACCAAAAAAAGCCTCATTCTAAATTTGCGGATGCATCTTTTGGCACAGTGAAAGCCAAGGAGAGCTGGTTGTTGCATCTATTTATTTTCAGACAGAACTCCAGCCACGATGTTTTTGCGTTAACGCTCAGGATGGCATTTATCAGACAAACACTAATCATTCCACCATCACTTTATAGGCAACAGAAAAACAAGGGACAATTCTGCAACAGAATTCTTCTCATCCTAATGAAGATGTCTAAAAGCAGCCAGACTATTTGTGCCCAAGAAATTCTGGATTTTTTCTCCACTGACTCTTAATGGGAGTTGTGTCAGGTGTCAGGGAGGCTAGTGTAGTTACAGAGGTCTAGTTTGTAAATGTGTAAATGTTGATGAGATGAATCCTATCACTAATCACAGTTGGATTCTCGTTTGAGGGAATTTATTTGCATTATAGCCCAGTTTTATTTGAATGGGCACATCTTGATATCTTTGGCTGCAGCCTGGGTTTTGGAGAATTTTCAGATCTAGGAAGAAAGGGAAAAATCTTATATTACATTTAACAGCAGAAATTTTACTGGATGGTTTTAAAAGGAGAGAAAGCATACAAATCAAACAAAAAAAAACAAGACAGCAGGATTTACGTGTAAAGTTTTCTATGTTTTTACAGGCCATCATACAGGTGTTACTTCCTGTATTCAGCTTATCTTGCATATTTGAGGTTAAGTCCTGAAGTTATGCAGACTTAAACATAGCTAGATGCAACCCTTGAATACTTCTACTGACTTCAAGAACTCAGTGTAAACCTCTGATTTCTGTCTCACCTCTTTCAGTTCTCATTTTTCTAGCAGCATTTCAAGTCCTATTTTTAAGTGCTTTGGCATAAGTTCATGAAGCCTATTTCAGTAGAAAATCTATATGTACTCAGCAGCCCATTCTTTTGTATTTTAGTCAGAAGTGGAATCTGTCATTAGTCATTAGCTGTGTTAAACACCTACCAACAGCTTTCCCTCGGTAAGAGACAGTCCAGCATTGTCCTGCTCCACTCACTGCCGATGTGCTCATGGAAACATTTCTTTTCACCCTTGGTAATATCTTGTTCACTGAACCTCATTTGTTGTGAACATCAGCAGCTTCATAACACACCCGTTTGCCTCCACCATGCCCAGCTCTACCATACTTGGTTTCCCTGAATGTTCCTAATTTCTCAATTAGGTGGAGAGTATTTGTGATAGCCCAGATTTTGCAGGTGGATCAGCCTTGCTGCTCTGGTTGGTTCAGTTCTTTAAACTTATCTAAAGGTGGAAAAATATTTCCATCTACACCGTCCCGTGGGCTGCTACTCAGAGTCCTTTTCTTTGGGTGCCCTGCCCCAAGATGAGCTCTCTGACAGGTATGAAACTCAGGTAGCCAAAAGAGAATAAAAGTGATAGTACATTCTCATCCCCAAGGAAAGAAAAAACCCAAGCAAACAAAGAATTTAATTAACTCCCATTTACATGAAAGCACAGAAAAGAATCTTCTTCAGGGTATGCCCTAAAAGTTCAAAATAATAGGAGTAACCATTTTTAAAATGGCATTTGAGAGTGAATTCCAGAGAAAGAAAAAAAATCTCCTTTCTTAACATGTAGAAGCTGAACAACTTTGCTAATATTGACTGGTATTGTGAAAGCAGAGACATGGATGGTAAAAAATCTGGCCCTACATGCATTTCTAGGTCGAGAGCAACACCCTAAAATCTATTTGCAAAGTCCCAGGTAGCCAAGGAAACTGTGGATCCCAGATGTCACCAAGATAGTCACCTAATGGCACCTAATTAGGAGGATGCTGGTTTGCATCAGCTCCCTTGACACATGATTTTGAGGGACACTCAGAATGAGAACAGTCTAGGGACTGTTTGTATACAAGTGTTGAAACCACCTCCTAGCAAAAGCAATTATCCTGATTACTATTGCTACCATCTGTATTTTGTAACCACTGAAGGTCACCAACTGGGAATTGAATTAACAAGAAAACAAAAAACAAAAAACAAATAAATAACCCTGCAAAAAGGAAGATGTTACTCTTGTCATATTCTCTGGTTACTAGTCTGATTAGGCAGGACAGACCTCTCTTAGCAAATTTGTTCCTATCCTATGAGAACATGTACAGAAAGTCATTGTAAGAAGCCAGAGACTTAGGACAGGCATCAATACCACCAGGCCCTGGCTATCTCGTTACTCTCATAAGGTCTTTCTGGTGGTTGATCTGGGAGTAAGAAACAACTGTCCTTTGGAAACACTCAACGTGAAAAATTTTGACCCCAGTGTATCCCTCTGCTGCAGCTGCAGGCAAGTTACTGCCATATCACCAATGTTATTGAAAGTAGGGCATGCATTTTACAGCATCAACAGAAGTAGAAAGTACAGAGCCCAGGCCCCTTGGCTACTCTGCTATTGATTACAGAAGTGCAGGAGTTCACCTTTAATCTCTATCTGCCTTTAAGCCTGTCTCCTGCAATGAATGTACAATGTCAGATCTGGAGTTTGAAAAGCTGCTGAGAATCCTGTTATGTGGTTTTCATAAACTCATTTGGAATTCAAATTTCAATTTATTAACTGGCTTTGAAAAAAGTATTATTCTGCAGAGCATTGTGTGGCAATAATAATTAAGTGACAAATTTCAGGTTAGAAAGTGTAAACATTTTTTCTTGATAACTCTGAGGTAGTACTCACATTTTCTAACAGTGAAAGTGCTTCTTTTCCCACCATCTGACTTGGAAGCAGTTAATGGAATTTGTTTGAAATATTCTGGGTAAAAGCAGACACCGAACTCTGAAAGTGCATCTTTCATAACATAGAGGTAGTCCTGAAACAGGTTCTTTCACAATCTGCCCTCCAGCTTTCTCCAACCAGGTCAAACATTAATGATTTTAAAGCTGCGCAGTGGCATAGAAGGAAAGAGAGGATGTAGGAGCTTGTTAGCCGAGATACTAGGATGGGAAGCCAAAACCTTCAATACTGTTGCTGTCCATTCCTGATTTTGTCTGACTGATTGTATGAGCTTGAATAATACATTTTAACATAGCAAATTAGAAAGCTTTTAAGGATTTAAGGATTGATAAGTAAAGGCTTTTAATAATCCTTTGAAAGAAATTTTCACTTGGTGTGTACACATCCAAACTGAAGTCTCATCAGGGATTCGGCAATGAAGGAAAGCAACGCTAAATAAATAGTTCTACAACCAATCCACATTCAGTTATGCTGGAATAGTTACTCGTTCTAGAAAGACAACCTTTTATTGCAGAAGTACAACATATAAGTGACATAATTTTATTTCTTGAAAATGCCCTTCAAATTCCAAGAAATTCCTATTTGTATAGTGAAAATGAATGTAGGAAAAATACTTTATTATGGAGAGACATTTTAAGCAATGGAAAAGAAAAACGGAAGAATAATTTTCTTCTAGCTGCATTTAATTTCCCACAGAATACTTTGTAGACAAATGACTGAGGCCATAACCTTACTTGTTCAAAACTCTTAAGCAAATTAATCTCTGAATTTATTTAGAAGTACATCAGGTTCTCTCTTACAGTACTGGGCTTTGAAAGTTCACAATAGGTTTCACATGAGAAGCATGAGACTGATCCTGGCAGTCAGTTTATTTGCTTAGGTTGGAACAGGAGCAAGAAGAGAAACACTGTAAATGTTTACTCTGCATAAAATAATTTAATCACATCCATTAAGACTGTGAGACTGAATCAAATCACAGAAGCCTGTAGCGTTGCTGAATTGCTAGTTATTCTCTGCAGAATTATGGGAAAACATTAATGACTAACATTTTATTAATGCTGTTAATTTAAAAATTTTTAAAAAATTAAAGGTCAATAGGAATTACTGCCTGTAACAGCTAGAGGGAAATCAGATTTAAATTGTTTCATGTGATTCATGCCTTTTTCATTAAAGCTCTCAATCTACTGTAAAATCTGTACAGGTATAAAAGCTGTGGGTGATCATTTAATGCATCAGCAGAGCATCTCAGATAGGAATTTATACAGTAAGACCATCTTAGTATGCATTCCCTGAGAGACTGCACTGCCTAAGCCTGGAAAGTGCAGATAATTCAGAAGGTGGCCCCATACCTGGCCAAGAAAGAAGCTTTAGGCAAATCCTTGTCTGTCACTGATTCAACTTTTAGAACTGTCAGCTGCATTATGCTGATTTTTTTCTACTGTTAATATGTCACTCTTAAAGATATTATTTTTAAATAATTCTTTAACTCTGACCTTTGAAAGCACATACCTTCTCCCTCCTGAGATTCCTGGGCTTTTTGTTTTTTCCTTTGGTGTAATTATGACCAGAATTACATTTAAAAAAAAAATTAGGCAAAACAAGACAAACACCAAAAAAACTAAACAACAAAATAAAACCAAAACAGAAAGAACAAGACAGACATCTTTCTCCCCACCCCTACCCCCTCTGTCCTTGGAGGAATAGAAAGGCACAGAAGAGAGACCTTTCTCCATGAAGATGGGAGGATGTGAAGGTTTGTTTTCCGATTTTGAAATTCAAAGAAGTGTACATGCTTTCTTTGCTCTAACAGTAGAACCAAGTAGAGGCATGCATCAGTATGTATAAGACTCAGTTAGTATTTGCAAAATGTAGTAAATTCCTTGTCTATACCATCTTAAAAGTATGTGTGAATAAGCATCATATTCCTAAATACTTCTGCTAAAAAAGGTGTTCATGTTTAGAAACACCAGCCACCACTGACAGGGAAGAAAGCAGACTTGTCTTTGTATTTTGTAGTCCAGTAGTCAGAGCCATCATGAGGTGAAATTCAGATTCATTGTTTCTTGCGTTTTCAATTATTTTGAACCCACTTTGGGTATAACCACACTATGTGTCCCACCATTGCTCCTGTGGCAACAGTTTTATTTTACATTGCATGCTTGAATAGGAATCTCTAGCATAGTGAATGGGACATTGCATCAGCTCCATCCATATGTAATAACTTCATTTACAAAATGCATTTGTTCTGTTTGCATGTGATTTTTCTCCCTTTCTGTTCCATGGGATATGCCCCTTGGACAAAATAACCTAGATGAACAGCACTCTGAAATACTTACTTGCTTTCTTCTCTTATGTTAGCAGCATTCATAAGGCTGGTTGGGTCATCTGAAAACATTGTGGGTGTAGATAAGGGCGCATATGAAGGCTTCCAAAGCAGTATTAGAGCTGGAAAGAACCTAATTTTGTTTTCAGAGCTCAGTTGCAATTTGTCGGATCTGAAATGCAATTTGTTGGATCTGAAATTAATAAACTTGTGGAACCTTGTGAGAGAATCAAACTAGACTTTTATGAGAATGTTGTTACCTCCAAGGAGAGATCTGGGTTCCACAGAGGAGCACTGGGCTTTCTGTGTTTGTGTCTCACTGAATCCATTAAAAAAATCCATGGTTTATAGGTAAAATTTGCACTTTTTTTCTGCTTATCTTGCAATTTGATCCACAAAGTAGCTAATTTTTAACTTGCTACAATAAATAAGCTTGCTGACTAATTTTGCTTTTAATGATCCCTGTAGGCCCTCAGAAACAGGCATTTGACCTGCTGAATCTCTGTGACTGGAGAAGATAAATAATACAGGCAAGTTGAAAGGGTTTAGCTGTGTAGGACTTTCTGCTGTATTGTGATCCGAGCAAGTGGTCTGCAAGTCATTGTTGAGAATTAAAGTTAATACTTTTTTCTTTAAACCTAGGACTGGAGTGTTTCAGCAGTGTTTCTTTTTGAATTTTTAGTTCCATTTTCCTCTACGAGTATTTTAAGAGAGTCTCTTTTTCTTTTTTTTTTCTTTTTTCCTTTCATTCCTTCCTTGGTCTCTGCACTGTGTTTCATGGGTAACACAATTTAATATTGCTCTTCTTTTGTTAAACATGATGTGAACTGAGTACTACTTGAATCTGAAATGACCTTTGACCTTTGAAGAATAACAAGCCAGTAGGTTTGAAATGGCCTAAAACGATCCTCCCGGAGATAATCCAGAGTTTTGTCATCTGAATCCTAAATACTGCTTCTTTTACAGTATCACAAACTACATTGCCAGAACATCATAGAATGAAAATGAGATTAGAAGTAATCGGGGCATTCTAATCTGACTGCAGTATGATTATACACATAAGAATCAAATTTAAAAATTTGCATAAAATAAAAAATAGGTAAGACATTACAGCTACTGAGACTGCCTTTGGAAAATCACTGAAGAACTTCTCTATGTTCCCAACAAACTAAATTAAGCTACTCCCAGCAATAAAATTGGATTGACATTTTTATATCTTAATCTGAGGCTACTTCCAGATACGGGCTTTAGGCCTGCCTGCAAAATAACAAAAAACAATAACGTTTTGTTATATTCCATGGGCTTTTGAGGGCTTTATGAATGTTCATTTTAATAATACCAGAATGTTTTTGCAAAGGGTAAAAATAGAAATAAAAGTTGCATTCCCTTCTTGTTAGGTCCCCTGCCACATCTCACAGTTCATGCTTGGCCTCTGTATACTTCTTCTCTACAGAAGTGGGACAATGGCAACATCTCTAGATATTTTTTTATCCTGTGCCCTTTAGCTGAGTGATCTGGTGACTAGAGACAGAGCAAACAGATTGTGCAGGAGAAGGGATACATCACCTTCTCCTGCTTTTAAGGATTATCAGGGAAAATAAAGTAATATTTTTCAGAGCTACAACTCTTCTTCAGCACCCTAAGGATTCTTCTCTTTGCAAGGAAAAAACCTGGAAGAAAAGCAAGATTTATATTTTAATTTAGATTTATAAAGCTGCATGGTGGCACTGATCTTTCACTCCTCCTTCAGGATCTACAAAAAGCTGAGACCAATTCCTCCTATAGAATCATAGAATCGTTTTGGTTGGAAAAGACCTTTAATATCATGAAGTACAACTGTTAACCTAGCACTGCCAAGTCACCACTAAAGCATGTTCCTAAGCACCACATCTACACATCTCTTAAATACCTCCAGGGATGGGGACTCCACCACTGCCCTGGGCAAAGGCACATGCCAGCCTCAGCTGAAACACTCAAAGAAAACAGGCATGTTTCCTTCTTACGAGAACACAGTTCACTCTACCTAATGAGACAATTGTACTGTCCATGTCCATTTGTGGAACTCTTGCATTTGATTTCCTTTTGAGGGGAACAGATGATTTCAATATCTTAACTAGATCACATAAGCTTTTGCATGCAATTTCATAAAAATAGAAAATAATTAAATTCTTGTCATGATAGCTGCATCTTATATAATGTCCAACTGTACAACTTTTGTACTATAAATAAGGGGAAAACAGTAGCCTGATCCTTGAGTCAACCTTGCAGTCAAGAATTTAGTTCTGAAACTGAAAATATTGAAACATTGCCAAAGCATTATATCAGGTTGCAAATTTTCTACTTAATGAAAAAGATTTCATATTGCCTTGCTTCTCTCTTTCTCTTATGAAGTGCTACTGAAATGGAATATGCATGCAGCTGTGATCAGATCCAGATCAGAGTACAGAGCACCAGGATACTTTGTGAAGGAAAAATGATAAAAATGGAGAAAAAGACACATATACTGTGAAAGTGAAGAATAGTTGGGAATATGAAGACATACAAAATCTTTACAGCAGCTGTTAGAATGCCCCCATCTTCCCACGGCAATTGAAGCCTGACTGTGCTGTTTCTTAGTGACCATTTCCAACCTAATAATTTCAGTGGGGTTCTTCATGGTATAACATACAATGTGTTTTCTCTTAAATTACAAGTAGAGGTTAGGTTGTCCCTCTCACAGGAATGTTTAAGTCAAACAGTAAGCATACTAGGGCTGAAAAGTATAGTCACCTTGCACTGAAGAAAACAATATATAGTTTATTTTTGTTCTGATTGTTAAAAACAGGACAAAGAATGACAAATTAAAACTAGTTTTTGGAACTGTGTAAGACCTGATGGCATGAAGTGAAATCTTCTTGTATCCAAGCAATTATACGCAGATCTAGAGAAAGGAAACCGTTCCTTTTATCTGTAGTCTTACTGTAGATTGTCATCACTGGGTAAAATTCAGAATTTTTATGTCTACAGATAATGCCTTAGCAGCATAGAATCATAGAATCATGATGGTTTGGGTTGGAAGGGACCTCAAAGATAATCTAGTTCCAACTTCCCTGCCATGGGCAGGGACATCTCCCACTAGACCAGGCTGCTGAAGTGCTGGGGTCTGAACCCCAAGCCCTGAATTAAGGTTGACATATGGGTGGTCCCCATGGCCCTTTAAGAGGAGGGGATGAGTTTGCCTTTTGGCTTTCCTCCAAGGTGCAGCCGGCCTTGTAAGGAAAGCCCTTGGGTAAACAAGCCCCAGGTGCCCTGCATTGGGTAAATGAGTGCCAGGTGTCCTGTTTGGGCATAAAAGCTGGGACCACTTGCAGGAAGGGTTGCAGAGTCTGTCTGTGAGGTGGATGCACTTCACAGAGTTTCCTGTTGGGGAAGGACCTCCTGGCTCCTCATGCAACTGGATCCCAGTCAGGTCTGGCACGTACAAACGCAGGCTTTGTGGGGAGGCAACATGGGGTTACCTCTATCATATGTAGCCACCTTATTGTCTTGGTTGTCTCCCATTTTCTCCGTGGGTTATCTTGTGTCTTGGTTTGTTCCATCTGTTGCGGGTCATGTTATGTCGTGTCTGGGGTCGCTGGGGTTGATGTCTGTCATTTGTGATCTGTCTGACTTATTTGTACCTCCAGCGATCCTCCATATACTGACCCCTTTACACAAAATAGAATTCACTTACTGGATTGTTTTTCTGCTGCTGGCTGTGTCTTTTGTACTGGGCCTAATAACTGGCAAAACAGTTGCCCAGGTTGCATGTTTGTTTTGCCCTTTCTAGTGGCCTTCGGTTTGCTAGACAGAAGTGTCTGAATTGTTTTTAAACTGGACAAGCCTGTAGGGAACAAATAAATATTAAGAAGTTCTCCTTCGGTCTCCAACGTAGCCTTGGGAGAACTGTAGTTTAGTTAAGAGGTGCTCATTATTTAAGTAATTCTGAAGCACCTGTCACTGACAAAGTACTTATGTGCAGAACATTAAATCTCTAACTAGAAAATCTCAATTAATGGACCAATTCTATGTCCTCAGCACAGAGAACCTTCCATGCTGTATTGGTGATTGGAACTATTGGAAATGGGTGAAAGATTCCTAATGAAGTGTAGAACAGTCACAAAAAGGTTACTCTCTTAAGCATAGAAACTCCTCTGGATGCTTATAGACGAAGAATCATTTCAAGCATTGATAATGAAGACCTCTAATTTTCAGGCTGCTGGAAAAGGTGATTTTGCCTCTTGTACCTTTTAGGCTTGTCATGGCTTCACTTTTATCGCCTTTATGTTTTGACAGGTAGGGAGGAGTAAGGACATAGGAATACCAAAGTTTTGCCACCTTGAAGGAATCTTTTTTATGTTATGATTTGATGTTAAATCTACTTAGAATTTGGAAAAAGTATGAGTTTCTACTGTAGGCAGGTTAATAGTTGTCAGAGGAAATATTTTCTGAGGAAAGAGGTTGTTCCTCTCAGATATCTAGCAGATCCAAGCTTGATTGCCTTCAAAAGCAATCAGCACTTTTTTTGTAGTCATAGAATCATGTGTGTTTTAAGAGACTTCTGGGGGTCACCTAGCCCAGCCTCCTTTTCAAAGTAGATCAAATTAGACTGAGTTGCTCAGGGTCTTCTTGAGTTTTGAATATCTCCAAGGAAAAAGATTTCACAGCCTCTCTAGGGAAACTGTTTCAGTGTTGAAGCACGCCGAGGTGAAACAAGTTTTCTTGTCTTCAATTAGAATTCCCCATGTTCCAGCTTCTCCTCCTATCATTGTGCACATTTGAAAATAGTCTGGCTCTATAACCTCCCAGTAGGTGATTAGAGACAGCAGCAATATCATTCTGTCCTTTCTTCAGGCTGAACCAGCCCAGTTCTCTCACCCTCTCCCCTTCCATCATGTGTGCCATCCATCTAACCATCTTGGTGGTTCTCCGCTAGATGCACTCCAGCATGTCAGTGTCTTTCTTGTACTGAGGAGTTCAAAGGTCTGCACAGCACCCCAGAAGGAGTATCAGAAGTGCCAAGCAGAGGAAGAGGGAAAGACACCTTGGCTTGCTGGCCACACTCTTGCTAATGCAGTCCAGGATGCCATTGGCTGCCCTTGCCACAGATGCATTCCTGGCTCATGTTCAATTTGTCCACCAGGAACCCCAGGCATGTTTCTGTACAGCTGTGTTGTAGCTGGTCAGCCCCCAGCACATACTTGTGCCTGGTCTTATTGCTGTCCAGGTGTATGCCATTTACCTTTGTTGAGGTTCATAAGGTTCCTGGTGGGCCATTTCTATAGCCTGTTGATGTTCCTCTGAATAGCAGGCCTGCTCTCCAGCATATCAACCACTCTCCCCCTTTTGGTACTGTTCATAATTTCCTGAGTGAGCACCTCTGTCCCATTGTTCAGGTTTTTAATAAAGAAATTAAACAGCATTGGCTCTAGTATTGATCCCTCAGGCATGCAGCAGTTAACCAGCTGCCAATTGAACTTTGCACAGTTGACCACAACCCTCTGAGCCTGATAAGCAAGCCAGTATTCCACCCACCTTATCATACACCTCAGTAGTACACGTCTGACTATTTTGGCTATAAGGATACTGTGGAAGACTGTGTCAAAAGCATTTTACTTTCTAGGAATGTTTACATCTGACTATTCGAATTTTCTGCTTTACCTCTTCACTTTCTTCTCTGTTCTCTCTGTGTAGAGTAATCCCTTTTAACCACTGAAAATGAACTGTCTATCAGAGTCCTGACACTGAACAGAGATGCCTAATTTTGCTGTTGGTTTCCTTGAGAGTCAGTGGATATAGGCACCTTGAGAGGTAAATCTGTTTGCAAAGATCAGAATTAACTGCAAGAGTTTTCTTTCCCTTAACACTTCTGATCTTATCTCTGTGTGTTAACCTTTTATATTGATTCCTTCATACTTATGGAGGGATGTCTTTGTGCCTTGCATGATTCCTCTTTAATTCTCATGTTGCTGAAAAATTCTTGGTACAGCCACAGTGATTTCTATCTTTGCTTTCTGTCTTGTATCAGAGAGGTTTGTGGTTCTCCCTTTTCACTTACTGCTACCATCCTGGCACTCTTTTATCATGTAAATTAAGTTTCCAGAAGACTCCATCTGCCAGAACCTTGAGTGTGTTAGTTTGGTTTATTTTTCTTCTAATCCTTTGACTCCTTTCTCTCCTTACAATAATGAACTCTTCTCATTCACTTTCACTAATCTTGCTTGCTCATGCAAAACAAATTGAAAATAGCCACTTCACTAGTATTTTCTCCTAGTTTGCTTAGTTGGGGCTTGGATGAGGGACAGGGCAGGGGAGAAATCATTGCCATAAGAACTTCCTGGAATAACTGTGCCTATACTAGGAGATTTCAGCATGCCTGAGTATTGCTGACCTTTAGAGCGTGATCCTTTATGCTAACAAACTGTTAAACTGTGCCCTGATGTGAGCTTGACCCTTCCAGCTAGTGCTTTCCTCAAATACTTCTTGGGGACAGTTCAGCAGAACATCGTTCGGGGGTCATTACCAATAGGTAGTTTGCATGCAGACACCAAATTGGAAGTTAAGAGGTTTTACTTAATTACATACTGCATGCAGACACCAAATTGGAATCTAAGAGGTTTTACTTAATTACATACTGCATGCAGACACCAAATTGGAATCTAAGAGGTTTTACTCAATTACATACTACTTTGCCTCAGTGAAAAGGAAAATTCTTGGATGTGTTTCATTCACTGGTATATAAGATTCCTGTACCTGTACATTTGCTTTTCCAATAGAATTACTGACTCCATCTATCATTAGGTTCTGTCTTTTCTGGGCTTCTGATGAAAGTTTGAAAAATCCCTCCTCCTCTTGATTAATACTTTGCAGATTTTTGTGATTAAACAAGCCTGCATCTCATCTCTTCTTGAGCTCCACAGGCAGTATACATTCTTGATATGAACCTTAACTATATTTCCAGTTTTGCATCTTTGTTCCTTAATCAACAGGATATATCTATACCTTTCACAGTCAAAAGGATCTTTTAGCCATGACAGTCCTGACTTGTGCTTTTACCTCTTCCTAGGGGTAATGATGGCCATGATTTAACCAGGCCTAATGAAGTTTCTCTTCCTACCCATAGCTAAGAAGCCTTAGTTAATCAATGGTCAAAGTTTCCAAGACACAACACTGGAAGTAACTTAAGATCTTCTGATGATTATAATACTGATCTCTCAAAGGGGGACTGAGAGTTCACAACACCTCAGAGCTTAGTTGAACAGTGCTTAATTAATGTTTAGGGGTTTAAGTATTTGAAATTATGCATTCTGTGCAGTTTTAAATATAGATCTTGTTGACTCTTTACTGGGAAAAGAAGAAAAGTTATTGAAAACGGTGCTTGTAAATGTCACAGTGTTCTAGACGTGGCAAATCTGTGAACAGAGTTCTACAGAGAGAATGAGGGTTGGACTAGATGATCTCCAGAAGTCCCTTCCAACCCCTAACATTCCGTGATTCTGTGATATGCCAGGTTAAACATATGCAACTGAGCTTTATCACCAAATAAAGATCTTCAGACTTTGGCACAGAAGGATTTTATAGCACTGTACTGAATATGGATCTCATTCCTCTGTATAGCGAGTCAGATCAAGAGCTGCCTCACAGTTTCTTTCACAGCAAGGAGGTGAAATGCAGTTTTGAGAGAAAGGGTCTGGAGTGCCAAAAGGAAGCATAAGAGGAAGGCTGGAAAATGTCAGGTGATGTTCTGAAATCTGGGAAAGCTGGTCAGCCCATGGAATTTAGGAAGTTTTGGGGTGTTAATGTGTTACGGGCTGGACAGAGAAGAACATTAGGTGAGGATAAATGGAATGTTGTAATGTTGTAAAGACTTCAGGACTTTCAAGAGGCAGGGGGAGGAAATCCTCTCTCTCTCTCTCCCCAACCCTATTTTTAGCTGTTCCCTCACCTTTGTGACCTCTTCCTTCTTTCTCAATTCCCTGGTATACAAGATTCATCAGTACCACCAGAACAGCGGGGAAAACAGAAGTCCATGAAAGCAGAAGGTGAGGATTAAGGCCATATAAGCTGCTGTAATAGCTGTCTGTTCTATACAACTGTATGATTCAAGCAGCAAATGTCCTTTTTGCTTTTCTAACAAAGCTAAAAGTTATGTCTTTGCCACTAGATTACCAAGGCTACTGATACAGAATATTTGCTCATGGAAATAATTTACCTTCACCTTTCCTGATACAGAATATTTGCTTATGGAAATAATTTCACTTCACCTTTCCTGCCAAGAGAGAACCCTTGCTCCTGGAGTATCCAGTGGCAAAAGTTGTGCTGCGATTGTTTCCATGGGTATAATGATAGAATTTATGGAGATCTGTGGACTTTCCAATATAGCTACTCAAGAGAAATATAGGAACAAGATAAATAAAACGGTAGAGCATGGGTACTTTTACTTCTTGAAGAACCCAGGAGATCTCTGTTACTGTGAATTTCATCTTGGAAAGAAATGGCTTGAGTTTTTTCTTCATTTATTTTTAACTAAATGTGTACCTTATTTTCCTTTTCCTTTGAGAGACGATTCCATAAAGATGACGGGGAAACAGGAAACAAGCTTATAGAACTTGCAGAGGGAAAAAAATTCCCAGATTTAAAAGATTTAAAGATTTTAAAGAAGATCTGAAAATACAGAGTCCTCTTTTGACATAAATAATACATGAACCCTGGAGAATAACGAAAATGGACCTTGAACACAAGGCAGCAAGTATATATACATATACAGCTTTAACCTTCATCCAAATCATGAAGTTCAACTGATGCATTATTGTCTATTTTGAGTAAATGTATTCATTGATATGCTTCATAGAATATTAGAGCAGAGCTTCATGACTAATTTGAAGTTGGGATACAAGACAGAGTCAGAAAACAAACCTGTGTTGTACTTCTGCAATATTTATTCCTCTCTGCTTAGCCTCATAATAGAAGTGAACATTAATGTGTGGATGGTTTGAAGCAGGTTTGCATACATGTACTTCTTTTTTACCCATTTATAACTCTTTTTGTTTGTTTGTTTGTTTTGTGGGGGTTTTTTTTGTTTTTCTGGTAAAGACTCCATATTTTTTAGTATGTTAAAGTATCAGTAGTCTTTGCAAGACCTCATTGATGTGGAAATGCTTTTTGGACCGGTATGACCAAGGCTTTCATATTTTGCAAAGTCAAACTTACACATATACTCTTGAAAGCTTCTAGTTCCTTCTAATTTTGGAGGAAACCTTTATAGTATGAAGCAAATGTACTCAGCTGTACAGTTGCCAAGATGTGTGGGAATAGGTGGTCTAATTTTAAGTCTATTTTAATAATTTCTTTTCGATCAGGTATTAATTTTTTTAAAACAATCTATGTCTCATAGTAATTGTGATATCACATTCAACACCTAAGTAGGTCTACTTTAAAATAAAAATGTTCTCTACTTTGTTAATCTTTTTATATTATTGTCTGGTGTTATATGAATATTCTATGCCCATTTCTTAAATAACTAGCAGCAATTGCACTGTGGGAATGGAAAGGGAAAGGAAGTTTTGATTCAGCAATAGATGGGCTCTCTTTCAGTCCTGGTTTGTTTTTAGAGTGTACTTTAGATCTCTTCCTTTCGCTGTGCTTGAGTTTTTTATCAAGAGATAGTTGATAATTCATGGTCCACATGCAGATCTTGTCCTGACATGGAATATTCACTTAGATGTGGAAGAGAGGAAGCCTTCTTGGGTCCTACTGCATAACTACAGCCAGAGAAACAAGAGAACTCCTAAAAGCTTCCCTTAGTGAAGCTTCCCAAAGCTGATGGAAAAACTGTGTAATCTGGATACATTATCTTGCTTTTGAAGTGGCAGTAGTACAATAATGTTAGGAGAATGAGCATCACAGACATCACCGCAATCTACCCTATGACTTTCAAAATAGGCTAGGGGCTGTCTGCCTTCAAGGAGAATTTTCTTTAGTTTGACTTGACACCTTGGATTTCTATGCTGTCAGAACACAGGAACACAACAACATGAGAAAGGCTATACTGGGTCAGATCAAATCTGGCAGAGATATCTGACATTCTGCCTCTGACTACAGCCAACAGTAAACGCCTGTGGTTGTGAAAGTATGTGTGAAAGACTGCAGTCTCAGATCATGATCTCCTTCTATTTTTTGCTTCTCTTTTCTGCTTCTCTTTTCTTATCTTTTGCCAGTCAAAAAAGTCCATGCAGAATGGTTTTATTTTGGAAAATGTGATTTGACAGAACTGAGACACAGCATGGTGATGTGTTGATTTAGTAGAAGATTAGAGTGGAGAATAAGCAGGCAGGCTTGCAGGCTAAGCTGAAGCCCTATGGCTGCCCAGACTTAGAAACAAGATGTATAAAAGACAAGCCAAAACTTTCTACATTAGCCTGAAGCAGAATGCACAAGCTTTAGTCTTGCCAAAGAAGCTTAAATCTTTGATCTTTTATCTTGAACGAGGCTATTTTTAAAGGGATAGAAAATGGGTCTTTTGGACAGTTTTGGTCTTTTGCCTCTGATATCTGAATGGATGATATGTATTGATCTGCTCTTTCCTCCTTAGTTTTGCACTGATATGCTTCTTTCTCCAAAGGTGCAGTCCCTAGGGCTTGAGTTCTGTGAAGCAAGAGCAATCCTGTTTATATACAGACTTACGAAGAAATATCTAATTCCAATATTAGTCTGCTGTCTTGCCATTATTTTCTCATGCAAGCGGTAACACAGAAAATGCTAAAAATTGGTGGTTGACTAACTGGAGGGATCAGAGGTAAAAGCCCTGGTACTAGAGGTGAGATGAAGTTTTCAAGGATGAAGATTATGAGCTAATGTTGCTTTGGAGCTCAGGTGGGCAAAATCATGGCAGAAAGGAAAAAAAAATGAAAAGGAATTCAAATAAGAGGTATTGTAGAAACTGGAAGTTCTGTAAACACTTGGAAAAAATATTTGAAACAGGAAAGGAATTAAAGCAGCATATTATTGTTTTCCTAGAAAAAGATGAGAAATTACCTAGTAGTAGGAACTAAATCTTTGTGCAAAAATTAAAACATTTCATGGTTTACTGGGAAACCCAAATTGAAAGATCCCAGTTTAAACTGTTAGGACAAAACAAAAGGAACCAGATTGCTTTCTGTTAACTAAATTGCTTCCTTCACCTTAGAGCTTCCTAACAGGCATAAGCTGCAACAGAAACTTAAGGAACTGAGACCTCACATAGTGAAGGAATCAAATGTGTAACAAAGCTGGCTGGACAACAAAATTTTAATACATGACAGTTCTTGAGGGTTTAGAGTATTCTTTTTTTATTCCATGAGAAACCATTGCTAGGTCAGTCAAGGTCAATTTATCGTTTACTACAGAAGAAAGAAACACAAATTAAAAAATTGTTTAATTACCCTATCTTCAAGACACTTCCATAATGGACATAAATGCTAGTATTTACAGTCCAAGAGAAGTGTTGATGTATGAACATAAGTCATGACTATGTCAGGGAGGTTTGGACTGGTTATTAGGAAAATTTATTCACTGAAAGAGTTGTCAGGCATTGGAATAGGCTGCCCTGGGCAGTGGTGGAGTCCCCATCCCTGCAGGTATTTAAAAGATGTGTAGGTGTGGTGCTTAGGGACATTGTTTAGTGGTGGACTTATCAGTGTTAGGTTAATGGTTGGACTTGATGATCTGAAAGGTCTTTTCCAACAAAAATGATTCTATGATTCTATGATTTAACATGGAAAACATCAAAGTGATGAAGCATTCTATTATTATGAAACCTGTAAGAAACTCCCAGCAGTGAAAAAATCTAGAATTATAGAAGCACTACAGAAAATAAGATTTATAAAGGATCTTAAGAAATCACCTAGCCTGGCCCTTTCCTCTGTAGCAATATCAATATCTACCTACAAGTAGATACCTCCATAGCAATTGCTTCAGTAGATCATTTTCACTACTGTTACGTGGCAAAAATTTCATGCTTAGGACAAGCCACATATCCTAGATAGTACTTTTTTAGATGTGATAATCCTGAAAGGTACTTCATAAACTGTCTGGGGAAACTGCAACATTATGAGGTGACATATAAATTTGGTAATCTGTCATAACTATAAGACTGTACTGGGTCTGGCTGAGCCGGAATTGATTTTCCCCTGTAGCAGCCCTCATGGTGCTGTGTTTTATGCTGGGAGCCAGAAGGGTGTTGATAACACACTGCTGTTGTGGCTACTGCTGAGCAGTGCTTACACAGCACCAAGGCTCTTTCCAACATTTCCCCCCAGTGGGATGGGGTGGGCAAGATCTTGGGAGGGGACACAACCAGGACAGCTGACCTGACCTGACCAAAGGGATATTCCATACCATGTGACATCTGCTCAAGTATAAAGCTGGGAAAAAGGAGGAAGGGGGTGGGGTCACCTTTGGTCCTCTGAGGCAACCACTATATGTATCACAGCCCTGCTTCCTGAGAAGGCCCCACATCCCCTGCTAATGGGAAGTAGAGAATAAATCTGGTTTCTTTTTTTGCTTCCACGCGCAGACCTTGCTTTGCTTTGCTTACATTAAAACTGCTTTTGTTTTACCCACAAGGGTGTTTTTTTTCTATCTTATTTTCTTTCCCCCTTATTGCCCTGCTGAGAGAAGGGGGGGGAAAGTGATAGAGTGGCTTAGTGGGTACCTGGTGTTTAGCCAAGGTCAAACCACCACAAAGACTAATTAAATGATGGCTTACTGCACTTGAAACATAGCCATTAAAGCTCAGATTGGAAAAATAGCGACACGTTTTCCAGGTTTCTCAGCACCAAAAGACATTTTCTGTTGCTCAATTAGAGGTAGTTTAAGAGAAAATCTGGCAGAGAAGAAAAGAACGTCACTATGGAGATAAGCAGGGGGCTAAGAACAGTCTAGGCCATTGATGTGAAAATGTCGTGATAACAAAGCATACAGTGAACAGTTAAGTTTATGTAACTTGCAGCTTGAAAATTCTTTCATTCTACTCCATTGATGATGCATTGTATAAGGTGCCACTTGTTAGATGATGATGAGAGCTGAGAAAGATGTGCTATGATGCACATTCGGAGAAATTTATAAAAGCTGTTTGGCTTAGCATCTTTCCTCAGAATAAATGTAAGAAGTGCAATAAGCTTTTTTTACAGAATAAAGTAGGTGAAGCAGTAAGAGCTGTATCTGCTGACAAAGAAAAGTGGAGCTAAGTGATCAAAGAGATTTCAGTAGCAGCTGAATAGCGTATCATAGAGCAGTGGATCTGAAAGAAAAGCAGCAGCTGAAATATTCAGTATTCAGAAAATATCCAGAGGTAACATTAGAAATCATCACAGAAATTGGAAGCTATAGAGCAAAGCAGGGAAGCAATGGGGATTTGGAGGACAGCTGGGAGGGAGATGACTGGAGCTACGTGGAAGCTGGAAACATTGAGGGCAATTTGGAGCTGTGAGTGGCCAAGACCATGAAGAAAATGCTAACTTACTGGGTGGTAAGAACAAGTATAGGGGTCTTATGACAAAACTTTATGCTTTCTCAGTGGCATTAACCATTTAACAACTTTTTATGTTTTTATACTTGCAGGATAGGACAAGCTTTGGAAGAACCAGGTCAGCATTTGAAGACAATAGAATCACAGGTCTCAAAATGCAGAGATAATAGGTTTGGACAGATGTGACTGTAATGCTGTCAACTGCTGCTATTCCATATCAAGGCCTCCAATATTTGCTGTTTATTCTTCAAGCCAAAGCCCTTGGAGACAAGTGGTTAGAGACAACTACTAGCTTTCTTCTTCTTTTTTTTTTTTTAAGGGAGATTCTGAGGAAATTTTCAAATCATGACCCAAACGTACACTAACAGTTAAAAATATACACAGCAAATAAAAATAGCCCACAAAACTGTTAATGAAAAATCTGAGATTTAAATAATCAACTCTTTTGAGATCAGAGCCACGATTTGCTAACATTTGACGATTAAATGCTGTAACTGAGGGCAGAAACTGATCAACAGAGTCTTTTGCAAATTATGACTGTGAAAGGAAGGAGAGCAATAGTTTGACATTCAGACTGTATTTCTAGAGACCCAACAGGGATTCTGTCACTTCTTTTAAAAGGCTAGTGTTTTTTCCCCAACAAATATTCCCTCATAAAGATATTTTGTAATTTGAAAGAAAAAAAAAATGGTCAGAAGTCATTGTGAACTACAAAACCCCTGGGTTACTTTAAGTGACTTTTTTTCAGGGTGTAACAATTTTTAGTATAGGAACTGTAAGGAGAGTACTAGAATGAGCTATATTGTAAGAATTGCAAAATTGTGCACTGCAGTGAAATCAAGATGGGTGAAAATTTTTCAGTTTTGCATAAATCAGAGTCTCTTGGTAATCCAATTTCTGCCTCTGACATTTTAAAGTCTCTTATTTTTCCTTTGCTCTCATACCTTTGCTGGAAGGTCTTTGTATTGCAGGAGCAGAATTACATATGCTTTCTCAAGTCCAGGTGACTAGTAATTGTTGTAGTCTTTGTCCTGGCCAAATTGATCAATACTTTACTAACATCTACTTACCACAAAACAGCATTTTCTTGTTCTTTGCTGATTATGTCCTACATCAGGCAAGACTGTTCCTACCCACAATGTGATGATAAAAGGAAGAAAGTGATTTCCTGTTGAAAGTTTTACTTTCTGCTGTTAGGCAGGTAGTTACCTTATTGTTCTCATTTAATCAAAAGAGAAAGAGAGGAATAGTTATTATTCTTATTTTCACTAGAAAAGAGCAGAGCTTCGAGTGGTGGTGACAGAAACTTTTGAATTCTGCTCTGCTGTTTTAGTCTATGACAATAAAAGGAAAGATAATCATACTTTGCATGTCAATCAGCATTATTTCTTTTGTATTTCAGCCCCCACAACTAGTTTTAATGACTGGAGCTTCTAGATTGTAGCTACAGGATAAACTAACTAGCTGTTGAGCACAAAAGTCTTAGTGGACTGAAAAGAATTATCTGTGTATCCTGGTAAGACAGCAAATAGAGGAATATATACCAAACTGCATGTGAGGACAAGAGTTTTAACTGGATGCTTTGGGGGGAAAAAAAGAGATCAGGTCAAGACATCCACCAAGTGAGCTAGTAGGATTCAGTGCTGCCGAACATACAGAAAAAGAACTCTTGGCAGCGCAAGTTGTTTTCTTGTCTTCTGCAGACCATTTCAAAAGTTCTGATGCTGTTTTGAGTCTACAGTGAAGTACGGTTTTCATTTATTACATTATTTTGAAGTTTAATTACCCTTTTCTGTCTAGCACTGCTTTTAGTTCTGATAATCCTGAGGTCATATCAGCAAGCTGGTTTTGGGTTTTCTTCACAGATCTGCAGCCTGCAGTCTTAACAGCAGCCGAGATCTCCTGTCACAGAAGCTAAAGATTTTAGAATAACCAATATTAAAAATCACAGTGAAATCAGGACAGCTGGCAAAACTCAGAGTTGTGAGTGACTCGGAACAAAATGTAGCCTGCAAAATTAACTGATGAAGATGCGTGAACTGGAAGAAACACAAGCTTGACTTCTAGATGCTATTATGAGCCTACAGTGCTGACAGTTAAACTGATTTCTTTGTAATTACACGAGGAGAAAATACAGAGAGGGCAAAAGGGTGAGTGGGCCATATAAACAGGCCTCAGATGTTGAGGCTTTGGGAATGTGTCCAACACCGAAATAGATTCTGAAATTACGCTGTGGTAAGTCGCAGTACTTATTGTTCCCATTCTTGTCCATAGGCTGTGTCCCCTGTTTATGTTGCAGTGATGCAATAATTAACAAGAAGTGTCTGTGATTTGTGGAAATATCATGGAGATGTGGAACTAGATCATGGAGAAGGGTAACGCAAGCAACCCAAACTATTAACCCCTAACTCCCTAACCCAAACCATTTGTTCCTCAGCTGTTGGTTACGATATTCGGGACATTCATTTGTTCTTTTGGGTTTCTGATGGATGACAGCTCGCTACCTAGGCAGGGGCACGGACCGCACCTGGGCTCGGGGACTCGGGGCAGAGGAGGAGGAGGAGGAGGGAACGAACACAGCCGGCCCCGCCCCGCCCGGCCGAGCGCCGCCCCTCACCGGCTAGCGGCGGCCGGCCCTACCTGTGCCCCGCAGCGCCCCGGCCCCTCCCCGCTCCTGCCGACGGGGCGGTCCCGCCGCGCCGCTTATTTGTCGCCGCGCCGCGCTCCCCGTGCCGTCTCTCGCCGCGGCAGCAGCTCCCGCCATGCCGAACATCGTCCTGTTCAGCGGCAGCTCCCACCACGACCTGTCCCAGCGGGTGGCGGACCGCCTCGGGCTGGAGCTGGGCAAGGTGGTCACCAAGAAGTTCAGCAACCAGGAGACCAGGTGCGTGGGGCGGGCAGCGGCAGCCGCGACCGGCGCTTCCCCCGCCCGGGTCCCTTTCCCCAGGCGCTGCCCGGAGGGGGCGGCGCCCGGCGCGGCATCACCTCGGCTCACGCCCTGCTGGTGGCTGGGCTGCGCTCCGACCCTCCCGGGCTGTCCCGGGGCCGGAGAAGGGGTGGCACGGCCCCTGCCCAGGTGAAGAGCATCCTCCTGTGGGGTGAGGGTGGTATGTGCAACAGGCAGCCTGTCTGCAATGTCAGCTTCATCCCGCTGTTCGCAGGGAGTTAATTAAACGGTTCGTCAGCTTTATCACCCTAAAGATAAAATCATCTCGATTTTATGAGTTACAGGATATTACGCGGTGTTGTAGTAGGTCTGTACGTGAGTACAGAAGAACAGGATAGCGATGATGGATTAGACACTTGAAAAAGAGCCCGTGTCCAATCACACGTTGGGATTTGTTGCGGCTGCTCTTTATTTTGCAGCAGGAGCTGGCAGTGGTGTGTGTGGTGGCCCAGGTACAGCTCCTGCACGGCTCCCCTCCCGAGCCCGAGGCTGTCGGTTCCGCATGAGGATAATACAGTGGTTAGGGTGGCCTTGGCTTACTACAGAAAGTGCAAATGTATTGAGTTCCTGGCTGGCAAAATGCAGAAACTGACCCTGATAACAGCACAGAAAACGCCGTGTGAAACCGTGAGGACAACTCGCACACCTTGACTCTCTGAGAACGTCCTTGCCAGTGCTTTTTCTACCGACATTGCCTCTCTCGACAGGTTTGCTAGCTTAGCTTTCTGACCCACCGGTTTTATTTACTCATTTTTAACACAGTATTTTAAGTTGAGGTGACGACTGTATGTTTGTCCCATGAGCTGGTAAGACTGTGCAGCTGCTTTTCTATACAGATGTGTGAGACTAGGCTGCCAGCTGATTCTGGAGCACAAGCAGCTGGCTAGGGTCTGAGGTTATAGTATGTTTATTTGTTCTTGTTCTGAATCTCCCGAACAAGTGTGTTTTCACTGCTGCCTTTGAAAGGTTTACATGGTGTATTCTGAAATTGCTCTCACAAAGCTTGTCCTTCTATTCTGTCCACGTTTTTTTTATTCTCAGTTTAATCGCTCTTGTTGTAGTTATGCTCACTGGCATTACTATAAACCCTCTTCCATTGGTGCTTATGCAGCCTAATGTTTGCACGCTAACTCTTCTATTCATTTCCCGTTAAATGAAGGTTTAGATCTGCTCTCAAGTCTGTCCAGCCCTGTAGTCATTTTATTGCTCTTTGATCTCTTTTCTGCATGATAAAACTTAATTTATGTATTTGTGTTGTATGACTTTCTTGCTAACTTATGTCTCTTTTTTTTTTTTTAATGTTTGTTCTCCAGAGGCCCTTATCTTTAGTTTTGCAATTTCCTATGTTTTAAGCAGAGATTAATTGATTTAGATTTCATCCAGGGTAGCAATTTATCTCCAAAATTTGAATATTTATTTTATGAGGTAAGTTTATTAAATTCTAGGCTTCAGAATACAAGTCTGTCATTCCAGCTATTTCTCTAGGTGTGCAATGTTGGCCTCTGCCATTAAACAAGTAGGTAGTGGCGACTGCAGCATGTCAATTGTTTGGCTAATCTAGCAGTGCCAGCTTATTTTTTTAGGCAAGTAGGGATGTAGCGTGGTATAGATATGAGGAATGTATCTGATCTAAACACTATTTCTGGTTGGTTCTGTTGTAACACTGTGAGGCTGACATGTCTTTTTTCTTTTTTTTCTTGAACTTAAAATGTTTAACACTTTAAGTCCTTAGGTCTTGTTGGTGTTTTTTTGGGGTTTTTTTACAAAAAAATACTCTTTTTCATACTCTTGAGATTCTAAAATGAAGTTGTACCCACTATATAATGTTTTAAGTGGGTAGTCTTTTCAATATCTTTCACAACTTATTTCAGGATGTTGGCCTTCCATTTGGGAATAGTAAGAAGAGAATTCCTCAGTAATATATTTCAAATTAAACAACAGTTTACAAGCTATTTATGCTGCAGTGGTCCTTTCCTGAGGCATCTGGATTTTCAGTCCGTATAACAAAGTTTTTTTGTGTGTGCATGTCAGAAAAAATTATTTCTTCCTGTATAAAGATAATCCAGCACAGTCTTTTTTATTATTTATTTTTGTTTTTAAATTTTAACAAGTGCATTGGCATTACGAAATACATTTGAAGTATTGCAGAATACTAGAACATGATAGTTAAAATGCTGAAAGAACCTTAAACCTTCCCAGTGACACTTGGGCAAACCCCTGTGCAAACAGATAAGCCTGGGCCTGAGGGTCAACAAACTCTTTGCTTTGTCAGATCTGTTAAGTTAGCAATTTGCAGAGAAGATTCGTCTTTTGTTAAAAATGTTTTGCTGTTTTCTGCATTCTCTTTACATGTAAATTATGTGTAAATTGATAAATGTATGCAACCTCAGGCTTAAACCCTTGTCAAAGGGTCCTAGCTAGAAACCCCTTTCCTGAGAACTACAGTTGCTCTGGCTTGCAGAATGGAGTGAAGGGAAGAGCCATTAAATATTTTGCATTATATTTCAACTCAAACAGGCTTTAGGTCTCAGTCCCAATCCTTGGCAGGTATATGTGGGTTTGAGGAACTAAAGCTGTACCCTGATGTTATCCACTGACAAGTACTCTAGCTAGATGGGCAGGTACATTCCCAACTCTAGAACATTTAAAATAGGAAAGTTGTCTCTTTTTAATTTATATTGAGATCAGCATATCTATAAATATCCCAGTTCTCTTCTGATTTAGGCATTCAGTATTCTCACAAGTCTGTAACTGAGAAACGTGATGTCTGTGCTAGAGGGCCTGAGGGAAATTGCTGGTAGGTTTGATCACTATCCCATTTTTTTCCTCCTCCCATCTAAACTGTATTGAAATGCTTTCCTTCAGCTGTCTGCCAAAGTTAAGCAACCCTAATTAAAGCAGCAAGCAGACTCCTCAATAATATCTGGTTGTGGAAGATAATTCTACTTAGTATTCACAGCTTGCATGTCAATTAAGTGCCAGCCACAGTGTCATGGTAGGAACTTGGGTGGCACCACCTTCTCAATTATCTGGCAAAATGTTAGGGCTGGAGTGGGGGATCGGCTAGCTTATCTTCTTCAAACCTCACAAGCAACCGTTAGCAGCAGAATTTGGCAGGCTGGAGGAAGAAGAGGAAAGGAATGAAAGTCCTTAAACAGGCACTGCTATTGGAGTCTCAGCATTGTGAAATTGTTTGACAGACATGTAACAGGAGCACACAGGTATAAAATACTCTAAAGTTTTTCACAAAATTGTCTCCAAATACACTGGGATGGCGTTCAATTATAGCTGATACACAATGAAATCTCAGTGCAGGCATTTTTGATGAGCCAGCGGAGTAAAAAGAAAAAAAAGGTCATTGAACGTACACCACTTCTAAATATATGGTATGTTTGCTTCTCCAAAGAGTATTTATTTTAACTCTGTCCTTGAAATACTTATATTTCTCAAAGTAGAGAAACTGGAGTCATAGATGGCATCCTCTTACACAAATCTCTTCCAGTGGACTGTTAATACTGCCACCCATTCCCGTGATCTGCCTTGCTTTTCCCTGTCAGACTGGCTGGCTGAAGTGAATCTTCTTGCAGATCTTCTCAACTGATCCATGAGGAAGGGAACTGAAGCCCTGCCTGACACATGTGAACTTGGAGGCTGCCTACCTGCAACCTTATTTAGCTGCTGAAGCTGGGTTGTTTCAGAAACATCAATTTAAGTATATGCCGTTCAGCTTTTACAGAGGAAAATATGGGTTGACTAGAAAGGGACATTGTTAGCTCTATGGGAAAAGCTGTGTTGTCAGTATGAGGGACATTTGTTTGTAAGTAAATAAATAAAACTGATATCTTGGGCTGAAATGTAATCTTGGAAGACAGGAAAAAATAGCTGATGTTTCTGTGGAGAAGTCTCATAAGGATGGATGTGAGTCTCTGTTTCACACAAGGTGGAGTAATGAAAACGGTTTGTTCCACGAAGTAAATAATTGAAAAAATCAGGAACAAACCTGGCAACTTTTATATCAGGAATGCACAGTTCAGCGCTGGGCTGTAATATTTCCCATCTCCCCTTCAGCACCCTCCAACTCTTCTACTGCAGTTCTCTCAGATGGGAAATGACCTTGCTATGTCTCCTGTACCCCGACTCCTTTGGGTTCAGCCACTGTGGGGGCCATGAGCTGTATAACCCTCACTGGAGTAGATGGTTATGGTATTTGCAGACCCCTAATTGTGGAGTAAGTAAGCTCAGGTGATAAACTGGTGTTAAGCCAGTTGAAGGCGATAGGGATTAGGGACATGCTGGGATGTGAAATGTCTCTTTGTACTGCCCAGCCACTGAGCAAGTGGTTTGCAGCTGGGGTGGTTGTGCTCTGCCTGCAGCAGTGGAGGCAGCTGTTTCCCTTGCTTTCCACTTGCTTACACTGTCATGAGCAAGGGGAGGCTAGAGAAACAGATTTTACCAGCTTGGTTGAATAAGATAAAAATTGTTTCCAGGTTGCACGTTTTGTATGTTTTGTTTATATAGGGAATCGAAGATGCAGCAGATATGGCCATTTATCACATTGTTCATGGCTCTGAATCGCAAAAGGCCCAAAACTGCTTTTTGGTTTAAGACTTCCACTTTATAGACCTTGATGTATACTGTGTACTTTATAGTAGGTGCTAAATGTTTGAAGTTCAAAAAAAAAAATGACCCATGTGAGTAATGGCTGATGATCCCATGTGTCCTTAGCTGCAGAGTTTGGTAATTAGCTTTTGAAGACTCTCTGCATATGCTCAGGATTGTTAGACCTTTGTTTCCAAACTTGAGGGTTCCTTTTGGACTGTGCATGACTCAATCCAGGGCTGTGCAAAAGAAGGTGTTTTCCTCTTGAAGTGGCAGGCTTTGTGCCAGAGTGGAGGGTAAGAACATTTTTCCCATTTTGTGGTGCTTACCATGCAGTTGCCCACCATTAGGATGGGGAAGTTGTTGATGAAGATCTAGCTGGGAGTTGGTCTTTGAGCTGTTAGTCAAAGTGGAAGAGCATAGAGTCAAGGGGGGACCATGGGTGCCATGAGATATGGGATACCGATAGACTTAAAACCAGCTCCGGCATTTTTATTGTTTCTTTATTGCCTTAAGCTTTGCTGGTACCAACTTTGTTATATAACATCACAGCAGTTGAAATATTTGCCCAGTAAGTTGGAGGTCTTGTGTTAAAAGACTTTACTCTGCAAAATGCATTCCCAAAGGTAACAGGTCAAACACACCCCTCGGCTTAGTGCTTTCCATTGGCTGAGTTTCAATGGATTGCAAATTCAGCATGTGGATTTTTTTGATCACTTTTGAGATATTGATTCTTTTTGCACACTGTGTGAGGAAAATAGACCTTAAATTTTTGCCTCTTCTCTGGTTATTAAAAGTGCCTGAAGTACACATCTACTTCATTGGCACCTAAATTGCTTGAGAAATCTTACTTCTTGTAAGCATGGCTAGAAACTTAGTCTGTTGTAACTATCTAAAAAGGTCCACAGAGCCCTTTTAAGTGCATGATTTGAATAGGATCCTACTTAAGGATTTGCATTGTTTACCACTAGCTCTGCACGCTTATTCCCCTGCTTCTTCCCAACTGTTTGTTGTGTTTTGTTTTGGTTTTTTTTTAGTTAGGATGCACAAATTTAAAATTCCCATTGCTAAGAGTTCTGTTGGGAGTGTACTATAAAACTAGGTCAGAAGGAGCTCAGCCTGCTGTTACTCCTGATTGTGAATTTTGCTTAATGGATGCTTCAGCCATTGAAATACATTTGTAACCTAAGTGGGTTTGGAGCCTTATCCTGAATTCATGGTCATTAGTCCATCCAGGTTTCTACTTATTAAATTGAACTCACAAGTCAGCCTTTGCAAGATGAAAGCAGATACCAACGCACAAATATGTTTTTCATCATGAGCTGTCTTATGTATATCTTTTCCAGCTAGAGCCTTGTGCTTGTGGATTCCAAGCAATTGGATCAAATGAAGTTAATTACTTTTGTGGTCTATTAATTTCTAGATTTTTTTTTTTATACTTTTACAATTGTGTGGTGTCAGGGCTTTTAATGTACGTGTTCTGTTGACTCTTCTCGAATGCGAAGTTTATTTAAACTGTTACCAAATAGCTGAATTTGATTAAATTGCATAAAACAAACAGAGCTTGTAATCTTGAGGCAAGCGCTTGTTCTTGTGTCCTCACTATCTGAAATTGTTTAAATAACCACTCAAACAGTTAATTAGGTCATGATATAGATGGTCTAAGTGAAATTTAAGAGCAATGTTAATAAGATAATCACAAAGTTTGACTGCTGTTAGCTTAGTGTTCTATAATGGATATTTGAGGTGCAATATTTCAGATATCTGGTACTATATAGTCTCTTATGGTTTGCCTATTTGTAGCTGAATGTGGAAAAAAAACCCCAAAAAAACCCCAAAAACAAAACAAAACAAAACCCAAAAAAAACCCCCAAACTAAAATCTCACGTCCTCCCAACAAACAAAAAAACCCAAACTGTCAATGCCCCCAAGAAAACCAAAAACCCCCCAATGTGGTTAGTGCAGGCTATCTCTGATGGAGTACTTGCAACATCATGACTAATTATCTTTTACTGTGTGGCTCAATGAAGGTAAAATAGGCAGCTGTGTCTGTTGGCTGAGTCTACACAATAACTCTCAATACCAATCTTTGAGATGGTAGACAATAAAAGATACTGACGCGTTGCACATCTCTTTCCTGTTGACTGGGAGAAGATCTTTGTGCAGTTACACTGTGCTATTCTCTGGCACCTTTAGCTGGGTTACTCCTGAGTGCTATGCAATTATTATTTTAAACTTGATTTATTTTAGTGTGAACATACCTTTTCTAGTGGACGCAGAAGTTATTTCTGTATACATATACACATACCGTGACGTTTGTGTGTGCTGTGTGCCTCATTCTGGCCTGAAAAGGATAAACAATTTTTTTTTCAAATGTACCAAGAGAGAAAGTAGTAGCATTTTCATTTTCTAAGTTGTTTACCAGATGAAAAAGTTGTTGATAGCTCAAGGTCATTGAAAAGATAGTAGTTAATGGCAATGGAAGAAGCATCACTTCAGGTCCATTGTACTAAACAGACCTATATTTCTCTCAAGGTATATTCCCTGGCTTCTGAAACCCATTATTTTTTTAGTGATGTGCTTAGAAATTACTTTAAAAAAGCAAAACAATTACAAGTGTTATAATTTGGTGTTCTTTGTGTGTATTGTGAACATTAAGATAATGTATTTTTGTCATTCCGCTGTTTTTTTCCTATTACATAATGTATTTATGAAACTAGTGGTTGGTTCTTCTCTCTTCCCATGCACTAAAGTCTTATTCTGATCTCCTTTGTTGAAAGAGGTGCCATAGAGCTTTTGCATGTGGTGGTCGTCTTCTTTGGATCTATTCCAAAGGTGTGGTTATGTGACAGCAGTTGTTAAGCAGGTCTATGTAAGTGCTAAGTCAAGTGGCAATTATCATTTTTCAGGGCCCTCACAATAATAATCATTAATCAATAATGATGACTGAGGCTGTGTCCATAAGCTAGTGGGTAGATGCTTTACTTGGAGCTGGATTTGTGTGTTCAGAAGCAATGGCAGGTTTCTCAATTTATTTACTTGGTTTTGTTTATTTTTCTAGGAAGTGGAACTCTTATATTCCAACACCAGAACTGGTTTTGGTACAGCTTTTAATTAAGCCTGACCAGTTCTTTCAATTATGGGATATGCTTAGTGTCTTGCCAAACTCAAGTTAAGTTGACCAAAAACTTTTTCAGCTCCGAAAAGGAAAACAAACTAAGAAAATATTTTGATCAAAACAGTTTTCTCTGAACAGCCTGATTCTGTTGACCAGAAAACCTGGACAGGGAAGAAACAGTTTTATGACCAAAAAATTGTCTTTGTGCCATGATGAAAGCCTCCAAAACATTTCCTGGATTAGCACGTATCTGCAGATGATACTGTCCTTGACCACCTCTGTCCTTCCAGAGATCCTGGTGTTTGCTAGGTAGTTTACTTTCTTGTGGCCTTAAGAAATCCTGCTAGTAGCATTCTTAGGCAAAAAAAAAATATTCAATTAAGGAGAAAAATTAAGACAGGATCTTTTTACAGCCTCTTTGGGACTGCAGATGAGTTTGAATAGGTGAGCTGAGAGCATGGACTCAAATATCTTGATAGTAATAAATCAAATGTTTGTATATCAAGATATTTGTAAGTAGTAAATTTCTTTGTGTTTTGTGACTACAGAAAGCTAATGAGTCTTACACAGCACCCTGAAAGATGATGAAAGTTGTTCAGACTGTGTTCGAGTAGAATAAGCCTCAGCATTGATAGACCCATCAGATACATTGTTCTACCCACATCTGGGCCATTTTGATGGTTTCCAGCTAGAAGTTTTTTCTTATTTGTTTTGGGTAAAGATGCAACCTTTTAAGTAAGGGCCCGAGATATTTTGGTGTTTAATAATTAAGACTAACTTTAGTAGAGCATGGGTATGAAAGGTCTGATCACCTCATTATTTAGGAAGTCTGTATGTTTCTTCTACACTGTGAATGGATCCAGGGAAAGATAAAGGTTAGTCTGCTGTTCTTATGTGTAAGTTTTGGTGTAAGAGGTATAAAAAGTTAGTGTGGTTCAATGGGAGATTTCTCTTGCTTGGGTCTAGGATTGAAAAAGAATCCATATTCAACTGATTTGTTTTAATTTTCCTGTTTATTTATAAGCTATATTTAATTTTCAAATTCTGTGGTGTGATCAGTGCCAGAATTTGCCTTGAAATCTGTGGAAGAATAACATAATTCTTAGATACTGTCAAAAGGAACCGGAGTATGTAAGCACAGTTAGAGTGAACAGAACAACTGGCACAACATGAGAGTTGCTAAGCCATGGTGAGCTGTTTATGAGCAGCCCTCTTAGATTTTTCTCTAAGACTTTCCTTTTTAAAAAATGCTTTACTTGGACATTATGGTATAAATTTTAACCAGACTTCTGTTTTTGGGATGTGGCTTGATATTTCTCTTTTCTAAAATGGAGTAGTTTCTCAAATTTAGTGACATCTTAATTACCATAGAGTAATAATTGCTCTTTGTAAGGAGGTATTTTGATGCCAGTAGTGCAGAGAGTGTTTAATGCTCTATAGTTAACTCTCTTGTTTCTGAACTTATCTAGGTTATTCTTTAAATGGTCGTCTTCTTGAGAGATGGTAAAGGACACAGAATATACAGACTAAACAAAAAAAGGCAGTATCAAGTTTAATGACAATGTTAGCTACATCAGTGTTAGAGCCCTAATTACACATTGGCTGGTGCTGACCTTATGAAGACTGAAGTAAACTTAGGCTGAAGTAAATTTTAGACTTGCTTACATTGAAATAGACTTTGTATCAAGGGGACAGTTATCCAAACTGCTGTTAAAAAAAAAAAAAGAAAAAGAAAAAGAAAACAAAAACAAAAACAAAAAAACCCCAAAAACAAACCTCACTCGATAAACCTATGAAATTTGTTAAAACAAAATTGTTTTTTTCTATTCTTTAATAATTCTTTTCCAGTAATTCAAGTGTTTAAATGGTCTTCTCCTGCTCTTTCAGTGTAGAGATTGGTGAAAGTGTGAGAGGAGAAGATGTGTATATCATCCAGAGTGGCTGTGGAGAAATAAATGACAACTTAATGGAACTGCTTATCATGATCAATGCTTGCAAGATTGCATCATCCTCCAGAGTGACTGCTGTAATTCCATGTTTTCCATATGCCAGGCAAGATAAGAAAGACAAGGTAAGTGAGAACTGTGTAATTTTGGAAGACTTTTTTTCATCTTGTTCACTGGAAATTTTTGGAGATGAAACCCATTTTCATAAACATTTAAGTGATTTGAAAGATTTGCCTTCTTTTTTGTCTTTGAACAAAACTAAATACAGAGAAGTTATTTCTAGTATACTCATTCTTTCAGTTCAGGCTCTCTAATACCATACTAATATTATCAAGACTTAACATGTTGTACTTCCAAAAGCAGAATTCAGGAGTTAGATAATAGGTCCCTATTCTTTGCCTACATCTTCTGAAACATCATTTTTTTGCTGTGTTTTGTACTGAATAATGCTCTCCCTCAATCAGGAGAGCTGAAATAGTTCTCTTTATCAAGAAATCTTGAAAGGGAAGTGATAAACATTTTGTTGAAAGGAAAGGAAAGCATCTTATTTTGTTTCTATTTCTGAATTCATATTGGAAGACTCTGCTGGACCATTCATAAGTTCTTGGGGTAGGAAAAAGATGAGCATATCTCAAGTTTTCTCTTGCCTTGTCAAGGGTACCCAAAATCAATGTGGCAGACTTTCAAGGGGCACTTAAAACTCAGTGTGGTGGCCCAGCATGCCACCCAGGAGCATTTTGCCTTTTGAAAATGCCATCTGAAGATGGATAGCCTAGGAAAGTGATTTTGATTAACAGATTTTGAGCACTGTTCCAGACTGTTCTCTGGGTGTCACCGAGTTCTCCTGCAACTCTAGGCAAGCTATTTCTTTTTTTTTTTCTTTTTTCTCCCCCTCTGTTTTGCAATTGAGAAAATGTTTGTCATCTTCGGAAATGAACCTTGATAGTTGACCTCTGTGTTGCAAAATAAGCTATAATATAGCTGTCACGATTGGGCAGCTTATTGACAGGGAGATCTATCCTCCTGCTGTTGGATTGCATCACATCACTTGGTCATTGACCCATGTTGAGTGCACAAGCTTCTTATGCTGCCTGAAGTGTCAGTAAAGAGCCAGCTGTTTTCTTCATGTGGTTATACATATAGTTTCTTTGGTGAAAGATACTGCAGTAGTTTGTTTGACTATGAACTGAAGTAGTGTAATCTTTGCTAGCTGGATGTTGTTTTTCTGGTTTGAATTTAGGTTATTGACTTAAATCCTTTAAAGAACTAAATAGACTGAGTCCTTGCTGGTTGAAATAACCCTGTATTCTTCATGCCTCTGTTGCAGTTATGATCACTGAGAACAGTAAAAGTGCTCTTGATTTGTTTATTTAAGGAAAGGGCCTTGCAGTAAAAAAATCATATTCTGGATAAGGTCTGTATAATCTACTCTGGAAATTTTAGCATTAAACCTGGACTAGCTTTAAATGAGAAAAAGAAGTTTAAAAAAAGGCTTGCTGAGAATCATTGAAGAGTTGGTAAAATAATTTAGATGCTGTCAAGCACTGTCATAAACTAGAATACTTCTAATGCACCTGAGCTAATTTTAAATTAGCTAGCTTGTACATCTGTGGTTTGGCCAGAGTTGCATTTATGCATCCTCTAATTATGCTAACCTTCCAGGCCATGGGCAGGACACACTTATGTAGGATGCTGCAGAGATGCCTTTGAGATAAGTTAGGTGTAGAGTGACAGGTGAGTTTGGTGTTCTACAGCTCATGTAACTTTGTTTTTTTGATTTGTAGAAGGGATCCGTGGAGCGTTGGGTAGGTATCTTTTTTTTTTTTTTTTCCTAACGCTATGCATTTCCATTAATATGGCCTTAAAGGGTGAAACCTACTGGGTTACATTATGCACAACTGGGAACACTTTCAGTTTCACTTCTTAATTTCAGTTGTTTCACCTAGGCCATGATAGTAATCCTATGGAATAATCTGCTACTAGAAAACTCCAAACTTCTCATTAAAAATTTATCTGAACATTCAAGGTAATGGTTGTCAACTTCTGAAGCGTCAAAGCGTATCTCATTTTTGAAATGACAAATTTAGGTAATGCATTAGTGAACATTCAGTATCCATACGCTTCACAACTGGCTTTCTTGGAAGTGAAAGTTCCAGTTATAAATCTTTAGGATTTTTTGGACTTTTTTTTTTGTTCAGTGTGCATGTGATGCATTTTGAGCAAGGCAATGTAATAAGATGCTTAAAGGCAACAGAGCTTCAACCTTGATGGACAGCTTTTACTTTCATCTGTGTCCTTTGCATAGTCAGTCTTGTGAGGTTGTTCATATTAGCTTTGTGGATTGCCCCTGCCCTTGGTAATTTTACGAACTGAATAAATTTGTAATGCATCACAAAGGAAGAAATCATTTGTATAACTTATGTATAAGCGGGGAATTTGCTTAGGAACTAAACTCAGTGATTTTTCTACAATTTTGTTTATGTACATAATGTAATGTTGTGTTTCACACTAATATTTCTGAAACTAATCTCAAATTGTGTCAAAGAATGGAACAATGAATACTGTGAATCTCTTTGTCTTCTTGCCTCTCTGATCAGAAGCAAACCTTACAAACTCCAACACAGAGAAAATCTTGAGTTCTCATCTACCTTTGTCATCCAAATTTCTGAATAATGAGGCCAGGTTATCTGAGGTTCCCATGAATATACTTCCTTTGATTTTAAAATAATCTTGAATTTGGATCATATTGGAGCACAAATCTTCTATTCTAAGCAAGCAATCAAATCTTAAATAATTTTGAACATGTGTTTCATGTGTTCATGAAAAGAAAGAAACATGAAAGTAAACATTTTTTCTTTTAATGCACAATTTTATTAAAGGAAACTGTCAGATAGCTGCAAACTTCATTTGTCTTAATCTCCTATTAGCCCATTCTTGAGAAACAGGTATTGGTGTCTGGCTGTCTTTCCTTCCAAGACCCTCTGTCCACCAACACATAGGTAATCTGTGATCTGTGCATGTCTGCTAAAACAAGTTACCTAGTGATAAAACCTTCAAGTTCTTCCTTCTGGGAAGGCAGCCTGCAAGGCCAGCAGCTGAAAGAAGTGCCAAATGGTAACGTATACATTAGTATGTGATGCAGGAAAGTATTTTGGTTTTTTTTTCTGATGGTGATACTCATCATATTGATACACAAGCCAAGCAGTATTCACATTGAACAGAAATGGAAAAAAAAGTATGCCGGATGGAGTGGAAACGGCAAACCACATTCTGGGAAGGATGCAATTTTCATTTAGCAGTGAGCCTAAACTATTTACTTGTTTCTATCAGAGGGGATGGTCCTGGTTTGCCATCTTCCTTTCCCTTCCCTTCCATCTGAGTTGCCTCACCTGGCTGCTGTGGAAGCACAGGAAGTTGTGGAAGCGCATAGCCTGGGAAGAGGGGATGGGGCAAACAGGGGAGTACACATCTGGGTTTGGCATCACCTGTTAGTCCAGCTTAGATGTAGTATCAAACCAGATCTTTGCAAAGAGCCGATAAGAGAACATTGTGGTAGAGTCAAAAGAATAGAAACTAAATCTTTGTTTTATTAGCTGTTTCCAGAGATTTGAGAATACTTTGAAGCCCAGTTTAAAAAATGTTAGTTTGTACTGCTAAGATGAGCTGAAGTGATCAGGAATTTGAATGGCATGAACCCAAAGTTTACCACTAATAATAGAAACATCCAGAAAACTTTGACCAACTTGGACCTTACAGAACTGAACTTAAATGAGGAGCAGCATAGTGCTCAGTAACCAGAAAATTATCCATGCTGAAGTACTAATTATAGCAAACTCTTATGGAAGCTGTATGCAGAGACGTAGAGAAGTGCCAGCTGTTGCATGTATCTTACACAGACCAAATTGTGGTGAAGTTCTGTGAAACACAAAACCCTAAGTGGATGGTTTCCAAAATGAAGAATTTCTGTAATAAAGATAAATTTGATCCAGCCATAAGAAAGACTGCAATATCTCAGTTTCTCTTCTGGAAGTATGCTGGCATTCTGCAGGTTAAAACAGAAATACTGAGTTTTCATCTAAATAAGCAAATGTTTTAAGGAGATTACTGTCTCCTTGATATGACACAGAAAAGCATCCATGTTGAATTGACAGTGGTACAGCTTATGCCCTTGAGCATCAGTGGAAGGAGAGCAGAGATAGTCCGTAATTCTGTGTATGGGGTGGAGGGAGAGTGGGTTCCTAGGAGGCTAAATGTCCCTGTCTGATAAAGAGGTGTAGCAGGAGAGAACACTATCCCAGCAAAAAATAGTCTGACAGTGAGATGGAACCTCTGAATTGTAGTTCTGCTTTCATGCTAATCTTATTGCCAGCTATTAGCCTTATTTAAAGATCAGCAAAAACAAAACAGGAGGTTTTATTTAGTATATTTGTTTGAGAAGGCTGTCTAGGGCAATGTAGCTTTTTTTTCAGAGCTTAAAATCTGAAAAAAATTCAAAGATTCTCAAAAAAATGTATCCTCCAGTCATGATTTCCCATCTTCTTTTTTTTTATGTTGCTGTTTGTTCTGCAGCCTTGTCACTTTTTAAAAGCTCTTGACATTGGCATTAGCTTTCTAATTACATTTTTACTCTTGTTTTGTTCTTTCTACTTCTTTGGTGTTTTGTTGTGTTTTTTGTTTTTTTTTTTAAATTGCCCCTCTCCCTTTTTGTGAATTCTAGACTCCTAATCGCATCCAACAATTAAGCCTAAATTAGCAAAGAATAAATAAATAGGCCAGGGTAGAAGACCCCTGCCAACATGGATCTGTTACAAGCTTTATTGTATCATCAAGAAATGCTTGATACTAACTTTGTTTTAAAGAAGTATTTTGAGAAGTTGGGTTTTCTCTGCCTTCTATTTTTGTTTTTGGCAGTGATGTTTAGAAGAGAATAGTTGCTTGAGAGTTGGATGTTAATGTAGGGTAGTGGCTTAGAGAAATGGAGATTCTGTCTTTCTGCTATAGGAAAGCTAGCTGAAAGTTTTAAATAGAAGAATTGGAAAATTGTATCCCCAATTTTATCTGCTAGTTAGTCAGTCTAATTACTACAAAACATTATTGGGCAGACTGTACAAACTGATTTAGATATTCCTAAATGTTTTGCTGAGTTTCAAAACCCTAGTAGTAAGACTGGCTATTGACAGGATAGTTTAGCTAAAGTTCTGGAGTTCTTCATATCTGGATTCCAAATACTCTAAAGGAAAAATCAATAAAAGTAGCTATTTTTCTGATTCCTTGCATCTAGTCAAAATCTTTTTAAAATTTAACCATTTGTGCTTTATTCCTCAGAGTCGTGCTCCAATCTCTGCAAAACTTGTTGCCAACATGCTGTCAGTTGCAGGGGCTGATCACATTATCACCATGGACTTGCATGCTTCTCAGATCCAGGTAATTATCAGTTCTGAAGAACTGTGGCTAGAGGCTCTACTGAATTAAAGTGAAAGGCTAATATTAATTCTGGGTTTTTTTCTTCACTATTTTGAAAGGCTATATATAGAAGTGTAATTCTCAGGATTCAGAGAAAGTCTTACTAACTTTTTCTAAGTAAATTCCCTTCTTGAAAGAGACCAGCCTTGATTTTATGAGGGATTTTGCAGGCACTTTGAATACTTGTGCATTGGAGTCTTCAGTGGATTTGCCAAGTCTAGTGTTAGAGCTCTGAGAACATAAAATATACTGGTTCTCTTAATCTTGGCCTGATCAGGCATTATAGAATTGCCCTCGATAAAGTTTTGTTCTTACAGCCAACGGGACAATAATTCTCTTAAGAGAAGTGGAGATGGAGGCTGGCAATCCTTAAATGGCTTACTGCTGAATCCAGCAAATCACAAAACTCTCCTCTGACAAATGATGTCTAGTCTGTGTCTTTCTCATGTGTACCTCTTTTCAAGACATCTCATTTTTTTCTAGAAAATACCTTCTCTTCCAGTTCTGATATTCTGTTTAATTGGAATTTCTAATTATGCTAGATGGCTGTCATGCAAATAAACAGTTCCATTTGTGGTCTAACACAGGTTTCTTGTCATTACAACTTGCACAAAAACAAAGATTCCATTTCTGCTGCTCAAGTAATACTAACTTGAATCCTCCCCATATTGAAATACTACTGTTCATGTCAAGCAGTTGAAATTTATAGACATTGAATATTAGTCACTGGAATTTTTAGAGCTTTTCACAAGCATGAGTTTACATGAGTGCCTGAAAGTGATCTTCTTTTCTGATTTTTATATAACTTGAGAACAGCTGTTCTTTATTTTACTACTCTTGTATGAGATGTTAAGAGACCTTAATATTCGTCTAACTTCTGCTGCATTAGATAGTAATAGGAGAGGGCAGAATTAGGCCAGTGTAAAATACTAATTGAAAGTTCTACCATACATGAAAAACAAAGGCTTGATTCTTTCCCTGTGTCTTTGTTCCTGGTAAGACATAAACATATATTGATGAAACTTTTTTTTCTTTCGGATTAGGGTTTCTTTGACATTCCAGTAGATAACCTATATGCAGAACCTGCAGTGCTGCAGTGGATTAAAGAGAACATTTTGGAGTGGAGAAACTGTATCATAGTCTCACCTGATGCAGGTGGTGCAAAAAGGTACTATACAAGCCTAATGCTATTAGTTTTCTATATAGTTAGTGGTTAATGAACTAGTTTGTCTAGTCGTCTTTTTACCTCTATGAATTGTGCAAAATATAGGGTACATCACTGATGAATCCAAGTGCATTGTAGAAACAGAATAATTATTTTGGTGGTGTTCATGCTTGGAAACATTCTGGAGCTTTCTATACTCTAAAGACAATCTTTTTCTCTCTCCCTGGATATGACCTTGTTAGCTGAATCCCTCCACAGGAGGGAAGAGATATTTCCTGCTGCTTACTTCTTTAGTCCAGTTGCTGCAACCCTTCCTGCTTCACTCTGGAATTGCCTAAGTTTCCCTTCTCTGTCAAAGCATATGGCCTAACCCCACTGTACCTGCTGGCATTTAGGTAAGAGCTTGCTTGAGTTGTGTTTTGGTTTTCTTCATGTTATTGCATTCTAGCTGTAAACCTATTGATGCCAATTTGACAGCTGTGAACACCAGAAAAAGGGAGTGAAGTGACAAAAGATGAAAATAGAAAAGTTAGTTCATTTGAGTGTTTCTTCATTTGCAGCATGTATTACTTGTTCTTTTTATTTGCTAACTATTGAGTATAAACTAATGCAAAAGCTCAGAAGCATGCTGGCTGGTGGGGTGATAAAGCATGCTGTTGAGGTGAAATGCTTGGTCTCACGTTTTATTGGTCATGCTGCTGCTACAAAACTGAATAGGAACAAAGACAAATGAAGTAAGAATCATGTAATGCCATAGTAATTTAAATGTTTATAATATAGTATGTTGAAAAATATGAAAGACTGTCATAATGTGATTTTTAATTGAAGCCCTTGGTTCTGTTGTGATTGTTCATGTTCTAATAACTAATAGGGAAATAAGACTGATTAGAGCTTCATAGTTGTTCCTGTTTAGATTAATCAGGTTAAAGATGTGAAGAATATAAACTATAGAAAGCATTCTAAAATTTAGATGATTCAGTCAATTAAATTTCTTTGTTAACTCCTACCTGGATACTGTTATTTTTCAGTTGTTTTTTGATTGTTGTTTTTTTTTTTAAAAACAAAATACAGCTTTTGTTTACAATTTCCATCAGAAGACAACATTTTTCCCCTACCAAATATTTGTGTATTATCAAGTTGACCATAAGAGTTATTTTTTAGAGGACCATTCTCACTGTATTTAACATAGATAGATGGATTCTGTCTTTGGTGCCTTTCTGTTGTAATGTAGCCAAGCAGTTGCTGGTGAAGTAGGGGAAGATGTCTCTTTCAATAAATTCACAGCTTCTCCTTCATATTCAGTAATGTGATGTAAAGAAAAGGCTTGACCTTTCCATTTAAGACATATAGACTTTCAATATAATACTTGGGTTAATGAAAGGTTAGTAGAATGTGTAGAAAGTTTGTCTTAATTTCTTTAATGCTTCTTACAGATGTAATGTTTTAAAAAATGTGTTCTTGCACCCATTTCAAATATCAGAATTATTTTTTCTTACCATTTGCTTGGGTTTTTTTCCATCTTATTAAATTTTTGACTGAAATAAGGCATGCAAATTCTATTGAAATTTGCTATGAAATTACACCATTGTTCACAAAAAATGCCAAAACATTTGTGAGGTTTTTTATCACCTAGTTGTTGAAATACAGTAACTAACTCCTTCATATTTAAGTGGTAAAGTAATAAAACTCTGTTCTCCATTGACCGTGCATGTTAATAACCTTGTTAACAATATTCTAAACATATTCTAAAAAAACTAGCTACAAGGTTGCACCAGCATAGAAAAAGCATAGTATTGTTTATTCCTGTATATTTATACCTACCAGCTCTGGTATATTAAAAAAGGGGGCGGGGGGGGGGGGAGTAGGGGGGGTGGGAAAGGCACACAGAAGTCTGTAACAGTTTGTTACTGGAGGTTTGTCTGCCCGCCAGAGGTCACCCTGAATAGCTTCAAAATAATCTTTATCAATCAGATGCATTCTGAAGGGAATTACTAGTGAGCTACTTGATTACCAGTCAAGTACTGCTAAAAGAATTATTAATCACCAATTTATTTGGTTTTTCCCTTTGGTTTGTTTTCATGTTCCTGCTGTGGTATTTTCAGTTAGGATGTTAAAGTTAGGATGCTGCTGTATGCTTAGAATTGAGGCTTCGTCTACTTTAAATTATCTAGCGTGACTAGGTATTGCAGCAGCTTAAAATAGCTGAAATGTTTTCAAAGCCAGGCATGTAATGACAGAAAAACAAAGTCAATTAAATAAAAAAATTGTTTTCTGGAGTATAGCTTAAGACTCTCTGTGTTTATTAGCGGTGAATTAAGATTGCAAGTTTTAAGACAGTTTAGAAATAAAAGTTTGTGCTACAGTAATTTGAAAGCTATGAAACATAAAAACCTGTGTTTTATGACAAATATACATGCATAGTTCTCTAAATGTGGTGTTTTTCTTCCTGTAACTTAGGGTTACTTCAATTGCTGACAGACTGAATGTGGAATTTGCTCTCATTCATAAGGAAAGAAAGAAGGCAAATGAAGTGGACAGGATGGTCTTGGTTGGTGATGTGAAAGACAGAGTAGCAATTCTTGTTGATGATATGGCTGACACATGTGGCACAATATGTCATGCAGCAGACAAGTAAGTATTATGAACTGGACCACTATCTCACTGTACTGTAACTTGTAGACATCCAATGAACACAGTTGCTATATCCTGCATGCTTATAACCCAATCTGACCTCTGTAGCATGAAGTCACTGTAATCCTTGAGTCTATAGGTCATGGTCCTGTGGTCAAGCCGTGTCCTTCTTTAGAAAGTAGAACTGAGAAAATATTTAGAGAAACGTATTATCTGTATTTAGAAAGAGTACAGAATAAATAAAAAGTCACGTAACTTGGAATGGACTTGGGCCATCTAGTGCATCTAGTTAGTCGAAGAGTGTTCTCATTCCCCTCTAGACTAAGTAACTCCACTTTGTTCAGTCTTTCCACATGGTTTCTAGACTTCTGCTCTGTTGTTGATGCCCTCTTGATTCTTTCTAGTTGGTCCACTTCTTGGAGGGCAGCATGTGAATGTAGACCCACTATCTTAACTGAAGCACTGGCAGTGCTAAGTAGAAAGGATTACTTTATGGTTTTCCAGACAGCTTTATGATGGTATATTTTGGGGTAGTAATAGGGTTTTTTCCACAGAAGTTGGCATTATTGACTCTGGTGAAGTTTGGTAACGTCTATAGCCTTTAAAAAAAATGCTGCTGCTTCTTCCTGAAATTATTAATTATTCCTGTTGCTGTAGCTTCACAACTCAATATGTATGGCATTAACTCTAACTTCAGAATCATCTTGACAAATTGGAGAAATGGACTGAAATTCATTAAAGACAAATGTGTGAGGTATTACAGATGAGCAATACTAAAGTGCTTCTGCCTCTCCACTCATATCCAAACCTGCGCTAACAGCTTTGGTTTGGGAGGTCAAGAGCTGCAATCTAAACTTGGCCAGAGTCCTGAGGTTTTAAATCTTGCATTCAAAGATCTTGTATTTTAATATTGTTTATAGCAAAACCCACCCCCATATGGTTGTAGATAGTGCACATTGGAAGTAGGAAGAAACTGCTAAGGAGCAAGTCATGGGAATGTTTTTAATTGATGTTGCTGAACATTTACTGTATCATCACTACCCTTGGATGCAATACTTTCTAAAGCTAGTATGTCTCAGTTGAGAGCATTTGCATTTATAACCCTGTCCAAAATATTTATAACCACTACAAGATTATCAAATAGTCTTGCATCCAAAACAGAACAATGTGGTACTTCCTGACTGACTATTTGAATCATAGAATCATTTACTTTGGAAAGGACCTTTAAGATCGAGTCCAATCACTGCCAGATCCACCATGTCCCTAAGCATCACATCTATGCATCTTTTAAATAACTCTAGGGATGGTGACTCAACCACTTCCCTGGGTACCCTGTTCCAATGCTTGACAACCCTTTTGGAGAATAAATTTCTCCTAATATCCAGTCTAAACCTCTCCTGGCACAACTTGAGACTATTTCTTCTTGTTCTATGGCTTGTTACTTTGGAAAAGAGACTGATATTTATGTTGCTACAACCTCCTTTCAGGTAGTTGTAGAGAGTGAGGTGTCCCTTGAGCTTGCTTTTCTCCAGGCTAAACAGCCCCAGTTCCTTCAGTTACTCCTCATAAGACTTGTGCTCCAGACCCTTCACCTGCTCTGTTGCCCTTCTGTGGACATGCTCAAGCATCTCAATGTCCTTCTTGTAGTGAGGGGCCCAAAACTGAACAAAGTATTTGAGGTGCAGCCTCACCAGAGTTGAGTACAGGTACACAATCGCCTCCCTAGTCCTGCTGGCCATACTATTTCTGACACTAGCCAGGATGCCATTGGCCGCCTTGGCCTCCTCACACACTGCTGGCTCATTCAGCTGGCTGTCAACTAATGCTCCCAGGTCCTTTTCAGACAGCTTTCCAGCCACTCTTCCCCAAGCCTGTAGTGTTGCACGGGGTTGTTGTGACCCAAGTGCAGGATTCAGCATTTTGCCTTGTTGAACCTCATACAATTGGCCTTGGCCCATTGATCCAGCCTGTCTGGATCCCTTTGTAGACCCTTTTTATCCTCAAGCAGATCAACACTCCCACCCAGACCCTTTTTATCCTCAAGCAGATCAACACTCCCACCCAGCTTGGTGTCATCTAAAAACTTACTAAGGGTGTACTTGATCCCCTCATCTAGATCATTGATAAAGACGCTAAACAGAACTAGCCCCGGTACTGAGCCCTGGGGAACACCACTTGTGCCTGGCCACCAACTGGATTTAACTCCATTCACCACAACTCTTTGGGCCCGACCATCCAGCCAATTTTTTACACAGTGAAACGTATAACAGTCCAAGCCATAAGCAGCCAGTTTCTACAGGAGAATGCTGTGGGAAACAGTGTCAAAACAATAGGGTAAACCTTAAGTCAGCTAGACATTACTGTTGGTGTTCTGAAGTAAAGATCATCCCATGAGTTTACAGTCTTTAGTTGCTGGCTTGCTGTTTGCATCTAGATAAAAAGGATGTCAAAAACTCATGCTAGAGGGATTCATGTAGTCTTGTGTTTCTTTTCACTTTGGAAATTTGATGGAATTTTGCAAAGAGATGTTGTGCAGTTGTTTGCTATCCACATACTAAACTGCATGAGACCCCAAAGCGTCTTTGCAGATCAAAATCACAAATTGCCTAGCCAATGATTTTATTTTAATACTCCTGTGCATAGAGGAAGTTAATTTCTGTCGAAAAGGAGGCCTTTATTTCTTTCCCATTATGAAAGAAACACTTTTTTATTTTCCTACAGTAGACTTCTATGGATAAAATTCTAAAACTGTGAGAAACCTTCAATGTATCTGTAGTGTTCACTGAGAAAGATGCTTTTGCTTGAGTGATGCTGTATTATATCATGTTCTTGGCATGAAGTAGTGCTTTTCATTAATGCCAAATCTGTGAGATGTACTTTGTGCTTAATTAGACTTGCTCACCAAAATACTTTTTAGACCTGTATCTCAGCAACCTAGATGCATACGAAGAAATGTGTTTTGCTAAGTACAAACTGAAGCACACATCCTTGGTATGTACTTGCCCTGTTGTAATGCATAGGTTGCAGCTACTAAATATAATGCTGAGAATGACCAGAGAGCTTTGCTTCTGTTGAGTCATTCAAAGTGAGATGATGTTTCTGTGTTTTTGTCTTTTTTTTCTATCTTACTATATTTATGCTATGATCTGATAAAATACCACTCTTCAGGGTCTCTATTTGTAAGACTAGAAAAGCAACTAGGACATAGTTTAGCATCTGGAGGCAGAGGCCAGTCAAAACCAAATTAAGAGATTCTGACTCATTCACATGGTGTTCTAGTTCTTTGATTTATACTTTATCTTCTTTCTTCTGCGTCATTTCACTGTGTGCTTGGATAGGCAGCAGGTCTTCCTACAGCCTTGCAGTAGGCTAGGCTTTTAATCATTAACACCACTTCTTCCTCAGAAGAAGCAGAATTAAATACTGTGTTCAGTTTTGGGCCCATCACTACAAGAAGGATACTGGGGTGCTGGAGTGTGTTCAGAGAAGGGCAATGAAGCTGGTGAAGGGTCTGGAGCACAAGTCTTAAGAGGAGCAGCTGAGGGAACTGGGGTTGTTTAGCCTGGAGGAGGCTGAGGGGAGACCTTATCACCATCTACAACTACCTGAAAGGAGGCTGTAGCGAGACAGAGGTTGGTCTCTTCTCCCAAGTAGTAAGTGATAGGATGAGAGGAAGTAGGCTCAAGTTACACCAGGGGAGGTTTAGATTGGATGTTAGTAAAAATTTCTTCACTGAAAGTGTTATCAAGCACTGGCACAGGCTGCCCAGGCAAATGGTGAAGTCATCATCCCTGGAGGTATTTAAAAGATGTGTAAACCTGGTGGTTAGGAACAGGGTTTATTGGTGAACTTGGAAGTGTTAGGCTAACAGCTGGACTTGATGATCTTAAAGGTCCTTTCCAACCAAAACAATTCTATGATTCTATGAATTGTAAATGAAAATAAAGGTGGACAATAATGGAGGCACAATAGAGTTGTGACTACTGCCATCCAACCTACTTCATTTCTGCCTGATTAAGATAGAAAACTTTTGTACTGCAATTCAGTTGTATGTTGTACTGATAAGGTCAAAAGTGCAGCATTTTATATTAGTATCACTGCTACTGATAACTTTTTACTTAATTAGCAGGTTGGGGGGGGGGGGGGGGGGGGGCTGAGACTTACTCATATAACCTGAAAAAGTTAAAAAATCTCTGAATTATTTTGTAGATATTTGTATCTTCCTGTAGCTTCCCGGAGGAATTTGTGTGTATAATGTATTTTACAGATATTTGTATCTGGCTTCGTCTATGGCCACATATGTAAACATACATCACAGTATATTTTTCCTTTGTGTTCTACAGGTTAGTATCTGCTGGAGCTACTAAAGTTTATGCTATTCTTACTCATGGCATCTTTTCTGGTCCTGCTATTTCTCGGATTAATAGTGCATCGTTTGAGGCTGTTGTGGTAACCAATACAATCCCCCAAGAAGAGAAAATGAAACACTGCCCAAAAATTCAGGTAAAGTGGAGTTTGTGTTGTCTGTTTAAAATCTTGATTTGTATTTTACTGTTCACTGATGCAAGAATTTGTGCCTTGAGGGAAAATAACATTCTAAAATACATTGTGCAGCTTTGTTTGCAGAACATCTTGCTAAAACATGCCAAAGTAGTTTATTGTACTACCTGAATCCCCTTAAGAGTATTGCAAAATATTTGGTATTTGCAACAGATTGAGTATGCCTGACTGAGTGGCAAATGTAAAATTGGCTGGTTTTTTTGCTTTTTTTTTCATCAATCGTACAATATGTGTATGGAGGAACTTGTTTGTTACGTTATTGTGGATGCCACAGAAACCTTAGATGACTCTTTTTCTTTTTTGAAAATACATTAATGAAAATGCTCAAGATAACAATGACATAGGTTTCTATACAAAAACTAAACTGAAAATGCAAAGCTGACTATATTGGTAGCTTTTACATGAGATTGTTCTGGGAAGTCATATGTCCCTTTTGGAGTTTTTTCTTAGTACAGAGTGGAACAAAGCATAAAAGATCAGGCGTTTTTTTAATGAAATATTGAATTTTTAAAAGCTTGACATTTATCCAGTATTTATTAAAACAATATAAGCACTTAAAAGGTATGCTTCCCTTAAACTGTATTTGTGTCGAGTGGACACTGCCATCTAATGGCTAGAAAGAATAGTTTCTTTTTCATAACACATGCCCTGTGCTGGTAGTCTTCAGCAGTTTACCTGTACAGAAATCTTATTCAATGACTTGTTGCTCAATTTTTGAGTTTGTGCTTTGTATTAATGCAGTTCTTGTCTTAGGTACTCAACATATAGATAATGTTATTTTACTTCCTAGAAGAAGTAAGAGAGCACAATGGCAAATTGAATGGTTATACATGTTTATAAAATGTATAGTTTATGGTTCTTGGGATCCCATAAAATTTGTCATCTTGATTTTTTCTTTCAGTTTATTGACATTTCCATGATCCTGGCTGAGGCAATTCGAAGAACACACAATGGTGAATCTGTGTCTTACCTGTTCAGTCATGTCCCTTTGTAACTGCAGGAGATTTTATTCCCTCTTTGCAAAGGTCCTTTCTGCTAGCACTGTTTTTAACAATGCATCTCAATGACGGGAAATGAGTATCTTTGTACAATTCCAGAGCTTGTATGTTTAATTATTATATTTGTCTTGTAATTACCATTCGTTCTTTGTAAATGGGCAATAAATCTCCATCTTGCAGAAACTTTATGAATGCCCTTGAGAGTCGAAGTCTTGTGTGTTGTATAAGTTCTCTTTTATGTGTCTGTCCTAACTTCCTGCTAAACTGCTGTTTTGGATCTGTTTTTCTATACAGAGCTACTAACTGTTCATAGAATTCAATGGTATATATGCATGTAAGATCATATTCTGTGTTAAGCTAAATGCTGCAGGCTCAGGTATCTTGAATCTCTTCATCTATCAGGCAAGCAGATGTTGGGTTTTATGTTTAACTACCATTAACAGTATTTTGTAAGCCCTAACAGAATGTAAACTTCATGTTAATTTTGAGGAACTGTTGACACATCCATAGTATTAATGATGTTTTGTACACTTCATGTTCTCTTTTCCACAAGAGAGGTGGCTGCAGTTTCCTTTTGCAAAGCTCTCATTGCATTAAATCATTTGCTTAACATACTGTCTTCAGTTGTAAGATTACTGTTTTAGTATTTGTGGGATTATTCATTTCATGTGTTTCAATAATAAGGATCAATCCTTAATCATGAACAGTTTGGCTTAAGTTTTGTTTTTTCCCCGTAGTTTTTGACATTCCTTGAGTATGATCATATGAATTATTTCAAAGCAGTTTTCCTTTTAATACTGTAAAGTTTCGCTATGCAGAGTCCAAACAGCAAATGTAAACACTCTTACATTTATGCAAGCTGGTCTCTACCCGCATTTACTTGATAAAAAATTATCTGAAAACACTGGGTTTTGTTTTGTTTGGGGTTTTTTTTCCAAACTGTCAATAAAGCTTCAGGTTTCTATTACAAAGTACCGTAGTATTTTACTGTGCAGCCAGTGGTAGGCTAACTATTGGTAGACTAAGTAGTCTGTAGTAGACTAACTAGTCTCAAATACTTTAACATTAGAGAAATAAAATCATTATGGAAACAGTTTTGCCTCTTGTATGCTGAGAAAGCTTATGGTTAAGTACTGGTAACGTAGTCAGTAATACATTTTGGAGGGGAAAAACATCTAATATTGTAATTCTAGGTCTTTGAATCCTTCTATGGAGTGTTTTCAGTCTTCTGCTAGAACGGAAGAGTTTGTGTATTAAGATAGTGTTCCTGCACCTAGATAATGGACAAATTCAGTTTCCTACCTGAAATTGCAGTTGTTAATTGCAACAGCATTTGCCATGCCCGAGAGATGCTTCTTTACTGTGGGGCTGCATAAAAAATAGCCTTATTTCATCTTACCTTGCTTATTCTGGGATATATTTATAATTATAAATGTTGTAGTATAAAATGGATTTTTTCATTCCATTTAAGACAGTCTTCAGACACTATTCTTTTGGTTTCTCTGAGAATGAATCGATTTTTGTCTTTATAATTTTTTCTGGTAATTTTTTTGTCTGTGGGTTTCTTTTCCCTATATGAAAATGAGTAAAACAATTACACCTGTGTTGCTTTCAGTCAAGAATATGGAAATGGAGTATATAAGATACCGTGGTAAGAATTCAGTTCAGCCACTAGTTCTCAGGAGAATTCCTCATTACAGTGGAAATTTAGGAAATGCATTATAACATATTGGAAATGTATTTACATTATTGTTTTATTTGGTAAAATTATCTAACCTATTATCTTGAAAATATTACTTCACAATTAAGTTGTTTACCTGAAGTCTGTGGTGTTGTAATTATACCAAAGTTTAGACCTTATTACTATGCAAAAGGTGTGCAATACATTTAATGCAGGGCATCAATTCAGTTGCTTTTATAGATCAGATCTTTGTTACAAATAAAATGCTGAATTGTTTGCCTTTACTGTGCATAAATATTGTAAATAACTTGAAAATTACTTGTGGCAAGAGACTGCTGTGTTTTCATTTTCTTGATACTGTTTTTTGGAGACCATGCCCTGCATAGCTCAAGTAGGGAAGAATATAGATAGGCATTGCTTCTCATGTAAAACTTGCTCATAAATCATGCTGTCTTGGACATAAGGATGAACTGTTAATCATACCAGACTGCTACACACATTTATAATAAGGTTATCCTTCTTTTTATGGCCTGGCACAATGTTTAAATTTTTGGGGGAGTTTGAGTTAACACTTTATGGGCAGCTGAAGTTTGTATTTCTTAGGTTCTTGAATAGTTTTGCTTACAACTGTATTTAACAGGAGGAGATGGGGACAGAGCAGAAGGAAAATACAGAATTAAGGTTACTGTATTTGCTGCATTTTACACACTTGAAAGGCTTATGAGGAGTTACAGGTGAATTCCAAGAGCTCTGAAAACCCCATCATCCATTTTGTCAGAACTAAAAGGCATGGAAACAGAAAATTGTGAGGTGTTTGGTGTTTAATGCTTTATGCTTCCTGGCCTCTTCTGGGATTCTGATCTGAAGATCAGATGACAGTTCCGCCTTGTGGGAAACTTTTCTTTCAGCAGCATTATTTTGAAATACAGGAAGAAGTTCGAGGGTTTAGTTCATATTTATTTAGACTCATTCTACTGCTGCAGTGGAAGTACAAATTTTTGCCTTTCTCCGTAAAAGTACCTGAAGTTCGCAATGTTACTGTAAGCCCTTGCCATGGATTCCAGGATTTTTAAATGTCAAAAGCTCAGAGCCTGTTGCTGAGGCAGTGGACTCTCAGGAGTGAAACCTGAGTGTGTTGTTGTCACTGTACAAGTCCCTCTCCAAGATGTTTGTCAGGCAACTGTTGCTAATGCTGCTGTTCTGTGGCCAGTCATGTTGTGTGGTGGTGGACCCCAGCTGGCAGCCAGGCCCCACCTACTCCACTCGGGGTGAGCATGAAGAGGGAAGAAGTGAGAGCAGCTCATGGGTGAAGACAAAGACAGGTTAATAAATGAATAAAAGAAAAGCAAAGGGTGTAAAAACAATCAATCACTCACTACTTCCCACTGGCAGGCTCCATCCTGATGGCTGCTTTGGCAAAACTCTCCCCCATCCCCTAGTTCTACTCCTGGCCACTCCTGTGTGGTACTGGATGTCCCTTTGGTCAGCTGGGGTCCACGGTCCTGGCTGTGTCTGCTCCCAGCCTCTTGCCCATCTCCAGTCTGCTCCACAGGTGGGGCAGCATGAGAAGTGGAGAAGGGCTTGAAGCTGTGCAAGTTTCCCAGTTGCCATAACACTGGTGTGTTATCAACACTGGTTTGGGCACCACTCTAAAAAACACAGCACCTTAGGGGATGCTATGGAGGAAATGAGCTCCATTCCAGCCAGACCCAGTACAGCTGTTGTGAATGACAAATAAGGTGTGATTTTTGTACACTTATCTCTTTTTCTCCAGGCCTGCGTTGTGCTGTGCTTGTAAGAAAAGGTAAAGGAGGGGGAAGAGAACAAAAGAAATTGAAGAGAACAAGTAACAGCTCAGGAGGAAGCTTTCCTCTCATAGTGTTACTTGGGAAAAGAGACCAACCCTTGCCTCGCTGCAACCTCCTTTCGGATAGTTGTAGAGAGCAATGAGGTTTCCTCTCAGCCTCCTCTTCTCCAGGCTAAACAACCCCAGTTCCCTCAGCCGCTCCTCATCAGACTTGTGCTCCAGACCCTTCACCAGCTCTGTCATTCTTCTTTGGACACGCTCCAGCAGCTCAGTGTCCTTCTTGTAGTGAGGGGCCCAAAACTGAACACATTATTTGAGGTGTGGCCTCACCAGAGCTGAGTACAGGGGGACAATCACCTCCCTACTCCTGCTGGTAACGCCATTTCTGATACAAAGCCAGGATTCTGTTGGCCACCTGGACACACTGCTGGCTCATATACAGCCAGCTCTTTAATGGCCTGCCTCCTCTTCCAAAGGTCATAAACTCTCCTTTTTTTCCTTGAGTTCTAGCCAAAGCTCTCTGTTCAGCCAGGCCAGTCTTCTTCCCTGCCAGCATGTCTTTTGGCACAGGGGCACAGTCTGCTCCAGTGGCTTGATTTCCTTCTTGAAGAGTGTCCAGCCTTCCTGCCAGATTCTGCACCTAGGATGGAGTAAGGCCGGGCACAACTATAGACTGGGAGAGGAGTGTCTGGAGAGCAGCCCTGCAGAAAGGGACCTGAGGGTGCTGGTCAGCAGCAGGCTCAACAGGAGTCAGCAGTGTGCCCTGGCAGCCAAGAAGGCAAATTGCATCCTGGGGTGCATCAAACACAGCATCACCAGTCGGTCAAAAGAGGTGTTTATCCTGCTGTATTCAGCACTGGTGCAGCCTCGTCTTGAGCACTGTGTGCAGTTCTGGGGCCCACCATTTAAGAAAGATGTGAAGGTCCTTGAATGCATCCAGAGGAGAGGAGGGCAACAAAGCTAGTGAAAGGGCTGGAAGGCATGTCCTATGAGGACAGCTGAGGACTTTGGGCTTGTCTGGTTTGGAGAAAAGGAGACTGAGGGGTGACTTCATTGCTCTCTGCAGCTTCCTGAGGAGAGGAAATAGAGAGGGAGGTGCTATCAGCTTTCAGAAATGGGAAAGTCTGTCTCTGTGATGCTAGTGGCTCTCTTGGTCTCATGTTAGTGCACCGGGTGTTTGGGTAAGCTCTTAGAGCAGATCTGTGAGGGTCTCCTCCCTCACCAGAGCTCTGAGAGATTCCTCTGCCCTTGTAGAGCAGTCTTCTCTACTGTTGTCTTCTGTTTATCATTTTGGTTATTTTTGGTGCCTGCAAACACATTTCTGCAATTGTTATTGGCAGAAATTCTACATTTTTACATCCCTTAAGTCTTCTGCAAGTGATTTTGTTATCATTTCCTCAATTTTTCTGTCCATTTTTCTTTGTGGTTCTTTTCATATATCTGCCTACATCAGTTTGAAGAGTCAACTTAAAAAAAAAAAATAAATTGAGCAACTTATCTCTTTGATCATTTCCTGCGTAAATTATGCAATGTTACACTGAACATCATATTAACCATGAATGCATGGGATTGTATCATAATTATCGATATGAGGGTTAGTATATTAGAGAAAAGACATTACTGCAAGACTTTAAATAAATAACATAGCTTCAAGATAAACACAGTAGAATCCTGATTTTGATAAATAAAGCAACTTGCTGTAAGTTTTCATTTAGAAGACAAAAGAACTGTAATGTTCACCAGTCTAATTTCAGTCTAACTGAAAACCAAACCTGTACATGAAGGATTAAGGCCATTAAAGACTCCTGCTTTATTTTAAATTATATCCTTCTCTCACAGAGGTGGCAAAATACATGTGTTATTACATATGGGTCCTCCCCTAGCACGTGGAGCAGTAGGAAGCACTTCTCTGCTTTCAGTTGCATTGTGTTTCACACAAAAGAGATTTTGCATAACGTCTGAGGAACTCTGAACTTTTAAAATCAGCAAATCAGTGACTCCTTGTACCTCTAAAAATCAAATTATAGTTCTGAAGTTCTGGACTGCTGAGCTTCTCTGCATTTACCCCCACCTTTTGAAGGGAAATACTGCTGTATTTTGCTTTCCACATTTCTTAAATTTAAAAAAAAAAAAAAAAAAAAAAAAAAGAAGAAGAAGAAGCAAAATAGCACTCTGTGTTTCTATTAGCATTCAGCTATAGTTGCAGTTTCACTCTGCACGGAATTGAAACTCATGCTCTTCACTGGGTGACAGCAAGTTCATAATATGAAAAAAAATAAGACTAGTCCAAAATAAAAGACAAAGCATCAGTATAGCTGCTAAAATTTCCAAAGTTTGTAGGTACAGACTGCAAGGAAGATTTCCAATGACACTGAACACCTGTCAAAAATTACAGGGTTGGGTGACTGGACACTGTGCTTTAGAAAACCTACTTACAACCAAAGTGAGTAGGCATTAAGCATCTTATGTTTAAGCAATGTTCCAGTGTCATATACTAGGGACATGGTTATGTGCTTGAAGAAATCAACTTCCGCAATCCAACTTGTGCCAAGTCAATCTCTTAGGTACTGTTTCACAACTAATTAAGCACATTTGCTTTATAATAAGATGAATAACTTTAACTGCATGGAAGCTAACTTTCTCTTCTGGTGACATACAATCTGTGAAATATTCAGAGTGGAAGAGCTAGTGGAGGGTGTTTGCAATTAATGCTTTCCTCCTACCAGAAATGCACTGAATGTCCTTACAGAACACAGCAGGATTTTAGTGACATGTCTGCATTACTTACAGTAACCCCCGATGAAAACTTCAGTGCATCCTGTGTGAAAAGAAAAATCCAGTTGCCAGGAAATAGCAAAGGAATTGTATTTTATTACAATGCTATTAGTAGTTAGGTGCAAAGGTGAGAAATACAGCCCTGAATCCACAGTGAATTAATGAGCCCTTTCCTAGGCCTTAATTGAAACAGTAATGATGCTGTACACTTTCTTGGTTTTGTTTATGTCTATACGGCTCAGCCAGTAAAACCAGAGAATTTTAAAGTATGGTTGCAAATTCTTTCCCTGTTCATTCTTCAGGTTCCAGTCTTCTGGAATGAGTTCCTCGGCTCCTCAGGAGTCAGGGAAATTATGAAGTGGTATTTAAAATGTAAAGAAAAATATGTAGGGAAAGAAGACATAAAAACCAAAACTAAACCAAACCAAACAATCTAATAAATATCCTAAGCGTTGAACTAGTCTGTCCTGTTAAGCATAGAAACTTCTAAGTAAAAAAACTCTCAAAAAGACATTGTGTTCCATGAAATGCTGGATTGTAGCTAGCTTAAATCTATCCGTGCCAATTTTAATATGCTCCCTTCTACACTTCCCCATGCAGTTTTCACCTTTTCGTATGCCGTTCCTTATGCCCTTACCACTATCCTTTTTTTTCCTGGTTTATTTTGGTTCCCTTCCCTAATGTCCCATTCACTTACTAAATATTTCTTCCACTAAATATTCAGCTGACGAGATTTGTCCCAGTTCTTGAAGGCCTTCGCAGCAGAAATGAACCCATAATAAAAATAAAAATTATTATTATTATTAATATATAATAATAATAACAAAGAACAAAGATAATAATAATAATAATAACAAAGAAAAACAACAACAACTCCACTTCAAAATCTAAAACAATGTTAATATGTCAACTAACAATTTCTGTCTCTCCGTTTGTGCAGCTTACACTAAAAAGAAAGCGGGGGGGGCGGAATAATAAACTTGAGCTTCTGGAAATCTCAGTTGTCTGAAGTGAATGTTACCCTTATATAATGCATTTGTCTCCTAGCTGATCAATTTTTGCCCTCTGTTACCAAGCATTTTGCAATTTTCCTCCTTTGGGGTTCTCAGTGGCTTGGATGTTCTTAATTCAGTAGGTCTTATTATAGTTCTTTTTGGTATGAGGCTGTAGCTAGGTAAAATACAGAGTTTGAAATTAAAACTGTGTTCAAAAGTAGCAAAGAGAGTAAATTGCAGCATATGAGACCAAAAGGAAAAAAAAAACCCAGCACCTTTTGTCACAACAGCACGTGGATGTATGAGTAATGCAAGAACTTTTTAAAAGGGAAAAAATAAGAGTACTCAGTTATTTTTATTTGGAGGGTGGAGGAGTAAATGAGGTACTGTTTTTTTAATTTTAAGCACAAAGTTTTGAGGAAGTGGGTTGCAGCAGTTGTTTCACATTTGATTATTTCTCAAGTCGCAGTCCAGCTGAAGAGTAGTGGCAGAGTAGAGATTACTGCTTTTGTCTTGAGTGAGTTATGTCATGTTATACTTTCCTCTGCACCTGAGCTGAACTAGTGGGGACCTCTTTTATGCTGTTTTCTTCTGCTTTAATTTACAGTCTCCTCCAGTGACAAATTTGCCAGACCTGGAAGCATACAGAAAATGGTAGGTTAAAATTTCATTTTTAATTTGCTTGTAGACCTCTCTGAATGGGACATTGTGGAAGACTTTCAAGAACATATTCTCCTTTTCTGCTTTCTAAGTATTCTGATTTAGTATTGTGTTTAGAATAATGCATAATGCAATACATAATGACAGGAAAGGAAGGCATTTATTTATGCTAATATTAACTGGCTAGCATTTAATTATACTACTGTGCTACAGAACGAGTATAATAATGTCTTTTCTAATTGCTATAATTTCTGAGGTGTTCTTTTTTCTCTGGCCTGTCCTCCTTTCACTTTTTAAAATGCATATGGAACACCTACAAAATAATTCTTTCAGAAACTCCTAGTTGTATTGTTGCTGAATATTTGACAAATACCCTAAATCATTGTGGGTTTGTGCATGTGCTAGTTAATATCAGCAAATTAGTGCATTTTGGTCTTCTTGTAAAGCCAAGTGTAGATCATGGAGAAAAGGACAGTTCACATGCATAGCTCTAGCTGCATTTTTAAACTGGCTTCTCATTGCAAAGATGTTGCACAAATCAGCATTGCTTGTTTCTTCTAATTAAAACTATCTTTTGCATTTGTTCTGATACTATAACAGATACAAGGTGTTACACATGCAAATAGTTAGACACAGTACCAGAATGTAACAGTTTACAGTTAAAATAGCTAATGATTAAAAGGATATCGGGAAACAGAAGGATACACAAAGAAATGAAGCACAAAGATGAGCTAGGCTGGAACTGCAACAATACTTAGGTTCCTAAAAATACTGCTGTACATGAGAGTTCAAAATATGAGCATTGTGAATGTCTCAAAAGGCATTTTTCGACTTCTTAAGAAGCATGCAAACATATTCATGAAGACTTTTAAGACCCAGATTAATTGCACCTAATTTTAGGCAACTAAACCTGCAGTGTTAGTCTCTGTTTGGCATGTAACCCTCCATATTCAGAGCTGAGAAGTGCCTGCAGAGGACCCTCTGTCTTGTCGCTTCTACTCTTTCTTGCATGTCAGTGCAGCCCAGGTTGACGGCAATGAATTGAAGGAACTTGAGTAAATGCCTATAAGTAGATGTCTGAGTGCAATGGCCAAGTATGAGTTCAGGTAGAAAGTTTGTGGCAATCTAGACTGCAATCTGACCTTGCTCAGGTCTTACTCTAGTGCTTGGCCAGAGAGTTTTAATTTGGTTTAGCAAATCTTCAAAGGTTGATGCTAATTAACTTTTCCTCAAGAGCGGCAAATCTGTGGTTTGATCCTCAGTTAGCAGATGAGTTTTTCCTTCCTTTTTTCAAAGGAATACAGGCTGCTGGAGTGTTGATCTGCGGTGGTTGTCAGTATTTCCCTCAGTGGCTGCAGGTACCATGTCTGCATTAACGGGTAAGGGTAAATGGCATCCATGTGATGGAGCAACAATTCCTGCAGTGCAGAGGGTCTCTGCAGTTTCCCTGCCACCTCTGCTGTGCTCCATGGGCACCTGCCTTGGCTAATGACCTTGCTCCCTAGGGTATGTTGGTCTGGTAAAGAAAGAGATGGAGGTAGGCAGGGGTTGGGACACCATGGGCCATTAAGTTAAGACAGGCACTCTTTGGTTTTTTTTTTCATTAGTCTAATGAAGTCTTTTACATGCATAATATAGTGCGTCCCTTCGAAAAGAAGGAAGGCAAAATATTTACAAGAACATATTCAGATTTTTCTTCAGCGATGTCCCTTTTCATTCAATGAAAGATCTTCAGTTTTCCATGTAATTAATATCAATGGCAGAGCCCTTCCTTCTCCCTCCCACATCCCTGACCAAATTAGTGGGGGAAAAAGAGTTCTATAAAAAACCCTAGAAAGGTGGGAGGAAATTAATGCATTTTATCTTCTCAAAATTGGCTCCCCACTTACTCTAATTATTCATCATTTTCATCCAAGTACTCGTCTACATCAAGAAATCAGAAAAGTTAATCATCCTCTAAAGTTGATCAGTTAGGTATAGCTTGGTTAGTCCAGGTTAGCTTTCCCTGAGTAATTGTATAAACGATAGTCATAATAGTCGGGACATTTAGCTACATTGATTGTTTTCTGAAGGCCTGCTGAATAGAAGAAAGTACCATAGCACTTTCTGGCAATGGGAAAGGAAATTCTGGTAGAGGAAAGGCTATAGTGTAATGCAGTACCAGGTAACTGATATGAATCTCATGTGACAATACACTGAATTCAAGGTTTGCAGTGTACTTTCACACTTTTTCCTTCCATGCTGAAGCTTTGTGTTCAAAAGCTGACTGAATGAATCCCCAAAGTGACTCCATTTGATGGTTGAATCTAGATAGCAGAAGTGCAGTGCTGTGAGAGACTTGATCTGCATTCTCCCACATTTGCTACCCTGCTAGTCACTAGAGCACTCCTCCAGATATGCAGATGCATAGGCAGATTTAGCATAGCTGTCTAACATAATGCAGAAACATAAAGTTATACAGGGAACACAGTAGTCTAAGTAAACAGAACATACAACAGGAAGTTTCAATTAATCTCCAAGTCTGTGTCACCTATAAGGCATGTCTTAGGCAACACTCAACAGGGTTTTCACATACTCTTTGAGCAGGCCTTTTTATGTTCTTGTGTCCCAGTTAAAGAGAAAAAATATTTCCATGGTTATTTAAGAGCATTCTGTGTGCCATGCATCTCCAAGCCTTCAAAAATGAGTTTTCTGGGGAGAAATAATGTTGATTATTGTGTGGTTTATTATCTTAAATCTCTTGATCAGCACCAGACACAGGCAGTTAAGAAGCTGTATGAGGCAGCAAAATGGTCATGGCCCCTCTGCCTGTGCTAGGCAAGTCAACGCTTCTGCCTGCTTGCCTGTCTGGCTGCCTCTGGCAAGAGGGACAGGATTTCTTTGACATTGCCTGGTGCTGAGGAAGTAACTAGTATGCTGTGAAATAGTAAAAGCTTATCAGTCTTCCCATAATGCACACACATCAGTAAAGTAGCCAAGACCACAAAGACTTGACAGACAGAGACCATGTTTTGGAAGGTTCTTTGAATGCCTGTAGGATTTTGGCTCTGATTATTAGTTTTTTATGGGACATCCTCAATCTTAAATCTGGGTTTGATTTTCATTTTTAGACTTCGTATAGATACTGTACCCTCTTGGCCCTCTGTCCTTATTGGACAGAGAAAATGCAAGCTGGTATTGGACTGTATGGAAGTATGGCCATTGACTGTCTTAGGTCAACAATACATCTATTCTGACACTAGACACACTTTCATGGGTGAACAAATAATGTGGCAAGCCAGAACCTGGGCAGAGCCAGGTAAGACTACAAAATTCTAGGGATGTGATTGAAAGGGATTGGTGCTCAGATTATCTTTTCCTTTGTTTACCAGCTAGAGGAAAGGGTGCAGGCAGTAACAGGTGCATCATACAAATCAACACTTAGCTACATGGCTAGTGCTTTCATCAGGGTTTTGGCTTTCACGATCATGGGGCACTCTCTGATCACTATAACCTGCCAGAGAGCCACCTGACTAGAGAAGGCAAAGGAATCTTTGCCAACAGGCTAGCAAAATACCTAGTTTTAGAAGCAAGCTTTAAACTGACAAGACTGGGGGACTGGGGTCCATAGTGGTAACACCTGTGAAGTTGAATGCAACGGGGTAGAAAGCCAAGACAGAGCAGCAATGAATGCTCCTTAGCCATCTCAGTGGGGGTAGGGAATGGAGATCCATGCAGCAGCAAAGATGCAAGGGTTGTTGATGTGTTAGAAACCACAGAAGCTCCTGAGGAATTAGGGCTTCTCTTCAAGAAAAGATGGCAGGATCAATTGCCCAACTGAAGTGCATCTACACCAAGGCATGCACCATGGGCAACAAAAAGGAAGAGTTGGAAGTCATTGTGCAGCTGGAAAACTATGATATAATGGCAATCACAGAAACATGATAGGATGACTCACACAACAGGAGGGTTGCAATGGATGACTATAAATGGTTCAGAAGGGATAGGCAAGGAAGGAGAGGTTTTAGGGTAGCCCTGTATGTTAGGGAGTCCTTTGTTGGTGTAGAGCTTATTGATGATTGATGATGATGATGAAAGGGTTGAGTGTTTATGGGTAAGAATCAGGGGAAAGGCCAACAAGGCAGATATCACAGTGGGAGTCTGTTACAGACCACCCAACCAAGATCAAGAGACAGATGAGAGATTCTCTAAGCAGTTTGGAGAAGTCTCACAATTGCTAGCTACTTGTTCTCAGGGGGGACTTCAAATTATCAAATGTCTATCAGAAATACAATGCAGTGGAGAGGAATCAGCCTAGGAGGTTCCTGGAGTGTGTGGAAGGTAACTTCCTTACACAGCTGGTGCAGGAGCCAAGTAGGGAAGATGTTCCACTGGACCTGTTGTTTACAGAGAAGGACTTATGGGAGATGTAATGGTTGGATGTCATCTTGAGCACAGCAATCATGAAATTATAGAGTTTTCAATTCTCAGAGAAGTAAGGAGGGTTAGCAGAACTGTTACCTTGGACTTCTGGAGGGCAGACTTTGGCCTGTTTAGGGTCCTGATTGTCAGAGGCCCTTGGGAGGCAGTCCTGAAGGGTAGAGGAGTCCAGGAAATCTTCAAGGCACAGGACCAGGCTGACGCCATGTGCCAAAATGTGAGCCATTGGGGAAGAAGACCAGCCTGGCTGAACAGAGAGCTTTGGCTAGAACTCAAGGAAAAAAAGAGAGCTTATGACCTTTGGAAGAAAAGGCAGACCATTCAAGGGAACTACAAATATTTTGTGATGTTATGCAGGAGAAAATTGGAAGGGCCAAAGTCCAACTAGAACTTAATCTGGCTACTGCAAAAAAGACAACAGCAAGTGTTTCTATAAATACATTCACAACAAAATGAGGGCTAATAAGAATCTCCATCCTTTTTTGAATGTGGGGAGGGAAACAGTCACAAAGGATGCAGTACATGATACCTTGCCTTAGACTTTAATAGCAAGACCACTTGTTCTCCATGTACTCAGTCTCCTAAGCTTGAAGACAGGGATGGGGAGCAGAATGAAGCCCCCATTATCCAAGGGGAAATAGTGAGTGACCTGCTACACCACTTAGATACAAATAAGTCTATGGGACCAGATGTGGTCCATTCAAAGGTACTGAGGGAGCTGGATGAAGTGCTCACCAAGACGCTTTCCATCATTTGTAAGCAGTCCTGGCTAACTGGGGAGGTCCCAGTGGACTGGAGGTTAGTATGTGTGATATTCATCTACAAGAAGGACCATAAGGAGGATCCAGGGAACTACAGGCCTGTCAGCGTGACCTCAGTGCCGGGGAAAGTTATGGAGCAGATAACATTGAGTGTCATCACACAGCATGTCTCGGACAACCGGGAGATCAGGCCAAGTCAGCATGGGTTTATGAAAGGTAGGTCCTGAGTCACTAACATGATTTCCTTCTGTGGCAAGGTGACCCCCTTAGTAGATAAGGGAAAGGCTGTGGATGTTGTCTACCTAGACTTTAGTAAAGTCTTTGGTACCATTTCCCACAACATTCTCCTGCAGCAACTGGCTGATCATGGCTTGGACCTGTGTACTCTTTGCTGAGTGAAAAATTGGCTGAGTGGCTGGACCCAAAGAGTTGCAGTGAATGGAATTAAAACTAGTTCAAGGTCCGTCATGAGTGGTGTTCCCCAGGGCTCAGTATTGGGGCCAGTCTTTATCAATGATCTGGATGAGGACATTAAGTGCATCCTCAGTAAGTTTACAGACAACACCAAGTTGGGCAGGAGTGCTGATCGGCTCAAGGATAGGAAGGCTCTACAGAGCAATCTGGACAGACTGGATCAATGGGCCAAGACTAAGGTTCTGGAGCGCATCCAGAGAGGGGCAACAAAGCTGGTGAAGGGTCTGGAGCACAAGTCTTATGAGGAGCAGATGAGGGAACTGGAGTTGTTTAGTCTGGAGAAAAGGAGGCTCAAGGGAGACCTTATCACTCTCTACAACTACCTGAAAGAAGGTTGTAGTGAGGTGGGGTCAGTCTCTTCTCCCAAGTAACAAGTGTTAGAACAAGAGGAAATGGCCTCAAGTTGCAGTTGGGGTGGTTTAAGTTGTATATTATGAAAAATGTCTTCACTGGAAGGGTTGTCAGGAATTTGAACAGGCTGCCCATGGAAGCAGTTGAGTTACCATCTCTGGAGGTACTTAAAGACATGTAGATGTTTAGTGATGGACTTAATACTGTTAGGTTAGACTTGATGATCTTAAGGGTCTTCTCCAACCCAAATGATTCTATGAGTATATGTCTTTAAGCATCCTTACGATAATGTGAAATTTGAATTAGAATCTCACCTGCTAGTCAGTGTGGTTTTTAAAATTTGCACTAGCTTTTAAGTGACTCTTTTATTTATCTTTCATATGTTTCGAAAAATTAACTTTGCTCATTTATGGCCATCTGTTCGATATTTAAAACAACTTGCTTCCCCTTAAACGCAGAAAATACAGAGGCTTAGCCTTTAATCATCTACCTTGTCATTTTTTCAGTAGATTTTTTTTTTATTCATTATTTAGCAAGTGATATTTATCTTACCAATACAATACTTAGTGTTAAGAAAGTAAAGAAAGCATTTGAGGAATTAACAACATATGCCTTCCCCAAACTTATAACCCTACCTGCACGTCCACTTCTATACAGTGGGAGAGACAGAACTCTGGGATAGATTTATATTTTGCATGACCTAGTATGTGGTTGATATTATGGCCTACGAGATGTTCTCATTGCATTAAATTAATACCTCACTATTTCCTCATTTTTAGGTATCTTGTGCAAAGATGTCAAATGCATTGCTGTTTGTCTTCCTCTTCCTATTTCCAATGCTGCTGTCAGGAACTTGGTTTCCCAAAAGTTTACCCTGTGATGTTAAAGCCTCTGAAGGTGCTGTAACAGTGGACTGCACCGATCGGCGTCTCATCGAAGTCCCCAGAGGGATCCCTACAAATGCTACCAACCTTACCCTGAATATTAACCATATCCCCCATATCTATCCATCATCCTTTTCTCATCTTGAAAACCTTGTGGAGATTGACTTCAGATGCAACTGTGTGCCTGTCAAAATGGGGCCCAAAGATCATGTGTGCACCAGTAGACCAAAGATTGAGAATGGCAGTTTTGCTGCCCTGACAAGATTGAAGTCATTGTATTTGGATGCAAACCAGCTGTCAGAAATACCCCGGGGTCTTCCTACTACGTTAAGTCTGCTGAGCTTGGAAGCAAACAGTATCATTTCTATCCAAAAAGCCAATTTGTCAGAGCTAGGAAACATAGAAGTATTGTATCTGGGACAGAACTGTTACTACCGTAACCCATGCAATGTTTCATTTAAAATTGAAAAAACAGCCTTTCTGGAGCTTAAAAAATTAACAATACTATCCCTGAAGTCTAACAACTTAACTCATATTCCACCCAATTTGTCATCTACTTTAAAAGAATTGTATATTTACAATAACATGATTCAAGTGATTCAAGAACAAGATTTAAGTGCCCTTCACAACCTAGAAATTCTTGATCTAAGTGGTAATTGCCCACGTTGTTATAATGCCCCATATCCTTGTATTCCCTGCCCCAAAAGCACAATTGAGATACATTCAAAGGCTTTTTATTCCTTGAAAAATTTAAGAATTTTGAGACTTCACAGTAATTCTCTTCAGAGTATACCCAGCAGCTGGTTTAAAAACATCAGGAATCTCAAAGAGCTTGACCTCTCCCAAAATTTCCTCATAAAGGAGATTGGAGATGCTCAGTTTTTAAAATTGATCCCCAGCCTTGTAGTGCTTGATCTGTCCTTTAATTTTGAACTGAAGATGTATTCTCCAAACTTGAATCTGTCTAAGACATTTTCTTCCCTCTCTAACCTGGAAACCCTGAGGCTCAGGGGTTATGTCTTTAAAGAACTGAGAGAAGGAAATCTAGATCCATTGCTTAGTCTTAGAAATCTAACAGTATTAGATCTCGGGACTAATTTTATTAAAGTTGCTGACCTGAGAGTGTTTGAGAAATTCCCAGCTCTTAAACTCATAGATCTCTCAGTGAATAAAATTTCTCCTTCTTCAAGTGAAAGCAACTTTTATGAATTTTGCTCCAATCCTCGGATTTCAGTAGAGCAATACAATAGGCAAGTATTACAAGAGATGCATTACTTCAGGTATGATGAATACGGGCGAAGTTGCAGGTCCAAAGACAAAGAGTCTGCTTCCTACCAATCTTCAGTTAAGGAAGAGTGCCTGAAATATGGAGAAACTCTGGATTTAAGCAGAAACAATATATTTTTTATTAACCCCTCAGACTTCCGTGGTCTTAGTTTCCTCAAATGCCTGAACTTATCAGGTAATGCAATAAGTCAAACTTTAAATGGAAGTGAATTCAACTACTTGACTGGATTGAAATATCTGGATTTTTCTAACAACAGGATTGACTTGCTATACTCAACTGCTTTCAAAGAGCTACAACTTTTAGAAATTCTAGACCTGAGCAATAACAAACATTATTTTCTGGCAGAAGGTGTCAGTCACGTGTTTAATTTTATGAAAAACTTGACCTATCTGAAGAAGTTGATGATGAATGAGAATGAGATTTCTACCTCTATTAGCACAGGAATGGAAAGCCAGTCTCTTCGAATTTTAGAATTCAGTGGAAATCGTTTAGATGTTTTATGGATGGATGGGAATGCTAGATATTTGTCATTCTTCAAGAATCTGACAAGCCTGGAACAACTAGATATTTCCTTCAACTCACTCAGTTCTTTGCCTCTTGGTGTTTTTGAAGCTATGCCTCCAGAACTCAAGATCCTCAACTTAACCAATAACCAGATGAAGAGTTTCAACTGGGGACACCTCCACTATCTGAAGAAACTAGTAACTCTGGACCTCAGCAATAACCTTCTAACTGCTCTTCCCCGAGAACTGTCCAACTGCTCTTCAACACTCCAAGAACTGATGCTCCGAAACAATCGCATTCACCAGCTAACAAAACATTTTCTCAGAGGCGCTTTTAAATTGAAATACTTGGACCTCAGCTCAAACGAGATCCAAATAATTAAGAAATCTAGCTTCCCTGAAAATGTTATCAACAACCTGAGGATGCTACTTTTGCATGGAAATCCTTTCAAGTGCAATTGTGATGCCGTGTGGTTTGTTTGGTGGATCAATCGGACTCAAGTGACTATTCCTCTTCTGGCCACAGACGTGACCTGTGCTGGCCCAGGGGCACATAAAGGAAAGAGTGTGGTTTTCTTGGATCTCTATACCTGTGAGCTGGACACCTCATATTTGATTCTGTGTGCTCTGTCAGCTTCAACTGTCCTAGGCTTTATGGTGTTCACAGTGATGAGCCATCTCTATTTCTGGGATGTGTGGTATAGTTACCATTATTGCACTGCCAAGTTGAAGGGCTATCGACGTTTATCTTCACCACATGCTTGCTATGATGCTTTTATCTCCTATGACAATGAAGATCCAGCTGTGAATGAGTGGGTGCTGACAGAACTGGTTGAAAGGCTGGAAGATCAAAAAGCTAGACAGTTCAATTTATGCCTGGAAGAAAGGGACTGGATCCCAGGACAGCCAGTCTTTGACAACCTTTCCCAGAGCATTCAGCTAAGCAAAAAGACCATATTTGTTCTGACCAACAAGTATATTAAAAGTGGCAGCTTCAAGACAACATTTTACATGGCCCATCAGCGGCTTCTAGATGAAAAAATGGATGTCATTATCTTGATATTTCTTGAGAAGGTTTTGCAAAAGTCCCGGTATGTCCAGCTGAGAAAGAGGCTGTGCAGAAGTTCTGTCCTGGAATGGCCAACTAACCCTCGATCTCAGCCCTACTTCTGGCAGTGCCTGAAAAATGCCATAGCTATGAGCAATACCCTGGCTTACAACAAGCTTCTCCAAGAAACTGTTTAGCTCTACACTTCCCTGTAAATATTGTTATGATGCACAGAGAGAAAAGGATCCTAAACTCCAGTTGGAGAAACTGTCAAAGCATGGAGGATAACTGTAATTGTGATATTCTACCCCAAAACAAAATGTACAATTAGTCCCAAAGCTGTTAGTTCACTTGTTTTGCTATGACAAGATTGAACAGAAACTGTTGCTAGCACAGAGGTTTAGCTGACATGCATCTTGCTTGGCATTGTTTGCTGCAGAGCAAGAGAAGATGCACTACTCGCTGGAAGTCCCTGGCTTAGAACAGAATCGCCACTTCCACCTTTCAGTTCACTGGAGGCCTCCAGCATCTTCTGTGGTTGGGTCAAGTGTGGGTGAGACACTTGCTCAGCTTACTCTAGTACACATACTGCCAAGAGAAGTTTGGCTGTGCCTAAAGCTGCTGCTGTTCAGATCACTGTTGGAGTAAATGTGATTTTAATAGAAAATGATAGTTTCTGTATTTGGTGTATTTATTAAAAACAACAAAAGCATTTTCTGACACGTTTGTCTCAGAAAATACCCTAAGCAAAGCATGTAAGAATGATTATTGCTTCATCTTGGCTTACAGCTGCTGAGCCTACCTCTTTTGTCTGAGTGGGCAACATCCATAATCACTGGGGAAAGGAAGTTCTGGTGGGACTGCTTTCAGGGGCTTGGGTGCAGTACAGGAGTTCTCCCATTGTTGCACTGTCAAAAAGCTCATAAATTTGAAGAGACTTTGAAGAATGTATATGGCTAAAACAGGAAGGTATGTGAGAAACAAATTCAGAAGGTCTTGCAGTTTGTGGGTTGGAAGGAGTTACAAGATAAAGGGAGTCCTTTTGCACGGATCTGCTGCATGGGAACGAGGAGGGGCAGCAGGACAGCAGATGGGCTGAGGGAAGCCATTGCACAAGGCAGATGAGGTAAATCAAGTAAACTAAAGAGGAAGTGGGAAGAGACAAAAGAAAAGGAAGACAAAAGAAAAAAGACAAAGTGGAAGAGGTGGAAAGAATGGAGAAAAAAGATAGCTAAACTAGGGCATGACTGAAGTTCAGATGCATTTACTGATAATTTCCAAGTAACCTCTTCGCTTTGCCTTTCACTTGGCTCCTTGGCTGCTGACTGAGCTGGCTCCTTCCTGAGGACTCAGGGCTCCTCTCCAGTGTTGTGCTGTCAGCTTTAGGATCTCAGCTTTCTCATTTCCACCCAGGTCCTGTGTTACAACCCCTTGTGTATCAGCTGAGATGGTGTTAGCAGGTCCAGCCAGGGCTGGAGGCTGAGGACATGTTAAAGTGACTGACTTGCCTCCACCTTCTCAGACTTTCTCTGGAACAAAACACTGTCACTCAAAGTGCAAAACATGTAAGAGTAAGTCATCCAAGAAAAGCATTCATCCCACAGTTTCTTTTGCTGTGCTGTGGTGCTCCAGAGCAGCCTCAGCCCCTCCTTCTCCTCCTTGTTCCCCAGGCAGGTCCCTCTCCCACAGTGGCTGTTTGGGCACCACTAAAAACCTGAGCTGGAGCTGAGTTTAGAGACATCCTGAAAAAGGGAAGAAACACTGCTCAGAAACATAAACATGTGGGCTTGTTCCGCACTCCAGTTCACAGCACAGTCTCATCAAACACATGACAGTATTTCATCTGAAGCCTTTTATAATGGCAGCCGAAACCCCTGTGTGTGGCACAGGCAGGCTCTCTGCTTGCTGTGACAATCTCTGTTTCGGGAGGAGCAAAGTGATCTCACCTTGCAGGGCACTCCTGTCCACAGCACAGTCCAGGCAGCTTCTCCCCTCTCTCTCAAAGCTGAGTTTGTTTTCTGACAATCTCAGTGACAGCTCTGGCCGACAAGGAGCTGACACTTAACTGTTTTGGACCTGCTTATTTCAGCTGCCTCCTGTGTTTCCTCACCTACCTGTTCTGCCTGGTCCTTTCTTTAGATAGCCCCTTTTTGATTTATTTGTAGGCAATCAGACAAGAACACAAACACAAATAAGAAAACCAAGCTTCATATAAGAATGTTACAAATAACAAGGGTTTTTTCCTCCTAATTTGTTGCAGCATTTTTATTAAGAACAGAATTAGGAAAAAGAGGAGAGCCTGGCTGAAAAGAAAAAAAAATGAGGTTTATGGTTATATTTTAATAATATATATTTTAATAATGCATCTTTCTGATGGCTCTGTTTGTAAGCCAATACACTCTGTATAGCTAAATAGGATAACATGAGCTGTAATATTACTCTCTTCATAAAGGTAATGCTTGAAACAGGAACCTTTGCTCCTCAATTACTCCCACACCATCTCCCTCAGCCTCCACACACCATTTCTACTGGGAGTAGATCCTCTTCCTCAGCCTAGCTGATTAGGGCAGGGGCCCAAGGTCACCTGGTCTTTCTGAGGCTGAGAGAAGTATTTGCTCCTCTTCCACTGAGAAGCATCCAAACGATGGGTATGGCGTGAGTAGCAATGCGTATATATACAAAAAGCTGAGTTTACGGTACAGTGAGGGTCTTATGTGTGCTGCAGAGCAAGACTGCAGAGAGGCCAGGGCTGCTGCATCAATATGTTTGTGAGTATCCAAGAGAGACAGTGAATGGCTCTGTGGTCTGCAGTGGGAAATGAGCAATCTGCTGGCATCGCAGGAGCCACTGCTGGGGGTACCACTCTTAGCCAGAGCCCAAGTCGCTGGGAGAAGAGCCCACAGCCGTTTTCATGTGACAATACCCTTCCTGACAATTGCACACTTCCCCTGCAAAAAACACAGCCAGAGGAGTAAGTAGAGATCAAGGAAGACTGAAACACCGAGTTTTCTTTTTTTTATTTAAAGAAGACAATTCCTGCCCCGCTCCTCACCCCATTTCTGTGTCCTGTGACAGCCCTGGGTAGTTACCATTCTTCAGGAAGGAGGTACCAGCCCAATTAGCTGAGGTAGGGCTCTCTGAATGCTTCAGGGTATACTAGAAGGGGGCCACATACTGTTCTGGACCATGTGTGTTTTGCAGACTGAAGATTACTTCTGTACTCATAGAACAACTGGCTTCGGAGCTTTTGTTAGGTATTTTCATACACAGTAGCTCAATCTAAGTCTTTCCTGAACAGGAAAAAAAAAAAAAAAAGGAAAAAAAAGAATGAATATTAGTTAGGTTTATAGCCAAGAAATGCCTTAAATGGGCATGCCCTTCATTCCTCCTGGATTTTTTTTTTTTTTTAAATGGAACACCACGAAAAAGGTAGGAGTTATCTGACAGATTCAAACTGATAATTTATTGCTTCACCTGTATGAGGATTTTAACCTTGCAGCTTGCTTGCCTGGTTGGTGTAGCAGTGTCTGAATTTACAAAACACTGAAGGGTCCTGAGGTTTCTATACCTCAGGGTTTCATGATGGTATAGCCTGTGATCTGGTGTGAGGTCAATGAGAAGGGGGAGATATGGGCATTCAGTTAACCTAAATGTAGACAGCTACAGCTGCATTAACAGGTCTATGCATCACTCTCCCTTCAGAGATGACATGATAGAGACATTTTATGAATATCACTTATCCTAACGCAGAGCTTTAAGATGGGTAAAAGTAATTGCAACCCAAAAGTAGGATTTCTGTCCATTAGCTGTAAAGGATTCCCATCGTGACCAGCTCAGATGTAGGTGTCTGCACTGCAGATACTTTTAGTTAGGTGAAGAGACTGCTGCTCCAGGCTTACATGTGTGGTCAGTGGCAAGTTGGTCTTGAATAACTGTCATGTGAACATCAAAATACCTGAATTGCTATAAACACCAGCTGTGATGACCAAAGCTGTTCTTCATCAGTTGCTTTTTCCTTACAGAAATGTACAGACAATAGCTAGACTTGATATTTAGTCTATGTGCCCTGAAAAGACTATGCATGGAGTGGAAGAAGGAGAAAGAAGAGAAAGGAAGTAGAATATTGGCAAATTTAGCAAGTTTTTACAGTTCTTGTGGAATCGGCAGAAAAATGCAGTGTTTGCATGACTATCATTATTGTGGCACAAGAAGAACAGTCAGTGTAAACTGGCAAGAAACAACCTTACTTATAGACATATGAGAAACTTACAGGTGTCTCCTTGTGAGAATAATATACATTAGAAGGGACCTCTTGGTCTCAGAGCACATCTAATTTCAACATGGCATTAGCTTCCATAGGCCCTTGTTCTGCAATGAAGCTGGGATGCCACGTAGCAAACATGATATCCTGTAAAGGAATATCACAAAAACATCTTTAAAAAAAACTCCATGAAGATCAGAAGCCCTTGGTCTGTAGTAGATCACATTTTGGGGCAATAGGCCCTCTGAAAATGTGAACAAATTTTTTGTCTCCTGAACAACCCCTTCGTTTCAATTTTCTCAATCCTATTCTGAAAGTATCTGTCTGTAGAAATAAGCTATGTAATAGGCTGTTCATCTGAAAAAATCAGGCACAGGACAAATTTCTCCATTTACTCTGAACAAGATATTCTGGCCATTTAGGTTATAATTCTTCTCAGTTGCCTCTGGAGGAGTTCAACTTCATTGAATATATTTGGAAGTTAGCCTCCTAATGTGGGAAGATAAGTTGTATGCCTAAATGCAAAAGACATATACATTAATCCACCATTATCTCCAGGAGTAAAAGTGGGAAAAATAAAGCACAGAGAAGTTGAATTCTTTCTACTATGACTATCTGCTGCTGCTGCAACTGAAAAGGGAATCTTGATATCCACTTATAGAAGCAACCTGCATGCATTCCTTGGTTAGTGAGCACTCAGAGCTTATTTATATATGGGATTATTTAATTAGAAAAATAGCCAAAATTGAGAATCAAATGTGTACCTGATGAGAAATTCTTAATTTGAGTGTGCAAAGTATGAGACAGTAGGAAGCCTTACTAAGTTCTGTAAAACAGGGATGTTTTTTTTGTTTCAGTGGGAAAGTATCTTTGTTCAAGATACACAGTCCTGAGCCAAAGAAGTGGCATGAGAATAGCCACTAATCTAAATCCATGGCCTTATCTCTCTCCACTTTGTTTTCCCTCCTTCATTGTTACCGAGATATATTGCTGATGGTAAAATTATGATCAAAAGCAGACCTTGGTAATGGAGGGTTTTTTTTTTAAGAGAAACACTCACAAAAACAATCTTTGCCAGTGCAAATTCAGAAACATTTGAGGAAATAAAGTTTCCGGCTTTTTCCAGCAATGGCATTATTGAAGGACTGACAACAGATTTATATTATTATGGAAAAGCTGGCAAACTTGTAAAATGGAAAACTTGTAAAATTTCTGCTTTTGGTTTCTAAAACCTTTTCTGAATATTTTCTTTCATTTTACAAGCTAAGTTCCAGTTGCACAAACTTAGCTGTTGGGTCTATCATCTATGTCATAATATCTGCAACTCTGGTGTAATGTATTTTAGCAATATTTTACTAAAATTCCACAAGAGTGAGAGGTTCTGAAAGTATGTGTTGCTTAAAAGCACACATGCCCAGTCTTGTATTTTCCTGCAGGTGTAGTACTTTTCACTTAGAGAGAAACTGTCAATGAGACCTTCTTTGTGAATATGTCTCCTTTCCTGCCCTAACTTTTTCATGCTTTTGCTTTGCTAACTGAAGAATTCAATTGAAATATGATTTTTAACTCACATCCCTCAGTGGGAAACTACTGTATAAGAACAAAGGAAAAATTCCTGAAACATAAAACAAGAGACTTTTTACCTTATATTCTTGTTTTCTTGTTTGCAGATGATTCTTCTCCCAGAATATTTGAGATCCACAAGTCTATTCGAAAGAACTATATTATGCTCTTGAACATTGCAGCTGAATGTTGCATTCTGTTCATAATAAAATCTCTTTACCTAATAACCCAATTACTTATAGTCATTGGATTATGACTTATCTTATTTTTAGTTCTAGTATTAACCTAGGAAAAACTCAATCACTAAGCTGTGTTCTTTTTTATCTATCCTGAACTCCCATTCACGATGCAAAAGCAAGAGCTTCTCAAAAAGAATTGTACTGACCCTTGCTGCTTTGGAAAAACAAATCACAAATCCCTTCCATAATTCCCTGTGGTTTCTCACCTCACATGTTTTTCTCAGATGTTCCACAGCGTCACCATGACAGAGGCTATTATGTCCTAAAACCCATCTCATGTAGCAGTGTCATCAGCGCATCAAATCCCAGAGCTGGACTATTCATCTTTGAAAGCCAACCAGCAATTTGGTCTGCTGCAAAGAGGAAGGAGAAGTGATGTATAGCCTATACTTAACTCCAGGAAACTTAGACACCAGTATGGCGAAAAAGGATGCAGCAGCTAGTGGCTTTAGCTTCCAACCTTGTGATATCACTGGAAACACATTTTCTGTTGTTTCACTCTGGATATCTCCTGTAATTTTACACAAGGCCCATTCTAACATCTGGCATGCGAAAAGATGAAGCCCCTCACGTGAATGACCTTGGTGCTTGGTGCTTGGTTTCGATGTGCACCTCAGTTGGGTCTGGAAAGGGAGAGGGAAGGGTGAGAGTGCTGCTAGTGTGTTGTAGGTGGGCATGTCAACTCAGCTCAGCAGTGGCTGGGAGAGGGACACGCTGCACTTTGAAGGATAACTGTAAGTTTTGTAAACATTGTGAAACGTACCAGAGTAGTGATGCATATAAAGAATCCACCTTACACATTCCATTTTCTCACTTTTTCCAATTAAGAAAAGGAATAATGTTGCAAGAATGGGCAATGCTTCCTAAACACATTCTTAAGGACCAGGAACAATGTCTGTAATATACTTCTCAGTCACAGTTGCCACATACACTTAAGGAGTAAATTGAGGACAACAGATTCCCTCTTAGTACTGCTCCTTCCCAGACTCTACTTCAGATTCCTATGGCTGGCTGTGAATGAAATCCTGCTTTGAAGTGAGATCCAGCCATAGAAAGTGCACTTCTGCATTACAGACATTTTTGATTTTGAACTTCCTTGAGACTGATGTGGCTGCACGTGTAAGGATGCATGAGCTCCAAGGGGTGATGTGCACCCTCTCTGACTCTAACCCTAGTCCCAGAGCATCTGCCAGCAAGGGGGCAGCTCTGCAGGTGAAAGAGAAAGAGGAGCAACCACCTCTGCAAAGAGTAGCTGTGGTGGAGTTCAGCTTTGTAGCAGCTAAGACAAATACCTAAAAGGAGGATGTAGTGAGGCTCATGTTGGTCTCTTCTCCCAAATTACTAATGATAGGACAAGAGAAATGGCCTCAAGTTGCATCAGGGGAAGTTTAGAATGGATGTTAGGAAGAAATTCTTTACTGAGAGGGTGGTTAGGCACTGGAACAGGCTGTCCAGGGAGGTGATGGAGTCACCGTCCCTGGAGGTGTTTAAAAAAACGAGTAGATGAAGCACTTGAGGCTGTGGTCTAGTGGTTAGGGAGATGTTGGGATAAAGGTTGGACTTGGTGATCCTAGAGATCCTTTCCAACCATAGTGATTCTATGATTCTACTCTTTGATCAAAGACACTAGTCCCAGAGCACTTTTATATGTGTGTGTGTGTGTGTGTGTGTGTGTGTGTGTGTGTATACACATATATATAAAAAAAAAATCAGCTTTAAAAAAAAAAAAAAGACTAATTTTTAATGTCACAGACCACAACAAAGATTCTTCAAACAACCTCAGTTTCATTTATTTTTGTCAATAGCATACCAAAATCAGTTAATAAATCTCACAGAAAGAAAGAATGTGGTTTACATATTAAAAGGCAAAAAAATCCTCAAGAAGCAAAACTTTTAAGTCAAGCTAAATATATAAATAGCTCTAAAGAAAGAGGAACCTAAGAGAACAAAAGAAACATATTTTCTCAAAGTATTATTCTTTCCTCAGGGACAAAAAAAATAACTAACGGTCCAAGTTTGGCACTGTTCTCAAGTATTTTCCTATATCAGGAATTTTACATGCAATGAGTGACTTACTAATGTTTATTGAGAAAGCAGCTGTTTCTCTTGGATAAGCCAGTTCTTTTCAAAAAGAAAAAGAAAACCTCTCCTTTTCTAGTCTCTCATGGCAAGGCACTTCGAACTAGTGTGGGTGATACCATGAGTAGAGGAGCAGCAAGGGAAAAGGGCAGATGCTTCATGTGCCTCCTTTGTGGGCAGCTGACCTGCATGCCAAAATTAAGAGGGAGTAGCTCAGGGTGTCCAAACCCAAATACCACCCCAAGCACACATCCCAAGAGGATCCAGGCTGTCCTCAGGGAGTCCCAGAGGAGATGTCTTCCTCCTGTAGGATCCTGCAGTAGGGGGCTAAAAAGGGGTAGCATGAATGCTTCCATTCGTCTAACTCTCCAGTCTAGACTGTCCTTTCATGAGACAACCTCCTGCAGACTCCCAAGCGCTCTCTGGTCTTGTTTCACTGGAAAAAAAATAGAGTTCACAGTTGTGGCCACCAGGCCCAATCTGTTTCACAAGAAAGCCTAGACATACTTTTCTGATTCTGCCACAGGGCAGAGAGCTCAGCCAGGATTTTAAAGGCAAACTTTGCACACCAGAGCCCAAGCCTCTTCGTCAAGCCTCCTGGCTAGTCCTCTTTGGCTGGAGGTTGGGTTGACGTTTCAGTGAGCGCAAGCTTGAGAAGTATGAACCGAGTCGGGACTTAAGGATGATGGAAATTCTTCAGAACCAAAGACTATCTAAACGAAAGATGAACTGATCAGGATATCATGGAAAGAGCACTTAATACTTCGTTGCCTTGCAAATTCATTATGTTCTTTCCTTCTCATTTCCAATTCTTTCTCTGTGTCCTTAAGTGTGATTTGTTGTGGTTAGTTTTATACTGAATAATGTGCAGGGGAAAAAAAACCAGTCTAAAATTATATTAACTCCCATTGATAAATTCCTGATAACTAAAAGAATTTCTGAAAACTTCTCTCTCCTTCTCTCTCTGTGTCTTGTTCTCTCTCTCTCTCTCTCACACACACACAGTCTGTTCCTAATCCTACAGCAGAGCACAGTAGCTGTTGTGCCTTAGTAATATGATGCAGTTTTTCATGGACAGAATTGGAAAATTTCTTGTAGTATAACTAAATGGAAAATGCATGTTGGCAGAATGAAACAGTACAAACTGGACCATGTCCAGAATCTGAATTTGATATATTTCTGTTCTTGAGGAAGAGTACTGTTGAGACAGTTAGTTCTTAATGAATCCTTACATTCCTCTGCCTGCTGATCACCACTGCCCACCCATCAAGGGGACATAATGATTTTACTTCTTATTTTTCTTCAGACTTTTTACTGATCTCCATTATCTCACTTTCAGTTCCTGTTTTATGGGGACTTTTTCTGCAGAGCAAACGAATTGACTCAACATTAATCTCAAATGTCTATATTCTCTCTAGTCATTATGTGTTGTCCTCATTTTAGATGACAAAATAGCTCATGCTAACTATTCATTATGAGGTATTTTATATGCATCCATATGCATATGCATTAAATAAAAGCATATCCAGGAAAGAGCTTCATGTCATTTTACAATGACGCGGAAGACACACAACTGTATTGCATATCCAAACACATTCCTTCATTTCACTGCAGTAAAACCTCTGCATTAGCTGCCAGCATCTGTTTGTCATTTCTACAAGTAAACAGTTATCTCTTTCAGCATAAATTCATATTTAATCTTTTTTTTGTTAATTATGAAAGTGGTTTAGGTTATTTTTAATTTGTGTGAATGTGCGTGACACTGTTCTTTAGGAACAGCTATGCTAGAGAATTGCATTATGTTTCAGGTTTGTAGCTGTGTATGATCCAACTGTTAATGTAAATAATTTTTGAATTATCAGCATAGAGGACTTCATAATATTTTTCATCACTAAAGCTTTTCCTTCAGGCTAATTCTTATTTACTATAGAGGCTTTGAAGGCTTGCAATATCTAACGTCAATGCTTCCTACATATTTTATTCATATGAAGGTGATTGCTTGCCCTCAAGTCAATGACCAGAGTGCAATCTAACTTCACCTTTATTGCTTTAGTACAGACTATGAGCACAATGCTCGGTTTGTACTACAGGATTAATACCTTGTTTTATTATGTAAAAAGCAACATCAGCAATCTTTGAGTTTAAGTGAGGCCTGGGAGAACTAAAGAAACAGTGCATCCTAAAATAATGACATTTTGAGAGTACTGAAGAGAGTTCTTTAGAGGATTTCAGCAATTTTGAGAACCTTCAGATTTAGATACTGGATTGGAATTGGCATGTTAAGCCCAAAGAATCTAACCAGGAAAGCTCTCAAGCCTTTGTATAGATCAAATGTAATTTTCTCAAGTTTAAAAAAGTTAAAGGAACTGCATATTAATGGTAATGATTACTGAGACAGTACCCAGAGGCCTTCCCCCTACTGTTACCCAGCTAAGGCTCATGTCCAGCAGCATCTTCTCCATTACACTTTCTGAGCACAAAAATCTTGTAGGAAATTAATGAGGATAAGAACTGGTGCTTTAGTGACCCCTATGTAAAATCTCTTCCCATGAAATCTGGGGCTGTCCCACTCTCACCAACCTGACTGTGTTGTCACTGTTCTGCAGTAAACTGAACTGGATACCATCCTACACACCCGTACCTCTACAGCACCGTGACCTCAGTCATAGTGCTACACTAATACTTTTCCATTTGAACTTTGCTTTGGTAACCCTCTTGTTCAAATGCATCCTTAACAAAGCTGACTTGAATTCTGACTCCCCAAAATACCTGCTGTCTGTTTTCAGAAACTCCCAGAGCTGCGAGTGCATGCCTTTTGCATCTGATTTCTTCATGCAGGTGATAGCCTCTGGAGAGCTTGTAAAGAGTTGATCTCCTCTGGAGGAGCAGGATTTATCTTTCAGTTATCAGAAGCAAATCTACTTGTGGTATCAAAACTTTTCTCAACACCTATCATCTCTAAAATTATTGTAGTTAGAAGAAGTTATCATTGAAGTTATATGTTAAAGGTTTTTTCCAAAAAGCAAAGCAAAGCACACATAAAATGCTATTATTTACCCTTAAAAAGCTAAATGTCTTTGACCTTGGTCCAAACTTTATTAGAAAAGCTGATATGTCTGTCTTCAAGGAATTTAATAACCTTATAGACCTATCCCTGAAAGAAAAGAAAATATTCCCACAAACAAAGGAAATCCTATTTTTCTTAAACATATTAGAAAAAAGACAACTTGACAGATTAACTTTATAGGTGGAAAGAGAAAACCAAATCACATGCATCACTAATGTATTCTCATAGCAAAAAAAAGAACAAATGTACTATTTAGAAAATCGGCATTGTAAATCATAGCATAAAGTCTCGAATTTGGGTCTAAAATATATCTTCTTCATTTGTGCAAATCAGTTTAAAGATCTTAAGGGTACAGCTTGTTTGAATTTGCCTTCAAACATACTTGGTGAAGCTTTCAATGGCAATTAATTGTTTTACTCAATCTGTAATATTTACATATCTCTTAACAAATTGGATTTTACCAATTAATTTGTATTTGAAGAATTACATAACCTTGAGGTATTAGACTTTAGCTATAACAAACAATATTTTTGGTGGCTTGTTTGGAACAGAACCTCCTATTTATTGAAAACATTCCTGAAGTAAAGATTTTAAATTTAAACTTGAATGAGATTTCTCCATCAGTAACATCTGATCTAAGAAGCTCTTCCCTTCAAAAATTATGCGTCAGGGAGAGCTATTCATTATTACATATGGAAATGGAGACATTTTTTACATAGGATGGTTTAAGCACTTCAAATATCTGACACATTTTAACTTTTCTTATAGTTGACTTTTATATATCCCTCTGACAGTGTTTGAAAATCTACCAAGGAGCTTAAGTCAACTGTATCTCATTAACAGCTGAGTACACACTCTTATCTGGGAAAAACTTAGCTACTTTAAATCCATAAAGCTGAATGATTTAAGTCAGAACCGATTACAGATTGGCTATACAGTTATGAACTACTACACAATTACACACTAGCTGCTTCACACACTGATTCTGAGACGTAGCAAAATTGCTAAAATTTCTATTGAGTTAACTGAGTTGCAGTCCACTGTATCTAGTTGATTTGTAACCAACCACAAGCCTTAGACAAGACAACATTCCCATGGAATTACACATGTTCCCTTAGATCAAAAGGGAACTGATTTCATTACATCTGTTCATTTCACATCCTGGTTTCCCAGGAACAGAACCATAGGTAGCCGTGGCAGGCAGGCCATGAGTAGCCCTGAGTCAGCTGGATGATTCAGTCAGAGCAGCTGATCCAAGCTCACTCACAGGTGTATCCCATACTACCTATATCATGCTCATTATAAAAGGAAGGAGTTTAGAGGGGTGGGGAGTTCCTCTTTCTGGGGCTTCTACCTCTTGGTCTTCTGCTTCTGCTCCTGCTCTCCTGCTCCCAAGGACAAAGCTGAGTATAACCTTGTATACTTTATGTTGTTGATTGTATTATTTTTATTATTTCATTAAATCTATTTCTACTTCAACTCATAGGGCTTCTCCATTTCTTCCCTGATTCACCTTCTCAGCTGGGGAGGCGTCATTGGGTGATAGAACAACTGCTATGGTTTAGCTCTAGGTTCAGGCTAAACACAGGCATTCCAGAAAACCAAAATTCCTATCTTGCTGTATCAACTGCATGAATTCAGTCAACCAAGCACACACACTGTGTAGGACACCCAAGAGGCAGCAGTGTCCAAATAAGAAAGTGCTAAGCTTTGACTTGGTCTGGATGAAAGGGGGAGAAGTGATGGGTCCCTCTTTATTCAGAGGGAAGAGTCTGAGAGCTGCATATGGCCACGGCGAGCAGCTGGGCACAGCATGTCTGGCAGTAAGGCAGTGTTTGCACCCACAAGAAACATATGAAAAGTTCTGTGGCCGTGGCCCTATGGCAGCTGCCAGAGGCACTCGTGACCAGGAGGGAGTTATTAAAACATTTTTAGTTGGCTATTCTCAATTGTATAGACTGCTATTAAAAAAAAAAAAAAAAAAAAAAAAAAAAATCCCAAACCCCCAAAAATGTCAAACTTTCACTTTGTTGATGTTTTATGCTGTAGTTTTTGAACACATGCCTGTTGGGTTGCTGTATGCAGCATAGCCACTGTAGTAATCTTAATTGGTTCCAGGGCCTACTTTAGAAGAAGGCTTATCTTTTGGAAGTGCCCCTTTGTCTTCACCAGTTACAAAGGGACTCATGAAAATGTCAAATGTAGACATCTACGTTTTATCAAACTACTCCTGCATCAGGGGTGCATTTTGTCTCTTACATGGGCACCTAAGGCTAACTGCTAAGCTTGCTCACAGCCCTGAGCTGGCAAACATCTGTAAAGTAAATCTGCAGTCAAGCCAACTATGCAGAGCCTTGTGGTGAGTGTCCCAAACACACAGTGCATATGCCATCTGACTAATACTTCTGGGGTGGGTCTGGCTTACTGCTCGTGGGTTGATTGGCTATTGAGGGTTTTTTTTCAGGAGATCTGATGTTTTGCAGTGATGTTGGAGCTGTTGCACAGTTGTCACATGCATGCTGTTGCACATGTGCTATGGATTTGGCTTGTTGCCCTGCACCACTTCATATGTGCATCTGAGGCTGACTGGCTAGGAATAGTGCTCATCCAGAACACCCACACAGCTATAGAAAGTTTTTGATGTTCGTATATTTAAAATTGAGGAGGCAGACCAAAGAGAACAATCCTATCTGACTGATTGCCTTACTTCCCAGTGGTGAGATCCCTCCTCCACTTATAGACAGCCTCTGCCTTCCCCACACTGTGCTGGAACATGCCCGCAAACAGCAGTTCTCCATTCCTGAGCTCAGCCTTTTTGGGGTCAGTTCCTCTCTGCTGTCTGCAAGTAGAGATGATGCTGGAAATAGCTCTTCAGTCAGGCTAGTCACCCGGTGGGTAAGAGCCCAAAGCAACGAGCTTGGGACATATGTTGAGTCTGATGCAGAGCAGTTCTGCATGCAGTATTCTTTAACAATCACAGGTTTAAGCTCTTTTAATTTCAAAATTCTCTCTTCACCATTGCAGACCAGTTGTGTGCCACTCCACTTATTTTCTATTTATATTTCTTCTCCTCTCTCCAACACTACAAAATTGTAAACTAACTGGTTCCTGTTTCTTAGATTTTGATTCCATCTTCCCTTTAATCTTTCTTTCACTTCCCAATTCAGACAGTACCCAATCACATACTCTTAAAAAACCCTTGTCCCCTTATTTATTTTGCAAGTAGGTTGATACTGTCATGTTTTAATTGATGTATTTGGTTTGCTGCCTAGGACAGCTATAGAAAGAGATTTTGACATTAACTGCTTATCATTAGACATTTTGATATATTGGAAAATATTTACTGAAGGCAGATTTTATATATTCTACAGTGATGCTGAAATCAAATTTTTGCACATGGTTTCCATGGACATAATGTTTACTGCAGGAACATGGCATAGTTTTTTCTGTCAGCCTGCTCCAATCAGTGAGGTTTCACCATTTTTACAAGTGGCATACATGTTTATTCCTCTTAAAACAAGTTGGAATATTTCATTTTTTGTTTTTATTTTTTTAAAAGATACAGTGATATTTTAAAGATATGAACAGAGTAATTCTATTAAGGTTTTAAAATAATATTTTTCTTGTTGTATTGAGCAGACACTGTCAAAACCAGGAGGACTGGTACTTGGTTTGCCATGCATTGGTGCTAACATTTCCGTCCTTTTTTTGCAATGCCAGGAGGGAACAATTCAAGTCACAAGAACAGAGACAGCAAAGGGCAGCAAAGGAGTGTGCAACTTCAATCTAAACTGAACCCTAATGAAGTCAGTGGTATCTTCTCCATTACTACAATGGCTTTAAATCAGGTCCTGAGGGGCAGTTTTATAAAGTAACGTAGGTGACAGGATTTTTGTAAATCCCGCTCGATACCTATCTGCATGTTTATGTAGCTGAGTACTAGTGAATTTCTGTATTATCAGATATCCTTATGTCTCAGACAAGGTCAGATGCATCTGCTACTGCAGTTTGTGTTACACCTTGTTGAAGCTCCTGGGCATCACCATTTCATTTAAAGTGATTATGAGAAGTCATTAAACTCTTCCCTGAAAATCAGCAGGTAAATAGTACTCTCCAACCACTCATCACTGTTTTCTACAAGAAAGGCAAAGGCAGCTCAGGAATTTCAAACAAAAGCTTGCAGAGCAATCAGAATAAGAAAGTGTCTAACTCAAACATCAAGTTCTCACATTATCTAGAGTAATCTAAAAAACTTGAATTTTTTGCTAGTTGTTTAGATTAAGAGGAATTGCGTGCATTTTACCAATGTAGTGTCTAGTAAAGGGTTTATTTGTCCAGATAGTTCCTTTTCTAGCAGCTGCTGTGGCTTCATCTGCAATACAGTTACAGTACACTTCCTTCCTTTTCCTGTTCTGAATAATTTTGGAGATGAGTTGTTGCTATCTCCTTTGAGTTTTGATGGGTTTTTTGCAGTTAGTCTGTCTAATTTCTAGACTTTTTGTGGAGCATTTGCTTTCAAGGTCATTTAGACACTTGTTTCTGCCTTTGGTATGTTATCAACATGTGCATTTGAACAGGGAACATGTAAGCAGTCCGTATTCTGAGAACCACTCTTTGGTCATAAAAGCTCCATGGCCATATCCTGACTGCAAAGGGGGAGAAAAGATTTACGTATACACAACGTCACTGGTTTCACACTGTGATGAAAACCAGAACAGCAGCCAAACAGGGAGGATCGGTGACCTCCAGCAGGTCCCCAGACCTGGAGGGGGAAGGTACGCTGTACACTATGGAGCATGCCTGCCCCTGACTGTAGGTAGGGACAACCTGGAACACATACAGTCTAGATTATTGGTGATGAAAATTTGTTTAAGCTGCTGAAGGCCAGGCACTGCTTTGGTACTTGATGACATTCTTTTCTTCAGGTGGCTGCCCCTGGTTGGCATCCTCCTGTGAGTTAGAGTTGACTCACCTCTTGCATAGCCTTTTCTCCTACTCTACAGTGGGAGCAGCTCAACTGCTCAATACATCCATTTCATCCATTTTTGGAGGATGTTTTCCCATGGCTGACTGGTATCTTTGCCTATTTTTGTGGGGAGAGTCCTTAAGGTTTTTGTCTGTTCTTGTAATTTAGAAGGCTCAAGCTGACAGTATTATTTTAATATTCTGGTACAGTGCTTTTCTGGTTTGCCATTCCTGCTTCATATCATTTTAGTTGTAACCTTTTTTTTCTTCTAATGAAGTCAATATCTGACAAAGGGATTTTGAATGAGTGAGTCTGTATTTGACAGGCAAGTTTGATTAACCCATTTGTGAGAGTTCCTATTTACCTTAACTGTTCAAGCATAACCTTGGCAGAAAGCTTTGATGACGTTTATTATTTTTGTTGACATGCAATAGACCTTCAAGATGTTCTAAAGTGAATTGCACTGGCAGCTGTCAAATGCTTCCATAAGCCCAGATAAATTTAAGTCTTTGAGTACTTTTGAAATCTGTCTCTAATTGAACTAGGCTCCACAATTTCTGGATTTAAAACCTGTTGTCAGTTTTTTTCTGGATTTAAAACCTGTCCTAGTTGAGGGCATATGATGACTGCACTGGCTGGACCATCTTCTCAAGTTTCATCCCATAGCTCATGTCCATGAAACCCAGGATCATCTACAAATTGCAGATGCATGGGTCACATGAAATCACAGGCATTTCCTGCTTTAGCCTGGCACTTACCTTTCCCAATCCAAAAGATGAGTACTTATCAGTATAGATAATAGAAGACAACCTAAAATATTATTTAATGACATCTTATGTTGTAGCAGGATTTGCAATACTGACCCCAAATCAGGAAAAAAGAAAAAAAAAAAAAAAAGCTCAAGATAAAAATCTCCTACATTCCTTTTCTTTTTCTGCTTGGCCAGAGCACTGCTGCTGAGACACTTCTTTTGCCATAAACCTTCTCCTCACACCCTGAGCAAACACTGAAAAGCAATTCTTTACCCCATTTTCATCAAACCTTAGCTTATGTTCAAACCAGTGTGATGACACCAGCAATTAAGAATTTTTTTTAACCAGTATGAAAATACTATTCTGTGCTCACAGAAAGCAGGTAAGTGCTAACTCCTCCCATCAGAACACAGATTTGGTGGAGCTGCTTTGAGTGTCTGCTTCAGTTTAAAATCAGAAGAGTGACCTGACCTAGGTGTTCCTGCTCTGGCAGGGAGATTGGACTAGATGATCTTTTGAGGTCCCTTCCAATCCCTGACATTCTGTGATTCTGTGACTTCCCTAACATTGTCTGAACTGAAAAGGTACAGGAGTGAGCCTGGTTATTATAGCAGCTGAGTATTTTATTAAGTATTCAGAATACAGGTCTGCACATCAGGTTTATGAACCTTGTTCAATAAGCTAGAAGATGTTGAAGATAAAAATTGAAACAGGTGAGAACATTTTGTTGTGACAATTTTGAAATGAAACATCCTATTTTTTTGTCTTGAAAAAGTCTGTACAGAATGGGAAAGTAAACAACCCCCAAACTGCTATTACTGTTCCAGTAAATATGCCAGATTACTTAGTGCAAAGGGGAGCAGAAGCAGCTATTCAGGAATGATTCAGAATATCCTGTACCCTTCGCTTCCAGGAGATGTGTGTTGATGTGCCCATATGCAGAGGTGGGAACTGAATCCTGATTACCACAGCCCAACTATCCTATTGGGTCTGTTACTGACCTTGGATGCTGAGCCTGGATGGAAATAAGAAGTAAATATTTTTTTATCTTGGCTAAACCAAGTAGCAAACTTTGAGCTTTCGAAAACAGGCTTTGGAGAAAGTCCTAACAACCTATTTCTGGCTAGTGTTGAGTGCAGCTAACTGCTATACCATGTCCTTGAAAACAAAGGAACAAGATCAAGCTGAAGATATTCCTCTGGAGAGGATACCTGTGTTACTTTTCTGCTTCAGCAGTTCCTGTCCAGCAGATAGTTGTCATTCCTCAGAATAGACATGCTGTACACAGCTGAATGTTTTTAGGACAGGAAGCAACAAATATGCCCATTTCTTGTCACAGGCTGTATCTGCAGCATCATATTTGTTTAGACATGGAGTGAATGCAATTGAAAGCAACTCTCCTACTTGTTTGACCTTGCTGTGCTTTGGTTCACCATGTGGAATGGTCTTGAAACACATCCTCTGGTTTCCTCTCAGCTGAAACAAAGTTGGAAGACATCATGCAGAAGCACAGCTAAGGGGCATTCAGTCTAAGGACAGGACTGCAGTATCTCTCTAAAATAAACCTCCCTAAAATGTGTATAATGTGGACAGTGGGTCCTCACTACTGGCTGTTTTGCTCTCCAAATGATTCCTGTTGTGCCAGTCTATGTGCCAATGTGACTGATCAGTCAGTATAAGCAATGTTAAATACTGCCCACAAAACCAGCCCAAGATAATATTGATTCCTTTAATGCAATCTTTTTAACCTTGGGAAGGAAAAACTTATTAAACCCATAAACAACTAGAATCCATGATATTTATAGAGTAGATAACAGTTTTTCTTGTGGTCTTTTTATAAATGCATGCTTTGTGTAATTAAAAATTATCTAGAATGTGTTTATTAGAATTATAGGGCAGAATTATCATATTATGGCTATTATTAATGGGCCATTTATTCAGCTGTTCTCTCTTGAGAAAAACTGTTCAGACTGTTTTTGCCTTGAAATAAAATGGCTGCATCCAATACTATCTGTTCTGCTTGCTCTTCATGATCCTCATGGACCAGAAATCTTCTGTTACCCCAGAAAGCTACCATGTACTGTAGAAGCAGAAATCATCGATTCATTCACAGTCTTTCACAGAAGCTTGAAGGTTTTAAGACTAAATGGAAATAACTGATAACGCTGTCACTTTGATACTTGCCTATATTCATATCAAAGCAGTTTCTGATGACATCTTTCAGAAATTCACAAATCTTTAAGAATAACCTTAAGCATATTGTGTCAGGTCATTTCTATCCTATTCCTGTGTCATCGTTCCTTCCCCCCCCCCCCCCCCCCCCCCCCCCAAATTTAACAGAATTAGGGAAATTACATCTCAGTAGCAATCTGCACAAAGTACACAAGGGGTTTTCATCTCCCATTGCTGCACTGGGACTAAATGTCAGCAGTGCTGTTTGCACTACCAGGAGTTTGCTCCGGGAATTCTATTTACAGGAGCTCTGTATGAGCAAGAATTGCTACTACAGCAATCCCCAGGGGAAAAAAAAATGATCTGGGAGATGAGCCTTTTGCAGGTCTCACTGATTCAACAATTCTTTCTTCTTTGGTGGCTTTACCACAGCACTTCTCCATCTGCTATCCTCAGGAACAGAACTTTGCTTAACTAAATAAAGAGCATTCATCATATACTGTTCAATATGGAAGCTCTTGATCTAAGCAGGCATTATCTGATATGCTATAATGCTCATTTTGTATGCGAGTCCTGCATGGGTAACACTTCCATCCAAACACTTGCTGGCTTTGCAAAACCTTTAACAAACACTTGAATTCTTACCAGCCTGTCTCAAACTGTTGTACCTGCCATCTGGCTTCATAGCATGCTCCAGTGAACTGGTTTACACCTTATATTTAATTATTTAAGGAATGAAATAGCGTTTGAAAAATTCTTGCAGAGCTTGACCTTTCTGGATGAAGTTACCTTTAAATTTTTAGAAAAAAAATATACTGACAGTATCTAAATCTCACACAGTCTTTTTCTTCTTTAGTATCTTCAAAATTATTAAATCTTCCATGTCATGTTTATGAAGACCTACCTGAACATCACTCAAAAACTCTGTTTCCCCTAAAAGAGTCAGGCTTTTTTATTCTGGGATCAACTTCATGAAACAAACCAACTTCGTTATCTTTTAAACTGTTAATCATCTCACAGAAATTAATTTGCAAGCTGTCATCTTTAGGACAAGATAAGACTAGTCTGTTTGTTCAAGAAAAAATCCATTTAGCTTTGTGAAAAGATAACTAGTTGAGCCTTTCATGCACTTGCTAAGACAAAAACATGGATTGTTTATTTTATCTTCTCTCAGACTACAGCATACCTGAACTCGCGAAGCACTGGATCTGAGCTTCAGAAGACTCACATTCATTAACACAGATCAGTTTAAACTCAGATCAGTTAGTTAATAAGCTTTAGGGAAATTACCTGACTGCATTTGTTAACAAATTGTGTTAATCAGTCTTTGAATGGCACTGAATTCAATCTATGTGATTTCAAATATCTACATCTGTTTATTAAACAATATATTGGATTTTACTTGTAGTTTTGCATTATGAGAAACTAGAAAACTAGAAGACAGGACTCGCATCTCATCTGGCATTTATGGAAAGTCTCCCTTGACTGAAGGTTTTCAGCATGTGGTGGAACACATTTTCTACATGTGGAGACAACCATTCAAGCAGCAATGCTCCTGAGAAATCAGTGTTCAAAGGAAACCACTTCAAAGTTTTATGGGGCAACAGGTAGATAAGGAAAAGACATACATTTTTAAAGCATCTCAATAACCTAGCACATCTTGGTATATCCCACATTAAACAGCTAGCAATCCCCACTGAAATGTACTCACTATGTTAGTGGTGAAAAGCAACAAAGAGAAAGCCTTTTGACTTAATATGCTTCAGTGCATTTACTCATGTGAAGCTGAATGAGTAGAGTTCTGGCCTTATCATGAGTGCTGATGCTTCACCCCAGGACTCTTGGCTCACTCCGCTGATAAGGCTTAACAGGATTTCAGAGATTTTTGTAGGATGTGCTGTTGAAAAAGGCTGTTCTCAGTACCTTGATCATGCTAGTCAGTCAATCTGCAAGGCCTGAAAAGATATATAGTGAAAAGGCAAACTGACAAACCAATTACTTTATCAAATAGACACAGCCTGCTAACACCTTTATACCAGAGGCAGCAACAACAGATCACTGTGCAGCTCCATATAACCATACAAACAATAACCCTGTGAGAGTCCTGCTTGGCATACCATTGTAGATAGAGGAGAACCAGCACCTTCTGGGACCAAACAGACTATCTATGCTGGTCTTCAGAGATTCACACAATTTCCTATTTACTGTTATTAGCATCATTGTGACAGCAATCACCTTGAGGTTCAAAGAAATTTCTGCTTTTGAGTGTTTACTGCTCTGTGTTGTACATTTGTTTGTTCATTTTTAGTGACCCAGGAGTACTCTTTAAGCCTCCCTACCCTTTGCCTTAATCATCTGTGCAGTGAAGATAATGAGAATTGCTCTGCAAATCATTTTGTATCTGTAAAATGATTTGAGATAAAGAGATGAAAGACACAGGAGGCCTCCTCTTGCCTCTTCTGGGAGATCTTGGGATCTCCCAGAACAGTGCACAGTCAATATTCAACCTATTAAAATTATTAATGAGATAACGCTATCGATCATTTCAGGTGATTTTGCCCTTCTCACATTGCCTGCATTCAAAGATTAGGATAATTTTTCAAGGTTTGCTCCCTCTGTGGGCTTTGGTATTCAGCCACGTCAGCTATGGCTTTATCTGGCTCTCTCCACTGTGTGAAGCTATCATAGAAGCTGGCTGATCAGATACCCTGGCACAATGAAATTAGTTACTTCTAGCCCAGCTGAGTGGAACCCTCAAAGGCACCTAGGTGTATAAGCCCCAAAAGACAAGGATCGTTAAGGCAACAGCCAGCTACAGAAGCTGAGCTTACAGTCTTCAGCCAGGTTTCTCCTACAGAGCAAGGGACAGAGAAAGGCACCTTAAGGTGGAGTTCAGAACAGGCAGCACATTGAGTGGAGCCACTCTTCCGCCAAGGACTAGGAGATGTGCCTTGAGAAGGAGGCATGCTCACACTCCTGCCCACCTCCTGCCATTTATGCACCAAATAGCCAGTCTGAGCAGATGTTGGTGTGCTTGTATCTGTTGAGCTGAATTCAACAGGGCCAGGACTGATCCCTATCCTCATGTCAGTGGCAAAAAACAATGAAAAAAAAATCCTTTTTTTTTTTTTTTTTTTCCTTTTCTGATTAGAGGGCGGGATTATGCATGGTTAGTGAATTGCAGTTAATCACTTTAGAGTGATTGGGTTTTTGTTTTTTCATCTTTAGTTCTTGGTCTTCTTTCCATACCTGGGATCTGTCGCAAACCCTATGACTTGTGGATTTGTCCTTGAGTTTACAGTTGTGTCTGGCAGAGCAGAACAGATGCTCAGACATTTCATTCAAATTCATGCTGAAATATTGGTGCAGTGGGAACAGCTTAAGTCACATAGGAGCAAGTTATTGCCCTGATTATCAGGGAGAGAAGTAAATAAATACCTTCCTCTGGTAGCAGAAAAACCTTGCACACACCCTACTGTCAAGGTGGTCTGGAGTATTGCATTAAGCCTTTGGATGTGAGTTATTTAAACCTCTGGAGATTGGCCAGTATTCAAAGACACATTTTTTTGAGTGATCTAGATAAATTTCCATAGTGCAGAGTCTCTTTTTCAAGATTCCTCCTGAAATCTAGAGTCTTTCTTCATGGTGCTCTCCTGGGTCCAGTGTTGCTTAAGTATCTCTAATCCTCAAATTCCACGGAAGCTGTGACCTTCCCAGCTCTGCAGGTGACATGTCATTATCCCAGCAATGACAGGAATATAGAATCATAGAATCACTACTGTTGGAAAGGACCTCCAGGATCATCAAGTCCAACCTTTACCCCATCATCTCCCTAACCACTAGACCATGGCCTCAAGTACTTCATCCACTCATTTTTTTAACACCTCCAGGGACAGCAACTCCCTGGGCAGCCTGTTCCAGTGCCTAACCACCCTCTCAGTAAAGAACTTCTTACTAACATCCAATCTAAACTTCCCCAACGCAACTTGAGGCCATTTCCTCTCATCCTATCATTAGTAATCTGGGAGAAGAGACCAACACCAGCCTCACTACAACCTCCTTTTAGGTAGTTGTAGAGGGCAATGAGGTCTCCTCTCAGTCTCCTCCAGATTAAATAACCCCAGTTCCCTCAGCTGGTCTCCATAAGGCCTTTTCCAGACCTCTCACCAGCCTCCTTGCCCTTCTCTGGACTTGCCCCAGCACCTCAATGTCCTTCTTACACTGTGTTCCCCTGAACTGGACACGGTACTCAAGGTGCGGTCTCACGAGTGCCGAGTACAGGGTCACGATCACCTCCCTACTCCTGCTGGTCACACCGTTTCTGATACAGGCCAGGATGCCATTGGCCTTCTTGGCCACCTGGGCACACTGCTGGCTCATGTTCAGTCGCTGTCAACCAACACCCCCAGGTCCTTTTCCGCCAGGCAGCTTTCCAGCCACTCTTCCCCAAGCCTGCAGCGCTGCATGAGGTTGTAGTGGCCGAAGTGCATGACCCAGCACTTACCTTTGTTAAATCTCATGCAATTGGCCTCAGCCCATCTCTCTAGCCTGTCCAAATCCCTCTCCAGAACCTCCCTACCCTCAAGCAGATCGACACTCCCACTCAATTTCGTGTCATCTGCAAATTTACTGAGGGTGCATTCGATCCCCTCATCCAGGTCATCGATAAAGACATTAAACAAGACTGGCCCCAAAACCGAGCCCTTAAGGACACCACTTGTGACCGGTCTCCATCTGGATTTAACTCCATTCACCACAACTCTCTGGGCTCGGCCATCCAGCCAGTTTTTAACCCAGCAAAGAGTCCACCTCTCTAGACCATGAGCTGCCAGCTTCTGCAGCAGAATGCTGTGGGAAACAGTGTCAAATGCCTTATTGGAGTCCAGGTAGACAACATCCACTGCTTTTCCCTCATCCACTAGGCAGGTCACCTGATCATAGAAGGAGATCAGGTTGGTTAAACAGGACTTGCCCTTTGTGAACCCATGCTGGGTGGACCTGATCCCCCTGTTGTCCTGCACTTGCCGCGTGATCTCCCGCATCATGAACCGGTCCGTAACCTTCCCCAGTACCGAGGTCAGGCTGACAGGCCTGGAGTTCCCCGGATCCTCCTTCCTGCCCTTCTTGTGGATGGGTGTCACATTGGCAAGTTTCCAGTTATACGGGATCTCACCCGATGACCAGGACTGCTGATAGATGATGGAGAGCGGCTTGGCAAGTTCCTCCGCCAGCTCCCTCAGCACTCGGGTGGATTTCATCCAGCCCCATAGACTTGTGGGTGTCTAATTGACTCAGCAGGTCCTTCACTACTATTTCCTGGTTTACGAGGGGTTTATTCTGATCTCCATCCCAATCTTCCAGCTCAGGGAATTGAATACCATGAGGAGAACTGGTCTGACTGTTAAAGACCGAGGCAAAAAAGGCAAATTAAGTACCTCAGTCTTTTCCTCATCCTTGGTAACAATGTCCCCTCTTGCATCCAATAAAGGATGGAGATTCTCCCTGGCTCTTTTTTTTATTGTTAATATATTTGTAAAAACTGTTCTTACTATCTTTTGCGGCAGTGGCCAGGCTGAGTTCAAGCTGAGCTTTTGCCTCCCTAATGTTCTTCCTACACAACCTAACTAAATCCCTATACTCTTCCTGAGTAGCCTGCCCCTTCTTCCAAAGGTGGTAGACTCTCTTCTTTTTCCTAAGTACCAGCAGAAGCTCCCTGTTCAGCCAGGCCAGTCATTTGCCCTGCCAGTTTGTCTCAGGACACCTGGGGACAGCCTGCTCCTGTGTCTCTAAGACTTTCTTCTTGAAAAGAGTCCATCCTTCCTGAACCCCTTTGCCCTCTAGGACTGTTCCCAAAGGGACTTTCTCAACCAGTGTTCTAAACAGGTTGAAGTCTGCCCTTCAGAAGTCCATGGTGATGGTTTTGCTGCCCCCCTCCTAACTGGGCTAAGGATCGAGAACTCTATCATTTCATGATCGCTCAGCCCAAGACAGCCTCCAACCACCACATCCCCTACCAGTCCTTCACTGTTTGTGAACAACAGGTCTAGCAAGGCACCTTCCCTGGGGGGCTCACTTACCAGCTGAGTCAGGAAGTTGTCTTCCACGCACTGCAGAAACTTCTTGGACTGTTTTCTCTCTGCTGTGTTATATTTCCAGCAGATGTCTGGTAAGTTGAAGTCCCCCACAAGAACAAGGGCTTGCGATTTTGCAGCTCCTGCCAGTTGCCTATAGAACAGATCATCAACCTCTTCATCCTGGTCAGGTGGTCTGTAATAGGCTCCCAACAGGATATCCACCTCGTTGGTCTTTCTCAGCTTCACCCATAAACATTCAACTGGCTCATCACACTTATTGACCTCCATGCAGTCAAAACACTCTCTAATATAGCAGGCCACCCCACTGCCCTTCCTACCTTGCCTATTCCTCCTGTAGAGCTTACAGCCATCCATTGCAGCACTCCACTCATGAGAGTCATCCCACCACGTTTCTGTGATGGCAATTACATCATAGCTGTCGTGCTGCACAATGGCTTCCAGCTCCTTCTGTTTGTTTTCCATGCTGTGTGCATTTGTGTAGAAGCACATGAGCTGGGCTGATGACTTCCTTACCAGCTGTGGCCTGCCTCCTTTGGGTTCAACTCTAGCTGGCCCAGTTGTACCCCCTTCCCCCTTCGAACCTAGTTTAAAGCCCTTTCAATGAGCCCAGCCAGCTCGTGCACCAGGATTTTTTTCCCCCTTTGAGATAGATTAACTCCATCTGCCATCCGTAGACTCCATGCAGTATAAAGCTCCCCATGTCCAAAACCCCCAAAATTCTGTCTGCGGCACCAGTCTCTCAGCCACATGTTTATCAGGTGGATCCCTCCTTCCTTTATCAGTATTCTTCCCTGCCACTGCAGGGATCGAGGAAAACACCACCTGGACTCCTGAACCCACAAGTGACCTCCCCAGGGCTCTGAAGTCTTTTTTTAATTGTCTTCAGGCTCCTCTCTGACACATATATCCCACTGTTTTCACTAAAAAAGCAAAATGAAAAATAGTATGCTTCAGCAGAAATCATCCAACTCCCAGAAGGTGAGGTTCCTCTTTCTTGTTCATACTTTCTTAGGTGTCTTAGTTAAGCAGACAGAAAGCCTATGGATTGCCCTGTCTGACACCTCAGAGCAAAGCAGTCAGATTCTCCTGCTCTAAAAGCCTGTCTGTTTCTCACATTTCCCTAGATTATGTGTCTGTCTCTTTTATAAGGCTTTTATAAACATCACAGTGAGCTGCATCCTCACTCGTGGACTCACTAATGATACAACTATTTTCAGAGTAAATGCTATGAAAATAACTTGGAATGACATCTTTTATGGCAGAGAGATAAAGAGGATAGTATTTTCCTTTTTTAAAGCACATGCAATGCTGCCTAGAATTTGATGAATCAGAGGTTGAGTCTGCTCTTCCTTAACACTGATTTCTACTCACACATAGTTTTGTGTGTCATTGGAATCCATCTCACAGATCCTGACTGGAAAATAATTACACTTCTGGAAAAAATATTTTATAAAAACGTATGCTTTTTCAGTATTACGCAAGCTGGGATTGCATTGTGAAGTCTCCCAGGTAACACTGTCATGGTGAAAAACATAAGAACTTCTAATATTTCTTAAAAGCGTATTCGTTTAGACAACACTGTTTTGTAAGCAAATACTGAGTGCTGCCATTAAAACATAGCAATCTTGCTTTACAGATATTTTTCATCTTTGTTTCAGACTATTCTAAAATTAAAATTGTTTAATTAAATGTTTTGATGTTTGGTTGTTCTTGATATTTTTTAATCCACTTTGATTACATTCTGGTTGCAGAACACAATCTTCTCTGTGGTCAGCCCAGTTGAATAGTTATCATATCACTGCTTAACCACAATTTTAATGATTATCTTTTGATGACAGTCCTTTATTCTCTTTCATCTCACATTCTTCCCATGTTTTTGCCTTTGTAGGTTTCCCTATCTGAATATTGTCTGCAACATTTTAACAGCTTCTTTCTAATCATATCCTTGTATTTTGTATAATAATGTTCTTAAACATTTCTTTTCCTTTTTCTCAGTCTTTCCTTGCAAATATTATTGTGCTTCAAAATATTGTATTTCTGAGACTGGTGCATCTTTCTTTCCATGATACTTAATCCTTCATCAACAAAAAGGAAAGGAACAAAGCTGACCAGGGAAATAAAGATGCCTGAATGCTCATACTACAAACCTGATCTGGCACATTCAATGAGAACATTTTTACTGTCTTCAACTGGTTTTAACAATACAAACACATTCCCATATGCAAACATATAAAAGTAAAGAAATGTCTGATCAGCCTTTCAGAGAGATGAAAGATTTCTAGCATTTTCATCTTCCAATAGCAATAAATCCTGTTTGTGCTTAGTAGTGTCTCTTGTCTGTGCTGTTAGTATTTATTTAGAGAGGCATCTAATTTATCTACAGTAGCAATGAAAATCCAGATGAAGCCTGCAATCCTTGTGCTTCAAAGACCTTCAATGAATACAAATTCAATTTCTAGCCTCTCTGTTTTAAATTGTTTGCATGGAATAGCAAAACTGAGGTATATGAATGTCTTAGAAAAATTTCAGTCAGTGACTACAGCTAGTTATGATATGACATTTTTAAAGCTAGTGCTAAGTACTTGTTCAGAGCAAAATCAAATTATCTTTTTTAAAGAAAACTTGAATGCCTCAGTCATAAGACTGTTATGAATCTGTCTACATTTAGCCTGTACCAGGGGCTAAACTATAGCAGTTTTTCTATCACCTGATGTCCCCTCTCCAGCTGAGAAGGGGAATTGGGGGAAATAAGGGAGAATCACTATGAGTTGAAGTTTAAATGTATTTAATGAAATAACAAAACTAATGTAAGCACCAACATAAAGTATACAAGGTTATATTCAGCCTTGTCCTCAGGATCAGTAGAAGCAGGAGGCCAAAAGGGAGGAGCCCCAGGAAGAAGAAGCCCTCACCCTCACTGAGCTCCCTCTTTTTATAATGAGCTTGATGTCAGTGGTGTGGGATACACCTGTGAGTCAGCTTGGGGCAGCTGCCCTGACTGAAACTCCCAGCTGACTCAGGGCTACTCATGGCCTGCCTGCCATGGCTGGCCCACAGGTCTGTGCCTGGGGAACCAGGACAGAATCTTACTTTGATATTTCTAAAATTCAGGCTGAGATAAAGTATCCCAAATGTCATCACTTAATGTTGTCATTTTTGGCTGTAGTATACATCACCTGAAAGGAGAGCATGGAGACGCAACTGAACTGAAACTCTCAAACAATCATAAGAAGAAAGTTTTAGAAGACTCCCTTCAGGGCCTGAATAAGCTGATTAAAACAAACAGGAATCACTGTCCAAAGGCAATTGAAATGCCTCATGATTTATGCCATAAAATGGTGTAAAGTGAAGATGAATCTTTTGCTAACTTAACAAATCCTAGGGAACTTCTGGCTGACAAAAAAAAAAAAATGTTTATGTAAAATACCAGCTGGGTTTCCATTGCCTTTAACTACTCTGAATTTGAGAAATAATTGCACATTTTCCATCAGTAACTTTTCTTTCAGCACTTGCACAGTGGCAGAACTATTTGGAGAACCAGCTCTACAACAATCCCCCCTCACCCCCCAAAAAACCCCCCACAACAAAACAAACAAAAAACTCAAAGCTGCCCAAAACAAAGAGATCCCCGCAAAACTCCAACACTTTCCTCACAGCGTGTTGACTCTCCCATGTCTCAGGACCATCTCTCTCCGTAAGGAGCCCCCTGGGAGGCAGAAGCAAACTGCCCGTCCCTGGGGACCTGTCCCTGGGGACCGGTGCCCGGGGTCCGGCGGGGATGAGGGGGCGGGAGCTGTCCGAGGTGCTGCCCGGGCGCTGCAGCCCCAACCCCGCCCGCAGGTACCCGACAAAGGGGTGGCATTGAAACGCCCCCCCCCCCCCCCCAGCTGGCTTTATGGCTAAACTCTGCTCCTCTTGAATTCAGCTACTCAACAAAAGATACGGCCTGGGGTGAGTTTTTGCCCTGTGCCATTCGTAGCTTGGTGACTCATCTTTTCATCACGGAGGAAAAGTGCAATCCCAGGCATATAAGCTTGTCTAACAACTCCTGCAACCCACTTCCCTCCAGTAACTGTATTTAAGAGGTTTAAAGTTCAAGGACTTTACAATGAACAGCTAATCCCTTCAGAATTCTTAAAAATCTTCCTACATGCAGTTTTGGAACCCTATTTATCAAGCGAGTTGATCTCAGTCTTTCGCAAAGCTAAGTACAATTCCTTTGTCTGCCAGAAGAATATCACCTCTATCAAAGGGGAGCAACAACAGTGCTATTAGGAGGAAATGAGTCAAAACCAGATACAGACCTGGAGTAAATAATATGCTCTTGTCAGAAGATAAGCCCAGCAATGATATATCTTTGCAGAAAACTCAGTGCAACATCTTTGATAAATCCTTCAGAGTACAAACAGTGTGTTTCTTCACTGACAAACGTAAGTTTAGTGTTTAGAGGATATTGTGCTTGAATTTGTCTTTTAATAGCATTAGCCAAGCTCTGAGTGGTACCATTTTTTTTCTTCAGACCTAATTTGAAATATTTAGATTTCTCCAGCCATAAACTGGACTTAGTTTCTCATTATGCTTTTCATGAACCACCTACTTTAGAAGCATTGGATCTTGGTGAAAATAAGCAGTACTTTACTCTGGCAGGGATAATACATAAGTTGAATTTTATTTATATATATATATATAATTTTTTTTTAGACCTTGAAAGCAATAAAGCATCATTTAAGGAGGTCTACCTCAAGTGTACACACAAATAAGGAAATGCCAAGACAACAGAATGATGGTGGAAGCTCTCACACTTTTTTTAGAAATCACATGTGGCTGTCTCCCCCAGGTGCTATAGGCTAATGCCCATGGCATGGGGGAAAGAAAAGGCGAAATTACACAATCACAGGCTGAGGCCCTTTTCTGTCAAACAGCAGGGCTCACAAAAATAGCAGTTACTACAGTAAATTTTATACAGACTTCATTGAGTGATGAGGGGTGGGGGGGTAAAAAAAAAAAAAAAAAAAAAAAAAAAAATCAACCCTTACCTACAAAACTGCTTTATCAGCATGGAAAAATTACCTGAATTTTGGAGTTTGGAAGAGGCACAAACTATAATGCTTTGGCTGGATTTTATGAGAAATGTAATAATATTATGTAAATAGAAGATAATATCCATAAATGTTACAATATACTGGTGATTTCGGGAAAAGTTTTCTCAACGCTTTTTAGATAAAAATAAATATTATAGATTTACACAGCTTAAATAGCTATGATCTCACTTTCCAGTGGAATTCCTAAATGGTTTTTGTCTATCATTCAATTAATTTATTCTTCTTCTTTCATTAATCATTTTGAAATAATTTTTTGCAGTTCAAATAGTTCCCTGTCCACCAAAGTATTCAGCCACCTGCTTGTCTTTCAGTACATTTTTCTGCCCACTGGAAACTGAATTTATACTTTCGCTTATTTTATTCCCTGAAGGCACAAAAGTAGTGGTTGAAGTCCAGACCTTTTCATGATTCATATCACCAGCTAAGTATAATTTATTTAAAGTGATTGAAATAGAGCTATTTAATAATAGACGAGAGACACAGAGGAAGCACACAGGGAAGTACTTAGAGGCTTCATCAACAGACAAGGGTTTGCTCCTTAGAATATTAATTGTGTTAGAGGAAGACAACATTTCTATCATAAGTAGACACTTCTGTCTTCTCCAAGGAAGATATTAATATTCCTAAAAATAATCTTTCTTTTTCTCCTTTCTTGATGATAAATTCAGCTTTGAAGTCTGTAAGGTTAAGAAGAAAAAAAAAAAAAAATCAGTTTAAAATCATCTTATTTGTGCTTGTCTTCTTTGAACTTAATGGAAAATCTGCCTGCAATTGCAATGGCATAAGTAGATTAGCTAAGACACAGCTATGGGTATGTGCTTTTGGAGACTATTTGAATTAAATAATACATTTAACAGACTGCTGTTAAACTATTCCACTTCCAGGAAGTCTCTAGTTTTGTGCTAATTGGACTAATTAGCCCATTAATCTCTTTTTTTCACAAGTGCAAAATGTTCTACTGCATCATAGTATATTCTTATGTTGGCTACATTGCCTCCTCTAAAATCACAGAAAGACAAGCTTTTCCAAAAGGCTCAGACACTAAAGTTTGGAAGCACAACCATCTTCCTAAGAATTTGGGCAGCTATCCTTGATCTTAAAACCAGTGAGTATAAATACTCCTGCTGCTGCCTTGTTGCCTGCTTCAGATCTTTACATTATATAAGATGTTGCCCTTCCAACTCCATCGTCTGTGGTTCACTCCCAAACTGTTCATAAGGAAAGAGATTTCACAAAGTTTCCTACTTCCCAAAGGCTCCCTGGAAAATCTGAACCAGCCTGCACAGAGAAAATGAAATTAAGATTAGAAACTAAACAATGACAATTTTGAAAATGATTTAAGAGCGATGAAATAAGGCACTAAATCCACACTTCCCTCACCTAATTGGAATTAAAGCAATGCAACTTAAATTTACCCAACATTTGAAAAAATTGCTAAAAGAGTTAATCAAGTGGTTTTCCTGATACTTTGCCTCCTTACAGTTTGAGGAGTGCAGGAACAGGTTTCTACCTTGTGAAAAAATCTGAAACATTAAGCAATTATTCCCAAACTAGTATGGAAAATTTGTCAAATCATGAAACTTTTTATCAACTGAAAAATCTGGAAAGAATTACTATAAATCTTAATGAAATAGTTCATTCTTTAACTGCTTACTTCTAAATCCACTCTTTACAGAACTTTAGCAACAAAATTGATGAATGATTTTTAAATAAAATTTCAGTTTGATGCCAGAATGTGAAACAATTTAGTTTTGAAAATTTCAGGGCGCTGGGGCAGTCATCTGCTCTGGGGCTGATGTGGTAGAGCAGTGACTTGTCACACTTGCAATGAATGCATGAAATAGAGTCCAAACGAAAAACCAAACAAACAGAAAACCCCAATCCCCAGCCTGCGTTTCTCTAGCTCAAACAGGAATGTTATGGTGACTGACCGCAGCCAAACACCTCTCCCCACAAACAGGGAAGAAGATGGTCTGCAACAGTAACTCCTTGCCTTGCTGCAGCAGAGAGCAGGAAGACCATTAGGACCCGATGGCCCTCTCCCTGCTGCAGCCTCATTTCCACGCCCAGTTCAGTCCCCACCTCCCCATGCCCTCACACAGGTTCAGCACTCATCCAGGCCCTGCCAGCATGGGACATCCATAGCTCTAACTTCAGTAAACTCATGCAGCAGCATTGTCCCCCCACTACACTCCCATGTTTGGGATCAGATTTCAGGAAAAAGGCATTCAATATCATTAATTCTGTTCAGTGGTTGCAGAACTGATCTCAGGAACTCTCTTGAAGTAAAGTACTAGCCTGAAGGAGCTGCACCAATTCCATTAACCTTTACTCGCAATATTTTCTTTTTTAAGAGAAAACATTGAGAAAATAGGACTCCCATCTAAGCAGAAGAAGACATTTCCAATTTTTCCGACCAAGGAAGGATGGCATGGCTCCAGAAGCACTGATTTTTTAATTTCTTTTTTAAGTTAATCAGGCTTGAATAAAATATTTTCCCAGCTGTAAGGACCGGATATTCAACTTGGAGTAAAAAAGCCCTAGATGGGCTATAATGGAAAGAAGCTCTGACAGGGACATCCATTGCAGCCAGCTGAATCTCTCAGGAGAAGGACAAACACAATTTCACAGAAGCAGACAGCTAAGATTTCATTTTAGTCCCATGAGAGTTTTACTCACCACTAGAAGCAGAAGTGAGCCAAAAAAGAGGTTGCAACAGCAACTAGAGAGCGAGTGCTGTTCAAATGCCTTGCTCTCTTTCATGCCTAGCTCTTGAATCCTTTTGTTTCATTTTTTATTTAGCTATGCAGCTTCCAGAGCTTCAATTTTTATTTCTGCACCAGAACAAACTGTCCCTGCTGCAGCACGGGCTTCACCCAGGAGGGTGCACTGCCTATGTCCTGCCTTTCATCCAGGCTCCATCAGGCCCTGCTGCAAGAGACCTTCTCCCAGCTCTCCAGTGCGCTCTCTGAGCTTGTGGAACACATACCCCAACCCCTCCTCTCCAAAAGGTGACTAACCAAATCCCACACCCCGCCCATTTTTTTCCCTTAACTCCTCCCTTCCCCCACCCTTAGGGTCATTGCAGGATGCTGCTGAGAGCTTCCAAGTGGTGGGGTAGGTGCCAGCTGCGGGTGGCCACTGATCTTCACAGAAGCCTCTAAAAGATACTCGTGATTTGAACCTACTCAGGTAAGCACAGAGCTACTCTCTGGAAAGCACAGGTCCTGTTTTGCTTATCTGCCTCTCTCTGTCCCCCACGTACAGTCCAATCAGCTGTTAAACTCCCCAGGACATGGACTGTGACTTGTTACCCACCTGAGGGCATTTGGTATTTCTGCAGAGCTTTGACTCAGGTTAGGAATGAGCACGGCAAGGTGATACAAATCTGACAGCAATAATGGAGAGTCTGTTGAATTGCGGGCTCTCCTGTTACTGTTGTACCATGCTAAACTCCACAAAATCCTGCCCTGCAGTGGTGTCTCTAGGAGGAACAGCAGTGATTATTGAATTAGGCTGGAAATGGGGCATCTTGATTACCCTGAACCACCTTCTGGTGAAGCAAGATGATTTCAGGAGTTGCTTCTTCCACATTGATTACTTTGTCTCTCTGGTTACAAGTGCCTCAGGAGATGCCATCCAGTGACTCTCCTGGACACCTCAGTCTCAGTCCTACCTTGCCATTACTATTAGGGTTAGGGTTCAGAGAGTCACAAAGCCTACAGCTCTAGGGACACTGGGGCTGGAAAAGGCATGCCAAGGAGAGCACAGCACTGCCCCAACATTGCACCCTCCACACCTTTCTCATCTGGGCCACCCATGGTGCTGGGCACCTCAGCTTCAGCCCCAGTCCCCCGTTAGGGGTTACAGTCAGGGTTAGGGTTTGGAGAGCCACAAAGCCTACAGCTCCAGAGACCTGAGGCTGGAAAAGGCATGCCAAGGAGAGCATGGCACTGCACCAACATTGCCACCATATGCACTTTTTTAGGGGCTATAATATGAACAAAGTCAGCAATAGGCGTCAGAGTGATTCGTCTGGCAAATTTCAAATCCCTGCCAAAAGGGAGAGTGGCAACCAAGATTCTCAACTAAAAGTCTTTGCATCATATTTCTGCTTTAATCCCATTCTTAGGAATTAATAGATTTACCTCAAACTTTTTAAGTTCACAGCCACAAAGCTACAGTCTTCCTAGAAAATGCCAGCCAGAGATCTGCCACAGTGTAATTCAGGGCCACTGGAAAAAAAAACATATGCAGTGCTGCTATTTCCAGCTGCAGTGCACATTTCTTGTGACAGGACAGCACTGTCTCTCTTAGCACACACAATTCCTTTCTCTCAGGTTACCCACTGCTGTGCGTAACAAGCAGTCTCTGTATACCTACTCCTGCTAAAAATGAGAAAGGCAGAGAGGGATGAGAAAAGCTTGTCTTAGGAGTGTGGGTACACAAGCATGTTGGCCATCAGAGGAATGAATGCAGGAAGCATATGATATTCAAGATTGCCATCTAATGGCCAGAAATCAGAAAATAAGGACTAGGGAGAGATGATGAGGCTGCAAGGCAGTGATGAGGGAGAGTAAAGAAGCAACAAACTCACTTTAGCAGTACAGGTTTAGGGTTCAGCCTTACTGACTGATTCTATTTCTAACTGGAAATTCAGTTTATGGGATTAGCATCAGGGAATGGCAAAGGGCATTTGACACGGATCTTTCTATTGAGCCCTGCATATTGTGTGAACAGCCAATCTGCGCTTATTGTATATATTCTTTACTGCAGTAAATGTTACAGGATATCAATATACTTCTGGGTATTCTTTAGAAAGTAAGAAGTTGAGAACAAAAGAAAGTAGACTTGTTCTCATGTATAAGGATGCTGCAGACAATGTGCTTTCTTGGTTAATAATTATGAACTGCTCACCACAGAGAATCTGAGTTACTTTCCCAAGACCTTTCCAGCATATTACAAAATGGGGGAAGAGTTTTCACCTGCAGAGTGCAGTGTTTCCCTAAAAATATAGTAGTGTAAGTGATCAACGATGTCATAAAGGCCCCCTCCCATTACGTGCAAAATCTTTTTACTAAAGACAGCCTGTAAAAAAACAATTATATTCTCTGAAAGAAGGTGCCCTTAATAATGATCATTCTAATCAGGGAAATTAAGCTGTAAGTTTCATATATGCATTGCTGTAACAATCTAATTACAGTGACGCTTTCTGGCAGCATATCTATGTTTAACAAAGTGACTAAGTATTACATTTATCATGTGAATAGACAGTGAGCTTAATCATATGCTTAAAGTCAAAGAAATTAAGTTTCCTTGTAGATCACCATAGTAATTAATATCCAAATTACTGCTAGGGTTATTTCCATTTTTTTTTTTAAAAAATAAATCTGTTCTTTGTTAAAAAAATAATAATAATAATGTTGAAATGTATCTACTTCCCTGGAGGAGTATATTTTCACTGGCTTACCTAGAGCACCAGCAGTGTGCCACTGTAGATTTCTCAGATGTATTTGGGTTATGTGGGGGGTTTTAAGTTGAAGGAGAGGAAAAGCACTAAAAATTTTGTTTTGAAAAGAAATATTACTCACAAATTATGGCATCTGTTCAAGAAACATAGCATATAGTTCAAACATGAAAAAACCTTGGGAGCAATCCTTCAGGCAAATGGAATGAGTAAATACAGTCAAGTAAATGGAAGAAAACCACAACTGGCCTCCACTATAGCAATGAATTCAACATCCACTTAACCCGTCATGATGCAATTTAGTAAGAATTCTGCTTGGACTAGGTCTGTACTTTTGCACCTTGCAAATGCGCACGTAACTGCCCTGCTTAAGAAATTAAGATACAAAGAACATCAGCTACAGTAACCAAAAGATCAACCATTTTATTTTTGGTAACCCTCCATCCACAGCAGAGTGGGAGTACATTTCCTACTGGTGTATCGAGTGGGGGATGTGCCTCCCTTAATTTGAATGAGTAGGTTGGGCTCCGATAATAGTCAACAGTGAGAAACAGACACTTCCACTGAGGATTTATCTGACTAGCTGTAGGCACTTACCTTAGAGTCTTTGGCCTCTGGAGGTACGTATTTTCCTTTATGGCTGCATAGAGGGGGCCTGGAGTGACTAACTACATAAACAACTGGCTTAAAGAAAATAAATCCCAACCTTATCTTTAAGACCTTTTACTTCAGGAACTATTATGCATGACACCTCTACATGGAAAAACCCAAACCAAAACTCTTCTGCATTCTCTATTTCCCTTTCAGCTTCTTTCCCAAAATGGAGAGAGCCATAAATATCAGCTCAGCCAGCCTCTCTGAGCCTCAGTGTGGCAAGGTCATGCAGAGGTGGTGAATGAATGTACAGTGAATTCAGAGGAGCGCTACTGGCTGCTGCAATTCTGAAGGGGGCACGCAAGCAGAGAAAATGAAGAGAAGCAAGACTTTTTGCTTAGAAATGGAAAGAAATAAAAGTATTTGTGTTTGGTATTGCATACCTTGGTATTTTTAATTTTGTTACTATTTTTAAGCATCATTGTACTTTCAAATCCAGATTGGTATTATTGTTAGAAAACTAAGCATAACTGTTCTCCCTTGTTTCTGGCAACTATATAAACAGAATGACAGATATACCAGAAATTTTCCTGTGGGCACAGGAAGAATCTGGCAGGTATGCAAAGAAAAAGAAAGTGAGACAGTTAGGAATGTGTGAGAAGGCTTAAAGAAGGGGGATTGGGCAAAGATTGGCATCCATGAGAAAAGATAAACTGGGTTTTATTTTATTTTGCACTAGAACACAGATATATATGCACATGAACATGCACACATACACCCATAAAACTGCATGGCATGGTTTGTTATATTGGAACATTTTTTGGCTTTTGATGGCCTGAAGAAGGTATAGGGTGACTTCTGGTCTACATTTAGCCAGTACTTGGGGCTACACCATAGCAGTTATTCTACCACCCAATGAGCCCTCCCCAGCTGAGAAGGAGAATCAGGGAAAAAAGGGAGAAGCCCTGTGAGTTGAAGTAGAAACCAATTTAATGAAATAACAAAACTGATACAATCACCAACATAAAGTGCACAAGGTTCTATGCAGCCTGGTCCTTGAGGTCAGCAGCAGGAGACCACAAAGGAGGAGTCCCAGGAAGAACAACTCTGCCCTCAGTAAACTCCCTCCTCTTCTAATGAGCATGATGAAGTGGTGTGGGATACCCCTGTGAGTCAGCTGCCTTGATTGGATCTCCCAGCTGACTCAGGGCTACTCATGGCCTGCCTGCATGGCTGGCCCATGGGGCTGTGCCTGGGGAACCAGGACACCTCTAAAATAAACTCAGGATTCACTTTTTTTCACATGGAACTACAAGATGTAAAGAAGCTCCTTTCAGAAGTAGATATCCATTGATTCTGCAATAACTATACAAAAGGGGAATTTACACATAAATATGTTTTTTTTTAAAAAAAAAAAAATGAAGTTCTAAAGCACATGGAGCCTTAAAAAGCATCACTTAATATTCAAACAGATGTGAGTGGACTAGGGTAAGATGACACACTCCATATCCTGCCCTAGGAATCACTTTCTCCCTTCACAAGATGAAATTTTCCTTGTAAGAATCAAACATTATTTTCCAACATATTAATCTGGTTTTTACCTGCAGCAGGAACTGCCTGGATGACACCACAGGGCAGATGTGCTAATTTTAGCTGCAGCTTCCACCAGGATGTGGAGCCTTTCTAGGATCTCACCAGCAGCAATGTCTCCCTACAGCTGCACTGAAAAAATACAGCAGTATGTTTAGGCATTTGCCTCCCTATTCTATTGGCACAGAGGGTTCAAGTATTTCATAATGGAACAACGCATTTCCTCTTTCTTTCAAACACCTCATTCCCCATGCTGCCAAATACACAGGGGAAAGTGTATTGTCCTGTGACAGGCTGTGAGTAAGCTTTAAAATATGGATTAGGGAAGAAAGCATTTAATCAAATATCTCTTGCTTCAGCTGCTTTGATTATTGGCATCTGTTAATAAGATCCTTATTCAGATTGTGTACATTTCTGACCATTCCCTTATCCATAAGATCATTAGAATACAAAGTAAACGGGTTCATACTGGAGCATTTTGGGCCACTCTTTCTCAGCAGCAGCTGCTCCTCTGGGTATTCAGTGCCCTGGGGTTGCTGCACAGCAGCAGCAGCCTCTGTGCTGCCTCAGCTGGGGAGTTCAGTGCCTCTGCTGAGGAGCAGAGCCATGACAGATGCCACAGAGAGCCTTCCCTTGCAAAAAGATGATCAGAAGATGCCATGAAGATGACAAGAGGGGTGGAGCACCTCTCCAATGAAGACAGGCTGAGAGAGTTGGGGCTATTCAGCATGGAGAAGGCTCTGGGGAGACCTTATGGCACCTTCCAGTACCTGAAGGGGCTACAAGAAAGCTGGAGTGGGACTTTTCACAAGGGCATGGAGTGACAGGATGAGGGGTAATGGCTTTAAACTGAAATAAGGTAGATTTAGATTAGACATTAGGAAGAAATTCTTTGCTGTGAGGGTGGTGAGACACTGGCACAGGTTGCCCATGGAAGTTGTGGATGTCCCCGCCCTGGAAGTGTGCACCGGGCTCAGCTGTGCTGCTCACCAACAGGAAAGGCTTTCTTTATTCCAGACCTTAGCAACCGAGCCATTTGAAAAGAACACAAGATCCTACTCCACTTCTGTGAGTGCTGCGGGTTTAGGCTAGGTTGGACTTAGAGATGAGACATGAGAGAAAAGGGTTTTTTTCAAAAAAACCTCTAAAAATGGATCAGAGCTTGCATTGAAAGGTTGCATGGAAAATCCTGTGGTGTAGCAGAGCTCCCTCCTGACTTTTAATGTAGACAGGTCTGCTGTTTCTTTCTTTTTTTTTTTTTTTTTTTTTTCATTCTAAAAGAAGAATTATCCTTATAATTATTCAATAGCAGAATTATCAATATTTTGTGGAGCCACTGCTCCTCCAGAACATCTGCGAAGGACCAGGTATAAGGCATAGAGAAGCATTTCCATTCAAAGACTGTTTCCATTAAGATACAATTTGTGGCTCTTCATTTCACAAGAAAGGCTTCCATTAACACCACTGTGGCCTGTGTGGGAAGAGGATGTTTGGGGCAGGGGATCAGCATTAGCTCCATTGAGTTATTTGTACAAATTATATTCCTTTCCAATCTATAATAGTGCACAGACTGTGAACAGACCCAGGCTTATACCCTAAGTTTCAGACTTCCTCCTGAGCAGCTGTTTTGCCAATTACTAGGCCCAGTACAAAGGACACAGCCAGCAGCAGAAAAACAATCCAGTAAGTGAATTCTATTGCACATAAAGGAGTCAGTATAGAGGGGATCACTGGGGGTACAAACAAGTCAGATCACAAATAATAGACATCAACCCCAGCGACCCCAGGAATGACACAGCATGACCCGTAATAGATGGAACAAACCGAGACACAAGGTAACCCATGGAAAAAATGGGAGACAACCAAGTCAACAGGGTGATCACATACGATAGAGGTAACCCCATGTTGCCTCCCCACAAAGCCCGCGTTTGTACGTGCCAGACCTGACTGGGATCCAGTTGCATGAGGAGCCAGGAGGACCTTCCCCAACAGGAAACTCTGTGAAGTGCATCCACCTCACAGACAGACTCTCCAACCCTTCCTGCAAGTGGTCCCAGCTTTTATCCCCAAAGCAGGACACCTGGCACTCATTTACCCAATGCAGGGCACCTGGGGCTTGTTTACCCAAGGGCTTTCCTTACAAGGCTGGCTGCACCTTGGAGGAAAGCCAAAAGGCAAACTCATCCCCTCCTCTTAAAGGGCCATGGGGACCACCCATATGTCAACCTTGGGGTTCAGACCCCAGCACTTCAGCAGCTGATAACTAAAAACATCAGCTGATAACTAAAAACATCAGCTGATAACATGATCCTGCTTCTCTACTGTATCCAGAGCCCTTAGTGAGCTCAGTGATTTACCTGGAAAATGCAGGAACAGGCAAGAGTCTTAAGAACCACATATAACCTGTTTCATGTGGGAGCATCATCACTCAGTCAACAGATCACAGGTCAACTTATAGATTCTCTTAGTGTCTATTTTCAAATACCTCTGAGAATCTGGGTAATGAAGTGGCTACTAAAGACAGGATTCATCTCACCTAATATCATTTAAGTTAATGCTATCTAAAAGTTAAGTGGCTACTGTAAGGTGGTCCCTTTATACTCCCCAAAAGTCAACGGGATGGCAAGGAGATGAAACTCTGGGCAGTGATTCACTTCCCTTACTCTCATCCTCTGTTCTTGATGGGATGAATCACCTAAGAGTTGCACTGATTGTGGGAAGAGCATGGGCTACAGCTGCAGACTGACTTTAGGCAGGATGACTCTCAGGCTCTGAGATGCTTTCAACAGCAGTTAGGGCAATCAGGAAGTGCCCATTACTTCTGCAAGCAAGACTAAGGTTTCCAAGCCACTTTTGTTTGTTTTTTTTTTTTTTTAAAGACTGTGTCCTCCAAGCTGCTAATAAAAATCCCCCTCTCAAAACACCTCTCACCTTGGTAGAGAACTGATTGCTGATTCTGTCTCTTAGTGGATCCATTTTGTATGGGTTTCCCATCCTGGCCATATTTCCACAGGTTGCTTATGAGAACATGACACAGGAGCAGTCTCAGAGGCCCTAGTGGAGTCAGGATATTTTACACTTCTTGCTTTCCCCTTATCCAAAGAAAGAAATGGGATTGGCTTGAATAGCTGTTGGCAGTTCTTTATCACGACATTATCTTCCAGATATTTAGTTTGATTTTCTGAGGTTTGAGGTTAGGCTGTCAGGTCTACAATCCAGTGTTTTTCTCTATTTCACCACTTAAAAAATGTGTATGGTCTTTGCCTTTACTGCTTCTCAGAGGCCTCTTTTGTCTTTTCCACATTCTTTAAAGAACCCCCTATGCCTAAGTTATTACTTTGATTTGCTCCATAAATATTTTAAGTCAAATTTCATCAGAATTATTCAGCTTGAATACATCTATCTCAGCCACACTGTCCAACCCAATTTTTCCTTAGCTTGAACTCCACTTCCATCTTCATCTGTCTAAATTAGTGTGATTAAGTCCTTGGCACAGTTTACCTTTTGGAAAGAGTAGAACTAAAATCTAGTAGAACCTCCTCTGCCCTATCTGCTATTCACTCTCTCTCTTCACTTAGCAATGGGCTGTGACATCCCTGGGACATGCCTCTCATGGAAAATGCTGGGGGAACATGAGGTGAAGTTATGACATATAAGACGGAAACATCTGAATACTTGTGTAAATTTCTTCCCAATTAGCTGATTTTTACCATGTTTTGTAGTTTAAACAGCAATGTTAGGGGCTGATATAAAAAGAGTATTTTTCAGATATCAATGCAAACAGGACAGATGAGTGCAAAATGCCAAAAGTATATCCTCAAAATCCAGATCATGTAAATAATTCATTATTTGAGATTTATCTCACCTATTTTCATGGATTGCTTTATCCCATAGACACCCCAAGGTACAAGGGTTTTTCTCATTTAGCTTAAAATTTCTTTGGTGGACTTAAGTTTTAGCCATGCATATTTGCTCAGAAGTTTTTGTTTCATGAACACGGGTACTCATTTCTCTGTCATGCCCCTTACTAAGGGGCAGTGTGGCAGTGACATTAAGGCAGACTTGGTTTTTAGCCCTGCTCTCCAGCCTATATACTTAAATGTTCACTGAAGCATTGCCTACGCTGGGAATCTGAATTATGGCAGACTGGATTTCATCCATTTAATGCTGCTGATGTATTTGTAAAATCTCAGAGGAATACTGATATTCAGCAACCACAGGAGTGCTTGAATACATCATTTGAGAAGAGGCAGCTTTAGATAAACTATTTAAGATGCTGAGAGAAAAATTATCCCAAATTCCCATTTATACCAAGTCATTTTACAGTGTCTCTTGAATTCTTGCCCAAAAGAAGGGCTTGTGCTGAAAATTTGTGTCAGAAAACAATTAATCCATTCTCTGAGGGAGGCTGATCAGTCTCACTTTATACTTCATTCCTTCTCCGTTACTAGCACCTCCTTTATCTTTCACTTCTTTCCATTAATTGAAAACATACAGTAGCTTTCTCTCCCTGACACAGTTTTGACTATCAAAAGTAGTCTCTGGTCCCCCCATCTCAGCTGACATAAAACCCCCTCAGCTCTCCTTATAGTCTGGTGGTAATGGGGGGAGGGGCACAAAATTGACCTATTTTTGAAACCAAACTACAGGACGAAGGTGAATGCTAATGGAATACTAATTTAGGTATTATCCACAGCATATCTTCATTTGTGCTAAAGCAATAATGGATGCTTTTAAGGTTTTCAATTCAAGGTGAGTTACTATGGATGCTAGGTGCAGATGGGCAACTACTCAGATTAATAAGCATAAATAACTTCTTATGCTGGCTGACTTTTCATGTTATCTTTCATTTCCATAGGGGCTTTGTATGTCAGAAAGAAGACTCACAGAGTCAGTGGCTGAAATAAAAAGAGCAGTCCAATATGTGACTTCTTTATCTATGGCTAGTTCCAAATATAAAAAGAAAGGGCTAACCAAACTGCTGCAGTCTGAAAAATTGTCCAAAGCATTTCATAATAGCATCGGACAGCTCCTTTTGAGCAATCCATTCATAAGTGCACTAATACAACTCAGGAACAACTCCACTTGGTCTTACCTCACCAAAATAGCATCCCCTGCAAATACCCACTTGTCCACTCTGTTTCATGGTATTATTTCTTTTCTCTCTAATGGTGTTTTGCTTGTTAGTCATGGTTTTACAGCAGGTAAAAAGGAAATGCAGATCTATGCAAGGAGAGAGGACCGGTTTGAACTGCTCCTCTACTGGAGGGACGGGGAGGGGAGGGGAGAAGAAACATGGGGGGTTTGATAGTCTGCATCAAGAAAGGCCACTTACTGCCTTTTCCCATCTCTGCTCTGTTACACTCAGAAAAGGGAAAAAAAAATACACGGGAGTGTCTGAGCAATACAATAACAAGCAATAAATCCGGAAACTTCAGCATGACATTAAATGAATGACTAGCTTACTCTCATATGGGACAACTGCCTAAGCATTCAATAGCAATAATATCACTCAGACTACACAATTAAGTCCTGGGTGACACTGGAGCTGTGACTGAAAGGTGGTCACCATGCTTCCCTCTGTTCTCTGCCTAGCAAATACAGGCACCACACAGAAGCAGAGGCAGTCTTGAAAGCCAGGACAAACACCTGTCTGAAGGGAACCTGACTGGACTGGACATGGCTACTCTCAAAAGAGGATAAGAAAAAGCATTCTCTGAAGATTTAATAAAGGAAAGGAACGACATACAGAGGAAAGAGAATAACTGGGGATATCTGTTTATCACTTGCCCTCATGCAACAAAAGCGTATCTCCAGTGAGAGATGGAAAATAATGCCATGCAACTGCAGTTGGTAAAAAGACTTCTCACATAACTAAAAAGTAACTTTGGGAGTTCTTGTCACAAGATATAGAGAGAAATGCTTGGTAAGACTCACAAAAAAAGATTATGAAGCAAACGTACAGTTATGTTCTTCTGTTCTCCTGAAGGAATATAAAGCTTCATGGTCCACTCCAAAGGACAGTGGGGTTCCCACACCAATAATGGATGTGGAAGCATCCATACAGCAGTCTTTGTATCCTTGCAATTCTCCCACGTAGATCACTTACTGTACTCAGACCTGAATATTTACCTCCAGCCTGGTCTTCCTGCTGTTTCTAATCTATGGCACTATTTTTGCCTCACTATCTGGGTTCAGAGTCCCTGTAAGAGTTCTCTCCCATAAGCTTTTTTCAAACATAAGGTAGTTACTGATTCTCTTTTATCCTCTGCTCTACCAGCCCTCATATTCTAATGTGTTAGGAAGCATCATCTTAATATTTTCCAGAAGCAATGATAACACATCATAGAGTATTTTCTGAGCATATGTTAAAACTTCAATTATAATTCAGCTAATGAACCCATACAAATCTTCAATTAAATAAAACCTATGCAGTGCTGCCTACCCACCAAAGCACTTGCCCAGCAGTTGACTGTAATGAGATTATGTGGATTCATAGCAGATCTGCTTCTTCTTTTGGGGTGACTTACTGACTTACAATATTGCAAATTAAACCGATAACAAGTGAGTGTGCCTCTCTCTGACTGCAGGTTCCCCAACACTGGGTCCCTCATTCTCACCAAGAACAGGAAACTGAAAAGCCTCAGCATTTCCTCTTGACTGATTCTCTTCACACGCTTTGCGCACTCTCTCTCTCTCTCCCATTAGGAAGGAAAAAATCCACAAAAGGTAGTGTTTCATTTTTGGCTTTGTTGGTTTTTATTTTAAAAACTGGACAAAACTAGTCTTCAAAATCTTTGTACATCTTCAAAATAAATTATTTTCCAAGCACTGTGTAAACAACAGTTGTCAGCAGTCAGAAATGCAAAGAAAGTTATTTATGAAGCACATAACCATAGAGCTGGAAGCCCACATACTGTAGATGGTCAGAGGATGCTGAAGCAATTGTGCCCAGCAGTATGGGCTGAAGACAGATGTTTGACCAAACACCAACAAAATCTTTTGTTTCTTGTTGAAGTATTCTATGGACTCATTCAGATGGCCAGCAGAATATCCTCCTGCTGCTATTAACAGAGTTGCTGTTTTTTTTCTGATAACCTCATATTACTCCAGGAGAGGATATATAATTTTAGATTCCTCATATTAGGGAATTTTGGAAAAGGAGCATACGAGGAGGTTGAGAGCACCCTCAGTAAGTTTGCATACAACAACAAGTAAGGTGGGAGTGTTCATCTGCTTGAGGGTAGGGAGGCTCTGCAGAGGGATCTGCACAGGCTGGAGCGATGGGCTGAGGCCAATTGTATGAGGTTCAATAAGGTCAAGTGCCAGATCCTGAACTTCAGTCACAACAACCCCATGCAGCGCTACAGGCTTGGGGAAGAATGGCTGGAAAGCTGCCCGGCAGAAAGGGACCTGGGAGTGTTAATCAACAGTCAGCTGAACATGAGCCAGCAATGTGCCCAGGTGGCCAAGAAGGCCAACAGCATCCTGGCCTGTATCGAACAGTGTGACCAGCAGGAGTAGGGAAGTGATTGTGACCCTGTACTCAGCACTGGTGAGGCCACACCCTGAGTACCATGTTCAGTTTTGGGTGTGGCAGTATAAGGAAAGACATTGAGGTGCTGGAGCATGTCCAGAGAAGGGCAACGAGGCTGGTGAAGGGTCTTGAGAATAAGTCTTATGGGAAGCAACTGAGGGAACTGGGGTTGTTTAGCTTGAAGAAAAGGAGGCTGAGGGGAGACCTTATCACTCTGTACAACTACCTGAAAGGAGGTTGTAGAGAGGCGGATGTTGGTCTCTTTTCACAAGTTACAACTGACAGGGCAAGAAGAAATGGCATCAAGCTCTGTCAGGGGAGGTTTAGGTTAGACATTAGGAAAAAATTCTACACTGAAAGGGTTATCAATCCCTGGAACAGGCTGCCCAGGGAAGTGGTTGAATTGCCATCCTTGGATGTGTTTAAAAGCCATCTAGATAAAGTGCTCAGGGACAAGGTTTAGAAGTGGGCCTGGTAGAGTCAGATAGTGGTTGGACTTGATGATCTTAAAGGTCTTTTCCAACCATAACGACTCTACGGTCCTACAATATTACCTAATTATTAGCAGTATTCCCTTAATGCTCAGAGCCTTCCTCATGGCAGTGTTTTGGAATTGCAAACACAGAACAAAATGATGTGTTTAGACTCACTGCAGGAATTGGAGCAGCCGTTCTGCTCACCAGCAAGTGATAAATGAAGCTCTTGCTAGGACTCTGCCAAAGCATCAGCAGGAGTGTCTTTAGACCAATGTAAAGCATTACTGACTCAACAAGAAAACCATCCCACATTTAGAGTCCTTGTCCTTTATTGCCTTGAAGAATTTGAAGCAAAACTGAGATTTTTCAACCTTGTAGCAAAGATGGTGATAGTAGTAAACCGCATGTGAACATTGTGCATGAACCCACTGTGTAGTCTATGTAATTCGTTATTATCTTTTAATGGGTGAGAATTTGTGGCAGGGGGGATGCTCCCGGTATGCAGATGGGAGAGTGGAGCAGACACTGGGCTGTGCCTCTGTCCTGCAAACAGTAGTAGCACACACCACAACTCTCAGTGCTCAGGAGGGACGGGACGCTACAGGGTGATGAATCTACTCAAGAAATCCATTTTGGCTGAGGAGTCTGAATTTGTCCTCTCATATAATTTTGCCAGTGTCAATAATCCGTCCAAATAGGAATGATTCTTCATTGCCCTGCTGCTTTGTTTTAATTTTAGTGGAGTGTGAACTGGGCACACTACATTAACCATTACTGCCTGGGTAGGATATTTTTCAGCAAGGTAAAAGATATTAATCTGAATCTCCCTCAAGCTAAGAAATACAACTAAAACCATGAAGCCAATAAAATATAATAGAATATTATGCATATACTACAGTATTATAATATTTCATTATATAATGTAACATCATACATGTCATATATCATATACCATATATCGAATATCATATTACATGTTACATATTATATACATATGTATGTGTGTTGTAGGTACATATACATATATGTAAGGATCCTCATCACCACAACCTCTCAGATAAATGGTGGAAACAACCACATTTTTGAATAGTGTGTTTTAGCCATGGTCTAACCAGGCACTAAGGGATTCTCAAGTGATTTCATTTCTAGATCTTTGATAAATTTAGTGAAAAATGAGACACTGGATATTCGATGGTGCTTTGGCTCACACGTCTGTCTCAGGACACGTATGTATCGTTTCTGCTGAAGCTGTCCGTCAGTAGCTAAATGTTGTGTTTCCTTGAATACTGATGTCTGATCTGTGCAAAACCATGGCAATCACCAGTAAAAATTTGATCCCTACAGTTTATACATACACAATCATATTTCTGCCAAGTAAGCCAGTGTGGGAGGACTAACACTGACAGATGTGGTGTGAAGTTTATCAGAAGAAAATTACCTTGTATAGAATTTACGAGTGTGTCTAAGCCAAGAGAGTAATGACTATGCTCAGTGTGTATTGCAGTGACAGACAGGAAATTTTTGGTATAGTACATGGCTCCCTCCGACCATCCTGTGCAGGCGTGGCTTCATTTGAGACCTGGAGTCTTGGAATATTTCGGCTATTATTACAAGCATCGCAGATGCGTAGCATTAACAGTGTGTGTCAATACAAACCACGGCCCACTGGTGGCAGCAGTTCGTTACCAGTGGACAAAAGCCTGCTTGAACAGCACCGGGCCCATGGGGAGAGACAACTAGCTTTCACATCTAGTTCAATCTACAGGGCTGCTGCTGTTTCTCATATTTCTGATTTTACCAAGACCGCAGCTGTGAAATAAAACTTACAAGTGTAGGAGACTAATCAGCAGAAGATAAAGAGGCTACGCACACAAATTGAGACATGTTCCCTCTAAGAAGTTTGATACCATCCTCAGTTTCAGATCCACTCTGTTTAAGGCACATTGAATAACTACAATAAATAGAAGTTGGACTCAGTCTCATCCTTGTTAATATCAGTAGCAAAACACCCATGGACTGAAAAATTGGAACCTATATATTTTTGCTCTTTCTGCTCCTGTGCGATAGTTTGCATTCAGGTTCAAAGTAGCTGTATACCCCTCTGCAGAAATGAGCTCTGCCTGCCTGCCTGCCTGCAGTGACATGTTTTGGCAATATTCCCACTACATCAATATGTATTAAGTGTTATCATTGTTGTTTTTCCTGTGCATGTGTGCAGTAACTTCCTACCAACCTTAAAACATGCCAGGGAACACTTTTGTTCCTGTTTGACATAAACAAACTTGTACCTAGTGATAATGAGCAACAGAGGTGACACTTGAGTAAGCAGATGCCACAGACCCTGCCACCACCAGAAACTGTGAGCAACTCTGTGAAAACTCTTGTGTCAAGGGAAAATGGACTCTGCTCCATCTGTCCCTGCCACTACTTTTTCCTGCCAGCAACCATGTCCTTGGGTGCATTTCTCTAAGCCTGATACTTTAAACACAAAAATCACAAGCTTTATCAGTCTTTAACGTCTAGCACTGGTCCATACCCTTCTCTGTGGAAACTCCTATAGGCAAAGTGCTGCTTTCCTGAGCCCCCTGCCCACCTGCCGTAATCGCCCCAACAATAACAGTCAAAGTGAGATTGTTTGAAAAAGTGAGATATAGACAAGCCTGGGAAAATCCTAAATGCCTACCAAGCACAGGGTGCTTTTCAACCCACACATCCCACGCATGTGACTGCTCCAACAGATGTCCCTCCCAGTCCCCGCCTCTGTCTGCACTCAGGCAATCTCCCCTCTGCCTCGGAAGAGAAATGTGAGGGCAAACGACTTGAAAGTTTCAGGTCCTCTGTGGGTGCCAGGACAACCTTACACATGTTGGTGGGGTGATGAAGCCTTCACGCTGCCAAAGCTGTGCCTGGCATCCTCAAGAAGGTAATCCCTCCCAACACACACACACTCCTTATCCCTGCCACCTATGGAGTACACCAGAGGCAACTAAAATCCATGGCTGTGCCAGTCACAAGAAGCACTTCTCCCTTGCTTTCTACAAACTGGCACTGTGAAGAAAGCATCACATCAATAAAGTTTAAATACGTGACCAGATGTGCTTTACTCCAACAGCTCCATCCTTCACTCCTTACCCTGCTGAAAGCTCAAATATCAAGGAGGTGAGTCAGTTTTTGAGCAGACCTCCTAGCCAGTTCTACATCTGGATGGATGGCAAGCTTAGTTTCTTTTTTTTTTTTTTTCCCTAAAACTAAATTAAATTTAAAAGGGAGTAGTGGAGAAAAATAGATAGATTAGATAAACGCACATGTAAACTTTGAAAAATCTTGCTTGCCTACAATCTTACAAGAGACAAAAGATTGTTGCATTTGTATGGGTTTGGGGAGCCAAAAACACAAAGGAGCGTGATAGCTGAATATGCTTAAGATGGTTTAAAAGCAAATACCTCAGATATGGCTAGCAGCATTCAGGACAAGTGGTAAAATACACCCAAGAAAGTCAACACAAAGTGATAAACCTGGGGTGAGTTCCAAGCTGCCACTAACTTAAAGCCAGCTCTGAGATAGCCATGTACAGAGCACAGGTGTGGTCTCAAAGGGAGTGCTATTTTCTAAACTAAATAAATTAATCCTGCTGTATGCTCATGAATAATGAATTATTGTACTGTTCTGTATCATGTCAAGTTATGTCATGAGAATGTGAGCTTTGGAGGGAAGGAACCCCACTGCTGGAATGACATAATTCCTCTAGTTAAATGACATCAGGTACATTTTGTTGCTCTGTCGTATGCAGTATGGACATCCTGGGAATGTTCACTGACTGGTGTTATCCCACCTCTATGCTCTTTCTTACGAGAAAGCGGATTGGCAATTCCCAAAGGGACTGCCAGAACCCATACAATAGCCAAGGCAGTTTGACCTTATTAGTCATTGTTTCATTCTGTGTGTTTACTTTGGTCACCATTTTTTTAATAGAAATAAAATAAGAATAGCCGCCTTGTGTTTTGTACATACGGACTTGTTTGTATGTTTAATATAGACCACAGTATTTTGAATGTATATCTAGCTTTACCTTTGCACTGAAAGAAACTCATATTCAATGGCAACATAAAAATCTGGTCTCTCCATTTGCCTGAGAGTTCTCTTTATAATCTCTGTTGACACCCATGCACATGCCATAATTAGCAGTTTTACTTAGGAGAAGCCTAACATCGGAGGATCAAGGGGTTGCTGAGCTGCACTAGGATAAACAATTCATTGTGCTTTTGTGATGTATTATGCTGATGTTGTCACTTGCACACTTTTAAAACTATTATTTTTACTCATATAAACAAGAAGGAAGAAAAGCTGCTGCAAAATTCAGAAAGTGATGACAAGCACTTGTGAAAATTTGGCGCAGAGATGCCTTCTTCACGCAGATGTGCTAGGGTACTGGTTTTGGTTTTCTCAGTCACTTTGCAAATCAATCACTTTTTCTAGAGAGAACTTTAAATGTACTGTTTGCACATGCCTCTGGCAGCAAGGAATTCCAGACAAAAGAGGTAGTTCGGACACTTTTAGATCACAGACCTTTGCAAAATATCCCTTGTGTGAAACACATAAGACAAATAACTAAGAGCTTGCAGGTTCCCTGCAAACTTAAAGAAATCCTTCTGAAAGTTGGAAACACACTTCTCTCGCTTCTTCTCCATGAGGACAATAAATTCTTAGCATCCCTCAAAGCTGGAAACCACAGCTGAAGGCCTCCTCATCTTGTTTGCTTTGTTATTTGTATGCAGGCAGAGTATCATCAAATGGCCTACCTTCCAAACTGTTGCTTTGCCACAGCTTTCTGCATGCATTAAAAGAAAGGCTCAGCACTCTCCTTTTATTGGGTATGGGTATAGGGAAGTCGGCGAAAGCAGAGCCAGGCAGATTGGTGTGGGAGAGGAGCATCTGCTACTTGAGGGTATTTAGCTTCCCGTGCAGCAACTTGAGCTTCCCAACCTGGCTTCTCCTCTCCCGCAAGCACTACTTTCGTAAAGCCTTGACCTGTTGCAATGTTCCCTTTGTCAAGCACAGCAAATAAAAAAGGAAATGCCGCTACTTCTAAAGCCAATTAGTGCCAGAATCTGTCCAGCTAGGACAGGCATTTTGCAATTCCTCTTCTGAAATTAAGCTGAGGAGGGAATGGGAAGGCTCTCCTTTAAACACATTGCTCCATTAATTGACCTTTTTTTTTCAATTGTCAATAAAATATGGTGGAATGTGACACACCACAAATATTGTGCTCTGACGTTGTGCAGCAAGAAACTACCTAGAGGGTTTGTCTCTTCACTTATGCTCTCAGGATCACTGCCAGCTCCTGTTTCCTCTAGAGGTGTATGGAGTGAGAGGAAGCATTCGCTCTCAGAGAAACAAGCATGTGAAAAGAAGATTTCACATGTGAAACTGGGGACTGGAAAACAATCACTTGGCTTCTCCTCCTCTAATTTATTTTCCATATGATTAAGAAATTTACATATAGAGTTTATTTTTGTCTTACTAGTCATCTGATGTGCCTGGGATCCCATTATGAATAATAAGCTGAAAGGGGAATTAATCTTGGATGCTTTATCACATAGATATTTCATGTTCCCCTAAACACTTTTTTTTTTTTTCCTTAAAAAAATGCATAGACTCTATGGCAGAATTAGCATAAGGTTAGAAGGTATGTCCTCCTGACCATGTTTCAAAACATTCTTCAGAAAGAGCTCAAATAAAAGCCCACTGCAGTCAATTTGAGATACAGACACTTTCACTGACATGTTAATATCTGATTAAGTCCCTGTTGCATGACCTTGAGCAAGTTTTGTATCATCCCATTTTCACAAACAGCAGCCGAACATACCTGGAAAAGGAGTGAACATGTTTTTTACAAGGCTTCAAATATGGACATACAAATGAGATGCAAGAACCATGGTTTACCACTTACTACCTTTCCTACTACGTGAATTTCCTAGAAGGCAAGAAAGAACTTGCTGCCTTGTTCTAGTTCAAACCCTCAAAGGTGTTGGCCGAAAACTATGTTAGCGAGAGTCCAATTTCCTTCACGCAAATGGAATCAGCAATGTGCTGAAAAGTGCTCTCTTTTAACATGCAAATGACAGAGAGTGCATATCTAGCAAGGATACTACACCGCCAAATATTTGTTGACTGACACCTTTTTAAATCACGACAAGAAACTGCTGACACAAAAAAACAATAAAGCAATAAGAAAATGGAGCAGCTCATCAATATCCAAAATAAGAATTCCTAAGCTAGCTGTCCTTTACATCATGTGTCCTAGGACATTTATTGAGGATGTTAGCTCTGCCCCATCCAAGTGCACTTCGGAGTTTGTTATCCCCAGAAGCTATGTGACATGGGCCAGTCTTGTATGAACACGCACCTTCCTCACATTCTCCAAATAGCAACAAAAAGAAGCAAACATGAAGACAGGCAACTTCTGTATCTATACCACTAATACAAAATGCTATATAGATAATTTACTTTTACAGAAAAGTCCTGCCACCAAAAAGTAACACCCTCATTTTCCTTCAGCAGAACAACACTGGCTTCATATACACAGTGAAGTACATATGACATTTCTAAGATATCTCTGTATTAATCCACCATAAAGGAGCTACAGGAAGGTAAAGAAGCAGCAGAAGGGTAAATCTTTTATTTGTATCTCAGAACTATAGTTGAATCTAAACTCAGCAGAGGGGCCTGGTTTGCAGAGAGCAGCAAAGCTCCATGTAAGGCTGTGGGTTAATACTCATTTAAGGGATCTGTGGCTCTGTCCCAGAATGGGCAGAAATGCAAGAAGACAGTGCTGCTACTGGACAAGCGGCTTCTAAAAAATCAGCCCCCAGTCTCAGACATTCACTGTTCTTTAATTCCAGGAGTACATTTCCCGCATTCAGTCAGAGGAATACACATGGGTCAGACACACGGGTGAGCGATTGCAGTACCCACAGAGGAGAAAATTTCTAAACAATACTTCTATTAAATGTAACTTCACTTAAGAGGCCATAAAATCTTTGGTGAAACTGAAAAGACTGAGGCTGTAACAGCACTGGGAATGCTGATCATCAGAGAAATTTCACAGTTCCTAGTCATGAGGTTCAATGCTCAAAAGCATCAAAGCAGTAAAAGGCCATAAACTCATTTTACAGAACTTGCTCAAAGGCTAGTTGAGTTAGCCAGTACCCAAGGCAGATGATCCCTTGGGAACACTTTTAATGCTGTTACGAAAATATGTAAATATCCCCAAATTACATGATTTATTTCTTGCCATTTCTTTCCTAAGCAACTCCTTTGGCCTTCAGTCTCACACAATCCCTGGCTCACAGGAACACTTTCAGTTTGCACCATTGCTCTCAGTGGTATGCTCTGTTCATCTCTGTTTTGGAGGTGCTCATGGACTCAAACATTAAATTAGACTTCATACACTGCACTTCCAAACGTGAAGGAGCTCAGCTTTAGGAAGCCTCCTGTGCAACTGAAAATCCTGGTTCACTACAGCAGGTATTAGGATGGCTGTGGGGACAGGATTTCACTCCCTTGAAATTCCAGCTCTGGAAATGTTAAGAAAAATGGCCAGTCAAGGGGGAGAGGACAGCCACGCACCAGAGGAAGCAGCATCCCCAGGGAATTTACTGAAATGTATTCAGACTTCTCCTTGCATGTATTAGCACTGTTTGTGACTCAGGGCTTTTAACTCATCAGCAGTCACCCTCACATCAGATACGCTGCTAGAGGGCAGAGAGCAAGGAGCAATACGCTACATGTTTTCCATACAGATGTCCCAGATTAATTAATTAATTCCCACACGCCAGCCTACTGTCCCAGCTCACAGCCTGCAAGCGTGCCTCCGCTGCCTTGCAGAGCTGCTGCCAGACAAAGGCGCAGAGATTTCCCCGACTCCTTGCCATTCAGCCACACGCACACGCACACCCCCCTTCGTCTTTCAGCTCTTTCACGTGAATAATTCAGTTTATTACCCAACGCTGTAAATGTCATCGGGTGCCACACACCCCTTCCTGCCCCCTACCCAATACCAGTTGCCCGTCTAGCTAATTGCGCTGGTTTTACGATGGATTGCTCCTTAGAGCTTGCAGTTTGAGGTCCCCGTCAGGGACATGTGCAGCGTGGGGAGGGTCCAGCCAGGTCCCACCATGGCCTCAGCCTCGATGCTCCTTTGCCAAAGGCGGCTCCCAGGCCAGGGCCAGCACTGCTGGGGTGCAGGGCTGGGAACCATGGCCTGGTGGCATCACCCGCAGCCATGTCTGCTGGACCCACCACGGAATGGCCTGGCCTGGGGGGTGGGAGGGGTCTTTCTTCCCTTTGCCGCCGGGTTGCAAGGACTGCTAGGGATTTTTTTTTCTCCCTGCAGCAGGGTTGCAAATGCAGGGGGAGTAAAGGGAGGTAAGGGGGGGGGGGAGGGCGTGGGCAGCTCTCGGAGCACTGAAGGAACGAGGGTTTCGTCTTTTCCTTCTAAATGCGGAAATTCGAGTAACATAACCAGCGAGCCGACATTGCTCAACCAGGAGGGGAGCACACAGAGCTGCCGCGAAGCCATCCCACAGCTCAAGCCGAGCACAGCGGTGCCCGGCGGTAGCCCCTGCCCTCCAGCCCCCTGCCCCATTATCCCTCTGTCCCCCTGCCCTCCATCCCCCTGCCCCATTATCCCTCCGTCCCCCTGCCCTCCAGCCCCCCGCTCCTGCCCTGCCCACCCCCGCCATGGGCGCAGCGGCCCCGGAGCGGCGGAGAGAGGATCCAGGGGCAGTGGCCCCGTGTCCCCCGCATCCTTCGGGGGTGCCAGCCGCCGGCCGGGGCCGGAGCGAGGACCGGAGCCGGGCTTGCGACCGCGGCGATTTTCAGCTGCAAGGGTGTGCGGGTGTGCCCGTGTGTGTGCCCGTGTGTGTGCCCGTGTGTGTGCCCGTGTGTGTATGTAGCTGGGGGTGCGTGCGTGTGTGCGTGTGTGCGTGTGCGGGGGGGCGGAGGGCCGGGCGGCGGAGGGAGGGGAAGGAAGCGAGGGGGAAAAAGCGGCAAAATGGTTAGCGGGTGACATCACCGGCATTTGCATAGGCGCGGGGATAAAACCGCCCCGCCAGCGAGCGCCCTTTATACTGGCGTGCGGAGCAGCGGCAGCAGCGAGCGGCGGGGCTGAGCATCACCGCGCGGCGACACCGGTGGGTCCCGCCAACCACCCCCCAACCCCCCCCCGTCCCCCTCCCGCCCCCAGGTCCCCCAGCATGGACAGGACGGGAGGGACAGCGGGCAGGGCCGGGCGCGGGGGCTATTGTCCGGGGAGGGGGGGGGGGGGGGGGTATTGTCCGGGGGCCGCGCCGCTGCAGGGCGGTGGCCCGCGAGCTGCCTTTGTTGCCGCCGTAGTGCTTAATTTTTTAAATTAATTTTCCCTTGACGAGGGAAGAGCGTGGCCAGCACCGGGCGCTGCCCCTCCATTGTGCTCCGCCGCGCGGAAATGCCGGGGGGTGCCCGCGGCTGTGGCGGGGTGCCCCGCCTGCGGTGCTCCCCTCCGTTAACACTTGCCGAAATCCCCGCGATTTGATGATGCGCCGGGCATTAACCGCCTCACGCCCGGCTTCGGCGGCGCGGCTGCCCGCGTTGGGGGTGCCGGGGGCGGCGGGGACCCCCGCCGGGGGTAACGGGCTGTTCCCTCCGCCGCGCAGGTCACCTGCCAACATGTCCGACAAACCCGACATGGCCGAGATCGAGAAATTCGACAAGTCCAAATTGAAGAAGACAGAGACGCAAGAGAAAAACCCGCTGCCTTCAAAAGAAAGTGAGTGCGGGCGGCGGCGGGGGGGGGGAGGCGGGAGGAGACAAAGGGGCGGCGGGCGGGGGCCGGGGTGCGGGGGGAGGGACACGCGTGCTGTGGGGGGGAGGGACACGCATGCTGTGGCGGTGCCAGACAGCGAAAACCTCAGCCCACCCCGTAGTAAGGCGTAATTTGCAACCAGCGACACTCCTGTTTTGATGTATGTATTTTTTTAATACGCGTATTTTTACAAATTACAGAAATTGTCATGTGAATGCATTTCAGGTTCTCGATCTTCATTATTTTTTCCTCTCCTTTTCTGTTCTTTTCCCCCATTTGTAGCAATTGAACAGGAGAAGCAAGCGGGTGAATCGTAATGAAATCTGCCCTTCCAAATTATGCACTGTACATTCCACAAGCATTGCCTTCTTATTTTACTTCTTTTAGCTGTTTAACTTTGTAAGATGCAAAGAGGTCGGATTAAAGTTTAAAATGACTGTACTGCCCCTTTCACATCAAAAGAATAGAGAGAACTACTGACACTGAATGAAGGCGCTGCCTTTCCCTCTGCCTGTCTGGCTTTGGTCCTGGTGGCATGAAAGAGCTTGCATGTTGATGAAAGAAGAACTTGGGTGGGACTACAGTAAACTAGAGTAACACACGAATAAATGCAAAGCTGTACCAAGGTCCTGCGAGCTGTAAAATGCAGTTAATTGAGTGCCATTTTTTTTCTTTTTTTTCTTTTTTTTTTTTTTTTTTTTGTTCAAATGATTTTAATTATTGGAATGCACAATTTTTTTAATATGCAAATAAAATGTTTTAAAACCTGGATGGTATTTATGTCCTCTGTTTGGAGAACTGTATCAAACGATATGAAGCATAAAAGCCAGTACTGAGACACGGGATGCTATAAAACCTTTGGAGATTACGCAAACCTCAATCACCATTCTCATTTTTTTCAATACGTGCTCTCACCATTAGATAAATATGAGTTCCTCGAAGCTAGCTTTTAGCCAATTTCAGTAAAAAATTGAATGTCTTATAATTTGTCACTGTGTGAGTATATCGCTTTTAAGTATTTTTTCCAATATCTAATGTAGAGATCGATAAAGGCAAAAAATTTGGCTACGTTTTTGGCTTTGCCGCGCCCATAGCAGAGCTCTTTGAATAAGAACCGTTCTGTACTGTTGCACTGATTCAGCCTTGGTTGTATAAATCCGTAATTTGTTTAATTAATAATTAAGCCTTGTTCTGCTGATGCAGTATTTAAAGGAAGATGTAACTTGAATTTTAAGCCCAAGATTGAAGATAAGCTTTTTAATATTGTAAAACTGTTTTACTGGATAGTGTCCCATGCAAATAAAAATCATTTTACTAAAATGTTAGTCATAATTTGAACATTGTTTTATAATCTCTTAATGGTAACTTGATCCCAAGAATTGGTGTGAGAGAATAAAAAGCTTCAGTTTCTTCACTAATTCCAAACTAACCATTTGGGGGTAAAAATGTCATGGTTACTTACAATATGAAGATATTATTAAATCCTAAATGCAAACAGCAACACTCTGCATTGCTGGTTTATGGCCATTCATTCAGGCCTGGGACATTTTTGGTTATTTTTACTCAAATAACAGCAGATAAAATCTGTGACCCAGGGAGGACGGTAGGAGTTGACTTCAGTAGTCATGGATTTATTCCATTACTTTGAAGTGAGTAATTATTCTGGGGAAAAAAATGCTTTCAGATAGCCTGTGGGATGGTGGTGAGCATGGTTCTTCACTGCCTTAGGTGTATCTTCAGGGGTTGAACCTGTAATCGTTTCAGCCAGTTCCAATAAAGCAAAATTAATCTCTGGGGAAGCCTGGGTTCTGCTGAGGCTGCTGACTTAGGGGGGTCACATAGAGTTGGGGTGTCACCCTACCACCTCTCCTTAGCAGCATCCAACTGCAGCAACAAACTGTCCTTGAATTCACACCAGTGAGGGCAGTGGGGCTCCCCTCCTTGGAGGTTTGGTGGATGTCCATGCTGGTAGAGAAGGAGGAGCCCTGGGGTGCTGTGTATTTGGGGACACAGTCCCCAGCCCCCCAGCAGTGGAAAACTTGCAGAGCCAAGTGTTTGATGAGAATCTAGGATTCAGGCCTGAGACGATGTGATGCCATCCATGAGAAGATTTGGGTGACATAAGGACCTCTGCAGTAATTTCAGCTGATGAGGTCAGGAATGAAGTGAACCATTTCTTGAACTTGTGAATGTTTCAAGCTTTCATTTTATTCCTCATATATAATAGGAAACTTTTAGCTGAGTTTCTAAAAAGTCAATTAAACAATCAGCTCCCAGCTACTGATCTTAATCAGGTAACACAGGATGTAACATGACTAAATTCAGAAGTGTACGGTCTGAGCTGTACGTGCACAAATGAGTAGAAGTGAGTTCTTTCTTACTGTGGATTCACCTATGGGAAGAAAACCAAAGCAGTGTATTTCTGAGAGAGGCAAAGCATGAGATACACATCGCTTGATGTACGTCGATGAAAGGGTGTGCTATAAACCGGTGTAGTTCAGCAAACTTGTAATGATATATGAGGCCTCTGACTTCAGAATCACAAGTCCAAAGTGATCAGAAGACAGTGGTGGCCAAAGGGTACCACTATCTGCGACGTGCCTGGTGGCCTCAGGTGCGTGGTAAGAGCTGGTGAGGCTCAGATCTGTTTTCAGGAGATATGACAATAAGCTGCTACTACTGTTAGGAGCTCTGTTTCTCACATCAAGGACTGAATAAAATACAAAATCAACTGGAACCTAAACCTTCCAAGTCAAATTCAGGAATTGCAGGAGCCTATCATCCCTTGCTTTGTTCCTTGTTCAGTTCTTTGCATACGTTCAGAGAAAATTGTGGCAGATATTTGCCATGCTTTGCATAGGCAGTATTGAGGTGGTCATATCTGACACCTTTACAGCAATGCAGTTGATGGCATGAAACATGAAGGCTCAGATGGATCAATGGTAACACTCGGGGCTGTGTCTGCTCTGGCTGTTGGCTCTGGCTAATAAAGGAGATAAATCTCTTCGGCTGTCAGTCTAGAAACTTTCACCAGCAACAAGTTGGCTCAAAAAAAAAAAAAAGATACATCCCAAAACCTGGTTATGAAAAAGGGTCCTCAGAAACAGAAAGGCACATATGGTTTTTGATCTCACACACTGTGCAGTCACATTATCCCAGCCCTACGAGATGAAGGCTTTACAGTGCCTGGTGTGCTGCCTCCCCGCCCCCAGCAAAGAGGCAGCTCTGTCCAGGCTACGTGGCGAGCAGCTCTGCCCTCCAGTACTGAACCAAATTCTTCTTTTCTCAGTATTTAAGAAAAAAGAGTTTCTCTCTCTTTCATGTGCCTCCCCAGATATCATTCACTATGCATATAGGGGACAGAAAGCATATGCTAACAATACCCAAAATAGATTATTGTGGTATTAAAATTAATTGCAGAAATGTGGAGACTTAAATGCAAGCATTTTTGTCTTCTAGGCTATTTTTGTGCAATGCTGAATGTGTGATAAAACACCACTTCCCCTAGTAACCCTTTACTTCCCTAGAAACAGTGTAGAAATGAGCAGTTCCTATTGTGCATTGTAATCGTATATGGCTGCCACATACAGCTGCTGCACAACATAGTTTTATTAAAAAGGAACTGTGTGCAAATCCAAGCATCATATAAAATACAATGAGCACATAATGAAGCGCTCAGCACAATAATTCCATAGGGCTGATACTAAAAGGGGTGTGAAGAAATAAAAAATGCAGCTCATGCTTATTTGCTGATTTACAGTAGGATGACTGTGCAAAGCAACCTATGGCAGCCTTGGCAGAGCTGCCTTCTGTGAGATCATCTGACGCTCCAGCTTTGTGCATTTTCAATTCAACAGGCAAGACAACCAAATTGTAAATAAAAAGGGCTATTTTGTTAATTTGGAGAAAGGCAATCCCAGACAACATTTATCCAGTATTAGTACACTGTCTGACAGACTAATTTGCTATTGTCCCTGTGATATGATAATTTTTCTAAAAAGCTCTGCTCTTTACCATACACCTATTTCAAAATTCTGTGAGTTATGACAAGAGAGAGCCCATTTTTCTCTCTGTTTTCAGCTCAAGTTAATGATCTGAACTCCAGTATTGCTTTTATTAGGTTTTAAAAATGTCAGACCCCTCTCTGACTTTCTCTCCTTCCTGCTTAGGAAAAAAAGTAATAAAATCAAGCATAGTGGGTTCTGAGAGATGTTTAATTTTGCCTCTGGGTTAATGAGCCTTCAGCATACTGGGAGAACAGCAAAGATACATTTTTTTTCTCGTTTCTGCAATCATGAGTACCACAACATTCCTTTTTTCCTTGTAATCAAAAGCTGAGGTTCTCAGGAGATTTTTCATTCTACCAGAGCTTGGGCTTTGAGAAAACTGTCAGGCACGACGAGAGTCATGCGATGTGATGAGAATTGGCAACTGGGATATTCTCCAACCACTGCACCCTCACAATAAGAGGATGCTCATGGCAAAGCACAGTCAAATCTATAGCAGTAGTTTCAGGCCATGATATTCAAAGAATGTCAGAGTGAGGCTGTAAAGAGTAAATATCTTTCTTTTTTCTTTTTTTTCTTAAATTCAGAAGTCCTATGGCCTCAGGTTTTCCCATGTCTCTGGATTTATTCTTTACCTAACATAGATTTTCTTTCACCAAAATTTTGCAATTGAATTTCTGTATTTACTGTAATTGTCCAATCAAAACATTGTCTTGCAAAAAATTCGTCATTCTATTGACAAAGTCTTCTTGGTGACAAAGAAACTTTTTCCTCACTATTGTTTTTCTAATCATTTTATCTTTGGCATGTGGTCCAGGGCTTGAAATCTAGGCCTGGAAATAATCTCATGTGACTTTGTAGACATTGCATATTCCATGAACAGACTTTTATAGTGCCCTTTGTTTCTGTAATATGGATGAATATTGTGTACACTTACAAATTGACCAGAGATATGTTTGAAAAGGAAAAAAAGAAACCAACCCAAGAGGAATGCATTTGCATCATATTTACCATGAATAATTTAGTTATCCCTAGTATATTCTAGCAATTTGAAGCTACAGCAGCAACATTCAGGTTTCTAAAATAAGACAGATGAACTAGCTGAAATCTAGTTCTCTCTAGACCAAAAGAATGAAATTCAGGCTCCCAGCTGGTTCAAATCTCACTTAATGTATTTTACAAATTTTCATATATATTACTTTATGTTTTATTTCCTATAATGATGCTTCCTTTCCATCTGACATATAACTGTATATGATATGGTTTATATTATTCAGGTATAGCATTTTAAAAATGTTTTGAAATGGAGAAGTATTTATTCAAACCATCATTTGCAGCTTTGAATTTATCTTTAAGGCCCTCTGCACAGATGGATTTTGATGCAAGATAATGTAGAGAATTTTGGAGCTACATAATAATCGGAAAAATCACTCTCTGGATTAATTTTTCATGCATCTCGGTTCTCCTCACCTGCTCTGTATCATCTGGCCTGTGTAAGAAAATTGAGCCAACAGAGGGATATTCTTCATCCTTCCCCCCAGACTGGGCACTGCCTCTCAGAAATGCCACTATCCCACTGTGCAGTGGGAATAGCTGTCAGTGTTTTATCTGTGACAAGGTCTGACATGGTATGGTATTTCCTGAGGGACAGAAATTTCAGCTTTTTGGCAAAGATCTCATAACACTTTCTTACCTCTCTGAAGAGTCCTAATTTGGTATTGGACAACACTACTCATGAAAACTAATTTTAGGTCAGCTTTAGAGGCTTTTATGGTCCTTTCTGAGACTATGCAGTTATAATTATCAAAACCAAGGTGTTAACCAGTAGAAAAATAGAAAGAAACCTTCTTTAACTCATTTCCAGGATGTCGTGTGTGTGATTTCATCACTTGCAAAGGCTGCCACTATATCAAACTCAGACAATAAAAAGGCTATACTAGTTTACACTCTGGTGTCCAGTGCTTGGACCTTATTGCTATTATTTTTTAAAGGCAGCACCTAGCTACCTTACTGTAGCACCTACGTGCCTGTCATAAAATGAGGAATATGAAGATATGTGTAGTGAATAAACTGTTCCTCTGGGAACAGAGCTGATAGGTGGGCACAAAGCTGGTAAAATCAGGAGTCTGAATGGGGACTGCCCACAGCAAGCATGGCTTAATTGTACATCAAGTAGACCCAAAGCTGCAACAGACTATAGTATGCCTTGAAAATGTGACTACATGCTTTCCCTTCTCACCAGGTGACTGCTTCTGCCAGGCTTCCTATATGCAGCTGTGCCTTTGCACGCATGCAACACCCTGTTGATTCAGCATATCCTCACCATTTGGTTTATTACTGAAGTTTAGCTTTGGTTTCTGGGGTTGGCACAGGCATCTGATCCTCCACTGAAAAAAGGAAGCCCAGAGAGGAGTACCAAGAGAGAATTGCATGAGAAAACTCCATTCTTTGCATTGCACCTTTTTCTGAATGCATGATGAGAGCAATCAGTGGTGAGGAAAAGGAGGCCATTTCAGAGTGACATCCCCAGTCAGAAAAGTGCACATGACCCTGAGCATCTACGTTGCCAAAGAGGAAACCATCTTCAGCATGCTGAGAACCCTCCAGGCTCACAGCAGCTTTATTTGCACCATTTGGAGTTCTCATGAAGATGGACTGCATGGGCAGGACACCCACAGTGTGACCCAGCACTGCTGGCACGCTGCTGGCAATATCACAGGGTAGGCTCTTGGGGACAGCCCCAGGACACTCCTGGGGCAGCTGAGCCTTTTTATTTTAACATTTCTATTCAGTTTTCCTGACACCTCATTTCATTGCTAGGTGGTCCACAAGCTGCTGTTCAAAACCAGGCCAGCTCCAGCCTATCTCAGGGGTGGCACTGGCTACATACAGGTGGTTTGGGGGACCATGGGCTCCTGTGTGCCTGTCATACCAGCCCCAGCACCTTTCACCGTGCTCTGCCTGCCCTTCAGAGATACCCCACTCCCAAGTTTTTGCTGCCCTGCCTAGTGGTGAGAACAGTGGGTGGCATCAGTATCTCTTTGCCACCCTGGGGTTAAGAGGAACACAGAGAAAAAATTTTATTAAAACAAGGACAGCAATGGAAAGAGAACATTGTAAGAGAAGAGGGGATGTGTTGGTTGAATTGATAGAAGCCAGGAAAAAAAGCCTTTTCTTGTTATTTGTGCTTACTAATTTCAATCTTTTCTTGGAACCTCTTTTGAAAAATATATTTCAAAATATATAGGAACCTCCTTGAAAAAAATATTTTTCGTATTATAAGCACTGACAACATGGGTTTTATTTTTTGGAGGGAGATGGTAGTCAGTGAAGCTCCTAGTTATGAAGTTTCAGCCACACAGAGAAGTACCATAAAATGATTGAGCCCTACCAGTGCTATGCAGGAATACAGAGCAGCCATTACTTTATCAAACCAGGCCCAGTACTGGTTTTTTGGGCTGCTTTGTGTCTTAGGAATGGGGCAAACCAGTTCGTATATAAATCCATTATTTAAAGAATCTAATTACTAGGTTAAGGGTACTATACTGTGTATGAAGACTTTCTTCATGGGGAGTCTGATGCTTAGGTCTTCCAAAAATATTGTCCTTAAATTAGGTCAAAGCTAGAAAGTCCCATGAAAAGTTATCAGGGAAGGCATATTAAGATTACTTCCATGAGAAAGCCATGCACTGTGTGCTTTATACAAGCACTCCTATTCCCTAGCAGTAACAAATAAAGCATTACAAGAAATTAAGTTAGTTGATGAAGGCATCAGTGATTTAGTCTCACTGTATTGCTTCAGCATGAATTAGGAATAAGAAAACTTCTAGCAGCTGAGCTATACTCCACCGCTCTGACATGTTAGGGCAGAGTAGATGGAGCCCAGACATTCTCGTCTCCATAGCTCGTGACTACAAAAGCAGCTCATGCTTGCTTGGATCATACAGAGAACATTGCTCCCAGGAAGAACTTCATGTTTCTTCATTTATTTATTTTTTTTATGAGCAACTTTAATTATCGTTCTGGGAGACACACAAAAATCTGCTGCCTGCTTTGCTCTTGGTAGTTGGTTTGCCAGCATTAAGTGGAGGGGGGAAGGGGAAGCTCTGAAAATGAGTGAGGCTATTATAGATGACACCACTTCTCAGCATGAGGAGTTAGTGTGATGCCAAGAAGAATACAGGTGGAAACCTTTCTGGGAGACCTGCACCCTTTTACAGTAGTTCATATGCTGTACATACCCATATAGAGCTGCTTCCTCGGTGCTTTGCTTGTTCAAGCTGCTCTGTGTGGGAGGTGTGTGTTATGCTGAGAAATGCCGAAGGAGCTCTTAAAGTCCTTGCTGCATTTTAAAGGTTAAAACTAAGAACAGTCTGGCAATCTCCAAAAGGTCTTTGAATGGAACAGAGCTGTTTAATCACATGCATTACAGCACGAGCACGATCTCTTCTGTGTCCTTTTCAGCTCAGCTTTGTGAGCTGAGAGGCACGGAGTTTGTTTCCAGCAAAGGCCATGCTGTGGCTATCTATGTATGGTTTGTGCTCTCTGAGATCAAAAAAACCCAGCAGATAGTGTTTTGAGACCAGGAATGGTTTCACACATTTTTTCTATTTGGTAGCCTGAAAGACTCCTAAATGCATATTTAGGGATGAGGCTAATGGAGTGGTTGGATGCTCACAGCTTCCAATGAAATTTCCCTCCTTGCTGAAGTAAAGGCCCTGTGAAATGCCAAGGTGTTGGGCAGGTGTTGCTGCCTTCATTTCAGTGAGTTTACTAAATGTTTAGGGCTCTTGCATGTCAGGCCGTTTCTAATTTGAACTCCTAATTAAGCATAATAACATAGTTTTAGTCCCTCGCAACTCCCCTGAGTTTATGGTACTAGCTTGTATGGGGCCTCTTAGGCAGGACTCTCTTGCAACGAGCACTTCTCAGAAGGAATGGGAATATCCCCTCTCTTTGCATGACATATGAAGTGCAATTGCATATCTCAAGGTTTTCTCTTCTCACTATCTCTTTTTACGTATTCTTATTTTTCACTGAATCCTGTTTCCTTCCCTAAATTTGTTCCCCTCTCTCTGGTTAGGCACCCTAGTAATACCACTCTCACATGCCCAGGACACTTGGTCTTCTCATCAGTCCTCTCTTGTCATACCCGAACTGTGGGTGTACCACCCCTGCCAACAACTCCCTACTTCAGATTTTATGTCTGACTCCATTGTACAGTCTAATAGTCTGTCAGATTGCTTGGTGTCTCTACATCTCTCATTCTCAGCAGGAGCTTGCTGCCAACTTTTTGACAGTGGGACTCCATCAAATATCTTCTGCCTGAGATGCCTGTGCCTTTAAAATTCTCCCACTCTTTCCTTTCCCCTCTTTCTGAAATGGTAAAAAATGGTCGGTGGTCGGTCCCTTGGAGCTGACCCAGCAGAGGAAGCAGCAGCATGGCAGCAAACTGAAAGGGTTGGATGCTCTGTAGGCCACCCATCAGGAAGAAAGAGCTCTTAACTAACCCTTATGCAGTCCTTCCTCTTGTTTGTCTTAGCTTCACAACAATAAATTTTAGGGTATTTTAATGAGCTTGTCTATTTCTAGTGCTAAGTCCCTAGACTCATCTCTTTCACGCTGCTAGCCAGCAGTGGGAAGGTTAAAAATGCAGTCAGTTACCAGTGGCAACATACTAGTGTTGTAAATCCTGCCCACACATCTTCAGATCTACTGACATTTGAAACATCTAGGCCTTTTCTGTTAGCTATACCAGTGTAATTATGTCTCAGTATATCTTTTTTTCTACATGTCATCCTCCAGGAGTGCTCAGACAAGTATATACGAGGGATATATCTGGAAGGAGAAAGAAAGGTGGAGGCTGAAATTATAGAAAAAGAAAGGAAGTCATTGCAAATCATTCACTGTGGGTCTTGAAAGAGCAGTATCACATATTAATAGTTGTAATCTAATAGCAGATTATTGATCCCTTTAAATTATTTTAGTATGTCACCTGTGAGCTGCAGGTCAGGCTGTGCCAGCAAAATCAATCACATTTTATATCAGTACTGTATGCTTAACTTGCACAGCTGGGATGTGGAGGTGCACAGTCAGCAGTGCCATAAGATCACAGACTGTATGTAGCTGGATTGGCATATATGCTCAGGCAAACACACATGAAATCTCCATGTGGAGTCCAGTGACTCATTGCCACTTCTCATTAGAGTCAGCGGGGACAGGAGACAGCTTTGCTACTGGTCAGGAGCTGACCCAATGCAAAATTGGCCTGAATTAGACCCCTTTGTTTATGAAACACACACACATATACAATTCCAAATGAAGATTTCCAAATGAAGTATGCTTATAAGTGCCAAGAGAATAAGGCCTGTACTATTTGATCAAGGTTTTTCTGCCCTGACCTTGCTCAGTGGCTAAGAAGGACCACTGTTACTTCTGCAGGATTTTGTGGGAGTCCAGTCCAGTCCAGTCCAGTATAGGCAACAAAACGGAGCCACAGGTGATGGTAAGGGCAACCATGACTTCAGCTGGATACATCCAGGGAGGCAGCAAGCCCCAGCTAGAGTCTTGCCTTTGTCAACTTTCTTCTGCATGGCCCCACAAAGGAGGGCATGGGGAAGGGGCCAGCCCCTCATGCCCAGCTCTGGCAAGTGATCTAGAGCAGCTGGTTCTCCTGGAACAGACCATCTCACCCATCATCCTTCACACAGAGCTGTATCCAAAGATGCACACAGCATTAAAAGACAGATAGGAACCTGAAGTACCATGCAGTACTTAACATCTGTTTTTAAATTCCATTTTATTGATTTTTATACAGAAATGACATAACTTACGTCAGGGCATCTTAATCACACACGACTTCAGGTGTGGTATCTTTCTAAAATGTTCTAAGTGTTATAAGAAAATGGGCCACTAGAGAGAACAGACTAATAAAAGCTTATGATTATGAAGAAATCACTAACAGTTTATGTCCTTGTCCACTCCTGTGTGGAAGACTATTTATGGGATGGGCATGCTCCAGGCTGAATAAATGTGGCAGTAACCAGTGGGACTAATCATGAGTAAATGCCGTACCATCGAACAAAGATTTTTCAGCATTAAGTACCAGTTCTTTGCTCAGTTTATTATGTGATCAAGGCCTGTGCTTTGGTCTTTGCAGATGTGAATTATTTATAACACCATACTGAATTTCAGCCATATTCACTGAATTCTTTCAATAGATTTAATGAAACCTGAAAAATTATCCTTTGTGATACTTCTTCATGTGAGTGGGCTCTTATAGATTGCTTCTTCCATAGATGCAGAGTATAGATTTTTATTCTGGTAATGGACTGTCCCCTGCCTTCAGCCACTGTGCTTGCTTTTGACAGTAACAAGGCCATTATTACAAATTCAGAATTTATCCACACTTTATTTCTTAAATAGAAGAGGCATATCACAGGCAGACATTCCTTCCTCATATACAAAACAGTATTTCCAGTGAGGTTGACAAACATACCTGAGCCCCTATGAACATTGAAACATTACAGTACTTGATAAGTGAAGAAATATCTTTAGTATAATTTTGCAGTATCCAATTTAATAGAGCGTATACTGTGCTGCTTAAGGCAGATGACACACATAGAAGATGAAAACTGGCTGCTAATTTGAATATCCCATTCAGAGAATCACAGAATCGCAGAATGGTAGGGGTTGGAAGGGTCCTCCAAAGATCATCTAGTCCAAACCCCCTGCTAGAGCAGAATCCTAGAGTAGACCACACAGGAACACATCCAGATGGATCTCCAGAGAAGGAGACTCACTCCAGAGAAGGAGACTCACTCCAGAGAAGGAGACTCACTCCAGAGAAGGAGACTCACTCCAGAGAAGGAGACTCACTCCAGAGAAGGAGACTCACTCCAGAGAAGGAGACTCACTCCAGAGAAGGAGACTCCACAACCTCTTCCAGTGCTCTGTCACCCTCACAGTAAAGAAGTGTTTTCTTATGTTAAGATTGAACCTCCTGTGTTCCAGTTTGTGCCCATTGCCCCTTGTCCTGTGACTGGACACCACTGAGAAGAGTCTGGCCCTGTCTTTCTGACACCCGCCCTTTAGATATTTATAAGCACGGATGAAAATCCCCCCTCAGCCTTCTCTTCTCCAAGCTAAACAGACCCCGTTCCCTCAGCCTCTCCTCATATGAGAGATGCTCCAATCCCTTCATCATCTTTGTGGCTCTACGCTGGACTCTTTCCAGTAGCTCCATGTCCCTCTTGAACTGGGGAGCCCAGAACTGGACACAGTGCTCCAGATGAGGCCTCACTGGGGCAGAGCAGAGGGGGAGGAGAACCTCCCTTGACCTGCTGGCCACACTCCTCTTCATGCACCCCAGGATGCCATTGGCCTTCTTGGCCATGAGGGCACATTGCTGGCTCATGGTCAGCCTGTTGTCTGCCAGGACTCCCAGGTCCTTTTCCCCAGAGCTGCTCTCCAGCAGCTCAGCCCCCAGCCTGTACTGATCCATGGGGTTGTTCTTCCCCACGTGCAGGACTTCACATTCACTCTTGTTGAATTTTATTAAGTTTCTCCCTGCCCAGCTCTCCAGCCTGTCCAGTCATGCTGGATGGCAGCGCAGCCCTCTGGCATGTCAGCCACCCCTCCCAGCTTTGGATCATCAGCAAACTTGGTAATATTTTGAGAATTACTATGTATTTGACTAAGCTGACAAATATTTTTGATGTTAAACCCTGCTTCAGTTTTATCTCAACAAGCAAGGAGTCATTCAGCTAGCTACTGCAGACAGCTGTATTGACTTTAAAAGGGAACTTGTCTGCTAATTTTCATCTTTCAAATTGCACAGAAATTAGATCACCAAACCAGCCTAAATTAGTGCAGATACTCTTATACCAAGAACCTGTTATTGAATTCTTTGTTTTACAGGTTACGTTTCAAATACTCAGCTGGACTAGCAGGGGTGGATGGCTCCATGAATGGACCTCAGAGTAACTGTGGAAATTTATATCCACCCTGCGTCTTTACACATCATTTACTGCCTGATATTACTAGACTTTGTTAGGAAAAGACAAATGCCAACATGGATAGCCTGTTTTACAAGCAGAAGGAAAAGAATGTTCCTTCTGTGGGACTAGTCTCCGTCCTGCTCCTCATCACCATCCCCATCTCTCACGGGTACAGAGGCTGGTCTCTGCTGAAGAGCGGTCCTTCCTTTCCTCATCCTTCAGCAACCAGCAACACATTCACCAAAATAAGAAGGTAGCCTGAGGCTATCATTGCATTACTTAGAGAAATGTTTCATTTATAGCTCAAGGATAGTCTGAAGCTAGACAAAAGTTACAAACTCAACACTTAGACATACAAGGTGCCACCTTTTATTTCCCCTAGGTCCTACTGTGTTCATTTTTTGATTTTCAGACGTTCAATCGTAACTGAACAATCCCTTAAGGCAATGATGATTTTTGAAAAAACCCACACTTTTAACTCAGTCAGTAGTTTAATTGACAAGAATATACATACTTTACCACCTTCAGAAAGCAGGGATGAATATATGAGGATTAAATAGAGTTTTGAATAGGCAGTGGTTCTATTATTCTCATCCTTTTAATACTTTTCTCAGTTGTGACCAGTGATTTTGTTTCACAGTAGGAAGTCACGTCTCAGCAGCAAAATAATAGGAATAGAAATTAATAACTACCTTTTTCCTGTGGTATCTTATGAGCCTCTAGTTTCACCTCTATTTTATCCCCTGTCCTCTACTGAGTCTTCTGGTTAGTTTACCTTACTTGTAAACATTCAGTTATTTTAGAGCAGCAGTGGAGATTGTACCATACAAATGTATACTTTTGTTATGCAGTATGCTAATTTGTATTTTTTATATAATTTCAACACATAATGATATTAACTACAATTTCCATCATTTAGAAGATAAAATTTGGGACAGAGCAATGTCTTGTTGTTTTCTCTTATGAGAACTGAAATTTATGGGAGTTATTTGGTTGATTACAACTTTTGACTTGGGTGAAAGCATAAAAACTTAGTCCACTTTAAGCAATGCAATCTTAGTAAAAACATTATGACTATGTATCTCATAAATGCTCTGTGGAATGAACCAAATATCAAAGGTTGTTACTGTCATTAACTTCTTATCTTGATTTTCTCCCAGCAACTTCAAAGAACATTAAACCATGTGTATGACTGAACCCCCATGTTAAAGATCTAACTGATGGTTTTATCTTGCAGCCTGGGCAGTTTTAGTAGGGCTATTTCATATAGGTCCATATGCTGGGTGAATGCTGCACTTAGCCCATGTATGTAACCCTACAGAATATTAAATTTAAAAGTTCTAAGTATAGATTTTCATAGTTATGTGAAGCATGTATAGGGCAATATATACCCTTAAATACCCTATTTAGCATTTGCCTAGCCCTACTGCCTTTATGAATATGATTTTCCTCCTTCTTTGTTTTACAGTTCTTGAGTTTATTCCCATGTGTTTCCTGATTAACTGAGTTTCATGCTCCACTCCTTAGTGTTGATCTGTAAGGACAGACCCTTGCACATCCATGAAGGTGAAGGATCCCAGAGTATCCATGCAAATCGACTGAGAGAAGAGACTGTAGTGTATATCACATAACTAAAAAGTGTGCTCAGAGTGTTAACAATATCAACAGTGGGTATTTCTTTTTTTTTAAAAAAAAAAAAAAGAAAAAGAAAAGGGAAAAGTTTGCCTCTTCCCTTGTTTAGACTGTAAACTGCCCTGTGTGCCTGGACTATCTTTTACAATATGTTCACGTAGGCTCTCAGAAATCACTTAACTTGCACAGGCAGGGACAGATCTGCAAAAGTATCCAGTGAATTCAGACACTGTTTTGCCAATTACTAGGCCCAGTACAAAAGACACAGCCAATAGCAGAAAAACAATCCAGTAAGTGAATTCTATTTCACATAAAGGGGTCAGTATATGGAGGATCGCTGGGGGTACAAACAAGTCAGATCACAAATGACAGACATCAACCCCAGCGACCCCAGAAATGACACAGCATGACCCGTAATAGATGGAACAAACCAAGACACAAGATAACCCACGGAGAAAATGGGAGACAACCAAGACAATAAGGTGGTTACATATGATAGAGGTAACATCATGTTGCCTCCCCACAAAGCCCGCGTTTGTACGTGCCAGACCTGACTGGGATCCAGTTGCATGAGGAGCCAGGAGGTCCTTCCCCAACAAGAATCTCTGTGAAGTGCGTCCACTCCACAGACAGACTCTCCAACCCTTCCTGCAAGTGGTCCCAGCTTTTATCCCCAAACAGGACACCTGGCACTCATTTACCCAATGCAGGGCACCTGGGGCTTGTTTACCCAAGGGCTTTCCCTACAAGGCTGGCTGCACCTTGGAGGAAAGCCAAAAGGCAAACTCATCTCCTCCTCTTAAAGGGCCATGGGGCCCACCCATCTGTCAACCTTAATTCAGGGCTTGGGGTTCAGACCCCAGCACTTCAGGCACAGGTATGCGTTGAAACTCTGACTTTCACTAGGAGTTCTACTTGTCCTGTAGAGTCATCCTTACAGACCTGGGTATTTAAAGATTGGGCTCAGGACTAATTTGAGAAAGGCAATCCTATAGAGTCTACTATGCTGTTCCAGGTGCAGTGGGATCTGTGGGAATTAACGTGGCTTATCACTTTACCTCTTCCAGTAGGTAATACAACATAGGCTTAATTTGGTATATACCTAAGTCAATTTTTGTCTATTCATATAAGAGGCTCAGCTCATTTTTATATTCCAGGGCATTCTCAGATCCCTTCCTCTTTGTCCCTTTGTTCACAGTTAACAAAACTTCTAGTTACTCTAAGACATTTTTGTGTTACTTCTGTCAAAAACTACCTCCTCTCGCCCCATCTGGATGAGTTTTTACCTGAAACTTCCTTATCAATTTTGTTCTCATTAGCTGAACCTATGGATAGGGATCTCCAAAGTAGTTAGAAATTTATTCTGTTTGATTGGATAGGTGTGTTGGATATTATGCCCTTTGTTTGATAAGGCACAGGCAGCCTTATCACACATTTTTATGAGTCATTAGCCATCAGGCTTTCATAATACTTCGAGTTAGCATACTGGGAACTATTTGTCTGTGGACAAATTTAATGAAGCAAAAAAGGAAATGCAGCCCAAAACTTTCAAGCTGACAGAGCTCTCTTTAACAAAAAATTATTTTTGTGCTTGGCATCTCACACCTACAATTTTTCACCTGGAATCCGGCTAAAAAGGTACTTTAGAAAACCAAGCATTGAAATCTGCTGTGTGGGGTTTTGCAGCTCCACTGGGAAGGTTTAGAGGTGTGCAAAACAGAAAAGGATTTGAAAGTTCCTGCCTTCTTTCAAAAGTCTCCCTCGGTGGCAAGTATCCCAGGAGTAGCAGCAGCGTGTAAGGAGCACGCTGGTACTGGGACCAGCGCACGCAGGAGGGCACATGCTGGCAGACGCTGGCACAATGCATCACTTAATATCCAAACAGATGTGAGTGGACTAGGGTAAGATGACACACTCCATATCCTGCCCTAGGAATCACTTTCTCCCTTCACAAGATGAAATTTTCCTTGTAAGAATCAAACATTATTTTCCAACATATTAATCTGGTTTTTACCTGCAGCAGGAACTGCTTGGATGACACCACAGGGCAGATGTGCTAATTTTAGCTGCAGCTTCCACCAGGATGTGGAGCCTTTCTAGGATCTCACCAGCAGCAATGTCTCCCTACAGCTGCACTGAAAAAATACAGCAGTATGTTTAGGCATTTGCCTCCCTATTCTATTGGCACAGAGGGTTCAAGTATTTCATAATGGAACAACGCATTTCCTCTTTCTTTCAAACACCTCATTCCCCATGCTGCCAAATACACAGGGGAAAGTGTATTGTCCTGTGACAGGCTGTGAGTAAGCTTTAAAATAAAATATGGATTAGGGAAGAAAGCATTTAATCAAATATCTCTTGCTTCAGCTGCTTTGATTATTGGCATCTGTTAATAAGATCCTTATTCAGACTGTGTACATTTCTGACCATTCCCTTATCCATAAGATCATTAGAATACAAAGTAAACGGGTTCATACTGGAGCATTTTGGGCCACTCTTTCTCAGCAGCAGCTGCTCCTCTGGGTATTCAGTGCCCTGGGGTTGCTGCACAGCAGCAGCAGCCTCTGTGCTGCCTCAGCTGGGGAGCTCAGTGCCTCTGCTGAGGAGCAGAGCCATGACAGATGCCACAGAGAGCCTTCCCTTGCAAAAAGATGATCAGAAGATGCCATGAAGATGACAAGAGGGGTGGAGCACCTCTCCAATGAAGACAGGCTGAGAGAGTTGGGGCTATTCAGCATGGAGAAGGCTCTGGGGAGACCTTATGGCACCTTCCAGTACCTGAAGGGGCTACAAGAAAGCTGGAGTGGGACTTTTCACAAGGGCATGGAGTGACAGGATGAGGGGTAATGGCTTTCAACTGAAATAAGGTAGATTTAGATTAGACATTAGGAAGAAATTCTTTCCTGTGAGGGTGGTGAGATACTGGCACAGGTTGCCCAGGGAAGCTGTGGCTGTCCCCTCCCTGGCAGTGTTCCAGGCCAGGTTGGATGGGGCTTTGAGCAACCTGGTCTAGTGGGAGGTGTCCCTGCCATGGCAGGGGGGTTGGAACTAGATGATCTTTGAGGTCCCTTCCAACCCAAACCATTCTGTGATTCTATCAATACCAGCTGCAGCTCTTGTCCGCAGGAACAGCCTGGCAAGTAGGTGTCACCCATTTTAGACCACACTTACACATTTAACAACAAGCTAAGTTTAAGTAGTCCTGCCTTCCCCTCCCTCTCACCCCCAAACCCTGCTGAATTATGCCCACACTAGTGCCATTTCCTCCACTGAGCTGGCAGAGCTGTTGGTATGGGCACATAGTGACCCCAGCTGAGATGAAAAACTGCCACTCAAAATCATTTTATTTTCTGGCAAGAGCATTTCCCTACTCCAGCTCTCCAGCAGTTGCGTTGAAGACTCGTGCCTGCTTAAGAGAGGTGTGGGAGGGAAGCAGAGGGAGAAGGACTGGGGCCCCCCAGCAGTGACCATGGCTGGAAACCTGGTGAAGTCAATGTGCCCACAGTGCTACTGCAGCTTTCCACATTAGTTGAATGGGAACTGCCACTTCCTCCTTTTTTTTGTTCTCTGAAGGTGCTAAGCAGTCAGCAAGTGCTCTGTAATTTTGGCTATTGTAATGCTGAAAAATCTGGGGACTTTAGTCTTTGATAAATAATGAGTATACTTATTTAAGTATACTTATAACCAGTGACAGAAAATAAAAGTTGCTGCTATTTTGGCCTATTTCGTACCTATAAGCTACCTGCTGGGTTCATCGTTAGATCTGACATCCTCCTCTGAAATAGCTGAAAGAGAGGCTAAGTATGACAGATTTATGCTGCACCTCCCACCAAGACGCTAATTCCAGTTTCAGCAGCTATTTGTTCCCTTGCCTTTAGCCTGTTCCTTCCCAGATTTGCCCTTCCCTTCCCGTGACATGGGGCTCTGCACCGCAGGGAAGGAGAGGCGACAGCCTTCGGGAAGGAGTGTAGCTGACTTCAGAACAGCACAGTTGGGTGTGCTTTGCACCTTCTCTGGCCTGCTAAGCATGTAATTTGCACCCTCTGAGAAGTGGATTCTCCTCAACTCCTACTCCTGCGTACTCAGTGAGACTTGATGACATGTAATGTATGGCTGTTCGAGTGGGGACCCCAGGACTCGGCTGACTCAGAGCTGTCAGCTCCCTGCCAAGGGGCAAAACGAGAGGTGCGAGTTACAGAAGGTAGAATTCAAAACTACGCAGCTCACCATAAATAGCAAGCTGGGCCTGCCATAAGGTAAACAGATGGATGCGGTGCCCTTTGGTTCTCTCCAGCTACAAAAGTAATTCTTCTTTCTTGAGTCATGCCTAGCAATGGTACAATTATTTTTGGACCACCACCAGGACATCACTGATATAACGACTGTGTCTGTGGTACAACCCCTGGCAATTACTTGTGGCAGCAGTATGTAGCAGTTTGTTTAGACCCGTTACTTTTTATTTTTAGATTTTTTTGCTGCTCAGCTTAAAATGTTCTGATTGTCTAGTAAGACAAAACATGACTGTGTTTGAGTGCTCAACCTGAGATATACTAAAGGACCTTGAATTTCAGTAAGCACCGAAATGCTTCTCTGTCAAAGATAACCACATGAAAAGTCAGCAGGACACTCCAAATGCACATTTTTTTTAGTACTTTTGTCCAGACACCCGGGTGTATTTATTAGACATTGCTGCCCCCAGTTGTATACTTTGCAAACATTTGCTTTTCTTGGTGTGTTATTAGAGGAGTAAGCTGGTATGAAGCTCATCAATATTGATGTGATGGTGATTGTCCATTATTGTGCATTGATTGTATTAATATGTGTTGGCTGTGTAGCGTTATTAGAAATGGGACCCTGTGATGCATCTTGACTCTATTGGAAAGGCTAAGGGCAGGATCCCAGCACTTAAGTTAGCTGTGGTCAGGGGCCTAACTCTTAGGCAGAGCAGTGCTGAGAGTCTCCATTCAGCCAACAGGTAATACAGCCAACAGAGAGAAAAATTTCCCTTTGAAAGACAGGGACCAGTCTAAGTTTTTCCATTATTCTAGGCAGGTATATAACTGCTGCCATCCCTCCCTTCCTCCTGTACTCACCTCTGTGGGGGCTACTGCTTACATCCTTATCTCCCCATGAACTCTGCTGTTGCACAAGTGTCCAGTGCCACTTCGTGCTTCTGTTTACTTTATAACAAGCCATTAGGAGATGCTACATATTGTGGTGACTTTTATCCTTTGCTGGAATTTATTTACCTGACAGATGTCCGTGGAAAATTTCCCTGTCCTTTTAAGATCTACAGCAAATAGGAAACACTACAGGAGGCTCTGGTGCTGATTTCCAGGACACTTGGGCAGGATTATAAAGCTCTATTTTCCCCTCTTCCCCTCGACACCAGCAGTTGTGACATATGTTCAGCATTTGACATGGCCGCAGCTGAGCAACTCCCCATTTAGATCTGGGCTGCATCTGCCTCCAGAGACACAGGTGGAATCTGAGCCATCTGTCTAATGCTAAATGCAGAGACAGCCCAGGGATTGTGCCCTTACATGACTTTTTCTTTTATTTCCTTTAAATAAATAGATTAATCATTCTTGATCTTCTTACAAGTTTAAAAACAATGGAGGGTTGGAAACTGCAGCTGGGAAAATGTTTTTGGGGGCTCCTAAGTACAATAAGGTCATTGATGTACTGGAGCAAGTCCAGTGGAGAACAACTAGGGACTGGAGCACATGATATAAGAGGAGAGGCTGAGAGAGCAGATGCGTTTGCTCAGCCTGGAGCAAACCCAGCCTTAATGGGATGTTACAGAGAAGATGGAACCAGTCTTTCCAGCTACAAGTTGCAACTGGTTAGATATAAGAAAAAAGCTTATGACGATTAGGATAGTCAGACACTGGAAACAGAGAGGCTGGGGAACCTCCATCACTGGAGACCTTCAAAGCTCCAAGGGCCTCGAGAATCCCGATCTAACTAACTGCAAGCTTGGCTCTGCTTTGAGTGGGGCATTGGAACAGATGACCTGCAGAGCTCTTTTGCAAACTAAATTATTCTATAATTCCGTGATAATTCAGCTCATGACATGAAAGCAGGAAACTAGCAGCTGCATGTTAGGGGATAGCATGTGCACTGGGCAGCAGAAGCCACATACAATTTATATCATGTGGTCATCGCAGCATGAACTATTTCCCTGCTTTTTCACCAGGTGTGTTACTAGACTAGAGCTATCATACCAGATCAGTGCTGGAGTGCTTCTTGTAATGTGTTGCTCGGCTGTGGTTTGCAGTCATGAATATTGGCAAAGTGCTGATTCCTCTGGTGTTATTTACACCAGGCAGGCAATACCTAGTCACATAACAACTGCAGCGCTAGCCTTCTGCGTCCACTATGGGTACACCAGCCTCAAAGACAACTAGGCAGATTTTCAACTTTCTGCATTTAAAAGCTTGTGAAAGTATTAAGGTGAACAAATGTTACTTGCATTTCAATGTTTTTACCCAATGCATTAGTATCATTTGTTATCTGTGCTGTCTCACAGTTGCCATCAAGTCACTGCCAGTAGCAAGGACATCCTTCTGGCTCTGATGTTTGAAACAGGGAAGATCTACCACAGACCTCACATACCCAAGGAGCTAATGGCACCCTCTCTTGCCTGAGACTGCAAATACAAGCCTGTACCCACATCAGCCGATGTCCTTGACCTATATTCCTTCCGCAGAGATCCTTGCCCTGAGGTGCTGTGAGCTTGCGGAGTCAATAATTGTTTGCTCTTAATTTAAGACATATTTGGCTGGAGTTGACTCTATCTACTTCACAACCTCTCAAAGCTCCTTCCAGCCTTATTTTCCACAATTATGCACTATAAATCATAAACCAAAAATACTAGCTCAGCCAGGCTATTGTTTAAGGGTTAGCTTTAAGATGATGAAGTCAGACAGAGGCCATGAAAAGAGAACTTTGGACATGCTTAGAGGATAATGTATATAATCTGTTCATTACAAACACGGGAAACCTGTACTGACTCAATAAGTACTGAGACACCAGGAGAACTACATGTGATGCAGGGAATATTTAAATCTTCACTGGAAACTAAATTATGTGCTGTCAAACTGGCACAGGTAACTTCATTGTGCAACAAGACAATGACAAGTTCAAAACCTTTGGCCTGGAAGTCTAATAAAACAAGAACCCAGACAGTATCAGACAGTATAAAAATTGCTTCAAAAGGTAAACATGAAAGGGGCATGGCTTCATAGAGAGATGAGTAATTTAAGGGACCCTGGAGTAGTTTCTGCCAGTTCTGTCAGACACTTCAGTGAGCAACACCTTAAATCCTGCCACTGCTTCTGACCAACCGGTTCAAGAGCTCTTCTGCTGGATGGAAGATAAGCAGACAAGGAAAAAATCCACCCTGTTGGCTATATTACCTACATGAGTCAGGCTGTGCTTCTCTGGAAGCACCTCTGTTTCACCTCATTCACTGAGAGGGTGTAGGAAGGTGACTTTGTCCCGTGGCCATGTCATGAGGGTGGTGCTGTCTGGCCAGGCAAACAGCTGTGTGAGCGTGGAGGGGTCCACCAGTGCTGCTTTCAAGATGACTCAGAGCTATGAGGTAGGTGCACAGCTGGATGTCACAGCTTCCACCCTGCAGGGCTCTACCACCGAGTCACCACCCTCCTTGCAGAGCAACCATCAATCTACCAGGCAATAAACTGAGTAATATTTGATATGTTAAACTGAAGGCAAAAGCCAACACAAATAACATGTGCCTGTACCTGGTGCTCCCGGATCTCATTGCCCTTTACATCTACCAGAGAACCTCCATGGGTGTGGTGGTCAGGACCAGTCTTTCAGACACCCCTTAGGTGATGGTGGGACTGGGTGGTGCCAACACTGGCACTGCAAAGCCTTTTGCTTATAACATTTTGTCCTTGAAAATACTGCTGCTCTTCTTGTAGGTGCTTGTGGGATGCAAACAAAGGTTGATGGTTAACCTCAGCTGTCTTGTGCTCATGGTAGTAACCACCAGTAACAACTATCAAGGGTTTTGCTCTCAAGCACGGGGAGCACTGAAATGTGACAGGAAGCGAGGAGAAAACGTGTGCAAAAACAGGAAAAGGAGGGGAAAGTGGGTGTGAATTTAAGAGGCAGGGGCTGCACTGGATGAGGCTGAGGGCCAGACTGAGCCTCAGAGTGGAAGAGGTGACGTGGTACATGACCTCAGATGAGATGCAGTGGGTAAATACAGGCAGGAGTCAGGCTGTTCTGTCCCTTCCATTGGCAGTACACTTCTTCCTGGCATAAGGGTGCCACACAGGTTTGCAAGGGGACGGGGCTGGAATCTTTATTTTCATCCTGTGAAATTGTTCAAGGTTTCAGAGCAGGAAAGTAGCCAGCTGAAAGATGGAGGAAAGAGCCAGCTCTAAAGTGATTGGGAACTCTAGCTTGGGTACAGGAGTAGCCCTTCTCTGTAGCCTGCTACTTCGAAAAGGTGTTTGGAGAATTCAGCATTTTCTCAGGAAAAAGATTTTGCTGGAAAATGTTGTCCTTGCATAGGATCAGCGGCAGTCAGAGAAAGGCCTTTCCTCTGCTCCTTCTCATTGCAGGGACTTGCAGAGGACAATCCTTACACTCGCCCCTTCATCTCAGGGGCTTATGTTCAACCTCCTGCTATGGCTTGGGCAGGACTCTGGGGCTCCGCACACTTGCACGTGGCCTCTGAGGGAGGCCATGAGCATCTGTGGAGAGGAGGAACCACCAACCTTGCCCTGTGAAACAGCTGTGGTCACAGAGCCATGATCCTCCTAAACCTGGACTGAATCCCAGAGAATGGGATGAATCCCGGGGAAATCAATAAGCCTTAATTTCCCAGAAGCCATTCATGTAAAAACTAAGGCAGATGAAGCTAAAAGCTTTTCAGTGCAGAGAATGATGAATGCAATCCGTTGTTGTTGCTGCTGCTGCTGTTACTATTATTACTATTAATAAAGAATTGCTCTTTCTTCCTGATAATTGCCTTTGAAATGTTCCCGCAGTAGAAGTCAGATCAACTGCTTTCCCAGAGAGGGGGATTTTTCTGACCCCCTGTGCTGTGGCATGTCAAGGCAGTGAAAGGCATGGAGCCCCTTCCCTGTCCACCAGCAGCTGAGGGGGAATGGGTGTCCGGGCATCCTGCTTCCTGGGTCTGCTCTCACCAGCACTGCTCCCACGCGTGGGAGGGAGCACCGCCAGCCTGCAGCAGACAACAAGAGTATAACCAGTCCTGTAGATGAGGATTTGTTTAGTCCAGGATTCTGAAATGAGTAACATAGCAGGCACGCCCTCCCAAAGCCTTGGTCCTGTGGGAGGAAAAAAACAAAGTGCCCCAACACATGTGGGGCTGTCCTTGGGAAAGGAATGGATTTCCTCTCGCTGCAGACTTCCTGCTGTAGTTGTAGGGTTGTGCAAAGGGAGGCACCGCACGGCCTGGCACGTCTCCAGCCAGGAGCCTTGAGCAGCCGTAGCTGCACATTGCACCTCCCACTTGTCTTTCTGTTAGAAAAAGGTGCACTGAGAGCAAAACCAATTATTTCCTGCAAATGCTGTTGTGCTGGCATTATGCTTTGCCAGAAGTATTTCTTGTGGGGCAGGAGGTGTTCATCGGGGACAGGAGGCATGCAGGCATCCAGCTGAGACAAGAGGGACATCCCCTCCCAAACAGCCTGCAGGACATGCCCTAGAGGCCCCGCTTGCCACCCTTTGGCTTTACTTAGATCCCTACAGTTCAGCCTGAGACCTGCTCTGGGTTACCATTTGTTCATGGTGCCAGCAAAACCTGGACCACGAGGGTTTAAGCCCTGATTGCACTCTCTGAGCCCTTGCGGAGCCTTTCACAGCACAAAGCCTGAAGATGGATGCTGCCCAGGGGCTCGCACCACCTTCCCCTGTCAAGAGTGAGTGCTGGGAAGCAGCCCCCAGGGTGTTTGTAAGTATCCATGGGCGCTGCTTACACCAAGAAAGACACTAACAGGCACTCTGCTCCCCAGGTGTGAGTCTAATTTGAATTCTTTGAGACACTGGCCTTTTATGAGACAGAAAAAAAAATGCCTTAAGTAACAGCTTTGATTGATAGCATTTTAAACTGATGTCTGGCTGGCAGTACACATCCCAGCAGAGCTTACTTGAAAATGGGAAATGACTGCATTTTAATTTCACTTTCATGTAGAGAGCGCTAAAACTAGTGTTTTTAAAGCTGTCCTTCACTCAGTGTTTACTGCTTTCATGCTCAATGCTTTCATACTCTAGCCATTTTTTTAATCGATTGTATTATAACCTCACTTAGACAGGGACACCTAAGGTGCTTTGGTCCTTTCACCGCTTTGCTCAGGAAGTGCCCTGAGATCGTTTGCTGAAGCTTGCACTGGGTTTTAGCCAGTTTCAGCTCAACCACAGAATCCTACTTTGTCAAATAAAACTGTTGAGACAAGTCTGAGATGGCTCAGCCTTTTGTTTTCAAACAGTATGATGTAGAAGTATATGCATCTTCCCTTACCAAAAAGAAAAGCGGAGCAGGAAAGCAAAAGAGATGGTTAAAATATTTTCCCGAACTGCACAATGACGAGCGCTTCCGGGTTTAGTGCAATCTCTTTCTTTGGCCAAACATGGTAAGGAAGTGACACTGTTCCCCACAGCACATGCTTGCAAATAGCTCCTTTCAGCAGCCAGAGGAAGCAAAAGAGGGCTGCTCGTCTTTACTGCTGCTAGCTTAAGTTCAGAGAAAGCCAGAGACGCAGTATTTGTATCAAATAAAGCAGGAAGTGATTAAAAATTACTCGTTCCAAAGATACATCCACGTTGCTGAATTGTTCCTCATTTAACCTGAATATGAAAACAAAAATGCAGTCTAGTTTAGGATTTCCATTAAAAGGATCCCAGAGCAAGAAAAGGGGCAGTGTCAGCCCTCCCCAGCCTGGAGCGAGGATCTGAACGCCTGGGGCCAGTGGCAGCACCTTGCTGCCTTCTAGGCTTTCTCTCCACTCCTGATCACAGGAACATGGCACCTAAAACTTGCAGAGACCCACATTCATGTGAGTTTCTCACCTCAGCAGCTGCTCTGACCCTTTGTGCTAAGGCTGCACTGACTACCTGAAAATAGCATTTCACGAGGGAAACTGGATCAGAGCACCCAATCGCTCTGACGTGTTTCGGGGAGCTCTGAGAGTGCTGTGGTGAGAAGGGTGGCTCGTTGCTGTGTCTCTTCCCCTCCTTCTGCCTGCAGCTCCTGCTGCCCTGTCATGCCCCTGGCAGTGCAGGCAGTAGGGTGCTGCCCATGGCTGCCTGCCCCATGCTCAGCCCCATGGTTCTAAATTTGACCACCTGAATTGCTAACCTGGGGGGGAAAGCAAAGCTCCAACTCTGGGGCAGAAGGTTTCCTTGGCTGTAAGAGTGTTAAACTCCTCTCTGCATCAAGTTACAGAAGGTGTGATCCTTTACCAGTAACAGAGGACAGGTCTATAAAGGCAGGATATAAAATATTAGGAGCAGGAGACCTTGTTAGCTTGACAAAGCACTGTCTGAAGTAATGCAACATGCAAGTGACAAAGAACTTAAAGAGAAAGGCTGGTAGGGGAGACCTGTGACCCCTTGACAGGGGGAAGGCTGAGGTCTGCTGATTTGGACCCTGTATCTCAGCTGGCCTGTCAAGAAAAAGCACTAAGCAGTGTTTCTGAAAGATAGGGAGCAATAGCATTAGGGACAACTGAAGGAATACCCATGAAAGTCATCTCCCTGTTTCTATCCCATATCCAGAACTGCCAGACTTCATATGCATCTATAAACCTATTGTTTTCTAAACATAAAACTGCCTTTTTGTGTTTTAATAGGAAATGATCTGAGAATTTCACTGAATGGTGTTTTTAGATAATTTAAAAAAAAGCTGTTGATTGTAGACCTTCATAAGTGGTTTAGTAAATAAATAGAAAACTGAACAAAAGGACGACGATATTTTCAGTGGCAATTTGGCAGCAATTTTCACAGATACAATAGTGCTGCATGCAAAATGTATTTCATTTCATATCATGGCTGGCACAAATCAGATATCCTACTGTCTTTGTTTTTCAGCAAATTCATCTCAGAAAATTTGCATTTTTAGTATTAATAATGCAATGTCAGAAGAACTCATTGACTAATGCTCTTTGCTTCCATTAATAACAGCTTCAGGAGGTAGTTCTTCATAACTGAATAATGTATTGATTCGTATACCAGATTCCTGCCCTAAGTTTTTTAAAGTGAAGTAATTTATGACTGTAATATCCTATGAAGATTAGCTGCTTCAAAATTCTCACACAGTTTACAAGACCAATTTATTTCCGAGTCTTACACAGAGTGAGAAATAGAGGAGGACGGAAGAAGTTTCAATAAATATTTACTGTACGACAATTTCCAAGGTGTTATTGAAGTACATGACTTTCCTTTTAAGTCATACTGAGCAGCTGTACAATTGCAGAACAGTCGTTTTACTAAAGTTAAACTTTTAAAATATATTTACTCCATTCAACACTTTTTCTCTAGGTTTTTTATTCTCATTATTCGCATATTACTTACTATTATCATTAATGCATCTGAAAATTCATTATTCTTACTATTAATATTATTTAAATGTAGTAGAGATAGCTCAGCTTCATTCATTTTAGAATTCACCAGAAAACAAGCAAAAATTATATTTATACCTCACAAGTTCTCATTTCAGTCTTCTTACTTTCAATTTAAAAGAATTGAAACAATACAGCTTCCTACATCAGCCTTGCCCTAGATTACAGGAGGATATCTTGCCTTCATTATTACTTCTATCAAAAGAAAAAAAAATGTTGTTTTGAACCCTGCAGAATATTTTACTGAACACTTGTTTTCTATACTTTCTGTGAATAAATACATGGGCCTTGAGCATTGCTGGAATTGTAATTGCAAACATTTCTGTAATGAGGTGAGTGGATTTTGCACAGGGATTAGAGTGGGGAGCAGGTGAGTGTGTTAAGGGGAGCCAGTATGAGCAAGGTTATCAGTGGCGTTTTCAGGGACGTGTTTGGAAACCAACGTGATCCAACTCTTTCATTGCTGACCTTGATACAAGAACTTGGTCTAAGATGAAGACATTTGTCAGTAATATGAAGTGGCACAGGGTGGCTAATGCTGAAGAGGACAGGAGCATCATTCAGGGAGGACTGGAGGACCCTGCCAATTAGAGCAACAGGAACAGGGTGAATTACTGAAGCACAAAGTGGAAAGCCGTGGGCATGGGCTCACAAGAATCACAGAAGCACAGAATCACAGAATGTTAGGGATTGGAAGGGACCTTAAAAGATCACCTAGTCCAATCCCCCTGCCAGAGCAGGAATACCTAGATCAGGTCACACAGGAACATGTCCAGGCGGGTTTTGAATGTCTCCAGAGAAGGAGACTCCACACCCTCTCTGGGCAGCCTGTTCCAGTGTTCTGTCACCCTCACTGTGAAGAAATTCTTCCTCACATTTATGTGGAACCTCCTATGTTCCAGCTTACACCCATTGCCCCTTGTCCTATCATTGGATGTCACTGAGAAGAGCCTGGCTCCATCCTCATGACACTCACCCTTTACATATTTATAAACATTAATGAGGTCACCCCTCAGTCTCCTCTTCTCCAAGCTAAAGAGACCCAGCTCCCTCAGCCTTTCCTCATAAGGGAGATGTTCCACTCCCTTAATCATCTTTGTGGCTCTACGCTGGACTCTCTCGAGCAGTTCCCTGTCCTTCTTGAACTGGGGGGCCCAGAACTGGACACAATATTCCAGATGTGGCCTCACCAAGGCAGAATAGAGGGGAAGGAGAACCTCTCTCGACCTACTAACCACTCCCTTTCTAATACACCCCAGGATGCCATTGGCCTTCTTGGCCACAAGGGCACATTGCTGGCTCATGGTCATCCTGCTGTCCACCAGGACCCCCAGGTCCCTTTCCCCTACACTGCTCTCCAGCAGGTCAGCTCCCAACCTGTACTGGTACATGGGGTTGTTCTTCCCCAGATGCAAAACTCTACACTTGCCCTTGTTGAATTTCATTAAGTTTTTTCCCGCCCAACTCTCCAGCCTATCAAGGTCTCGTTGAATGGCAGCACAACCCTCTGGTGTGTCAGCCATTCCTCCTAGTTTGGTGTCATCAGCAAACTTGCTGAGGATACATTCTGTACCCTCATCCAAGTCGTTGATGAAGATATTAAACAACACCGGTCCCAGTACCGACCCCTGAGGGACTCCACTAGTCACAGGCCTCCAACTAGACTCCGTCCCATTAACCACAACTCTCTGGCTTCTTCCCTTCAGCCAGTTCATAATCCACCTCACTACCTGATCACTAAACCCATACTTTATCAGCTTATCTACAAGGATGCTGTGGGAGACAGTGTCAAATGCTTTACTGGGTCCCTGTGTCAGAGGCAGCAGAGGAGATGAGGAGGGTGGTGATGTGGATCAGTGTCTGAAGATCTGTGAACCACCAATGTGATACTGCTGGGATTCAATCTCTAGGGACTATGAGGAGCAGGACCAAATGCCTGGTGTAGTCCCAGGCAATCCTTTTCCAGTCCTACATTGCTCTGCTTCTATGATGCATCAGTCCAAGCATGTTCAGCAGAAAAAAGGAAGCTTTAGTGCAACTATACAAGGCATATGTATGAGTACCTTGAGACTATTAGAATTGCTTTATATTAAAAAGAAAAAAAAAAGAGAATTTAAAGTGAAACAGGAGCAGAGAAAAGCTACCAAGGTGATGCAGGAACTAAGAGTGACTAATGAAATGAGATTACTGGATCTTGGCTTATTTAGCTTAGCAGAAAGAAAGTTAGGAAAGAATAGGATTGCTTCTCCTAAATACATTACTTGGAGAGTGTTTACTAAAGAGGAAGAAGCATGACTGAAATTAGAGAATAAGGATAGTGATACATGCAGTCCTGGATCTAGAAACTAAACTTGTGAAACATCACCTGCCAGCTTCCTCTCTAATGAGCAACCAGTTTTGGGAAGAAGTGTGAGGGGATTTCTACTTTTGCCTTTAGCCTGAGAGGCTGGCCACAGTTAGAGGTGAGAAGTTGGGTGGGCACTGCTGACAGCTTCTTTGGCATGCCTTGCTGATTTGCTCAAGGTTAAATTAATCACTTGAATTAGGTCTGTAAACAGATTTTCCCAGTCAGATTAGGATGGACTGCTGGGAGAGGGAAAATGCAAACTTTGCACAGAGGGGAAGAATCTTGATTAGTACTTTACAGGCTCAGTGCTAACACAGGCACCCAGAATGGTGATACTTATGCTTGATTTCTCATTTTCTCTATAAATCTGCAGGATGGCCCTTGCATTTGAATTAGGATGCTGAAAAGACTTTTGCAGCTTGTGGAGAAGGCAATGACCGATGGATTGGGATGGATTACACCTCTCCTGCCCGTTACTTATGACTATGGAGGAGTGGTACACTCAGCCTGAGCTTCAGGTGCCTGATGCTCCAGAAGAGGAAACATGGTTGAGACACCTTATGCTTGGTTTTGTGGCAGCAGCTGCTGGGGAGCCCTGGGGTGAGCTGGGTGAGTGTGTGCTAGGCTGGGTGCAGCCTCAGTGATCCAGCCTACTTGCTCATCTGTAAGTAATTAAATCATTCAAATAGATGGCAGTCCCAAAACAAACAATGACTTAGACTTTCTAGCGCTCTTGGGGTTTTCTCAAAGATATCACACAAGAACTGAACTGGCCTAGTCCTACATAGTTCATGAGATAAAATGAGCTAATACATGGTAATTGCCACACACTAGAAGGAGAAACACTTGAGCTGTGAGCCCCTTTTCAAGGCTTCTGCACTTCAGACAGACTGGAGAGAGAGGTTTGATAATCTGTATTAGCAGACTAAGAAAGAACTACAATTTTTTTGCTATAAACACAAAAGAATGGTGAGAGCCATCGCCAACTTGAAGAGCTAGTGATTCTATGATTCTATAGAAATGAATTGCAAGCTAGCATACTTTAGGAGGTCAGATCTAAACTATTGCTCTGGATTGCCCTGTTAACCAGCTCATTCACCATGCTGCTTGCTATTTCTTTACCCCCCTCTTCTTTGAGGAGTTCAAAATCAGTCCAATGTGTCTTTAGGCAGAAGGAGATTTCATAAAGAAAAAAAAGACCTTAAAACATAGTTCATTCCTCAGTGAGGTGTGTCCTATACTACATATGTCTAGCTCTATAGCTAGGTGGCTGAAAGATATTATTTGGAATAATTGCTGGTGATGAGCAATTGCAGACTACCTTTTAAATGTACCCTTGTATGGAACCAATATTGGCTACAAAAGATATGGAAAAAATAATGCTTCATAGATATTTTTAATGAATGCACTCAGTACTACAGTAAAATGCATATCTATGTAATAAAAATGGTATTTTGCAATAAAAACTTCATCTTTTTTGAACCTGCAAAGTATTACACTATATTGCAACAAACATTTACAATAAGCATCACACTGATTCCACGAGCATCTTTTAGATGCTAATATCAATGCAGCTTGGGCTTAATTCATTCTATTTCAACTTCGATTGAAAAGATTATTTTTTCATTAGAATCGAAAGCAGACAAACTCATAAAAATATTACAGGATATTTATGAGTGCCAAGAGGGAAAAAAAAAAAAAGATAAATGCAGACAAAAGGATATTTTGGAGTGACTTGCTGAATGCAGTGTCTGAATTTCTGTGGATAAGTGTATACATCTTCTGGATTTGCAAATTGTGCCTATTATTCTTTAAAGTTCTCCTATTTCAGATGCTTATATCTTCTGAAAAATTAATTTATTCACAAAGCTTACTGTTCAGTTGAAATTTCACTGGCAAGCACTTATCTCAAGAATCACAGAATCACAGAATCACAGAATCACAGAATGTTAGGGATTGGAAGGGACCTCAAAAGATCATCTAGTCCAATCCCCCTGCCAGAGCAGGAATACCTAGATCAGGTCACACAGGACTGTGTCCAGGCGGGTTTTGAATGTCTCCAGAGAAGGAGACTCCACAACCTCTCTGGGCAGCCTGTGCCAGTGCTCTGTTACCCTCACTGTGAAGAAATTCTTCCTCACCTTTATGCAGAACCTCCTATGTTCCAGCTTACACCCATTGCCCCTTGTCCTGTCATTGGATGTCACTGAGAAGAGCCTGGCTCCATCCTCATGACACTCACCCTTTACATATTTATAAACATTAATGAGGTCACCCCTCAGTCTCCTCCAAGCTAAAGAGACTCAGCTCCCTCAGCCTTTCCTCATAAGGAAGAAAGATCCACTATTTTTTAATCCAGCTGTGTTTTGTAATGTTACTATTTTGTGGAAGTTTTCTACCCTTGTTTTACATAGTGCATTCAAAGAAGCTGCATATTAACAAGGAACACTGTAGAAATCTCAATGACCTGATGTTTTTCAGTGCTGCACTTAAATTTAGTCACTGGACTCTTCGTGTCAAGTATTGTTCCTGCGAATTTGCTGGGAGAGAGAAGTCTTGCTAACTTGCATAACTGTAGATAACGCAGTGACAATGTGCAAAACTGGAGTCAAGTCTGAGAGTGGATTTGAAAAAAATGTGGATGTCTGTGCACAGCACCATTTTACTTCACGGTGAGATTTTAATAAAATGTTCTGAATCATTTAGTGATAAGATGGAGAATTTCTGATTGATAAATTTCAGAGCCCAAGTTTTGTAGCTGGGTCTAGAGACTCTAATGTGCAACATTTTCAAATAGCATTACCTATTCCATAAATCAGCATCCTCCTGGGCAAGGTGAACTAACTCAGTGCATTTTTTTCTGAAGAGGATGAGGAGGTACTCACACAAACCCCCTTTTACCATATGCTGTGGAGCACAGGGAGTGATCTTCACTTTGGGGCAGGGACAGGCAGTCAAGGCAGTGCCATTTTCAAGCAGAACAGCTGTTTGCAAAATGAATATCTGCTCTTAGATTAGTGTGTGTGAGTGTGTGTAGTGTCTGAAACATGCAATATAAAGTCTACAAACTCTAGGGCTACAGGCTAACTAAGGGAGAAATCCATGCAATGTTATCTTTGGGCTCTGGGCATTATTATACTGGGCAATGTAAAAAACACAATTGAAAATTTCTGTTGCTACCTTCCTTTGCTGAGCACCTCCTAGCAAACAGGCACCACTGCCTATTTGCCCAGGATGGATAGCGTCTGAAGGAGGCTGAAGGAGGGTGACCCTTCTGGGTCACGGTTTTCTCGTGTCCTCTGAAGAAGAGCAGTGAGTTTGTCTATTATCTCTCACTCTTTTGGGGTCTTTTTTGCAGTCTTTACCTGACTTCTAGGGACAAAGAAACAGCCACTGGATCAACAGCTCAAGGCTAATAATAGCTGCTGGGTTGCCTCGAGAGGCTTTGGTACACACTTACCCTATATGCTGCTGCCCTGCCCCTTCCTTCGTTTTGCATCCTGCCTGTGGAGCCTGGTAAAGTGAAAATCAACAGGCCCTGACAGCCAGATAATCCTAGAGCTGCAGAGGCTGCTTTGTAATGGGAGGCCCTGAGGGCTGTTCCTGCTGGAGCAGCTATGGGACTCAAACAAAAGCTGAGCCCTGTGGAAGTACATGGTGGGGACAAGGAGGTTGTTTGCAACCTGCCAGCTGTCTGTGGCGTGGGTCAAGTATTAATTTCCTCAGAGTGCTAAGGACAAAGTAAAAAGGGCATCTGCTTCAGCCTTGCTCAGACATTACATTTTCCCCAACTCTTTTCTCCAAATGAGCATATAAATGCTGGTCCTGCATATGGCCAAGATGATCAAGCAATGTTGTATATGCCTGCTTGAACAGGGTGCTGTGCACACAGTGTGCAAGTCAAGGTGAACATGTTGCTCTGGCACCATGCATGAATGCTGCCTGCACTGCCAGGCTCCCTCTCCTGCCCACAGCCCTGGCCAGGAGCTGCACCCATTGCTTTTGCTGCCAACAGCAGTGGTACTTGGCCACGATATACCCAGGAACCTGGTTTCTCATCCATCCTCCTGGGATTCATGCAATAGCCCTTTTACATCTCTGCCCATGCAGACAGGCAGCCTTAAAGCAGAGAAAAGAAATCCAGCTAGTGGGGGTCACTGCTTTTTGTTCTGTTTGTGCAGCCTGAGAAGTTCCCACACACAGTAATCTCTCCAGCTGACAAAAAAATTATGGACTGTACCGTATTAATCTGTGTGAAAGCTAGAAGCAGCCACGTCTTCACAAAGACTTTCCTCCGTCTCCATAAATGAGAGCGGGGAAGACCAAACCCTGAGAGCTGCTCTGAACTTTAACTCAGCAAGTATTTAAGCATGTGCCTAACTTTAACTGCTTAGATAATCTCATGCTTAAACTTGCTGCCTGTGTTTTCTGACTGTGGTCAAAAGGTCCTTGGGACTCTTGATGAATGAGGACTAGGGGTATTCAGGGAGCTGAAAATAATAGGTTGGATGCTTCTTACCTAGCTCAGTTGTGTTGTTCCATTCATGATTTGACTGCTCATATAAATAAAATGAATAGGATCTGACCCAGGCTTTACACCTAGTTGGAAATAATCACTCTTCTGGATTTTGAGAGCAGTTTCTCAGACAGCTTTTATTTGTTCAGCCTCTAAACAGATGGATTGCCTCCAAACTCTATCAAATTCTGATTAAATTGTTGTGCAGGAGTCAATAGGTACATATTAAATAGGCTGTGAGATTACTTTCCATCCTGACTGGCAGTACCATGTCTAATTAGTAAATGAGAAATGAGGCTGGAGGAATGAGGCACAGAGCTGAGGCAAAAGCTCAAACAGAGCCAAGGGAGAGAGTACCTAATGCAGTCTGCAGACCTTTGACCAAAGGCTTCAAGGTCTCCTCTGAGGACTGATTAAGATGCATCTTTTATTTTCCTTCTGCTTGTTTTTCATGCAAATTAAGGATGCCAGAGGAGCAAGCAGGTGGTGGGTCCTTAACATGATCCAGGCAGAAATAAGAAAAAGAAAGAAAAAAAATTCCTTTAAATAAATGCAGCAGCTGTAAGAGGATTTTGAGCTGGAGGATAAGGAAGTTCTGAAATCTTAGAACAGGAAGAAAAGCCTTTATTTTACTTGCTGCTGGTGGTTGTACTTCCCATTGTGACCCCTCTGCAGTGTTTCATAACAGCTTGGAGACTGCTAAGTCTAACACTGTAATGAGGAACAAGGATTCCTAGTTCCTCCATGCTGTCTGCCAGAATTAAAGGTCTCTTTTGTCTGATGATGACAGAAATTGCAATAGGAACTGAACAGAAAATAGATGGGGGACAAAATTCCCCCCCAGCTGAAGAAAATTACCATCGCTGTATTCCCAGAGCTAGGTCTCTCATGAACCTCAGTGTATGTCCTGAGTAACACTCATGGTTCCTGGATGGAAGTAGCCATGCTTGTTTTCAGAGGGCTTTGACAAAGTTGTCTGCATAGCCAGGCTCTGAGGTGCACTTGCTGTCGGAGCAGAAAAGCAAGGACAAGATGGGAGGCTGCTGATGGGAAGGTAGCTCTGAACCACCTCCGTATCTGGTGTCATCTTGTACCAGCTCCTTGTGGGCTTTTCTGCCAGAGCAAAATACGTAGACTCTGATATGCTGTAGCCCTGTCTCCTATTCCTCTAATGTACTATAAGGTGACCTTCACTATACCCTTGAGCTGTGGCCAGTGGAACTGGGGGAGGGATGGAAAAGAGAAAGAAGGGATTTTTTGGACAAAGAAATTCTTTGCTGATATACAGCATCGTTATGCATGCACACACAAGCTCAGAATATTGGTTAAATATCTTTTGGACCCTTTGATTCAGCTTCCCAAACATATACAGATGTCTAATTCTCTGCCTAAGCCTTTGTACTAGGGGAGCAGGAGAAAGGGACTACAGCCTACAGCACTGCCAAAGCCCTTCTGCAGACCTGCAGCTCTGCAAGAGGTGTGCGGGTAGGTATTTACACATTGATAAGGCATAATAACTTTCTGAGTGCTTGCAGCAGTTTAAGCTTACAGCATTTGTAAAGTAAATCTAGTTAAGCTAGCAATACACCCACGCAACAAATACTATAGTAAGTGGCAATAAGATAAAACCTGGAAATGCAGCTGTGGAGAAAAATAAAATATGTGTGGGGACAGGCAGCACATAAGTCATACTAGTAGTTTTGAATTGTCATATCAGTCAGAGACATCTTGTATGGCTGTACTTTATCCTACAGTACTAGTGAGACAAAGTTTACATAGCAGATTCATTAGCTAGTGGCCACTAAAGAGATAATAGGAGATGCTCAAAGAAATTAAGAATTTGGCAGAATAAAATACTTATAAAACACAGCTTGTGATGTTTACCAATGTGTTTGCTCCATTGAAAAGCTGTATTTGAACAGAGCAATGCTGATTGTCTTATGAACCTAAATTCCTAAGCAGAACAGAACAAACTTACTTTCACAGCACAATAATTTCATATGAAATAAGTCATGGTCTCCTACATTTATCAGATCTTTGCCCTTCCCTTCTCTCCTTTTACTCTTCTCCCCTTTCCTCTTTTTTTTTTTAAAAAAAAACCTTTTTGTGTTAGGAAATGTGAATTGCATTCCACCACTAAAACAAAATCATTCCCTCTCTGTATCTAACAGACCTTTCCTGATCAAAGTTATACTAAAATTGGTCATCCTCAGTAACTGTTCAATTTGCAAGGAAACAACATTTCTCCACAGACTACCAATCTCATTTTATCAGAAGAAATCCTGACCTTCTCCAGCTTAAAGTGCTGCGAAAAGTCATTATCAAACTGCCTGGAAGATGGAAACTATCCACTGAGAGCGTTATTAACATGTGTTATACAGGCTTCCCAGTGCCACTCCACCCATCTATCTTTTCATGACCTGGATGGACAAGCTGTCATTATCAAGACTTCCAGCAAAACTGCTCACCTCTGCTGGGAGTTGGGTGGTTGTGGATTTTGGCACAGTAGGAAATCTTTTCATCCTATGACTGAAGTATTATTTTATCCTTTTTTGGAGACTCTGGATGGATCATAGATAGACAGAAGGGCAGAGCCGTGTGGCACAAGAACAACGGGCCACAATGTCCTGTGGCTGAGCTCAGACGCAGAAGACCTTACCACCTTCTGCTGCAATGCAGCCAGCTTAATGTCACCACTGAGTTCCTTTGAGTGCTTGGGGCAGCGTGAGTAATGCTTATAATGCAGGTGTAGATAACATGTTTCAATGATATCTACTGCCCTTAAAGCCACAGTACCTAAGAAGAAAGAACAATGAGGTTATAAAATCTACTGCTTTGAATGGACAAAGCAAAACACCTAAAGTAGGCTTTTGATCTCACCCATACCTTCCATGTAAACTTCTTAGATGAATTAGAAATTTTAAAACAAAAAATCTGAACATGGATGAGAAACCAAAATGGAAACTCACTTTCATTTCAGGTGAAGATTTGAAAGCAGGCAGCATGATCACTTGATGTGTCTTGAGAGCAGAGTCAAAAGTAGGTTTGTCCCTCATCAGGCCAGAAGAAACTCAGAAATCTGCCTTTTTCTAGAAAAATTTTGGGCATGCTAACTGCATCTAGTTAAAGTCTGGAGGGGAAGCTTTAATGGAAAATTTTGAGGCTGAGAACCAGGGCCTGACTGGAAAAGCACAACTGCATTGTAGGGTTAAACTCTCATTCACCTCATTTAGCCCTTATACCTTTCTAGTAGCAGAAAGAGTAGAGAAAGAGAACTTTAAACAAGATTAACATTCAGAGACTTAAGTTTGGAAATGGGGTAAGAATATGAAGAAGAAAATTATTAGATACTTTGTGATGAGAAAAAAAAACAATGTGGAGCTAGAAAGGAAAGACAGAGATGGTGCGGTGTCCTACTGTACCTACTAGGTCTTGAAGAGTAAAATCCTTTCAAAGAGGAAAGGTGATTTTCTGGTTTATCTCAGCCTCTTTTTCAAATTCAGTATGAGTTATTTTATGGCAATTCAGTTCTTGGCACAGATTGAAGAAAGTTAAAAATTAATGACTTATGGGAAATGTGCAGCTTATGGCAGATAGTGGAGCCAAGGTCAGCACTGCTGCTGCATCAAAGGACCAGGCATTTCCACCTGGATTTCTCCCAGCACTGGCTCACAGCAGCAGCAGGGTCTGGGAAGCCCTACAAGCCTTGCCTCATGCAGACAGATCTATCCCACCTCCAACGGGAGCAGTGCACCGAGAAAAAGGGACATTGTCCAGCTGAGCTGTGATGCTTTGATTTAATGCTTCTCTTGCAACATCTGCCATCAAGGCTTCTGTGACAGCTTAGCTGTGATTGAAGCTGTGTGAGGCAATCTGCACAGGTGCATGAGAACAGAGACAAAATCTGTATTTCCCCAAAGTGAATGTAGCAGGTAAATGGCATCTTAAATTGGCATGGGCTTGTCAAAAGCTGGCTTAGGTGCTACTATTCTGCACTGCAGCCTGCAGTCAACCCAACATTTAATGCTGAGTCAGTCCATAAAATGTTTCCAAATGCTTCCCAGCTGGGCAGCATGTAAGAGAGAATGTCCCCAGAACAGATATATCAACAGGCCTGTACAGCTTCTTGATGGGCTGGGACTGCTCTGCGGTTTTCTGCTAGCTCAGGTGGTTTTCTTAAAGGGATTACATTCAATACCTGCAACAAAGGATCAGTCAGTGCCTTTTATAATACCTATAGAAAAGTCTCAGTCAAAACTACTGAAGCTGAAAACCCATTTGTCAAAGTAGATTTGAAATGTTACAGGTTTGCCATTTTCTTCTCCAGGTACTTAAAAATGGGTGCAATATAACTCTAATTTTTAGAAAACCTAAGAATAAGGGTGTTTGACATATATATATTTTTTTTTAAAAAAAGAAGCAATGAAGTGAGTGTTTCCTGGCAAAGACCAGCAGAAGGATGTAGCTGCCAAAAGAAGAAGCTGCCTTTGATTAACCTTTACATTCAATAAGCACTCGTGATTCTTTTCATTTGTCTTGTTGCAGCAAATGCATAAAAAGGTCCTGATTAATGTGATTGCTTTAAAATAATTTTTATACATAACAGCTTCCAAATATAAGTCTGCATATTCAGGACATCTGCATGCTGGTTGTCATCCTGCCCTTCCCATAAGTGCCTCATGGAGACCATTCTTTGAGCATGGGGAGCGGTGTGCTGGGCTGCAGATGGTGCAGCAATGCCTCTCCTCCCTCTGACAACTTTGCTTCGGCAGCCCTTTTTCTTACGTACACAGCCATGGTAATGAATGAACGTGTACAAGGATGGAAGTGTGAGAGCTGTGTGATGGACGGTGATTTACAATGCCTGACTGTCAATGTGATTAATTATGTAAGCCTCTCAGAGTAGGACGCAGTGCTCAGAAAGCTGGGCAGTCCCGGGCAGAGGAGAGGAGAGCACCTGCCCCACTCTGGGGAATGGCTGTGCCTCGTCACGCACTCATCCATCTTCCTGTGTGGAGTGCCAAGCATCAACCTTAAATGATGGCTTCAAATGGCCTTTGGGGTTTTTTTTGTTTCTCCCAAAGAACCTTTTCTTCCTTTATTTTTTTCTCTTCTCCCCTTACTGCTGTCTTTCCTGCAGCTGATGTCTATTTCTTGAATTTTTGCTTTCTTGTTCTCATTCTCCATCTCTTTTCTTCACTCTCCTTCACCCCTCTTCCATCATCTTTCCCAAATCATTAATCTCTTGCCATCACTGTGCCTGTGTGCTGCCTCAGCTGGGTGCCAGTGGCTCTGGAGCGAGCCTGACATGGGGAGCAGGAAGGGATGGGGTGCCCTGCCTGCAACAAGCCCTGGCCCAGCACTGATGGGGAGTGTGGGGCAGGAACAGGCTCAGTGGTGCACCAACGCCAGGGTCTAATGACATACCCAGGGTGGGCCCTGCACAGATTTAGCATTTGAAGGTAGCTGTCTAGTTAGAGCTAGGCATCTCAACTTCTTCTCTGGTCAATGTGGAGAGTCCAAAAGTGAGGTAAGGCAGGAAGGGTGACTCTTCCTCTGAAGTTGCTCATATTTCCCCTATTGAGTGACCTTAGACAGATATCCTTGACTAGATGACCTTGACTAGATATCCAACTTATAGATGACTAGAACTGCATAATAGAAATCTCTCTCTAGGGCATAGAAATTAATGGAGGATAAATAATTCAGATAGGTGAATCATAAATAATTTACTTTCTGAGAACTGAAGTTCTATCTGCTCTTTCCACTAAGGGTCTTTGGGCATTTTATTAATTTTGCACTATAACCACATATTATCATACCCTTCTCCTATAGGTGTCTGACTAAAGTACAGTCTCTTCCTGATATTATCACCTAATGGAGCAATTACTGTGCTAAATCAGTGAAGGCTTCTATTTTTGAGCTAGAGGCTTTGTAGACAAGTCCCACTGACAGTTCACTGCATGCATCATTGCACAAACCCTAAATGAAGTTTCTCAACATCTGATGCCTTCATAACATACCTGTCCCACAGCTCAGCAAACTGGGGCATGGGGAGGTTACAAGTGATTTAACAAGTCACTGCAGAGCAGAGTGCTGGAGCCCAGGCTCTGGCTTGAGTTGAGGGGGGCTTCTTTGGAACACGAGTGACACTGCATTCCGGAAGCAGAATTTCAATTCAGTATTTATTACCTTACAGAAACAGCTGTGGCTGTGCCTGGTTCCTGCAATGAAAAGCTGGCCATTTTCAGAAACACCATAACTAGTCAAGTTGGAACTGGAAAATTTGTTATCTGTCTGCTAATAGGTAGAAGGGAGAATATGTATTCCAATCTCTTGTATCCTGATCAGGCTCGGACGGCAACGTGTTCAACCAGGTTAGCAGCAAGGCACTTCTAGGCATGCTCAGAGATGCACCTCAAGGGGTGGAGGAATTTAAAACAGTAAGTATTAAAAAAAAAATTTCCCTAAGAGTCAGGACCAGTGCAGTGTAAATTTGGATGTAGGTACCTACATCCTCCTTAAATCCTAGATGTACTTTTTCAGAACTGGTCATTGACCAGTAAATAATTTTGTCTTGAGAGTTGTGTTAAAAATTGTATTAAGTATGTATTAGATTTGGGATCTGAAACTCACTTGCATGAATTTCTTCTCTGAGCTCAGAGTGCCTGAACTGAGATGCACCATCTCTCTAACCACAGTATTTCCCAGCAAAATGAAATAATCATGGCATCAAGCCAGAGCTGAGACAGTATGAGACTCGGGCCTGGTGTCCTACTTTTGTCTGCCAAGCAGCATCCTTTCCTTTTACAGCCCCTCTTCTGCTGAGAGATAGGAGGTTCTTTTCTCACTGTAACTGTTGTCACAGACGTGAGGTAACTTCTGATTTGGGCCCAAAGCTATCGTGAAGAGTGAATCTTAGTGCTGGTGTGCATCATACAGCTAAACTGCATTATTTGTCAGAAGTGTGTTCCTGGAAAGTGTGACTGTTAGTGGTGTGATGGACAGAAAAGCCATTTTGATCATAAGATTTAGCGTAACAGAAAGGATTGCCTGCAAGGACTAAAAAAACATGCAATGCAAATGCACAGGGACAGTATAAATGGTGTGGAGGATGGAAAGTTGGGAACAGAATCATTAGTAACAGAAGAAGCTGTCTTTTCAGAACAGATCACCAGTATAAAAGACCTTGGTTGCTTCATCTGTGAGACTAAAGCACCAGTTAAAGTTTTTTAGTGTGTGCTTTCTTGAGACCTCTTTTTGAACAGTTACACTTTCGTTGCATCATCATACCTGAGATTCATTAAGGTATATTGAAGGTGCAGGATGACGGCACAGTGTGATGACAGTGGCCAACAAAGCAGGGCATTGAATGACTGGTGACAGAGCTCCAAAATAAGGGATGGAGAAGTTGTGGAGAAGTGGACATTACTGTCCTGGGGTTAAAAGAGATACAAGAGAGAAGATATTCTTCTGATGAGTATGATGACTCAGTGAAATGAAAACCAAAGAAAGGTTTCTTGGCTCTAATTTGAACTAAACTAGTTCTTTCTTCCTTGCTTTCAGAGCACAATACTCAGCATATTTAATTGTGTGGTTACATGCAAACAGCAAGCATGCACTGCAGTTGGTTTCAGCAGAGCCCATCAGAAGTCAGATCTCCACAATGAGTATCTCTGTGTGTATTTGTATTCCACAAGCTACGAAAGATCTCTATTGCTGCAGGCAGGCTTGTGGGCAGGGATCTGCAGGCAATGGGGAGATTAGCTCACAGGCAGCTCCTTGCTTTGACAATGGAGTTCAGCCTGGAACAACTTCTTGAGCATAATCTGTTTAAAAAGACAAAAGACAGATGCCCCATTTATGTAAAAAAATTTTGTATTTAAACTAGGCTTCCAAGTGAAATGTGCCCTCGAGGAATCTCTGTAGTAATGTCAGACACTTCTATGTCTCGCTTCTACAGAAATGCCGAAAACGGAGTAGAGAAAGCCAACGCAATCAGGAGCCTCGCACTGCTGTAATTACCTCACAGAAAGCATCACACGTTTCCCTCCTCTCCTGAAAGCGCTGCTTCATGACACTCTTCACATGAGCAGTGAATTTCCATAAGTGAGCGATGACCTACATTCAAGGCAGAAGCCTCACTGCCTGCTGCCAGAGTGCACCCTGGCTGCCTTCCAGCTCAAGCCTGAGATTCTCAGCATTTTGTTTCCTGGCTCGTCCCCGTTGAGTTCGCCAGGGACCAGCTTCGCTGCGGAGCATCTGCATGGAAAGGTCACTGCAAAAAGAAGGGTTGGAATGAATTTTTGTGGTAGGCTGAGGCACTAGCCTGACATAAGCCTAAAAAGCATAGCCTATAATAAACGCAAATAGGTAGTGAAGAAATTAGCAGCCTGGTTAAATAAAATCCGTTCCTGTAAAAATCAAGACTGATTCAGTTGTAAAGTGTTTTGTTTATTTTTTTCAAATTTTGTCAAACTCTTGCCATTAAATGAGTTATTGAATTAAAAGCTTAATGTTTGCCAGTGATGCTTCATCCTGCTCTGTACCTTCACTGACAGATGAAGCCACCAGCCTGCAAAGGAGTGTAAGAGTATTGAAGAGCCAAGCAAAACTTCCATCGCAAAACCTTTTGCAAGGACAAAATGAGAGTGTGTAAGCTGACTGCACAATTCATTTATTAATATATTACTTCAGTTCTACAGCACCAGAAACCTGCCTATGAACTTCCTATTTCTGGTTTGGGTTTTGTTCTGCAAGTGAAGCAGTTGTGTGGAGGGCTGCAGAGAGTCGTGGTAAGAGCATATGAATCACCAACAACTTTCAAAAAACAGCTCTGCTGTAAGAGCGACTGTCCTAGTGATGTGGTTGCATGGAGACCAGGCAGACCAAAACTAAAGCAGAAATTAAAGAAATGAGCCAAATCCCCTCAAAGATAACCATTTCTAAAGAAATTCAGATCAGCTGTTCCTTTGGATTCACACAGCACAACTTGACAAATACTTCAGAAAAAGCAACACTGGGTTCACTAAACTTCCACGTCTATGAGAGCAACTGAACATGAGGATGTGTTGCCGGGGCTCCAGAAGAGAGTTCACCTTTCCAAGTTACCTCTGCCTAACACAAAAATCTGCAAAGGCCAGGGGAGTGCATTCCTGTCCCCTCTGCTCTGCCACCTCTGTAACCACATAAAGTGAAAGGGGAACAAAATGAAAAGAGCAAGTCAAACTATCCACAAAAAATCCCTCCAAACTTACAGCCCAAGTACTGAAAATTCTGAAAATTTGGCAGACCAAGGGGAACTTCTCTTGACTAGTGAACAAATAGGAAAGATACGGGAATGAGTAGTTAGGGTTTGTGTAGGGCTAGTTCAGACTTCAGATCAACTGGAGCTTGTTTCAGACAACTGACTTCGTTCTTTGACACAAGCACCAGAAAGGCTGATGTGGCAGAACAAAAATAACAAATGATCATGACTTCACAAGGATCCTCTTCCTCAGTGAGCTGGCTACTTATGGGGAGGCTACTGACCGTTGGGAAGTGCTAGCCTTTGTTTCATTTTTTTCTTAGCTTCAGCCAACTGGGGCAGCCCTACATGAAGCTTCTTCAGCATAAAAATGGATCAGGAGTGACAGGAATAACAGTGGTGACGGGAAGGTTGGAGATTTTGCATGTTTTGACTCCTGGCTGTTCCCCTTAGCCAGCCCCAATTCCCACCTTATTTTGTGGTAACCTCCCTTTCCAGAGGGCCTCATTTTGATTGCTGGGGAACCACACCAGGGCCTGGTGCAGCACGGCCAAGCAGCACTGGCCTGCTGTGGCTGAGAACCTCCTGAGTGTCCCTCTGAAACACCCTCTTTCACTTCCATTTCTGCTTTCACAGCTCCAGCGCACCACTGCGTTTTACTTATTTCTCCGTCTTGCTCTGTCTGCTTCTCCTTTTCTTTCCTCTCTCTCATCTCTTTCCTCCACTTGTTTTCTCCTCTCCTTCTCATTCAGTGTGTGCTTCCCCTCTGCTCTTCTTCAAAAACTACTGCTAAAACCCTCCACTGCCAGTGCTTAGGCGTCCTCACCCTGTTGAACACAGAGCAATGTTATGAGCTCTGCCATAACAAACCTGGAAAATGAACTTACTCCCCGAACATTTTCTGGTTGCTGTGCTATAGAAAAAAGCTGGTTTGGGCATGAGGATCTAAGGCTTGCCAGCTGTGCTTCACCTGGAGAAATGTAGCAGCCAGACCTACACCATGCTAATACTAGCTACTAGGTCCAAAGCTAACACTGGGCTAAACCAGGAGTTTAATCTGCAAAAACAAATACAAGCGCAGAATTGCATTGTCCAGCAAAGAATTCAGTGCTCTCATTTTTCATGAAAAAGCATGGGAAACTGAAGAACAACACTCTGCCACCAGGCACAGCATGAAGCAAGATAAAGACAAATGGATAGTACTGGGCTGCTTTCTTTACATAATTGCCTGGGGAAGCCACCTAAAGCAAATTTGGATGCTAAAAAAATGTTTGGAGGGATAAAAATATCAAGCAATCTTTAGTTCAAAAAAAGATATCCATACTCTGAAACTTGACTATGTTCTCAGTGCTTAAAAGTGAGTCTGCTTAGGTTCCATCTCTTGTCTTGATAATATGAAAGTAAAAGCTTTTCTGAAAGAAACAACATACACTTGTATCTCCTCTCACCATTCAAAGCAAGAAATGCTTCTCTTTCTAAAGCAGAAGTGCATCCTTCACCTATTGCCTTAAATTGAGAAGTCATGTGTTGGTATCAGCAACCCATGTCTTGATGTCATTAAACCTTTTATTTCCTTCCTATCCAGCCTGACAGAAACCTTTCCAGGATAATCAGATGCCTGAAATGCACCTCTAACACTAGCATCCCTTCATCACACTTGTATAATTTTTTTTTTAAAACAATATGAAACTGAGAGTAGGGATTAAATATCATTAATAAATACAGACTGCACTAGGACATGAAAAGAAAACTCATCTGGGAAAATTCCTGACATTAACACTTCCTAGAAAAATCTAGTAGCTATCTTAATTTCTTTTAGATTGTGATCATTTTTAAACAAACTTTAAAACAAAAGCCTAGTCAGAGTGCTGAGGGGGATGTGAGATAGTTCAGCTCTTCTCAAAGTGAAAAAGGTAGACTGAATTTGAGGATGGGGACAGAGATAGACCAGAGAAAATCCATCTTACTCTTGTTTCCATTCGTTCTCCCCCTACTTTTGGGACCCCCTTCCTCTTTGGTGGACATAGGATGAAGGGGCAGAAAGAGACCAGGAGGAAAACTCAGGCTTTGAGGCACCTTCCGTGTATGATGGCATGGCAAGCTGAACTTGGGGTCACAAAAGCTGCATCAGCCCCCTGCTGCAGAAGAACTCCCACAGGGACTATCCCTGGGGGAGGAGGGAGCTGGTGGGGTTGGGTGGGAGTGCAGAGAGATCCTGCCAGCAGCAGGGATGTGTGACACAGGGGGCCAGGGCACCAGGCTGCACTGGAGTCAAGCTCACTTTGCCAAAGCTGGCAACTGAAGGAGCTTAAAATGCTTTTCTTTAATACAGGCTTGATTGTTACATGGGTACATTGTGAATTTGATTCCCATTAGCTAATCGGTTTAAATGGATTGTACAATCTGAAGGAAACAAAAAGGCAGGCGTGGGCAAGACTGCAGGGCGCAAATCTCTGTTACTGCCAGCTGATGCTGAAAAGGGGATTCACTCTTCCTTCTTTTTTCCCCTCCCTTGCGGTAGCACTCTGACTGCAGGGTGCTAAGCTAACCCCTTCCTTTGGTACGGTGAATATTTTACTTGTTTTGTTCTGTGGGGAAGCAAGGCACCTGGAGGACACAAGGAAACCACTATTCTCAGCAGCGGCATGTGTGGACCAGGTCAGCCAGGATGCAGAAAGCTTTCCATCTCAAAAATGGCAACCTTTTCACGAACAGGGCTGCAAAAATGATGAGGGGACTGGAGCATCTGTCTTTGGTGGAAAGGCCTAGAGACCTGAGTCTGTTTAGCCTGGAGAAGAAAAGACTTAGAGGGGATCTTATGAATACTTATAAATATCTAAAGGACAGGTGTCAAGAGGACGGGGCCAGACTCTTCTGTGGGGGCCAGCAACAGGACAAGGAGCAATGGGCACAAACTGGAACATGAGAAGTTCCATCTGAACATGAGGAAAAACTCCTTTACTGTGAGAGTGGCAGAACACTGGAACAGGCTGCCCAGAGAGGTGGTGGAGTCTCCTTCTCTGGAGACATTCAAAACCCACCTGGACACAGTCCTGTGCAACCTGCTCTAGGTGAACCTGCTTTGGCAGGGGGGCTGGACTACATGATCTCCAGAGGTGCCTTCCAACCCCCACCATTCTGTGATTCTGTGAAGAGCCTCTCTTCTTGGGCCCACAGGGGCTGTGTTAGAGGCAGAATTTGTAAGAGTTATCTGATTTCTGGTGTCCTCATAAAGTCAGTAACTACTCAGTTTGGTTAAAAAGCTTGGAACACAGTTCTAGGCTTGTTTAGCAAATAAAAAGAACAGTATCTCTTCTGCCTTTCACTTGCCTACTTCCTTTATGCAACTCACTAATGTGGCTTAAACACTGTGATAATGATTTAATTGCCTGCACACTACCTGTTAACACTCATTAAAAAAAATCACATCCTTCTTGGTTTTCCTGGATTGAAGTCTGTGTAGCCTAGATCTTGGACTCAGAAAGAAAAAAAAAAGAAGGTTCTTTGTTTCTTTTATATAAGACATATAGTATTAGGACAATTCCTGTGAACTTGAGTGGTCAACAATATATGAGAACAGCAGCGCAGGAGCTTGCCGCTAATGCTGTTTGCTTGGATCCTCCTTCTCAGGCAGAATTGCAGTTTTGCATGTGCCTGACTGACACATGTACAGCATCTCATGTGCAAAGCCAGGATTTGTGCATGTACATCCCTCTTGCATGAGGAAATGGAAAACTTTGCTGAGGTGTAAGATTCATACCACATGCAAAGCTCAAATTTCTGCACTAGCTACAGTAAAGCTAGCTTTACATATGGCTTTCCTGAGTGCTTTGCAGGTTAGAAAGATAGAATAATGATGTCAAGAGAGGTTTGGAAGATTTCAGAGCAAGAAATTCAGCGCCCAAGAATTTAAGAATCATTATTGTACACAAAAAGCCTGACAAGTGTGTGTGGGTGGGAAAGAAAGTCAGCTTGTTCCTTATGCAAAATCATGATCAATAAGAGCAGAGTGGCGGCTAGGGTGGTAGAAGGGGATTACATTGCAAAGAACTGGGATAAGTATGACAGCAAAGTTTCAGCCAATATAAATCAGTTCAGATCTTAATCATCATTGTATGCCACAAGGGCTGGGGAGGAAAGAGGCTGTTTATCCTCTGTTGCTTCTCCCTCCCAAACTGTCACCAGCTGCCCTACCCTTCTGCTTTAGGGGCACTTCCCTCGCAGCCCCTTCTTTCTCTCTTTTATGAGATTTTACATGGGTTGCCTTTTCCTGGCACACCATTTTGTCTGCGTCCCACCACTTCCACCCCAGTGTGGCTACATAAGCAAGTGCTGTGCACCTTTGCTACCAGATCCCCACCTGGTCTGTCCCAGGCCTACCAGCTCCCCAGGTCTCCTCTCTGAGTTGGGGTGCATTCACTACAGAGGTCACTGCTCTCTGGTTACCAGCTACTGTGAAGCTCTTTGAATGCACTGTTAAAAATGTCCTTTTCTGTGTTGCCTACAAAAATCTGAACTGCAACAAGGAAATGATACCTTCAGCTTGCTGTGCTGATCAGTGTTGCCTCATTTGCTCTCTTATTTGATCATCCGTGTCCACCTTCTGCACAGCTGCTACTTAATGGGACCAGGAAAAGCCTTTAGTAAGCTCTCTGGTTGGAGCCATGTGTAGCAGAAAACACAGAAGAGGCTGCTGGGCACTACCTCCACTGAATTTATAATAAGCAGAAATATAAAAACCAATATCAAACAACCTTCGAGCTGATCTGTCTTGATTGATCTGTTGCAATGAGCAGTGTCTCAGCTGTTCCAGCTCTTCACAGTTGTCTCAGTACATGGTAGCAAAGTGCTCAGGCCCCAAATGCCCTGGTAAAAAAGTAAAGTATGCAAGTACAGCCCATGTTACTGGAGCATTTATTCAGGAATCAGTGAGTGCACTCTTTAGATTTCTCTTGTGATAATCAAATAATGAGAGGTCACAGACTGGGAAGGCATTCAGGGGAAAGTTCAGACTACTGGCCCAGCTTGCTTATTCTCATGTTTTCTTCCCAGCCTATAGACTCATTTTCTTCCCTTTTTCCGTGGAATGCTTTCTGCCCTGTGTCATGGTTACATGCATCTTACTGGGGTGTGACATGGACATGTTCAATAACTCTTGATGATAGTAAGCAAAAACAAAGCTCAAGAGAGCACGTTCCTGTCAGCCAGCTGGGCATCATCACACAGACACTGTGGGTGTAAAGCCCATTGCATTTTCTGTGGTGAGATTCTGCTCCCCTGCTTGCAGAGGATTTGCAAAATCTCTGCCAGAAGCAGAGTATTGTGTTTGCAAATGAGAAATCCTCCTCTCCACTTTTCTCATCTATTATCAGTGATCTCTGGTGTGTCCAAAGCAAAACAAACCCCAGAGAATAAAAAGCACTGAAAATGCTGCTTTAAACCACAGAAGTCTTTTGCAGTTGCTGACTGTCAAGTTCACAGCCAGGACACAACCTATATTTGTGGCCAGCCCTCGTCACTTCCTCAACAGCTCCCCAGACACTTCAGGGCATGCTGGGGTGCACAGGGGCTCTGAGTGAGTCCACACCATGCAGGGCTCTGTGGAGGTCCTCCAGAAGGCATCAGGAGCAGCCTGGCCGGTTGACACTCATGTGTCCCTTTGCTGGAGGCACTGAGAGAACTCCCCTGGGCATGCTAGCAAAAGGCAGGGGCTCAGGGGACAGAAGCAGCGGGTAGGGAAGGAGAGGCAAGCAGCTGCCTCCAAGAGACACTAACAGTGAAGCCAGTGAGAGGAGCTTGCTGGAGGATGTCTTATCAGCTCTTTCAGGAACTTGCTGTGATTTTAGCAGTTTTTACCAAGGTAGACCAGTTACTTCCAGCATAGTCCTGGCTTCTGGCTCTGCAGCTAACTTGGCTGATGTCTGTGGAGAGCAGACATGCCATATAGACACAACGACACAGAGCAGACAATGCCATAAAGAAGGTGCCACCAGTGCAGGAATAGGAAATCAGGCCTCCTTGTCTTTAGGCACATTGTCCTCAGTGTAACTCAGTCAATGCATGTACCCTGCAGGGGGCTGGTGCACTTGGGCCCTTGTACCCCGGCATGATGCTTCTCTGGATGGGGAGACTCAGAGAGGAAAGATCCCAGGAGAAACAAGAGGTTCAGGGTTATCCAAATGTTTAAAAGGAAACATAGAAACTGAGTTCCCAGACCACCTCCCATTACCTGTCTCCAGCCTGCTTGGGGAAAGCAGGGTAACTCCTGCACAAAGTAATGTCAGATACGCTGTTCTCTACTGGAACTGGAGATGACTTGAAACCTACAAGGACCTGGTTTACTATCATTTCCAAAGTATTTCTGGTTGGCTCTTCTCCATAGCCATTTAAATGCCCACTTCCTGGGTTGGGTTAGCAGGGTGTTCAGCGAGCCCTCCTGGGGATAAAGCAGCCTTAGCAGTGTTTTGCATCCAAACCAATGTCCCTTCCTCTACCACCGTCACCCCAGGATTACTTCACAGTCTGCAAAAGCCAAAAGCCTGAGACTAAAGCGATGACAGCGGTCTCACAGGCTAACATGGCCCAGGGTCTCAGCATCTGGGAGCAGGGATTGGAGGGGCTTTCTCCCATAGGGTGGCCTAGTGCCTGGGGCATCTCAGAGGACGTTTCTGTCACAGAAACACAGTGTGGGACTGGAGGTTTCGGTGCCTCTCCCCAGTGAGCTCAGGCCTGCCATGCTGCAGGGTGGTGCTGAGTGGGCAGTGGTCTTGGGCAACAACTCCTCTCCTGGGGAGCAAACAGCCAGCACCACCAAGCATGTACATGTCCACCCCTGTATGTGCTGTCAAGGAACCATTTGGGAAGGGATTAAATGTATCTGAAAACATCACTGCAGTGGTGAGTCTGCTATGCTCCTAGGTAGAGAGGCCCTTTTGCTAAGTACTGCCAGGAGAGGCATTTACTTGCTGCTTATATGTCAAAAAAACATCAGCTGTGCTGTGGTCCCTGCAAATTCATCCTCAGCACTTTCCTGCTGATTTCCTCAGATAATATTTTCCCAGTGCAAGAGAACCTGCTTCATTGCCTCTGTTCCACAGAAATAAAACATAAACATGCGGATCTCCTGTGTAGAGCTCTATCAGGCAGTGCTCCTGCTCAGGGCTGGGTGAATCACCCTGAGCAGGGCTGCCTCTATGCACACGCTGTATGTGCTTTAAAGCAAAATAGGAAATACCTGCACTTCATTCTTGTAACAGTCATGCTTGAATCAAAACAGGCAATTTGTAGCCAGGGTCGGGTTCACAAGAAAGGGCGAGGTTGCTAGAAAATCATAATGATAAAGCTTCCTGTTTTTAAAGATGGATTTCAACAATGATTATTGCTGCCTCAAAGAAGGAAATGGGTGCCTGCTAGCTGAAAAGTACCTTACTAGTTTTCCCTGCACTTGTGTGCCAAAAAGTCACACAAACAAGCAATTTGTGCTGGAAATGAGAGGAGACTTCCTTTCGGAGTTTTTGGCTACAGCAAAATTACTACACACTTGAAAAATTAAGGCTGCTCTGTTTTTTTGCTCTTGCACAAACTTTATGCTTTCTCCTTGGCAATGTAGAGTGCTCTTAAGAACTAGAAATGCTCAGTGTCTTATGACTTTATTTTCTTTAATTAAAACAAAAGACAGCTGTTAATTTCAGGAAAAAAAACACCACATAATAAATCATTTGTGACACAGCAAAATAACTTTCCTCAGGCAGACATAATTTAGCATAAGAGTTTCCTGCATTTGGTACTACTTAGCACAAGAAGATATTCTTTTATTTCTAAATATATGGGAAAGCAGGCTGCACATTACAGAGCTGTTGCTTATGTTACTGACAGAAAGTAAGATCTCATTTTTTTCTTAAATGACACTTCCCTAAAGGCACAATGTGCTTTCTTTGTCCTGAAATAAATACCCATCAATTGCTTTTCACGAATGTCATCATGTGCTTTTGTGATACAGGTGACAGATTTTGTGTTTGTTCCTGTTTTGCTATGAATCGCCTTGAGTCAGTCAACCAGAAGAGTCTGAATCACCTCTTTGCTGCCAAAGCTTACTTTTGCAGTGCTGGGAGGAGGGAGGCAGGAGGAGGTGAAGCACTGGGTGTTTTCCTGGTTGTCTAGCCCAGAAACCATCATACTTTACCCCAGATCGGAAGAGTCAAGAGCAAGTTGGCACATGGTCAGTTCCTCTTCCACCTTGCCATGAATTGTCCCTATGACAAGCATCTGGTTTGCTTCAGTGCTCCAAGAAGCACAGGAGATGGGGCCCTTGCCACAGATAGGCTGTCATGTAAAGCCTGGGCTTGTCCTTCCCAGGGTATTAATCCACACTATGCATTTGAATTTAAAGGCAGCCATAAGACTGAGTAGACACCTGGAATAAAGTTCGATTTAATTCACTCTGCCATGATTGTGACTGGGGCAGAATGACTATGTGTAATTGATAAGAAGTTTTAATAAAATTATCTGATTTCAAAGGAAGACATCCACCATGTGTTCTGTACGTGAGCCACTGTAGAAGTGTTTCTTCAGTCATTGCTTTGCAATGTGCAGAGTATCCCTTGTTCGCATTTTCAAGGCTCAGGGTGACTTGAACATCTGAAGCATTGTCAACACCATCAAGTGTCCCCCAGTTGCATGGAGTGCACACCCCTAGAGCCATCGCACCAAAGAAACCGATCCATAAGACAAGCTGATGTGCCACCACTGAATGACATGGCATTTACTGGAACAAGTACATTGTGGCAGAAGCACGCAGAATTTCATTGCAATGCTTTGACACCAGCTCTAAAACGCTCAGATGTGAAAGGGATCCTGCCTGGATGCGTTAGCTCCTTGGCAAAGCAGGCCACGCTTTCATTTTGAGCTGCTGCTCTGGAGAACAAAGCAACAACACAGAATACAGGTATCTGGAAAATACTGAGTCAGCCTGCTCAGTTTAATCATTTCTCATGCTCTGCAGGTAAACTCCATGAAAATCTCTGTGGATTTTGAGGGAGGTAAGATTTTATATGCCAGGTGTTCTAGGGGATTTAATGATCCTTCCTCTTGATTTCAGCAGTGCTATAGAAGGTGGTACATACAGTTCTTTGTTGGGTCCCTCGTACATGTCTGTTCTTGGGGGCTGAAGATAAATTTGGAGTCACCTTGAATCTCTTTTTTTTTTCAGGGCATTTGTTGTACAAGTAAGTAGGCAATTTGATACAAAGAAGGTACAATGAGGGTAATTTACATAGAATTTACTTTTTAGAAACAGAGGTACTTATGAAATGATGTGTGAATTTAGTTTGTCTTTAGAAAAGTCAAGTTTGAAGTTTGGAAAGAGCTAGGTGCGCTTTTCAGACCACTTACTGGGCTCAACAGATGAGAAGTATGGGAATGGATTTAAGAAAAAATGAAAAACAAATCCCAAGAGGTCCTTTCCAGGTTTGTTTGCTTTTTGAAAAATGTCTTCAAACTGATAGAAGATAGGACTCAGGTTGGCTTCTGAGAAGTTTCTGTGCATTTGGAACCTATTCTAAATACAAGCTTGCGTATTTTCATGCTAAAACTTTGCAAAGCTCACTGTAGGATATCTGCACTTTCTTCTGATTTTATATCTCTGTAGCTCATCTCCTGACTGTGGAGTTGCCACTGATTCACATTTTGAGAACTGGATAAGGGTCACTCATTAAGTTTTTGCCCCACTTGTACCATTTTTTAAAATGCCTGGATACAGTTAGAAGATGCTTCTTTACATGCTGGGAGCACTTTGGAGTTGTGCTTCTGTTGTCCGCAGTGAAGAATGGGGAAAAGTAAGGAAGAAAAAAGGTATGGCCAGAGCACCTGCAGCTATTAGAGCAGTTCAGGAATTATGAAGGAAATAATAGTTTCAAGATGTTGTGTTATATGCTGGGAATGGATGTGTGGCCAAATGTCCTAAGGACTGTGGGAACTATCAAGACAGTTTAAAGCAACCTTTGCCTGTTTTTAATCCAATATAGTGCATAAGAATGAAGGAATTCAGCACCTACTTATGAGCATGCCTATACTGCTAAGTAAAGGGGAAGGAGGAAGGACACACAAGACCGGACCCTGAGCACCTGCCCTGCCCCATTGCTAGCTCACTGCCTAACCCTACTCCAACAGGAGATATCTTCTTGGGAGGGGACCATGAGGCTTGGCTTGGTGGTGGGAGATGAGTCCCTGGATGTCTTTTATGCAGTAGTGAAGACACGGCATCTCAATCATCTTGCCAGATTCTCCCATTCCCTTGTAACATAAGCATATCCAAAACAAATGAAAAATAAAAGTTTAATTCAGAACACCTAAAATGAACAGTGAGACTGTAGTTCAGTCATGCAGGGAGCTGGTCTCTTTTGTTAAGAACCACATAAAAAATCCACCTGGTCCATGATGCAGAGAGCTGATCTGGTAGAAATGCACTCTGTTGATTTGGACCAGATGACCTCCAGAAGGACTGGATGACTTTGAGACATTCCCTCCAATCTCAACTATTCTGCATTTTGGATGTCTGTGAAAATTTCTGGAGGCTTAACTTTGTCCCAGAAAAATTCATTCCTCATCTGATATGTTCTTGTCCATGCTGCTCTAATTTTGCCCTAAGAATTTGTGTTCTCACAGTTGACATGACATGAACATAAACCCAAAAGAATGAGACAAAAACCTTCCTGGGAACTATATAACTTGTTCAACAGAAATGCCACTTTTTGCCTAGGCTATGTCCAAATCACACCTGATTGCTGGTGTATATTTCTGATATTGATCATCACAGGATCATTCTCAAGAGTCAAATAGAAGCTGCAACTTTGACACCAGATTTTCTGTTGTGCTCAGCACCCAACTCACCTAAAGCGGACAGTCTTCCCATTGCTGTGAGTTGTCTTTCTAGCCACTGGACTTAAATACCCTATAGCCATGTTCTGGGTAGATGGACTGAGAGCTAGGACTTTCAAGCCACAAGATTATTCTAAAATAACCTGCTCTGAACTTGTGGCCTTGAACAGACACATGTGCATATACCAGCAGGCCAATACTCAATGGAGAGAGAATAACACCAAAAGACATTCACAGAGCAATCAGACTGGTGGAGTTTTTAATAGAACAAGACCCTGGTTTAAGAAAAGAAAAGGAGAGAAAAGAAAAGGAGAGAAAAGGAGAGAAAAGGAGAGGAAAGGGAAGGCAAAGTGAAAAGAAAAGAAAAGGAAAGGAAAGGAAAGGAAAGGAAAGGAAAGGAAAGGAAAGGAAAGGAAAGGAAAGGAAAGGAAAGGAAAGGAAAGGAAAGGAAAGGAAAGGAAAGGAAAGGAAAGGAAAGGAAAGGAAAGGAAAGGAAAGGAAAGGAAAGAAAAGAAAAGAAAAGAAAAGAAAAGAAAAGAAAAGAAAAGAAAAGAAAAGAAAAGAAAAGAAAAGAAAAGAAAAGAAAAGAAAAGAAAAGAAAAACTATAAAAAGACCTTTCTGCAGGCCAAGCATATCTCTAAATATCCACCTGGAACTCAAGAAGTTTGGGGTGGGAACAGAGCAGTTTTGCTTCACTAAGAATCCTGGAAGGCCTCAGGGGAAGGTGCAGTGAAATTTTATTGCTTAAGTCCTATTTAATGCAGTTGGAGATGTTTCAACTCTGTATTATAAACACTTCAGAAAAAAAAAACCAACAAAAAACCAGCATAGAGCTAGAGTGTGCACTGCAACCTGGGGCTAAAAACTGCTTAAACTTCAGGACTCACTTCTCTCCTACCCTAACGATCCTGAACAGTAATAATACCAGCGTACTTCTGATCATGTGTCTCAGCTCACTAAGATCATGTTTCCATCCATCAATGCTTTGAAACCACCAGCAAAAATTTTAAGTGCTGCCTACTGTGACCTGGATGCTTGCTCACTAGAATTGAGCAGAACCAAATAACTCTGTCCCAGCTGACCTAGCACAAGTGCAAAGAACGTAAGAGCAGCAGGATAAACTTTTGCACTGGAATTTTAGAAGTTTCACTGAAGGCAATTGCACAACATTGGTATAAAACATGTTGAACACAGGTTAGCTGGATGAGCCTACAGTTTGCCATGCAGACTCTGAGATGTGAGGATGGCAGCCCGTTACCATTCACTGCATCCCTGCTTTTCAGATTCTTAGGTATTTTATCATGAGACTCTTATTTACTTTTACACATAAAAGTAGTTTTGTGGGTTTGCTGGATAGTTTAGTTTATATGTAAATGACCTTTTACAAAAGTTTGTTTTTCGAGCATTTAGAGCTAGCTATTTAAGCTAACAGTTTGATTATAATTCTGAGTGATGGTTAGTTCAGCATATTAGCAAAACTCATTGCATATGAAGTAGAGCATAAGCAGAGAGATTTCTTAGTCATTATGAAGAGTGTATTACACGTAAGGTGTAGCCCAGACTTAACAACCAAGGGATGGTCAAAACTTTAGCTAGGTGGAAAATAAGTCAGACTTCTAAAAAATGAGAGTGAAATGATTACTTAGCTAGCTAGAGCTATTTTTGGTGGTCTAAGTGAAAAAAAAAGAGAAAAAAAAGTAAAAGGCAGGATTCCTGACACACTGTTCCTTTGTGGGCAGTATGGAAACCAGGCTTATTTCAGAGCTAGGCCGAAACGATGAGAAGTGGAGCCCTGTGCTAAGGGCAGCCTGAAGTCCCAGAAGGGAAATGCCTTCATCTGTCATAGATGACAAGCTTAGTTTAGCAAGGGGAAGTTTACTTGAGAGGCCAGTGAGTAAAAGACTCCTCCAAGTCATTTGCTAATTTGGATTAAGGAGGGAAATACTTGAAACTCTTGTCTCAGACACCAGCTGCAAGCCCCCGCTAGGAGAAATTCAGCAAATTTTCTTGTTCCAAACAGCAGTGCGACTGCACAAATCCTGTGAATTAAGAAAAGGTTGCACATCTGACATATGGCAAACAGAGCATCATTTATGGTATTAACTTTAAACTGCTCAATAATAGATTCTCATCCAAAGTTCATGCAAATCCTGAAGCTACTAGAGCTATGTAATTATTTATTTCACAAGAAATTAGTGGCAATGAAAATTTAGAGGTTCTCCTTAGCTCTGATTTTGTTGTAGATTTTTTCCTTTAAAAAATATTTAATGTGCAGATTATTTTACAGTGAAAGTAAAATAACAAGATTCTGAACTGATGAGCAAGGAGCAGTTTGATTTCTTTTCTGCTTTTAGCAGTGTCTGGGATTACTTTTGCTCTCAGAGAGGCGAAGTTGAGCAACTGTTGCAGGATATTAATTTCCAGCAAGCAACGTGTTTTTAAAATTCAAGCAAACATGATTTTACCCCAGTGTCTGTGAATTCCAGACGTTCATCTGGGTGCTGCTGATAATGAAAAGGAACTGACAGCTACATACATCCCAGCTGTCCCAACATAGAGTCAACTTCTCTGTTTCACGAAGAGAAAACCCGCTCCAAGTCTTGCCGGTATCCCAAAGGGGAACAGGGTGACTGGACATCAGAAATGGTATCTGGCATGGGCAAAAGTAGAATAGTAAGTGGTAAAGTAAGGGATCTTGCACTTTCATGGCAGAAAAAAGTCAATCAGTCTTTTAATGTTGAGTGAAGTATGAAGCAATCCATCAACTTCACATGCAATATATTTATTTCCTTTTCATTCACACCCTTGCCCAGTATACTCTTCTGAACCAAAATATTGATGTTGAGGCTGGATGCACCACAGAGCGTGATGAGAGGATGATTTCCGTGGAGGCAGAGCCCTGCCCCTTCAGCAGGGACAGACTCCGGCAGTCATGCGTATTCACGGGTGTCACTGAGCATGTATAAATGTGGTTCTTTGTTCCATCAGCTGCTCTACGTGTGACAGAGAGCTGTTTCGGAAACAGGAGTTCCTTGTTTATGTTGCCCTGAGGATGAATGAATATATACTTACTGGGTAAGATATCCTCACATTAGAAGTCCAGTCTTTCAGCCATGAAGAGTTAAAATTGCCATGGCCTTTTTAAAAGAGCTATCAATTTTGTGATTGCACTCTTGTCCTCTCCCTCCAGTTTTAGTGAGTAGTACCTGCCAGCCCAGATGTCTCTCAGTGCTTTGCATTTACAATTGTATGGAAACAACAGCAGTTACTTATGTATGCTCCTGCCTGCTTTCTTCCCAGTCAACTCATTGCTGTTCTTCAGGCACACAGTGCAAACTTGCTGATCGTAATCTTCCCTGGATGCACTGTCCTTTCGAGTGAAGGAGGTTACTGTTGGGGCTGCAGCATCCCTCAAAGATATTTGCAGCTTCAGTTTGCTGTGCTGAAGCATTTTCCTATGTTAATTAACTCTTATTTTTTTAAGCTTCTAAAAAGATGGTTTTCTACATCGCCTCTCTCCAGACTGTGATCCCAGCGGAAGACTTTTTGCAGGGCCTGATTGCCTCTATTTCCTAATAATTACCTGCTAATTACCTTTTGCCAGTGAACGTTTGCTAGTAATTCTAATCTAAGAGAACACTTCCTCCCTGTAAGAAGTATGTAAAATAGCTATAGTAACCACGAAATAAAATTCTGGTATGTAGAAAAAGTTTTGAATGGAATATCAATGAAAGTTAGCAGTGGATTTAAATGATCTGCACATTACTTTTTAAGAGGCAACTCAGCATACATACAATCAGAAAAAATATTTTAAACCAAAAAAAGTTTTCCATGCCCAGTTTCATAAATATTGCCTTTCCTTGACAAAGGACACTGTTTCCAGTGTAGTCTCTACTGCTAAAGGTATTTCAATGTTATTTGACTTTCATATCTGCCATTAACACATCCAGATGAATTAAAGCAAACCAATCCAATGCCACCATATGTTCTAGACAGGACAGGTGACACTGTGGGATGCTCCTGCAGAACAACCACATTGCTGGCAGACAGAAATCTGGGGAAAACTGGCCAGGAGCCAGGGAATATGGGCACATGGCTGGCTCTCCTTCCTACATAGGTTTTTCGCTGCATCATAACCTGGGATTAGCCAATGTTATCAGAGCTATGTGAGCTGCCCCTGCAAGGTGTGTAGTGCAGCAGTGTTTCATCTTATCTGCTGGAGCACAGAGAGAGAAAGGAGGTTCAGCAGGCACTCAGAGCAGGAGAGCCACCATCCGAGCAGCAGTTTAGCCTACATATGTACTTCCCTACACAGATATGCTCTTTTGCAATTTCTCATCACCATTGCAGATGCCTGGTTTCTGTGGGGCAAAAGGAGGAAGTTGGATTTAGTGACTGTGCCTGAAAAACTTGTTTGGCTTTTGTAGCATTTTGTCTTTCCTACCCAACGATGTCCATTGAGGTCAGGGTGCTTCGTTCACTTTCACTGTATACACACACTAACACAGACTGAGGAAAACATCTCTCTTGCAGGCCAGTGTTTTTTTTCCTCCTCCTCGTAATCATTTCAAGCACCATGTAATTTGTGGTACAGAAATACATTTACTTAGGTGCAGGACAGCAGAGCTCTGAACATGTAGTGCACCCAACACCCAAAAGAAGATGCTGCCACTGTTGAAATAGTCCTTTCAGATCTTTGAGCCTAAATACAGATTGCAGATTTCATGTCACTTGCTGAACTCTCTTAACCATAATCTCATTTCTCTTCTCTTTCTTTCTGTTATTGCTTTGCCTGTTCAGCAGTGCTGATGCATTCACCTCAACATGAGGAACACTGAGGAACAGAGATTTATGCCACAGAACATTTCCCAGACAGCAATGACAGGGTGACTGGAGGAGCACAGATGAACGAAAGACAAGCTATGCTGGAGTACAAAGATCTGAGTCTACCATCCTGAGATCAAATTAATGCCTTTGTTCATTGAAGTTATCCTACATCTGTCAACCAGTCATCGTTATCCTACAATGCATCAGGAGACATGCAGATAGAATGTGAGGGGAAGAGAAACAAAGCAACAGGTGAGGAGCCCAGGTTTGGCAGCATGAAACCCCATTGAACACCTAAGCTCCCTAGTACAGCCAGGACCAGTGTGGAGCTGTTTGGACAAGAGTCACTCAGTTGTTCCCCCAAAAGATGGCATGGAGCACAGCTAGGGTCTCAGGTTGAGAGTGGTGTGAGGACTAGTGTTGAAGGCCTGAGAGCAGTGGGGATACCAGGGTTCACCATAAGCAAGTGTTAGAGAAGACTCTTTCCCTGCAACCTGCTGTCTTCTCCACCTCTAGTATTGTGGCTTTGTGCTAAAACACAATGTATGTTGGCGTTTCAACATGGGAAGAGTGACAAAGATACCCTCACCCTTTCTAATAAATCCACCTCTGATTCATTGGGATTGAAAGTAATCCATGAGAGGAAAGGAAGAGTGAGACTGTGGGTGGTCATGATCTGCCCAAGGATACTTTACACAAATAGAATGAGGGTCACACTGTATGTATGAACAAAGAATCCAGGGGGACAGTAGTGTCAAACATCAAAGAGTGGGGACAAATTTTAGTGTAGGGAGTTGCAGTACATAATTATGAATCCATATCTAGTGTCACTTACTGAGACAAAACATTCCTGAGTAGGGAAGGGATGGAATTTTTTCTATATCTGTCCAAAAGAGAAGTCACTTGGTCAACATACGCTTTTACACAGAAGAACCAAAAACAAGTTAATAAAATCGGTCATGTGACCTCTGTATCTAAAGCACTTGTGTCCTTGTTTGTATTTTTTAATCACGATTTTTGTGAATTTATGCATCACTTGAAATTATTGTAAAAACAATTTAGATACACAAATTCTACCTTACTTGGAAAAATAGTTCTTACATATGGCCTCTGTTTAAAAAGCTTAGAGAAAAATATTTAATGTATTCCTTGAATAGAAGAAATAGCCACGAAAACACATAGTGATCAGACAAATCTTTTGTACAAATATGACCTCCTATTTGGAATGTTATTTTGAATATGATTATTTATTTACACAAATATTTACAGTGCTGCTGAATTCTGCAAAAATTCATGTGAACTAAAACCTACTTGTGGAGCTGTTAATGAACAGGAAAATAAAAGTGGGTTTAGACACTTCTTCAATTAATGAGCTGTCTTATTTCCAGAAGTACTCAAATGCCATATTGCTACATTCACCAAATGCATTGAGAGGGTAATAATAGTGATTAATGAGCTATAGCAAGTGACTTATTAGAAGGAACTAAATATATCATACTTGCTGACTCTGAAGGAGCACCTGCAAATATTTATATGGGACACTGTGAGGTCTTAAATCTGCTGTACTGCTGAACAAAGGTTGTACCCACCGAAAGACATCGCTGAGGTTGACAAGCTGTCTTCTGGATCACCACACTGATATGGATGAATGATGATAGTGGTGCCAGGCTTTAATAGAGACAGAGGAATTATTAGCCTGGTACTAGTTTGAGGATAAGACGGTAAGGAAGAGAAAAAAACCCAGAAGTTTAATGACAGAAAAAAAGTTCTTAAAGGCACAATGTATGAAGAGTGCCCACGTAAAGAGGAATTCCCATCTTTGAGGTAAATGAAACGATTAGAAAATCTGTTGGCATGAGCTGGTCTGCGTTGGTAAGAAGATGGTGAATACTACCAAATATTTGGTGATATCATCTAACAGTTTTATGATTCCACAACTTTGCTTTGACATCCAAAGATCAAGGTTACCTCCTATAGGCATGCAGTACCTCAGCTTCAAAATGAAGGAAAAGTTCCAGAAGAGACTATACATTTTTTTTGTGGCTCCTCTCTGTGGTTTCTCACTCTTCTCTGGACTACCAACAGCCTGTAAAGAGAAGGCTGAGTCAAGCCTTTGAAAAACATCTAGGTCACCAGCCATCAAATGCTCCAAGGAGCTTCAGAAGAGCTTAGTAACCCTTCTGCATCAAGCATTTCAGCTGCAACGATATGGAGAAATGTAGACATGCCTGGGGATGAGAGAGTGGAGAAGGAAGAACTCCTTCAATCTCTCTTACTCTCTCCACTCTGAATTTTATGGGGTTTGTGGGTTCAGGTTTCCTAAATGCAAAGGAATCTCCTCCCCCATTCTCCCAAGTCATGCTATTGCCTATCCCAGAGCTATGGGCTGTGACATCTTCCCTCCTCTTCATTTTCAGCTGAAAATGAGCAGGCAGCAGTATGCAGCTGGCACACAGAGGAGCAAAGGAAAACGCTTTTATTTTGTGCCCATAGTTTTTAATTAAGGCTCCAGCAGGATCTTTCTGCACAGGGACTGAGATTACCTAGTACAAAACTGAGAGGGTGGGATGTGGAGAATAATGAATCCTAAACCACATAAAACTGTATTCATCAAATCAATTTGGGCTACTGGGAGGCCAGGGAGCATTATGGAAATGAGGCGACCGAGTAAAACAATGTCTAACGACCCAGGAACAATGGGCTTCACTTTCCCAATCTCATCTGGGAGGCAAAATAGCATTGCAGAGCCTCAGTGGCTCCTGCATCTCCCTTGTGCTGGCACAGCAGCTGTCCCTGCACAACGGTAGATCTCCCCTCCGAGCAGTTGACCCAGAGGGGCAGTTTCTGCGTGACTGAGCGTGTACACCCTGCGGGGGCTCTGGCAGTCCTTTTTTTTTTTTTTTGTGGCACCACAACCCCAAATCACTGTTGACTGCCAGGCTAAATAATTTATCTCTCTTTCTCTCTCTCCATTGCTTGTTTACACTCTCAGATTGTTGTGTACAATTACTAGGGTTCGCCTTGGTTATTGTTTCACCAGCTGTTATATTATCGCATTTTTTGTGCTTTCAAGTTTTCTACGCATGCCATTCACTCTGTTTCTTGTTTATTTGTGGAGGGTTTTTTTCAGAATTTCCTCTGTTTTGTCTGAGTATTTTTCATACAGAAACATTTAAAGCTCTGTGCAAGGATATGTTACCTACCATAGCATTTTTTATTTGAATTGTGAGAACAGGGCAACTGTTAAATGCTTCAATTCAACATTAAATTCATTGCAGAGTGTCTTAAAATATGGTCTTGACAATTTCTGGGCTATCTTGGAGCAGTAAACCCCAGGTGCGCTTCCCAGTTGCCAGGTAGAGGGGAACATGTCTAGCAGGTCTCGACTGAATGTTAGTTGGGACCCAGAAAAACATTATTTTGGTCCCACTCGTGCCCTTGCTTCCCACAGAGACAGACTGGGCAGGGGCATAGCATTTCCCCACAGACCTCCGTGTAGGGATAAGCAAGGGAGCAGGACTGCAGGGCAGAGGGGCTTGTGGGGAGCCCCCCTCACAGAGTCTGTACCAAAAAGGGGAAGAAAAAAAAGGGGAAGAAGACAAGGTCTGTGAGTGGTACAATGTCTGTGGGTGGTAGAACTTTAGAGCCCAAGATATGTTTTTCTTATTAACATGGTGTGACTGGGCATTGTCAAAAAGCTTAACTTTGTAGTGACTGATGGCAAAATATTTGGGAGTGGGATGAAGAAGAGGAAAATGCTTAACTCACAACCCAGTGCTGCACAGCAGTGTGTGATTTGAAGCATTGTGTAAAGAATGGACAAAGCACAACATAGGACAACACCTCAAAAAACACCAAAAGAATCTTAGAAAAAGAGATATAAAGTACAACATATTACCTGACTTAGCCCCAGCTTGTTCAGTTGTGACTAGGTCCAGATATGTTTAAACATCTGAAAGGCAAGTCTTATTTAAGGAAAGGCAACGGGTGCAATTTCAGTTGTGCAACTGCACAATTGTTCGTTGAGGCTATCCTCAGCATTCTGTCCTGGCTTGGTGGGGGGGTAAAAGCAGAAACAGGAGCTGAATGTAGCAATTTCTAGCTTCCCTTCTAGCAATGATTTCAAACTTTTGACTGGACAAAAGTGTTGAGGAGTCCAGGGAAACATACCTGCTGGTATTCCTTGAATCTGAGTGCTGCATTTCATTCGCAGAGTTTTTCATCAGCTACGCATGTACTAAACTGCAGTCCTGTCCTGTGTCCTTCTCCATCTTGCATGCATTGTATGCAGAAAAATGACCGTTGCCTGAAGAAAGGACGAGAATGGTGAAGTGATCCCTCAACTCTTCCCCAGCTCATCAGGTGCTTTCAGCTTCCTGCTAACAAGATGGAAACGTCATTTTTACTCTATTAGAAAATCCAGCAGGGATTATTGCCAAGATCTTCCAGTGCTGGAAACCAGAACTTTGGTTCAAATCCAAAACTGAAAACAGTTTTGTGAGGTCAGCCTAGGTCTCCAGAAAGTTTCCTCCTGCTACAAACATAGAAGAAAAAAAGCACTAAGAGCTGCTGTAACCAAGATCTTGCTCACATTCTTACATAGCCTGAATGAACACAGCTTGTCATAGGTTGTGCTAATGCCTAACCTCTTTGCAACAAACAGCTTGGATAAAATCTTGAACTGAAAAAAAATATGCCATAGCCAATGCCTGTTTACCCAATATATGTTAGTCTTGTATTATTCAGGTAGTTTCATGAAAATCTGTTTCCTGTAGGCTTTTGTCCTCTGGCTGATTTGCGCCTAGTGGGGTTGAAGCTCTGATTAAAGCATTGCCTTTTAGTGGGGTTTTCACAGCTTCCTCTACTGTGTATTCACTCCAGTGTGGTAGTGCTTGACTTTGTAAGCTCAGACTGCAGCCTTCCCCTCTGTTACACCAGGGTTAGAGCCTTTCTTCTCCACTGACGTAGAGTCTTCTCCTCCTAGCACTGGCCTTCATGAAACATATTTTCTTGATGGCTCTGCCCCCTCTTAATTTTTGTTGGCACCTGTGAATGGGCACAGAGGTAGACAGAGCAATAGACACAGACAATGTGGTTGCACAAGTGTTATTTCCTTTGGAAACCAGACAAAAGAAGAAATTGTCTCAAAGTGCATTTTACAAGCATGCCTATTTTTACTCTTTGGATATTTTAATCCTCTGTGTCCAACCTGAATAAAACGCATTTAGCGTGATACTGTTCTAATGGAAAATCAAACAACTCAAGCTCAAAGACTATGATGGAAACAAATATTGTTTCATATGTTCAACTCACCAGAGGCCTACAAATAGGACAGGAGTAGATACATAGATTATATTAAGAACTAAAGACCTTTTCTGGGGCCTTCCAACATTTTGAGCTCTTTCTTTCCTTCCTATACTCACATACACTGTCTTTCCTTTCACTTCTGTTGTGCTTCCAGGCACTTCCATGCAGGGTAAGTCTATCCTCCAGCCACAAGCTGCTGGGACATGACCTTCTCCAAGGCCTGGCAATGTCACATGATGAAGGCGCTCCACTTCAGAGCCACTCTTGCCCTCACCCACCTGGAGAAGAGCCACCACTGCATCCTTTAGGTTTCACTTACAGCTGGCAAGCACATTCACCCGTTTCAGACTCCCAGAGCTTAGTCCAGCTTTTTGCAGCATATGGACCAAATCCAATGCACCTCTGCAGCTGTGGATACTTTGGTACCCTGTATTATCAATGCTCATTATATGTGGACACCATATATAATTGCATATGTGCTATATTAGCAATACAGCTTATACAGTACCATTTTGCTTATAGAGACATTGTGCAAAACTACCATTTAGAAAAAAAGTACCATAACTCTGTCTTTATCTGTGGGAACCAAATATCAGTAGGTGATAATCCATGCTTTACTAGCAAAGCTTTGTTCAGTAACAGTGATAAACACAGATTGGAGACAGACTCCATGCTATTTTTATGAGACGTTTTATTATTTTGATACCTCCTTCACTTAACAGTCACAGAGGAATGATAGGAAGAGTGTTGATATATCCATAGTAATATTATGTCATATATTAAATCCCTGCCAACCAAACTGTGAAGTCAGGAATCACTATTTCAGATGTACCCTGACTGCTATAAAAGTTGGTAATTCTATCTTGGGGATTAATGCCCTTTCTCCCAAAGAAGTTAAACCTACTTTTTGCTTAAAAAAATATAATCTTTCCCAATGATACCAAAACCAGTTCCTTTACTTGACTGTTTTACATTTTTGCCAGATGAACTCTTTGACACTAATGTTCCTGTGAAGCTAGCAGAAAAAACTCCTTCTCCTTCTCTTAAATATTTCCATCCCTGAATCATGCATACTTTTATCACATATTTTGGACCCAGGGACATGCTCTGCCATAGAGCATAACTCCCCCCAAACTCTTATTTTCCTGTAAAAAACCTTTGGTTATGAAAGGAACCTGAAAGGGTTCCCAGGGCAGAGCTGCACAGCCACAACTTTTTGCAATGTTTATCCAAGGGCCCCTGCCAGAGCCCTGCTGATGCCTCAAGCACTGGGATATATTTAGCACCAGTCAACTCTGCAGAAATGTCTCCTATTTTGACTGGTGTGAAATGTTTGCTTTTATATTTCCTTTATTCTTTGGAGTCTATGCAGTGAGGGAACCTGTTTTTCTTCCTGGGGTGGCCAGTTCTGGCTCTTCTGCTGCAGATGGCAAGGCAATGAGACTGCCCAGCTTCTCTCTTAGCCGCTGTGTGAGGGTCCCTGCAGTCTTTCAGCTCAAACACTTCAAACACTTCATCTTCTGTTTTGGCCCCACATCTATCAAATGAATGCAAACTCCTAAACTGATCAACAGACCAATACATTCCAAATACAGTAGCTGTTGCTTCCTTCTTCCCTATGTATTGTCACTGCTTCAGTAATGCTGAGCCCAGTAATGCCTTGGTGAGGACAGAGAGCAACACTGTCCTGAGTTTCACTTGTTTACACCCAGTCTGTGGCTTTTCCTTCAATGTCACTGTCAGAGGAATGGCATTATCGTGGACCAACATCCAGCTCAAAAGGATGAAGAAGTTGAATTGGTTTTACACTGATAACCCAGGCATCTTCTGCTGCAACGCAATCCACTGGTCCCAGGCAGAACCCCTTAGTAGGGGTGACATTGCTGTCCTTGCCCCCACTATTCACATACTCTGTGGGTGTCAGTAAACACTTGCAAAACTTTATCAGTAAATTCACTTTTTGCAGCTTTTCCCCAAGTGCTGGGCTTGGCTGGTGTCTCCCACAGCATATTCAGCTTTTCTGGGTGGAGTACAACTTGAGGATCCTCAGTCCTTTCTGCCTTACATCCCTCCAGTCGTGGTGTTTCAGGTTGTCTGCCTGCAGGGAGAGCACACTATTCATCCTCCCCAGGGTAACATCCCTTGCTAGGCATGCTCCCACTGCCTGCCCAAGAGCAAACACAAGATCTTCCAGAGGGCTTGTTAATTTGATGCAGCCCTCAGTGTCAACTAGGTCTCCTGCCAGGGACTGTGCCAACTCAACTTTCCTACTTTCAGTGTTCATAAGCATCTCTTCCCACTCTCTGGCTAAGGACAAACTGTTCACAGATATGCAGCACACCACCAGTGCCCATGGCACAGCCTCTCACAGTCCTGATGGAGCTTTTCGACAACAGATCCCGACATCTGTCAGAGTCACCGCTGCAGACGAGGAAATGGAAGAAAAGCTAAGGGACTTGGCAGGTCCTGGTGCAAATCATCCATTCGCCCCACACTGCTGCCTCCCTCCCAGGCATGTCTAGGACAGGAATGAACCACAAGTTTCTGATTCACTGCAAAATCTCCCACTCAGCTGATATTGTGGGATTTGCCTTCAGCCCAGGGCTATGCTAACCTTTAGGCAAAGGATGCAGCGATCCAAATTTCTGTTTGTTCTACTCACACAGTGTTATTTTTTCTGTTAGCCAAACAACTGAGGGAGGTAAACAGGCTTATTAATGATAACGCTGTCTACATTTGCTGAAAAAAAATGTTGATATTACCTGTCTCAGCCTGTTGTGTGTAGAAGGGACCTGCTGGTCCTGCTGTGAATAAGCGCCATTGTTTTTGTGTAGCAGAGGTCTAAAAAACTAATGATAATGAAAAATGTGCCTCCTACCCAAAAGAGAAGGTGCAGCCTCTGGCTTCATTTACATAGCTACCTTCAGAACTGATCTTGCCTATAAAAATGTGTTTAGGTTTTTTAGTAGCAGCACCAGAAAGACATTTACATATGCAGAGCATCCAGAGAGAATCATAGAATCATAGAATAATTATGGTTGGAAGGGACCTCCAGGGTCATCAAGTCCAACCTTTATCCTGTCATATTCCTAACCATAAAACCACTAGACCATGGCCTCAAGTGCCTCATCAACCCGTTTTTTTGAACACCCCCAGGTACAGTGACTCCACCACCTCCCTGGGGCAGCCTGTTCCAGTGCCTAACCACCCTCTCAGTAAAGAACTTCTTCCTAATATCCAACCTAAACTTCCCCTGACACAACTTGAGGCCATTTCCTCTTGTCCTATCATTAGTAATTTGGGAGAAGAGACCAACACCAGCCTCACTACAACCTCCTTTCAGGTAGCTGTAGAGGGCAATGAGGTCTCCTCTCAATCTCCTCTTCTCCAGGCTAAACAACCCCAGTTCCCTCAGCAGGTCTCCACAAGGCCTGTTTTCCAGACCTCTCACCAGCCTCGTTGCCCTTCTCTGGACTCGCTCCAGCACCTCAATGTCCTTCTTACACTGTGGTGCCCAGAACTGGACACAGTGCTCAAGGTGTGAAGACACAAGAAGATACATGAAGATACAAGAGTAGCCACATCTGACAGACCATTAAATGGAGTTTTTAATGGAAAAGTGTATGTATATGCAATTCATTAGAGTTTGGGGGATAATTTGCCTTAGAAGTTCCATAAAGAAACAAAGCAGAGCTCTCTACCATGAACTTTATGTATTATTATATTATCAAACCGTCTTGTTGCATGAAAATTCAATTTATGTTTTCCACATAATTTATTTTCCATTTAAATGGCTTTTTAATTAGGTGGTGAGCAAAATAAAATATAATTTATGGCACTTACAGTAACAAATCTACTGTTCATTTTTCTACGGAGGTGAACACAATAGCAAGGCAATTTTGAAGTAGCTTTTATTCAGATAGCCCTAGCGTTTTCCAAAGAAAATGTATGCCAGCTCCACAGCCTGAGAGTGAGAGTGCATCTTTCTTTCAGCAACGATTCACACACAAACACGTGAAATGTCCTCAAGGTGCTGGCAAAGCTTTTGGAGAGACTGCATAGCAGAGGGACACAGCAACTGGTAAATTTCTCTTTACAGGTCATTGGGATTTTCATATGACAATGATACATTTTTGCTTACAGAGGAACTACCACTGTACACCAGACATGAATAAAAATCAGCATGAATAAATAGCAGACTATTTATTTGGAGGTCATACTTCCTTACCATCATTCAGCACAATGAAGTTACATATAAGTTAAATAAATTAAATACTTTTCTTATTCATATTTTTATGCCTAACTGTTCCAGAGTCCCAGACACCATGCCATCATGTAATGAAAGACAGATGCTGCTATAAAGAACTTGCAGCTGAAACAAACTATGCACAGAAATGGGAGACATAATAGAGATGCTGAGTTATCAGATCTTATTAATTTAATGTTTGGGTCCAGAGCCATCCCAGCAAAAAGTTATCTGAAGTGCTGCAATTAGGAGGCAAATCACCAGGGGCCCCCTGTAGAGTCAATGGAGAAGGATAGTCCTTGCAGAGGGGGATCTGGAGCTCAGCTTAGCACTGAACAAGGGAGAGGTAAATCCAGCCCTGGGTGCCTGGGCTGCACACTGAGCACAGCCACAGACTCACCACCCACCAAGGCTGGCAGGGGAAGGAGCGAGCCCGTGACCCCTGCCTGGCCACGGCGCTGTGTTATGACCTTTCTGCTCACCCTGAGATGTCTGGATAAGGAAGAGCTCCAGCTGTGTGCTTTGCAAAGCTTGGTGTCACCCCTCTCCTGGGGTCCTGTGTCCCAGGGAGATAGTGACCTTTCTCCCTTGTTTGGAGGGTGCTGTTGTGGGCACCCTGGCTGGAGCAGGGCTCTGCAGCCCACCCTTCTCTGGCATGGCTGCACAGGAGCCTGGACAAGGTGGCAACAGGACACCCACCGCACCAGTCGCCACTGGTCATGTGTCAGCTCCACCAAAGCTCCTACTGGGCACTGACCCCCATGCACCTGGGTGCAGCAAAGTCCAACACACATCAACTTTTCAAGTGGTTTTGCTGGGTTTTTCCACTTGACACTGAACCGTTGCTGCAGGTCCTTGATGCTATATTTGGTTGGTGTTCCATATCTTTATATTTTCCTTTTTTTTTTGCTGTTGCTTTTGGTTGATTCTGTGGAATGTTTTCTGAATCATAAATCCACTACTCAGTGCTCTCGCTTTGTTCCCCATGGAGCAATTTTTATCTAAAGCTCCATTGTTCTATATTTAGTAACAACAGAACTGTGTAACCATCATAACACCATAGCTGGCCCACAAGGCTTTTGTCTTGAATAATGTCCAGAGCTGCCATTTTTTGGGTGGCCTTTTTGATTAAACCAAGAAGTAACAGCTTTACAGGCAAAAAGCACTCAACATTTTCTGTAAAGCAGGTAACATTCAGATATTTTGGTGAAAGAGGTGTTATTCATCAAAATTATGGTTTATGTAAAGACAGAAATTATTCATAGAATTTAACAGATCTAGTAATTTCTTCAGATAGAAAATATATATTAAAAAAAAGAAAAGTTATGTTATCCTCAGTGCTTTTCAAAAAAACATTTGGAGAAATGGTTAATAATAAATTTACTATTCTCTTTTAGGCCAAATCAAATATTTGGTTTCTACCAAGCACAACTTAAAAAAAAATAAAATCTCACTTTAAAAAAAAGGTGATGCAACTTGAAAAACATCTTTTAAGTGTGATGTGATTCAGCCAGCAGACTGAAAAATGCACAGCTCTTGTCTTAGTTTGGGCATCAATAACTGATCTAGTAAGCCCTGATGTTATAGAAGTGCTATGGGTAATACAATATTAGAAGTATTTCAGTACAGACTACTCTGCATCTGGCACTACAGAAATCCTTCACAAAGGATATACAATGGTTGCTAAAACTATGGAAAGCTGCCGCTTATTCTAACCCAAACTTCAGAAGAAGCCTTTGCAGCTGATGTCTCAGGCATGAGCTTACCTGCCTTGCCTTAATTTTTCCTGTGTTATTAACTCCCTCTGTTTAACAGATTGGGTATTACTAATTTGCTGTCTCCTTTAGATCTCAGAGAAGCTTGGCTACAGTTGGAAATGAAACCAAACAGAAAAAATCATCAGCAACAAAAACTGGAAGAAGGGGGAAAAAATCTGCTCCACAGACATGACAATGCCAGCTGTGGAGATTTTATACCTTTGTCAGGGCAAAGGTGTCAAAGTCAAATCCTGCTGTGCCTTGAATTCCACAAGTTGTTGTTTTTTTTTCCTGCCCACTTTGGGCAGGCTGCAAAGAATGGGGTAAAAGATGCTGGTATTGGTTCTGCAGGAAGTCCTACAGACCAGCAGACTGAGACCCAACAGCAGACAGGGATCAAAGTGGTGAACTGAACCTTGTGGAAACCAAATCCTCAGAGGATCCATGGGGAAATGAATTCCTAAAGCTGAACACCAGCTGATTTTGGGAGTACAAAAAATCCTTTTTTGGGATTTTGTTGCACACTGGCATTAATATGACACTGCTGTAGGGTACAGATAACCAAGGTTCAAACCCCTTCAATTCACACAGGGGACTGAATTTAAAACTGCTAGATTCCAAAACAAGTGCATGCAGCTTTTTCAGTTTCTCCTCCTGGAGGTGTTCTCTTGTGAGTAAATAAAGACATATGAAGAAAGAAGAAATGAGTCTTCAGCCCCAGGAGTTGAAAGCTTACTGCAATTAGGAGTGAGCTCTGGAGGCATGCTGGGTTTCTGACATCTTGAGTGCTGTTGACCATCTCAGGTGGGTAGGTCCCAATCCCTCTTGTTTGGCAAGGAATTGCAGGGCCTGACAAGCTACTCAAAGTCTTGTCAGAGTGGATATAAGTTTCTGAGTGAGCAGAGTGATATTTTCTGATGGAAAGCATTTGCAATTAAAAAAATCCACCAATTGACAAGCTCCAGGTATGCTACATGTCTGTATTTGATTATGTGAAAATTATGCATGTTTTTTATTTATTTTAAAAAGAATAGATCAAAAGTGCAGAGCATATCTCATGAAGACTTCACTTCCAATGAATTCAACTGGAATTTCCCAATGAATTTAATTGAAAGCAACAGTGAATCATTAGTGTTTCTCTTTACTTATTCTGCCACTTGTACATTGCTTACTTCTTACAATCAAAGCTACTTGTTCTTACTGTAGAGAGGAATTGAGAGACTAAGTTTTGTATTAACAGCTCAAATAACTTCAATTTTATGAACATGTCAATCATCTGTTAAAATCTGTTATTTAGTCAGTCTTGGTTGCTCTAGCTCTTTGATCTGTTTGTGGTAACCAAGGCAAAGTGATCATTTTAAAAGCACCTCCATGAGTTAAAGGTAATCTTTAAAAAGAAGGTTTTTTTTCTCTCCTGTAAAAACATAAAATAAACAAAAAAAACAGTCTCACATATTGCCTCAGTATGAGCCACACAATCTCACCAGACAGTCTTCCAAAGCAGCCAAGCACTGCACCAATGGACTGGAAGTGCTGGGAGCACCTCCACTGGTCACTTCACCTCACCCCCCAGACGGGGCTGGTGCCTCCTTTGGATTGGTTTTGGACCAAGCCCTCAGACCACACAGGGAACTGAGATACATCACAAGATCATTTTTCATTCCTGGTTTCAGGGTTGTTAGAGCATTTACTACTTTTGAAATATTTCCTGAGAGGAAAGAAGGCCTAGCTAGGGGTAAAATAAAAGTACACACAAGGAAACAGTAAAATGAGATTTTTCTGAAGAATTAACTCAGGTTTAAGCAGTAGACACATTTGGCTTTTTTCTTGCATTTAGTTTGCTGTGAGCGTGCAGGATCCTGGGATTTGACATGTACAGGAATAATCCTATCCTGACAGACCTGACATCATAAACCACTGCATTCCTGTGGTATTGCAAAATACGTAAATCATTTTTAGAGTCTGTTTTAATTATAATCTTTCTTTCTGGTGAAATATTGATGAGTTATTATTCATAATGTAAACTGACTTGGCAGTCTAAACATCTACACATAAAATTCATCAGTCTTCACATATTTTAGAGAACACCAAGGACAAGACTGAGAAAGCATGGGAAAACACTGCCATTGGCACTTGTGGGTCCTGTTGTCCCCCTCTTGTCAAGAGACTGATAACTGAAAAGCCATTTTGCTTTATTTCCTCCAACCAGAGACTAAAAGCCTGGGAGCACGTTGGAAGGGTCTTGCAGACTGCAGCCTGAGGAAGAGCCTGACACAGCAAGTAACATTAAGTATGCTCACAGTTCTAAGTTCCCGTTTGGCTGAATTAGGAACCAATTTATTCTTTGAATGCACCAATGCATCCAAAGCTTAGCTTCTCTGATATTCATCAGTTGAGCTCTACTTAAAGCCCAGCTGCAGTTATCTGTGATCAAGAACTGGCAGGCATATTGAAAGCATCCTCAGCATTAGGGAAGGTTGATGTGACCCAGACAGAAGCTGGCTGGGAAAAGTGTGGTGATACCATGACTGGGGAGGCACGCATTCTCCCAGGCCGTATCTGAACTTGTGCTCAGCGCTATCCCTCACAGTCCCAGCTCCCCAAGCAGCCAGATGGGGGGTCTCTTCAGAGCACTGCTGTTCCCAGCTGCCCAGGCTTCCCCTGGACACTGGCAGAAAAAGAGGGAAGGCCATCAGCATCACTGGGAAATGCAACCAGTCACCAGGTTTCCATGTAGCCCTGCAGGGAAGACATCAGCCATTATACATGACAGCCTGCGCTCTGGTATCTCTACCTCATCCCAGCTTTGAAGAACATATTACAGCTTTCTATTTCAATGGTTACTTTCAGTTTGTTTATGCTGACAACCATTTATTAGCTCCTCAGTTTTTCCATACCTTTTCCCTTCTTTCTGTCCTTTTTTTCTTTGCCTCCCATTGCTATTAATTATGCTTTTAGAGCTACTGCTTACTTCCTGCAAATGCATTTGAAACTGTGTTATGTATTTGACAAAAAGCTGCCTCACTGCCTCTGCAGTGTGGGCTCTGTGGCTTGGCTTTACTGTGGCAAAAACTAAAGAAAGGAAAAAAAAGCAAAGACTATAGAAAGAGCTTCAGTGTCCAAATCAACCTTGCAACTAGGCAGGAAGTCTCTCTCAGCAGCATGCCGCAGGCTGTTACCAGAGAGCTTGCACAAGTCTTTTAGAAATTAGAAAAGAGCATCGTGTCCTTCCTGTGCAGATCTGAAACTGGAGAGGTACTTAGACATCCTTAACTCCTGCCCTGAGCTGTGTCAGGGGCTCAGCTAGCACAGCCTGTGAGAGGGGGTCAGCTACCCCTCAGCAAATTTCTCCCACTCCCACTTGCCTTTCTTCAGCACGTAAATACATTTGGGGCACCTGATGTCCCTTATGACTGTACAGATTTTTACACTGCTTGAACAATTAAACATTTAGACAATCAGACTGTTCTTTCTGGAAAACTGGACCTGATATGTTGTGTCTTAGCATCAGTTACAGACCTGGAGGTCTTCTTGTACTAGGCCTTTTTCTTCCTCCAGTACTTCTAAGGCAAAATAAAAAGCAATGTAATTAAGATAAAAAGACTTCTCTTTTGTTATTTCTGCTTTGAGTTCATAATTTTTCAACTTCAGTTCCAGTATCTTTCATGGTGGAAGCAAAGATGTCATTGCACTATCTCAGGACTGATGAATCACTAGGTTTGGTTGGAAAGTACACAATTAGTGATTCTACAGGAAATATAACCAAGTGGCAGACAAGTGAGCCCATACATACAGCTTACTGGCTATTTAGCTCCTACGTTTTCAATTCAGAAGCTGAAGGAGATGAAGCTTAGATGTAAAAGTACTTTCCAAAAGCCACTAGACTTTGAGACAAGGGCCAAATTTTCAGGTGTGCTGCACTTTCGAGTGGAGAGACTGTAGCCAGATGTCAAAAAGTGCCAAATTCTCAGCGCCCTCAGCTACATTACGTTCATGGACACTTGCTTCTGGTGTGGCAATGGAAGATGAGCCTATTTGAAAATCTGTCCCCAGTGATGGGACTGGTCACTGTACGAAAATATCCTCTAACAGAGAAAGAGTTTCAAATACTAATTTGGAAAACATTTGAAAGTCCATCTTTGACAAAATAGATCACTTTTTCATAAAAATTGTGTTTTCTAGGAAGAACTCCAGCTGTTCAGTTTTCTTATGTTTGTCAGAAAATCCCCAAACCCGAATTGTTTTACAAGAACACCAATTGCTTTTCAAGTAAAAATTTGGTAAGACGAATTACATGCCTTTGCTGAAAGTATACATAGCAGCACGTAAAAAATGTTTTTTGCAGTTCCGATCTGTTTCATTACTTCTCTTCCTCTGATAAATACCGTTCTCACGTCTCAAAAAAAAAGAAAGAAAGCAAAACTGTATACTCCTCAAACCATCTCCACATGGCCACTGTAATCTCACTATCGAGGGTCCTTTTTAACACTCAGCTAGCAGCCGAGCATAACAATTAGAATGTGATGCATTAAGAAAGGCCCTTTTGAAAGCTCCCGTCCCCAGCCAGCACTTCCCCAGTTTAGAGGGATTTTGGCAGTTATGATACAGACTGCTGGTTGGCAGCGAATAGTGGAGAGGCAAGAGGGAGTATTCATAATCCTTAGTCCTTTCTTTGGCCTGAGTGGAGTGGGAGGAAAGGTGAATTTTGTTTCTTTGGGATCCCATTGGGTAACAGTGAGGAAGAAACTGGCAAGTCATGAATACGTGGACTGGGAAGCGCAGGTCCCTGGCACATCTAGAGAGGTTTCCTGCTGCTCCCTGGAGCTGACTTGGAATTTCAAGACTGCAGGGTTGATCCTGGTCAGCCTAGCACCCCGGTGGAGATGAAAACAGACAAACCACTGGGAAGAAAAGCAGGTAAACAAAGGAGCATTCGCAAATTGAAGTGGCTCTCTTTCAAATGCATACCCAAGCTGGACAGGAGCCTCTCTGATAAATTTTCCCCTTTGAGAGCTGTGGTGCATGGCTGCGTAATCTCACTAGCTGTTGCTCTGAAAGTAACTATAAATGTTGGGATGCTGCAAGAAAACCCACATAGGTTTCCTGTTTCTTATGGTTCAAGATAAAGGTTGCACAGAGCATGAGCTCAGTTCTTTATAGCAGTTGTTTTCTAGCATGATCAGAGTGAAGGATCTAAAACTAACTCAATTTCAAGCAGTTTATAACTTCTCAGAATAATTAAAGTCATTTGGCACAGATGGCCATGCCACCAGAAACTGAAAAGCACACATTTGTGGGAGGTTTTAATACAAAGAATTGCCCCACCCCCTGGGGGGGGGGGGGAAGAAAAAAAAAAAAAAAAAAGCACAAGATACAGGTATCTTAGTGTGGCTTATAAACCAACACAGGCTGGTTTGCAGGCTCGGTAAAATTATGAACATGGCCATGTTTCAGATGAGAGCAAAGGGTGGTAGCTAGCTTCCAGAATCTGTGGAAAATTATTGCTTACACTGTCAACCCAATGTGGTTTTGTTTGTTGTTGTTTTTTTTAAAAAAGGGAGGAAAAATCTGGAGGAAAAGACAATGATGTTGCAGCATCATAATGTCTCCACTGTGGTGGATTGCATCCCCTGCACTATCCTCTTCTGATGACTTCTCTTTAGCTTGTTCCCCCTGGAAACAAGAGGCACCTCAGGGATGCGAGAGAGAAGCAGGCGTGAGTCAGTGCGTGTCAGCACCACAGCGGCTGCCCTGCCTGCCGTGTGCGTGGATGTACGTGTGGGAGCAGCTGTTGCAGCGCAGGAACAGTGTGGGCTGGGGAGAGCTGAGACATGGCATGCACAAGCAGGCACCTGCACGCACACGTTCACCTGCATGGGGACCTGCATCGCAGCTCGCTCTGATGTTCACCTACATAAGCTTGTACCCCCAACTGGAGGAAGTTGCACCGATGTAAAGCGACCTGGAGATAAGAATCACCTCATCTTCCCTCGTATGAAGTCCCACTAGGGATGCTGCTACCTTGGCTTTGAGGTTTGTGCTTGTCAATGCTTCAGGTGAGGCACAGAGAAATGCAAGGGACCTGTTCTGGCATGTACCATTTCAGTATCTCCCTTCAGCTCACAGACCAGCTCACAGGCCTCTTCAAAAAAGGCAGGCAGGAGCTGGCACTGCTTCCAAGAAGTGCTGTTCTGAGGAGCTGAAGGAGACAGCTGTCACTTGATGAGGCTGCAGCACCCCTGGCACCTTTCCCAAGCAGAAAGCAACAAGCAAGGCTGGGACTCGATCACTCCAAACTTGTGTCATTGCAAGCTTCTTTATTTTCCACCATGAGACAGAAAGGCAGCAGCACACCCAGCAAAAAAAAAATAGCAGTTTCCAGAGGCTGATAGTTGGACATACCCTGAACTGCTGGTGTAAGGGAAGTTAGAGTGAGCCCCTGTGTGAAGCATTGCCTACCCCAGCAAACAGGAGAACAGCACTTACTCATCCAATTTTTCTGTCCCTGACCCCAGAGCCCTTGAACCTGGGAGAAGAAATGTCACTCGGACCTGTTACTAAACAAAGCCAGCATTACTCATTGAAGCACGAAATGTTCACCTCTGCTTGGGTGGAGGGCAACCACATTCACTAAGACACCACTGTGCAGTAGTGGTATGTAGTAGGTCTGCTGGTTGTTTTAACATCTGTGGCATAAAGTCCTCAAGTATGACCTAGAGTTTACTTTGGGCTTTTGCTGCTAAATTTCACCTACAGCATCCTTCATGGGATAGTGAAAGTGTGCATACGCCTCACTGTGTCTTTCTTTTAAATGTTTAAATCTTTAAAACAAAGTCCAGAAACTCTTGCTCGGCTGCCTCCTAGCTTAGAGGCTGTTAAATTTCAGAGATACCGTGCTTTATCACTGAACTTCTCTAAGTGCTTCAAGTCGTAGTTCCCTCTCTGTCCACAAGTATTCTAGTCCTGATCAGACTGAGCAACAGGGCACCTACCTTATCCTTAAGCCTATTTTGGAGTCAAACCCAAAGTGTTCCTCCTCTTTCCTCCCCTGAGAAAGCCAGGCCAGGCAGGTTTGCCTTGGACATGCCTAATGCCCACCAGCAGGATCCTCACAGAATGTAAATGTTTCGTTCATTTAAAACACTTCTGCAGCAGCTACAGCTTCCTTTGTAATAACTTCACCTACTCTGCCTGTGCTCAGGGATAACTTCTGCCTGCTTCTCCCAGACATTCCCTTTCTCCTCACTCTGGCAGATTTTGAGGGATTTCTGTTTTATCTCAAATTTCTTTATTCTTGGTGAAAGTTTGGCTCCATCTGCCCCAAGTACCTGTGTACCTGCAAGATAATTGCAGCCTTTCATTAAGGACTGCCAGATGACTGTATTGAATGTCCATGATCTGATGCACAAAAGCTGGAGATTCACTCTGCTCTGGACCTGGGACATCCACGGCAGCCTTTTCTCATATCCAGTTTTCTCTTTAGCCTGAGGGAATTCCCACTCACATTTTCCAGACTCCAGGTTATTCAGGATGAGGCTGCTCCTCTTTACTCCTGCTGATAAAGCAAGATCATTACAGAGACTGAAACACAGGTGACGTGACCACAAAGAGAAAGTGGAGGAACTGAACTGAGTCTACCTTATACAACACAAAAAAACCTTATATTCTTTAGAATACATGAGGGATGGAACATCACCACACTCTAATTTTCTGGAAAGGCTTAATATTTGGTGTAAAAGTAGCAGCTTCTTGGGCAACTCATGTAGTCTGTTCCTTCTGACTCACTGTACATCTCTCCTGTAGCCAGCACACAGATAACTCCTGACACAGGACATGGGTGGCTGTGTTAGCATGGCACGTGACCTCTGCTGAACCCATCACCAAGGGACAGGGGCACACCTACCATGTGAAAGGATGTGCCACCATCAAGTAAGATGGAGGATACCAGCCACGGGATGGGTTCTTATGACATCCTGCTCCTTGGCCAAGGCTGCAGCCCAGGGAGTGACCATGTCCTGCTCCTTAATCACTTTTCAGAAACCCCTGGCAATGAGGACAGCTGTCAGCAGGACAGGCCAAAGGAGGATCTTGGCAGATCAAGCCTGACTCAAGGTGAGCTGGGTGTTAAATTTTTTTTAAAAAAACAGTTAACCTCCAGATGTAGTAGTTTAGATGGTTGATAAAAGTGGCTTTGAAGTAAGTTTTTGGTTTCAGGTTACACCTAGTGTGGTAGGAGAGAGAGCTACTGTGGAAAGCTGTGTCCTGCTCCTCCATTGTTCCTCCTGCCAGTTCTGGTGTGGGCTCCAGCAGTGGCAGGGTGAGTCAGTTCAGCTGGCAGAGCAAGCAAAAAACAGCCCTGCAAAACAGGGGCCATGGGAGGGAAGAAAATAATCATTTTCATTAGCTCAGCTGCTACATCCTCTAGCCAGACAATTGCCAGGTCCAGTTCAAGGCAGAGGGAAAGGACAAGAAACAGGACCATTAGGAAAGGTGTCCTGTTAGCTGAGGTGTAATGTAAAACCATACTCTTGGGGACCCAGGTAAGGGAATACAGCAGCTGAAGCTCAGGTACACCAGTCCTTCTGCCAACCCTGCTGTGGGAAAGTCATCTTTGCCAGCAGGGCAGGCACATTTTAAATGTCTACAGCTGTTTGCTCAGTGATCTTTTATCATGATCTTCAGCTTCCCATGTGAGCTCCTTTCAGGAGTTCAGCTAAAGTCTCATGGCACTCAAGTCACTGCAGCAGGAGATGCTTCTCAGTAGGCAGAGGGTGGATTTTCAGAGAGACAGAGTAGCTGATGTACAATTCTATGTACCCATCACTATGTGATGCTCTGCAGAGGAGAGTGATCAGCTTGGGTTTTTTTAAACAGACACGAAGGTACATGCCTGGCACATCTCTTACAGGGTAGGGGCCAAACCCATCATAAGAGCTGGAGGTACAGCCAGGGCTGGGATCCCTGTCCCCTTGCAGTGCTGCACAGAGGTGCAGAAGACATAGGCCTAAATCCTAGGGCCACAGCTTTAGTGGAGAAGACAGAAAAATAGTGTATCCAGAAGGAAATGTGGAGCAAAGCAGACATTGGCTGGGGTGGCTTGCTTTCTGGGTTGTCCCTGATAAACCCGGCAAAATACATAGATACTGAAGAAAGCAGATGCATGCTGTCAATATACCCTGTTTCCTGGCAGCACTGTTCTGCTCTCTGAGGACAAGTCCAGTTTGTTGGGTTTTTTTACCAAATGCCAATTTAGTACTCAGAATTTATTGTGTACCACACCAGAATTTTTTTTGCTAAGAGTGGATTCAGCTCTATAGCACATACAAATTGACTTCTTAACACTGATTGATGCACTTTGTGCATGTGTGTTTTATTTACATATATCTTAAACTTAACTGTGCCTGACAAGCCCTGACACAAAGAGATTTCCCAGACGTTGAGGGTAATCCAAAGTCACTAATCATTTTGGCAAATCCTGGCTATAATGTGCCTGATTTAAAGCCCATTAAAGTCAATGGAAAGAATTCCCTCTGACATCAGTGTCCTTCAGTCATGCTCGTAAAACTCTCATTCATGTCTGTACAAGTAGCATGGGCTTGATGCACAGATGGATGTCAGACTACTCCTGTAAAAAGTTGCCAAAGAACTGCTGCTTTTGTGTTCAAATCACAAACCCATCATGCTCTCTGGGCTTGTATGCCTCTGCATTCATCTTTACTCTCAAGGATGGAGACCTGCTATTTGTTTGGCATAGTTTCCCCCATACACAATGCTCTGCACATCTTCATGAAGCCGTATAAATATGGGTAACAAAAGCCTCCAGCTGCACAAGATTGCCTGACTTTTGAGGAAAACTACATGAAGACAGAAGCAAAATGGCAGAAGCCTGAGGAGCCCCTTCTTCCCCAGTTCTGCCCTGTCCTCACACGTCCTAATCACTATAGCAGAATTTGGTTTAAAATGGAATTTTCTGTCTGGTAGGAAAACGTACTTTGTCTCTACACCTAAGCAGAAACCAGTCCTCCGCCTGGTAGTGTTCCCCTAGGCAGGTGTCTCCACTCTTGCCCCCGGGGAATTGCTTCCCCACTTCTGCAAGACCTAATTCCACCAGGGTAAATCTCCAGTAGCAGGAAGCTAGAGGGACAAACTCTTAAATGAGAAAATATTGCCAAAGTTCTCTTTTAAATGCATGCAAGAACACGATGTCAATTGACATGTCTTTGACTCGTTCATTCATTTTGCACCAGCACATTCAAGGCTTACTCATCTTCTCTGAGTTCTGTTTTCAAGTGATACTTCCCCACCAGTACCATTGAACACTTCTCTTATTTTCTCAGATGGCATTTTTTTATTTGTATAATTACCAGGGAGCTGGGTCCCAAGAGAAAAATGAAAAAATATAACCCAGACAGTCACACAAAGTGAGTGAACGTGTCCCATATCTCACCCACACTGCTCCATCTATCAGAATCAGCAAGGGAATCTATGCATCAATCAGTTCATAGGCAGCACCACACATCTTCCTTGGGCTACCAGATTTCAGCTCAAAGACAGCAAAACGTCAAACCTCCTTGCCTAAAGCTGACAGTGCTCAGCTTTCATAATTTAAGATGCTGTGAAATTAACACCTAACCCTTTTATCATAACTGCAGATGACTTCTCCGAGCAACTATGATGCAATTTAGGAAGGAACTCCCCATATTTGGCATCAAATTTGCTTCATTCCAGAAACCTTAAATCACACTAACTAATCCCAGGCATTCTTTTCATCTGAACGTTAACTCTCTTTTTTTTCATTAAAGGAAATTGCATCATCTTTGCTGATTCCCATGCTTGAAAAAAAGAAAAGGAGAGCCAGCTGGGAATTTCAGCTTTTTGTCCAATTCATTTCTTCACCTAACTCCTCATCTTCCTAAACAAGCATCTTTCTTCCTAGATATGAAAAGCAATGCATGTGTTTCTGCTCTCAGAAATTGTATTCATTGCATTAAAATAAGTCCCAGCTATGAAAACGGGCAAGGTAACTGGCAAGTAAGTGCCTGTATATAAATTGTTAAAGAGAATTGATAGAAAAACCACAAAACCATGGCCCTGGTTTTACTGTTCCTCTTTATCAGCGTTGTTAAGCCATCGTTCTGCAAGCTATCTGTCTCTATTTATGTAGACCGATACATCTATGTTTTAATGTAAATTATTCTGAAGAAAGGAAGAAGCTGCCAGAAAGAAAGAAAGACAAATGATTGTTCATTTCTGATATCTACTAAATAAACAAAGACAGGAATAAATCCTTTCTTGCTCAATTTCTTCTTTCTAGATACAGAACTTCAAAGAATCACCCAATTTGCAGAGATAAGTCTGTATTTAAAAGCAAGTGAGAGCCTGTAATCAAGAATACGCAAGTTGATTAGTCAGGTTACTACTAAGCTTGGGGAATGAATTAACTCTGCTGCCAAATATGGGCAGACTTTTTTTCCCCAGTCTGATTTAACTGGTTGGAAATGTTATATTAAATACGTTCTTGCTAATTCAAGGCAAGCTTGAAATTCATAATGTGCCCTGAGTTTGGTCACAGGAGCAAAGAAAGATCTTGCCACAATTACCCTAAAAATGCCTATTACCCATCTTGAAGGTTTGATGTGATATGAATTTTCCTGGGCAGCTTTCTAAACAGGCTTGCTACAGAAGGCCACCCTTGTTTTTCCAGGAGGAACTGACGATATGGGTCAAGAAACCATAGGAGGTAACTCTTCCCCTCAGCAACTTCCTCATGTCAACTCAAATAGCACACCATATGGTTTGGGGTGTTTTTCTGCACCCACATGGTGGGGTCTAACCCTCCACTCCACTCCTCTGGTCTCACACAAGTCATTTGCCCCTCAGCCATGGAACCCACTTACTAGGACACATGCCCATTCCCTGTCAGGGAAGCCACTGCTGTGAACCTTTTCCCCTTTCTCTGGCCTTGTCCCCCTTCCTATGTCCTCCTGATTCTCAGAACTTTTGAGAAAATCCCCTACATTTGACATAATCTCAATTTGTTTTCAGCCAGCAAATAATGAACAGGAAGCTAATGAGCAATATCCATTTATAGTTTCAGCTCTATTACTTGGCTTCCCAAACAGGGAGCCTGCTTTTCTTCAGTCCTCATTTCCTTTCTGAAATGGTTCTTACATTTCCTCCTCCCCTGCTCGAGTCCTCCCTCTCCCTCCACACCAAGAGAGGCAGCAAGTCCAGCAGCCCTGTACCAGCACCCATCCTCTCCCACCAACCCATTCCAAAAAACTCATCCTGACAGTTCAGACCCAGGCCTCACTGCTGCCTCTGCCAACATTTCCTTTATCATTACTGCATGTCCCACGTTGCTATGTGTTCCCCTTGATCTGCCCGTGGAGAGCACCTGCCTGCTAATAGCAATTTGTTCTGTTGTTTGCAGTTCAGTAAGTGCTGGCTGGATGTATTCCTGATGTTTCTCCTAACATGCTGTCTGCAGGCATATGGGATAGAAACATGGACATACAGACTCGCTGACTACACAAGCAGAGGAGGGCTGCAGCCAGCTCCTTCTGGCCACTGTGAAAGAGCTCCGCCAGGTCATGGTGGTGGGAGATGCAGGAACAGATTTTCAGGTTCTGCAAGGATGTTGAGCCTGTGAACTACCCTCCTTTCCAGGAAGGGAGCACAAGTGACATCGAAATGCCTCAGCATCGCCAAGCCTTGCTGTGGAGAGCAGTGCTATTCCTGGAGGCAAGCTGCCATGCTTCAATGCACATGGAAGCACTAGGTTGGCAGCCAGCAGTGAGGGATGGGGTGAGGAACAGGATAACATGACAGGAAAGTAAGTTTAAGAACAAAAAGAAGGGAAAGTGTTGGAACAAAATGTCCAATTTCCATAAGAATTTAACTGTTTAATCCCTCTAATGATGTATTGTAATTTCAAAACAAGAACATACACTTTCTTGGTTGGTGATGGCATGACAGGAGCCAAAACCTATATTCAACAGGATGTAACTGTTTGTGTAGCACAAACAGACGTTGTTCCACTATGTGCTGAACCAACACAGTAGGGAATAGTGCCTGCTCCAAAGAAGTTATGTGACAGCTATAGGAGAGGGGGAAGGGAAAAGCACACGTGCACAAGGACAGGGTACTGACAGAGTATAAATTCCTCACTGAAAATCTCAGTGCCCAGTCTTCTCAACAGCATTGCCTGTGCTTCAAACAGCCGAAGACTGTAGCCTAGTGCATGGCGTTGTGCTGTGCCACAAAGTCAATGGTGCAATGAAATAATCTCGAGTCCTCCATAAAATGTGATAGCTGTGGTCCCTATCACCATCACGCTGCTTTACCCAGCAAAGCAGCCAGACTGGGAGAGGCGGTAGGACAGATTGTCTCTTTCCCCTCTCTAGCTATGACAAGTGATCCTGCCCTGCTGAACAAGGGCTTTCCCACCAGGAAGCCTACACAGTAACATGTGGCTATGTGGGACTCATTTTTCCAAGACAGATGGAGCCTTCAGTTCACATATATGTTTTAATATCTCATCATTAAACTAAGTGGTATTTTAAATTGAATTCCTTTTATTTCAGGGACAGACATTGCCAGAAGAAATAATACTTGATAAGTTGTGGGCAATAACATGATCTTGGAATGGGGACAATTCACTCACTCTTGAATTTTACTTAGGTCAGATTTAACTGTCTCCAACTAATGCCTTTTTTATTTTTTAAGGCAGGGGCTATGCTGTAGAAAACACGTTTTTTGCTAGTGAAGAAGACCAGCCAGTGAAACAAATGAAAAAGGAGAATGGTGGATTGTCCCTCTAGTCTTCAAACTACAAAAGATGTAGTCTGGCCAAAAGCACTCTGAGGCACAGAGCAGCCGAAACTAGGAACATTACAGCAGCCTGTTATACAGGGGAAGCCAGAGAAGATTGAACTTCTGTGACTTTCTGCTCTGTAGCTCCTCTGTACCTGCTCTGTACATATTATATGTCTCTTTATCTTGGTGTAGGCATCCATCTCAGAGCTGCAGAATGGCTGAAGCCAAGTGTTGAAGCTGTGCAGCCCTGTCACAAGTGATCGTGACTTGCCACAGTGCCTGGGGCTATGGGGAAGCGGCTTCAGCATTCTTTTATCTCCCCAGTACATCTGCCTCTCTGATACAACTCCTACAGCTATAATATCCGAGGTCCTTACAGTGTGCAATGGCCTCGTTTCCTTGGTCATTCTGGGAGCAGGAAACTGCCATGAGAGGGCTATGAAACAAGGAACAGATGTTTCTGCCTATGCAAGCAGCTGCAGACACGAGCTCATCCCAGTCTTCATGCTCCTCAGGTACCAGACATACACCAGCCCCAAAACCATGTCCCACTTAAGCACAAGCAAAGGAGCAAAGGTCTATTAGTTCAGACATAACAGTGCACTAATGTAGGTGTATGGCCTCCAGCCCAGAGCTGGCTCCCAGCTGGCTAGCTCAGGGTCTGAGTGGGCTTCATGTCTTGCTGGGAGCAGCACAGAAATCTGTGCAAGGTCCATGAATCAAACTCATCTTTATTTCAAACCCAAGGGGTGTACCATGCTCCTTTCTCTGTGGGTGAGGACTGCAGCCATGCAGGTAGCTGGTAGGCACCCCAAAAAATCTGCCCGTAGCTCTCTGCTTCTCTCTTGTTCTGGAGACATCCCAGCTCCCCGGAACCAAAAAGCAAACCTGTGTTTTCCTCTTGAGGAATCAATGAGGCATCCAGCACTGAGATGTTATGCCTTCACATCAACTCCAAAAAACCACAAGAAACCTGCTGGCATCATACCACCAAGAACCCGTGAAGTCCTTGAGCCGACAGAACAGAGTTCGGCACTAGAGTGAATGATACTAAATAATAGTGTCTTGTCTTTTCCCTGCTCATTGACAAATTAGTGTCTATGCAGCTGTGTCTATGTCGCTTTCATGCCCAAATCACTATGCTAGTTAGGAGGACAGTTTTTAGATTTAATTTAATTTAGTACAAACGAGAATTTGGAAGCACACAATGTGCACGACAGAAGCAAACCTTATTCCCTTCTCATATGGGAGTATCTTAGACTACGGTATACACTTCTGTGACACTTTAACTAGACTGAGAAGCTTTCTAAGATCAAGAGAGTGTCTGGAATAAAATGCCAGTCTAGTCAGTAAAAGGTCAGATTTAAAAAAAAAATAATAATATGCTTAATTCCTTTTTTTTTTTTTTAACCTTCTTTCTTTGAAAATAAGCTCTTCAAAGGTTTCCTGAAATTCACCTTCATTTCTAGCCTTCATCCCCATTGTATGGCATCTTCAGGAGCTTAGAGTTAGAAGATCCACTAATACCTGGAGGTGGAAAATCAAAAGATATGATGTACAGTATGTTCTGAAGGTGTATTTATGAGATGTATCCACAATGAAGGAGTCTAAAGAACTATTTACCAACAGGTGTCTAGGAAAGACTGTCCAATAAATAACATTATCTGAAATATGATTCTGTAATTACGCCATCCTTTAAAGAGACAGCCATGAGTGACAATTTAAGAAGTGATAATTAGCATGCATATGTCTACTCAGGGCTTGGGGAAAGCTAAATTGGATGTTAGATGCTCAGGGGAAAACTGTGGGTGGCAGATGTGGGTGCCATTGTGTCTGGGCAGGCAGTAATATTTCCTTATGCACTCATATTAATCAGTTATCTGACATTTTTGATACTTCAGAAACTTTATATTTCTTAACTGCTTCATCTGGTCACCTAATGAAAGTATTGTCTTAAGTATTCACACAAGAAAAAGCAGGATAAAAATAATCTAAATTCAATTTGATAAACTTCAATAGGTGACCAGATCTACAAGTATCTTGCTACATATTTTACTGCCATCAAGGATATATTTATGTTTTTTATTAAAACACTAAATTCAACTTTATTGTTGGTGCATGATTTACATCTTCTAGAATCACCTGTTGCGCTACAGCTGACAGTAGTTACTTACAACAGGAAGTAAAAAGAGATGGTCAGTAGACAGCTTTATTTAACTTTTTCAGTTTTCAATTTTGTTTTCAGAAAAGCTCATCTAAATTCAGAAGACTGTGTTCAATATCTTTAATTTCAAGTCTGATCAGTTTTAACCTTTCTTATCATGTCACTTAAATACACAGGAATGAACACTTATATTTTGCTTTGGGCTGGAGTTTCTGAATGCCAACACTTTCCAAATAACACCCACGAGAAGATCTTATCATTAGAGGAAGCATAGTGTGGTCAGACTGTTTTCCAGAAAAAAATAAAAGCATGAGGCTCCAAAACCACAGCATCACAAAGCAAGGAACCTCAAAAGAGAAATCAAGCTCAACCCTCAGGTGACCTGAAATGGATTTCATGTCAATTAAGAGACTAAAAAAAAACAAATGGGTATTTTGAAATTAAAATGTTTCAGAATATTTCTTCTTCTCGTGGACATTTTTTTTTGTTCTTCTTAGAGACAGAAAATAGCAAATTCAACACTTGTGTTCACTGAGGAAAGAATTTAGGAATGAAAGTCTCATTACTCTTGAGAATTAGTTGCTCGGAGGTGTTAGGTGGCAAATATTTTTTGGATGTCAACCTGAGTTCTTCAAGGATTCTTCTCATGCAGTTTGAAAATTAAAAAGACAGTATATAGCCAGGGATAGATTTAAGAGATAACACTGCCAATCAAATAAGGTTTAAAAGTGTCAAACCTCACAGACAGAAAGAATGTGATTGAAAAAAAAATTATACTAATGAACACCATTCTACGAACTGCTGTGAAAGGGACCGAACTGTCATAATCCCTGAACGCTAAGGAAAAGAAATGGTTCATATTTACATTTGATTATATGGAAAACACACCTTATTTAAACAATAATCCTATGGTCAAACTTCTAAAAGGGAAAGAGGGAAAAGGTACCTAATTCCTGGGGTATGTCTGCTTGGCATTTTCTGGCAGTCCTGAGCTGGTTCTGCTCAGCACAGCTGGAAGCCCTTGGGGCAATCCCAAGCACAAGTACAGGCTAGGCAGAGAATGGATTGAGAGCAGCCCTGAGGACAAAGACTTGGGGTTTTGGTTGATTCTACAGTTCTATGAAAGATGTCTTTGGCCCTGCCAGATGCTGATATGAAGGCATCTTAATCAAGCCTCAACTCTCCATAGTCAAGTGAATGCAGATGTCTGAACCTGGTGCCAAGGCTGCCAGCCTAGAAGAAAAATCTGGCACTATTCAAGCAAGTAACATGTTCTAGATGTGTTCATGTGAATAAAAATTGCCTGGTCAAGTGAATAAAGCAGGGACGGGAGCTCCAGTGCAACTACTATAGGGTTGCACCCACATGCATGGGAGCAGGATCTTGTGTAATAAATGGATTAGGCTGAGTAACACCCTGAGCTGAACTACCAAAAAAGTAATTTCTTTCATCCTCCCTCTACCTATAGCCACTGAAGGCCCAAGTTCTTTCTCACTTATCCTTACTGAGGATACCTTCACCCACAGTTAGTGCCACTGAAATGGAGAGAGATACTAACTAATATGATTGATGATGGCCAAAGTCTGGCAGTAGGAAACAAAGAAGCACATTTGCCTCAGTCAAAATGCTGCTTTTCCACAAAGGGTGTGTGGAACATCAGGGTTTTCTTTCTGAGTTTGTGTTTTTTTCTGATCAGAGAGTCAAAAATTAATTATCTCTAAAATCTACCTAGTTTTAGAACTAGATTAAACATTTAAGTGCTTGAATTAAGGACTGCAACTGCTAATCACAGGCAAACACAAATAGATTTAAGACATGAAGATAAAAACTAGCCAATAGCTCTAAAACAAAGGAAATTCCTTCATAGCAATTATTTGCTTTTTGAGGTGAGAATGTTGCTTTTCTTGAGTTATCGTTGAGATACTGGGGCACCAGTCAGACAAGAGGTGCATTCAATACTTCAAGCAAATTGTGTGTGATCTCCTTGTACGGTTTTGCAACTGTTCCTTATCACACAGCTTTCTTTTCAGCTCTTCCCCAGTCCTGATTTCCTCCTAGCCGCTTCAGTGTGGTGAGAGTGTGTACATGACTCACTTCACTTTATCAGGGTCACATTACTATGGGGAACAGCCTTGAGGTAAAGAAGGGAGACAGAGGTCACCAAACAGAAGAAGGAGTGGGCAGACTACTTCAAAATGCACTTACTTCTCAGGGTTAATGCTTCCTATAAAAATTGTGTGAAAAAAAATGGTTTCCCCTTCCTTTTCTCTGTTCCTCCCCCAACCCCCTCCACCAGCCATGACCTTGACAAATAACATGGTGTTAATCTCAACTCATGTCTTCTCAACATTTTGCATTTAGTCTGTCATGTATGATGCTTAGGCTTCCATCCTAGAATGGTACTATGAACCACTTATGAGAATTGATCCAGTCAAAAGCTTACCTGGAAGAGAGGGGAGGATAACACACTTTTTTGGTGAACCAGCTCCCTTGAGCATGCATTTAGTCAAGGTCTAAAGAGTTTGGATGTGCAGCCAAGTATGGGAAGAGAGCTGCAGAAATCCTACATCAGAGTGGCTGCCATCTGATATGACTGGGGCAAATTGCTCATGGGTATGCCTATACCTCTCCACTAACCACTGATAGAACTTGCACAACTATCTTAGGCTGGGCATCTACCTGCCAATCAACTTGGATTAGGTAAAAGGATTCTTTCCCTTTGAAGTTATGTGTTATTGTAGTTAATGTTAAGGTCTGGATCCTGCCCAAACTACTTACAGGTCCACAAGTGGGAGTAGAGGGAGCTCTGCATCCTACAGGGGCTCTGTCTCTCTTCACTGTGCTAGTTAAAAATCCTGTGCCCAAATTAATCACGGAGTAACACCTGGCCCATTGCACAGTTAATTAACTTAGAAGGTACTGGGACTAGTTACAATTCTTGAGAGGGTCAAATCCGTCTTGGCAGACAACTGTACAGACCCAGGGAAATATTTCTTGCTCTGCTTTATTTGCAAGCATTGGCACAAGGTCTTTTTGCTAGCAGAAGCAAGTCCATGTTTGAACATTGCTGTGTAGTTCTTCTGTTAGAGCTCCAACTAATTACTACTAGGCCCCAGCTTATGTCCCTCGATAATAAAAAACCCACCTCACAACATTAAAGCTCTGGGCTGTAGAGGTCTGAAACTGAAATCACAGCTTAGTTGGTGGCAGGGATTCCTAATACCCACAGAGCCCCCAAAAAACATGAGCACGTCTACTGTCCCCAGTCTTATATCTGTTTCTGGTGCACTGAAAAACTCTGTCTTTGGTTTGTCTCTCAACTGGATTGCTTTGTGCTGGATTGTGCATAGGCACTCTTAAAAATGAAACCATTTCAGCTTCCAAGAAAACAAATTTAGATGTAATGATGTTCCATTAATACAAGGTTTAGCTATGTCTAAATAGCTCATACCTGTTTGGCTATCAGGTATTACAGTGAGGCTCTGGTTTTAATCACCAGGAAGGCTTCCTGTTATAGTTTCATGTTTAGCTTTGAACAAAGGAATTAGGATTCCTTGCACATATGGTCACTTCCCACTGTGTTCTTGAAACACAGATGTTTTGTCCAGCTGCATGCTCATATGGCTGATGGCATTCATTTTCTGGGATGAGTTTTGTTCTCGTATAACAATTATACATCAAAGTGGGCCCACCTTTCCTTATCCATTTCATAGTACAGTCCTCCATTGAAGGCTGCATTTCCCAGCAGTCAGGGGAAATGCAGGTGCCTAAAGAAAAGCTTGCTTCTGCTCTTCTACTGGGATGGGATGAGGTTATATGGATTTTATCCTTTAGACTTCCAAGCTTCACAGAACTCCTCCTCATGTCCAGGACCTATTTCTACTCTAAAAACTGTTGGAAAGATTTACTATTAGGGGTTATATACTCTGTCATTTTGCCCTTTTATTGTTCACCAAAATAACATCAGTAACAGCAAACAAAAATATCAGTGAAGGACTGAGTTCTTGTGCTGAACCCAGATAGGATGGGAAGGCAATGTGACCGGTTGGTAATGGTGTAGATGTGAAGTAAATCAGGCATCTGAATTCTGAACTTGTGCTCATCTGGAGGGCTGGGGCGTGAGCAGAGGGAGTTACAATAGTTGAGGCATGAAAAATACACTGATACTTGTTGTGGTATCCCTCGCTTCTTAGCTTTGCTAGGTAAAGTCCTGCATCCAAGCGATCTGTGGAAGAGGCATGTGTGGAAAGGCAGCTAAATCCTAAACAGTTTGCTTTCTATTGCAATGACACCTTCTATGCATACTGCAAAGGGACTAGGACAAGCAAGGAGAGAGAAAGCTGTGTATCTAAATGCTTTGTGGCTTCCTGATGTTTTAGCAAAACTGCATGGCCAGAATCTACTTGAATATCCAGGGCAAATACTGCTTGCCCTGATTAGCTGGTGGCTGATGCACTGTGGAGTGTTTTATACAAGATGTAAAAGTAGTCAGCAGCAATAGTTACTGAGATAATTTGGATCAGTCTTAGAACAAGATGATGGAGGAAAAGACATCTCCAAAAGTTTCTCTAAGTAGCATTTTACCAGGGACATTTCTACAGTTTGACTCTCTCCACTCCTGCATTGCTCCCCAGTTATTCCCCAGATCCAGCTGCAGTCTGTACTCTTTTGTTATGAGGATAAGTTGATTGCTGCATGCCAGCAACAACTAATGGCTGTCCCTTGCACGAGCTGCTGAAAGGCGTCAAATGGACTAACAGCTCCTCCAGCATCTGTATGGTAGGGGTGATGTGACAAGGCAACCACAGATCTTCTTCCTTTTACATCCAGACATTGCTGAGGGAAATGCCAAGGCAAAGTGTTTTGCTCCATATTCACAGATACATTTTGTCACAAGAAAGCTCAAGGTTTCTAGGTCTTTGGTCATGTGACATCCCAAATCTAGCTCATACTTTAGCAGTGCAATGTCTCCTTCATCTGTTTACAGGGAAGGAGACATGAGCTTTTCAAAGGTATTTTGCTTACAATGAAAATGTACTTTCTGCTAGTTTTTCCATTCCTTGTGCTGAAGAACCACTACAGTTATAATGGGCAATCTGTTTAATGTGAGGCACCCTTTAAATCGACCTGCAGTAAATGACATTCATCTCAGTTCCTCTCACTATGTAGATAAATTATATATTATTCAAAAAGCAAGTCAGCTTTCATTATGATGACATGAATAAAATCACAAGAGAACATATTACTCTTCCAAACACCAGAACCCAGGCAGCTAGCTCCCTGGCAAAGGTTTTTGTTTCAGATTTAAAAGGAGCAAATATTTCAACTAAACCTCCGGCTGCAGTTTGTGTATTTACATAAATTCCTTTTCTTTCCCCTGGAGCCTGACCCTGTTTCCTGAGGCTTGGGTGAAGGACAGGCTTGCTTTTTCTAGCTTTTGAAAGGTTTGTCTTTGTACTCCTGCTTTCTTATTAAATATAAATCAGAGACCCTTAAAGTCAGTCTACACCACTTCCACTTGATAGAAGTCTCCTACTTAAGGACCCTTTTCTCCATCCTTGGAAATGAGTGTTCCTTAAATTACATGTTTTCATTAACAAATGACTTGCATAATGCTAATGTTCCCCACTCAAATCCCTGTATATCATGTGGCTTTGAGACTGCAGCCTGCTGGGGTCTTCCGGCTCCATTATTTATGGCTCTCACATATGAATAATAACTCCACTGATACAAATTCATCTAATGGAGGCAATTTTATGCTCAATAAATATTGTGAATGCTTACTGAGTATCACACACGGTAAGAATCTCCCCACGTACTTTTCACCGAAGGAGAGGTGCTCTCTTATGTGGGAAAATCACTTTAAGTCTGGCTCAGGTTTCAATCTGTCAGTCTGTGCACTCAAGTGAGTGCAAGCCCTGTCCTGATACAAATTGGAAATGAAAGATGTTGACAAAAATTTCAGCTATGTGAGTAATGATTTATGACTGGTTTTGCCCAGGCACCTCAACAATGTTCATGAATAAAGCACTGGGGTTTGTGGTAGCAAATAACTCATTAGAAAGACAATTTCAACTTGATTAGAGATTACTAAGAAAAGAAAAAGGAAAGGCCAGTACATTTTATGAATCAATATGCTCTTCAGTTTCCCTTCATTAAATATCTGTGGCAACGTGTAAAATATGGGTCATGTCTTTAACCATAGGCACCTGCTGGTGGCACGTTGCCAATGCACAGTGTTGCTGTCAGCAGATGATTTCTGCAGGGTTTTGGAGCACATCTGATATATTTAAATAGTTTGCTATGTGTGATTGGCAGATGTAGTTTCACTATGTAGCTATTACAGAAGAGCAACATGTTCTTGTTTGTTGTCTAGATGTCAATCTGAAGCTCCTTTTGTCATTAATAATAAGTGTAATAGTTTGTACTGTGACCGCATAGGAGAATCCCATTTTTGGGTTAGAACACATCATGATGTTCGAATATGAAATGTGTTCACATGATCCTGTAAGCTTTCATGAATTTCCCCTGTTCTGGACTGTCTTTATTTATACAGAAAATTTTTTATTAAATGATAACATGATAGACAAAAGAGGGCCTATTGTAGGCAGATGTTACATGATACTGCAAAGGTCTTGTATGAAACTCCTGAAATATCACTCTACCTCTGAAAAGAAAAACACAATTTCCCTTGCCTTCTGAAAATAAAATGAAAATCTTTGAAATTATTGATGCATCCCTGCATACCCTTGAAAATATAGCCTGTCCCAGACTTAGAGCCAAGTGTGTGCTCTTAAGTCCTAGCATTTCTGTAGTTAGCATCTGCAAAGACAAACACCAAAAGCCCCACCCTGCAGGAAAATGGTCACCCCAGACGTCCTTTCATTCCAGACATACCCATTGAGATGCTGCTTTCACAGCTTTTTAATCAAATCAGCCCTTACAATCTTCCTTTCACATCACCATCCAGTCTGTCGTGCACATGCAAGCCAATTTTACACTGCAATTGTTCTCTCATTTCTGAGCATCGCATCAGCCCCATTTTCACTCTAAAAAGCTAAATCCCTTTTTCAGACTGCCATGAAGCCGAGGAACATTCTATAAGCTGCATGTTGAGGAGGAAGCAGAAGAGGCAATTCCAGCAAAGCACAGAATCTCCTAGAAGGAAGACTTCTTTCTGCTTCTTTCTGCTCTGATTCCACCTTTCTTTAGCCACAGTCTGCAGGCACAAGAAGGCATAAGATGTTCTAAAGAGCAGTGGCAGATGTAAAGAAACCTAAATACTCTGCACGTGATCCTGCATCCACCTTTAGGAGATGCAGACTGGAATTTGAAGGGAGACCTTAATTTTTTTGGTGTCTAGAGCCATTTTTGCTCACTTTGATTCCTGTTTACGAGAAGAGTGCTCAGAAGGATTTTGTGTTTCTGCTTTCTACTATTAAAATCCGTGAGTACCAGGATCTCTGTACAACCTTTGGACCCCTTTATGAGGTGAATGGGGTCCAAACTGGGAGAGTGATCCTCATCCCCAGCTTTGCCATTTTCTCCTTTGGGAAAAAACCCTGAATGACATGTTTATCTAATGTGAGCATAAAATATGGCATGGTGTTATTGTAGGTTTGCACACTGACATAGCTAGCAACTTAATCATAAACTGGGAACACTAATACTGCCCCGTGGTATATTCCTGCCAAGATGTAGTCTGAAAAACACAGATAAGGGAAATTATATGTGATAGACATGCAAAGAAGTTTTCTTAGCAGTAACAACTACATAAAAGCTCTCCAGCTGATGCTCTAACAAGGAAATTGTTGATGAGAAGTGCTAATAGCACTGAAGGAGTGAAATCAGAGAGAGCCTCATAGGCAGAATAAATAAGAGCAGAATAAGTGTCTGTTTTAAGTAGTTTAGAGATTATCTGGGAGTCTGTAAACCTTGACATGAACAACTTTCCTGACAGCAGCTCACCTTCTGCTTAACAGCACCAATGCTATTCCTTTATATTTTAGCAACATTTCAGTGCAGTTCATAACATAAAAGAGCAGTTGCTGTGCAATTCTGCATCATGGTCCCTCTGAAGCTCTAGTCACACTTGAAAATGCAAGTAGTCCTCTTGACCCTGGAGGGAAATGAAGGTCTTGAGAGCCTGGAGTTTGGCAGGGTTGTGACAGTGACGTCAGTGTGCTGGCTTCAGACATCTGGGGTGTGAGATCAGCTGTGGGGTGCAGTGGGGCTACAGAACCACAGGGAATCAGAGCAGGGCAAATGTGAATGTTACAGCTGTACCCCCAGGTCTCAGGATTCTCCACAGCCAACCACACCCCTTGGCTGCCCAGTAACCCCAGTGGGAGTGTGCACCATGAATAACTGAATCTTATACGCCAAGTACATATATATATTTCCGTGACGACAGCCCAGACTTCACCACACTTGGCTACTGTGGGTTAATACAGCTCTGTCATGTTCAGCTAAACCATCTGTCACATCAGCTCTCCATTTTCATGCAAACAGTCAACAATAGTTATTTCCACTTGCAGCACTCACCAGCTAAATCAAATTTTCCACTAATATTTTAACACCAAGGTCATTTCATTGACACTAGCTAAAGGAAGCAAATTCTGAATTCTAAATAAACATTTTCCATCTCATGAATGGGATCCTTTTGTTTATGCAGTTCACATTTAAAGCATCTCTAACAAATTATCAATTTTTTTATTTCTTTTCTGATATGGATGACCTATCTCACATTGTAAGCTGCCTCTGTCAGTCCATCCCACATGAGACAACATTAATTTAAAATTCCACCATTCTGCAACAGCATTCAATCATTTCTAGGTATCTGTATAATTTTTACTAATTCAGTGCCTATGACTGGAAAGTCAGGTGATTTCTTCCTAGGGAAATACTAATGCTCTGTTAGAACAATGCTGACTGCATTACTGATGTTGGAGCTGTGCACAAAGCGATCACTGTGCATTTTTGTCAAGTTAAGGATGGTAAGCAAAAGACCAGATTCTGTTTACACAGATATATACTAGTAGTCTTAATGTTCTTCCTGACTATTGCTAAACTTAATGATAAGCAGACTACTAAATTAGGTGGGTGTCTCTCAAACTCTTCTGGCAAAAATGTTCCGCTCAGTATAAATAATTAAATGCCCAAACAGGGATTTCAGACTGACTATTCTGTATCCCAAGCGAGTGTCTTCCCATGATAATCTCACTTTCTTCTTGCATCACCCAATAGCATTTAATTATTTATGCCAGGCAGAACACTTTACCCAGGAGAGAGCATGCCCATCCGGCAGTGCTCTACAGCTCATGAGGTGCCATGAGCCTCTTGGGGTGGAAAGTCTATACAGTCCCATCTCTGCTTCTGTGTGTGGAAAGTATGGGAAGACTGGTCACAGTGCATATGTGGGCTTCTCCACCACTGATGTGTTTAAGGTGGAATCGCATTTCTTTTATCCCACCATAAGTTTCTGTACTGGGTGCAGAGGTGAAGCAGCCAAGGTTTGTGATTCCCACTTGTGCTGAAGTGCAAACTGTTGGCAAGGATGGGTATACACGTGTGCAGAGGTGGCAATGTAGGTACCTTGGTGATTTCACAGACACAAATATGGACCCTGACAGAACTGACTTTTTTCCGTGGTTATGTGCAGCTGAGCAGCAACACGGAGATCTAAGACATTTGTCAGACACCTGAATCCCCCTGGGGATCTGGCCTGTGACTCATAACACTGCTCAAATGCTGACTCCAGTGTACACTTTCAACATGGGCCCTATACCATGAGTAGCCACCCAAGATCATTAGGGGTGTTGAATGAATTAGGTTTTGCTTGGCAGCTGAAGATAGAGGAATGTAATCCCTTCTCAAATATCACTAATCTCATTTATATACATTCTTATGTTATTATCAATAATATTATACTACATCAGTCTTGTTGCAATATAACAAAAATGAATAGATCTGAACCAGAGAAGGACAGCAGCTGGCTATGTAGAGCTGTGCAGTAGCTGCATTTTCTGCTTCCATTTAGGTTACATGAACATTTAGTGTATTTTCTAATTTTCTTGTTCCTTTGTTAAGGAAGAGATCAAAAGACAGCAGATAAAATGATCCCAGTGCTTTAATAAATTGGTGTCTTTTTTAACATGAACATTTTTGTGGCAGTTTACAAAAGGTCTCAGCTGTGGGCTCTTTGGTACTTCGGTTTTAAGAGAGAGAAAAGAAGAAAAAGGGATTTTGTCATGGGTTTTTTCCTCCTTTTCTTCCCTCCTTATACTTTCTTCCCCTTTGCCTGGTTCTTGCTATCTGACCACCACTTCAGGTCTGTTGAACACATCTAATGAAAATGTTACTAATACTTAATGTCTCAACATGCCTCTCATAAAAATACTGAAGTTATCAAACAGTAGTTTATAGTGCCCGATTGCAATCCACCCTGTAAGCTCATTATACGGTGAGGGAGGGAAGGAGCTTTCTCAGGCGATACCTCCTTCTCTTCTTGCCCATGGGAAGGGGCAGCTGCTGGGCACATACCTGGCACAGCCGCATGGATGCAGCCTACACCAAAGGGTGCCTGGAATGGTTCCCCAGCTCATGAGCAGGAAAAGGGATGGGGCAGCCATCATGCCATTGAGCTTTACAGGCTGTTTTTCATAAACAGACCTCACAGAGCTGCCAAATCCAGGCAGTGCCTTTTGGCGCCAGGCCAGGGGATGAGGCTACACAAGTTCTGTGTAGTTTATTCTCCATGCTTCATGGGCAGGATGTGCTACAACTGCCTAAAAGTCCCCATCATAGCCTGGCACCCTGCCTTGTCCCTCCTGCCAGTGGTTGGTGATGCGACAGAAGCACACATAAGATGGGGGTGGACTAGGTAGGGAATAGCATATTTCTCCTACCCTGTGCTGCAAGCAAAAAGTCTGTGCTAAAGACAGTCTGAGCTCAGCCAGCACATCTCAAACCTTGCTCAAAGGCTGCACCCAAATGTGGCTATGTCAGGTAGACAAGGGGCTAGTTCAAATCCATGCACATACTCATCATACAATATAGATGCAGTCAAGGTAGCTCTATATAAATAACATTTAAATAAAACACAGCCAAAGATCCTGAGCTTGCAGTTTTCTTGCATATCCTCCCTTCACACAGCAAAGCAAAGAGGTGACAGCTTCTGCATGTCACTGTGAATAACACTCTGTAGAAGCAACCCCCACTTCCTCCATACCGAACACAAGAATGACCCTGACTCTGGCATTTTTTTCTCTTTCACACCTCTCTCTACTAATTTTCAACTATGGACAAAGACCTGAAAATCTGTAGCATGTCTGTCTGTCTTCTTGTTTGCGCTGCCTTTCTACAGCACGCGAGAAGACTTGTCGCTATCTATTTGCAAGGCAATGCACCCCTTGCGAGCCTGCCCCCAGCTCCCTGGAATATCTATAAGGAGGAAAATGCAATTAATTCTGGAAGGAATCCTTCATGCTGGCAGGCAGCCAGAGATAGCAGAGCTGTAATAGCTTTTGGGCAGCCACAGCACAGAAATTATAGCCATTCACCAAGGACACTCCCTCTGAGCTTCTGCTTTCTTGGAGTAATTGCAAAAAATATCACTTGGATTCAGACAGCTGGAGGGGAAACTCAGGCACCAATGAAGCATGAAACAGCCTGGCCTGAGACCTAAAATAATCCTGTGTAAAAATTCACAGCTGCCCATTGTTAAAAATAAAAACAAGACCATAACCCCCTCTGCTTTCCATCAATGAATTTCCTTTTGTTCCCCTTCCCCCCCAGCCTGCCTCTCCCCTTCCTGCACAGCTGCCTGTGCCCTGCCAGATGCCCTCCCTCCACCCCACAGCACCGTGGGGACAGCATGACACCACCACTGCTGCCGCCTCCTCCTTGGTGGAGGACTGCAATGCCCTGCTAATGGCAGGGATGATGGTCTCCGATACTGGCAGCACCCACAGCTGCTCTCATCACCTGCATTTTTTGCCTCTCTAAGCACAGGTCATTTTGACACAGGGCATTCTTCCCTGGGAATGAGAGGCATCTGGCTGTGGAGAGGTGGTACAGAAACAGCCTGCGCCTCCAGCCAGGTACTACGTGGTCTCTTCTCAAGGGGTTGGCTGATGTGTGGTTTCACAGACAACACAGGGTTTGGCAGGAGGAAAATTCCAAATTTTTATCGACTTCCTGTCTTCCTTTGCCTGAAAAGTCTCAGCAGAAGAAAGATTCAAAGGAACCATATCTTCATTTCAGTATTCCGAACTGGATGTTGTGGCTAAAATGCTTGATGGGAAGCAACCAGGAAGGAGGGCATGCAACAAAGTCCAGCAAGAATTAAGTTTAATAATACCAATTCATTGATGGACTAAATTCTGATCCTTTAAATAATGGCTCACTCCATGAATTGGCCTATTAAACTAGCCATGGAGTGTGATGTGGTGCCTCTTGAAATGGAGAACACTGCAAGAATCTAATTCATGATATGACATACAAAAGCAAAGGTCATAAGATGGCACCCTGACAAAAGGGACTTTCTGAGAGCAAGAGGCTGCTCTGAAGGAGGAGGGCTGGCAGTCTTATCTGTCCAGAATATCTGCCCATCTTGTAATTCATATTACAGTAGCTCTAACAACCAGAACAAAATCGGAGCTTCACTGCCTTTGCTGTTGCCAATGTGCACAGTAACCTTGTCTCAGAGCCTTTATGATCCAATCTGATAAGAGACACCAGGAAGAAGGCGGGAGATGATACTGTCCCCTGTATATGGAATCTCAGAACCAGTTGGGATGTCCTCAGTCTTGTGACCGAGTCCTGTCTTCTAGCTCAGCAACTTCCTCATCAGATCTTTTTTCTGCAGAAATATATCACTACATCTAATAACACCTTGCTCTTCTCTAGCCTTTTCTGTGCAAAAATCACAAAATATCTCCCAAAGGAAGGGAATCGTCTCACTGAACATGGCCAACTGCAGTGCAGACATCTAAGCCTGAGCTGGGCCACAGCCAGAAAAAAAAAAACAGTTAATATGATCAGTGGACACTGGCTACCAGCTATACAATGGAACTCACAAGGCACTCGAAAGAAATCCTCATGGTGTTACAACTGTCGAATGTCCAGGCAACCCTGCCCACAGCAGCTCTGGTGTAGTCCAGCTGAGCAAGGTCAGAGGAAGATAAGGTGTCTGCAAGGAAAGGCTTTGCCCCTGGCTTCCCCAGAGCTGCCCTGGAGCAGAAAGCAGGTGGAGTGGATTATTTCAGAATGACAGGTTTGGTCAAACTCCCTCTTTGGCTTGTCAGGAGACCACTGTGTCGAATGCTCACCTCCCATCCTCATTCTGGAAGCCACCAGGCACTGCATGTGTTCCTTGCGTCCACCTCTGCTCCTGGGGTGCTATAATGGTACAAAGGTAAAGAAAAGCAGTAGCTGAAAGAGCCCATTTGTCATAAGTAGGAAGTCATGGAGACTGTACATTACCCATATTAGAGTGGGTAACCTCGTCATGAATTTTTATCTATACTGTTGTGCAAATTTCTTATCTATCTGACTGTCAGAGAGATGGTGGTCTGCCTCCCTACCCACAGAACTCGGTACTAGCCTCCTGCTCCTACCTTACTGAAGAAAGCAAAGCCTTCCTTTTCACCACTTAACTCTTCAGTGACAGATGACAGGCATGAGAGGATGTACGTGCACACGCAGTGCACATGTAAGTGCTACACATATATCATTGCATACACATGCCCCACAGAAAATGAAGACCAAAGGCTTATGTAGTGACATGAAAAGTAAATAGTTATTGATACAAATAATATGTGCTATGTGCATTTCTCTGCCTCAGTTTCTTCCCTCTACTCAAACATCACTCATTCAGGGCAAAGTGACATACAGAGAGCTCAGATTTGCCTTTACAACCCGTGTTTTGCATTTTCTGGGTTCAGGGACCCTGCCAGATCTCCCTCTAAATGCAAGCTTGTCTCTCCCATCCTCCTGGCCAAGGCTTCCCAGTTGTTTCTGCAGTCCTTCCTTCTGATTATCCACTAACACTTGGCTTTGTGCTGCTTCTGGTAACTTTCCACTCTTTTAAACCACACTCCTCACACAGAACCTGGAAAAACTGGTTTGTGTAAACTTCAGGTAACCCTTTGTGCCAAGCCTATTTCTAACTCAATAGCTGAACATTATGGTTTAACAGCCAAGTATTGTCCCCAGTAGAGGAGTTCAAGAACATTTGGAGAGGAGAAAGGGGAATTCAGCAGTTATGTTTGGCTGAAAACTTCCTATAAAGTTTATGTTAAGATTCATATCATACATTTACAGGGGAGCTATTTACAAGGAAGTGCACCAGGTGTACCAGCATGTCATCGGCAGTTAGAAAGCTTTAATTTGGCTTGGGATTGAGCTGTTCCAAAAGCAGGTGACTGGTGGCCGAGCACACACCTGAGCAGTGAATCACTATTAATACTGTTATTAAAGACAAGTCATGCATACTTAGTATAGAGGATGGAATAAGTCTGCATAAACTATGTGTGGAATGATGCCATCTGGGACCGAGTGTTTCTGTGGTTTTACACTGCTGAGCCACTTGCCTTCACTTTCTCTACTTAAACATAAAGTCTAAGTCAATGCTAAAAGTCAAACAGAAATGTTACCATACTTACAGGAGATATATTTGCCTTGGTCAAAGATAGACCATTTACCACAGTTTGCATCATTGTAAAGGCGATGCATCATCACTGCTATGACAAAGCAGCCTCACACAAGCCAGTCCTTCTGCTGTAGGAAGCTGAGTGCTCACAAGGAAGCACAGCTAGAGGTCCACAGGATGTTGGCAAAGGGATGTCTGCATGGGACAAAAGGCTACAAACACACTGAAATCAAGGCAGGAAGCATCTGCGGGGGTCACTGAGGAGCCATGGAGAACTCCATCCTTTTGATGTTCTCTGAGTCATGACATTTTTCAATAAAGTACAGGGCCAGCTTTTCACTACAACTATTTCTACCTCTCATTTTATTCTTCTGCCATTGCTACTGCAACCAAATTAGATCCTATATCAAGTAAATTGCTTTCAAAACTAAATAAAAAAAAAAAAAGCAATTTGAATCTGAAACAAAGGGGAGATCTTGACATGTCTGTACCCTACTGGATGCTTGAAGCTTGAGTGCTTTCAGTCTCATTAGAGGCAAATGGCCTGGTGTGGAGAAAGCAAACTTCAAATTCATGCAGGAAGGGTGATTTGAAGTAAGTCTAACAGCTATGTTAGTAAATCTCTGTAGAGTTCTCTAAAATGTTTCAAATTGAACATAAAATAAGCAGAACCATTTTTTTTACCCTTAGATTCTTAACCTTTCTAATTTATGCATTCAACAAGTGACACCTTTGTAGGCTTGCTTTTCTTCCCCATTCTGTCTCGTTTTAATCAAGCTGTGAGAACAGTCATGGATAAGCAGCAGCACAGCCCAAGGTCCTTTCCCAGTTCTCCTGTGCAAATTGTCCCATCAATGACCAGACTTTAACCATTAGTATTTGACTCTACTTTGCCAATTACTAGGCCTAGCACAAAGGACCCAGCCAGCAGTAGAACAAACCAGTAACCAGACTCTATTGCACACAAAAAAAGGTCAGTACATGGGTGATCGCTGGGGGTACAAACAAGTCAATCAGATTACACATAACAGACATCAACCCCAGCGACCCCAAGAACGACACAGCACAGCCAACAATCAGTGGAACAAACAAAGCAACAAAGTCTCCCATAGAAGAGATGGGAGACAGCCAAGCCAATAGGCTGATAATATAGGAGAGAGGTAGCCACACATTGTTCTCACAGAGCCCACCTTCACAAGCACCAAACCTGACTGGGGCCCAGTAGCAGGGAGAGCCAGGAGATCCTTCCCCAACAGGGAAACTCTGCAAAGTGCATCCACCTCACACACAGACACTGCACCCTTCCTGCAAGTGGTCCCAGCTTTTATCCCCAAAGCAGGACACCTGGCACTCATTTACCCAATGCAGGGCACCTGGGGCTTGTTTACCCAAGGGCTTTCCCTACAAGGCCGGCTGCACCTTGGAGGAAAGCCAAAAGGCAAACTCATTGCCTCCTTTTGAAGGACCATGGGGACCACCCATATGTCAACCTTAATTCAGGGCTCGGGGTTCAGACCCCAGCACTTCACTCATGTATTTTTAATTCAAAAAAGAGGCCTTGGCATTTTTATTTCTTGATAGTGGTGCTGTCTGTATTTAGTACTGTCATTGCTTAGGGACAAGTTGTCCATCTTTCCAGTGCAATTAATGCCAGGAGCCAAGCAGCCTTTATCTAGGATAAATGGGAGAAATCACCTGAAATGAAGAGAAAGGAAATTCAGGTTCCACTCTCAGATATGAGTGAAAACTTTTTTGTAGAAATGAACAAAGATTGCAACACACAGTAAATCCCTGGTTACCTTTAAAAGAAATCTGGAGAAGACACCAGAAAATGTATGGCAAAGAACAAGTCTAGGCTGAAGTTAAGATGATCATGTACATTTTTTCCATTTCTCACTTCTGTGATTCTGTAGCACAGGAGTTCACCTTCCTCTTCATAAATGATATAAACTTCTGCATTGACTATTGTTTCCCCAAGACCCAAAGACTACACATTTCTCAGTACTGATATTAAGTTAACCCTGCACTGAGAATGTGTCCAAGATTTGTTCAAGTCCTTCCTATTTTTGATTCTTTGATTATGTCAGAAATGGATTTTTCTCCTTGGGTATAGTGTAACCTTCATTATATAATAAAGACATTGTTAAACCAGCAAGACTGTGCATACAGGAGAAATGAATTAAGATATCAGTGAATAATTATGGATCCTGTCAGAAGGCCTCTTAAGAGAAGAAAAGCTATCAAGTAAGCCGAAGAAAGCATAAGGTTTCCCTTTAAAAGAAAGGACTTCTTTAACCAAGACCATTAAAAATCAGCAGCAATGGCACTGAAACAGCAACAGCATCTATAAGGGACATAGTATTGCTGTATGTCTGTGAGGGCCATCTGACTTAATAAAACTTCACCCAAACTACAATCTGTTTTTATTAAGACTTGCAGAACAAAAAGTATGAGTCAGGGAGCCTAAAGTGATTTGGCTTTGAGTATATAGCAAAAGTGGTGGTATCTATGACTTGGCTTGTTTCTGAAGGATTGAGAGTTTTATACTTCAACTATATAGGTGGAAGGAAGGTAATCAACTACATTCATTAGCTGGTATTTAGACAGGACACCTGTGCCCAGGAACTATAATGTAGCATACACAGAGATCAGGCACTGAGACCAGGCTGTAGCAGAAGAGCAACAACTCAGACCTGACTAAAGCTCAGCATGATCAACATCAGTTTGGAAATAAAGGCAATGGTATTCAAAATCTGGAAACTAGGTTGAAATTGGTTAAATAAAACTGGTTCCAAGAAACATGCTGTTCCTGCAAGCTAATAATTCTGGTTTTGTTGTTGTTTTGGGTCTGCAGGGGGGCTGCTTTGACAATAGGACTCACCCTGATGTTGGTAAGTGCAGTTTCAGTATCTGACCTATGTTAGCTGCTGAGCCAAGGTGGTGACACAAAGGGATGGGCTGCACTGCAAGAAGCATCTTGCAACACAGCATTCAGGACACTTTGGATCAAGATCAAAGGCAAAGCTTTAGCTTCAAATCACAGGCTTCCGATTCACACAAAAGATGTCTTGCAGAGAAGTCTTTACTCATGCAGTGCTTCATTCATTATATAGCCTGTTATCATCCTTAGAAATACAGATTCCCATGATATGCCTTTACAAATATATCTGATTATTAAGATACAATCATTACTGTATTTAAAATACTTCTTCAAACAGACTGGGAATAATTTACAAATCAGTATTTCTTGGTCTATTTCAGAGCCAACCTTTGCAAAGCATGGCCCTTGCACCTGAAATAACACATGGCAGACTTTCAGCTCAGTTGTCAAACACCATAATATAACTAAGGGCTATATTGACATGAGAATGAAGTGCCTACCTATTCATTTCCACTGACTGCACACTAGATGCTAGCCAGGCAGCCTCAGACAGTGGATAGGCCATGTACAGTTTGGGAACCATAGATGCTAGTCTGATGTCAGCCACAAGGGTCCTTAGTGCCCCATCACAGCATATTTGACTTGTGCCAGAGGAACATACCTCTTTTTGCTTACAACCTGTGCAGTGCTACTGGTAGTGGAAGAACATATACAAACAGCAGAATATACATGGAATATCTGAAAATATGAGCTTAGACCAGAATAAAAATAGTGGCCACATCCTTTCAATGCATGACATGAAACCCAAAATGGGATGTACCTTTCAGAAATGATTGGTTGCCTTTCTAGAAGTACATTTTGAGTCTCTCAAAATTCTACAACCAGACTGAAGTTCTAGAAATCAAATGCAATATCTGTTGTCTCGGTTCTCTACCCCATTCACGGATATGCTTAAACATCTTAAAAACGTGTTTATCAAACCTAGTATTTGTGATTCAAGGCTCTGCCTTAAAATGAAAGGCTTGCCATTCACATAGCTGCATCTTGCAGAGAGCTCTTTATTCAGTGCTTCATTCATTATGTTGCACGCGGTAGTCATTACAGGCAACTGTCTGCTGGTGCTACCCACACCTCAGCTGTTTGTACAAGATGAGTCACATGCTGTGAGCTGCAATTCCAAGTGGAATTTCTTCATCCTGCAGTAACCACACACTTTGTTCCAGATTACCTCCTTTCCTTTTGAGTAGGCTGAATTAGTAAAGTGCAATTAGCAGTAACGCCATTTGTCCCCAGGCTGACAGTTTTTCTTAAAGTATTTAATCTTTCCAGTACCTCACATATTACATCAATAAAGCGGCTGGAGTACCAAATGTAGCATGTAGGCGCAGATCCCAGAAGAAAAATGCATCTCTCCTGCTGAAAGGAAGAATATTGGCCCACCAGAGTTTGACTGAACGTGTGAAAATATTCCCATGTAGATATCATGCAATTTAGTCTAATTCTACTACTTTCTTGTGAAAATAACTTCTTACTTTATATCACAGAATCACACAGAATCACAGAATGTTAGGGATTGGAAGGGACCTCAAAAGATCATCTAGTCCAATCCCCCTGCAGGAGCAGGAATACCTAGGTCAGGTCACACAGGAACGCATCCAGGTGGGTTTTGAAATCATGAGGGAACAGATTATTTTGCACCTTTCTCTTTCTCTCTCAGTGCTGGAGGACAACGCTGAAGGAAAACAGACAGTGGTTTGTCCTTTTCCTAAAACTATCTGTTTGCAAGCATTCATTCTGAAAATGTGGGTATTGGAGACAACAGACTATCAGGCAGTTCATCTTAGGTGTCTGCTGTTTTCTATCTTTTTCCTGCTCCAGTTTCTGGTTAGATGCCATCTCTCTCCCTTTCAATTTACCTCAAATAAAAACAAAGCAGATGGGTGTTTTTACTGAGAAAATAATTTCTAATGCCTCAAATAAATGGGAGGGTGCCTTTTCCTACTTTTTTCTTGAGTATAGCAGGGTAAAATACCTTTACATCCTTCTTGTGAAGCCACATTTCAGCTCTTTTATGATACTCTGACTCAGACTCAAACAGTATATAGATTTATATGGAGTTAATACACATCACACCTTCTCATTCTGGCATCTGTCCTCACATGGATGCTTTTGGTTAGCACTCTTAACCTGGTGGGGAAATTACAGAAAATTAGCAAGGCTTTATGTGACAAGCCAGATACAAATAGCTCACAGTGATTGTTCACAGTTGATCTGTTTCCTTGTTTTGTTTTGGTTTTTTTTCCCTATTCTCTTTGCTACAAAAGTGGTATTTGAAAGACTCATGTGAAAAAAAGTGAAACTGAAGAACAGCAAACTGTTCCCAGGTGGCAAAACACACCCACCCCTCTGAGGTGGTTGGGACTGGCCTGTGAATGAAACTGCGCTTACCAACAGATAAGGCTAAAACCCAGTCTGCAGATTTGCTCAAAACGAGGCAAACTGAGAGTGTAGCTTTCAACGTCTAGAGAAGTGACATCGTGACAGGAGGGACAGTGCTTTATCTGCTGTTAATCTTGAAAAGCATGTTAGCTACAGAATTGCCACAACTTCATCAGGTCATTCATTTTTTTCTCCTCTGTCAAATCACCCACGGTTTTGATGCAAAACAAGCATGTTCAGCAGGGACAGGTGGGTTTTACCAGTGTATCTTGTGTTCCAGGGGTGCATGCTGTTCTCTTCTTTAATCCTTTAAGGGAATGAGGCAGTGCCTAGTAGTCAGAAGCAGATTTGGAGAAACAGAATGAAGTAGGTTTTCTTTCCAATAGTTACATCCAAAAGGAGAATTACAGCTGTGCAGCACACAGCTAAACCAAGTGCTCCACTCCCTCTGAAAAAGCTCCCAGCGTTTCTGCTTCCACCTACATGGCACCAGGGTGGCAAGAGCCTGTCCAGCCCTGCTCATCACTGCCAGCATCCTCTCCTGTGGACCCCAAAAGCAGAGGTCCCTAGCCCAGGGAACAGATCCTGCCTGTCACCAGATCTCTGTCACTCCCCAGAAGAGCACTCCCTCTGGGCAGCCCTGAGTGAATATCAGCAGTGTGGGGTTGAGCAAGTCGAGGAAACAACCTGCTCCCAAATGCAGATGAGGTCATTCATCCACAGCTCAGCCTGTATTTACACTGAGGCTCATTCTTCTCAGTAGCTAAGGTGGTTTCTCTTGTGTAATGAAACCAAGCACAAGTTAGCTCTTCTGTTCAGAGCTCCTGAGGGGTACCAGTGCACACCTTGAACCAGGTTCATCATGTTAGTCAGAATCATAAACCTGCCAGTGGCTCCTTTTGCCTTTCTTACTTGGCAGCCACATTACAGTCCCCTGGCACAAATGGGATTTGACAGCAGGATAGCCAGGGACAACTACTGTTTGGCAAAACCAGACTTTTTTATCTTGGCATGGAGGAGAAAGCAGACCGTAACTTGAAGAGTTTTTTAATCTCAGGGTTACTGAAACAAAACCAGCCAGTGTAATTAAAACTGGTGAGTCCTGGCCCAGTCAGTGATAGATGGGAGGGACTCTAGGAAGTTCTGGGGGCTGAAGTTGTGCTCTCCGTGGACAGATGTGTGGACAGCTGTTCACTCTGGTCTGGGTGGTCCTCACCAGGTTGCTTCTGTGCAGAAGATTTGCTGAGCAAGTCAGACATCCTCTGATGCAATCACACCTACTTACAAAGAAGATAAGATAGTTTCAAACCTCTTTCAACCAGCCATAACAAGTGCTCTCAGTTTTGCTTTTCCAAGCCCATGCTATCAGTACTGGCCCTGGAAATGCCGTTGCTTGTTTTTTGTCTCTCTGTTTCTCAAGCATTTACTTTACCTGTGGACTGGGGGAAAAACAAACCCACACCTCTTTCCCCTTTTCTGCTTCCCAGCATCAGTGACAACACTTTACCCACAATACAAATTCAGGAGTAATCTCAAATATACTTTTAGGTTTAGGCAGTGATTTAAGCATATGGTTAAGGGCCAAGCTGGGCAGAGAGGGCAGGATTTCTCCATCTCACTGCAGACATTTACAAAGCAAGCACTCATATCTGCATTAGTCACTCTGACTCCTCTTTACAGCAGAGAGAAACAAATGTTTCCAGGGAAGGGTTCATCTGACCTATTACACTGACCTATTATAGGGGAGATAAATGGTACCCTTGAGATGTACTTCTCTCCCTGGTTGCAGGGGCAGCCCAGGGCAATTAGCTCAGCTGCTTTACAGACACCTAAGGTCATATGAAATGAAGCTCTTCTAGGGAACCAGACCTCAGATACAGCAGACCTCAAATATCTCTTACCTACCCTAATGATGCCGTGGTGTCACATTTTTGTATCTTGTTTATGCTCCCATAATTTGCTGTCTACTCAGCCTGGTCTGAATACTGCTAAGTCTCTGGCACTTCCATACTGCTATTCTTGTGTCCCCTTACAGAGAAGGCTGCATTTATTGATAGGGTGAAATGTCTGATCCTTACCTAGACAGACTTGTTGTGAGGCTCTGCTGGCACATGAATGTCCCTGGGAACCAAGAACAAAAGGTGACAAGAAAGTTCAAAGCTAGCATGGTGATTACTAATGCATCAGGTATGACAGCGCAGCTGGTAGCATGGGAGAGGTGTCCCCTGTGTAACTAATGACTATCCCTGTAAATCACCCCTCAGGGAAAGGCCCTCTGCACTAAAGGCTTCTCATTTCTGCCATTTACACTGATTGGCTCAAGAAACATATTGCCATTCCTAACATACCTTTCACTGCATGTACCCTTAGGGCATCACAGCTGTAATGACACTATACTACTGCTAAACCTTTTGGATGTGACCACACCTCCAGTGCAAGATCTTTTTCTTAAGAGCAAAGAAGATGGAGGAAGACAAATGATACTCCCTACACAACCCCTGCAAGGAAAAGCATGTGTGGAGGTGACATCGGAAGAACAGCTCGGGCTTGGGAGCAGGAGTGATTGCAGGTAGAGGCCTCTCTTCATTAGTTACTTCACTCAGAGTAGGAAAAAAGAAGAAACATTCAGAGGAAGAAAAAAGTAGTAGCAACAGCTGGGACAGAGAACATGAGGGAACTGACGTGTAGAGAAGCTTTGACTGTTGAGAGAAATAAGCATTTCCATAAACTCCAGACCATGAACTGTACTTGGCACTGGTGAGGCCATACCTTGAATATCGTGTTCAGTTTTGGGCCCCTCACTACAAGAAGGACACTGAGGTGCTGGAGCGTGTCCAGAGAAGGGCAATGAAGATGGTGAAGGGTCTGGAGCACAAGTCTTAAGAGGAGTGGCTGAGGGAACTGGGGTTGTTTAGCCTGGAGAAGAGGAGGCTGAGGGGAGACCTTATTGCTCTCTGCAACTACCTGAAAGGAGTTTGTGGTGATGTGAGGGTCAGTCTCTTCTCCCAAGTAACTAGTGATAAGACTAGGGGTAATGGACTCAAGTTGTGCCAGGGGAGGTTTAGATCGGATATTAAGAAAAATTTCTTCACTGAAAGTGTTACCAATCATTGAAACAGGCTGCCCAGGGAAGTGGTAGAGTCATCATCCCTGGAGGTATTTGTAACGCATACAGATGTAGTGTTTAGGGACATGGTTTAGTGGTGGACTTGGCAGTGTTAGGTTTGCGGTTGGACTTGACAGAATCACAGAACAGCCCTGGTTGGGAGACCTCCAAGATCACCAAATTCAACCATTAATCAAACACTGCCAACTCACCATTAACCATGTCCCTCAGCACCTCATCTACACATCTCTTAAATACCTCCAGTGATGGGGACTCCACCACTGCCCTGGGCAGCCTGTTCCAATGCCTGACAACCCTTTCAGTGAAAAGAAATTTCCTATTATCTAATCTAACCCTCCTCCTCTGGCACAACTTGAGGCCATTGCCCCTCGTCCTATCACTAGTTACCTGGGAGAAGAGACTGACCCCTACAGAATCACAGAATAGCCCTCGTTGGAAGAGACCTCCAAAATCATCAAGTTCAACGATTAATCTGACACTGCCAATTCACCACTAAAACCATGTCCCTTAGCACTTCATCTACCTTAAAGGTCTTTTCCAACCTAAATGTTTCTACATTTCTGTGAAGCTGGAAAACTTCTGTTCAGGGCATAGTTACTGCACTGTGCAAGGCGTTGCCAAGTCCAGCACCACCAGTGCCCACTGCTCTTTCCTTAGAGAAGCATTTCTGATTGTACTTATTCACAGAAACATTGAGAGATCCTATCAGGGTAGGACAGTAATGCTCCATCATGTGCACCGCATACGGGAATGTAGGAACTCCTGCCCTGGAAGAGCTATATTAATGTTGCAAGGGAGGGTAAAGTGGGAAGGAGAAAGCCCTAATTCATCCTCCCACAGCAGATCCTTTACCAGTACTGTGTCCCAGCTTCAGACACCCGCTCTTGCTCCCTCTGCAATCTGGTCCTTGCTCATTTCTGTAAAGCCTCCCTAGGGCTAGAGGGATGGGAGTGCTGCAAAAGCAACACAGCCCATTATGAAAAAGTGGCCACAGCAGCTAATGAGATCACTTTCCTCAGGCATCCCTGTAAGGATATCTCTTCAAAAAGCAAGACTTTTAAGCCATCTTGCAATAAGCTGCTTTGGAAAACATCTGATATTTCCTAACAGCTTTTTCTCAGCATGCAGTTTGTTGGGTTTTGACACTTTTGATCTTGCTTGATTATTTCCATTCTATCAGCAATTTTCTTCTAACTCTTCTGGTTTTGAAGCACTTCTTTCTGACAAAACTTGTCCCTTGCTTTCACTACACATCTTTCCAACTTTAGTCTCTAAATGAGTCTGATGCAAGGTGTTTTTATCTGCTGGTGTTTATAAGAGGCAAAAGAGTCAACATGTTGGGGTTTTTTTTCTTTCCTGAAAAATGCCAATTCAATACAACTAGATTTAGATTTATGTTTTAATGGAAATCCTAATGTTTTGAGGAGCTCTAAAAGAATAGAAGATGCAATCAGTAGCCACTAAAAATAAATGTTGCTTGTAAATAACATAAACCTAGACAGTTTTCCTCCTTCCAGGAATTAGAGAAAGCAAGATGCAGTCCTGTCTCCATAAATACTGCTTTATTTCAGCTTATTTAGAATACCTTGTTGAAGTTTCAGCATCTATATTTCTTCACCTCTATGGAGATTACAACAAAGCAGCTGTTAGCAGAGCTTGCCACATGTTTCCTGATGGAGTAAAATGTCTCCCGATGTGATGGTTCTGCTTTTCATCACTGGATTTTTTATTTTTAGTTATTCTTTCCTGTAGAATAAATTTGCCTGATCACTGTGAAGGGAGAGAGAAAAGTTCTGTGCCTCAATAAACTGAGTTGACCTCAGAAATCCTGACAGCAGCAAGAGTATCGCAGAACAATGGCCACAGTGGGGGTCATAGTCTTATTCTCACTCTACATACCCACTGTTTTGCGCATCAACAAGTAGACAGGGCAGAGTAGACTGGATATCTGAGAAGCAGGTTATACTTGGATGAAGAAGACAGGAAAAGGAAATAGCGTTCAACATTTATTCTATTACATTGTCCTGCCTCCTACTTGCTGATTCACCATGAATGGTTGCAAGAATATTCTAATGTCATCATTGTCCTTGCAACCTGAAAAAATTGGTTATCTAAGAACTCAGTTAGCCATAGGGAGGCAACAAGTAAATCCCTAAACAAGGCAGTGTGTGTCTATATTCAGCCAATGTTGAAATTATACACAGTATGACCTCCAGTGCAGTTAGACACATACACTAGATGTGCAGTTAAAAACAGATGCTAGCACTGAATTAATAAAAAACATGCCCAACAAGAATCTTGCCAATCACTGTGTAAGAAATGTGGCCTCCAGCAAATTAAAGGTTATGCAGCATGACATAGATCTTATAAGGCTGTCTGCCCCCATGTTGCAGGATGCACACCCCACTGCTTCTGAGCTGGAGAGTGAAGGAGATACAGACAGTGCAGCCACCCCACAGTACTCTGGTGGGGTCCTCAGCCTTCCACAGCAGCACTATTGCAATGTGGAAGCTCTCAGTATTTGGAAAGAACACTGTGGAACTTGAAGGGAAAAGAATAGCTAAATAGCTGTGTCTGTTTCTGACCTGTGTGCACAACAAATCTTTTATGGTCCCCCTGCCCCAGCTACATCTACTTTCCTCACAGGGCTTGCTTCTAAGTCTTTAGGCCATCAATACTATTGCTCTAATGGCAGAGTAATTGTGCATCTTTTTTTTTTAGTTAATGGGTATTGCAGGGAAAAGTGTCAAATGCCAGGTTTGAAATGCCACTATCACCAGAAATTCCTGAACTGACCATTGGTGTGGAAGAGAACAATTAGTTTGAGACAGCAGGAAGCTGATGATAAGAGCTTATGGAAGATTTTCAAGTAACTAGTAATTTCTGGTGCTTCCATTTTTAAAAGATCCTGATTTTAAGGATGTGTAATTCCCCGATATCTGAATTTCATGAAACTTTAAAAACTCTAGATGAAATACAGTAGAAATGAAGCATTGAGAGATCATTCTCTTTAAAAAATCCACTCAATATTCCTGCAGGTGTACATTTGTTCTGACTACAGAACAAATGCAGCTTCACTAGCCTAGGTAACTCATACACAGCACTGCCCTGTGCCAGAGAGACATAGGGTTTTTTTTTCTCCCCTGAACTAAAAGCACGAAGTACCTAATATACCACTGGGAACAGATGTTATATTCAGTTTAGAGCTGAGAGAAGTGAGGTTGCCAATTATGTCAGTGGTGGAATTGGAAACATTCATCCTGACTCCACACTTACTTTCTATTCAACTCTTCCCAGTTCAAAAGGTAGCATCCAATTTATAACTCATTTTGAAGACGTATGGCACGCTTTTTACATCTTCCACCACTGTCACAGCAGCACATAAACTGTGGCAGCAACACAGCTGCTCTACTGCAAGTGTCTACCATTGCTGTAGGGGGCCTAGTGGACATCCATCATCTGATTCCTAAAATACTGATAAACGCATTGTGATTCGTTAGTTACTATCCTGGGAGAGTGTTTTGTAAGTGGCCACACCTGCAGGTGTGGATCCTTTAATGAGCGTTCCCTTCTCTGTTCAGCAGGATGCTGTGGCTGTGTATGTATCCCATGGAGAGGGTGCAGGAGGTGCAGGGAGCCCTATGCTGAAAGCCCAGCAGGTGCCACCTCACAGCTGCATCACTTCTCTGTAGAAGCACTTTGTGGACAGCCTGTCAAGGTCTGCCTGGACTGTGCTAGTCTACATAAAGGTCCAGGTGCCCCAGGCGGCACGCACTGGTCATACCAGGGGCCAGGTTTTAAATTTGGTACTTATATGTATGGCAGTCTTCCTTGAGGGCAGTGCCAGAACCATTCTTGGTAAAGAGGGCAAAAAGAACTAGACAAATGTTTCCCACCCTTCTAATCATCTTCTTAGGTCAAGTTGGTTGCAGTTACAGTAATTTATATCAGAGGGAAGGCAGATGCCTGCTCATGCCTACCGTGCATGCAATAATATTCAGGGGAACAAAGTGTATTCTGCACTTGACAGCTGTAGGGAGAGAAAGGGTTGTCTGACCACTTGGGGATGAACATCAGAACAGATATCCAAGGAAATGATGGTACCTGCCTTGTGCTGATGGAGCCTCTTGGTCATTATTCTGCTACAAGAAGAGTATTTTGTGAAAGAGAAGAAGGAAATATCTGCTCTTATCCCTCTGAGGTTGAAGGCAGTGGGAAAACTTGACAAGGACATGAAGATACATGAAACAGAAGCACGGTTAAGATTTTCCAGTTGAACTGTGCTGAGGAGTGTCTCATCTGAGTAGTTTGCTGAATGGTCTGAGGGGTGGAAATGGTTTTCCCTAGCCTTAGTTTTGGCAAAAGAAGACATTTCACTCACTTTTCCTAGAAAGGAAACAACTAGCTCAAGATGAAGTACAAATGAGGGAAGCATCCAAAAGGAAAGGTCATGCATATGAATGTGCTTACTGATACCCTATGAAACAGTTGTAGTATACAAACCCCTTTCTTTTTTTTTCTTATGGTAGCAAATAGCTTATATGAAGTTGCACTCTGTAGGGTTTGGGGAACTGTTGAAGGTCTAAGAGGAGTTCTGGACAAGTGAGGGATGCTATAACAGCATCACGTGGATTTACAGCAGGGACCTTACCTTCACTACGGGTTCCTCACACTTAAATCTTCCCATTGAGACTTCCCACAGATGTTCACCCACCTTCACACCAGTGTCAGAGCTAAAAAAGAGAGCTCCATCATTTTATTTTGAAATGAAAGTTAGGCCGTGAAACTCTTTTATTGCATGTTATTGTCATAACGGAGACACGATGAGTTTTTGCAGCAAAGAGCACCCACATCGCTTTGAACATCGGAGTCCTTCAATCCTGTTCCATATCTATACATTAACCAGCCTGCCCTTGCCATGTTTTGACTCCTATTCAGACATGCTATGTCCTCATATTCCTAAATGAAATGATTTCATGTCTGCATCCACATCCCATCCTGCCAGCTTTTCCAGCCTTGGCAGAGCAGTGAAGAAAACCAATCTGTGGACCAGATTTTCCCCAGTCTGAAACCCTCCATTTATTGCACTGTTAATAGATATGGCAATTGCTCGATATATCCAGGAACCAATAGTGATGCTTTTAATAATTCCACCTTGCATCTGATTAGTCTACTTTTAAAGTATTTCCTTACTAACCAGATTACAAAGAGGGTTACTTAATTTTTCCGGCTGACAGTTAGCATGTTGACACTCTCCCTGCTTAGTAACTGAAGTCACATGAGATTATCTGGAACAAGAAGCAAACACATTTCTGTGAAGAGTGAGAGCACAGCTTTGTTAGCAGTCCTGGAGCAGTCTCGCCCCTATTGACTGCTCTCCTCTGAGGTTTCTTAGATCAGCAACAGCCCTCTCAAATGTCTCCATCTCTTTTCAGATCTGATCTGAAAACCATGTTGCACTGCAGCTAACCAGTTACCATTTTAATCTTCTCATCCTTTATTTGCACACCATCGAAAATACTAATTAAATCAGTAAAGCTTTTGGAGATATAATTTGAAAGCACAATACTAAATAAAACTGCACTGCCCTTCACCTCATGCTAAAGTAGGAAATTATTTAAAACTGGCAGTCAAACAGAAGAGTATTTGAACTGCTCTTATCTCAAACCTAGAATAAGGATACCGTTAGGGACAGTTGTTGCTGGGAAGTCAGTGCTTGTCCTCATTTTAGCTAACAATACACTACAAAACCAAATTTGAATATGCTGAAAGCATGAATGATCTAACAGTAAGAAGGGCACCAACTATTCTTAGTGGCTTGAATGGAAATAGCAGGTGTCTGGTGCTTTTCTGGCACTCAGACAGTAATCAGTCACAGATAATTGATTACTTTCAGATCCAGAAAGTGATTTGCAAGGGATTATATTTTCAGTGTACTGTACTAGCTTAACATTAGCTGCACAGGAGGAATCAGGTTTCTGAAGCACCAACTACCCAACCAGTCATTTTTGATCATTTGAGCCATCCCTGTACACAGTAGAGTTGTATGTCCAAACTTCTGGGCAAATACTAATTACACTTTCTAATTGCAACACAGCTGCTTCCATTCCCCCTATTAAACTCTACTCATCCCTTATTATTAAACAAAATGTAGGGCAGGAAAATAAAAAGAGATTTTCTTATACATCTGTCTCTTTCAGGACAAATTAAGAACAAGTACAGCCATGTCTATAATCATATGTAATATAGAGTATCACAAGACTACTCACATTCATTTTGAAGACCTATCTAGCAGTGAATTATGTCCTGTTTTGCCAAAATGCACATGACTGCACATTAAGCACAGCATGACTCACAGGCAGTGCAATATGGAAAACTGTCCTTTTGGAGGCTTATCTAGGTCCACAGAAGTGCGTGGAAAGAACCTTACCAAGTTTAACAATGGTTTGAGAGCCAGAATCAGTTACCAAGAAGATAAGCAATAATGCAGTGCAGTGAAATATAACCAATGACTGAGTATGGAAACTGAACAGGAGTCCTGACACAGCAGTCCCAGCATGGAGCGACCCCAGATCTTTTCCTACCAACCAGGCATGGGGAGGGGTGCTTGCCTGGGCCACTCCAGAAGCTGGTTTCACTCTTTAATCCAGCTCCAAATCACCCCAGCAGAAAAGGTGGCTATGTTTCTGCAGGTGAATGAGTTAAATCAGCTCACGTGAGATCACCTGCCATCTCGCATCTCAGAGATGGCTAGATGGTGTGGCTGAAGAAGACGAATGTGTGAAGGAGGAGAAGTGAGACTTCATCCTCTCCAGTAACAAACAGCTCTTAAATTTGCTCAGCTACATATGTCATGGCAGCCTCAGTTCTCAATCTAATTAAACAGAGATAACCAAGACAGTTCTCAATTTTATCAGGAGAAAAAAAAACCCAGACACTCAGAACTTGTCAGAAATTGTTTACAGTCACTGGTCTCTGTCTCTTCTCATTGATTTATCTGCAGAAGTGTCTACAAGGTCATTCACATGAATGTCCATGGAAAAGTATCTGACCTACCAAAGGGCTGTCATAAATATATTCATGCACAAGAATCAGCTAGGAACTGATCTTTTATGGAGCTAAAGATCTCTTTGTGAAAAGTGTGATTTTGTATTTCTCAAAGTTGCTCTGTCAAATTTAGCAAATACTTTGTGCTAAAATCAAATTCCAAAGCATATTCCTGGGAAGCCTAGGTTTAACTCCAGAACCAGACCATGAAAGAGGAGCAATCTGCTACCCTGGAAAAAATGCTCCCTACCAAGCAAGGCAGTTGAGTTAATCCTTCACCAATTAGGTTTGAAGACAAGTTAGGACAGATGCTACACCCCTGTGTACCCCTCTGCAGGATCCATTGCTTGCTTCTTCAGCATGAAGTGAATGAGAAACCTGCCACTGCAGAGATAGGTTCCTGTGGGCAGAGGAGGGCTCTGCAGCATGGTATCCCAGAGGAGTGCTCTACCTGGCAGGCACTTTTGTAGGAAGTATATTTGCATTTCTGCGTCCGCTCTGTACATGATGATTAAATCTGGTCTGTCTGTTCCAACAACCAATTTTTCATCAGAAGCAACCTGGTTAGGAAATGGCATTGTCTGAAGTTGAATGAAATATTTTGCTCAGCCCATGGACTGAAAAAAAAAAAAAAAAAGAAAAAGAAAAAGCCCAACAAATTGAGTGAAGATGAACTAAATTATTTTTTTCCCTCAACCTTTTGTTTCAGACATCACACTGAAAAATCAATTATTTTCATAGCTCTACATCAGTCACTCCTATTTATAGAAATTCTAGTAATACAATCTGAGAACAGATTTCCCCTGCTGCTGCATTGGCTTTAACTTCCAGTGAAGCCAATGTAGATGAACTCTTTGGGAAAAATAAGTCCCCGGAGTATAGAGCCTGACACTCCCCTACCATGAATAACAAACAGCAAGCGTTAGAATGATTTGTCACAGTGAACAGTTTATGGGAAATAACCACTGATTGAAATTTCCTTGCTTAAAAGAGCTCAGAAATCTAACCAGCTCCAACTGCTATGACCTGTTGAAAGGAATTCTTGGGCTTTGACAGTAGACAAAAGCATATTCTGCTCTAATTTTACCAGGAGGTTTTATACGGTGTAACCTCCATATTGGGAATAGGGTTATCTGGTTATACTGGTATAATTCATTCATCTATGAAAAAAATGCTTTAATCTATACAGGTGAGGCTACTTAAAACTGATGTATGATTGGATGTTGTCTCCTGCACAGCCTCAAAGTCTACCAAGGTCAACAAATACCCCCTTGCCTGTCTGTAACAACACCTTTCAGGCCCGTACCACATAAGACCTGGAATTTCCAGTGGAAAATTATTGTATCCCTGGGTTTTAGAGCATCCCTAGAAGTGCATTTACTCATCTGCAGCAGTGGCAGATCTCAGTGTTTTATAGAGACTTCCATTAGCCTGGGTGGCCTCGCAATGACGGCAGCAGGCAGAATAGATAGCTGTGGCCCCTCTGGGCTCTTCTGCCTCTGAAGCACCTGGGACTGGTGGTCAGGCTGGACCAGGCCAAGGGCTGCTGCCTACCAGAGACAATTTGTAGGACAAGTACCAAGTCCAGGGGTCATCACTGAAGCTGCTTCCAGGATGATGCAATAACAGTCATTGCATATGCAGCTGTGTTCAGAGTTGTATCACTGAGAGTTGAGTCCTCTCATGTAACTCAACGTGCCCTCAGGACCATATTTATGCTAGTTTATAGCCATGTAGAAACCAGGCCTAAAAGCTTATGTAGGTGATATGTTGTACTTGTGTTGGCTTTCTATTTGTACTAATCCACGAGAAGAAGCTTAGACCCTGGTCTAAGAATAGCTTATTTTCTATTTTTTCTATTGTCCTATTTAAAATTAAGGAAAAAAACCCCAAAAAAACAACAAACTAAACAAACAAACAAAAAAACCCAAACAAAACCAAACACAACACTAAACTCTCCATTAAGTCAAAGAAGAGTTGATTGATGTGGCCTTTTGCAGCTGTTCACATCTTTAGAAGTCACATGCTCAGTTTACACTGGTTTATCTCCCTTGGAAGGCAGTCCTCCTCATCTGAAATATGTTTGCACTGAGATCTTCATCATGGGCAGCTCTGCGTAGTGGGCAGGAAACATGTTGCATCCACCAAATGATTTATTTTGTTACAAGTAGCATACCCAGAAAGCATTATTCTGGTTTTGCTTCTGTCAGTCATTGCCCAGAGGGTTCAATTAGTGCTAAGGAGGTTACCTGCTGACATTTCATTTTTCACTACCCTTGGATTTTCATTCTGACTGATGAAGCTACATGTCAGTATAATTTCACTAGCATCTGTAAGAGGGTGCCTGCTGCAACCTCCACCTTACACTAGTCTCCTTTGATCTTTGACTGAAGCACGCCACACCATCAAGCCAGAAAAAAGCATCCATTTCCTTCTATGATCTGCATCCTCATGACCTGATGAGGAGAGTAAGTCTGCATGTTATAACATTACGGCCAAATCCCTTGTGTGCATATATGAGGCTTTCATTCAATAGGGCCTGACTTGCGGGAATTACACCTCACCTACATCAGTTCAGTATCCCTGTGTTGGGGAGTTGGACAAATAACAGACCAAGCCTGCAACTGTAATAATGCAGTCTATCTTGCATAAAATGATCAAATGAATTGACAAAATTCAACTCAGTAAGATAAAAATCAGTCTCACGTATGAAAGTACTCGACAGTATGTTAAAATAAAATATTTAAACACAAGCCTACAGTAGCCTCACAAGAGAAGGCAAGTTCATTTCAGCTGTCTAGCAGAAAAGTGTAGGAATAACATTGTTGGAAAGTATGTCCTTAAAAACTTATTTCTGTCACCCTAAGAATGGAGCAACTATATTGAAAGGAGTCAAAGGGCTCATCGAGCAAAGGGATAGATAGATCCTGGGGTGCAAGTTACATATAGTGTTTTGTGTTATCTGTCTTAAATTCTCCCTACAGGTTCACTTGGACAGTGTTAGTAGGTACTGTAAGAAGTTGGGATCTCCTTAGAGATAGTTTCTTGGTATCATTCTCTATAATTTATTTACTACCCTTGCCTTATTAAATTTTTTTTTTTCCTTAAGGTATCAGTTTTGATGTCAAATGACCTCAGATAGCAAGGCTCTGATTTTTAAGGCAATTTAGACTGTTTTTCATTTAGCTTTGCAAGACTAAGTAGCTTTCAATGGCATATAGGAGATGAAATGTCTAAGAAATTATGAAAATGGGACTCAGTTGTCAAAATCACTCAGGACATGAAATGTTTTTATGATTTGTGGCTTTAAGAGCCTTTGGAAATGAGACCTTGATTTTTCTTTATGTTAATACAGCATCCGTCAAAAAGGGACCCTAGTCTATGATTGCTGCTGCTATGATACAGTTGGAAAACATACTAACCTGTATGAGGAAAGTTTAAAAACATAAACCTTAAAGTTTCAAATTTGTAAATAAATAAAGACTAAACCTCAATATTTTTAAATCTTGAGGTTTTGAAATCCATATTTCATACTTTGGACCTGCTTTGCAGTGATCAGGCTGAGGTTCCCAATATGAGAGAGTTCAAGAGGAGAGCTACACCTAACTGTGAGTTCTGATGGCACCCAGAAAGAACGAACCAATTCCACTTTTCCTTGGATTTTTATCTTTGTAAGTTTTCCTGACCAATTTCTCTTCTTGAGCTGGTCTCAGATCAGCTTCAAAATAACCAGAGCAAATGCACAACCTGCAAACTCAGTGATATGCTGCCTCATCCTTCCAGTTAAAAACACCTTTTCAAGGGTGTCTTACAGTGCCATTCACAGAACACCTAATGGATTGTTTCAGCTAAACCAGACCCTGCTGATTCAGTCTAGCCAGTTTGTAAATGAATCCTCTGGCCAGCACCGACATTACTGCATCTAAAAGTTGTTGTAAAAATCTGTTTGAAATGGTAACCTTAAGCTGGGGTCTTTCCATAGCTTCAAAGGCATGATGTCCCAGTCTGAATTCCTTTGAAATATTTAATTTGAATAATAAACTACCCAAGCACCACCATATTCGGGTTGTTATCAGTTAGGTCTAACCAGTAGAAACTTTGAAATGTTAATTGTTTAGCTGGACAGGAAGCAAAAATTAACCTTTTTACACCTTGCTGAAGACAGAAAATTTTAATAAAGAATTCAGAAAAATCGTAGGCATTATACCTAAGACCCAAAGTGTTCACAGAAATGCAACAGAAAAAAAACATAAAATCCACCAATTTTCATTCTTTATTTCCACAAAAACAGCAGTTAGAGTCCATGACTACATTGGAAACAACAAACATTGCTTGCATAGTGACCTGCATGTTGGCCTTTTGCTCAGTCTGCACAGCACAAGCAGTAGGATGTGCTGGTATTTATATGATACATGCACTGAAATATGTTTGAATCTGTTCTTGGCTGCACAGCTGGCTTGATTGTGACCTTGTGCCTCTTGGATGTTCTTTTTGCCGCAGGTTCCCTCTCTGTAAAACTGAGATGATATCATCCTTCCCTGTGAGGTGTAAGGATGAAAAAGCTCAAAAGATAGCTTGATACTATCATCCATGATGGTCTGAAATAAAGAATTACAGGAGCACACTTGTATAGGCAGCAGAGGACTGCTTTCCTGGAGTATTTCAGTGGGACTTGTTCTTCGAGACGTTCCCACATGCAGGGCGTCCACACCTCCTTCCTGACCACCCCTCATGGTTTACCCTGTTGCAGGCTTCAAGCTGCTCCAGCTGAGAGCGAGTAGCAGTAACTGAGGCCTTCCCACAGGGAAAAGTAGACAAACAAACAAAAACCACTTACACGCTGTTCCTTAGGGCTGCCCTTGCTGTCTCCCCTTGCCACACTACTGCTGGGGTGGGGCGGGAGGCATGAATGGAGCATGCACAACTGCAGGTGCCTAGGGACAAAGAAATGTGGATCAGTGCCCTTGTCGCAATGCACTGTGCCAGTCACATTCCTGAGGCAGAGCCACTGCTAGTTGTGCTGCACTTTGGCTGTTCCTCTTGCCTTGTTTCCCCTCTTCTCTGCTGGCCTGTGTGAGAAAGCAGCATATGCAACTGCCTGCTCATCCTGGTGGTCACCTCTCACAGACATCTTTCACCCACTTTGTCCCAGCAAAGCCCCACCACCCTCCGAGATGTCACTATGCTGAAGTTTCTCATCAGGAAGCAATAAATTCTATGAGGAGTATTGTCAGACAAAAATTTGGCTTTCTTCTTCTGTCCCTCAAAGTGATATCATTTGACTTCAGTGACCTGATGGCATCTTTGTTCACACCAGACTTTTTCAGGATAATTTGGAGGATTGTTCCCCACCTTAAGTACATCTACTAGTGTGAGTAACAGGGAGTGCTACAGAGAGAGAGTACCAATATTTTTGCTACCAGACAATCTGCTCCAAGGAGTCAAAACCCTTGTGTGAACAGCGGAGCAACCAGAAGTCAGGCATAGGCTACTGACAGCTCTCACAACGCTGTTAACATTTTTTCTTGTTCAGTGACAGATTTTTTGCATTCAGGAATTAAGTCAGTTTAGTCTCAGATAGTCTGATCTTGGATTTCTAAGCACATCCTGTCATGACACAGTTGTCAGTTTAACATGGTCATCTGGCCACACTGGGAAATCTCTGACATCTTGCAGGAAATAGTATAGTCTCCCCACTCCCTCAGTGTTTTTTCAAAGGAATGAAAAAAACAATCTTTTCCTTTCTCCTGCCTCCATTATACCATCTGACAGGATGCAGAGTTCGCAATTCATGACTCAAGTGACCTCTATATTCCCATTACCCATGGCTCCGTCTTAGGGGATTTGCAGAGCTGTGCTCACATCTAAGAGCAGTTTCTAAATCCTGGAATGGTACTAGTGAGGATTAATGGGCAACGTCACTTTGCAGCAATTATCAGAAATCAAAATGTACCCTTCTGCAAAGGACTACTACAAGGCCTAGACATTTTTAAAAATGCAAGAATAAACTCTCAAGTTTCCAACGAGTTAAAATTAGGAGAGTTTTGGAGCCCAGTAAACGACCTTGGATGATCTCCTATCCACAGTCCAAAGTTTTTTAAGTATTTCTTTGGAAAAATACATGCTCCTTATACCCAGAAGAGATCACTTTTGTTGTACTCCACAGACAATTTAAAATGTTCACCGTGCAGGCATACATTATAGCACAAGCAGCTGCAGAGATGTGTATCTGAAAATCGCCCTGTGTGTCAAGGAAGGATGAGTGAAGAAAGCCCCGAGTGCACTACTAGGGAGGCAGTAGTTGGGAACAGCACAGCTCCTGTGGGCAGGCAGGGACAGAGGTGGAGAGCACAGCTGGCAGAAAGCAGTTCCCGTTTCCAAAAGCTAAGTTATGGAAAGGCAAACTGGCTGGCCCAGCGCCAGGACCACAAAAATCCTTTCCTTCCTGCTTGAACTGAAAGGAATAAACACAGCTTCACAATTCACAGTGCTGCACTATTATACCCAGTGCGTTTTTGTATCCGTATTGATGTTTGTTGTATCTATTGGAATCCGGTGAATTAACTTTTCTCTTGTATGACCTTTTGTTACTCCTGCTCTCAAAACATGTTCAGTGTCCACTATGGTCTGGCTTCAATCATCTCTCTGGGCAATGGAGAGACTTCAATCAACTGCAGTAAGATTTGGACACTGTCATACAACATACAGAGAATAATACCTGGAAAATGGTGTATGTGAGCCCAGAGCCAAAGGGAGATTCCTGCAACCAGGGCAGTCAGTGGCACACCTCCCTTTGATCTTGGGGGTGCAGATTCAAGTCTGGGGCTCTGCTGGGAGAATGAGCCATCGGTTCCCTGCCACAATGAAACGGCATTGTGAAAGCAGAGACCCTTGTAGCCCCTCTGGTCAAAATGAGTTACTCACTGCAGTGTCTCCAAACTGCTGCTCCTAAACTCTCGAAGTGCAGCTCACTGACATGTACAACCCTCTCCCAGCTTTTTAATCTGATACACCTCTGGGAGAGTGATTGAGTCAAGTTACCTGGCAAGGAAGGAGTATGTGCTACATGACAGGTGAAGGACTTCAGTATCACAGAATCACAGAATCACAGAATGTTAGGGATTGGAAGGGACCCCAAAAGATCATCTAGTCCAATCCCCCTGCCAGAGCAGGAACACCTAGGTCAGGTCACACAGGAACATGTCCAGGTGGGTTTTGAATGTCTCCAGAGAAGGAGACTCCACAACCTCTCTGGGCAGCCTGTTCCAGTGCTCTGTCACCCTCACTGTATCCAGGTTTGCATTTTCTAACAGGCCTTTCAATATGCTGGCACTCACAGGTAGCTGAGCAGTGGCTTGCTCCTGGTTGTAGCACTTCAATCCTTTGCCACCTCAGGTCTCACAAGACTAGAACCACTGGGGAGCAGGGTCATGTCAGTCAGCTACTTCAGCTGCATATGGGACCGTGAACCAAGAAAGAGGCAGCAGTGCTGCAAATACCTGAGATATGATAAGTCTTGAGCAGTGCCTCGGCAGGGCCTGTCCCCCAACTTTTTGTATTTGGACAGTGTAGATGTGCAGTGCAAGGAGCCACAGCACTGAAACTCAGGTGGCTGCATGACACAGGCTCCATGGAGGCGCATGCAGTGTGCTCGTGGGGAGGCAGAAGCAGAACAGGTTTGGGAGGCAGAGTGTGAGGTTGGTTTGGCAGGAAAGATGGAGTTGGTCTTATGGAATAGCAATGGGGTGGGGTGAGAGAAGAGTAGAGTAATAGACTTGGAGTCACAGTTTTGGAAGATGTTTTGTTTTGAAAGGAAAGCATAACAAGTTTTTGAGAGTTTTTATTGGAATCTTGAAAAGTGATCACTGCACTGTTATGGGGAACTTTCAGCAGAACTTGAGGAATAGGTTTTGTATCCATACACAAACACTTCCAGCTTTTGGATTATACTCTCCTTGAGGTACATGAAGTGAAAGAACTAATACAAACATCCTAATACATTCGAAAAGATAATGCTTCTTCTTTAGACTGTCTTTGCCTCATCAATAAAATGGGCTGTGATATCGGCACCTGGAGAGACTACAAAATCACCTTGAAAGGGAATAACGGTGTGTGAATTCACTAAAGTGAATTTCCAGGGCTCTGAAACCATAAGTGCAATAAATTTACAAAACCCTAGATGCAAAGGTACCCCAGAAACCCAAGAGGTGAATCCCATTGGACTCCAATAGAAACTTTTATTACCTGAGCTCAAATCAACTCATATAATGACATGGAAACTTCATTGCAGCACTGTTCCTGGGAGACAGACCTCTTGTCTTTTACTACTCGTCTCATGTTGTCACAAATGTTTTTTTAACAGCTTACTTGTGCTCGAATTAGGGGGAAAAATCCAAGCCTTCACAGCAGGCTGGTCTCAAAGTGCACACTACAATGTGTGAAGATTCATAAGCCCTGCAGGCCTAACATAGCCAATAAATCAGAGCTCACAAACCAGCTTTGTGCTGACATGATTTATCTTCCAGGGCTGGCCTGCCTGCATATGATTTTATGATGAAGGCAGCCAGAGATGTGAACAGCAGACTAAATGAAGCCATTCACACCGGTGAATCTAAGCCTGAGTATGTATTTTACTACCACACCAGCAGCAATTTGTGAGACAAATCTAAAACGTATGCAGGTAGGTGATCAGTTCAGGTGAATCAAAGGCCCAAGATCTTTCAAAAAGGACTTCCCCTCCACCCCCCATCCACCCAAATATTATTTATAGTACTTAAATATTCTTAGAAGAAAAGTCCAAGAGAGACATCAGATGCTGCAATGACTGGAGACGGTGGATACTCAGACTGAAAGAAGCACCATGTGCATTCCCTGAAGCAGCTCACCATGGAGTTCATGTCAACACTGACCGTAAGAATCAGTAAGGAATACCGTACATGTAATTTTTAGCACAAGTGTGTTTGCAGTATTCAGAGACTGGCTGTCTCTACGATGCAGGAGCCAGTGATGACTCAATTTTCAGTGTTACAAAAAATAGTAAACCATCTCCACTATGATCATTGCTATGGAAGTGTTGCACATTGTCTTTTTTGAGGGAAATGAAAATAAAGGTGTTGTTCTTCAGAAAGATGTGCTTTCTCAATAACAATGTTCTTGTTGTTTTACTCTGTTCTGCTTCAAATTAATTCCACAAAATTTTACTTATGTTTTAGGAATTTCATCTGATACTGACAGAAACATGATCATCTTGAAAAGCTTAAAATAAAGAATGGTTTTAAAAGTGGGGCATGTAGAAGGGGATTATGCTGTTTTCATTAGTGAAGGCAGATCTAAACCACCAGAACCACAGCAGCCTGAAACCCTGGTGGATTTTAAGGTCCTTATTTTCTCTTTTCAGAAACAGAAAGAAAAAGAGAGAAATGAACATAGACCTGCATTCAGAAAAACATAACTTTGAACCAAATATACATTAGCTTTTATTTGTGGGCCTATGAAGGAATTTAATCTTAAAAAGAGACAGGCAGCAACTCTGAACACATAGGTTCTAAAAACTGTGATCATTTTCTTTGCACCAAAATGCAGATGTTTTTACTACAGCATTATGTGGGAATTCTCTAGTCCACAGAGGATAAAAGATTACCCATGTCACATAAAAATGCATTTCACTGGCATCCTAGAAGCCCTGTGCTACTTATAGAAATGAATGTCATAAATAGGTTTTGAGCATCAGATAAGCCCTGTCAAAGCATTCAGATACTTTTCAGTACTCTTTACTCAAGCGTATTCAGAGACCAAATTATTCATATAAAGGAATGCTTGTTTACTGCAGTGCTCATTATTGTTTCACATCAAAGTTTACCTAGTATAGAGCATGGCTAGTATAGTCTAGCTAGTATATATAAGGAAATGCTTTTTAGACAGTTTTACAAATGCTTAAAGTGATAAATGTTATCAATTAATGAGGTTATCCTTCATCTCCACTTCTTCATAGACTTTAGCCTCTAAGGTTCAGAAAGTCAACATAGAACAAGGAGCCATGTTAAAGAGCCCTCTTTAAGGACATTTAAAATATTATTGCAATTAGTGCATCTGGAGCAATTAAGAAGGAAAAGAAAACCTTAAAACACATTTAACTTGTTTGCTTTCAATACAGTGTTTACAGAAAACTTGCATCCTCAAAAAATTTGTTTATTCAGATGTGCTTGGTTAATGTCTACATAACCATTTATTTGTAATTGGTCACAGAAGTCTAGTAATACAGTTTCTCTGCACTGACTGGATGAAAGTTCTAACTCTTACAGAGCAATTACCCACATGGGTAAACTTTGAATCCAGCATCTGTGATTATTTATGAAGGCAAACTTGAACGTTATCATATTTACTCTGCCTGTATAATATGCAAGCCTAGCTGTCAAAAATACCTTTACAAATTCAAAGAAATACTTGAAAGACTTTTTCATTCTTTGGCTATAGTTGGGGCAAAACTGGATCATTAGGCAGATGCCATTACATTTTCCAGCTCTGACATCTTCTCCAGATTGCAGTCAGTCTCTCTATCCTTGGGACTTCTGGCTGGACAATTTGTAATTGGGCTCCAGTCTAAGTGATTCGTTACAGTAATGGATCAAACTACTTACACTGCCATCATGTCTGGCTTAAAGAATATTTCAATGTCAAACTAATAAGGCTGTTATCATGTTTAGAACAGAACGGCATTTTACCAAAAAGATAATCAAAGACATGTTCTACTCAAAAGTGATCATCACTAGCTAGAAATCTCCCTATATTTTTGACACCTGGTTTGGATTTGCGAAATTCCAAAATATTTTATTTTACAGTGAACAGAGACCATGTTCTATGGTATCCTAGGAGCCTACTGGTGAAATGGCTCGAAGGGCAAGATTACCAGATTGAGAGAATTCTCTCAAGAAGTGGAGCACAAGACAAGAGGGAAAGGGGATGAAAATGAATATTTGTCAAAATGTGTTTAGCCAGTGATAGAGGTCCAACAAATCTGAGAGTCCTATTGTCTCTGTGAGCAGATCAGCTCAGGTATATTGGGTCCAGCTACCCCAGGTTTTCTGTTTGTGTGCAGATGAGTTCTGCATCACATCAGTGGTGACTTTGGTGCTGCACAGGTGCAATGGGCTCAATGCACCCACTCAAGTAGGTGCAACAACCACCACACATTCCAGATGCGCTGGATGTGGTGAATGCAGACAGGCTCAATGTCTCTTACACAGGAGTCCCATATGTCTGGGGGAAAATGGTCTCATTGTGCATGAGATGTGGGATGCCAGGGATGCTTGGTATTCAAAAATATGGTGGGTTACTATTCAAAGCAATATCCAGGGTGTCAGAGTTTGTTGGCAGGAAATGTTGCAGAAGTACTAACTAAAGAGAGTTCAGAAATGAAAAATACTACATAAGACTCCACAGCTACTCAATGAAATTTTCATTTTCCCCTCATCAGGACCATTGTCACTGTGTCCTGGGGAGCGTGCACTGTAGCGAGAAAACCTGGAAAATGATTACAAGTCAAAGACTATTATTTTCATAAAGACAATTTGCAGAAAACAAACAACAATAACTATAATAAGTGACAGTGATAGAAAATTTTGTTTTATTTTCAAAGCCAAAACTGGTATCTTTTTCCATAATACAGTTGCTATCAATTGCATAGGGATGAGGAGATGGAGGAAACCAGAAGTGAGTGTCTATGGTTAGCCAGTACTCAGGGCTAAACCATAGCAGTCAGTATCTCACCCAAGGCTCCCTCCCCAGCAGGAGGAGCAGAAGGAGAATTGGGGAAAAAAAAGAAAAGGCCTGTGAGCTGGAACATAGACAGGTTTAATTAATAGAATAACAAAACTGAAAGAACAACCAACATAAAGCATAGAAAGTTCTACTCAGCCTAGTTCTCAACACTGACAGCAGGAACAGAAACCCACCAACAAGGAGCCTGAGTTCCCTCCTTTTATAATGAGCATGACGAGGTGCTATGGGATACACCTGTGAGGCAGCTGACCTGATTGGAACTCCCAGCTGACTCGGAGCTACTCATGGCCTGCCTGCATGGCTGGCCCATGGGGCTGTGCCTGGGGAACCAGGACACTGAGACAATCAAGTACAAAAGTTTTTGTGATATTCTGATCATTTATATCAGTTTTTCAGTTTGTTTTATAAAAGGCTGTGGAATAATTTCAGGTGACAAAAGGCTATATCCTAAGTTAGCATTGCTACCGTACAGCAAACACGTACAACAGAAAGTAGATAACCGGAAAAAAACAATGATACTCTCTTTGTCTCTGAAGTCTTTGTGCCATAGTGATTGCTGCAAACACTGAGTAAACAGTAGTCAGGAATAGTCAGAGCATCCCAGTTTTTCTAACAAACCTTCACTGTGCTTTTTGAATTTTTTAATATTTTGGATATGTGGATGAGATGCATGTGGAAAAGTCAACTAAAGAATAGTTGAAAGAAGCGGATAATTTATCACAACTTTGTGTGCTGTTTTAAACAAATACAATTTTACAATAATTAAATTTCCATAAATACATGTTCTTATCTCTCCTGGTGGTTGCCTCATGCTTACTGCTGAGGCTCCAGTCCTTCACTGAACTCTGTGCATGGAGATCTTTGTGCCTTCCCGAGCATTCAGTGATTAACATATTCTATTATATTCTTTATATTATATATATTAATATATTCTATTCTATAAATATATTAATATTTCTGACTTACAAAGCCAACAACAGTCAATGATTTCCCAAGCACCCCACAGTACAAAATTGGAAGATTAACCTTACTTTCAGGTAAGAAACAGGGAAAAATTTAAAAGATAAAAATAGATGCCCACTGATATTTTTAAAAAGCCTGAATCTGACCTGTAAAGCAGCTTAGCTGCCTAGCTTCCATGGAAATAACCTGCAGAAATATCTTAGCAGCTCTCTGTCTTCCCTGTTCCACACTCTCCAACTTCCAGGGAATCCGGTATCCCAAAGCCCTCAAAAATCCCACTTGGCTTCTGTTGGGACTTTGGACTTTATAATATCTCTGAAAATCTCAGCCATGCCTGTTCCCATTTGTACAGCAAACAGCAGAATGAGACCTCAATCCTCTGCTCACAGTCATTCATTGTTGTGGTGGAAGCAGAAGAAGCAGCAACAGAAATGCCACTTATTTAAGGGAATGGGGCTTGAATGAGCTCACAGCTGCCTAACCAACAGCTGCAATTGCAATGCAGCTCCATATGGGCTGGCAAGCCTGGATCTTGCTCCGGCTATATTATGCTGCTGAACATTTTGATATGGGTTTCTCATTAACCAGTGACTGAATAAATGCACTGAATTAAAGAAGGGGAGAGCAAGAAGAATGGAGTGGTGGAGGAATTAGATACCACACAGTGTCTTGCTGTGCAGTTTACCTTGAATGTGTGTTGGTTGGGGTGACTAATAACACAAACCCAGGAATTAACTCTCCCAGCTGATACTATTGTTTCTGGTACAAAGCTTGCCAGTCACAAGGATTAATTCAATCTATACTTTTATTTAGACAGCAACAACAGATGCTCATTCAGATATCTCAGCAGAAGATGGCTCCACTCAACACCAGCGCTTGCACAGCACCTCAGGAGGGTCATTTTGCTATCAGCTTCTGCTCCTCAGCACCCCTTCACATCTGGTGTTCTGGTCATATGCATTTTATTCTCTCTGTGTGCGTGACATTTAAGATGGATATTTGGCAATAACATCTCAAAGGAAGCGGTACCCCTTCTGGGAAAATGTGGAAGACGATTATTAGATGAGGAAAATGGAAAGTTGAGGAGAAACAAGTGATTTATTCTCCTGCCACATCTCCCCTGCAAAAGCTGCCTGTCCTGCCATCCTGTCCCTTCGGCGGAGGAAGTGGGACTGCCCGCAGCCAGTTTTTCCACCATGGTAAATGTCACTACTGTCCTTTGACCAGGTCCTCAGCTCCCCTCAATAGCTGGCTGCTGTCCCACTGCGCACAAAGGGCCCACTCCATCCCTTGCCTCCCCTGCCAGCCCCAGGAAGGTTTGGCTGGGCTGAAATCCGTGGAGTAAACCTGGTGTGAGTGAACAGGAAAGGAGGAGTCCTGGCATTATCAAATGACTTTAAAGACCCTAGGCCTACTATTTGCATCTGCTGCATTTGATGCCTCAGCTTCAAATTCCTCCATTCCATCTGAGAGGGCTGTGTACCCCTGTGACCGACAGATGGGATTTTGTGGGCAATAGTCTGCCTGAAAAGACCCAACTAATGAGGGAAATTGCTTGAGGTCACACAGTGATTCTTTGCTTTTAGCAAAAATAGTTCCCAGCCCAGGTGCTGGGCTGAAGTCGGGTCACCAGGGAACCACCATGTACACTGGGCAGCTCCCAGCACCCCTCACATGTCCTCCTTGGCTGGGATACTTTCTGGTAGGAGGAAGCTTTGGAGACTGAGAGTCTCCTGCTGAGAAGCCATTGGGATAGGAAGGGATAAAACCTCCCATGGGTTTTGCTTGGAGAGGCCCTTGCAAACCATGCTATTTAAGGAGCAGGGCTCTGTTCCCCAGGGAGACCTGTCAGTCCATCCAATAGCCCTGCACCGTTCCTGGGAAACCTCCTCAGTGAGCGTCCCGTGGATTTACTGCCTGCCAGGTGGGGACAGGGTGGAAGGATACTGCAAGAAGCAAAACTGGATTTTTCTTTCTCTCACAGGGGAACATGGCTGTGCACAGGAGAACTAGAAAAAGTACAGAGAGCAAGATGTGCATTTAGGTGCATGGGAAGGCAATGGTACTAGAAAAGACTACAGGCTGGGATTGCTGAGGCTGGAAAGGAATCAAGGGGAGGATGACTAAGGTGGATAAATCCTAAAAGATCTAGAGAAGGTGGGTGGGGAACAGTCAACTCCTCCTGCCTCAGCACAGAACTAAGGGCACCCTTTGAAATCAACAGGCAGCAAACTTAAAACAAATAGAGGAAGTCCTCTTTCACACAGTGGAAATTAAAATGTGGAACTTATTGTTACAGGATGCTGCCAAGGCCATAAGCCCAACTGGGCCTGAGGAGGGTTATATGAGAGACAGCTATTAAACCTCACAGCCTGCCTCAGCTCAGCAAGTCCCCGAGGCACTGCAGCCAGACGCTGCACCGGGACAGGGGAAGGATCACCCGAGAATGACCCACATTTCCTACTCGCTTTCATAAGTGTTTCTGGGAATGTTAGGGAACTCCTTGTACTGGGTCAAGGTACAGGCTTCACTGTACCAGAGATGGAGCACGGGGTCACTTGCACTATTGTTCTGACCCGATCCGGCTGTTCTTTTGCATTTGTATAACAAATTAGGAGCATTGTCTTCTGAAGTGAACAGAGGCAGGTAAAGACGTTTGAGAAACCATTATGCTTGCCAAAAATACCTTTCAAGGGACTAAAATTGCTGTCAGTGATTTAGACTGAATTCAGAAAATAGTGTTGTTACCAAAGGAAACACACAAAGAGAACAGTGAAGTACCAGAAGCACTTGTGTCAGCTTTATTTCTTCAGTGAAATTAATTTTTTTCCAGGAACATTAGCATGAACTAAAATCCTGACCTTCTTAGAATTAATTGTAACAAAACAAGTATTCCATTAGGTTGAACACATTTTGGGGCCAGGCTTGAGATCTTTCTTTTTTGGTTTGCTAAAAGGAAAGAGAGAAGCCATAGTAAGATCTCAAACAAGTGTCAAGCCAGTGACAACTCTGGGGAAAAAGAGTATTTGCACATCTCCATTCTATTTGTATTTGTGAGCTCCCTTTTTGTGCTGGGAATTACAGCCATGTGCTTAAGTGTCTAACTTTACCCCATGTTTCTGGGATGTCTTTTATGGGAACAATGCCCGACACTGAAATTGCTGTCACTGGGAGCCTGTCCCAGCACACTCTGGAGGACCTGCTGTGAGTGCTCCATTGATGGACCCTCCTCCAGACATGGCCATGGGCATAGGGATACAGGGCAGGAGGAGGCTGGGCTATCAGGGCTGCATACCTCTGGGTATCAGCAGGCAGGAGCAGGGCTGACTGGGGAGCAAGAAACCCAGCAGCCTGGCACATGCTGAAGTAGAGCCATCTTCACTCCCAGAAGCAGGGGATTGCAAGGATTTCCCCAGCAAGGTGAGGCTGCAGCCTCCTCATCAGCCTCCTCCCTCCATAGGTAAAGACCACTCCAGGGGAGGCTGTACAAGGCCATGTAACTCACTCCTATGGTACAGGATTTCACAAGCAGAGGGACTTTCTCAGCTCAGATTCCAGTGGAGCCTTTGATGAGGGTGTTACTCTTCACAGCATCTGTGTTACTGCCCATAAGACCAGGCACACACATTTCACAGGGGAGAGGCTGTGGGAACAAAACTTATTTTTATGAAGTGATGAAGGCTGCCAGATGGGCTGCCAATCCACCTGGGAGCCAGTGGCAGCATCTGGGGGCCAGCAAGTGTCTTCTGGGGGCCTACAGGCATACACTGCAGATATGAGCATCTGGGGAGAAACCTCCACCTTTGCTTTGAAAACACAGGGAGGCAAGTGACCCCTTACCCTTTGCTGTGAAGCAAGAAAGGTGAGAATTCAGTCGTCCAGGCAAAAGATGAGTGGAAGGCAACATGCATCCACATCAGAAGAACTCTTGAAGATATTCCCATCGCCAAAATTACTAGTCAACTCAGAGCTGTCTGAGAGGGAAGAATCACCAGTTTCCAGCCCTAACTACCAGTTGGTTGAAACAATGACATAATCAATGGGGGGTGAATCGCATTATTGGTCATATCCTGAGAAGAATCGGATGCAGAAAGCATCCTACTGAACTATAAACTATTCATAACAGCACTCTGAAAGAGTATTTACAAACACACTTCTTGTCAAAGCTGGATGTATTGTTTCAGAGGAACTGAGGAAACCAAAACAAGAAAAGAAATTACATTGACAAGTGGGTTTTACTCTTATGATGCCTTTGTTAAGCCCATAAAGGGGGCATCTGTTGGTACCATCCATTGTCCATTGGAAAGTAGGGTGTGGGGAAAGACAGTGAAATGGTGGAACAATACAGATTTACATCAGCTAGTGATGTCATTTCACTGGAAAACCAGAAAAATCACAAGTTTAGCTAGCTAATTATGTGGAGCCTTGTGTAATCACATTAAGGCCAAAGAGACCTGGAACAGGCTGCCCAGAGAGGTTGTGGAGTCTCCTTCTCTGGAGACATTCAAACCCACCTGGACATGTTCCTGTGTGACCTGATCTAGGTGTTCCTGCTCTGGCAGGGGGATTGGACTAGATGATCTTTTGGGGTCCCTTCCAATCCCTAACATTCTGTGATTCTGTGATTCTGTGACACTTCCACTGACTGAAGGAGGCAATAAATCAGGCCAGCAATTAGGAAAAAGAGCTGTAGTATCTTCAGCATTTGTTAGTCACCACCAAACAGATGAACTTTCTCCATACTCTTCCCCCTTGAAACCAGAGCACAGTGCTGAGTGCTGTCATCCAGCAGAGCACTCTGACACAGGTAATCCAGCCAAAGCCCACAGGGCAACTCAGGTGTTCAATGGTAAACACATGCTTAGATGTGTTGCTGGATTAAGGCCAAAAGGGTTAGCACCTTGAGGCATACAGCTCTTCGGATTCTAAGGACAGTATTGCAATAGACTGTGTGGATGGCAGATTGTCAACCTGAGGGTCACTGGTGGTCCCTGAGATACAGGGAGGTCATCTGCAAAATGTCATCTGCTGTGGTTTTGTTTTGAGCTGTGCTCAGAGTTTCCTACATACACAGAATGGGAAAGCAAACAAAAGAAAACCAGAGTTTAACTCGGGTTGGTTGGTTTGTTTGTAAGTAAGTAGTATGTGGTGACATACTGTTAAATGGTCTAAACTTTCTCAGCGAGGAGGAGATTTGTCCTCAGAATACAATTTTTCAGGCATTTCTGTTATCACAAGTAATTAAAAATCAAACTGTAAATAATTTCCTGTTGACTGACTAGTCACATGCTGGTCAAATCTCTGGAGGATGTAGCTGTTCCTGTAAAAGAAAGAAGAAGGAAGCCTCACCAGATTGTGAAAGCAGGTGAAAAAAACTCAGAAATATTCCTTCTGCTCCCAGAAGAGTAACCAGAATTAGACTATGACCTTTCCAGAGTGATGGGTGTAATTAAGGAAATCAAAGCTACTGCTATATCTCCAAGGCAAAAGGCAAAAATGTTTTGATCACATTTACTTCTTTTTATGAACCATGAAAGCCAGGATGTTCAGTGTGTAGAGTGATGCTCCCTCTGCAAAAGAGGAAATGCACTACAGCACATAAAAAGGAATATGGGGTAAATAAACCTCTGAATGAAATATCAGCTCCGATATACCTTTGTAATGTCTTGGCTGTCATAGTATTCAAATGTAGAGGTTATTTTCACCTCCTCCACAGCCTCCTGAATTCCCTCAGGGATTGTGATTTGAGCTTCAAACAGGGAAAAATCAAAAATTCCTTTTTATCATGGAAGCTGATAAAATGGGTAGGGACAAGAAAAGCTCCTTTTGTTCTGATCTTTCAGGCCTCAAAACATATTTCAATTCGTGCAAATATGTACCTAAACCTCTTACAAAGCAATGGTATACATTCTATTTACCTTTTTAAAAAATTGCATTTTGATTTTAATATTAAATCCATTATTTTCCTTCATGGTATAGAAAAATAATGTCTTTATTTAGAGAATGTCTCTTATTTCTGTCCTCTGTTACATGTTATTTATTGAAGCTTAAGCTGTTACGGTCTCTTACATAAATCCTTCTTAGTTTGTGGATTATTGATCCTATAATCCATAATAATATTGTCTATTCTGTCATCCAGCTGTCAGCCATAAACATTAAAAATACAGATGCTAAAATCTGTTCTGAGTTTATACTCAGAAAAAAAACAAAACTATTAACATGGTCAATGAATGGCATTTCTAAATAAATACTGTGATTTCTCTCCAAAAATGCCCAAAGACAGAATACCATATTATTGGATTTATGGTCTCTAAAATTTCAGTTTTGAAAACAAAACAATTCTTTAGTCACGCAGACACCCTTAAATATTAAGCTCGTTTTCATTTTGTACCTGCAATATAATTTCAAAATATTTTCCTTTTACACTTTCAAAGAAAGCACTTCTTTGACTTGGGTTACTTTGAAGAGCTCAACCAAAACTGTAATGTGGGATAGTTAGACTAAACAGGAAAGCTTCAGTGGAGCTTCAGATTCTGCACCTGGCACTTAATCTCTGGCATGGTCAAGAGATACAAGCCTGGATTTATAGTGTGCCCTGATTTTCAGGCTAGTTTGTGATGACCCCGCCCAGCCCATTTTGGATTGCTCCAGAGCAGGTCTGGAAGACAACCCCAATCTGTCCACATGGGCAAATTTTGCCATTGGAGGGATTATTGCCTATCAGAGTGCTGCTGCTGTCCCTGCAGGGTCACCCATGAGAGGTTAGGCGTCTCCCTCTTCAAACCCGGTGTTCCTGCAGGTTAATGGGGTGTTGCAACCTGCACATCCAATTTTCAGTTTGGTCACAAATCTGGATTTTCTTGCAAATGCGGGCTAAATGTAAAGTCATCATAAAATTGAGTAGAATTCAGGTTTTGACAGTAAGTCTGTGCAAGACTTCAGCTTGAGAGAGATGTGAAGGGCACGCTAAGCCATCTTCTAGTGTGAGGTCCAGCTGTGATGCTGAGAGCATATGTTTGAGCAGGAGTCAGGGCACTGTCCAGCACAATGTTCACTCCTATGTTCCTGGTGCTCTTAGAGTTAAAAAAATACCTATAAGCTCAGAAAAAAAAAATCAAACTATCCTGGTGACGATGGCTAGCACAGAGACTGTTGATTACTTGCATCAAATCCAGGAACTGAGTCATTTTTGAAAGCCTGAAAGCCTGAGCTGTGAGGAGGTTGCATGTCTCCTGTGCCTGGGCTTTACAGCTTCCCTGCTCACCCTGGTAACTGGGAGGACCTCAGCAGAAGAGCCGCAGGAACCTGATGAACCCTGTGCTGGCAGGTTTGATTTGTGCCCTGTTGCCCATTGCTGGGCATGGCTTGGGGTGCACAAGCCCCCAAGTGCCCTGCAGCATCCCCAGGGCCAGCCTGGGAACTCCTGACAGGGCACGGCTCCTCTGCTCAGCAAAGCAGAGCCTTGTGTCAGGGAAGGTTTTCTGAAAGCAGCAATTTATCCTGGGTTTCCTTCTGGGGAAGTACGAACGGCTAATTTGAAAGGTGCCGTCAAGGCTTTGGTAAACACCCAGATGAAGTTCCAGCAGTAGGTAAAAAAATGAAGACACTACACAAGTCTGCATGAAATGCATTCAAGTTTAGAAAACTTATGTATCCCACTCTTATCTATAGCAACATGTGACTGTTGATAATGCCTGATTTAGTCACATAATTTTTTATTGGCATAGCTGTTACAGTACGCGCATCATAAATTGTTTGCAGTTGGGGAAAGTCCCTAAAATCACTTCTACTCTCGAAAAGATCCAAACAGGGTATCAATTTTTTCCTGTGGGTACTGAGATAATTTATTCTGGCAAACCTGAATAGCTGGTTATGTGGGTCCTGACCCTGACAATCAGTTCCCTTTTTCAGAGGCAGTTTCTCCTCACCTGCACAGCACCTCCAGCTCTCAGCACTTTCTAAGCCAGGGGCCGTCATCCCACCATCCCTGTGCTTCTGAAGTGCACATCAGATCTGGGATGGGTGAAGTGCTGGGGTCTGAACCCCAAGCCCTGAATTAAGGTTGACATATGGGTGGTCCCCATGGCCCTTTAAGCGGAGGGGATGAGTTTGCCTTTTGGCTTTCCTCCAAGGTGCAGCCAGCCTTGTAAGGAAAGCCCTTGGGTAAACAAGCCCCAGGTGCCCTGCATTGGGTAAATGAGTGCCAGGTGTCCTGTTTGGGGATAAAAGCTGGGCCCACTTGCAGGAAGGGTTGGAGAGTCTGTCTGTGAGGTGGATGCACTTCACAGAGTTTCCTGTTGGGGAAGGACCTCCTGGCTCCTCATGCAACTGGATCCCAGTCAGGTCTGGCACGTACAAACGCGGGCTTTGTGGGGAGGCAACATGGGGTTACCTCTATCATATGTGATCACCCTATTGACTTGGTTGTCTCCCATTTTTTCCATGGGTTACCTTGTATCTTTGTTTGTTCTATCTGTTCTGGGTCATGCTATGTCATTCCTGGGGTCGCTGGGGTTGATGTCTATTATTTGTGATCCGTCTGACTTATTTGTACCCCCAGTGATCCCTTAAGTAGTGACTCCTTTATGTGCAATAGAATCTACTTACTGGATTGTTTTTCTGCTGCTGGCTGTGTCCTTTGTACTGGGCCTAGTAATTGGCAAAACAGATAGGGCAACACAGGACTGGTGAAGGATCTTACAGATGAGACAATTCACCTACAGAAGTTTTAGATAATTATTTTTCAGATATGTTGTGAAGTTCTTTCAGCTTTTTTTGTAGAGAAGCCTTCACAGAAAATGTACACACCTGCCCACTTGTAACTATTTAGCAATGTCTGATGGGATGGAGTTTGATAAGACAATGGTCTTAAATATGTTAATTTTCAAAAAGTTTCAAAAAAAAAGGTGTGGAAGATGGACCCTCTCAGTTTTTGTACTGGGATAGCGGTTTTGCTGGAGACTTTTACACATCTACATAAATACTGCCAAGGTTTTTTAATCTAAAATACATGTATATTAGAGGGAGACCATATTTCCACTTCTCATTCATAACATGTCAGTATGTCCTCCTTAGACACATAACCATGTTTTCTCTGCCTAATCCTTCCTTGTACTCATGGATCAATTAGTATTATCTCTATACTGTCCCTATCCTTATTATTTCATTTTTAAAAATCACATAAGAGAAAATAAATTACATGAAACCCCCATTCACCATGGTTGTATCATGATGATTATGTTGCTATGGGAACATCTGTGTGAAGAGACTATGTTACTCTTAGAGATTAACATTTTATCCCAGATTTCCATTTATGTCTTCAAACTGGATTTGCAGTGGTGTAAACTGACATAACCACAAGAAAATTAAGTAGTTTATAACAGATAAAGACCTGAATTGGCAATTATTTGTTAAAAATTCCCAATAATTTACATGATGGGGAAGCTGAATCTAAAACTGCTGCTGCCCCATGCATATTTGAAATGGTGGGTTACGTTTTGCTTGAGTCACCCTGGAATAACTCTTATTTCCTAATGAGTTCTAGGATTCAAGACAGCAGCTGGGAAGCACAGTCTCTGACTTAGTCAGCATTTAACTGGACAGGGTACTAAATGTGGCGCTGTGGTAGGGGTATGGATGTCAGCACAGACTACACTGGGGCATGGGTACCTGTGCAGGTTGCCCTCACAGATGTCTGTGCAGACCCAGACCTCACCATGCTCAGTCAAACCCGCTGGCTCCACACTGTGTGTTCAGGCATGTTTACAGCAGCCTTTCTTCCACTTGCAGGCTGGGACCCCAAATAAGCACAGCCTCTGCACTTTGCAGATGAGCATTGCCCATGTTGTTCGCTAGGGTCAGTGTCCCCTCAGCCTACTCAAAGGTTATGACTGGATTGTTTTCATCTACCTGTTTCTGCTGGTGTCATGTGCTGAGTCACAGCCATTTTGTGTAGTAGGTTTATTTGTACTGGCAAAACAATTGCATTTGATATGTGGCACAATCTCTCAAGAAAATAAGGCTTCCACTTTGCTTCATTTTGATAAACTGTGTGGCTTTTATGGAAGCAAAGCTCCTTCAACATCATTAAGCAGGGGAGTTAGACTAGATGACCTCTGGAAGTCCCTTCCAAGTCTGAAAATTCTGTGATCACAAATAAAAAGAATTCATATGTTGAAAACTATCAAGGGTATAAATTAAATCGAGAAGCATGGTAGAACTAGTTAAGAGATTAAAAGTAAAATGTAAACAGTAAGAGATGGGGTACAAGACTTAATTTTCATCACATATATGGATGTTCCAAAGATGGTAATAAAGCAGCATATTAATGACATCATCAGGGACAAAGCCCTTCAAAACAGACAAACATAACACTTCTTACATGAAGCGTGTTATCGGTTCCTCTTCAGGACAGATTCAGCTATGTTATTAAAAATTATCATAAAAAATCATACCGATACGTTCTAAGGACATAGCTCAGTATTTTCAAAGCTGAGATCCCAAAGTGAGGAACTTGAAGCAAAAGTGCTCCATCATCAGTCTCCTGGCCCCATCTGCCCTCTCACCTGTGTATCCCAGAGCCCAGGTCGTGGGTCAACTAGGGAGCAGGCTGCTGGCTGGACCAGAGACCAGCCTGGAGGACCAGTCTGAGTGAGTCTAATTAGTGTCTCAGCCCATCCTTGCTGTGTGGGCATGGGATTGCTCTGGGGAGGACCAGTTGGTCTGGCAGATCTAGTAAAATAGGGAGTTTTGTGCAAGATACCTATGCGCTTTCACATATTTTGAAATATCATCCAATATTATGGATATGCTTGAATTTAGTTGTAGGTATATAGTGCAATGATCTGAGTTTGCATACACTGATGTCATTGCATGAACCCATACTTTACAGCATCCTAGCTTGTTTGTGTCCAGTGAGTCCTGCTGAAATGGGTGACTCAGTCGCAGGCTCACCCTGAAGATTAACTCAAATCTAGTAATTGCAGGGTGACTCCACCTATGTCTATGAGTAAAGCAGTCAGTTCTGAAAAACTTCATACACAGAGCTTCTTCAGAAGCCAATGGTAGTTAAGGGACACCAAATAGGGTTGGCTCCAGTGGTGTCACTTGCAAGAAATAACCTTTTTACCAATTAAACTTGAAATATTGGAAGTTTTAAATCAAAGCAACTGCTTTTCCTATTCCATTTACTTAACAAAACATGCTTCTGCCACACCTCATTGTACATTGTCCCAGTTAAGTGCATGCCACTATTTTGCACATATTTCTTTAAAAAAGAGAACAAGGAATGAGACAGTAGGGAAGAATAAATAGAAATTGAAAATGAGGAAAATGTGTCTTCGCCTTTTTCTGCATTAGACCAAAAAGAAGTGACACAGGAGTTTCTTGTGAACTATGTTGCATATCATTTGCTACCATGTCAGATAAGGGAGGTGATCACAACAATATGCCCTTTGTGTCATCTGGACTGTACAGGGACTGGCAGGAACATGGAGGAGACAGATTATTTGTTCACAAGCCAAAGTGAATGTGGTGCCAGTGCTGTGAATTTATAAATTAAGTCAGATAAATAGGGAAAGCTCCTGTCAGATTCTATAGACCCCTTTGCTTTCTATATAGATTTCTCATCTGCCTGTACATCAGAAGTTTTCTTTCAGTACTGGTGGTGTGGTGACTCCCACCACAGATATAATTTCTCCGTCAGATATGTGGTGAATTTGTAGGAACAGGAGATACTAGCAGCAGACTCCACAAGGTTATGGGCTTAACATTTTACTTGCTTGATTTATTTCCAGCAGTAACAGTAGAGTTCATTCTCCTCTCCATTGTAATCCTGTAAAATCAGCTGCAATTGCTTTTATTAACAATGTACATAAGGTAACTAATTTTCCTCATGGCCCTGGTCTTGAGTTAAAATTTACATAAATGGATCCATGTATTCAGGGAAGAGTACCCTTCAGTAAGTCTATGAAAAATTATGTTTTTTCTTGTGAGGAACTGGCTGTAAGACTGAAGAATGGCTTTATATTTTGTATATCATCATTCCTATTCAGCCTGAGATTCAGATACTAGGTAGAGTCTTTTGCAGATTCTTTAGATGCCTGATAAATTAAATACACATTCATAAAATGTCCAAAATTTAAATTTAATGAAATATATAATGTGTCCACATAAGATATTTACATTACTCAAGGGCAAAGATAATGATAATGGAAGCTGGATAGTCTGCTACTTTTACTAGCCTTACTTTCGTTTTGAATCAGTCCTATTCTTAGCAAATACAACATCTCATTTCCAACATTTCAACTATATATTTGAAGGAAACAAGTAATTCCTATTAATCTTTGGAATGCACAAAAAAGTCATGACCAAAATGTTAGATGTGCTAGGAAATGTTCTTTTCATCCTGCCTTTTCTGCATTTTCTGCACTGGGATGGTCACTCTTTCTCACTGATGCTGTTGGATGAACTCTTTGCAACAGGTCGTTTCTGTTTCAATAGTAACTGAGCGACATGGCTAAACATGACAGTTTACACCCTGCGAAGGCTGTAATTTCAGCTCAGGAGAGAAAAAGAAAATCCTATCTTTTCAGCTAAGGTTCTCAAAACACTTGTTGTTTCCAAAATTCAGCCAGCATGATCCATGTTAAAGTCATACACAAACTAAAAGAAGTGAAATCACCCACCTGCAAAATTGTCACCAAAGCTGCAAATGGGGAAAAACACTTGCCTGATATGTGCTGGCATGAAACAGCTGCTAGAGTGTTCTCTTCTTTCTGTTGCTAGCATATTTTAGTATTCCTGCCAACCACAGAGTAATCTCAAGGGCACCTTGGGAAAAACAACAAAAACTATTTAAAAACTAGTGGTAAAAATAAATACCCCTCTGCCAAAAAAAAAAAAAGAAAAAAAAAAAAGTAAAAAAAAAAAAGTTACTATTGCTGGAGAGGGTTGGTTTGTTTTCCCTTTGTAATTCACTTTTTAAAAGGAATTAATAATCTAGGGTTTTAACAAGAAATGAAAATAGGGTTACACGTGCTCACAGTATGGCGTATATTGCCATCTCAAAGGTTCCCAAATGCTTGGTCCACAGAGACTTGACAGGTCACATAGTTTTAACGCTTCCCTCTGTCTCCTGCTGCTAAATCTCATTTGTAATAGCTAAAAATACACATCTTGCTTTCCCAGTATATCTTTCCCATGTAAATGGACTTGCTGCTGTTATCCCAGGACGTGGTGATGTTCTGCAGGGTGGGAGAACAGAAGATATAATTGCCGACTGGAAGCAAGACAGTTTCTGAGTGGAAGCGAAGGATTTCCCTGAGATAATGTTTCTGTTCAGCTGGAAAATGATCAAGGACTCTGTGACTAAATAGTATTCTAAGTGGTTTCAGGCACCTCTGAGAAAGGAAATCTGACTAGCCAGGGAGCTGGGCGAGGCAGTCCTCCTGGGAGGCAAAAAAGGGCCGAGATGTCCACAGCTAGTGTGTCTCATGCATACGTCAGGCAACCACTGGTTAAAAAATTGAAACAAGCCAGAGAATTAGGAGCATCTCAGGGAATGTCGTTCCCTGGAAGGGACATTTAAAGTGTCTGCTCTAATCAGTTCATTCTTGTTTTTAAGTATTTTGAGGACATAAGTATTTCGTTCCAATAAAACACACCAGTGACTTCAAAAGATGCTTCCAGTGACAAGCACTATTCTTAGAACAATTTTGCTTTAACTTCTTGTTGTTTATAATGACCTTAGACTTTCCAAAGCACGCTCCAGGCCTTTGGCAAAACTGTTCGCATGCATAGAGATTTCTATAAGAATAATGTCTGTTTCTCTCCATGAAGATTTAACACTGTCCTTTGCAAGAGTGTTGCTGGGGAAACAGTGACTCTTAGTCATATTTCACATGATGCTTAGAATTAATCTGTTAGCAGTTCAGACTGGATGGCTTTTTCACTTGATGCATCTGTTAACAAAGTTCTTCAGATAGATGATTTATCTACATATGTATTTCAAACAAACAGAATCACATATTAGACCTCGCTGACAATTATTTTCCTTGAAAGTGATTTTTCATTTAATGTGCCCAAAAAGAGTTACATTTGGTCAGTCCCCTAGAGACAGTGGTTTAAATAGATTTATTAATATCTCTTAACCTCAGTTAATTTATACAAAATTATCTAGATTTCTAAAGAATGTTAGGTTGAATGCACTTTAAAGCATTTCTTATTTTATTACGTAAGCAACACATGTGGAGGGAAAGAAAATGTAACATCTTACTGCTAAGGAGGGAGTCAATAGAGATGATGTGAACACGAAAATGAAGTTGTGTCCATGCATTCAGTGAAGGAAAGTAACCAGCATTCAAGTGAACTAGAAACTGGCAATCAAGGAAAAGTCCATCTGTGTGAACTCATCAGCATCAGACTGAAACTGGTTGTTGATTGTTTTTCTTCCTATCTGGATCTGACAGATTCATGACTGAAGAAACTCCCCATATTTTAATATCACTATGAATCTCATAGCAAGATTCAGTGGGTTTCAGCTCATCTAAGAAAAGTACTCACCCGTTAACTGGGTCTTTGAATCTAACCAGCAGTTTTAGTCAAAACATTAGAAACTCCATTGTCAGGGAATATTATCTTCCCCTGAGAATGTGAGCTACCATTACCCTGTGAGTCAAAACAGGAAATGGCAATGAGATCATTTCCAGCAAATGGGGGGAACAGCACTAACGTGGGGAGGCAGTGATGTATGAGCTGCCTGTGCCTTAGTACATGGATGTAAAGGCTAGGAAGGAAGGAGAAAAAAGAATCCTGAAAAATAAATCTGTGGAGTTGGAGAACTACATAAAAATGCAGTTTTTCTTTCAGTGAACAAAAGGAAGATTGCCTCAGTAGACCTGAACTTTCTAATCACAGGACACAGGTGGAATCACCTGGTCTTTCTGCTGTGTGATCTCACTCACTAAATCACCTTAAGGCTTTTTATAGACATCCTGCTTCATAGCACATAGAAGTCGTTCCTATCAGGTAAGACAGGAAAACTTTTGCAAAGGTTTACAGACCATACCACCTTAAAGACTTCATTCAAAACCAAAGTAAGGCATCTGCTCTTCCACTCAGGTACTACAGAAAAAATTAAATACTCTTCCAAATAAGGACAGTTAGCAGAATGAACTGCATTAGTCTTTCATCTCATCTAGATAGTTTTCATTATGAAGCAAAGACTCATTAACCTCTTACTACAAGCGCAGCATCAACCGCTTGTGCCAAGGAATTGGATTAAGGACACTTATGAACTCCTTGGCTTACACCTGATGTTTTTTCAGTGACCTTCAAGTAGGTTCAGTCAGAAGTGGAGAAAATTTACAGCTCACTCAAAGACTTGTCAGTGTCTCAGACCTATGAAAACAATGCTTTCTCTACAAGAAAGTGTTATCATTCTTGTAAATGTCATTTTTAAAAGTAGTATACTAAAAATAATACAGTACAGCCTAGTAGCAGACTACTCATTTTAGTTTCTTTATAAATATTATCCACTTTTCCAAATTAGAGAAATTTTGGTCAGTCCAGAATAACTCAAAAGGTAGTTTGAGCTGGTTTGGAGACAGGTATATGAAAACGAATCTGACTCTATATTTAAAAACTAGAAGTTCAGAATTTGAGCAGATATAATCCAGCACTACAAATGTTACATTGTTTTCATACTGACTCCTTGCAGATAAATATGCAGATTTAAGCCTTAATGAGGCCTACAGAAATTAGTGGAAGTTTTTCCAGTGGACATGTCCTAAGGCTTTGAAGAATTTAATGTATAAGTAGAACCATATAAAAGGATATGGATGCTGGATTAAGCAAGCAGCAGATTACAAAACAGCATTAGCATTTGCCCTTTGCAAAGGTTAAATTATGTTCCTATCTTAAATATTGCATTGCCTATTCATGCTCCCATGAGGACTATTCATTTAAAGAAAATGGCAACAGGACCAGAATACTACTAGAATGATTTTTTTTTTTTTCTTTTCCTCATGGTATGCTAGAACTTCGGGGCAGATGTGATTAGAAGTAAATAGCTCAGAAGGCTGTTGAAGTGTCATATGTCATAAGCAGTCTTGGAACAAAGCAGAATGCTCCATCCAATAATAAGGTAATTTAAAAACAAATGGAAATGATATGTTTATATTAAATTCTTCAAATGTCATTAAACTTGCACCTTGCTCAGTCCCATTACAAAGACAGTGCTCAGGGCAGCTTCAGTGACCATTTTTCTAGAGTGCACAAGTCTTATAAAAGTAACTAATCTCTTCATGCATTTTCTTTCTTAAGCCACTGTAAAAACACATGAAGCAAAATGTTCCTGATCTTGTTTGTTTCAATTTGAAATTCGGAGGAAGTTTTGGGATATCTGGAGAGGGAGTACTCCTATATGATATTAGACATCTGCCATGTGGTTATATGAATTAGTCACTCTAGACTCTCTATGAAGTCATACGCAAAAAACGAGTTCTTCATCTAACCTCTGAGCAAGTACAATTTACAGATTAAAAAGAATCTCACGTATTTTTATGGGCCACTAGTCCTTTTTTGCAGCTTCAATTCTGCTCAGAATTTCTTGTGAAAAAAAATTAGTAAATATAAAGGAAGAGAATGTGTGGATACAGCTAAGCATGGGCTTGTAACCTCTGGAGAACCAAGGAGAAGGAGATACAGACAAGAATAGTACAGCAAGTGTGAATTACCTGCCAGAAATATCATCAACTCTCATTTGGCATAAATACTCTTACATACGATGGATGTGTGGTGAATTCCCTGAAACTGATATACTATGCTATCACTAAAAATAAATAATATTGAATGATTCTAGATGACCTGATTCTAGATGACTCTCATAATCCCTTTGACAGGATTCAGAGTAGGAATCTCACAGCATTAATTGGACATCAAAAAAAGAGTAACCAGAGTATAGATTTCCAGAAATGGCCATTTATGTGCTTATAAGAAACATGACTGGAACAAGTACAACTGAATGCAAGAAATCACATGCAGATAGCAGCCTGGAAGCATCTGGGGGAAAAAAACCAAAACAAAACATAAGGGAAAATATAACCATATTTGGCACTCAATTTTTGCATTGCAGAGACATACTCATCATACGGTAGCAAGCAAGTAGTATTATACTGTCAAAGTAATATGTTCAAATACTCAGTTTTGCCTGTTATTTGACACAGTAACAGAATTCTTTTCATGGTTGCCTTATGTTCTTGGAACAATCCACTACATATATTTTCAGTATAGATGTGTGCTAAGTAACCATTATAAGAAATTATTCTATGTTACCATTATAAAACTATGATTAATAATTTTACGATAAATAAGTACCTCATAGATACATGAAAGAAGAATATCTGTAATTAACATTGTCCTTGCAAAATAATATAGATAGTGGAATTAAAAAGCAAATCAAATTGTTCTGGCATAATGGAATAGCTATTGAATTGTAAAGCCAAATTAGAGTAGAGAATTAAAAACCAAGGAGAAGATATAGATAAAAATAAAATTAGCAGCATATTTATTAAAGAATATATTCTGTAATAAAACAGTTGTAAGGTGGCTGTCAGGTACCCCCAGAGCTATCCCTCCTCCAGGCTGACCCAGCCCAGCTACCCCAGCCTCTCTTCCTGGGGCAAGTGTTCCAGCCCCACTGTCTTGGGGGTCCCCCCTTGAACTCCTTCCAGTTTGTCCATGTCTTTCCTGCATTGGAGGTCCGAAACTGGATGCAGTACTCCAGGAGTGGTCTTACAAGTGTTGCACACGGGAAATAAATTGCTTCCTTGATCTCTTGAGCATACTTTTAGCCTTCATCACCACCAGGGTTCCCTGCTGGATCGTATTTGGCCTAAAAGCCACCAGAACACCCAGGCCCTATCCAGAAAAGCTGCTCCCTCGCCTAGCCCATACCAATGCAGGGTGTTAGTCCACGTCAAGTGAAGGGCTCTACATTCATCCTGGCTGAACATCATAAGCTTCTTGTTGGGTCAGTCTTAGTGCTGGTCTGAGTGCCTCTGGATGGCCACCTCAAGCATATTGACTGGTCCCATCACAGAATGACAGAATCGCCTAGGTTGGAAAAAACCTTTAAGATCATTGAGTCCAACCATTAACTTAACACTGACAGACTATACCATATCCCTTATCGCTATGTCAACACGACTCTTAAACATCTCCAGGGATGGGGACTCCACCACTTGTCTGGGCAGCCCATTTCAATTTTTAAGAAGCCTTTCAGTGTAGAAATTCTTCCTAATATCCAATTCGATGTCCAATCAGTCTGGCTTCATCACCAGACTTGCTGAGGGTGCACTCCATCATGTCCTCTACATCACTGATAACCGTATTAAACATCACGAGTGTGCCACCAGTTCCTCTGAGGAACTCCACTTGTAACCAGTCTCCAGGTGGACCATGAACTGTTAACTACCACCCTCTGGCCCCAAACATGTAACCAGTTTTTAAAACGTCTAGAAGCCTGCTCAATTACTCCTGTTATAATTACTCTTCTCTTCAACAAACCACCTCCCTCTGTGATTTCAGGACCACCACTGTAGATCTGAATAACAAAAATTAATGTTTGCCACTACTTTTTACTACTAGTGACATCCCATAAAAAACACAGCTGTATTGTTGGAGACTGAGTGGTAACTTATTCTCCCTTCAGCAGCAGACCCGTTCACCAACCTTTCTTTACTGAATTCTCATGGATATTTCTCACTGATGCAATTTTTGCCAAAGACATTCTTTCCTCCTCTCCTACTATCTCTTCATTACAATTACTTGTTGCCCCTTGGCTGTGCTGGTATTGCTCTTGGTGGGACTGACTGAGGGGGCAGTAAGAGTAGTGTGGAGATGGGACCTAGACTGAAGGTGTCTGAAATGTCTGAAACTGGCACTCCACAAGAGAAAAACATACCATTGAATATTACATACTAGCCTTACTTCTGGCTTACCTGAAACAAAATGAGACAAACAAACACTGTGTCTATGAGGTGATATTCATCTCCTAGGTGCCTGGTGACAGTAACAGTAAATATGAAACTCCATGCTGAATTATTCTCTTCCCTGCAGAGTTCCTCCGGTAGCACTCAGGTCAGAATGAAATACAAGTGCTGGAAAGCCCTCCAAGTTTGAACTAATTTTCAGAGAAAACTCCCCAAACCAAGTGTTATTCAAGCTCCTGAAAAGGAAATTGAATAGTGAAGCTGGTGAACACACAAATAAAACCCCATGACATCATCCCAACACTCGTATTTGTTCAGCTCTCTCTGAGGGAACATTTGCGTTTTTTCAATAGTAAGACTGCAATGGCTCTCAGGAGAGACAGAAGCTCTTCTCTCGGCAACCAGCAACCAAGGTTCATTTCTACTCTTCAGAAATACCCTTTCAGTTCCTGATGGCAGTCATGTGCCAAAGGGGCCCAGCAGGCTTTTTTGGAGACTGCCACTGGTGTTCAAGGAATGTTGGAGCATTTTCTTTCCCTGCAATGCCTCTTTCCATTTCTTGAAACTGCTAAATCATTTCTGCCAGTAATGATTTATACCTAGAGCCCATAAAATTATTCTGCAAATCACTTTCCATCTCATTGAACCAAATTGGACCCAGAAGGAATCATCATATACTGTGGCTATGCTTTCTGGAGAAAAGTCTAAGACGGAGAGATAATACCACACTCTGCTCTCAAGCAGTTTGTTCCTCTATATCTCTACAACATTTTCAGCTGAAGGCCTCTTGAGATTGAAGTTTTAAGAAGCAAGGGTTGTCTACCTGAACGGCTCTTTCAGATGACGCAGGGGGACACTCTCAAGTCCATATCTTTTATTTTAATTGTATACACATTTTTCATCAAAATGTAACTTTCATTAATGTGTGTTAGTGAAATAATTATGACCTTTCTTGAGGATAATGAGAGTTAGGGGACACATTGTTCATTTGAGTAATTAAGAGCCCTCAACACTTGTTCCTTTGTGATAAGCACATGCCTTTGTGGCCAGAAAGGTTTATTCATGTCCTGAATCGCAAGTTTGTTGTAAGAGTGACCTCTTGCAATGTTAAAACATGGCAATGAAAGGACTCCCAAGCAGTGGAAAGGTCAGAATCAGAGACCAATGAATTAATAAACCAGGTGTGGATAGACTTTCTTTCTGTACAAAAACGTGCATATTTTTCCTTATAATAATTCATAGGATATAATGGGAAATGTAACCATTTCCTAGTGATGTGGAAATGTACTGCTTTATGCATACAAAGAGAAAACAGTTGTATGTCCAAAGTGTTGCTGAATACCTTTTGTATACTACTCCAAATGCTAGAGCTGCAAACGGAAATATCACACTGAAAATGTGTGCAAAGGGAACTTTGCTCAGTCACAACACCCAGGTTACATGCAGTATACTTTCACAGTCAAACTTCTTGACAAAAGTCGAGCATCACTACTGCAGATGAGCCGTTAACTTCCTTAACACTTAAATCCATGATCGGAGAGTAGAAGAGAGGAGAGGTGTTGGAAAGAAACAAGGGAATATCTCAGAAAATTCAGGTTCCTTTTAAAAAAAAAAAAAAAGCAATCAACAATATACTGCTCAATTACAGCAATAAGTATGGCTGTGGAGGCTTACATCTCTGTATCACACATTTAAGTACTGCAAGAAGCAATTATGAAGAGCTAAGAAAGTGTTTCCAGATATAACAATTTATTAAATCTGGTGGTAAGCCAGCAAGAGGGAGTGTCAGTATGTGCCTAGAGAAAGTGATTAAAACATAAACAGGATGTGATGGAGGAGGTGATTAATCTAAAAGAATCGTAGTAATGCAGAGTTTCATTACCAGCTTTTCTGGTAAAACAGCTATATTTTGCTTACTGCCAGCTGCTGTATCCCTCTCCAGCCCAAACATACCTCTGATATTTAACTGTCAAAACATAATTAGTATTTAATAACTGAATGACACAAAAGGGAACAAATTAGAAATCTAAGGTCTCAGTGGCCACTGAGCATAGGAGGCCACTAGTACTTAACAGCATGTCCTGTGCTCCCACATCAGGTGATGCATGCATTGATATATAGCTCTATATATTCTCTCCCCCGCTTCCTTCGTATAGACTGAGGCAACATCCACCATGTCTTCCTGAAGAAGCCCCATACGCCCAATCACACCTGCAATAGCACCTGACTTTTCCAAATTCTCAAACAGGATAACATAGCATGGAAACTGATACCTGTCATGAGAGGGTAAGCTATGCCATTACTGCCCATTGGAGATGAAGGGTTCACCCAAACAGCCTTCAGAGATTCATATTAGCATTCATGATCACCATTTTTGCAGCTTTTGTTATCTATCACACACCAGCCCCAATGCATGGTCTTTCTCAAGTATCCTCATTCTCATCTGTGCTACTCCTTATATATAAAATGCATCCCCCTCTCCCACCTCCCAGTAGTCAGTGGATATCTTGGGGTTTTTTTGAGCACTCCACAGGTTTCATTTCTTTCCCAATATCCTTGGCCAACTGTCTTATGGCACCATTAAAAGAATAATACTCACCACCCATACTCAGGTGCCCAGAACTGTCTTTTTGTGCCTTTAAGCACAGTCTTAGACTCTTTTTCAGTTCTCAGCCATCATCTGCATGGAAAAAATATGTAATTTTCCTCTCCTTTCCTTCCACAAGTAACATTATTCTAAAAGTTATCAGAAGAATGTCAACTATCTTCAATTAAACTGAAACCTATCATCATGGCCACATCTTGTTGCTTAAGGAGATATCAAGGCTTAACAGAGATGGATGCTCTCATCTCTTGCCTTCTCCTATGCTCTGCTGTTGTACATTTCGTCAAAATCCATCTCTCTTCTGGCTTTATGGTGTCCCAGTGATGCTACTTGGGCATGTTGATCTGGGATCTGCACCTGCATCCTTTCTGTTTTTAGAGAGACAGACTCAAGGAAAATGGTTTTCATAAAGCAGTGCTTACATCTGGGTCTAGCCTGCTTACAACAGCAGCAGCAAACATCTGTCACTAGCACTTTAAAGTGTGTGTGTTGCCTCAGATGAAATGTTGAAAGATTGCCTAGAGCTCAATAAATCCACTACATTAAGAGTAAACTATTCTAGTAATTAAAAGCATTTTCAGAAATGAAAGGCTACAGACAATGTCTTCTACCAAGTTAATTTTCATTCTTTTCCACTTCGATTCAGTTGAATGTTGCCAAAATAAAGATATAAAAGGTGGACATACAGGGGAAGACGAGATAAGAAAGAAATGACTGGTGATGGATCAGTTCTGCACTGACCATTCTGGTCAGTATTTATTACTCCTTTTGCAAAACCGATCTTCCAGCTTCCATTCCAAAGCTGTAAGTCTATTTTTCACTTTAAAGACTGCTGAAAACCACAGTGTAAAAGTTTATCTTCACCATTAAAAAGACAACTAACACAGCTATCCTGAGACAAAAATTCAGTGAAGTCGAGACAATTTCAGTTTTAGCATGAGACAAACTTGCTGAGGTAGACCTCAAGCAAGAGGTGGTCTTGTTGTGATAAGTGTCTTCACTGTGCTTTTATACCATGGTAGTTCACATATGTTAGTTATCACATTTACTAAAAAAAAAAAAAAAAAAAAATATTTAAAAGATGGGGGAAAAAAGAAAGAATCATTTATAGCAGAGGAACCCTAAGCAGCAGCAACACAACTGATTCTTGCTTAACTTGCTGGTGGTTTTCCACTGCTCCTTGCCTCTGTTAATTAATTTGCCATCCATGGGCTATCAGAGTGTATCCAGGGAACTGCATGTGCCTAGATTTACTCCAGCAGTTCAGTAGCAGTAAAACTGTTAATTATGTGCTCCTTTTTTTCCATGTTTCTGAGTGACCTAAGATGTTTGGCAACTATGTATTCATGATTCACAAAAAAAGATATCTGTCCAAGGAAAAGCTATTCTCCTTCTTGTTTCACAACATGTCTTAGATTTTCTTTTATCATGATTCTACTCCAAACAGTTTACTGTGGGGGTGGGGAGGGTGGGAAAGTCTGTCTGAACGCCGTATGTTCTCTGAGAGATCGTTACAACATGCCAAGATTTTGCAGGGGTGAAAATATTCCAGGAAGTTGTTATTTATCAATTCCCAAGGAAATTAGCTCACAGAATACAAAAATAAGCCTTAAGTAAATTAAAGTAAACAAAGTATTAAATGCCAAGGGGCATGTCATTTTGCTTTTATTTTCTGTTTCTGCTACACCAACTCAAAAAAACATCATCAGTTCTCGTCCTGTGTCCCATATGAACCCAGAACTGTTCAGGTTGCTCTGAAAAACCTCAAATCTGAGCTGTAAACATGGAGCCTAACAGCTCCCACAATTGTTTCATAAACAGTTGGAAATCATTGCTGCTTTTCATCCTAGTGTTACTGCAGTTCCACATGAACAATTTTATCATTTAAAATTGCACTCACAGTTTCATTACGATGCTGAAGAAGGGAGTTGCTTATAGTGTATTACTCAAAGCTCCTTTGATGACTATTTTGGGTTCATCAAGGGGGTGTTTTTATCTTAAAGTTCTGACTCAAGATCATGGAGCAAACAGTTGAGGCACCAAAGAAGTCCAACACTTCACACTTCCTCTTATTGTCTATTGAGTCAAGGCAACATCTCCACAAAAGAATGACCAGTACTGGACACATATCCTCACTGCAAGTGCAGCTCAGGTACTCCATTTCATGGTCGGGTCTGCTTTCATCAGCAGGTTAAACTAATTGACCTGAATGCGAATTGCTGCACCTGCTGTGTGGTCTCCACTGGCTCTACAGGTGTGTGCTGGGAAGCTGGGAACAGTAACACTGCAAAACACACTGGAAAAGTTGCTAGAAACCATCCTTCATGTTGGTACCACAGCTGGAAGATCCAGAGCAAAGGGCTGAGACTGTTTCACCTTGCCCCATAGCATGGGACTGTTTCACCTTGCCCCACAGCATGTCCCCACCAGGCCATCCTACCGTCATGGTCTTACACGGATATAACTGCCTCCCTGCCTGACACTATGTATTTTGCAGCCTCCCCGTGCTGTGCACTTGATTAAGTTAGGGAAAAACTCAGTGTAGTTGCTTTCCAAGAAAGTAAATACAGGAATGTTCAAGAAGATGTGGGTTGTTTTTTAACATGTTCTCATGGCAATCCCCATGTGGGAATTCAGCTGGCCAGAGATGTCCATATGGCCTCTTGTGAAGCTGCAGGCTGTGAGACGAGTGAGGAGGGCTGTCTCGCCTCCATGTGTGGAGAGCTCCAGCAGGGACAACAGTCATGGCACAGGGGATCAGTTCACCACCTTTCCTGCAGGGCAGCACCCTCCAGGATGCTGCTGCCCCTGGCAGGAGCTTCACATCCAAACCAAGATGCAGCAGGGGGGCAGGACTGGCACCAGCACTTCAGATGCTGCTGGATTAGAGACTGAAATTTGTTGCTGTAGTACAGGAGACTGCTGCAGACAACATCCTGCTTTCCTCCTTTTCTCCAGAGATTAAAAAATCATCCTATGCCTGTTCCTTGTGATTCACTTGTTGAAACGTCTTTGTCGATTCTCAGGAGAGAGAAACAAGATCACTAGAGTAAGGATTGCTCAGTGTGGAAAACATTGCACCCAGGGGAAGTGGAGCTGGAAGAGAGGATGAAACCCTGTCACTACTCTATCCTTCCTGCAGAGCTTTGTCTTACCACATTTTAGAGTATGAAAAAGAAATGCTTGCTATGGGAAAAGGGATGTAAGACAGTTACGCTTCTCCATCTTGATCGCCTACCACACATGGGCAGACATAGGCTTCAAAACAATAGTGATAACATCTTGTAAATAAGGTTCATATCTCCTAAATATCCCTGAAGTGGGTAATTTATGAAAGTATTGAAATGAGAAGCCAAAAAAAATTCCATTTGCTGTGCTATAATGAGCTATCTGGGCTATGTAGTTAGCTATATGAGAGCAGCACTATCCAAAAGATAGTTTAAAGGTATTCAATGGCTTAGAAGTACAACAGTAGCCATAGGTTTCCAGATGATACCTAGAAGTACACAGCAATTTCAATGAAACCATTTTGGGAAGAAAATACAAATGCAGTAACAGAAAGCAATGTTGTGACTACATTTTCAAAGAGTATTGACAAATGTCAGACTCTAAATCACACTGGAACCTTTTGTTTCAGATATCATTCTGCTCAGCCTGAAATTTCTTCGAAATTCTCCAAAGGATATTCACAGAAGTTATTTCAGTTCCTCCAGAATGTTTCTTATTTATTTTTTAGGCACTGTCAGTAAACCAGAAGAATTCATTTCTTGCACAGTTTGAGCTATAAGCATCCTGTGAGGTGCCAAGTGACAGCTATGGGCAATTCGACATCTCATAGCACAAAGCCCTGCAGGTGTCATGTTTCTGAGTGGCTCCTTTTGGAAACTTGAGAATTTTGCCTTATAGTCATTGCTGGGAACATGATAAAAGGCAAACAAATGTCTACAAATAAAAAGTTACCAAGTCAGGATGATTCCTTTCAAGGCTTTTGGTTGGCCTCAGCTGTAGAGTTGAGTTGGATGAGCTAGGCAGAGCCATTTGTCAGAAATGAGAGACAGGGAGGAGGCTGTGAGGTATGTGTAAAAGCTCTGGGGAGAAGGATGTCAGAGGAGGAGAAAAATTAACCTCTCTGGGTGGTGGAGGAACTCAGACCACTACAGATTAGTCTTTAAATGCACAACAAGCTTTTTTCCCAAATTGGTCTGGTGAGTTATGGGTTTGATTAATTTTGTCTTGAACTCTCCTTCTCCTCTCCGAAGGACGCAAGCTGATCAGTTAGTGAAGAGGTGGTTTCTCTGGATGAATAAGAGGTCAAAATTTCTAATTACTTCCATGTCCTGTGTTGCCCTAACTTGGGCATTAACATAGATAAAATTCTGACATGAACATCACTGTTGATTGTTCTTCAATGTAATCAAAATCTCCCAGATTACCCAGAGCAATAGTGTCTTAGTAAGGGGCATGTTCTTTACCATAATCACCTCTTGCTTTATCTGTCACCAGTTTTGACTAGAAAAGGCATTACTGCTGTGGAACATGAAACTACCAGAACTTATCACTCAGCACAGGGACATTGCACTGTGCCGCACTGCAGGTCAAAGCAAGCCTTGGTGCGTACTGCAGGGGGTCAGGCAGCAGCATGGGTGGCTCCACCTGAGAGAGGAGCCCTGGAGAGTGGGAGGCTAGCTGTGGACCAATGCTATCTCTCCATGGTGAGGGAGAAGGAGAAAATGTTGTAAATCAGTCAACAAAATGAAGGTATTGCAGAACTCGGAAGAGATGTGTGCCCTGCACCCTTTAAATGGGTGTCAATATTCTGCTCCTGCTACATTCTCCTGAAAGCCAAAGCAGATATTTTTTTCTGTGTTCAGCAGGTACAGCCAAGGATTCATAGGGCTGTGTGGGCTCTGCACTTTCATGGTTGCATGCACATATGCGCACACCTTTCATTTTCTACATTAATACTGTATAAAACTCACAATGCAGCGTGCTGCTGAAAAGCCACTACATATCCTCCAGTGCATCCAGCATATTCAGCCATCTTTAAACACTTCTACTTCTGTTACCTTAGTAACAGCCCAAGGGAATTCCCTAAGTAATTAATCAAGCTGCTTAGCTGTTTATATTCCTTCTTACTAGGGAAGCTGTTGTCTAGCTTCTTTTTCATCACTGGCAAAAATTCTATATTTAGAAAAGGAATGGTATGTGGGCTGATTTAGGGAGCTTCCTTTGTCTGTTAAATGGGGAAAGGAGAGTGAGTGCCCGTGTGTACCTTGTTAAGCCATTTATTTGACATGTGTGTACATGCTTAGTAACTGATACTGCAAGTAATAGCTGAAGCATGAACCTCAAAGGATTTAGAGGTGCAGCTGGCAGGCTGGATTTCTTCAAAAACTTCAGTGTCCTTTCCAAGAAACCATGCTGGTTTCTCCCTCCAGTGCCACATTCAGAAATCAATTCCAAGTTCACTGATGCATAACCAGTTCAGACTGCAAGAAACCACTATGATAATTTAGTCTGAGTTCCCATAAAAGCCATCCTATAGAAATTAATTGATCTGTTTTCATTTGGGTTTTTTCTGAAGAAGGCAGTATTCTTCCTTTGTACACTGAAGAGCACAAGGGAGCCTGCTAGATTGTGGAGACCATAAAATCTGCCTTACAGAAAGACATACCTGTTAGACATCCTTTCCTCTAAACACTTAATTCAGAGACAACTGGAGAAAACTCTATGGGATATGGACTGTCCTTTCTCCACTTAGGATATCAGCTAACGTAATAATGTCAACCCTTTCCCATGATGTGGATATCAAAGGATATTCCCCTGGAGCTGTGGTTCTGTGCAGAGTGACCTCAAACCAATTTGCTTTCCGAGTTACCTCCCAAGGTCACGCAGAGGAGCAGTCTGTGGCCATCACAACAAAAGTGTGAATAGGTCAGGTCACTAACTTTTCAGCACAGCACTTTACCTTCAAAAGCTACAGATCCAACAACAATTAACACCCAAAATCTTCATAGCAACTTGTGTCTTGGATCACTTTTCCTTAGCAAGTCTTTGTAGACTGCTGGGTGATAGACAGACCCCATCTGAGGAGGGCCAGCACCTGGAGCTTAGGGTACTGACTAGAAAAGAGGAGGATGGGAAGTCAAGCCCTTGCTCATCCTGAGCAAGCTCAGTACCTTGAGCTTCACCACTCAATATCCTCCCTCAGTACTCACAATACAGCTAAAAGTTCTCTTCCATGTGTGATTACAGCCTTTGAAAGCTTTGCATTGTCTTTGTATGGGATGGGAAAGTTTTTGAAGTCCCAGAAACGCTCAGAGGAGAAGATAACAGCAGCTGCCTTTCTGTGGCCTGTGTCATGCCAGAAGGATGCTGTTTGAACTCATTTTGCTTGCTTTGCATGCTGAGCCTTGACAGTACCAGCCCACATGCTGACCCACATGCTCTGCTCAGGCTCAGAGATTTGCATGTTTCATCAACAGACACCATTTTATTTTTGGATTAGTCAATCCTGGAATAGTAAAGCACTTTATGCCTCTTAGACAAACTAAGAAAACAAGTTCACACTAATAAAACAATGGACATCTAATAAAACAATGGAAAAATGAGAGACAAAATCTACAAAGTAGGGAAAATATGCACTGGTAAAATGGAGTGATCAATTACACTAAATCATTATACTTCTACTCCTCCTATATACACTTCTCCTAAGTGCTCAGGGTCTCAGCTGACCTGGTGTATGTGCCGGCTGCCCTCTCTCCCCCATCTGTGTGGCTCCCCATGGCCTCCTCTCAAAACTCTCTCATGGCTTTCCTCTAACAAAAATACAGCTCTTTATACTAAGTACAGCTGTGGTGACTCTCATGTTTCCCCTCCCATTTTCTCAGATATTCGTTTCTGAAATACTAGTGGTGAAAGCAAAACACAGCATATTTTTCTCTCCCCTAGGGCTTTCTCTGCATTTACACTGCTACACTGTGCCTGAACTAGCACATTTCTTCTACTCTAACTAGTCTTCTTGCTGGGTATGAGTTTTGCAGCACAGCTACAGCCCTGTGAAAACATTGTGAGGAGGGTTCATTTTATATAAGAAAGTTACTAATCTCTTGGGATAGGATTCACTCCAGTTAATTTTATCTAACTTAGGTAGCTAGTCTCAGTCATCAAAGTGATACGGGGACTTGGATGAACATAAATGATGCATCCTTTCACCCTTTGCTTTTATCTCTTACTCTGACTCGAGAAGAGACCTTAGTGACTGAGGCATAAAGGGCACTGACATTTCAGGTCCTTCAAGTTAGGTGCTCTTGTGGCCAAGAAGGCCAATGGCATCCTGGGGTGTATTAGAAGGGGTGTGGTTAGTAGGCGGAAAGAGGTTCTCCTCCCCCTCTACTCTGCCCTGGTGAGGCCGCATCTGGAATATTGTGTCCAGTTCTGGGCCCCCCAGTTCAGGAAGGACAGGGAACTGCTTGAGAGAGTCCAGCGCAGAGCCACAAAGATGATGAAGGGAGTGGAACATCTCCCTTATGAGGAAAGGCTGAGGGAGCTGGGTCTCTTTAGCTTGGAGAAGAGGAGACTGAGGGGTGACCTCATTAATGTTTATAAATATGTAAAGGGTGAGTGTCATGAGGATGGAGCCAGGCTCTTCTCAGTGACATCCAATGATAGGACAAGGGGCAATGGGTGTAAGCTGGAACATAGGAGGCTCCACATAAATGTGAGGAAGAATTTCTTCACAGTGAGGGTGACAGAACACTGGAACAGGCTGCCCAGAGAGATTGTGGAGTCTCCTTCTCTGGAGACATTCAAAACCCGCCTGGACATGTTCCTGTGTGACCTGACCTAGGTGTTCCTGCTCTGGCAGGGGGATTGGACTAGATGATCTTTTGAGGTCCCTTCCAATCCCTAACATCCTATGATTCTGTGATTCTGTGATTAATCTCACCAGTGAACCCCAGGGCCTTTAGGAGCTTTCCCTGAGACCACACGTTGTACCAGATATAACTTTTAATTAACCCACACCTACCACTCAAGGATTTAGTCCACTCTGTTCCACACCTGTGGAATAGGTGTTACAGCAGCATAAAAATATACAATTCATATTAATAACAATAGCATTGGGTCATGGTCCAGCCTAAGGACTGTTTTCTCACTGTAAGAGTGATTCTTAGAAGAGGCTCTTCCTCCATGAGTCAAATATAAAGGTCAAACATATGTGAGTTTTCAGAAGACCTGCAGTCATTTTACTGTTGTCTAAAACTGGAGAAGTGTATATTCTTAACGGGGCTGTGTATTCCCACTCACCTCCCATGTATACAGGGATGTATATACACGTTTGCAGGACTAATGGTATGGTGATGCAGAAAACTGTCTATGACTAGCAGTGTCTGCTACTGTCAGCTAAGGGCAGTTCACCTATGCTCAAATTTGGCTGCAAGTTGTCTTGAAAATGAGTCTCCTTTGCATTTTACTTTCCTTTTTTCTTTTGTTTTGATCTATATCTCACAGAAAGTGGAAGTGGTCACTTTTGCACTCTGCAAATGAGTACTAATAAAGTCATTAAACCTTGATGACCATCCATTTACGTGGCACATCTTTGGACAAAGCTACATTTCGGTCTTGAGGGAAGGCAGTTTTTCAACTCTGAATGCCAGACAGATTGTAGCCAGACAACGCCTTGCTGGGCAGAAGGATCCCTCAATGAAGTTGATTAGGAATTCACCTGATGAGACATTAGAAGGGAAATTAAGCATTTTAGAATGGGAGAGAGAGGAAAAAATAAACTGAAAAAAAACAGCAGCAAAGACCTTTCTTGCAGGAGTCAGCAAGGCACAAAGTCAGCAGTAAAAAGAGGGAGAAATAGGGCACTGCACTCTCAACATGAGAAAAGACCTGGCTCACTGAGGAAATCAAAACAAGGAAATCTGTAGATTTTGTCAAGATATCCACATCTCCAATGTTAACTACATAAAGAATGGTCAAGGCCTTGGCAATATTTCAGAGCTGGTATGCCTGTCTGTTTCCCTAGCATACTGACCAAGAGGGGTGACTTGTACACCAGCACTCCAGAAATCATGAGCTCTTGCAAGAGAAACCATGATGTTAGCAGGCAGGAGGCAGATGCACCCAAACATCCCATTTCTGTGAAAGTGCCACAGACAGACAGTGTCCAGCAGTTGGGCAAGGCAAGAAACAATGATGCAGTGCTTAGGGCGCTAAGAAGCTACCTAATTAGGCACTCTGGATTTTCATTTAAAGCTCACTGGAAACAAATTATCTTTGTTCTTTTTCCTGCAGGGATCAGAGGATTTGGTCCCACGCATAACTGTGCCTTTGACAAATAAAAGATAAATCAATGCACAACATGACAGGTGTCTCACCAGCGGAATAGGAAAACACAGTGCATCCCAGCAGAGGCTGCTTTTGCAGAAGTGGGAAGTCATCGATCTTTGCCATCCTGCTCTCAGAAATGTGATGTAGGCTGTGAGGCTTATAATGGAGGATCACTAAACCTCTTAATCAAAGTAAGAATGTTTATTTTTTTCAAGACTGAGTTCAGGGGAAAAGAGACTCTGAGTATCACAAAATGGCTGCAGCTTTCCTTCAGCCTCCCTCCTGCAGAGCTTGCCTGTATGCAGCTCACCCTGCAGCTGTTCCACTCCTCATCGATTTTCCTTTTCTCTTCTGTGTGTAAATCAATATGTCTGAAACTGGAGGTAAAATCACAGCATCTCTGAGGAACATGGGAGAAGCTGAATTCCTAAATCCTAACTCAGAAAACTCCTTGAAAATAGCCTTAAAGTGCACTAAAATATGTTGTTGTCAGTCATCTCTCAGTGAACTGTGAACCCTTATGGAAATGGTGGGATTTGGGGGAAAAGGCCCAGAAGGGACATCCTGGGGAAGGGTCAGCACTGGTGCTGCTCAGGCAGCACCACTGAACATGCATGTGCCCAGCGTGCGACAATGGGCATGTACCGCAGCTGTGCAACAGTGATTTGCTGGGACAGGTTAAAGATTTTTCCCCTAAGTAAAGAGACATCCAAACGGGCATCTTGGGCAAGTCACGCTCTTTGCTGTCCCTTGTAAATCACATGCAGGAGCTTGTGAAGTTGCTGAGAAAACATTTATGTGGGAGAAACACTTAGTATATCCTCTCTGATAAAGGCTTTCCATGGCCGTTAACTGAGTGGAGTTCAGAGCTGGTCTTCTAGGTGGTGGAGGAGAAACGCAGCATCTCGACACCAAAGATTTACTAGCTGATTTCACTCGTCTATCCACAGTAATTAATTGTAGCAAAATAACAGACCTATTCAAATAACATCCACCCCTACATCCTCATTTAAGGCACATAGTTAAATAGCTCTCCAATCCTCTTTTTCATCTTACAGCATCCTCACCGACAGGTTTGGAAAACCAGTCTGGCTGGAGTTCCTGGTGCACCTCAATTTGGATACCAATCTGAGACATCATCCCAGTGACACAGTCCACCAGTGCAATACATTCACATCCACAGACTTGGTATGTGCACTGGGACATTATGAACTTCACTTGTGCAAAGAGGTGCTTCAATAAAGTACTTTAAGGGAGAAAACTGCCTACTTCCATTCTGACTCACCTGTTGATAAACATATTCAAAAAACAGAGAGGTCTGATTGTGGACAGCTGAGTGTGGAATGTTCAGAAATCTTTTTAGGTGCCTTAGCGTATAACAGAGAGCAGAGCCAGGCAAGTGGATTGCAGTGGTCAGCACACGATTGCATCCAGGAATTGTGTGTGTATGTGCACATGTGTGTGTGTGTGTGTGTGTTTGTGATCCCCCAGCTGAAGATAAGCTGCCACACAACAAGGCAGAAAGGCCACTTTAGAGGAAAAAGCTAGAGGCCACTCCAGAGGAAAGGGAGGAACTGTTATTGTGAGATGAAAACAAAGAAAAACCAACAAATGAGGCCTCTAGAGCTGCCTTAATAGCAGCTGAAGAGAACAGAAGTGTGGAAAAGAAAGAAGGATGTGAAAAAGCAGCCTATCCAGGCAAGACTCAAGTTTCTGAAATCAATCACCACTTTTGTGTTTGATGATTTCCCTATTCTTCAAAGCAAATGAAACATTTGACTGGAGTGCTCATCAAATCTACAACCACATCTACATTTGTTTACTTGCACATTCACTTTTTTCTGTCTTCAGATGCTTTCATCTCACAGATATGTACTTGGGAGTCACCGCTGAAGCTGCCGATACTGACTCTCAGCCCATACCCTCACCTGCACCACCCAGCATCTCAGCCAGCAGCAGTCTGTTCTGCCCTCACACAAACAGATGTAAGAAACTGCTGTCTGTTTCCCTAGTACAGTTTTCCCCTTGGACAACATTAGCTGCAAGACCAAGCACCAGCTCCTCGGATTGCTGCTATGCAGATGAGGAAAAGGCCAGCCTCCAGGCACCAAGGGCCACCTGAGGCTGCAGCACATGCCACCTAACCATCTCCCCACTCTTCCTAGCCGCCTCCTAGCTAGGAAGCACTTCAGACACCTAAACATTAGCAGCCAGTGACACTGTAGATGCTATTTTTGGTCCAAGACACTCAAATGGCAAATACAACAAGGAATCTACAGAAGATCTGGGCTCTTTTGGAGTCAGAGAAGACAAGTTATGGCACCTAAAATAGCACTGTAAGACCACATTAGGCCCTTTCTTGCTGCCATGAAACTTATGTTGTCCCTCTCTTAGAAGGAGGAATGAGTTCATTGCAAATTTATCTGATAGGATCTTGTATGTCTTCTGCAGCAAAAGCCTAGATTTAGCAAAAATGACACAGAACTTCCATGCTGCAGTCACTGAAAATGCTGATTAAAGAAAAAACAGAGGAGTGAGAGAGAACCCTCTGGGGAAAATCAAAGTTTTTCAGCAGCCTGTATGTTGTTTATCCTGATATTAACTGTGATGTCTTTAATACTGCCCACATTCTAAGTTCGCAGAGTGCCACTGATTTTTTCATTGATGAGCTACAATTACATCTAAATTGTCTGGTGGAAAGATGTGAGTTTGTGCAGCTGTGCTTGAGAGCACGTGCAGACACGAGAGTCAATTTGATAACATGGAATAAGATGGATGCATCTTCTAAGTGATCAAAAGTAAAATAGCTCATCATGGTTCTACTTGAATCGCTAGCTCTAAACTCAGGAGGTAATAAACCCATTGAGAGGCATGAGATTGTTCACTTCCCAAAGCTGCAGCTTCATGCCTCGTGCAAATTCGATAAGACATTACTGTATTGGTTTTACTCAGTTCCCACGTAATCTGCAGCAAGGGAGACGGAGCACAGTTCCATAGCAAGGGAAGAGATACCAGAAGCTCCTCTGTGTGAAACAAGAACTTAAGGGATGTCTCCCATTGTCTGTTCTGGCTGTGACAACATGTACCATCCTGTGCCTGCTCCTGACCCACAGAGGCCCTGGGGTCATTCTCCACTTCCATGTGTTAAAACCTGCCCTTGAGGTGCAGCAGGCACAGCATCACGTTGGGGCATAGTGAGGGCTTCCCGAGGGGCAGGGCCTTTCAACTGCCCACCACTGTGATGAATGGAGGCTCTAGGAAAAACCTTTCCAGCCATTTTCTGAAGCTGGAGGACTTTTTGCCACAGCCAGGGTGTGAGCCAGGCTCTGAGCCCTCACAAGGACATTTCCTGGGTCCCCAAAGGCAGACAAGGGATCAATTTTCATCAAAAACAACATTCATATTAACTCCATCCCAAATCCTTGAAAGGACCTGCTGGGGTGTAGCTCCTGTGGCAGCACTGCTGAGTTGCTTCACCAACACCCTCTGCCACTTGAAACACAGCTGCAGTTAAATCCCAGGTACAGCTGCCACTGCTGTAGTCCTCCAGATGGGTTTGTCATGACTCTTTGTTGTTGCTGCTGCTGTTGGCAATTCATTTCCTCCCCCGAAGGTGACTGCAAGACATAAATCAATTGTACTCTTTAATTCATTGCCACTACAAGGATAAGTGTCCTCCTTCCTCCTCCATGCCCAGACGTCCCAGTTATGCTCTGTACAACTACATGAAAGGAGGTTGTAGTGAGGTGAGGGTCAGTCTCTTCTCCCAGGTAACTAGTGATAGGACAAGTGGTAATGGACTCAAGATGTGCCAGGAGAGGTTTAGATTGGATATTAGGAAAAATTTCTTTACTGAAAGGGTTATTTTACATTGGAACAGGCTGCCCAGGGCAGTGGTGGAGTCCCCATCCCTGGAAGTATTTAAGAGATGTGTAGATGAGGATCTGAGGGACATGGTGTAGTGGTGAATTGGCAGTGCTAAGTTAATGGTTGGGCTTGATGATCTTAGAGGTCTTTTCCAACCAAGGCTATTCTATGATCTGTGTGACTGATCCTCTTCTGCCACAGCCTGAGTATCTGCTCTTCCTACTAAAGCATTTCTTACTTTTTTCTACACAGAAAAAAGTGTCTTTCTAACATGTTCAGGAGAATAACTTTCTTGTGTCTGCCACCTCCCCAGCTTTTATTCTCCCCACAAAGTATATGTGCTTCGCACTCCCCCAGAAGAGCACAATAGCTGTGAAGAAACAAGTTCTTTTTACTTAGATTTGGCAGTTAGATGCTCTAAGAATTCGCGTCTGTTTTTTCCCCAGTGAGAAAACAACTACAGAGTGACTGGATCTGCCATGCTGGCGGGCTGCAGCTCATGGCTTACCCGCATCACTGTTTCTAATAGGACAGGTTTTTCTCAATGAGGTTACCAAAAAAATAATCTGCAGAAAGAAGAGGAAGCATTCATGGCTTGAGGCTGGGGATTTTTTAGTTTCTTTATTTGTGCCTGCTTACCCGCTTTTGGCGACAGGCTGGGACAGGGCACAGTCATGGTGAAGGAGAGAGCAGCACATGGCATCACCACCACGCTCCTGGTATGTAAGCACAAGTGATGGCTGAGCAGGGTAGAAGTTGCAGAAGGAGCTACAGCTGCCTTCTCCACGAGTGAACACATCCCTGAAAGTGGAAATGCAGGCACAGAACAGGCAGATTGCTTTTAAAGGCTTCCCTATGGAAACTCTAAGGTAAAAATGAAAGTTATGCTCTGGTCTCACCTTATCTTTGGTCCTGATGAATAATCTCGGTTATGTTCATTCTTTCTTTCCTCACGTTTGTCTCATCTTTTTGACGTGCAAGCTCCACGGAGAAGAGATCTGCTACATCCCATGTCACTGCTGTGGTGCAAATCATTAATACTTACAGAAGCAAGAAATCTCCAGGGACTGCCTTATCTTTGCTGGTGCCCCAGACATCTGTAAAATGCAAAGGAGGTGCAGGTCCCTCTGCTTGGAAGCACAGAGATGCTGAAAGACCACATCCTTCACTCCTTTCTGAAAGGCCGTGACTGATGGAGTTCACTTTTGATGACAATTGCACTTAAAACAGGAAAGAGGGAACAGTGGGGTTGTTTTCCCCTGCTACATTAGGAGCTGCTGTTCACAGCCCGGTTCATCAGCTGCACCCTGGTCTGAGAGCAAGGGAGCCGTCCCACACTGTGCTGGCGAGGCTGGGACATGGAATATGACCTTTACAGACCAGATGATTTTGCCTTTTCAAAAAGGAACCCACAGGCCTGTTGTAACAATTTTAATTAACTTTTTGTGCTCAGAAATTCTCAGCTGACTTTGAAGAAAATAGGCTGTTTTGCACAAGTGATGAATTTGGCCCTAAGAGCATAAACAGTTATCTCAAAAATGTCAGTCCTCAGTAATTTCTCTGGACATGTCCTCACAGTGAACCAGACAACACCAGAAACGATCTCAGCCTTTTGAATGTCAGTGTGGGTGATGAATTAATTATCAGGAATAGTATGAGCTTTTGTTAAGTATAAAAGATTATTTACAGCAAGCTATTTAAAGTTTGAGCCGTAATGGGAACAGTCTGACTCACCTGCACTGCCTCTTATAAAATCAATCCAAGTAACTAACATGGTCATCAACTTTGTACATGTTTTATGTGGAGGAGGAATACTCTTTAAAACTTGGCAACAGGAGTTATTAGCTGCGAATATGATCCTTCCAGGAGTGTTTGTGTACTGAATTTATTAAGGTTATTTTAAACTTTGATAACATCTTCAGCATCCTCCTCTGTATATTATGGCTCTTTATCCAGGAATGCAGCTGGACTTCTGATCCTGGTCTTCAAGTCACGGTAACTCCGTACAACCAAGCCAATAAGTGTAAGTGGATTCACATGACGCTTCACAATTTAGGGTATCAGCACATTTTCAAAGGTCTTAGTCAGATGAAAGCCATTGCTTCTGAAGAATAGGAGAGAGGATTTTGCAACATTGTTTGATGGTTTTGAGATCCATATATCAGGAAAACTACAAAGGACATTTGGTGAAGGTGTAGCTTTAAGCGGTCCCTGCCTCCTGTGGATGCTGAGCAGTGAAACCAGCCCATTGCAGTCCCAGACCAGGCAGCAATGTTCACTACGATGGAGGTTTCTGTATTACCTGCTTGAAGTATGCTCAGTCGTACATATCTGGTCTGTCCTGTGAGCGAATCCGTATGAGTCATCACAGCAATGAGTGGCAATGAAAAGAGACTGGCCTTTATTGTAGATGGTAATCCTACTGACTTAGAGGAGAGAGATACAAGAGCCCTTCATGGTCCCATATTTCAAAGGGAACCTCTAAACAGGAGAAGAAGGAATTTTACAGACACACTGACCAACTATATAGCAAATTTTTCTAAATTATGTAGAAGCATAGGTATTGGCAGCCAGAAATATATTTAACCCCTCCATGTTCTCCTCCAATTCTTTCTCTTATTAATCCCATACGAATGAAACACATGTACATAATCCTGCAAACACCTCATTTAATTCAAAACAGTATCTGTTTCCTTTTAAGGCAAAGTGAAATATGTGCTAAATATGCAGGACTAATTTCTATTGGAGAACATCGTTTTCCCCAGGCACGCGAGAATTTTAGTTGATAATTTATTTTTTTCTGCTTCAGTATGGCATGCTTGTTCAAGTCTAACCTTCCTTCTCTGTATAAAAAGCATTATACACATTGCAAATAGATGAGAATTCTGTCTCTCAACTAGTTTTCCTGTCAACCATTGAAAAACACAGTTTCCTTTAATGACCATCTCTGTCACCGAGCAGCATTGTTCACCAGAACAGTACTGGGGAATCATTTCCTGGCAGTCATTTCTGTCTGTATGAGAGTGCTCAAACTGAGTCTGACATGCAGTCAGATAAGCCAAGACATATATGACTTTTTTTTATTAGCATGTCCATCTGAATAACATTGCAAGAAAGATGCTGAGCATCAGGAGCATTGCAATCATGAGAAAGGATGACATCGCCAGTCCTAAGTGGGATTCAGCTGCAGGGCCTCTGCATTGTAGAAAAGGGAAATGTAGCCACAGCAGTGTTTCTCATTAAAGCCGTGGCCCTGAGAACAGTTATTTAACATAATTTATTTTGGAGAACAAAGAGATCAATAACTCAGAAACATCTATTTGCTGTCTTTTATGTCTTCCATTCAGTTTGGGAATGTACTTATTAACCTGAAGCTATTTAAACAAAAAACAAAACAAAACAAAACAAAAAAAAGCCTACAGATTTTTACCCTACTTTATTTTCAGGAATCCAGAGAGGGATCTGTCAAGGGAAACAACATCTGTTTTGCACTAAGGAAAGGCATGTGCTACGCAAGAGTGGAGCTTGTCAGCACCACGTGACTGAAATGCTCTGGTTCGGTTACGTGACATTTAACAGTCCTCGAACACAGCGCACACATTGGTGCATGCACACACAGAGCTGGCAATTGGAGTGCTCGCAATGGGGAGGAGGATATATAAATATTCTTTCTTCATATTTCACAGACCACTCAGACAAAAGAGAAAGAAAGGGACTTGATAAGAGAAAAGAAAGTAGAGTAAGATAGGAAGAAATTGCCAATAGAGCAGAGCTGATAGCACAAGTTGTCCTTTCTCCTCTGGCAGTGCCGTCTGCCATTATTCACAGACAAGAATCAGAGCAGGCATAAAACATCATCAAGTAAGATTACTATATGCTGCACCTGATGGTGCGAATTACACCTAAACCTCTGGGCTGTCTCAGCTTTCCAGTACAAGACAGACCTTTCCTGTTCCTATTTTAAAGATACCACTGGGCCATCTACAAATACATGAGCACTGCATGTTCTCATCTGCTACAGCCCCTCTTCTGTTACCTATAATAAAATTTATATATGCAGGCCATCTGTTCTTTTAGCAATTGATATTTGTAGGGATAAATGCAGCAAAAAGGTGTTTGAGAGAGAAATTTCACATCATGCCCAGGGGTGTAATTTCTTCTTTGAATGCTGGAAGCTGCACATAGGCAGCTACTGCCAGAAAAGCCACAAGCACAAAAGGAAGAGAAAGGGCAGAGCAGAGGTAAGTAATGCTGATTCCTTGTTGCTTTGCAATGACAATGGAAAATCAAAGCAGGTACCACAGGAAACTGGAGTTGCTATGGACAACATAGGTTCGTCATAGACATTGTGCCTGGGATGGACAGCATCTCTCCAGAAATGTGAACGTGAACCTTGATGAAGTAGTTAAAGATGATTCTGGTCCTCAGCATTCTGGTGATTCATTAGTCTCTACCCATCTGCTCCTCCTGTGGCAGGGCTGGCAGGGGTCCACACACACAAATGTCTCAGGCAAAATCCAGTGTTGGACTGAAGCAGCTTCATCAGTGATTTGAGTTCATGCAGGGGATCCCACAGAAGACTTCCTTTCACCGACTGCAAGACAGGGATGATTTCTGGCAGAGGGGCAGAGCAGGCAGCGACTCTCTTAAACAGCCACTGCAAGTTTTCCCACAGATGATGGGCCAACACCTAAACAGCTCAGGCCTCCACCTGCCTGCCCCTTTTGGAAGGGAAGAGGTGCTTAACCCCTGTGTGTTAAGCCCACAGGCCAGTCCTGAATAAACACAGAATATTTGTTGCTCCAGTATAAATGTATCCTAAAAAGCTATATTGCAATTCTGTCATGTTGAGCTAAGGTCTCAAAAACATCAGGTCCTGTCCAAAGCCCGTGAAATAATAATAACAAAGAGAGACTTTCACTGGGTCTAGAAGGAATTGTATGTTGTTATGTATTGGATCAAGCTGTTGAAAAAGGAAGGATAAGTGCCCTGTAAGAACAGTTTGGTCCTGGTCACCTGACTTCCTGGACCTTTTCAACCAGCTCAGATGAAACAGCTTGCAAAAGATGTGAGGCAAAAGGGGCTTCCTTTGCACAGCTCTGACTATCCTGTGCCCACAGACAAATCCTGCGAGACCCCCAGGCATCACACGCAGATCCCCAGCTCTGTCGGGTGTCTGGCCGACACTGCATTGGTGGCTGCGAAGCCTTCTCAGAGTCTCTATGTTTTGAGTAAAAATTATTTCAATTTGCCCAGCTGCTAAAATAAACATTTCCTCTCACCTCCCCAATATCCACTAAAATGGAAATTGGACTGAAGCCTGGTATTATGTATAATCTACAAAAGGAAAAGTAGGCTTCCAAAATTATTACACATCCTAATTTTAAAGTGTTATGCCTTATTTCACACCACTATCAAATGTATGCTGCTGCTTCAAATTTGAAGAGTAGGTTGAAAAATTTAAATACACTCACAATCTGTATTAAGTAGGAGGAAAAAAAGAGAAGATTGTGTATTTATTTGTTTCTTTTGCTTTCAGCTTATTGCTGGTACAGTGTGATTGACTACAGCATCTAACGTGACTTTGTGACAACAGGTCTGTTAATTTATTTCAGCTCCTTTCCATATTTGGACTATATTTGTGGTATATTCAATGGAAAAAGATATATACTTACATGTGTGTGTGTGCATATGCATACATACACGTTTGTATGCACCCTGTTCCCCACCTATTAGTCTTCTAAACCTATGGAGAGGAAGAAAAAATATTTGGGTTTTTTTTTTTGTGCAGCTGCAGTAATCAGAGCTATTGCAGTTACAAACAAAACAGAGGATGTAGGCCTTTCGTGGGTCAGACATATTTCTGTGGCTGTCATATGAGCACAAAAATAGCAGCCTCTGAAAAACAATAGGCTTCTCAGCTATGTACAAGGCTATTTTGTGTCTGGCCAGTGCTCAGTGCTCTCTCTACAATGGGCAACAAACAGCTTCTTCTTCCCACAGGTTTGGACTTTGTCTAGTACCCTGATTGGCACCTTCAGGCATTTTTCTATTAAATAATGTTGTTGATAAGCACAGGCTCCCTGCAAGACCAGCAGTGTTAGGGATGTTATTCAAGCATGGGAGGAGAGGTTGTGCAGTGGCCCAGCCCTTTCTGCTGCTCACTTTTACTCCTTCCCTAGTGCCAGCCCGAACTCCAGTGGGACCTGGTCAGCCCAAGATTGTGCCCCACACTCCAAGGGCTAATTAAAAAAAAAGACAGATTCATAAGATGTAGTGGATCTGCTACACTTTTTGGTACAACGAAGTACATTGCTATCAGAGCTGTTCCTTGTGGTGCAAATGCAAGTGGACAGAAACGTATCTCTTTTTACAGTTAGGTTGTAAAAGCCTACCTGGGGGGTGTGAGCCTGTGGGAGCTGTGAGTGCAGATGGGTTTGTAAAGACAGGGAAGTCCTGCACAAATGCCTGTCGCGGTCTCCTTGCAGCAGCCTCTGCAGGGCTGCTGTGCAGCCCAGAGCGGTCCAGATCGTCGCTGACTGACCAGAGCCACCAGCAGGTCCGTGCAGTCCCACTACACTTCAGCAGGAGCAAAAGGAAGCTAAGGGAGAGGGGCTCACCATGCACTAGAGTGTGACTGATAAGAAGTCCAGTACCAGACTCGCTCAGGTAGACCTAATTCCCCACTGTGAAGCATAGGCAAGCAGATGTGTACAAAGCAGTGTGAAATACGCCTGGGAGGAAAGACTTTGCACAAACCCTCACCACCATGCACGCAGCACGGATGTAGGAGCAGCACAGAGGTGACCACCAGATGCATCGCTTTCTCAGTGTTTGCAACGAGGCACCACACATACGAACTACAATGTGCAGGTCTACACCTGCCACAGGGGCGTAACTCTCCCAGTGTGTCAGGCAGTTTGGGTTTTATTCTGAAAGCCCAGCTCCAGTAGTGTATGATGTAGATTAATTTCTGATTGCACTTCTTTTAAAGTGCAAACCCTGTTTTGGTTGGAAGGTAGCTCTACCTGAAGTGTGAATGATGGGGAGGGGAAAAAAAGCAGCCAGGTACTGCTAGTGTGGTTTGTAACCTGGTGCAGGATCCCTCTCTTGGGTGGTTCTTCTGGAGCAGGCTGGGTCACTGGTCTGCTCCCTTCCCCAAGGCTGCTTCTTCATGCCATAAGTAAATCCACATCTATTCTAGGAAGCAGTCAGGGAACTCTGATGTTTGCCAGTTACCATCTCCCAGAGGAGACATCATCTCACTCAGAGTCTATTCAGACCTAGGGGATAAACAGAGCAGATGCATAGGGTGATGTGGCCAAGAGACCCCGTCTGCAAGTGAGATACTGGGGTGACTCTCTCTCCGGAGGAGTACAAGGTCCAACAAAAACGAGGGGGCTGTGCTCCAGCTGGGGAAGCCAGACCGACAGCCATCGTAGCATTCTGCAGGTGCCAAGTTCTGCACACTGTCGCGGTTTGAGTCTGGGCTGGCCACTAAACAGACAGCAGATGCTCTCTGTTAACCCCTCTCCTGGACAAGGGAAGGGAAAGACGAAAAGGGAGAGAGACTTACGAGTTGGAAATAAAACTAAAACAGCTTTAATGAGACTAGAACAATAAAAAGATAAATATAATGAGAAGAAAAATAATGAACTATTTACAGATATATACAAAACCAGTACCAAGCTTCTCCCCCTGAATCACACACTCCCCCCCGGTAATGCTCATGTCACCAGTGGTGCTGCAGAGCAGCTCTGGGAAGAACCCGGGCTGGGCTCCTGGACGCAGCAGCAGACGGGAGCTGGGTTCAGGAACGCACAGGTCAGGGGCAGAACAGACAGAATCCTCCCAGGACACCGGCCATAGAAGATGAGCAAGGGCAGGAAGAAGGGCAGGCTGGAGAAGAAGGGAAAGCAGGACTTGCCCCCCATGATCCCTCAGCTTTATACCAAGCTTGACATGTATGGGATGGAATACTTTGTTGGTCGGTTTGGGTCACCTGTCCTGTCCACTCCTCCCCACAGGTGCAACCCTTTTGCACCCTTACAAGAAGGGGGGCCCCAAGGCAGCACTGAGAGAATTTGGCAGTGACCTTGTTTTCTGTAAGATTAACTGTAAGAAAGAGCCTTTCTGTGTACCATTGTACTGAGAGCTCAGTATAAACTATAAACATTGAGCATCATCACTTCTAGGAGCAGACAGTGTCTGAAAAACATGTTGTTAACTTCAGAAAGTGCAGTCTTAGACGAGACTGAACTGAAAAGTAAAATCACTGAAAAGAAAATTGGTTCTGTTTTAGCCAAACCAGGACACACACACACACACACACACACACATGCTCCCCCACTCCAATTTCTTTCAGGAAAGCAAAAGCTAAGATAGCTTATAGGTTTAAAAGTATTGCAATAGTAATCTATTAATAGGGATAAGCCATTTCAGGGTTGATTTCCTCCAAATCTGTTTATCCACCACTAGCATTCTATAAAGAGAAATGCTCATAATATTTAAAAGGGACAGTTATTATTGTATTGGAGGGAAAGTTATTATGTCATTAACTGCTTATCTTGGTAATGCATTCTGAGGTAGTATATGGTGTGCGAGACAACATGGACTGAGGAGGATGAAGGCCATCTTCCCATGCCCTGCCTGCCCCATGGGAGCTCACACGTGCCCAGAAAGGCGCTGGGCTATCCCACATGCCCCTGGCCACAGGCAGATGCTTTATGGCCTTGGGGACCAGGAGAGAAGCTGCAGGACAGTAGAGCAACAGGGACTGTGAACGCAGGCACTAATGTAGAGAAAGTCAGCAGCTAGAGTCTGAAGCCAGAAAATGTCAGACCATGGATAAATGAAGTTTTCCAACAGAAGTGGCAACAAGCAGCATGCTTACTTACAGTTGCTTTGGACTTTTTATCTTTTATCATAAATCAGGCTTGGGTTTCTTTCGTTAAAGGTACAAGCACAATCAGAAATTGTGGTTCAGAAAAAAAAAGTGATTGAATGAAAATCTTTGGCCTCTGTCATGCAGAATGCCAGCACAGAGGGGTGTTCTGATCTGTCTAGCCTGTGAGTCTAAAGCATTCCTTCATAACAGCACAGGCGGGTGCAGCCGGGACAACACACAGCATATGACTAAAAAGAAATAATTTATTCTCTGTGATACAGGATGAATAGATTTTCACACCATTCAGATCCATTTTTTTTAACCACCCACCATATGCCGGGAACTGGAGAGGAGTGTACAGAGCGAGCTTGCATCTGCTTCCTCCTTCATGCTGTGCCTGCTTTTTATAAAAGTCCTTCCCTGGAAAGCAGCAGAAGGCACCGTCGACAGCACTTCCCAGGGTCTGGGTGAACAGCCCTGCAGAAGACACACAGTGGTGAGAGTCAATGCAAACACGAGAGAAAGAGCCACAAAGGCACGGCATAGGTGATGCCTCAGTGCCTCCCAGCACAGCCAGAACAGGGAAAGTTGACAAAGATGAACATCTTCTTCAAAAACAAGAAGAAAATGTTCATCTTGCTAGTTCTTCAGTGTGGGAATAAAAAAGTACAAATCTTCACGGTGCTTTGGTTCTGGATCCAGAAAATCCACCTTTCTCTCACTGCTCATGAGCAGGTTTTAGGAAGAGAAGGATAAAGCAAGTTGTGGCAAAGGTCAGCTTTTATTACAGCACTATCTACCATGCAGACTATATTAGAATTATAGTCTCATAAACAACACACGCAACTATTGCCCTTTTCTTGGCTGGAGTATTCATTCAGCTTTACACAGACCTCTGCTCAGGATCAACTGGAAGCCATCAAACTATTAGACTGCTTTGTTTATTCTTCACCTTTTATCTCATGCCATTGGGCCTTATGTCCAGCAGTTTTTATACGGTGCTTGCCGTAGAGGCACTTGTATGTGACATAGTTGTTCTGAGTAATGATGGCATATTACTGTGCTTATATATGGCATATACTGTGCTTGCAAAACTGCTTCAAATTTTACTGTCAAAGAATCTGCCAACTCACTGTTTTCTTTATAAAGCAATGACAGTATTAGTACAGTATCAGCAAAAAGAGTGGCGTATCATTCATAGTATTCACACTTAGTTCAGGTGACTAATTATAAACGATAAATACTTCAAAATCAATTTGTCACAGACTTATGAGCACCTTGTCTTGGACACTATAGCCCATTTCCCTTGGCACTTCCACAACATCAGTGAATGGGAAACTCGTCACCCAATAAACTCTGCAATTATTCTTCAACCAGATCTATAATTATTACTTAAGTGCATTACTAATACTACACAATAGATAGGATTAGGTCATCAAGTCTGCTTTCTGTGTCCGGCATTGCATGTATGACAGGGTTTATTTTCTAAACAAAAGACTGTTTGTCAGTGTTACTTTTGCAAAGTAAGGCGTGCAAAGCCAACTGTATAAGCACAGAAGTATTTCCGTACCACCTAGCTGCTCTGTGGTGCTCTGAAGCACCGTCCTCCCTCAGATCCCAAATTGCATCTGGCAAGGCAGAGATTCATGCTGGAGAGCACTGCCCAGCTTGTCACTTGTGAGTCCAGAAAGGGTTCAAGGGGAGTATATTGTGTCATAATTTGTTCAACTCAGTTTCTGGGCACCAAGACAGCCAGATGGTTAATTCCACTTTTTTTTTTTTAAAAGAAAAGAGGAGCCAGGGGGAGGGAAGTCCCTTGGCACTGAGCTGCTGGCGCAGCAGGCCAAGCCCCAGCACAGCAGTTGGGATTGTTGACCCACTGAATGTGCCCAAAGATCCTTTTCAGCTGCACAAAACCGTTCAGTTTTGCTATTAACATATCAGAGCTGGAGTGGTGGTGGGAAATGGCGCAGGCGACAAAGCCGGGAGCTTGGCGGCTTTGTCCGACTGCAGCTTAGGGAGGCAGAGAAAAACAGAAAAGATAATTGGCCATTTGCCGTGCAGTGACAGACAGATGTTGACATTTTTCTCCCTTGGCTGATCAAACTCCACCCTCGTCCCCTGGTCCGGAGGAATTCTGCCGTCTGCCCCATTCAGGCAGGCAGCTTTCTGCTCCCTCTCCAAGTGACAGGGACAGCATTTACATGCAAACAGGTATAACCTGCACAGACAAAATGGAGAGGGTAAGAGAGATTGCCTCTGACTTTTGGGGGTTTTTTGTCACACTTTAAATCTTATCTCAAATAAGGTTTTATTTCTGATTCAAAAGGGCAGGCCATGTACATCAGTTAAATGCTGCTCCATGGAAGATCTATGGGAAGAGGCCAACCTGCCTCAGACACTTTTCCTTTGCTTCCTTGACAGAAAGAGGTTTGGGGGCCCCACAGACTGAGCAGAACATTCCCAGTCCCACACACCATAGACATCCCAGAGGAAGCAGTTCCTGAGCTCTGTCAGGCCAGGGTCTGTAAATGTGCCCTGCCACTTTCGGCTCTGCTCTCCGTCCCTCCTCCTGGCAGCAGCCATCAGAGTGGCACTGCTGCTGCTTCCTCACTGGGGCAAGGGGGAGGCAGGATCTGAAGAGGTGACATATTTCTTGGTGCAGCATTAAAGTCAGCCAGCACACTCAAAGGACAACTCTGCATCATCTCCATTTGCTACCCGAATCGCAGATTAATCCCTAAAGGCAGAGCAACTGCCAGTTTGTTGCATGTTAGAGTTTCCCCAGTGCCGAGCAATATTTTTTCTGACATCAAGCTTAGCTGTGCTGAATATCTTATCTATTGCTTTCTCTATACAAAGAAAGTCTGCCTACCTCCACACTTGTTATCCTGCAAATTTAAGCAATAGTCCTCGCTCCTGTAGCAGCACTGGGACAATGTGTGAGGATAGCATGCTCAGTCATGAACACTTCCTAAGAAATCTCTATGAATGCTTGGCAATGTTGCAGAGCCAAGCCTGGCTGGTCAGAGGTAAGGCCAAGCCTTGCCTGGCTCCAAATTGCACACAGTGCCTGAACAGCCCCCAGCAGGGAGGAGCATGGCGCAGTGCAGATGCCAGTGCCAACAGCTAAGGGCAACCAAGTGGTGTGTACCACTGGCGTGGAGCTATTTCTTGTGCAGTCATCACCCTTCTGCTCTCATTCATTGAATGAACTTCCCACAAGCTGGCCTGTCACCCAGATTTTGGCTATTTTCAGTAACATAAGGTTTTGGTTCTGCTTTAAAAGGCCATCACAAAGCCTGTATCTAATGCATCTGTTTAGAAAATGCTTATGGGGGCAATGAGACTATTAAATGCTCTCTAGATACAGACTGGAGCAGAGAAAGTCAGTCAGCATTTGAAGTCCACAGCTGAGCTTGGATTTAGAGTTTAATGTTGTCAGGTTTGGCTTCTTATGAGACCAAGGGCCCCGTCCCCAGCCTGACTGATGTGAAGGAGATGCAGCCTTGCTCCTGCTGGCCAAGCGTTCTTAGGAGTGGAGAAAACCTTGGTGTGCAGAAAGGACCTTTACACCATTCTGTATTTCAGAGTCACTTGACTCAACCAGCCTGGATAAAGAGACCACAAAGAGCTAACCTTGAGCTCTGCTAACTCATGCCTGAGGCCACGTTGAGCCACTTTCAGAAGCAAAGGGGCTTAAGCGGCCCCAGACATCCAGGGGTAGGGGGAACCAGGCCTGTCAGCAGACAGTTCAGCTCCTTGATCAGCAAGTACTCGAATCTGAGGAGGGTCTTGAGATTCAGGGTTGGATCCAAATGTAAAATGAGACTTCAATATATTGGATAAATTATTTATTGCAAATTCATGTAGTTCCTAGTAATTAGCCTAACCAAAGTGCAGTGGATATGAAGAGTCTGCCTTGTCCCAAAGGAAAGACAGAATCACAGCTGCTATTCATTATGGAGCACAGATCTCACATGCACAGCATCTCTTTGCACACACACCTACAATCATGGCTTGGAAATGAGCTTTTATTTGCTTCAGATGCAGAGTCCTGAGAGAATTTTATTCTGTTTTATGCTTAGTTCTTGCACTTCTTACTAGGGACCTGTATTGCAAACATTTCTTCATGGAGGCATTACTGTGTGATAATTATTTCATGCCAGGATACATGCTCTACAGTTGAAAGGGCTCCTTCTCAGTTCCAAACCCTGGGTTGAATTAGATTTACAACTTCGTATCTCATATAAATAGCAAAAATATGTCTTTCTCTGCCTTACAGCACAAGGATTATTAGATTCTTGGTCAAAGTCACTCATTACAAGAGGTTTCATAGCAGTTACAGGGTTCTAAAACTGGCTTTACAGAATTTTGACTGTGGGAGGAAAGGGTTGGGAAGGAAAGAGCAGTCTGACTCGAACCCCACAGAGAGATAGGAAGGCTCAGAAAGGAGTGGGAAGTTTGAAAGTTAACCTGATATTCAATGGTCACTGTATCTAAACCAGAACTGCTTTTCAGCTGTGATGAGTCTATTATAAACAGGAAACACAATCCCCTTCCCTACTGCCATCCCAATAGGCGTATTTGAAGAGAACACTCATATTTTCCATTTAAACTCATAATCTTAGAGTTCAGTCTAGGCTATGTTCTGTGTTGGGATGGGAATATTTGTACTTACACAGTTTATTGATCTGATCTTAAGTTATTTCACTTAGAAAAGTAATGAAAACAGTCTCTAGAAAGATAGAACAAGTAACTTCTAATAATCATTAATTTTAAAGCTATATCACACAATTCAAATTAACAATGACAGTGCTCTGATACCTAAATATAAGTCTAGCTAGAGATTTACAGCTGTGTTCACATTAATAAGCGAAATATACACTCAGGCAAACCAAACTCCCCTACACAGACTCAGACACTGCAGCACCTACTTGTTTTTTTTCTGAAAATAGCTGTAAACAAGTACAAGAATCTGGATAAAAAGATGGGTGAGAAAACCTTCTTTTAAAAACATCTTGCAGCTGTTGAAATTAATGCACCTTCCTTTTCCACCTGTAGGAATGCAGTGCAAGGATCCCTGGCTTGATATGGGCAATAACAAAATGCTGTGCTCTTCACATTTCAGTGTCAAGGTTTTGTTATGATCTTATATTCATTGTATATGTCACCTTGCTGCAAAAGAATTAAAGAAAAAGAATTAAAAATAAGACTTTCTAATGAGGGTAACAGAAACATTAATAGCTGTCTTGCTTTGAATTCAGATTAAGGGAGGACAATGGCTGATTTTTAAATAAGCAGCTGCTAAAGAAATCCCCAGATCAGCTCCTGTGCCTGTAGGAAATCTCTTAATACTTGCTAAGAGGGAGCCTTGGAAGATCATTTAAGACGTGGCTGCTTTTCCAGAGCTCACCTCAATCACGCAAGGCTCCTTTGCTGCTGCTGTGTGCATACCCAGACCTGCCCTCCTGCAGTCTCTCCCTCCCCACCCCCAGCATTACACAGTCTCCTGCTTATGAGGAAGGGCCTGGGGAGGGTCTCTATCTGGCACTTTTGATAGGACCAGTCTTCATTTGGCAACTCCTCCAGCAACTGATCGATTTTGTCAGGGAGCTGGCTTGACAGCCCCTCTGTCCATCGTCTCTCCCCTCTTCCTCGTCTCCAAGTAATTTAGCATTTCAAGGATAATCAGCGGCAACCAGGATGAAAAATGTACAGAACTGTTTCTTTTTAAGATGACCACCTCAATATGCATTTTTTCAGGCACGGAAGCCTATTTTTAGCATAGGATATGATCTGTGTCTTAAAAACCCTTGCTTGATCAAACCCCTCCATTTTCCTTGTTCGTGGGGATGCAGTATGAGGAGTTGAAATCCCTTACCACACTCAGTGCTGGAGGGTGGAAAGGCAATGAGCACACTAGCATAGGAGAGAGCGCTTTCTGTACTCAATAATCAATGCCCAAAGGCTGGTGAAAGACAGCTAAATTATCGCACATGAAATTCCCGTCTCCCTGGAGATGAGTTTTTCTGCTGAGGAGGTAGGAAGGAGCAGTCACACTTCGAAGCATTTCTGGTACATACGTGGATGAGACTGAAATCTGCACAGGGAGGACTCCTGCAGCAGAGGGATGAGTGATTTCCACTGGAAGGCACCATGCCCAGGCAGGCTTGGGTGGTCATGACCTTGGTAAGAAAGCCTCCTCTCAAACGGGACAACAGGGGACTTTCAATGTTCTATTTTCTTCCTGCTGTACTTCATGACAGAACACAGGTATAAGAATGATATAATTGCTAAAGTGGAGAGAGACTCAGACAGCTCTTCTCAGCCCCATGTTCCCACAAGCTTCAGCAGAAAGGTCTCTAGAACTGAGCTGCTGAAATATTGTGATGTTGCGAGGAGAGAGGTCTTGCTTTGCATCTGATCCATTTGCTAGCCTTTCTCTTAGAGATTCCTGCTTTATAGACATCAGCCCTGGTCCAAACCACAATGATGACCAGTAATGGTCTTCTTATCATGTCTGAGCAGCATTTTTCCTTTCCCATTTTTCACCATATTTACGCAGACTTCTGATATGAGAGATTTTAAAATCCATAAAGATGAACCATGAAAACCACAGTCTTCTGGAAAAAGAAATCCCTGCCAGCATAACTGTATTATTCCCCTTTTGGCCAAATGGGTGAGGAAGTGAGAGCTGTGCTCGTTTTGATGACAGAGATCCTGCAGGTGCCTCAGGAGGACACACAAGCCCTGCTCAGGCTCCTTTCTCAGATCCCAGCCAAGAAGAAAGCTGCTTCATACAACTGCTGATGCAAAGAGCACATCCAAATTCACTTGTCTTCATGGCAGCGTTTGCTAGAAAACACATGCAGAGCTAAACCTCAGCCAGGAAAAAATATTTTTAAAAGTTTGCCATCCATCCCTTAATGACATTTGCCTGTTAGTAACTTCTGGAATAAGAAATGTTTTCATTTCATTCTCAGTCTCTGCATTTTCTTCCTCCCTTTTGAGTCAACTAGAATTGAACCTGTAAATCAAAATAGCTTTCTGTCTCCAAACAAACTGAGTCAGTACCATGGTTTTAAAGAGACAGAGGGATGTTACTGACAGTTATGAGGCAAGAGACAGGGACAATTTCCCGAAAAAGGGTTGTGATGCCATAAAACAGACACTGGAGCTCCAGAGCTAATCTTTGCTTAAAGAAAATGTTACTGCTGTATGACTCAAATGAGCTCCTTTCACAGCTGATACTGCTGTGAGAATGTTTGCCTTTAAAGACATAAAATGCTTTCTTACTTCACAGCCCTTGCACACCACTACTGCAGGAGCAAGATGAAAGGCAGTATTGTTCTGCCTTGGTGTTTTGTACTATTAACTCTCCTCCTTCACAGAAATAAACCTGCCTACTGCCACTTGTGTATCTATGTTCGAACCTACCATGGATATGGGAAATGCATTTATATACATTCATTGCCATGGCATCTGCATCTCTGCAGAGCAGCACTCATGACATATGTAATGGGAGAGAAATTGCCAACACCCAAAGCATCGCTGCTAATTTGTCTACATTGTTCTTCAGAAAGAAGGTTAATTTGAGACTGATCCAACAGATTGTGGAGTCAGTCAGTGTTTTGTTCATTCCACTATATAAAATGGCCCAGAGAAGGTGTGGCAGAGGCAGTAACCCATGCTCAGACCATGCTTACAAGGCTGGTGTCCAGATCACTCAGCAGCCAGCGCAGCCATGCCTAGGGTTGGCCTCACAGAAGTGACATTTCCACTGCCTCAGCTGGCTGTGGAAAACAGGCCAGTTAGGTCAACCTTAAAAATCCAGGAGAATTTAGCAGTGAAGGTGACATCTGTTGCACAATAAAAATATTCAAAGCAGCAGTTTGGAATCTGAAGTAAAACTATTTTTCCCCACTCTCTGCCATCTATAAAGACAAACCACCCTGGAAAGCCAGTCACCCCTAAAAAACTTAAATCATGTAACAGTGTGAGAGATCAGGTCCCTTTGGGGTCAGAAGAAATGAGGGCAACAAACTCTACGCTGAGTAACCTTGGTGTAGGCAATGCCAACTAGGGTTACCTGGACACTCTCCGTGCACCAGTTCTGCTCACTGAGCAGACCAGAGAAACAGCATAAGCCCACCTCAGCTGAACTCAGAGAGTGAGAGAGGAAAACCAGCAAGGAGGCTGAACCCCCCAGCCTCTGCCTGTACAGGGCGGCTGTGCAGCAGCACTCCTGTAACCCACAGCGAGGTGGCTGGGAAGGTCAGACAATTCCTTTTTGGCCAGATGGGAAGGACTCCAGAGGAGCTCCCCGTTGCTTTCTTGTTCATAACCATACTCCAGAGCTGTCTTCTCCTTTCCCCAGGAGCACAGCCCTGCTTTACTCAATCTAATTTTATCAGTACTGAATGAAGTCACAGCTGGTTTAGATCTAAGGACTTCATGATGTGTTTGGAAGGCAGACAAGATACTCAGCAAAAAAATCCTGGTGGGGAGAAGAGGAATCCAGAAGCAACAGAAATGTTTAGGACGCCTTATTTGGTGAACAGACTGCAGCCTGGGAAGGCTTCAAAGAATTGCCCAAGGGCTGTGGCAATCCCTCGGTCTGCATAGATAATGTCACCTTAGGCTGGAAAAAGGAACCTCATCCATTTTGATATTATTTTTAAAAAAGGTCCAGATACCACTTTAAAGAGAAACTTCCATGATGGAAATATTTCAGGCACTCCATATTGATTACCAAACTGTACTTGTGGTGATGAAACACATTGGAAATTTGAAATTTGACACATTTTCATTATTTAATGTATCTGCTTTTCTCTGCTGCCATGAGCTTAGGCAATTAAATAAAACAGTTTATCATGGGGTTTCAATCAATTTGCCTCTCAGGTTCTCATGCATGGAGATTATGTTGAAGTGCTTAGCTTGTAAATACTGTGGGGTAATGTTTGTTTGTTTAAAAGTGCTTTCATAAAACCCTGGAATGCTTTGTCAACCCTAGCTCACTTATGAACAAACAACCATCCTCAGACTATGTCTTCTTCCATATATATACTATGGTTTAATCCCCTACTTAAAAGTGATTTTTTTTAAAAGTCCTATGATCCTTCAAATGCTTCCTCTATTTTTTTTCCTCACTAACCAACACACAGAGGTTTCTTGTCTTCCTCTACAGTCATTTTTCCATAGAACCCACTTCCCCCTTCCTATTTAATTTTAATACTAGCAGTCTCATCCACAGGAATATGTTTATTATAGAAACAAAGCTCTATATTGTTGGTAACCAGAAATGGCTCTGAAAGGCAGTTGTACCGGAAGAGCTTCCTGTCAGAAAATAGGTACAGCTTAAGCAGCAACCACTACTGCACAACTTTGATCTTGTTCAGATTTATTTTCTTATTTTATTTTTTCTTCATATTTATTTATTCCATCATAGTGCTCAGCTGTCTGAGTAGCAGGGTTATGTCCATGAGAGCTGCCACCGTGGCTGGGCCTATGACTGCTTTTATCTTGCTCTACAGTCATTCATCCATGGAGTTTGTCAGAGTGTAGGTTGGTGTGTACCTTCTGGGCATCTTCTTTGTGTCCTAGTATATTCTTGTCCACTGCTACTGGTTTCTCTTAATGCCAGAAAGCAACAAAATTAAGTGATTTGGCTCTCCCATCATGTATTTTAATGAACCCGTTAGAAAACTAATAGCCCTGAGAGATTTCTCAGCTGAAATTGGCCAGTAGATCTAAGCATGAAGCATACCTGTGCATACAAAGCACATCTGCAGAGGCTCATTCTCTCTAGGAAACTAAACTGAAGACATATGCCATGTTTCCAAGCCCCTCGGTTGGTTCTTTCACATATTCCACCCATCCCCTCTCCTCAGCAGATTCCCCAGCCCTTTTCAGGTGTCTGTGGAATGAGAGTCTGAGGATTATCCCCTTCTCAGCTGTTTTCCTGAAGTCTCCTCATGCAGACATGCCATGTGGGAAGAAAGATGCTTCAGTGGCCCAAAGACACAGCCTGTGCTCTGATATCACAGCAGTCCAAGGGCTGCCAACTAGTTTGTCTAAGGAGATCAATACTTCCTCCCACTGTTGTCCGCCTTTCAGGAGTATCTGAGGAGAGGTGAAACTGGCCTACCCTTCCTCTCTGCTATTGCCCAGCAGTGCTGCTGTTAACCACCATCCAGGAATGAGGGCACAGGAACCTCAGCTGGGAGCAAGAGCTGACCCCCTTTTAAGCCCAGCAAAGACCCAAATGTTCTCTCAGATAGAGCCCTCCACCACTTGCCTTACTCCTAGATGGCCACTGCCAGAGCTGGACAGCCACAAGTGTTAAACTGCAAAACACTGCAGAGGAGGGAACACCAAGTGGACATGAAAGCACAAATTCATGTGGCAGTTTCCAGTTGTTTTTGCCCCCGATAAAACTATCACTGTGAGGATCCACTGCCCATTACTTGGTGAAAATCTTTCCTGAGATGCAGTTAATTGTGAACAGAGAGGGGAAATGCTTTGATCTTGAATTTCAGCATCCTCCTAGGTTGATGCTGCTCCAAAACCAGGCCCTGCTGTGGCCCGTCTCCTTGTACATACTTGCCTTCATGCAGATCCATAGACAATGCAGAGGAGGCATCCCAAAAGTGAACTAAAAAAATGCTATAGTGAACGCGCTGCTGCTGTGCAGGAGTGAAGGCCAAAGGCTGCAGCGCTGTCAAATGCGTGGGTGTTTCGGTGTCACCACTGACGTTTTGGCGAAGGAAACGCATACTCTCTGCCTTACAGATTTTTCTATTGGAAAGATGATTGATTTCCTCCTGAAACTGTTCGGATACCAAGTGGTGGTTACCTGAGACAGTCTCATTCATAAACTGTGGGTGGGTAACCGAGGAGGGGGGCGAGACCTGTTTTTTCCCCCATAGAGAGAAGGCTCTTACAGTTCAGCTTTGTTCTGGACTAAACAAGAGGAACAGCGCACATGTGGTCTTCATTAGTGACGCTCCTTTGAAATGTCTCCAAGTCCTTGGGTTGTAACTTTAGCAGACAAAGGGGTGGAGGAATGAGGAAGGGAGGAAGGGAAGGAGAGAAGAATGAGGTTGCTGGAGCCATCCCTCTAAAATCCAGACATGGATGAACTTTTTCTTTTTTTCCTTTACCCCCTTCCCTTTCTTAATTATTCTTTTCTATTCCCCCCCCCCCCCCCCTTTCAGGCACAGAATTGTTCTTAACCTTCAGAACTGGGGAAATACAATTCAAAAAAAATCCACTATTCTTCTGTCAAATCAAAACCAAGATGAATAATCTCCTCTAAATTACAAGCACTAAATGACAGAGTGGAACAGTTATCATTTCATTGCTCTTTATGCTTATGTGCTTGCGTATATGCTTTTGTGGTTGCACGAAGACTGTGAGTCTCTAGCAGCATGGAGTTTAAAAATCGCTTTTGAAGGAGTGATTAGAGAGCAAGCAGGAAAGCAAGGACTGATCTGGCAAACTGAAGTAATGGATGTTGATTCTTGCTCATTAGGAACCATATCACAGAACTGCAGCCTGATCAACATGCCTTCCCTCCAATTGCCTGGTACTTCCTCATGCTTTGAAACCCTATACTACCTCTCCTTGCCAGGAACACTAATGAAGAAAGAAGTCATTTGGAAAAAGCCATACTAACTCTGCATACATTATTTTTCTGTGATTGCACCCATCAATTAAAAGCATTTTGATTTCAGTTCCCTTAAATTCACAGCTGCACACATATGGCTTTCCATACCAAAAATCAATTAGAAATTGATGAAAGCCAAAGAATATTAGCAGGAAAATAACCAACAGCAAATACAATGCATGCCAATTAAACCCCGGGGCAATCTGGATTCCCCCCTGCAGCCTGTGGGAAATAATATTTCATGGCACTGAGAAAATGACATTCACATTTCTGGTAGCGGAAGGCTGCTGAAGCATCCCTTTCACTCCCGAGTGGTTTTGGGAACATCGATGTGTTCAGCTGGCCAGATGTAAAGCATGAAACTCTCTCTTTCTCTCTCTCTCTCTCTCACACACACAGACACCTTTTTCCTTTTGTGCTGCTTCCTCAGTAGCCAGAATTTTCCAGGTAATGGACATTCATGGGAGAGGGACAACAGCCCTGTCACGTGGGCTGGAATAAAAAAGTGCTGATGTGGGAGAGGCTCAATCTGCATAGATGCAGGAAGGCAACAGCCCAGAGCAGTGTCGGACACAGCCATCCTTTCATGGTCGGACCTGAGGAGACTTTCAGAGCAGTCTGTTCTCACCATAACTGCTGAAACAGAGATACTTCTGCCCAACCAAAAACCACTGTTGATGTTTGCAGGACAGTCTACTCAGAGCTGTGCTTAGCAGTTCTAAGCGGAGATTGATGCCCCAGCTTCTCCAAAGTCCCCAGAAGGTGTTTTGCCTTTGCAGTCCTTTTTGTCCATCCTTTCCTCTCTACCAATGCTATAAATTATGATATACCAAGAACGTAACATGCTGCAGTAGCACTATTGCCAAAAGCACAGTCCAGACACTGTTTAACAAATGAGGCTCATACAACAACATGAATGCTATACATAGCTATGAGTTACTATAATTAACTGGGCAATACTTTTCAATTTGCCTACATAAGGATTTGCCATTTAACATCAAGATAAGGCTGCATAACAACATTCAGTTTAGCATATAAAAATGTTGGGTTCTTGGGCTAAATTGCATGGCATCAAAGTGGATTTTTGGCAAATGCTGCTTTGGTCCTTCTGTGTCTGCCCAGCACTGTGTACAGAGCGTGACATGGCCAGTCCTCTGCTCTTCCTTGGACACAGATCACAGGGGCTCCAACACTTAGGCAGAATTGGGCAAATTCTCCATCATCCTCCACAGGGCTTCTTGCTATCTGTGAAACAATCTTGTGAAATGTCAGAATGTTACAAGAGGGGTGCAGGAGTGAAACATACAGGCTATTTCACACTCACAATATATTAATCCAGAACAAAATACTTTGTTGGCCTTCATTAAGCACAAGTGCTTACAGGCTAGGTGTGAAGATGGGGGACTCACCTCTTCATGTTCCCCTTTAAATAAAGATAATAAAATGCAGGAAGATATTATTCTTCCTGTGACCCACAAACTGTTATCTATAGAATGAAATACTGAAAACTCCCTAATTTTCAGGTGGGCATATAACCTTTTTTAAACTATAAAAAAATTCCTAGAAGAATGGGTGTAGTGTTTTGAAGCATGATTATGACTAATCACATATTTTAGGAAATCAGTGCACAAACAGCCTCACTCTAATCTCATAGCAGGTTCACAGCCAGGCAGCTCTCCCAGCTGATAACCAGAGAGATCAGAATCAGGCCCAAGACAGTCATTTTTATACCACTTGGTATCCTAGTAATGGCTACAAAAAGGGAATACAAACCTTTTGTCTCTGTACTTCTATGCACACATTTCCTGTGTATGTATTGCACTCCATTCACAGGTATTTCTAAAAGCCTGGGATCACTCCTGCCCCTGTAGCTCTTTAAATACTCATTCATGGTAGAAAAACAGCTCTAAACGACACACAGCTGCCATTGCCTCCTTCTTATCTCACCTTCTCCAACCTAATCCTCTTATGCCATTGGCTTCAATAGACATATCCCTGACTAATGCCACTGTAAATAAGATCAAATCAGACTATAGCCCATCTTATTCTATGAGAAGACATACAAAATAGATGAAGACAGCCAACTAAAGTCTTCCATTCAATAACAGAACTAGAAATCTTTTTATTCTAAGTAGTCAAAAAGGTGGGCTTAGGTAAATGCCAATTACCAAATAGGTAAAACGGATTAGTAACAATACACGCCTGAAAATCAGTAAACAGATTAACATAAGCTCAACGTGTATGATGCTTTTTTGTTTCAGACCATGTTGCTAACAGCCACAGATACAATTGCACATTCACTTTGGAGGTGTGATCACAGACCACACTGGCACATCTTACTCATTTACAGTGCCAGATAAAATGTGCCATACAAAAGAGTGCTGTACTCCAGCTGTGCTATTAGAGCTCTTGCTGTCCAGGTAGGCCAAGTAGTCCATCTCTGAGTGCACATGGGCTCTTATAAAAATTCAGTGTGTTTGCCGGAGCTTCCTGATGCAAAGGCAAGGAGCTTTGGTGAGCAAGGTGTTAGAAAAATTTAAAATTCAGATTGTGAGAAGTAATAAAGCAGTTCAGCATTTCAGTCTCTCTTTGAGAGTATGGTTGTGAACCATTCTTTTGATTCTTTTCCTATTGCATGTAAAATAACTCAAGCAAAATGGAAAACATCCTCTAAAAAAAAGGCTCCAATAGCAAGACCTTAAAAGCTAAAGCTCATATATATGTCACAAAAGTTCACAAAGTAAATCTGTCAGTGTTGTTTCAAACTGTGCCAGCCACCAGCCAGGGTTTTTTTAACTTTTACTGAGGATTATATCTGTAGTGTGCAGAGGTGCACTTTAGATTAGCATGCACTGAGTGATGAATCACATTATATATCAGACGAGCACATATTTTTTGAGATATGTCCATGGTTCTGTTTGTATCAGAATATCGATGATATCATGTCTTCCCTGTGTTATTTTAATATTTCTGTTGCCTATAGGGACTTGAAATTGCAGATGCAGGCAGAAATTTTTTTCTGAGTTATATAAACATTTTCAACCAGTTTTAAGTTTGGTTTCAGGTTTCAAGTTCAAACTGGTTCTTATGTTACCCATATGTTTGCCCACTCTTAACAAAAGAGACTTTCTATAAGTTATATAAATCTCCTTTAATAAAATGCTCTGATCCAGATTTTTTGTAATGTGACCACTGTTTTCGCGTGACAAATTGAAAGTACTTTATTTCCAGAAAGTAATGGCTTAGCACGTTCTAAAACTTCAGCAACTGATTGTGTCTCAAGTGGGAAGTCTGAGTATTATTAAGCACTTCACAAAAATTACTTCTTCCTTCTGTAATGGGACTGTTCATAGTAGAAACTTAAAATTATTACTTTCTCCAGGCATTTTTTACTACATGGTTCATGACATGCCTAACATATATTTAGCGTTTATTAACCTGAAAAACACACATTCTCCATTAAGCATTTTGAGACCCACTGATAGAAAAACTGCTACGAAAGAATTACTGGAATTACTAAAAATAACAATAAGCTGTGAGTACCAAATAATCATTCAGATTTTTCCATCCCATCCACGAAAACAGGAATAACATATTTAACTCATTTATTGCTTTCTATATTTTCATTGTGTTACTCATACTGACATTTTTGCTATGATAAAACAACCTCAGCCTGCCTAGCGTCTCTTCATGGGACTGCAAATATTCTCACATTCTGCCTCTGCACCTTTCCTCCTTTTCCTCTTATAAGCAATCCTTTATGCTGCAGGACCAAGCATGGTGTCACAGCGATGAGTGAGCCATGGCTATCTCTAAAGGCCCCATGATATTGTCCCATCATGATTTCAGTTTCCTGGGTAGCTATATTGAATTTATACAGCTTTAAAGGTCTAGATTTTTAACATGCTCCGCATTAATGATGATAAATTGAAGCAAGCCCCTAGAGAAGGACAAATCAATGTACAAAGGCTTGATCAGAAGTATGGAAAGGCTGGACACATGAAGACACATCTCCTCTTCATCTCTACATCTCTGAGGGAGAAGCCAGCTAAGCATACATAGAGCAGAGCCCCTATAGCTGCTTCCCAGGAAGAGACACCAAATGTACAGGCTATAGACTGGGGAAGCTGATGCTGAAAGGGGACTCATGAAGTGAGGAGGCAGGTTTTGCTATAGCCTTGGGCTTGATTCTCACTCACACTAAAACGGACCTTTTCTACCCCAAGCCTGGATCTTGGAGAGGGTCAGCAGAATGCAGTGTTTTTGCATGCATGGCAGAGCTGAAGGGGAAGACATATATGAACATGATGAGGCACCTTACTGTTTGCCTTTACAAAGTACTATCAAAGGTGACTGCTCGTAGGCAAATGCCAAAATGTATTTTTAATACTACTCAGAAATGAAGCTGCATTTTTCCTGGTTTAAATTGTCTTTAAAAGTGGGAAAGAATAGCTGCCTCCTGGCTGCAAGTTTGTTAACCCAGACAGTGATAATGTTGCTAACTCCAGACCTGCCAGGTTTGTTAATAATATGAGCCCCACAGGTCTGAGTCAGGAGAATTTAAGGCTAGTGTATCTGTGATAAAAATCTACTTATTTGCAAGAAACACATAATGCTTGGTTTCCTTGAAGAGAGCAGGAATCAAAGAGCAAGAGACCTTCTTCTCTTCACTGTGCCAAGGCCCTTTTGCAGTCAGTGCTTTGCCCAAAAACTCTGCATCTTCGTCTGAGTGACATTCCTAGGCCATTTTTAATACGTGCAGTGTTGCTGCTTTCTCCCTCTAACAAGTCTGCTGCTTCACTTTCTTTCCTTCCTTTACATGTACTCATGAGCCATCATTAAACAAACAGCCACCCAGATGCCATATGCTGTAGAAATGGCATTGCATACTCCTGTGCTGGGGTGAAGGGCACAGCGAGTTCTGCTGCCTTGTTCCACGGCAATTTTGTAAGCTGTTCCTTTACCCCATCTTAAAGGTTAAGGGCTGCCACCTTTCCACTTGCATTTTGCACTGAGGTTTGTTAGAAACCAGTAACTAGAGTCTTGAAAACACCTACTTCATTGAGTTTTGGCACCCCTGGACAAGAAAATGGAATGGCAGGCTGTTTTCCTATGCTACCTGAATCCCTAGCTGAACTGCAAATAGTGTTTATTCTGATAATAAGCTGCAAAGTGCAAGACTATGTTGTCATAATTGGAAGATCAAAAGGTAGAGACACTCTGGCATGTCGGCCTTCTCAAGATGCTGATCACACCAGTAGGCTGGATATATTGGATTTCTTTTTGCCTCTCTTCTAATTACTGTTCTGTGCTGCATTGCAAAGCAACAGATGAGGCATTGCTCCCTTGCTGGTCACATTTTACTCAACTGGTTATCACCATTTGATGTTGTAAAAAAAGAACTATAGCAAAACCAGAAGCTACATCGGATAACTTAATTGTATTTAATGAAAAAGGCTACTCTGAATGTTCCAGAAGCTCCAGTTTTGTAACAGCAACTGCACATAAAGATCCTTCCCCTACACAAGCAACAGCAATTTTTATTTTCTGAGTGCACCTTTGAGGAAAGGATACGTTCTTTGCAATTTCTCTCTCTTTCATTAAAGACCACCTGAAGACAAAAAGGCTAAAATATTTGAAATAAACCTGTGTCAGTCTTCTTTTAATGAACTGTGCAGGCTCCTTTGTGGTAAGATAATTTCAATTATACAGAAATCAAGCTTCAGTGAATTCTCAGCTCTTCTAAGCGAAGTAATGGTGCAACTTTCCAGGTAGTGATTTTCTGATCCCTGAGAATCATATTTGGATAAATAACTCAAAACAAAAGCTCCCATGAGTGTTGATGGTTCTGCAGCAGTATGTTCAGTATCTCATATGTGTTACCTTTCTCCAGAAATCTAGCAAATGAGGTCACTGGTGGAAATGCTTGTCAGAATACCAAACTGCAAACAAATGCTGCTTAATAGTCACAGAAGGCAGATTTTACATTTGGAACTGATAACATGCACACAGGAAACCTGATTCCAGATGTTATGCCTATGCACTGAGAGGAAGGGAAGTGTAACATGACCTCCACTCCCAGTCAAATCAGCCAAAACTGGACCAAATGGTTGCAACTGAGTACTTGCAAGCATGGATTCTTTCTCATGGAATTGGAATATTTTTGGACAACAAATAAAATTGCAGGCAAAAGGCAAAAGCTTCAAACAGAAACAAAGAGATCTAACACAAATGAGGATTCATTTGGTGATATGTACTTTTAAGACCAGCTGAGTAAATAACGTGAGACGATTCTAAATCTACTTCATGTTGTAATGAATAACAGTGTAATACCAACCAGAAATGAAAGACACTGCTTTAATATAACTTACAGGGAGACAATGTAGAATGTGTTCAGATTTAGACTAAAATAATGAGTATAACTTTTAGCAAAGGCTGTGTTTGGGTTACAAGATGCTTCAGAGCAAGAGGCTCAGCTCAAATTTAGAAGTGCTGAAATTTTCCAAGCATTTTCAGGGAGATTCTGGGCCCTCAAAGCCTAAGTCTATGAAGATCAGTAGCTGTGGCTATCTTGTGAGTGCTTTTATGAATATACATTAGCATTCACATGAGATCTGAAATGGAAACACTCTGTTTTCTAAACCCTTTCAACCTCAGTGATAAAATTCCAGAAAAACCTAAACTGGCCCAGTAAACCTCAAATCCTGAGACTTGTAGGGGTTTAGATTCAAGATTCTGGAGTGTTCCCATATTTTAAATACCAGTTGCCCTCAGACAGTGTCTAGCAATCAGAAAATAGCCAAGACTGCAGTAGCCATGGAATCCCCAACTCCAAAACACGCCCCAGGCTACTTTGCATCCACTCTTGTGCCCAACAACTATAGACAACGTTGAGTCTGCATGCAGGGCAGCCATAAATTGGCAGCAAGAGCTGGAACATGTAACAGGGGTGATTGTCAGTCACCCGCAGTGCCAGCAACCTTACAGAAAATGTGCCTGTGTCAGAGAGAGCCTGCTGGGCAACACCTGTTGTATCTCTGTTCCCAGAGGCACTAGAGTGCACTCATTTGCAGTGAGTGAACAGAAGGAGACAAAGCAAATTATATACAAATCAAATGAAGTGGGAAAGAGCTGAAATGTGTTTGTGTGCCCTTACAAGCAGTAACAAATGGAGGACAGAGACTTTATGTCTACAAGAGACATAAGTACTCACAGACTTTGTGAGAAAAGCATTATGCATAAACTCCTGAAAAGGAGACGTGGGAAAAGTCAAAAACCAGTAGCCATATTGCTCCCCGTTTGGAAGTAACGCAAAGGAAATAAATGCAGCAAGTATACTCAAGCACGCAACAGCTCTACCCCCTTGTTTTCCACTTGGAGGGAAAACTGCAGTGACCTGGTATGCACAGAGCATCCTTAATCTGTCTCTGGTCTTGTATTCAGTGGAAAGACAAAGCTGTATTGGGATGAATCAGCTTCACACTTGTGAGAGCTCATTTGCTTCTGAATGCATGATGTTCACCATTCACCTCTGAGGTGCTGTGCTGGGGCACCATTTCTGTGGCTGACTCTTTTCCTAGTGGGAGTACATCTTCTGTGTGTATGATTTCTGTTCCTTAGCTACTATCTATCTGTGATAACTTTTTCTCTCTAATCAGTTTTCAACAAAGCAGTTCCCTCCAGTTTGTTTTGCAGGTACGTGTATGCTGCCAGCACAAGGGAAGGGCATTGGAAAGGCTGGACTAGAAGGCAGAGGAATGACCATGGCTGCTTCTTTTGACTACAGTTCTGTTTCATACCTGCTTAAAATGTTCGAGTAACAGCCTGTGCCTTAGGTTGTGTAGGTGTATCTAATGACCCTGAAGCAGGTAAATGTACCCTTCCTCCAAATTCTCTCTCTTTTTTCTCTTCCTCTCCCACACCATCAGCTACATGGTCCCACTTCAGTCTTCATACCAGCTTTGGGGCTCACTGGACCTTCCATAAACCAATCCAGTTCATTAGCTCAGTACAAATTTTCCCAGGTGGATTATGTTGGATGGAAAGAGGGAGCTGATGAGCTAACTCCACTCACAGGCAATCTGGCCAGATTCAAGGTAAAGGAAGTGGCAAGGTCATTAAGATGAGAGCAGGACTTGCAATTTTTGACAGTGCCTCCCTGGAATGCCTTCAATGACCCATGTAAAGCATCATTTAACTCGCAGAAGCATCTAAAATTCAACCGCTGCCTCTACTTTGAGCCCAAGAGCTGACTTACCTTGGGCTTCTACCCCGGCTCAGAAGCATTCAACTGTGTAGCTAAACAGGGATTAACCCAACTGCACAAATTTCAGTGGGAAGTGGCCTCCTCATCAGGTTACAAAAGCAGGCTTACATTTTCTTGTGTACTCTTTGACTCCTGCACTCTTTTATTCTTGATTGCACAGTGACAAATAGTCTTCCCTTTGCCCGAGTGGCTGTAAGTCCCATCTGGAAACCTCAGAGTCAATTGCCTTCTAGTGGAAGACAATGACATAGAAAGTAACATCTCTTCATTCTATGGAAGTGTAATTGTTGCAAAAAGAGTCTCTCTTCCCCGTATGACCCCTAGAAAAAGCACGAGTGTCTTGACTTCCCTGGTCTGCAGCTTCAAGGCAACCCACAATCTAAGACCCTCAGTTCTCCCTTGTTTTGCCAATTACTAGGCCCAGTACAAAGGACACAGCCAGCAGCAGAAAAACAATCCAGTAAATGGATTCTATTTCGCATAAAGGGGTCAGTATATAGAGGATTGTTGGGGGTACAAATAAGTCAGACAGATCACAAATGACAGACATCAACCCCAGCAATGGCATAGCATGACCCGCAATAGACAGAACAAACAGAGACACAAGATAAGCCACTGAGAAAATGGGAGACAACCAAGACAATAAGGTGATTACATACAATAGAGATAACCCCATGTTGCCTCCCCACAAAGCCCATGTTTGTAAGTGCCAGACCTGACTGGGATCCAGTTGCATGCCAGGAGGTCCTTCCCCAACAGGAAACTCTGTGAAGTGCATCCACTTCACAGACAGACACTCCAACTCTTCCTGCAAGTGGTCCCAGCTTTTATCCCCAAACAGGACACCTGGCACTCATTTACCCAATGCAGGGCACCTGGGGCTTGTTTACCCAAGGGCTTTCCTTACAAGGCCAGCAGCACCTTGGAGGAAAGCCAAAAGGCAAACTCATCCCCTCCTCTTAAAGGACCATGGGGACCACCCATATGTCAACCTTAATTCAGGGCTTGGGGTTCAGACCCCAGCACTTCATCCCTATAGTTGGCTTTAGCCCAAGCTGGCACTGCATTGACTCACTCCATCAGATCCTAGCCTTAATGTTTCTGCATAGAAGTGCCCTGCCCTGTTTCATTACTCAAAAGCATTACAGAATTCATGAGGTTTTGAGCCTTGAGAAGAAATGAATAAGCCTACTTTTTAGCAGTTTGGTAAAACTATTTCATTGTGTCTTGCTGGAATGACCCGACTTGTTGAAAAGACATCCACAAATGATAAATTGAAGAGCATTGCTGCTAATGGAGAGCTTTCTCCTCAGCACCACAGGCTAGATGGGCTGCACCAACCATGCATCAGCTTTCGACATCAACTTCCCACAGACTATCTATGCAACGGCAAACCCTTCAAGGCACTTAGTGACTCAAGTTGAGCAAAACCAAAAGCTCATCTAAAACTCTGGGGTGAGAATTGCAGCTAACATCACAGCTTAAGCAGAAAGGAATTTTGTAGCAGAGGGTAACACCTCCCTCTCTGCAGGGGAAAGCTCTCCTGGGGTTAGCGCACAGACTATGGAATGAATTTCCTCAGGAACTTAACAACTGACCACAGCAAAGCATGCTTTTTTTTTGACCTTGCTCTCTCTAAGGTAAACACATATCACCATTAAAAAACAGGAAAAGAAAAACCACAGTAAAAGCCTAACTACCTTACTAAACCAAATCACCACACTGAAATGTAACACCTCCCCTGAAGAAGAATGGGCCCCAGATGACAGATTTCAGCAGCACCAATACCAAAAGTATAATAACATTACAGAGATGAAGGAGAAGCAAGGTAAAGCTTTATGCAATACCTCTGTATTGCAATATACCTGCAATATCAGATTTGAAGGGATGCAGATCTGCATATATGTTAGATTCTCACACATCAAAAGAAGCTAGACGTGTTAAAACAACAAAGTCACAAAGCACACAGTAAGTTCACAAGCCATTCTAATAATTCTTTGCCTTGAAAAGGAGTGCTTTGAAATGGTCACTGTGTGTGCACAAATGGAATGATCACTATTTTTCTCTAGTGCACTCCAGAGGAAATGTAAACTCTTTCTCTGGATTGCCACTATTGCTAGTATTGACAGCATATAGGCTCTTTGAGATGCAGGATCTTATCCCTAATAGGAAAAAACTTATGCCTCACGAAGTTCTATCTAACTGCACTAAAAAATCCCCACTACTAGTCTCCTTTGTTCATAGATGACAAAGCCATTTCTCCTTTGAAAAGCATTTTTGTTTGAAAAAAATAAATTGCCAGATTAATGGATGAATGACAGCACGAGGAGTTTGGAAATTTGCATATGAACTCCTACTCCTTGGGAAGGTTTATGCTAGACTGGGCAAGAGCAAGTAAAAAAGAAATGTCCATTTTAATTTGTTATTGGAAAAGAGTTTCTACCTTTTAGATTTTCCTTTTTTTTTCACTGCTGCAGCTGCGTACAAGAATTTCTTGTTTTCTGTTGAACAGGTGTTGACTTTCGCTAATGGATTTGCATAGCCATACTCTGTCAACACATCAGTATTACTCAGCGTTTCAAGAAATAGACTGACTGAGACTTGGAGCCACATTTAGAGACATTTTAATTGAAACCTTCAACTGCTTTTGAGAAGCCATATCTAAAAGCTCCCTTTCAAGACATTGGAATGTGAAGTATGTGGGAAATGTTATCTTACTGGCCTCATGTCTGCCAGTGATTGTGAAACAGCTTCATTATTCTGGGAAAAAAACAACTTTGATTCCAAGTAAAGAGAGACTCATGTAAACTTGTTAAACTTTTAGGGAATACAAATAATACAGAGCCTGGAGAAATTCTTTAATGCTCCATCATGTGAAGATAGGATCGGTGTGAAAGATTGCCATATGTAAACACTTCATATAAAAACATGCACTTAGAAAAAACATGTATCTAGTACAGCTTGTTGGACCTAGTTAATCTTCAGATCATTTGTTCTCAACATGGTCTATCTATCTGGAGATAACAGACTATTTCTGTTGTAGCGTGTCACATACATAGGTGAGAGAGAGAAGAATCAGATGCTGAACCACAGTAGCCATGTTTATCCTGCACTGTAGTTCCTGGAGGCAAAGTGGGGCCATACCTACCCTGTATGCTACGTATGTACTATGGTACCACCTCATCTCTTGACTCAGCCTGGTCAAAACACATGGAAGTTCTCATCCAGCCTGTGGGCCTTTCCACGAGATGAATGTAGTCTTGCATATGCTTAGAGCTAGTAACTCAATTCTGGGTGTTTCTCAGGTCATCATTTCCATCACTTCTAGATAGCCCCAGAAAATGGTATAGCAGGTACCTCCACCCTGTGTCATGCAGTGCTTGTGAAAAGATACTAGCTGTGAAGCTAGGGTTGAGGACTACCACACTTCTGCCTGGGAACTCCCAGCATCCTTTATCACAGAAGAGGTAGATTTCCCTGACAGACACTCAGACAAATATTTCTGTACAAGTATTTCCTTGTCAGGCCAGGTGTAAAACAAATAAGCAGTGAGATTTTTTGCTCAGAGAGCTAACATGGGTCTTAAATGAAATGAAATTGTCTCTGGGCATAATTTTAAAGTTCTCTTAACATTTACATAATCAAGTAAAAGCTATGTTATACTATGAAGCTATTTCCATTTCAGTAGTCTGATCTTTTCAGTGGTGTTAGGACATAATTTGGGAAGTTTCCCAAGTTTGCCCTGAAAATCATGTTGAGCTCCATATCAGCGACACAATGTCAATACACAATGCAGTACCAATATGCTCATTGCCGGCCAGTTTGTATTTTAAATGAGTAGTTCAGGGAAAAGCAATTTTGGTGAGGGCTGACCACAGCTGGATTGACATTACACTAAATTTTCAGGACTTATCATTGCCAAGCCTCCAAAATCTTAAAGACTTTCTTAACATTATTTTAAGCTTTGTCTGACTCAACAGCTTCAGAAAATAAAGTTGGGGTGAGGTATCCTAGCATGACAAATCCCTTAATATATTAACTCCATGTATTTCATTTGCTTAGTGAGTACATTTATTTTATACTATATCTGTTTTTTTCACAATGATTTGAGTGTCATTCTTGCCAAAAAGAAAGCGTGGTAGCTGAAATGCTTCCTTTAATAGATGTGACCACCACATAATGTAAATATTGCCGAATGTTGCCTCTTGGCCTTTGTAAGACCATTACAGGAATAGAAATCTGCAGAGAATAATGTGGAAATACAGCGTAACTACACTTGTAGTACACTAAAAATGGTCTGGAGTTGTCAGAAAGAAGCAGCAATTGAGAAATCAGAAGATAAGAGTATTTTAATCCCTTTTTGTGCCTGCATATTTCACTCCCAAATATACCAAAGTATATACTAGTAAGATTTTTGGTGACTTAAAATATGTCCTTGCAAGAAACTGTAGCTGAAACACAGTGATAGATCACTGTTTTCCGGTAGGGATTCTAGCACCATTTCCAGCTTCACTTTAATTTCACCTAATTCTTTAGGAAAAAGTCCTAAAGAAACAATTTGACTGGAATATATCAAACAAAGTACAATGTTTACAAATACATTAAGTTGTTCTAACTTTAAAATAATATTCCTGCATTATACACAACTTTCTCTAAGTCATAAACTGTTGGAAGAAAATCAGAACTCTATTTCTTTTAGAGATTTGTTCAGAAACGGTTCAGTACAGGTCTGGATGCAACATTTTCTAATTAATTCTGTTGAGCAATAATACTTGAGCAATAAGACTTCCAAATAATAATACTTTTCTCTCCTACACAGTTTATATCTTCAAATGTTAATTGATCCTTTTAAACTGTGAAGGAGACCTTGGAAAAACTGTTGTCCTTGTCCACAGACTGAGGAACAGGCATATCTTCCAGCCAGTTAACAACCAAGCTGTGACAAGAACTCAAAAATTCTAAGCTCAGAACTTGGCAGATGTCTTCTGTCCAAAAGGACAGGAGAAAAAAGATCTGAACAATATATCTGAAAGTATATTTCATATACATTCAACAAGAGATACACGGTAACTAAGAAAGTAATTACAACTAAAGCATGTCAACAGTTAATATTTAATAATTAATGATTAAAGTGTGGCATATCATTTACTTTCCTAACACTGCATTACAAGAACTCACAAAAATCACTACACCATCATGTAGTTAATGATGCAAAGAGCTTTAGATGTGATTTTTCTTAACTTTTGAAAGCTTGGCTCCTGAGCTTTTAATATTCTTACTCCAGAAGCTTATCATATAACATGAACAAAGAAGGAGAAGTGATTAAGGAAGTTACTGATGTAAAGAGACTGTCAAGATTTTAAAAACATGCAGCCATTTGTGTTCATTAGGACAGCAATGAAGATTTCAGAGACAAACAAAAATTACATCAGTTCTTATGTGGATGGACGCGTCAACAGCAACTAGGTGAGGAGTTCCTATTCCTCTGCTGCCCCTCCAGTCCATTCTTCCTCCAGTAGGGCAGTTATTGCTCCAGAAGGAAGCTGGGTGATTATTGAGGAAGATTCTACTTCCTCTCAAAGATGCAATGGTATTGCAGTCTCAGGCAGGGTAATACAGTAGCTAAAACAATCATAATTTTAGAACTTTTCTTCGAGTGGATCACATCTTCATGCAGCGTTGGTGTGGTGCATACTTCCCTTTCTCATTGCAAACATTTTCCTGGCTACCCTGACAAAGTATTATTGGGAAAATAGCAAATGGACTTTTCAACTTTTGCAAGCTTCATTTAGCAGCAAAAAATAAGGAGGAGAACATAGAAGCCATGTCAGAGTGCAGTACTCTCTGACCATGTTCTTTTTGACACTCCACACAAAGAGGGTTTAAATGTTTAATACCACATTTACATATTTGAAGACAGTTGATGTTACGCATTTGATTTATCAATGCGCTGCAATCAGCATACAAGGACAATAAAACAATTGCAACATACAATTGGATCACAATACAAATGTGATTCCTATTTCCAGTCTCTCTATGCTCACTTTCATTATGCTGGGTATCTCCAGTCACTGGGAAGGAATACATGGATTGAAGGCCAGTTCAAGAATGTTGTTCTCTTTGAAGTTCACTTTTTTGATTGTTCAGTTTCTATACTCTATGCTGAGCCATGTATATACTTTCCCCACACTGGTCTCACTAACTCAAGAAGACATTCACATCCTTTTGATTAAATCAAGGAAAACTCAGTGTATCAGCTGATCCACTCAACTGATACAGAAATTTAGCTAAAACAAAGGCCACTCTCCAGTCCCTTTGTGTTGAGATGAGTTCAGCTGTATGTGCAATAGCTGTGGTCATTCCCTACATTCTTCCCTGACCTTCATGAGCACATCGCCTGTCTCTTGAGCCTTCTTCCATTGTAGGGGTTTGTCCATCAGTCACAATCATATGATGCCAAAGAGCTCTTCAGAGATTATCAGCAATCGTTCCACAGACTACAGCTAGCAAATGCTTGAAATAATTGCTCTAGTGCCATGAAGCCGATTCCAAAAAGAAGGGTCAGGTTTCACTTGAAAGGAATTTTGTAAGGTTTTCTGGGGGGACAGGGAGCAGAGAGAGAGAACTGCAGAAAGCAACCACCCTCCTCCTCCCCTGTCCAGAGCATAAGCTTTTTTTTTTCCTAAAATGAAATAGAGAAGTAATTGCATAGAATCCTTCTCCCTTTTCCCCTCTTTTTTTTTTTTTTTTTTTTTTTTTTTTTCTCATTTTTACCTAGTAAATGCATTTAACATAATCATGTCTAGAGAAAAATATGCTTGGACTCTATAAGTGCAGTACATCCCATTTCCTGCAGCTAGAAGTGGATATCCAGTTTCTAGTTGTGGCTGAACAATGTCTGCTGCATTTGGCCTCAGAAGGCCAAAATGAAGCCCCTAGGCTCACTGTGATGCTCTTCCCATTTTCAAAAAGGTTGATCTATACATTGCAAAGCCTCCTTGTAGATTACATTGAGAGCAGAATCTTACTTTAGTGTGGGCTTATACAGCAGCTTGACCAGAGGAAAACCCTTAGGAAGAGGAATGATACTAAACCCGTGCTCTCAGATTTGCTGAGGTTGGGACTGTCAGAATGTTTGGATTTCTAGATCTAAAGTCAGAAGAAAATATGCAAATAAAGCATTTTTGTTTGGATCAAAATGAATTTAAAGCTTCCTTTTTCTTGCCAAATAAAGCAAAAACCAGAAGGTGGATGGAACATTTGAAAGTTTTCCATGCAATCTAAAAAAAAGAAAACCTTATTGTTTTTGAAAGGCACTTGTAAGAAAGACAAAAGAGCAGAAGGTTTAAGTTTAGAAAGCTGTGAGACAGTAGCTGTAATCTTGCTGAGTAATTCAGTGACTTTGAGACTTTGCCCAGGGCCTAAGAGATGCAGGTTTATTTTATTCCCTGCCTGCAGCAGTTTGAATCAACATCTCTTGCCTCCCAGAAAAGGATTTTAACCACCAAGCCATAGGATATATACTAGATTACTTCCCTTCTATTGCAATCTTTCTTAGGTTTGATCATGTTTAGTCTTTTCAGCCAAAAGTGGGTGAGAGTAACATCTGAGGCTGGAGTCCTAAGGTGATGTGACTATGAGGAAACTATGTGTACTATGAGGAAACTCCAGCCCCCAGACCGCACAGGTCTCCAGCTGCCTTCTAGCTGAATGACTATGCAAGGCGAGAGACACCAAACTTCTAGTTCCCAGTCACCTGCATCTCTGACCACCTACATAAAGCTGAACTGTAACCATTGGAGAACAGAAGTTTGTACACACATGTTTATACAGCTGAATAGTCCGGAGGTGTGGTTTCAAAGGCATAAAAAGGATTGGAATCCAGCTGTCCCAGATGTAGAATGACTTGGTCCAAAGGGACATTCAATCATTTTGTTGGTTTAGACTCATTTTTAATAGCCAAAAGTAATGATCCAATTCACCTTCAATTCCTGCCTTTTTTCAGGAAACTGTATTTTTCTGTAAATTATCGAAAAAAAAAGAGTAATTTCCTTCAGCTCTGTTTGGCATTGTGCTGATATGCAAAGTCATATTATACAACGCATTAGAGCAGAATATCTGATGGTTTAAGAAATAATAAAGAACTGTTTTATAAGCTTCTCCTTGATAAATATGAATGGGTCATATAACAATATATATATATCTCCTGGTTAATAATTTTCTTGTCCTAGCTACCCATCTTCTATCTTGCAGAACACTGACCCAATGGTCTTCCCCAAACCCCAAATATTGCTCTTCTCTGCATTGTTATCAAGATAATTAGGGAACAGGGCAATTCTCCTACTTCAGTACTTCCATCTGTTCCTGATTTACCAGTTTCACATATTATGAAAATGCGCCAGACAACAGCTCAGTCCAATATGTTTCATGTTCACAGTATATATATGAAAGATGCTTTAGTATCAGTAATTAAGCATTTACTGGCCTTCATTTTAGCTCAATATTTCTTTTGTGGAGGGGAAAAGCTCCAGCTCCTGAACAACATGTCACAGTGACTCTGCAGCCTGCAGGTCGCATAAGGAAAATTGCAATTCAGCCCCCCACTGGGGCGTGCCAGTAAATTGCTAAACGATAAAATCCTGATTAACATAAAACAGTCTCATTTACATGATTATGTTCCTAGAGATTCCAAAAAATATCTAGTTTTCATCATGCTTTATATTGTCCAAATATTTAGCCAAAGGCAGCCCCTACCTCAAAGAGCTTGTACTCAACATAGACAAGAGAAGGAGTAGAGCAGGCTATAGCATGTTGGGCAGGGAGAGGCCGCACAACAGATTTCCCCCAGCAGGCAAGAAGTCTGTGGCACTGCTTCAAGACCAAGTCATTGCTCTAATGACAGAAACATCCAGCTGCCTACAAGGCTAACAACATTTCCAGCTATACAGTTTTCTTCACACGGTAATAGTTTAGATTTGAAAGAAAAAAAAAAAGAAAAGGAAATACCACAGATGAAAAATATGGTCAATTGCTATGTGACATGCACAAAAGAATATGTTGTCTTTCACAGGGCTGGAATGAAATGGCAAACCAAACCATTGCAGACAAAGGAAAGGACACCTACACAAAAATACTAATCGATGGATTTCTGGAGTCATTAGTCCCCAGGTCAGGAGCTGTCCCAGTCTTACTGGCAGTTTTCTGTCATGAGTATAATGAGGTGTCAGAATGAGGATAAAGAGTCCACAAGATGCTGCGTATTTACAGGGTCATATGAGGAAGTAAAGGAAATGCCTTCATATAACAAGGCAGGCTACACTGAAGAAATCAGGCGAGAAAACAGAGACCTGCTTAGGAGTGTGCGCTCTTCTGAACTTACGCTCTTTTTCATTTCTATGACCTCAGAGCACTGAGTATTATGTGATATGTTCCAATGCTTCTGGCTCATACAGAATACTAAAATGCCCAGAATTAGATTGCATGGTGTACCTTACCATCAGCTGATAAAACACAAAAAACTAGCCTAAATCATCTGGTGTTGAATTTTAATTTTTTAATGTCAAATTGAGACATGAAGGAATTCTGCTTCTGCCCTACCAACTGCCAATTATAGCAAATACCTTGTAAGGCCCTGGACAGCTCAGTGGGTCTGCAAACATCTACTCAAACGCAACTGGTATTTGTCAAAGTACTGTGGTTATTAAAAGTATACATTCCTTGTAGATGTCTTATCCATATAAGGCACATTTTTATCTGACAGTGGCACACTAATAAATATTAGGATTATGCAGTCCTCCAAATTGCAGGAGATCACATGAACAGCTATGCTTACCAGAACCTTACTCTCTGAAATAAAGTAACAACCATGTGTATTGATAAAATGGCAAGATTCTTCATTATACAAGAGCCCAATTCTGCAAAAGCAGCTGATATTCACGCTTTCCAAAATTTAAAAAAAAAAAAAAATATTTAAGAAAACATATTCAGAAAGCACAGCATCTTCAGACTGCTTTGGATTCCAAATGGGAAGCCTCTTCTGAACTGAGAAGTGGAGTTTTTCATGTTTGTATGTGAGCTCCCCATTCAGTTAATATAGCCTAAGATTCCTGAAGTCACTCTAACTCCACATTTTTCCAACAGCAGGAATAGCTCAATTTGCATGGGCTCTGAATACGCACAAAAGCCCACTTTGAAGTCAATTTACATTTTGTCTCTAGTGAAGACAGTCAGATTGCCACACACAGTGGATTTACTCATATTAAAAAGAATAAAAAACCTCCAACATACTTACAGAAGAGTACCATGTCTCAACATTAACTCACTGGGTCTTTTTCTTAGTGCTTTTTTTTAAGTGCAAGTACATCTTTTGCTCAAACTCTCATTTATTTTGGAGTATCTGGAGATAAAACAAGCTGGAAAAGCAGAACTTTTAAAACTGTGGACCAAATCAGCAGAAACATACCTCACACTTCAGTGAAATATAGCTACAAATGGTTTTCTCCCAGCTGCAGCTGTGTCAGTGAAAGAAGCTTCAAACCCTGCTCCTAGCCTCTCCATGCAATCCACCACCCATCTCATCTGCCAGCTCCACTGCCATCAAAGGCTCTCTCACCTGCTTCACTCAAAATGAGTCAAGGTATTTAAATACCTTAAATAATTTGGATTGACATGGGCCAGGGCACCCCTCCACCATGGCTGGAAGCAGCCTTCAGCTGAGGAGAAGCAACAAAGGAGTACCAAAGGCAGTACAGGGAGATGCAGGAGCAGTGAAGGATGGTTACCCAGAGCTAAAGTTCCCACTCCTGCATTTAGAAGCATTTCATCCATTTTCCTGTCAAAAGTCCTGGACAGAAGAAATGGCTGTAAGTCCATCTGTCACCTGACTTTTTGTACGGGATGCTTTTTAAAGAGCCTTATTTCGCAGAATTTTTAATTTTTTAAAAAAGCTCATAAAAATCAAAGTGAAATATTTCATTTTCATGTGGTTGGATACAAATCAGAAGTGCTTGTGGTCTGAATGACTCCAAAAGTTTGAGTTTGGTTATTTTTTTGACTTGGTATGAATAAGCAAATGCATAGTGACCATTTCCTAATGTTCTATGCCTTCTGTGGTCTATAGCTGTGGACTTCCTTTCTCTCGTGCTATTGCTGAAATTATCAATTTCCTGTAATGCACATAACACCTTCCTGAACAAAAGTGTAGGATTTTTCTTGGAAGCCCTGTGATTCTGAGTACATTATAGAAGATGGATCCAAGCCAGGGACCCTGCTCACACTATGGGAATGAATGAGATTTGGTACTACAGCTCCCTCAAGACAATGCACAGTCGTGATCTGCAGTTCAGTGTTGAAATGAATCAACACAAACCATTGTGATGCTTTGAATAAGCAAAATAAAACATTTCAACGAACTCCAGATTTATTTCTTTTTTAATAATATTTTTTCCTAACCATTTTAGAATTTCCATTCTAAGAAAGGGTTTGAAATCTCTGGATTTTGTCCTGATGTCAAATGAAATTAAGTATTGAGATGCCAGCAAATTCTATGGCAACTCTAAAATTAACCTGGCTCTAAACATGCATAGTATTTTTTGTAATATATTGAAACAGACTCATGGGTATAACTGCAGATGTGTCAGGACCCTTATGAGACTAACACCTTCAACTTTCCCAATAAACTACATGACAACTTTGGAAGTATACGGCAATTCCCAGGGGAGTTATTTTACTCACTATCACCAGAAAGAGGTTTTTCTCGTTTATATTTCTGTTTCTTGATTCCCATGCACGGTAATCCCAGTTGTAAATACAATCCACCTAGTTAAAATAAAACATCTTTGTAGAGCACAAATAGTCTTTGTTTCAGGGCCTGATGTTAGACAAGTACAAAGGCTACATTCAGTGCACTGTGCACTCCAGTCTGCAGCTGGAAAAATGGCTGGAAAATTACTTCCTGGCCCAAAGCCAGCACTAAGTTTGCTCAAGACATAATGCAATACGGGACATGCAAGGCTCTGATCCATATCTGTTTTTAACCTGAAATTGGGAAATCCCACTACTTCTCTATCTCCATTTTGTTACCAGTCACTTATTGACAGCCCAGTACATAATGACCATATTGCTGATCAGGGTCCTGAAGGCACCCACATGGCCATCCCAGGGCCATGTATCACCTTGGTCCCTTATCACCAGGCCTGATCCTCACTCATGGACTGACAGCCTGTCCCAGCCTTGGCCCATCCTCAGTCCCATGGAGGTGCCCAAAGCCAGGGCTGGGGCTGCCCCAGTGCCCCCAGCTGCTCTACTGCTGGCTGGGGCTGGGATGGGCCCTGACTGCCAGGCCCTGACATTACACACCATGGAGAGTGCCCAGCCCCAGCAAGGTCCTGGCATCACCACGGTTAGTCCTTTTCTGAGGTTTTTCAGATTGTAAAAAAGATGAGTGATAAAACAAGCCTTTTCCACCTGTTTGTTGGAGCAGAGCACCTATGAAATTGCTACGTGAAAGCTGAGCCTATTTCAACTCATTGTAGCCCAAAGAAATGGAAAAAATATCAACTCCACACCAAAATATTGATTGCTTGGTTATATTTCCAAAGAGAAATGGGCAAAACAGAATAAGAGAGGGGAGGTCCCATCCTTATATATCCTCACAGTTAGAAGCATCATCTGGTTTGTAGGAGCTTATTTTTTATCATATAGTAGAGATTACCATAACCCCCCTGCAAACAGCTGGGTCTAACCAACGGGCTGTAGGACACGCTAAGGGGTATCTCTTCTGGGCCTTTCTAGTACTCCTTACTTATTCATTGAATAAGAGTTCACAACCCAACTGTTTATTGGCTCTTGTTTTCTCTGTTCATACTCCAAGGTTAATGTCCCAACTGTTGGGCTAGAGGGCTGTCGAAGGTCAGCATCTCCTCAGCTTTGGGGAACCCAGCTCTGATTTTATTAAAATGTAGCCCTCTCTTGGGCCCAATGGGTCTTCATGCATCCAGAACCAAACTTACCCTGAAAAGGGACTAGCATATAGGATGTACACAACTGGCTGGCCAAGCACAACCCCCTTCAGCTAGGGGAGACAAAGTGGCCTGGACACAACACAGTGACTTTCTTGTACATGGAGTAGAAATGCTGTAGAGCAGAAAAGGCCACCTCCACCTCCTGCCAGCCCTCCAGAAGAAAGACTGGTCTTGGCATCCATCCCCTTGGTAGACTGTGGCATGAGGAGCTGGGGCACCAGCACAAAGGAGCCAATAGCCCCAAAGAAGGCAGTGACTTGTACCTAATGCCTGAATGGGACTGTGTGGAAAGTGAGTGTGACTTCTGAGTGTCACCCTGAAAGCACTGAGCTGGAGACAGAGGACCCAATTCAGTTCCAGCATGGGAGGTGGGGTGTTGACACCTTTGCTGATGGCTCAAGGCTGTTCCTGCTGGGTCACACCCAGCAGCTCCTCCAGAAGGTTGTCGTTGAAGCCATGTGTGTCAGCAATGGGAAAGTTTTGCTCATGGGGCCCTCAGTGACCCTCATGCTCCCACTGTGATGCAGGGATGTCCCTGGGCCTTTTCCAGTCTGGATACCTCCCCAGCCCCAGAACAGTCTCCAGCCAGGGTCCAGCACAAACCAGAAGACCCTCAGGGCCTGGGCAAAAGGAAGGGACCACAGACATCCTCACACAAAAGGATCCTGCAGCCCCAGGGTCTCCCTGGCTGTCACAGGGAGCCTCTGATGACGAAGCCAGGGAAGTGAGGCAGTGAGACCACTGCAGACAGCTGTCTCTACGGAGCGTACAGAGACCCAGGAGGATGAGATGGAGGCAGTGGCCAGTGTCTCTGAAGACAACAGTGCCCACAGTCCCTTTGTTCCCCACAAGGGCAGGAGGTTCTTTCCTGGAGTTGCCAGCTCTCCCAAAACAGGAGGGAGAACAGTTTTCAGGCCATTTCCACCCCAGCAAGTAGCAGTCACAGCTTCAGTGCTAGCAGGGGCCATGGAAGCAAAGGCAGACTGCCAAAGACATGATAGATCAGTCAAGCCTTACAGTCACAATGTGCTAGGAAGGGACCAGGACCCCTCAGGCCTCACACAAAGCCCATGTTCCTTCTTTTTCTGCTGCAATGTTGGCTTTCTGCAGTGGAGGGATTATTCCTGGTATCTTTCATAGGAAAGTAAATGTTCTATCACACTGCCCCAGTGACTATTTGGAGTGGAAGGGCCTCATGAGGTCTCTAGTCTAACCCTCTGCGCAAGGCATGATCTGCTCTGGGGTCAGACCAGTGTGCTCAGGGCTTGGACCAATCAGGGCTTGAAACCTTCCAAGGATGGGGATGGCACAAACTCTGGAGTGACCTGCTTACTGCTTTACTGTCCTCATGGGTAAACAGTTTCTCCCTATACTCAGCCTGAAGCTCTCTTATTGCAGCTTGTGCTCATTGTCTCTTGGTCTCCCACCCTACACTGCTGTGAGGAGTCCAGCTCCATCTCCTCTATGACTCCTCACAGGCACCGGGGGTCTGTTAGGTGCCCCAAAGCTGTCCCTTCTCCAGGCTTTCCCCTATTTTCCCACACTATGTGGTGCAGGACTACAGCCTGAGCTCACTATGAGAGTCAGCATGAGAACGATGTCTCCCACTGCCCCCACCACACACTACCCTGCCTTCAATTTACATCAAGTCTGAGGCTGCAGGTTCCCAACACCATAAAAGACTTCACCCTGACATTAAATGTTAGAAAGATGGAAAGATCACAGAATAAATATCATAAATAAATCAAAATCCACTACAAAGCATGACATATAATTGGAAGCAGAAATCAAAGGTAGGTCAAAGGACAGGGAAGAGGAAGCTTCTCTTCTGCACTGAGTTACATGAGGGTGAATTACCACTTAAAATAGTTTAGAGGATAGAGCAAAAAAAAACCAAAACCCAGAACTAATGAATATCCAGGTCACTAAGGCAGATATCTGCTTTAGAAAAATCTAAAATTAAACTGCATTCATTATTACATTGGAAAGATTTCCAAGGCCATGTTGTAGTATCTACCTTAACAGAAGCAAATGAAATTAGTGTCTGAGCATTACCCAGAAACCTGCCTGGCTGGTGGATTGCTATGCCATGCAGAGATGTGTAAGCTACTTGCAGCTACAGAATCAACCAGCCTCAGTGGAGTCCCTCAGTATCTACACATAGCACATGAGAGCATAACCACAGGGAAAGAGACACCTCCACATAGACAATGCAGAAAGAAGATGGAAATACATAGTGATTATAGTTATGGCCTCAAGTTACGTCAGGGGAAGTTTAGGCTGGATATTAGGAAGAAGTTCTTTACTGAGAGGGTGGTTAGACATTGGAACAGGCTGCCCAGGGAGGTGGTGGAGTCGCCGTCCCTGGGGGTGTTCAAAAAAACAGGCTGATGAGGCACTTGAGGCCATGGTCTAGTGGTTTAATGGTTAGAAATATGATGGGATAAAGGTTGGACTTGATGACCCTGGAGGTCCCTTCCAACCATAATTGTTCTATGATTCTATGAAAAGTTGTGCATGTGTAAGTGCCTCCTTCTTGAAATACTTCAACTTCTGTTTTCACAACTCTGTAATAGTAGTGTCCTCTCTCACAGAAGGAGATGCTCAGGTAATGCTAGCTCTGTAATATGAGTGGCAATATGATGATCAACTGATGATTGTGTGCTCCAGCTCATGAGCACCTCAGAAAAGCATTGTCCCCTCCAGTCCTTCTCTTTGATCCATTTAATGCCCAGAGGCCAGGGTAAACAGAAGCTTCTAATTAAAAAAAAAATTACTAATGTGACTGAGAGGCACCAAGACTTGCTTTTTTGAAGACTAGCTCCACATTTCCTTCCTCTATGGATGATTCCTCTTTGGTGTCAATATCTGTATTACAAGATTCTAAACCAGCTTAGATCACTGAGAAGGAGTAATTGATGGGGAAGTGGGGTCACAGACAAGTAGGAAAAAATCTTTGTAGGAGATGGAAACAATCTCAATGGGACTTTTGCATAAAATTTCCCAAACTCAGAGCTAATTCTGCCAAAGCAGAACTCTTATTTCTGAAGAAACTAGCTTACAAAAAAAACAACAACAAAAAAACCAACCTAAAAATCAGTCTCTTCTTTCAACTGTTTACTCTTTGCACTCCAGTATGAGTTTTTCGTTAATTAACCAGTGGGAGGCAGGAAGTGGTATTTCAATATATGATTTAAATTAAAAAGTTCTGGTCTGAGGCCAAGATCTTAAGAAGAATGCAATTTGCAAGCTCACTTACCACTATGAATATACATTTCTCCTATTATTCTTGGTTATTGTTTCAGCTCTGATAGAGCCAACCCAACTGAATGCTAGCCTCGACAACAGAGATGCAAGTTTCATCTTCTCTTGGTCTACTGGTTTTTGTCCCATCCTCCGCACCTCTGACACACTTCTTGGATAAAATATGGATATCTGTTATCTCTTCACAGAAATGGGCCTAAATGGCCCCTAGGCTGTCCTAAGCTTCCAGACACCACAGTGATTTAAACACACTGAATTCCTTAAATCTAGCCCACAGCGTGTTGGATTTACATGTTACTCTTCAGTGATACAGGACAGATGAAAGTTAACAGATGCCCAAGATGTATATGGGTTTCTAAATACAATTATCCTCTACTTCACTTAACACAGGAAGGATACAGAACTAGACAAAATAATAAACACACATGCCTCTATTTCCTTCCACTGATTTTTATTTTTTTTAGTATGTCAGAATATTTTTGAATTTTCTATCTGAACTGTGTGCAATTTGGGGTGGTAGTTGCTTTTTGGATCCTTTTCTGAATATTCTTGAATACCTCTCCTCTTTACACAGTCATTTTTCTTTTTCCTTAGCTAATCCTACTTTGAGAGAAGCATTACCTTCTCTCCTGCAAAAAGTCCTCAGGTTTGAAATCACTTTTAGTTAAAGGGTTGCAAAATGACATCTAATTCCTTTTTGTTCTGTCTCAGGGAGAAATTCTGCTGCACTGAGCTCCAGCTCCCTGAAAATAAGTCAGACAAAACTTAACCTGGCAAGCTTTAGGTATTGTATTGCCCCATTTAGTTTCATTTGAATGAGATTTCCTCAGGTTAATGACATTCCATTATTAGAGATATGCCATCATCCCATTGAATTTCAGGCAAATATGGCAGTAGAAAGACAGTAGTGAAGGCACCCAGTGCTACACTTACACTGGAATTTGAAATCTCACATAAAAGCTGCTAATTTAATTTCGAATTCACAAGCTTTGCATCAACCATCTCCTCTAGTTTGTCAGAATTACTCTTAATTTATATTGTGTTTTTTAAAAGCACAGCAACAAAAACAACAAGGCCATCACCATACTTATCTATTGCTAAACTCAAACTCAGTTATGCAGACATGTGGCAGTCTAGTTAACCTGTGGGTGCCATGCTCCGCTGCTGATCAGGGATGATACTAAGCTCACAAGACCAGTACGTGATGGGATAACTCAGCCCAGGCCAAATATTTCACTAATGGTAAGTGCAGTTTGTGTTTGTTTGATCTTTGATAAAGTGTTTCAGATCATTTTTCAATCACGCAATGACAACAAGGCCATCCTAAGCAAAACCAGGTACTTTTTGAAATATGAGATTCTGCAAATCTTGAAAGTAGATTAATTACTTTTGCCTTAGGAGAGGCACAGCTACGGCTACAGTAAATTAGTTATGGCTGGGAGTGAGAGGCCAAAGGAGTAAAAGAGATGAAGCACTCTCTTTTAATGATATTTTCCTGCAAAGCCAACGGTACATTTTTATATCATGATTCTAATGTAACAGCAAGGAAGGGACACAATCCAGACTACTAGTAACTTTAAAAGGATGTGACAGCATTAAGTGAATTAGTTTTAGTGATGATGACATTTATTACTTTGGATTTGTAAAATGACAAAAGTTACTCAAATTATTAATATGCTAGTACAGTTTTGTGCACAAGTCATAGGAAATATTGCAAAAACCTCAATCCAGCAGGCCTAAATCTGCCTTCAAAAGCCAAACAGTTGGGACAGTTTTCAAATAGCTCTGTTAATATCCTTGTAAAAAAAAAAATGCTGAAGATAATGATGGATGTTTCTCATTTTAACTTGTTGCAAATTATCTTACCGCAACACCTTGACACCTCAGTTGAGATGGCAGCACTGAGCTGAAATGACAGTAAAAAAACAACTATCACCCAAAAAACATGCAGTTCAAATAGAAAATAGCCTGGAAAGAGAAAGGGAGTTACTCAGCAATGTGTGGTAATGAATTCCAACTGTACTTCTCCTCTGACAAGCTACCTTCCCTCATTTCTGCTAAACTGAAAAAAAAAACCCAAACAAAAACCACCTGTTTTGTGATGTTCATTTTTTCAAATATTCTTACAAGATTTGATTTTACAGGTCTTTAATTATAGCTTTTCAGTATTCATGAAAAAGAAATCATCATTATTGCTACTACTTTTATTATTGTCATTTTTGGAATGTGCATATCTTCCTTCTATTTTCATACTATAAAGAAAATGCAATAGAACAAAAGAAAGTGCAATACTCTGGGGGAGAGATGAAGAGGACTGTTTTGCAAATGGCAAATATTTTAAATATTACATTTTTAAAACAATAAGGAAAAATGCTATGTAAAAGTTCACCTTTACGCAGGAGATGTATAAAAATAGACATACAAAGCAGAACAATGCATCTTTTAGATCTTCATCAGTAACAAAATTAAAAAAAAAAAAACACACACAAAAATTAAACTATTTGGAAAGAATAAATAACTGATGCCAATCTCTTTTACGCTTTAGGTTATTTTAATTTGAAATTATCTTTGGAATCCATAAAAAACACAGAACTAGAAAGGTTATACTAACTGCCTCCTCACTGTAGTATAACAGGTTTGTTGCAGGGCTGTAATAGAATAATCCTTTTTTTTTTTTTTTTGGGGGGGGGGAGGGGTGCAATAAAAGGTGGCCAAGTGGATCTACTTTTGAGAAGTATCCAAACCCATCATTTACAACTCTGTCTATGAGTACGTGGAAGGAATATTTCATGTCATATATATCACATCAGTTAAAACTGTTAAATCAATGAAAAAATTAAGCATTTTTCCACTTTCTCAACTGTAGCATGTAAAGTGTTAATTGTATAATGGAAACACATCTTGTTTGCTTCAGCAAATGTGGTGGAGATACAAAAAATAGAGCAGAAAGATTAAAAACATCTATGCTACCGTCACGAGGTCACTCTACTGCTCTCATTAACAGCTCTGTTAAACTGGCCAAAAATGTTTCAGGAGCTTAATGGAAATGGCATTTCATAATTGTTCTTCTTCTCTAAACTTCCTCTTTCTCAAAGTCTAAATAATTTGGAGTGAGAGGAGATCAGAGGCAAGTCATAGGTTAGGGATTATGAGATTATCAGGGCATCCACAGGATGGTATAATCCTCAACAGGACCCTGCAGGGGGGATTTCTCTCTCATCGCTCTACATGACCACACTGAATCCCTTTGGGCTCTGTCCCTTGATTGAGCTCAGGCATTTCTGTAGGTCCCACCAGACAGCTGATCTCTGTTGCAGGGCCCCAGCACTGTGCATCCACCTGACCAATAAACAAATCACAGCCATAAACAAACTACATGGGAGACAATATAAACAAAAGCAGGATGTCCTGTGTGTGCAGTGGCTATGCCTGTAATGTCAGATTAATTTACGTGCTTTTGGACATGACAAAGTCTCATTACCTTATCTATGCCTATTCTGTGCAGAAATTAAATGCTATCAGTTTAGCTTTACTTTGCATATAGCTGCTTGACTGATTACACTCATAAAACTCAACCAGAGACTATCAGCAACAAAGCAAAATTCGTGAGTCATAGTTCAAAATACCATGGTTGCAAACTCAAATATGGGACACAAAAAACAGAGAGCATGGAAAGAATGCTTTCTTATGACAGGTTCTGTCCTTTGCCTCGGCACTGGCTGTTTTTTTCCACAGCTCAGCAATACAATCCCACCCCGAACAGACCCTGACAATGTCTCTCCCTGACTAGAGGAGGGTACCAGAAAAGACAGGGGACAGACCTGAAGCATAATCAAGGTGATGAGACTGGGTGGTTCAGGAAGAAAGACAGAACTGCTCACCTGACCTTCAGCCCAGTCATGGTATATCTGATACAAAGTTCATCACGGAATTACTTTTAAACAAGCTTGCTTGGGTGCAGAATCAGCTCTAACATGGGAACGTAGAGATTCCTGGGATACCTACCACTCTAGAACTTAAAAAGAAATTAAAAATTATTTGGAATTCTGAAGAAGAAAATTAAGGCTCTCGGCAACATGGACTGGGAGCAAGCTATGATGTGTCCCTTCTTGACTGCTAACATCACTAAGTATTATCTTGGAGAAGCAATACAGCAGAACCAGATGGGATGTGTCACTGTAATTGTATAGCAAAAAGCAAACAAAGGGGCTTGGAAAAGGGGAGAAAATATGCAGGATCTGACCACCATCCATAGTTCTGCTTTCTTGCAAAACCATCAGATGTTGAAATACAAAAGAGAAAAAAAATAGTTATATCTCTACTGTAGAAAGACTAAGAGGTCGGTCAGCCCACAACTATGTAGATGTATCAAAATCATCCAGGCTTCAGAATATGTATTCCTTTCACCAATGGCCCATGTCTGGAAAGGGACACTACCCAAGGTTCTAGCCTTATCATTATTACTGCTTATGCATGAGAAATGAAAACATTTTACTCCTGTTGCAATTTTATTTACCCCAAGGCCTTACTGTTCAGAATGTACTGCAATTCCCATCCAGCACTGACAGACTTGCAAAGGGTCAGATCCTCCAGAATTCTTTGGGAAAACAAAACAATTCGGCCGCTGTTCTCTTTGCTTTTCAGTCACATACTGCCTCTTCTGCTCCCTATTTTTTCTCTCCTGTAGTTGACCCAGGCTTGTGTCCTGCCTTCATAAAGCTGTTACTCTCTCCTGTTCATATCTCCTAACACTCTATCAGCAACAAACAGAATTTTGCAAGACTTATAATGCTGTTTCTGTCATAGGTTGAATTTGTCATGCAGGAGTTTAGGGACTTTTTTGTGTCAAAGCCAATTTTTATTGGAGAAGGGAGACTAGTATTACTTTTTTTTCCATAAATGAATTCAATGCTTTTACTCCATTTTCTCTGAACTTTCACATTGTGGTTAGCTTTGTTGTTCAGATTAACTATATAAAAATAAACCAATTATCAGTGGTTTAATGAAATCAACACATTGAATGAAATGTACACGCACAGATCTGCTTTTTTCAAGGTGGTAGAAGGTTTTCCAATGGCTTCTGCTGGCTTCTATTCCACGCAATATCAGATATTAAAATGCAGGTAGACTATAAACTCTAAGGTGGAAATATCCTCCTTCTGTGTGGCTAATACAAATTGACCATGACCCTCAGTCTTCATTTGGCTTCTATTCCAAACCAGACCATATGAGTAAGGAGAGGATTAGACACACAGCCAGTCATAGGATTAATAACTTACTCAGAAAACCCTTCAAAGCAAAGAAGTCTTGCACAGGCTAAGTACGAAATACCACATATAATATTGTAACTTTTTTTAATATTAAGACTCCTCAAGCAGGATGTGTAGAGTGCCCATCAGCACTGAGAATGGAAGTTATCTGCAGTGTGCCCTCTATTACTAACACAAATGAATTTGAGCTGTGTGAGTGAATCTAATTAATTGGTTATGTCTTGCTTATATAGGAAAACTGACCAGATATAAAGAGTAAATGGATTCATTTTCTTCTTACATCCATGACTACTCCATCCATGCACTTAGTACAACATCTCCTTTCAGTCATGGCTTTTGTATACAACATCAGAAGCTGTACTATAGATCAGTTCTAGATATTTTCATTGGTGTCATCTGTGTCACCAGTGAAAAAAGTTTTCTAACATACTCATGTTTACATTATGTTCAAGATGAACAGAGCTTTTCTCTTCCACTATAGATGACAGAAAATGCAGGCTAGCTGAACAGTTCTAGTTCCTGCAGTTTGATTCATCTGAGACTATTTGCTTTGGGAATTGAGACCCTCGCTCTTTACATTTGAAAAATAATACTTGAATTTGGGATAGAGCCATCTGTTTCCATGTAACATCATTCTCTTTGTGGGGACTAACAAATTATTCCTGCTTGATTTCCACAGGTCAGTTCTGAATTTACACAGGTGATGAGAAAGAATGTGTTATTATGCATAAATGTCTGTACCTACAAGTCTTCATTACAGATTAGAATCCAACTGAAAGGTGATATTTTTTCCATTTGAGAAAATTACTAATGATTACTTAAAGGAAGTACAGTGACTTCTGAGGAAGTGATGATTTGACTACATTCTAGAAAGCAGCTCTAAACAGTATCTCCAACTACTGTCTGTTTTGAATCACATTTTAGAATAAAATCAGACTGTAGTGAGAGTGCTCCAGAATACTTGGGGTCGTATATATGCAGCACGTGTATAATGATTTAACAAGTAAATTCTTAGCATGCAATCATTTCTCTGTCATATAAGAAGGTGAAATGGCCAAAGGAATCCAGTTAGTCTAAGTACCTGTTTCCTGTGATACCGGGCCAGAGGCTGGTTATTCAGCGACCAGCTGAGATGGGGAGTTCCCATCTTCTGCATGTCCCCTCTTTTGGTGTTATACCTGATCTATATCCATCTGTATTTCAAAAGATGCTTACATTTTACATCTATGAGAGAGATACCTCTGTTAACAGGATATGACTCTTAATAGATTATGTGACCCAGCCTGCACAAATGATTTGTCATTATTAACCTAAAGGGCTGTAACTGGTCATTTTATCCAAGTGACTACAGCTTTTCTTCAAACCATATCACAATGTTTCCTAGTTGGATCAGTTTCCAAGCCTGTGACACCCTGTGGCCTTGCCTCCGTCTTGGAGCACACCTATCTGATTGGACTCAGTATCTTGTTCTCATTTTTGTCCTGTTGGAAAAGTAGTCCTCATGTACTCAGATTTGTACCTATGCTTTTGCTTGCTAGAAAGTTTCATCCTTGAAACTGAGTTATAAATGTAAAGGGATAGTGATGGATTTCATCTGTCACTGAAATGGATCCCCTTTATAAATATAATTTCAATACTGGAAACAAAAGTGCACTTCAAAAGGAAAATGCAAATGAAAAACATTCAACTGATAGAGAAATGTAATGAGATAGGCACGTGAAGTTAAATCTTATCACCTCTTTCTTTTCTTCAGGTAAGAGCAATTTGGGTTGCTTCTTAATGGTAATATGACTAAGTATGAGTAAGCAAATATATCTGCAGTCTATAGGCTCAAGATAAATCAGTGCAAGCAAAAGAAGGACTAAGAAAGTCAGGATTGTACTGTAACAAAGAACTTCATGAAAAGCTTGATTTTGCTATTGTGGACCTCGCCTTTGCACTGATTCATAAGATCTGTTAATATAAAAGCGTTACGGCAGTAAGACATAAAATATCACTGGTCGATTGACTTTGGGTAGCATTTCTGCAACTATATATATCCATCTATAAAAAGGTAGGCACCTGGTCTGGTCAGCAGAGGGAGACAGGCACATCTACAAGATATTCACTGCCCCCTAGGTTAGGTGTCCAGAAGCAGCAAGACAATAAAAAACCCTCTGATGTTTTTTAAGGGATACTTACCACAAGAAGTTTGATCCTTCGCAGCTTAGAAGACTATGTTCTTTGACTGGTAGTGATACAGGGGAGAAATCATGTAGAATACAAATGGAGGAAACTGGAAACCAGGGCATAGCAAAGCAAGCTATGGTCAGGGCAGGGGTTCAAGGCTGTAGGGCTAAAGGCTACAAAGAAGAAAGCAAACCAGGAACTATCAAACAGGCACAGGGTGGGCCTCCTTTCTGTTGACCTAAACCCTGCTGACTCTGCTGCGTTAGAGAAAGGAAAATATTTCATTCCAGAGATTTTCATCAGTCTGTTATTAGCTCCTAATTTAACCCACAGACTGGGAAAAATGAAGCATCCAAAGCATCCTCAGCCCTAGACTTTCAGTTAGGAAAAGATTCCTTTCATGATTCCTAATGTGAAACCAGGCAAAGATTTTGCTTAGTATTTTCCCTTTTTAAAGTAAAATCCAGGCAACATATCTTAACTGAGATACGTCACTACAACATAAGGAAGCAGAACCACAGGACATCTTTAACATACTATAAAATCATTTGCATAATTGTAGCCCTAATAAAAATGGATTCACCTTACTGAATATATATTTCCGAGTATTTCCAAGGCTTTTCTAACAGATATTTTTCTTAGGCCTCTACTGCTATTGAAGCCTTACTAAACTAGTCATCTTCCTTGACACAACTAAAAACATTTGTACAGTCTAATTTAAAAAACTTTTCAGTTTTCTTCTTCCATAGGGAACTCCTTCATCCATAATCAAACTCTCTTGCTTCAGCCAGGTTGATGGTAAGTGTGCAAAGCAAAGCTTCTCCAGCCTTCATATGGGCCCAGTAAGAAACCTGGGTCTCCTCTCCATAGGCACTTCTAAGCCAGTGCTAGGTCCTGCCACTCAACATTTTTTCCTTTAGGGGCTTTTTGAAACCACTCTGCAAAATATCTTTTTTTAAAAGCTGTTCTTCAAAACGAAAACAAAGTGAAAAAGACTGCTCAAAAGTTAATGTAAGCCATACTTCCACATTTTGCAGTGAAGTCCTGCAATTTCCTCAAACTTCAACCTTTTCTCCTCTGGGGCAACAGTTTTCCCTGTGGAAAATCCACCCTGAGGCTGAATTTCACAATGAGGTGAAATTTGGTCAAATTTGATTCTCCAAATTCAATCCCTAAGGAAATAATTTACAAATGAGTGAAAAAGCACAGACAGAGGTGAGAACAAATTGCTAAAAAAGTCACTTCATCCCATAAATGCAAACTCCTCTTCTTTGTTTCTCAGTTTGTATGGATTTATACTCTCATGCCCTTGCAGAGTCAGTCTTGCAACTCACTAGCACTCCGGAAGGCTCACTCCTAAAACAGCCATTCCCAGGGCAGTGGTAGGACAAATGTCTGGGAAAGGATAGTCTTATTCTGCCCTCTGCAACATACTGTGGTTGAGCCTTCCCTGTACCCCACTTCCCTTTCTTTCTCTTGGCTGCTGAGCTGACAATTCCTGCATACCAGCTCTAAAGCTAGATGTTCACTGTAGTTAGAGGAGGGGAAAATGAGATTGTCTGTATCCGAGGGAAGGAAAGAATATAAATTAAGTCCTAGCAGCCATACAAAAAAAAAACAAAAAAACAAAAAAACAAAAAAAAACCCAAAACCAAACCCAAAACCACAGAAATTATCAACAGTCAGTCCCATCTGTAGCCTCTGCCCCCCTCAAACTAACAGCTGTGGGCTTCAAGCTGACCCAGTCAGACTCCTTGTTTTATCAATAAATTTCATTATCTCTGCCTTGATCATTCCCACCACACAAGGTATCTGCAAGGTTATCAAGACCCAAGTGACTTAATAAGATCACAAAGAGATACAGCTGATAATTGTTTTCTGACAGGTTTATGTCCACAACTGATGAGTCTTTTAAGGGTCTGATATTTTTGCAAACAAGTCTAAGGAGAAACATATGCTGTGCCTTATCATGTGTGGAGTCTAGGATGGTGCAGGGGAGAGGCAGGGGGGGAGGTGGCATTGATTCAAAACAAGGAAACCCCTTCTTGTCACTCAGCCTTGAGAGCTTCTTAGTGCCTTGTTAAACACTCTGATAAATGCATATCTCAGTGAAGCTCTAGGAGGACTACTTGATGTTAAGAGATTTTATTTTGCCAATTGCCCTCTAGACAGAGAAACCTGATTTCTGAACCTACACAAAAGGCTCGCTGTGCTTTGTGGGTGTATTGATCTGGCAGCACTGCAGCAGCTGTGAGCTCACATGTCTGTGCAGCTGGCATAATCAGAAACATGCTACATGCAGGATGCAGCAAGCTTCAAGCCAGATAGGGGGCCTGTGAATTCCTTTCAAGGCTAACAGCAGGGTAAAGTAGTAGTATATATGGGGAACTGTCAAAGCCATTGAAACAAAAAAGGGATGAGGAAATGACTAAAGATAATTAAAAACCACAAGAAAATCATTGAAAGATACAAAGCTTATTCACCTATCATACAGACTGTTAGCTTTAGAGTACTCATGCAAATCCAATATGCAGCCCAATTACAGTCCGAAAACCAAAAACCTCCTTTCAAAACATCTGAGTGATACCATTGTACTATGTTTACCTTCCTCATATTTTCCAGGTGTCATGAAGCCCTCCTGTGTTGAGCAAAGCTTTTTATGGTAGGAAAGAATCTGCTTTGTTATTCTTCATGTTTTTCAAGCATCTTTAATAGAACATCACATACTTTTGGCTTCTGGATACATTTACATATTATTTTTATCTTGTTTTCAGTACATTTATGTTTTTTCCTAATGGCTTTCTGGTAAACGTATGAGCTGACTTTCCACAGTTTGCATCTTGATACAATACTTGTACCTGACATTTTCTGAAATGATGGGTTTTGTTCAGGCAATAACACTGCGGTTTATAGCATGCGGACTTGGCTTTGAGGTTACTAAATCAGTCATTAACATATGGTCTATTCTTGCAAATGCTCACACACAGAGCGCCTTCAGGTGTGCAAGGAAGCACAATGAACCGGGAGCACTTCCTCTGCATGACTTTGCAGAATGCCTCAGTTTGATTTTTTTTTTTTTTTTTTTTCAGAGACATACCATGGAGATAGAGGCTGAAAACCTGTCTGTTCTGGTCAGAGTTAACACTGCTGGAACAATGAAGTGCACTTTCATTTGCTCCCCATGCTTTTTATTTGTGAATGATGTAAAAAGTACCATAATGTCAGTTCTGCTTTCTAAGTGTTCAATAAACATGCTTTGTTAGGTAGCTACCCTCACTACACTTTCATAATGCTCAGAATCAACCAGCATTTTAAGACAGCTTTTGTTTTTCTTTCATGTAGTTAAATGTAGAAACTACTTTCACAATTTTCAATTAACGAAAAGGAAGGTTCAGAGGAGAATTAAATTTAAACAGAGAGTGAGAGCAAGTGGCCGTGACCACAGTGGTAACATCCAGAAACCAACAATTATCTCTCTTGGTAGCTCTGCAATTACTATAGAAAGTACCTACCTGTGAAAATCCTCAGTAATGCATCTAAGTAATGACCATCTGATGGCTGGGTCACAGAAAGCATCCATTAACAGGAACACTGGATCTTATTCATCCAGGAGCACCAAGATGAATCAGACCCAACTATGAACCAGAAATACATCATTCTACTATCTTTGCTTTGGTGACTAGCAAATGTTACTAGCAAATCTAAATTTAGAAATGTAGACGCATTAAGCAATTGAGAACGGTAGATGACACCACACAGCTAAATACACCATCCACATATTCATGGAATACCCTACCTTCACTCAGAAAGATAAATATAAGTTATCTTAAAATGTATTTTCAAGCCTCAAGTGTCAAAATTGTGGCTGTCAGCCACAGAGCTCTTTTGAGCTAATAGAGCCTTGTCCAGTAAGCTGGAAAGCCCACAAAGCCAAGTCATTAAACCTTTCTGTTCTAAACTCTATTCAGTTGGAAAATATGGCCACTATTAAAGACTCATTCTTTAATAGATAAGGCATGGGTAAAGCAGAGGCCACTAGAGCTCCAGGAGTTCTTGCTCAGGAACCACAATATTCAGAACTAGTTCAGACAATCCAGAACACGCCAACTGTACCTTTGTTTTGCTCCATTTTCACCTCAGAAATTAGATAGAATATCACTCCTTCCAACCAGGAGCTAGAGAAGGGTGGCAAAGCCATGGGATTTCTTCATACTTTCGATGACAAAGAACCCACAACCTAAGGTAGGTAGGGTCTTCCTCCAGAGAGGAAGCTGTTCCCCTCATCAAGTCTGTATGGAAGTTGGACATCTGCTCCAGGAGGACTGCTTTATGAGACATCAAAAATGCAGGTGGACTCAATCTCATTCCAAGTTCTACTTTACTTCTCCTAATGGAAAAGTAGCATTTGCTATAGAAAAACACCTTTTTTGTTTTGTATGGCCTCACTCATGCCCAAACTACATCTAGATTTTGGTCAGAGACAATAGATGCAATGTAACTTTTGTTATTGTGAAAGTATATGAAACACCAGTTCAGAGTCAGGCATGGCTGGGCTGCTGATGGGCAAATAAACTATACTGCCAGTCTCTCCTCCCTCACAAGACTGGAGTAGAGGTAGGACAATGAGCTAATGGAGGGATGACTCCAGCCCTTGTGCTTCTTCTACTTCCCTCTGATAAGCCTGAATCAATGCAATTGTAATAGTTACCTATTTACTTAACACACCGATTCATCTGTCTGTTCTTTTCTATTCCTCTCACTGCCTTTCATCCATCACTACATGTCAAAATCATTAGGTCATTGAGAGAAGGACTGATGTTTACTTTGTAACATCTAGTACTGAGAGTTGTTAAACAGCATCTGTAGACACTTTCAAAAAACAAGCAAATAATACAATACCTTTTGAGCAATTACTGTGGCAGTGTTAATATGTATTTGGCCCATTGAAGAAAATGAATGTAATGTGAATGTAATGTAATGTGAATGGTGGTAAATCAAAGTCAGAGGAGGCACATATTTCGACTTGGCTAATCGTAATGACTCAAAACAGCTTAAGTTTGTTCAGCTTTCAGTACAACTGCTGGAAATTATTCATGTTGCTTTCTACCTCTTCTCCAGGTTTCTTTTACTGTTGCAGAATGGCGGAGAAGGCGAGGGAAGCAAGACGCAACTCAGTATGAGTTATAAGCAAGCTTCTACTTTATTCGAGTTCTGCTATGCCTTTTATACACTGGAGGTTAATTATGCCTACTTATGTTAAATTATGCCTACATATCTATGTCTAATTGGCTAAGCACAAATTATGCCTACTCGTCTATATTTGATTAGTTAAGCATAGAGCTACATTTGCATATTCCAGCCTCTTGCGGTTATCTACTTCCGGATTCTTCCCGCAGGTTCTACCTTGCAACTTTCCACCAGCTTCGGACTTGTCCGGACTTGCCTCGGGGCTTGTTCTGACTTGGAGCTTTCCGCAAGCTTCCAGGTCAGAGTGACCCTGGGAAGCTGCAGCTATCAGCAGTACAGCTCCCGTTATCAGTACTGCTCGCTCACAGCTGCTGCATTCAGCCCTGTGCTCACAGCTGTTACATTCGGCCCTGTTCAGCAAGCCATTCCTCCACATTTTACTACTGAAATACCATCAATCGCAGTGCACCCTGTAACAGTGGAGGCTCAGTTGCACTGTACTGACACAGAGACTTTTGCTCTGATTGGGGATTAAAACATAACAACCTGATTAACCTTAATAACAGAATATCTTTAAGTATTAGAAGTGCTATAAAAATCTGACCTAGATCTGGAACTTGGCTCTAGTATTTAGAAAGCAGTGCGAGCAAGTCATTTTCAATCTTGAAGTCATGGAGATCTTTCAAATAATTGAAAAATGCAATGCCTTTGTCCTAGATAATAAAATATTTCTTTCTTTTCAATTTCATACTATCAGAGAACAGTTGCATTTGGGACAGTGTTAACTGAGAAAATTCACAGGCTGGTCCAATTTTTGGGGTCTAACTTCATATCTGTGACAACAGCTGTAGCAAGAGACTGTCTTCAGGTTCAAATACAGGTTTGATACCCATATTACCTGACACTTCAAGCTACTAGACCTAAAACATTGCATGAGAAAACACCATGACTGGATCCATTTGTGACAACAACTACTAAGATCTAAAGAGAGTAAAAAAAGACTGATTAACAAACTTCTCTATTTCAATATGACTATTCCAAGATATATAAGTGTGGAAGCAGTGAAAAGGATTTATCCAATAGCATTTGAAATTATATCTTTAGCATATATGTTCAATAGAATAAAGTGACTGTCCACTAAACCTTATCTATATCTTGTCCTGGAGTTCTTTTTCAGTGTAGAAAGAACATTAGGGGGGCAAAAGCTCAGCTGGAACTCAGCCTGGCCACTGCAGCAAGAGATAATATATTTGTAAAAACTCTTCTTATTAAGAAGAAAAAAAAGAACCAGGGAGAATCTCCATCCTTTATTGGATGCGAGAAGGAACATTGTTACCAAGGATGAGAAAAAGGCTGAGGTACTTAATGCCTTCTTTGCCACAGTCTTTAACAGTCAGACCAGTTCTCTTCATGGTATTCAGTCCCCTGAGCTGGAAGATTGGGATGGAGATCAGAATAAACCCCTCGTAATCCAGGAAATAGTAGTGAAGGACCTGCTGAGTCAATTAGACACCCACAAGTCTATGGGGCTGGATGAAATCCACCCGAGTGCTGAGGGAGCTGGCGGAGGAACTTGCCAAGCCGCTCTCCATCATCTATCAGCAGTCCTGGTCATCGGGTGAGATCCCAGATGACTGGAAACTTGCCAATGTGACACCCATCTACAAGAAGGGCAGGAAGGAGGATCCGGGGAACTACAGGCCTGTCAGCCTGACCTCGGTACTGGGGAAGGTTACGGACCGGTTCATGATGCGGGAGATCACGCGGCAAGTGCAGGACAACGGGGGGATCAGGTCCACCCAGCATGGGTTCACAAAGGGCAAGTCCTGTTTAACCAACCTGATCTCCTTCTATGATCAGGTGACCCACCTAGTGGATGAGGGGAAAGCGGTGGATGTTGTCTACCTGGACTCCAATAAGGCATTTGACACTGTTTCCCACAGCATCCTGCTGCAGAAGCTGGCGGCTCATGGTCTAGACAGGTGGACTCTTTGCTGGGTTAAAAACTGGCTGGATGGCCGAGCCCAGAGAGTTGTGGTGAATGGAGTTAAATCCAGATAGAGACCGGTCACAAGTGGTGTCCCTCAGGGCTCAGTTTTGGGGCCAGTCTTGTTTAATGTCTTTATCAATGACCTGGATGAGGGGATCAAATGCACCCTCAGTAAATTTGCAGATGACACAAAATTAAGTGGGGGTGTCGATCTGCCTGAGGGTAGGGAGGCTCTGCAGCGGGATTTGGACAGGCTGAAGGGATGGGCTGAGGCCAGTTGTATGAGGTTTAACAAAGGTAAGTGCCGGGTCATGCACTTTGGTCACAACAACCCCATGCAGCGCTACAGGCTTGGGGAAGAGTGGCTGGAAAGCTGCCTGGAGGAGGAAAAGGACCTGGGGGTGTTGGTTGACAGCCGACTGAACACGAGCCAGCAGTGTGCCCAGGTGGCCAAGAAGGCCAATGGCATCCTGGCCTGTATCAGAAACGGTGTGACCAGCAGGAGTAGGGAGGTGATCGTGACCCTGTACTCGGCACTCGTGAGACCGCACCTTGAGTACTGTGTCCAGTTCTGGGCACCACAGTATGGGAAGGACATTGAGGTGCTGGAGCGAGTCCAGAGAAGGGCAACAAGGCTGGTGAGAGGTCTGGAAAACAGGCCTTATGGAGACCGGCTGAGGGAACTGGGGTTGTTTAGCCTGGAGGAGACTGAGGAGACTTCATTGCCCTCTACAGCTGCCTAAAAGGAGGTTGTGGTGAGGCTGGTGTTGGTCTCATCTCCCAAATTACTAGTGATAGGATGAGAGGAAATGGCCCAAGTTGTGTCAGGGGAAGTTTAGAATGGATATTAGGAAGAAGTTCTTTACAGAGAGGGTGGTTGGGCACTGGAACAGGCTGCCCAGGGAGGAGGTAGAATCACTGTCCCTGGAGGTGTTTAAAAAACGAGTGGATGAAGCACTTGAGGCCATGGCCTAATGGTCTAGTGGTTAGGGACATGATGGGATAAAGGTTGGACTTGATGATCCTGGAGGTCCTTTCCAACCATGATGATTCTGTGATTCTATGACCTGTACACAAACCTACTCTAAAAGCATGGTCTGTAATAGTGACCCTTTCAAATGACAGGCATTCACCGAGAGGCCAAATGCAGGACACTGCTTGATTTCTGCTTTATTCCTTCCCTAGACCAGGAAAAGGCAAAAATATTTGATTCACTAGGATTTAAATGGCTTTCCAGGAGAACAGTTTCCAATTACTATTCTCTATTTGCAGAAATGGGACTGTCATTCAGAGATTGCCCGTGACTTCGATTGAAACTCCAACAGTGACCAGGAAACAAAAGACTTCTAGAGAAAACACTGATATTCTGGGCTATCCTGTTCCCTACAGACCTTGTGCTAGTTTTATATCTGGTTGTTATCTATGCCTTTTATTTGTTCAGATCCCAGCATCTACTATGTTCCTGCACAAGTACACGCTTTATTCTTCCTCCTACAATATTTATAAGACTTGCCTTCCAGAGCTACCTTAACATTGCAGCTCAGACACATACAAAATATCAAAGCTGAAGACTGTGCTTGTAAGTGTTCGACAGTTTTTATCCAGGCCTTTCAGGTCAGCAGAATTCAAAGCTTCTTTTTCTTTGCCAAATTTGTAATCTGGTCAAAATGGCTTCTAACCAGTTATAACCCATCAGTTAGGTCATACCTAACTAGGTAGTGGCAGTTGATATGAATGGAATTAATCGAAGTTCTGTGCCTTGAGCATTATCCCTGAAGACTTCGGTGAGAATGTGACAGACCCATTAGTTAACAGTGCAGTCATGACTCCTTAATATAATTTTGGCTTATTAATTAATGAATCATGTAAATCACATTCAATGTAGTGATGAGGAAGACTCAAATGAAATCAGTATTGAGGTCAAGGAAGGAAGGTGAATAAGCTCCAGGGTTTTGTAGCCTTCAGCTATGTATGGTTTTTCTTCTCCTTTGACACACCTGACTAGTGCATACATGCCAGCACCAGCAGGGCTGGCTCTATCAGCATGAAAACAGCACAAATAGATCTCTCTCTTCACCTCCGAGAACAACTAACAGTGACCCCCGGAATAATCTGCAGAAGTAGCGTTATTAGAAACCAACTTTTTCTTCTTTCTAGACAGCAAAGAATTCACTGTGTGTCTTATCACTTGGGCTTGGAGGGGATCTGATGAGAAGAAAACTTTCTGCTTGTGCCATTTTCTCAGCCTAGGGCTGACGACCTAAAAAAACATGAAGTTGGACACATTGTGCTCTTTGGTCCTACAAAAAAAAAATCCACAATAAGCACATACATCTTAGACATGAATAGCATCCTCATACATTGTAGAGGACTCAAAGCTAGCAGATCTACCAGGGCATGCCACTAGTGACCAACAGGCTTCCTTTCCCAGGCTAAGAAACAGAAACTAAAAATAAAACCATAGGAGAAAAAAATAGAAAAATTAAGACATACAGATTGTGAATTATCAGACAAATTACAACAAAGACTGCTAGGTTTATCACAAGTACAGCACAAGAAATCATGCGTAGCTCTTAAGGGGTCACCTGGTTGAGAGGAACTCAAAGAAGGGCCTGTCCTCTGTTTCACCACCACAGGAGTGGTGCAAAGGGAAGGCAGCACCAGTGCAAGGAAGGCTGCTAGCTCCCAACAAGTCTCCTGCCCAAGAGGCTGCTTTCATCCTGGCTCTCATTTACACTGTAGTTTCCTCTGGTGAGAAAAGACTGTGAGGCCAAAAAGGGGACATTACTGGAGTGTACAAAGTGGGAGTGACTTCACCAGTCCCAGGCAAAGGTAAACCACAGAGGACAGAAACAGGCACATAGGCTGTTGTGTCAATATTTGTTTCCCCCGAATGCATCATCTAATCAATATTTTCCAGCTGTTACCAAGTTTTGTTTGGGCACTTTCAGAGCACACAAGTGCAGATGTTGAGCATGGCTCTCAGCTGCTGCCATGATCCTCATCAGCACAGGCCAAGTAAGGAAGGGTCACATCACTGCATCCCACATAAGACATGTCCCCAACACAGCTATAAACCTCAGGGAGCTCAGAGCATACTTAAAATATCATTAGCTAGGATAGCCTATACGTAATGAAAACTTGTATCTTTAGTCTCAAGATATTCACAGGGCTATTTATCCAGCATAAAAAAAAGTTTCCTGTCTTCCTCCTCTTTTTTTTTTTTTTTTTTTTTTTGAGCAGAGGTGGTTGAATAACCACACTGGTAGCAATCCCACTGAGTTCTTATACTGTCTTTGCCAACTTGTGTGACTGACAGCACATCATTTCGCCTTTTTGTCTCAGTTTACTACCACATGAGGGTAACAATAGTCCAAGTGGTTTTGAGAGACTAAATTCACTAATGTCCTAAGCCAAAGCCCATTGAATTCAATGAAAAAGCTCTCAATTACCTTGAAGGGCTTCAGGCCAGACCTTGCTTATTCAGCATTACAAGCAGCATTTGAAAACCCTTTAAACAGTGCCATATGTGTGCAAAGGTATTGCTTCTTACAGGACTGAGGAACAAACTTCTCAACTGATACAAGTACACATGAATAATACCTTTTCACAGTCTAATTTTTCACAATCTCTGCTCCTTCTGAAAAAAACCACCATATAATACAAATAATGTCAATACTCCTAATTGTCCTCAATACTCTATCAGACAAAGCATTTATTCTGCTAACCACAGCCTTCTTTCAATTTGCAAAAATGCAGATCTAGACAGATCTGAAGGCAATACAGTCATGTACAATAGTTGTCATTCTTTGATAGTTTATGGTAACTCTTTGTAAATCTTTGTGACAAGTTTCAATTGATTGACAATTTGTGGGCCAGAGCCCCAAAAACAGGTTTTAAAGCTCTAAGACAGACCTAATTTTCTCTAATAAGATTAGATGACACAGTTCAAGATTGCCCTATGAATAAAAAGCCATAATTTATAACAGTCTATCTACTATTATGCTCTACAGAGACTGACAAATTTTACTGAAGCTCTAGACTGAGGTCAATAATCTCAGATCTGTTGAGAGCCTTTATGGTCACAAGATCCAATCTGATGTCAAGGTCAAGGTCTTTACTGCATCTGGGTAATTTAGTACAGAAGCTCAGCAACAAACTGACATGCAACAGACAAAAAGCATCAGTGTTGGCAAGGGTGATGATGTTTAACCCTATTCTGTTCAGACAAGAGCATGAAAAACCCACAGACTAGGCAGTTCACGTTAAGTAAAACAAAGAGGAGAAGGGAGAAAGGTGTCATTTTGAAAGCACTTGGAAATGTGTAGCATTAACATCCCAAGCTATGTGATATTTCTTCTATGAAATTATTTCTGGAGGAAAAAAAACAAATGGTGACACTAAACTCATTGAGATACAATCAAATTATTCACTTAAGTAACAGATCACAATGAAAAATATTGTCAAATGTTTCAGTGTTTTCTACAAAAAGGTGTCCTGTTTCTTCAGTATGTAATAACTTTGTGGCAAACTAACTCATTGTTATTTTCTAAATTTGCTTGAAAAAGATTTTAAAACATCAGAACAAAGCACTTTCTGTTGAAGTGAAACATGTTATTCAGAACAGTTTGCTTGTCCCTCTGCATTTTCAAAATTATCAACAAATCAGAAAACAAAACAAAACCCATCATTCATCCCGTCTTAATAAAATAATTGTTTAACACAGTTGTGCTCAAGGGTTCAGAGTCCCCAGCAGTTACAGAGTATAAAAACAGAGAAAGTGGAAAAGATAAGGTTGCTGGGGAACTCTAACCCAATAACCAAGACATTCTGCAGGCAGTAAATGCTGAAGTATTATCTGAGTAATTGACATTACGAATGCTCCAAGCTAAATACATTGATTGCCAAGGTCAGCATTTTAGGCAGTAACAGCAGACATCCTCATCCATTAGCCCTGAAATATTGATTTTATTTAGGAAAATAGAAGCCAGAAAAAGGAAAATACTTCAGCAATAAAATGATCTTTCTCTATCTTTGTCTTCCAGACATGGAACAGACATCCTGTTCAGAATATGTCAGCACTTATAGAATTGCCGAAGATTCACATGGATTTCCCATTCCGCAGCCTATTCAACATGCATTTGTATGGCTGAAAAAAAATGGCTGGGAAAAAAAAAAAGACCGCTTCAAATGTAGAAACTAGAAAACAGACAAGGGCATAGCTTTGGCTTTATCTTGCTTGACAGAGCAGGAAGTACCTCCAAACTGCAAGTTCTCTTCTTAATACCATTAGAGAAGGTATAAAGAAAGTGCTTTGTAAATGAAGCCTGTTAAGTGCCAAATGCTTAATTATCTAGCAAACATCAATCATTAAGAATGTCCCCCAAGACTAGAAACTTTCTGGTTTTTTGCTTTCTCATTGTTACTGCCTCAGCTTTTTAAGCTATACTACTTAAAATGAAAAACAGTGTGACAAAATGCAATGAACTACATTTTATAAAGATAGACAGAAGTGAAAATTTCTGTGAAACAAACAATTCACAGCAGAACTTTAAGAAAGAAATAATCGTCCTTGCCTTCTCTGTCTATGTGTGTGACTAAGTGTTGTTCAATGCTAACTCATATCACTGGGTGAAACCATGTTATAAAAAGGTGCTTTATGAGGATGACTATAATTATTTTCTAAAACCAGATCTAGAAGGCAAAGGTAAGCATGATTCTCAGAATGAAGATTATACTCCTGGAGTATGAGGGTTTTTTAATTACGTTCTTTGCTCCCTGCTAGAAATACTTATCCTTGCACTTTTTTCTGTCATATGTCAAATTTTCAGGAAGGATGCAGCAAGGCTAGAATGAAGTCTCAGCAAATCAGTTGCTATATGGATATAGGTTTAGTGGCCAAAGACAGGTAGACAAACTACACTATGTGCATTTGAACAAATAGCTGGCATCTGCACGCTGCAAGAGCTGCAGTGGCCATAACAACAGCAAGCAACACACAACTGAAAAGTGATGGTTATGTCTCAGGATAACAAAATCCAGCATGGCTGGAAGCTAAATTGCTGCCTTTGAATTTGAGAATATGGTAAGAAAAGGGAGCACATTAAGTGGTTATACAAAGTAACCCTGAGTTCAACTTAACTGTTTCTGGTCCCAGCATTTATGTCTGCTAACTGTCTGCAGAGACTAGAATAATATACACATTGCATGTTTTCTTTTTACTCTAATCCAGTCACAAAATTAGTCCTGCTTCAACATGCTTATGTACCATTGCATTACAGCTGGGGAACTTTCATTGTAAAAGGAGATTAAAAAAAAAAATCTTACACTTATATTGTGTCTTTTTTCCTGTAAGTTTTCATTATATATTAGCAGACTACACACACACGACGCTGATATAGATATATTTCCCAGAGTAGAACACAACAGCTCAGTATGACCAGTAACTTGGGCAGCAGCAGAGGGAGGAATTTTTTGCCAAGAACAACAAGAAAAAGTGCCATAGGGACCATCAGGTTTATGCAGAGGAAAAACACATTGTTAATGCAAATGGCCAATGCAATACTACTCCTAAAATAATGGCGATTTTTCAAAACTGATTTTTAAGACGGAATTTGAAAATAAAGTGTGACAGATCAATAATTAAAGCAGGATTGCTACCTTACAACACTCATCCCTAACATGAGCTAACAAAAAGGAGTAAAAGAAACCTAACCAACTGCTCTAGCTGGCCTACACGTTAAATCCAAACAAGAAGCCCATCAATACATAATGCTGCAGTGATTTGTATTATTCTACAATCTCTATTACGTATCCATTTCCAACACAATTGGCAGGACTCAGTAGAAAGGAGTCAGGACTGCTCTTTGTACATACGGTCAGCAGTTCCTGCCTTCCCTTCTCTCCAAAGCTCTTAGATGAAACAGAGCTATACAAAGTTATTGTTATTTCCACTTTTATACTACCAAGGGCCAAATAACCCTGTGAAAAACATCCCATCTGCTCTCACACCAGTTTTACAGCAGACACTCAGATGACTTCACTTATACTTTCCAAATGTATGCTTTCATAAAGGAGACCAAAATTTCATCCACTACACAGAAATTCAAACTACTGACAGACAGAAAGTAGCTGCCCTCTTTTACTAATTTAACTGTCAAACCTCAGGTTTAGCAAGCAGTTCAGCTCAGGTAGATAAAAAAAAATCTTACAAGACAGTTCACAAGTTCCTCTTTGTCTTCAGAAAAACTTCAAGAGAATTTTTTACCACTTCCCATTCCTCAGTCAGTTTAGATAAACAACATAACCATCAGCACTATTTGCAAGTGAAACAAGTGACAAACGATTAAGCATTTAATGCCTTTAAATTGGAGCAATTTCCTTCAAGAAGGGAGAACATTCACTTCCCTGAAGCAATTAGCTTAAACAGAAAGCTCAACTTTATCAATATTATAAATTTATTCTACCTCTAACTGACTGCAAGGTAACTAGAATTAGTGGAATCCACAGCCTAATTTCATGAGGTACAAACTAAACTAACCTTGCAAGGACAGTGACTATGTTTAGCCTGCACCAAGGGCTAAACTGTAGCAGTTGCCCTATCACCCAATGAGCCCTCCCCAGTTGAGAAGGGAAATCAGGGGGGAAAAAGGGAGAAGCCTCATGGGTTGAAGTTTAAATTGATTTAATAAAATAACAAAACTAATACAACTGCCAACATAAAGTGCCCAAGTTTATACTCAGCCCAGTCCTTGGAAAGGCAGAAGGAACAGAAGACCAAAAAGCGAGACCTAGGAACTCCCTTCTTTTATAATGAGCATGATTAAGTGGTATGGGATACACCTGTGAGTGTGAGTCAGCTGCCCTGACTGAAACTCCCAGCTGACTTGGGGCTACTCATGGCCTGCCTGGGTAAGCCAGGACAGACAGAAATATAAAAAATTATTAATTTTTTGCACAATATAGCAGGCTGAAAATCCCAGAAATCTTGTCTCTACTATCCACTACACTCCCAACTGGCTGAAGTCTCACAGAGGTTTACGGTTCTTTTGCCCTCCTACTCTCATGTTATGCCCTAAACCAAAAGTTATCCAACAATCTAGAAATATTGTACATTTAAAAAAAAAAAAGGGAGGGGCGGGGGGTGGAAATTACTTGAAGCAGTCTGAATTACAAATATTGGAACTGAACGGAATTAAAATCTAATACACAAACTATGTAGCTGCAGGTTGGTCTGCTCCTGGGGTGGACTGAGAAGAACAAACATCCTGTGAGAAAGACTCCTGTGAAGATTCAAGGACACTTGAGGAATAAGCAAGCATTGGAGGAAGGAGCTGTGCAGAAACAGTCCTAGTAACCACAGATTTAGCTCTTTAGAGATACAAATAAGAGAACAAAATACTCTAGGCTAGGCTCCTGCCTGCCGAAAATGATATTTTTCGTTAGTTCTTGCAGAGTTAGATTTTTACGTTAACACTCACGCATAATGCATGTTCTCAATAAATATTAGGGAATGCCTGGGTCTTTTTGACAGTCATTATGGATATTGACCTTTCATTTCTGGTTTAGAAAAACGCTGAGCACATACTGAAAAAATAACACATATATCTTGGGAAATAAACCAGCATTTTTTCAGACATACGTACCACAAACATACCATGACATGGATATTGATTCCTAAACTCTCATTCCCCAGACCAGACTCCATTGAGGCTAAAGAGATTACATTAATATATAGCGAAAGGTTAACCCAAATCTTTTAGAGGACCAGCTCATGCTGTGACAGCACCTAAAGAACAATCTAATCATAACCATGCTGCATTCACAGAAAACGGACAGCTCTTTCCTGCCATCAAACATGAAAAACCACTGTAGATGCAACATGAGTAGTTCGCTTGTGCAAAAATGTCATTTCTCAGCCAGATCTGGGAGTAACTGAACACTGAATACTCCAGTCTAGTACTGCTTTCACATGTATAACAGGAATTGAAAAAAAAACAAAAAACCAATAAACAAACAGAAAAGGTACTTGAAGTGTCAGAAGACAATTCATGTCTAGCCAGAGGAATTTCTCTGCTGACCCCTCAGACCAATCTAAATAATTTATTTCCACAAGCATAATGTCACTGCACATCAAACACATACTATGGTTGCATGAAATAGGTCAATTCTTTCCACATTGCCCTTTTACATCAATCCCATTAGCTTTCCAGAACATCAGGTCTCCAATGCAGGAGATGCATATTTGTGCATTACCACACACCTTTGTTCACCTTCCCCAACAAACTGGGATCTCACGGGACACTCTGAGAGTACCTAAGTTTGCTAATCTGTTCTTTGTTGCCTCTCTTTTGTTTCACACCTAAATATGATACTCCTGTGGAAACTGGATTAGTAGGAAAACATCTTTTGCAAAGGAATTCAATAATTCCAATCTTTATTTCCTCCTAGAAAAAGAGAAAGCCACAGAAACAAAGACATAGATTGTATTCTATTAGGGGTTTTAAGGTGAAATATAAATCTATAAATTCATGTTTTCTTGTTTCAAATTTAATAAAAAATACAATTAATATTTTGGTAGGTACTACAATATGGATACTTGCACAGAAATAGTATGAAATTGTGATCTGTCCCCACATAAAATAGCAACAGCTTGTATGACGCACTAGGAAGATAATTTAGTATCAACAACATAAGCTACGGTACCTCACCCAGTATCTATTTGACTAAGTGGAATGACTCCATACGATTTATTTGGCCCTTAGGCTGGACTTTCAACCCAGCTGACTAGCAATCAAATAACTACACTTATTTTTGGTGATTGTACTATGTTAAATTGATATTGCAAAAAAAACCCCACACCAAAATAGTTAGCAGTCAATACAATATTTGCCATACTGGCAAAAAACTCCAATGTAATCAGATGAGTTTAAATCATCTTCATATGAGAGGGTTGTAACTTTCTAATCCACTACAATGTATAAATGCAGGTACACATCTGATCATAAATACAGGTACACATCTGATCATAGCGCTTTATGTAGCCTTTGTAGTAGCACTAGTATTGAGTTCTGCTTATTCTGCTATTCTTCTGAACAAATTTTTTTTTTATTATTTCCATTTTCTTTCTGCAAACCTGAGTCTGGAACATGGGCTTCCTTTGCTCTGAACAGCACCACTGGCAAACTATGCCCCCTCTCCAGGTTTACTTCTGAACACCTGCAATTCAAGCTGTAATAAACTGCACCTATGAATTCACCAGCACCCTCACAGTTCCAAGAATCTCGTCAGCCAGAGGAAATATTTTAAGAAACTGGAGAAGAAAAGCAAAATGATCTGCAGTGAAAGAAAGGCTCAGGGCTAGATGTGAAAAGGGTTTCAAGCATTGTGATGATGAATAGCACACCACCTAGCACTCAGGTGCCTGGCACCAGGAGCAGCAGCCTCCGTCTTGTATCAGATGTTTATTGTTTGACACAACAACATGAAGAACAGGAGGTACCTGGGAACGTGACTCAGCTCTGAAGATTGTGTTAACAGTTTTTAATTAGATTTTCTCTTTCCAAACAACTTCTTTGCATGCTGTTGCAAGGAAAAGATAAAGCTGTCTTTTCTCTAACAGAGTGAAAGCATACCTCTGCTGGAAATGCATGAAATTCAATATTCCTGAACATCACAAATGAGCTAGATTTTTACACTAATTAAGTGTGATGCCCTCAGCATAAGATTATGGCACCAGCCTTGTTCTTTTTCTCTGGTGTAGCCCACTCAATTGCAGCATTAGAAGAGAAGCTCACAAACCCAGGTTGTTCACGACATGCCTGCTAGCACCACACACCTCTGTTCTCAGAGGTGTGAGCCATTGCTATGCTTGTGGCTACTTACTGCCTGTCAGAGCTAGAAGCTAGTAACTAACAACTGAACGCCAGCAAATAAAGCTTTTCAGGGCTCTTTATTGCTGTGCTGGATGAGATGGCTGGCACAGGCTCTCTACCATAGGGCAAAATGAGAGAGAGAAGACATCAGTGGAGAAGGTCTTTCTGGAGATTTGAAGATCATACTGTTCATGGAAGAGGTGTAAGTCATCTCTACGTCTGACGCATGCTGAATTGCTTTGAATTGAGAACTACTTAAAAAAAAAATTATCAGGAAGTATTTTTTTTAACTGATTTTAAGTTTCTTTGGGGAAAATCTATTTGCAAACAGATGGTAATGAACTCCATTTTAAGCAACAGCTTAATTCACTGCTTCAGATTCTGACCTAACTCACATGGGCTAGTCACTCCACAGCAGAAGTGCTGTGTTTGGAGGCTGCTGTGGTCCAGAGCTGTAAGGCAGCTTGAAGCAAATCCTCTACCTGGCCCAACTTCCCACATATTGGTTCAGTCTGCAGCATGTCCCTGGTTCATGTAAACCAGATTCCTTCCAGAGGAAACTGAACCAAAACCTCCGCTCCAGATATCTATTCATATGTAGGTTACTGCAACTTGTAAATCTGCACTGTAAGTACACTGGAATTTCCTTGGGCAGTTGCACAAGTCTGTGCTAGTCCCAGGATGCAAAAGGATTGGCAATCTATGCCACAACAAATTTGGTGACAAAGCAGTGCTCCTAAACCTCTGTTACATCACCTCTCCCCTACCCATCACAATAGACCACTTCCATTCGTAGTTTTGGCACACAGACACATGCATTCCATACCCTGATACACTCCAATGGCACCCACATCCCTTGCAAGCAGAGAGATTGCTGTTCCTTGCCAGCACTCTGCTCTTAAATTTGAGGGCAGCTCAGAAAGTTAGAAATAAGGGCTTCTGAGCCATTGCTTCTTACAGATCTCTCTCAAAGAGACAGCTGGTTTTTGAGGAAAGAGAAGTAAAGATTTTGAAATCATTTGGATCAACAACAGTTTAGGAATATGTCAGCAGCACAGAAAAAAAAGAGAAATAGGTCTCACAGAGAGCAGCTTTTAAAAAGTAATTAATTTCATTCAGGACAGTGAAGAAAATTCATAAGAATTTGTCCTCGTGGCACAGAAGGTTAAAAGAGAAAAGACACCTGTCTTATTAAATTTTAATCTCCAGAGGCCGTGCGCAAAATTATTAATTGTACAAATACATTAATTGAGAGAGTTCTGTGTGTTCTTTGACTTCACATAACCACTCTCATGTGCCACAAATGTCATTTTTTTCACAGATATAAAACCTCTGGCAGTGCGTACAAGTACTAGAGATAAGAAGACCTCAGAAAGAGGGAAAAGATGGACAAGTGACATGAAATAGCCAGTCATGCTGGCTCTCCTATACATCTTCCCATCCCTTTGGCAAGAGATTTAAAAACTGAGATGTGAAGGCATCTAGCAATACCTAGTACTCATCTAAGCTAAAGAAACAACAGCAGAGAGCATAATCTCTCCTCCTCTTTCCTCAGATTAATCTGATTTACTGCATTCTCTCACCTCTCACTATGTGCAGCTAGTTGATCTTAATAAACCTGTTTTGTTTTCTTGTGGTTTTGGCAAGGAAAATCCATTAGGCCAGACTTGAGATTTGTTTTATTTCCCATGAAAGCAGGTGAGAACGAGGAGTTATCCTTGGGTATTGTGGGAATGGCTAGGTTGAGATTTCCAGTGAGTGCTAAGTCCCCTCTGCAACACCCCCAGCACTATCCCCTCTTGCCAGTGCCCACTTCCCTCCTGCAGCCCTGGCTGGACATACCAGAGCTGCTGCCATCACATCCCCTCCTGTGGCCAGGCAGGGGCTGCGTGCTTGCCCATACATGCAGGCTGTTCTTAACTAGCCATTACACCTAACGGGGAGGCAATAAAAGCCTTCATTGACTCCTGGACGGTGCTGATGGTGAGAAGAGGGAGGTTGAGAGTCTAACCTGGGAGGGTATGCAGAGTGCCCAGGCCTTGAAAGTGTCCTTTTGGGTTACTGCTTGTCTTTATTTAGCATCAAACTCAATGCAGTAATAAAAGGAATAATAATAATGATGGAATAAGAATGGAGCAACAATAAGAATAAAAACCAGCAGATGCCTTGACATCATGGGCTAATGTGAAGAACAGTCCTTTAAAATGCTGCTGCTTTCATACCAATCCCTATAGCTGCCTCTTTTCCATCTAGATCTACCCCTGGGTGCCCTATGAGGCTTTGTGGCACCTGGTCTTGTTTCAGTGGCACTGAGCCCAGGCTCCTGCAGGCTGTCTTTGCCTGGCCCTTGGCTTCTCAGGTGGGCATGGGGCTGTTGTCAGCCCCCTCTCCCCACAGCACACCTGCAGCTTCCCTGCATGATGCTCTGGCTTTCCCCAGCAGATGCAGCCAATGTAATCATTTCCACAAGAACTTCTTGTTTCATTTCTACGACTTCCTTCACTTGATGGAAGACAGGGATGATCGCTGCTGATGTTAACATCTCACCAGGGCCTAATGTTGCAAACCTTCCCTTACATGTAACATTACACTTCAGCGACAGTCCTTAGATGAATAATGGAAATTTAACAAAGTAAAGGAATTACAAGATCAGGCCCACAGGGAGTTTTATAAACACAGTAAATGCCTTAAATTTTCTGCATAGGGTCTTCTGTTATTTTTTTACCATGGAAATACTGAGATCACATGAGTCAGGGCAAATGCAGGTCACAAAGATTAATATAGAGATTTATCACATCTATAGTATACAAATGTACATTCTGAATGACCCAAAAAATAATGAAACCTAAGACCAAAGTACTCAAAATAAGGGAATTTTAATACTTTAAACAGCTCTGCTTTGTTTTATAATGTTCCATTACCTCACAAATAATGTAGCTGTCATAACAAATAGTAACAGTGATAGATACTAAGAAAAGCTGGATGCTGTGCAAGACTGCAGATACAGCTCCAGTGTTCAGATCTGCATCGACTTTAAACTTAATATCCCTTGGATTGCTCAGCCCTGGCAAGGGTCGCTACACTATTTCTCAATTTACAAATCTAATCTGCATCAAATAGCATACAGTAAGATGCAATATTGCATTGATCTGAGCACAGTTGCTTAAGCTTGTACATAATTTTTACTCAGATGAATCTGTATGGTTAGGTTTCTATTTTGAAGACTCACCCAGACCTCATAGCTTCTCAAATACCTTTAAAAGTGAAAAAGTAAGAATAAGGTGTCCCACCATTTGAAGGTTGGATGTTGACTGTCATATCTGCAATGACAGCAGTCTGACCTCAGGCTCAGTGCAGCTGCTGTAGGCAGTGTTGGCAGCACGGCCACTTATTAAGTGTGTTTAGAGCAGGACCCTCTGTTCAGTTAAGATCAGATGATGATAGGCTAAATCCGGCTGGGATGGACCCAGTCTACCCTCTTGCACAAAGCAGGGCCAGCTCTGGAGGTAGGCCTGGCTGCTCAGGGCTTGGACCAGGAGGGGCTTGAAACCCTCCAAGGATGGAGACAGCACAGCTGCTCAGTGTGACCTGCTCCACTGCCTCACGGGGGAAGTTTCTCCCTATACTCAACCTGAACCTATCTCATTTCAACTTGTGCCCCTTGCTTCTTGCCCTCCCACTCTGCATTGCTGTGAGGAACCCAGCTCCACCTCCTCCATGACCCCTAGTTGGTTCTGGGGGCTGTTAGGTTCCCCAAGGCCATCCCTTCTCCAGGCTGACCCAGCTCAGCTCCCTTAGCCTCTCCTCATGGGGAAGTGTTTCAGCCCCACCACCTTGGAGGCCCTCTTCTGAGCTCCCTCCAGTTTGTCCACATCTTTCCTGTGTTAGGTTCCAATACTGGACTCAGTAGGTAGATGTGGTCTGACAAGGCCACACAGAGGAGGACAATCCCTGCCCTTGATCTTCAGGCCGTACCCCTGATCACACAGCTCAGGAGCTGCTGGCTGCCTTTGCTTCCAGGGCACACCACAGGCTCACATTCAGCTATCTGCCCACCACCATCTCAGGGCTTTCCGGCAGAGCTGCTCCCCAGGCCCTCTGTCCCCCAGTAGTCTCATTGCAAGGACTCATCCTTCCCAAGTGCCATCTGCCTCAAAGAAAACTTCTTTGGAACATTTCAGGTAAACCACTTTACCCATTTATGTGAACAAGGAACAAAGATGGTTTTGTCCAAGTTTAAAAAAAAATCTAGCAACATTTTCTTCAAGCAACAGTCACGCTCCAGTTCTCAGGATTCAGGGTATGCATTTTGCCATCTTCTGAAAAAAAGCCCTAATTGTAGCCAAGCTGTCTGTGAAGAACTGCAGGCTGCAGAAGGTTGAAGGGTAGTGCGATCAAAATATAAGAAAGCTTTTGGCAGAACAAACTGTATCATGAAACCAAAATGTTTCATCGAGAGTTGAGTTCCTGCAGAGCTCTGCAGAAATGCCTCACTAGTCTGTAACACTGCGCTCTAGCTGGGCAATCTCTCCTCCAGCCATGCCCACCACAGTGCTGCAAAGTGCTGCAACCTGGGAAAAAACAAATCCAAGCCATCTCTTTTAGGAATACACATCTGACACTAGGGTTTGGAAGGGTATTGTTCAGGATTCCTAATTTTCACACAAACTGAATTTGTCTCGAGTAGCAATTCCTCCTAGTTTCCATGATTTTGTATAACTGATTCCCTGCAGCACCCCCTTTGATGGTAGTTCAGCCATAAGATGGCACATTTTATTTGGGATGGAGAAGTATCATTCTTGAACATAATTAGGAGGTTGTTTACAGAGACTTAAGTTTCATTGGAGAGAGGAAATTATTGCTCCAAAACCTGAGAGGTAATTGGCTGGTCATTGGCTGATGCTGGTCCAGCCAGCTGGAACTGAGGGACATCAGCCCAATATCAGCAGAAACAGTGCAGTTCACAGAAATCATGGAATCATAGAATCATAGAATGGGTTGGGTTGGAAGGGACCTTAAAGATCATCTAGTTTCAACTCCCCTGCCATGGGCAGGGACACCTCCCACCAGGTTGCTCAAAGCCCCGTCCAGCCTGGCCTTGAGCACTTCCAGGGAAGGGGCAGCCACAATCTCCCTGGGCAACCTGTGCCAGTGTCTCACCACCCTCACAGTAAAGAATTTCTTCCTAATGTCTAATCTAAATCTACTCTCTTTCACTTTAAAACCATTACCCCTTGTCCTATTGCTACAAGCCCTTGTAAATAAGGTGTCTGGTGTCAGGAGCTCACATGTGCTTCAGGGACTGCAGTGAACGGCTCTTAACTCACAAGGGACAGATGCATCTGGCTGAGGCTGTCAGCTTTGCTCAAGGTAACAGAACATTAGGCCGCATATTTAGGCTTTGTGAACATTTATTTGTGACGCTGGGAAACATGCATAGCTTATCCTAGGGGTCTTCTTCTGGTACTACTTCATGACATCCCCTGCGCGTATGCCCCGCTTACATTGAAATGTTTGGGTAGCAAATTCAAGCTCTCAAAAGTTAGGAAATGCCAAAATTCATGCAATTCTCCTTCAACTCTCTCATGCTTGGGGTCATGTTGCCTTTTACTGTCTACATATCAACCAAAGCATTAATTAGTTCAAGCTATGCAAATTGTTTTAAAAAGCTAAAAAGCCTAGTTTGCACTTTAAAATGGGATCCAGATGCCCTCATCATTTCAAGAGAGGAAAAAAAGGCAGTAAGTGGTAATATTTTTTTTGTGATACATGGCACACGTCCAAGTCAAACTTGCATATAAAAATAAACCTCATGAGTTCATTGTTCTGAACTTACAGCCAAACGTCCTGTTTGTCTTCTGTTGAGTCTAAACGTTTTGTGACTAAGTTGTACAAAACATACTCTAAATAAAAAACCAAACAGTAACAGTAACTAGCGAAATCTAAATAATATAATGATTTATTTCTCTGCATACTTCTAGCCATTGCACAATCTTTGGATCGTCTGATAGAATTAATTTGAAAATAGCCTAAATATTCATTTATTCCTCCGTTCCCATAGAAACTCTGACAGCAATGATTCATTTCTAAGGATTATTACATCCCTGACCATACAATTCATACCATTCTTCTCCACAAGGCTCCAATAGCTAGCACATTGTACTGCAAAGAAAGCTCACCTGAAGGACAGATTTTTGTTTGTCAGCTTCACTTTCTTGGAAACAGACAGCCTTGCTTTTTCACCTCAGGTGATTTGCAAAAAAAATGAAGCATCACAAATGGTATGTTCTGTTGTGGTGAGGAAAGAACTGGATTTGCTCTGCCAAACTGGATGCACGTGGAATGAATGCAACCCTGCTGTGAATGGGAGGGACCCTGAAGTCTAGCACAGCAATTGTCTCATCATTTCTCTGGATCTTCAGCTTCCAGACCTTTTCAGTCCTTAGCTTCTGGGCCAAGACCATCAACAGAGGTGACAGTTGCACTAACTTTGATAGCACTTTGGCGTTCAAGCACTTGCTTGTTGGAGTTATCTAAGAAAATCAGCTCTGTCCCACAGCAGGACAGCTGAGGGACATCACTTACCTCCTCAGATACACAGTGCTTGCTAAAGGAAACACGTCCTGTGGTAGGAAGAGGTGAGAAGCATTGCAGCTCATGAGGGTTTTGGACCCTCAGAACTACAACACAAGAGCAGAAAAGGATAGGCCAGTCCCACTGTCCTGCGCAGTCATTTTCCGTCGCAAGGATGTGGTAGCACAGCTAGCTCAATGGAGCACAACACACAATCGAACTCAAAGACTATTTTTGTTCCCAAGGTTTATCAAGTAGATATTGGCAGAAACAGATGCAGAAAACACCCCACAACTGCTGCTTGCCAAGTGACTATCAAGCTGTTCTGCAGCACTGAAAACAGCTCTGCTAGTGACATTCATAAAGAAATACCAGAAGTTTAAAATGGTTCCTAGGCTGCATGGACAAGTCAAGAATCATAAACAGTTATCTCTGATTTCCAGTTTACACCAAAGAGTAATCTGGAAATTGGGTGATGGAAGGGAAAGTCACACAGGGGCAACTAATTCCTTTCCAGCTACCAGGGTAGAAAATAGATACTGGTCTTTCTTCATAAAGCAGTGGGGCTGTCCTGCTACAACTCCATCAAATCAAATGACTGAACCCATGGAAATTTCAAAGGTTTCATTTTTAAATGACTGCAAAAGAAAATTCTATCATATAAAAGGGAAACCATAAATAATAAATAAATAAATAAACTTTTTAAAAAAACTTGTAATTTGGAAATGATGCCCATTTAGGTAATGCTACATTTAAGCATTCTGTGTCCATATTAATGTATATTTGTGACTTCCATGTAAACATGCTAGAGAGTTGTAGGTAATAAATGATCAGTAAATCATATACCCATTTACAGAGGCATTAGAACACTAATTACTTTTATGAATGATGCATAGAAGTATTTTGGAGCAGCTTCTGCTCTTGCTATTATTAGGCCTTACTTACATATCATTTAGGTGTACAAGGTAATTTACAACAGGCAGAATTTGTCAAACATAACATAATTCCCATCACACGGTGCTGAGAGCACAGGAGTGGTAGCAGTTTCAGTACAGTAAAAACAACTCAAGAAGGTGTCACTTGGGCTCTGTGCTCTGGCACACAACCACACCATTCTGCCCATCGCAGCAGATTGTGTGGGTCAGGCAGAGAGAAAGCATTTTCACTCGATGACCTAACGCAGAAAGGGAAAACCCCCCTGATGTAGTAAGAAAAGGTAACATCCAAGTTGGAAGTATAATTTAAAGCATGAACACTGTAATTTCAGCTTCAGCAGTATAATTTAAACTCCTCATGGACTGCAAGCATTGCTTTTGGCTACAGTTAAAACAAAGAGATGAAACAGAGAAAGATTATATGGAGTATAAGTTACCAACCAGGAATGTCCAACATAGACAAGATATCTAACTAGCTATGTGGTATGTTGATGTGGCAGCTTCTAGCGTGCCTCAGAAATCCAAAGCAAGTGTGTCCGAGACACCAGAAAACAGTTGTTGTAGGCTGAAAATACAGAGCTTTTCATCCAGAACGTGGGCTGCTTGGCTGTATCTACTGTAGTTTATCTATTACAGTGCCCAGGTATGCTCCTAGTCCCCAGAACCTGATCATCTATATTGTTAATTTATTGGAACAGCTTCTGGCAAGCCTTCAGAACATCCTGTTATCACAGGTGTGGTCTGGGAGTTAGCAGAGCCCAGAGATCATTCCCAGCTGGCTGTTTGCCTGCAACCACTCTGCACTGGGGGGAGAGAGAGGCTAATACCATGGATGGAGTTGGCTCCTCCCCTGCCAGCTTCTAAGAACAGCCCCAGGGGTGTTTAGTCCAGCATTATGGATGCAGCTCTTGCATCCTGTGAATGGTGAGCCAGCTGGAAAGAAATGGGGCCAGATCAAGAAGTTTCATTTCAGATTTTTTTATTTTTGCCACCACTGATTCTTCAGGGATCCAAATCTCTAAGGAAGAATAAGTTCTTCAGTTTGGACTGCTGCGTCTACCATTGGAAGTCAATACATTGACCATTTGTAGTTTAATTAAGTAAAGATGTTTGACTGAATGATGCCACAGAAATGTTTTGGACTTAGTGACTGTTTCTCAGGCACAGGGCAAGTACACAGAAGACGGTATGGCTGCAACTTTTTGCACTCATCCTAGATCTGCCTGGTCTCTGGCATGTCATGCAGGACAAAATACAACAAATTCACACAAATGCTGATAGGAGTCCATCAGGAAATTGTTCACTAACACCATGCCCGTCTTTTGTAGGAATACCACTTGCTATGGCCGGTCCCTGAGTTGCGTGCATCTCATGGGGCGATACATGTTGCCCCTTTATATGTTTCTAGTTCCCGTGACTCAGTAGGATTAGATTGAGAGACCATGAGAAATCCAAAGCTCATCCCACACAAGACAGAAAAAGAGCGCAAAGCTGGCAGGATTTGCACTGACCAGCCAACCAAGACTGTGCATCTGCTCTTTGTTCATGGTTTGCAGCTTTTTAATGCTTTTTATAGCAACAGATGCTTTTAGTGCATCTTTAGCCAGACTAGTGTTTTCTCACCTCTGTGTGGTCAAAAACCCACAGACTTTCCTTTCAAGTACGCATCTTGCTAATGATGCCCAGGCTGTAGCCATTTCAAGAGAAGGTCACTGCAATGTTTTTTTGGCAGAGGAGCGAGATACACATCACACTAAAACATTTGAAGATGGAAACTGACAACTGGTTGGTGATAGACGTCATATCAGAAGCATGAAACCAGTGATCTGCAAGAGGGACCAGTTACTGTCCATGTAAATTATTGCCTCTCTCTCCATTCGTGCTCTAGAAGGCTGAGCTGTAGATTTCAAACTACAGGCAGGAAGGGAGACCCAGCAGCAGGCTACAATGTTGGAATACAGCCTGCTGCTTTATCCAAAATCAGCTAATTCAGTATATACAAGTCTGCTGACCTTCAAAACATAATTTGTCATATCTGTATAGAGGTCAGGGGGAACAAAAGAAAAAAAAAAAAAAAGAATGGGGAAGAATCTAAGGGAGAATGGTATATCCTTACCTGATTATTGCCGGGGGTTTTTTTAGGGTTCATCTTTGTAGGCTGTTGTCTTCTGGTTTAGAACTGTGTACAGTCTTTAAGGAATGAGAGGAAACTTTAAATGACAGTACGGATTAGGAGAGGTTCAGGGTTTTTTTTAAATTCTGTTGAAATACAGCAGACGATGAAAACAGCTGGAGTCACACTAGAGGACATACCAGACTGAAATAGGGGAAGGGTAGCAGCTTCTCAAGGTTTCCTTCTTTTCTGTTAAGTAACACTGTTGAATGTCCTTGAAGGAAAGACACCAGTGGCTTCAGAGCAGCAGATGGTTTGAGCTAGACAGACAGATGCACCAAGGATGTGTCTAGGAAAGGCTGGCTGCTGCAACAGTGCAGTAACCCTCCAGCAAGAAAGGATAACAAGCAATAACAACAAACCATGCAGCGAGGTTGCTGAAAGTTGTCTGGATCGTTTGATGCCCAGCTCAGTGCCTGGGCAACCCTTTCAGATGCAAGGGCTCAGGGCAAATGCATAATTTGGCATTAGAAGAGGGAAGGCAGAGGATGCAAACACTCACATCTGTGCTCGGGGACCAGGCATAGCTTTACAGTAAAACAGAAAATAACAAAGAAAGAGCTCTTTTAAAAGTAAGGCATTGTAAAGCATTGACTCATTTTCATCTGTTCATTTTGTTCTTTTCTACTTACTTCATCTTTTCCGATCAGTACACATCAGATATGTAAACATTTTTGGGCTGGAACTGATAACTGTAGCTTGCCAAACAGATTTGGATGAAGTCTTTTTAGGCACATTGTAAACATAAAATTGCTGCAAATAAACCACAGGAAGGGCTTTTAGGGTCATTTTCCTCTTGTCATCCCTTCCCTTTCACATAGCAACACATGACATGTTTGCTCTCCTTGTGGCCAGGGAGGTATATATAGCCCAGCAGCAGCAAATGGCAGGGAACTTTCCATGGAAGTCCCCTCCACAAGGCACACACACATTTCTGTGGCTCTGCCATGCGGCAACGACAGCATCCCAGGCTGGCTGTAAGGGTTATCGGATTTTCAGAGCATGGCAGAGGAGCATTACCACAACAGGTCACTGTGTCACTGGTGACCACAAGAAGTAAAATACAGCAATTTAGTAAATTATCTCTACTCCAAGATAACCAAAACCACATTTTCACTTAGACTATTCCCTGAAGTCTCTAATTGCTCCTCTCCAGCTTTTTACTAGAATAAACACTTTTGTTAGTAATGTAAAAGAAACAATCTGTCTTTGGGTGTGCTTTTTTGTTTTCTTCCAAAGGAGGTCCACAGGGGGGAATTAGCTTGATCCAGAGCTAAATGCTGCCCTCATTTGCAACAGTGCAACCCCACTGACTGCAGAAGCCTTTGATTTCCCCACCTGCCCCATTCAGGAAGACTGGAATAAATTATTCAAAACACCAGCCATCCTCTTTCTTCTCCACTGGTGTGGGAGAAATGGGGCTTGAAGTGAACAGAGCATGCCTGCTCTTCTGGAGCTGTGAGACTGAGGAAAGAAGGGAAGGGAAAGGTTAGAAATGCCTCATGGCCCAGGTCCATATAAATTTGAATCTTGGAATTAAAAAGCATTCATGGATGTCACAAGCTTCGTCTCCAGTGGCTTTTTTTCCCCCCTGCAATGCACAAAGATAGTAACAGCAGTCAATAATTCAGTCAATAATGCAGATGACTGACAGCATGTGCCTTCATCCAGAAAAGCCATGCATGCCAGTATTACTACATATCCTTTTAGGTGATCAGTGGAGCAATTCACACAGCTAGGATTGTGAAGTGATGGGGAGGGGATCATATGTTCAGAAACAAAGTGAGCAAACACCTTAACAAACACCTTAAGACCAAGTAGTCCCATCATATGCTAATTAAAACATGAAAATATCTTGTGACCTTCATGTAATGTTTCCCTATTTAGACCCCCTATTGCACAATCTGTTGAACTCTATGTAAAATACTGTTAGGACAGTTTCTGAATAGTTACTAATATGTTATCATAACAATTAAACAGGAAAGCTTATCTTTCATTCCTCTGGAACTGTGGGCCAAATCCAACTTCACAGGTTCCTGATTGTGTTCCTGCTTTGCTCTCTCAGTGCTCCTAGCTTTACTAAAATAATTTTCTTAGGTAAGCTCTACTATGAATGTTCTTATAGGTACCGCTAATGACTCATCATCATCCCTCCCAACTACCCATCTGTGTCTCTACCGGCATCACAAGAGAACTCTAAGGCAAATGAAAACCAAAAATAACACTGGAAAAATAATCAAGTTCGGTTGATTCCATTCTGCTTTGATTCTGTGATTTCCTTTCTTTTTGCATTTATCAGAGGACTGGTACATAGAGCATATGCATCAGTAATGCACCGTAGTCCATAACCACTTTATTTCCAAGATCAGCTAAGTGAGGCACTTCTTTTCAGCTATATGATGCCTCTGTAAACAAGCATGCTGGGAAGTAGAGAGCATAAGCAAGAGAGGAGAAAGATGGAGAAAGGGGTAAAGACAGCACGGGAAACGGGAGTTTGGAAAGGAAGGTCGATGCAGAGAGAGAGAATCATCAGAAAAAATGTCCATCATTTCTCTGAGAGAGGGATGCTGCTCAGCAACAGCACTGATCCTCACACAAGCAGGCAATCCAGTTACTGCTTGCTGAAGGAACCTGTCATCGAGCACGCAAATACAGAAAAAAAAAACCAAAACCAAACACAAAACTTCATACCTTCTTTTTTTGTAAGGTTTTGGGGGTTTCTTTAAACAACTATGCCAGAGCCCTTGCCTGCAAGCTATTGTCCACAGTGACTCTCCATCTGTCTCAGATGCACATAGGGAAGAAACCACATTCATCATTATTGATTACTTTTGGTCTTGAAGGGCTTTGTAATGGAAAGGCTGATGTCAGTGTAAGACAAAAGGTATGGTGAGACCTTACCCAGACTTCTTTGTTTAGGCTCAGCGGGTGCTTCAGGCACTTTGTGTATGTGTCTAAACCAAACATCAGTCAGAAACCTGCCATGTCTGTGGGATACAAAAAGATGGTATCTCAATGCGTGAGAGAATTTCACAGCCAGGGTCAAGTTTATTTATAAGACTATGTTGTAAGGGGCAAAATGCCTTGGATTTTTAATAGGACAAAAGTCAGTGTTGTTCATTTCTAGGGTCTTGGATTGTCTTAAAGCTGGACGTAGGATCCAGAGCTGTGCTGCAGCTGGGACTTCTACATTATGAACTCTCACAAACACTGGAAATCACCTATACTCACTACTTGGTTTTAAATCTTTCCCATAAAATCAGTGGGCAAAACTACTGTTGAGAAAACCCACAATGCTTCAGCCTATAGGAACATCCTGCGATACAGAAAGATGATATGCAAAACTAAAATGCAGTAGCAGTACCAATTTCTGTTGACATTTTTGTGCCATGTACTATAAGAACCCAGAGAACAGTCATGGCTAGATTCCCTGCATTATAAACTAATGCAGAATCAAGGTTAAAAGGCTTTACCTTTTGCTGGTTTGCTTCCAAAACAATTACAAAAAGTCATTCCATTTTGTGAAGGCAAAGTGAGTGAGAAGTGGGAACAAATATTTAGAAACACAGAGAGAGATTAAGCAAAGAGATTTCTTGCATAGAGTGTTTTCTTTCTTTTTTTCCCCCTCATTGTTCTTTGTATAAATAAATGCAGCACACGTAACTCCACTTAACTTCATGATCAGTGAAAGCTTTTAACCATTTTTTTCTTTCTGTTTCTGATTTTATCTGAAAATAAAGCATAGCATTTTGCTATCTTGAAATTTCAGTTTAGACAACAGAAAGCTCCACAGGAGATCCAACAGTAATAAACACTAATGGCTAACTCTGCAGAGAAATGGAACTCATCTAATCAGAAATACAGATCTAGCCCTTGCACACTTCCAGACTATCAGCCTGAGACTGCGTGAGTAGCTTGAGCTACTTACGCAGAAAGTAGAGGAAATGCAGAAACAAAAAGAAAGCTGAAAACAGTAACCTAAAGACCAACCTTAAGTCTACCTGCAGGTCAGTCCACTAAAATATGTCTATGAAGTGAAGCAGGCTCTCAGTCAAGAGCAAACAGCTGTGGTACAAGTTGTATTGTCTTTCGTGAGTTGCACCTTCCAAGATTCATTTCTGAACTGTATCAGTTCACGGAAAAAGACAGGTTTCTGAAGTCTGCACCACCACCCCTGGCAGAACATTAGAAAAATGTAAGTAAACAATGTTTTACTAACAGTAGCTCCATGATTCAGAATCTCTCCAAGTGGATTCATCAGGTGTTATAAAGGCAAACTGACCAGCAAACTTCCCATATTAGAGTGACTTGCTACATTATGGGAGGCTCTTACACCTCCACTAGCCTTCCATTCAGATGAGGGACGCACCTGTCTGTCAGAAGACAAAGAAGGGATCTGCAAAAATGGAGAGGTAGTTCAGTAGCCATTTAATAATGTTTGTACAAGATGTTCTCCACTATGACACTACCTACACTCTCTTTGTATCTTTAATCTTAGCTATTCTTCTTCAGGTACTCTGAAGTGCTTTGCACTACTATCACCATGAAACTTTCTTGGAAGAGCAGTGAAGCCAAGAACTCCCAGTGTAGCATTTAGATACTTGCATCCAAGAAAGAAACCCATACCAAAAAAATCTCCCAAAGCCCATCTTTACTTGAAAGTCCACAATGACAAGCATTTTTGCAACCATACCTACCTAAAATCCATCTTTACTTTGCAGGGCACCTTAAGACCTTGGGGCTTGCAAGCTGTCACCCTCACTCCAAGTATGGTGAAGCTTCTAAGCTTTTCATTAGTAAATGTAACAGTGCATGGGAACATTTCTGGCCACTGGGATAGGTTTGTCTAGACTCATAAGCTCCAAGGAAGGCCCATGGCATGAGTTGTGCTCATCAACAAGCTTTCTCTCAAGTAATTCCTGAGTATGGTTTGAGATTTGGAGGGTCTGTGGGAACTTTCTCAGTTGGTAGAGTGCATGCAGTCACCCAGCTGCTGGTGTGGGCTGTTTTGTGCAAGTTGACTCCAGTGCTTACGAACATCTTCAATCCACTTAATTTATTAACACAGATCTAGCTGAAGGCAGCCCAGTCCTGTGCATCATTGGTTTTTACCTACACTCAGCCATAGTCATGTCAGTGCACTGAAGCCACATCAGCATGCAGGAAGGAGTGGTAGATCGATAAAGTCAGGGAAAGAGAGTCAGTAAAAAAGTATCCACGTTTAGTGTGTCGCCGAGAGTGCTCCCATGGTTTGATGAGCAGGTTCTTGTTCCCACTGAAGAGTTGATTTTGCTTTTTTGTCTAATGACTCTTTAATGGATATACATTCCCCCAGAGCTGGAACAGGAAAACAGCTGTAATAGTGTCACAACAGAACAAGCTCTCTGAAGCTTGATTTCCACTTGAGGAAGGAATTTTTAATTATATTTATGAAGGGCAAGCCTCATGCAAGCCACTAATTGCTCCAGTCAATGACTAAAGAAAGTAGTATATAATTTAAATATACGTTTGAAAAAAATTATGGATGAATCAATACTAAATTAATTTTTAACAACAGCAAACTTCCAGAAATAATTAACTGTTTACACTGATATATAGAATAACAAAGGCTGGTATATTCAATCTAGAATATCAAAAGGATAAAATTTGAAAAATAATTCAAAAAATAATTCCCTAAAATACAGATTCAAATAACTTATGTTAGTAACAACTTAATGCTGATATTCAGCAAATATTTAACTTCTTTTAAAAGGGAGAAATAATTTTTTGTTACAAATAAGCTCAGTGGTTTAAGATAAAAGGTAAAGCTGTCCAACCTCTCCAGAAAGTAAATTAAGTTTTATGTATCAGTTTATCAATTAATTAACTAAGCTTATTCAAGTTTTAATTCTGGAATGAAAAGATAAACAAACAAACCAACCCTAGGATTGTCCAAATAAAAAAGTAACAACACCAAAACTATTGTACATCTTTCTTTCAAACATGCTAATGCAGTTTAATGCGATTTTTGGAATGTGTTCAAAGCCATTTTTGGAAGACATGGGAAGACTAAGACATCGGCCATGTTATATTCCATCTCAATCTACTCAGAAGTTTATATTTGCACTAATTTCTATTTTTAAAATTAATTCATTTCCATAATTTTTCAATGTTCTATTCTGAATGTCTTTCTAGTATTATTTTTGTAGGGTATTGATCAAACTGCAAAGGAGATAAATTGTGCACTCAGATGTTCACATGCAATTCCTACAAAAAATTGTGTCTATTTTTATGGCATCTGTTATTGTAATGTCAGACAAATAAATATGATATCCTCACTCTTAAAATGTAGAGACTTTAAGTGGTAGAAATCTGAGAAAAAAACGAAGACTCAGAATGGAGCTTATCTGCAGACCAAGGTAGTAGTAGTAAGGATTAAGGGAGGACAGAATCAAACAGGTGAAAATTCTCTCAGGACAAATGCAGAAGAAATAGGAGGGACCACCAGGTTTCCAAATCCAAAAACACCACTGCAGTTATAAGATCACCTTTCAGTCAACAATATATTTGCCTCTGGGTTTTTTTTTTTCCTTTTTTTTTAAACACAGACTTGAAATGCCTACCTTCGTCAAGACTCAGGCTTGAACATGTTCACCTCAAAATTGCAAGAGTGCTGATGTGACAAGATTCTGCTTGGTAGATACAAAGAATGAAAAAATAACTTCTAATAGAGTGTCTGTGATTTCAATTCCCACTGAAAGTGAATAAAAGAATAAGTGAAAGAATTTACTTTTCACATTGCTTACCTAGAAAAATGCTAATAAGTGGCAATACTAATTTGTGTGAGCTATTCCAACATAAAAACAGAAGGAAGCTCTAGCTGTACTCCAGGATAATTCAGTAACTGTCAATGAGAACAGCAGAATTGATTTTGCTGAGTTTGCCTCACCATAAAATTGAAGTACTTTGTCTTCACTGAGGTTTTTTCCGATGGTATAGAAAAGCACATTATCTATCCTGTAGTAAAAATACATCTCTTTCAATAAAAACATTACTTCTGTTTTTTACAGTGAGTTCTGAAAATTATACATCCCTTCTCATGCTTTTCCAGCTATTATATTGATTGCTACATAAATTACTGAGTTATTTCAGCTGTCACTGCCTTTTGAAGGTTATGCAACTTAAAACAGTTAAACTAACCTTTAGTTTGACCTTTGTAAGCCATCAAAACATTCTTGGAAGCAGCTCTGTTTAACCATTGATGATTTTTAGGCATATTTAAAGTAATATCTGAAAACTGAAGGCCAGTGTCTCCTTTGGAAAGATTAAATTCCACTTCCCACACAGTATTTTCTAACATTTTTAAACTTTGAAAATAAATCAGTCATTGACTCAAGAACATTTTCTTCTATTTATGAAATGTACAATCCAAGCAAGCAAAAACCATTAGTTAGCCACCGGTTTCCTCATCTGTTTGACCCCCACAATGACAGATTCTTTACTAAGGAATTCAGATACTATCTAAACTACTAATGGCAGCCTGAGGAAACAGTTGCAGGAGTGGATGAAGCCCAGAAATGTATGGTAACAAACCACACTGTGAAGGGCATGGTCTACTCACTAAAACAGGAGCCTTCATCCTTTTAACAAGCTCTGGAGAAAACAAGAAAAATTGAAGAGGGGATCATAGTAGGGCAAGAAGAAGGAACTCCATCTGAAATGCTGAATATTTTGTTCATATGCACAAATGTATTGCATGTTCAACATTAGATGTCGAGTAGTCAGGACACATTCTTGTAAACTGGGAAAAAACAAAAAAAAAAAAAGACTTTTACTTTTAGAGTTGGTCCTCTGTGCAGGGATTTAACAGGAAGGGAGTGGTTCCTTGCAGAGCGGCGATCTGGAGCTGTGAACGTAGTGGAGAGAGAGGCTGGCAAGGGTTACAGGCTGATGTCATTGCTGCCTGACAACACTTTCCTGGCTCCTCTTGATATTCCTCCTGGTATTTCTCTCTGGACTGACTATGCTCCATTTGTCACCATTCCCTGGATTGTGCAGCAACAAACATATGTAAAATTAATTTTCTGATATCACATATTTATCCTTAGAGCATACAAGCCTGGATGTCCTATTTTGCCTTATTCTAGCGTTATTGCTGATATTATGTAATTATTCCATTTCCCATTCATATGAGGGAATTTAAAAGATTTTCAAGTAACACCATTAAGCATTTTAAGCCTTGATGTATGAACATTTTCAGAGAAGAACAGGCTAACCAAGAGCCTTTTTCTAAAAGGAGCCTAAAGAAGAAGTGCGATTTATGTCAGAGTATCCCAGCTTCACCAGACTCTGCTCAGAACGTGGAAACACAATTCTCTGGTTCTGCCATAACCATGTGCTTAGCGCTGGGGCAACAAGACAACTTTTCTAACACTGTGTGCTATGTAAGGCATGAGATGAGAAAGCTAGTGATCTCTTCTGGTCTCCCAAGCTATGAAGCTCTCCACAAAAGAAAAAAACAATAGAATGAGTGTGGTCCATCATTACTACTATCACTGAGTTGCTCTAGATTCAGCTGTCACCCCAGCACAGTCCCATCCATCTCAGGGACCCTGGGGAAGCCATGGGTTCATCCTGACTCTGAATTGCTCCTGGAGCTCTCCCTCCTCTTGGCTTTCTGGACCACGGGGCTCATGCCTTGTAGCCGTTTGCCAGCTGAAGATTTTGGTATGTGGCTTGTGAGCTCAGGAAGATCAGCTGCCTCAGTGTAAAACAGTCACTTACTGCGGGGACATAACATATAATACAGGCAAGAACAGCTACTGTGAGACAAGCTGGAACAGTGATCCAATGTATTGGCTCTACTCAGGCAAGGTGCACACTGTTATCCCATGGTTAATGGCAAGAAGCTGCTCCACTTGCATGGAAGGGTCAGTTTCATTGAGTTCCCTCACAGAGGATGACTGCTGGAGTAGCTCAGATCATGCACCTACTTTACCATGAGGGAACATCCCTCTGTGGCCCTGCTGTAAGCACATGGCAAGGGGCAGACAGGTTTGACTCTACTACCCAAGATCATTCTCCTTACCACAAATGCAGATCTTTAAAATCACTGTGGTGATCAATACACTGCAACTGAACAGTCTAAATATGTATTATTCCAGATGAGTGAACTTGCAAATGTTTCTTGTGACCTTTCTCAAATGCTGTCCTTTCCAAGCATTTTAATCAGAGGAGGATTTGTAGTGGTGATGGATGTGTTTGTGGGTTATTACTGTTTTTCAGCTTTGTGGATCTTTTTCAGGATAAGCTGAGAAATGTCTTTTCAGATTCCTAGATGTTTGATCAATTCCGAAAGTTGTTTCCCTTCACCACATCATCCTCATCATATTAAAGAAGTTGCAAGTGGCTTTCTGTTTTATTCCAGCCCAGTGGCACACATTTCATCTTGAAGGAGGCAAGCAAGGCAGTGAGGGAGGAGTGTGAATTTACTCCATTTGCCTAAGCCCACAGGTAGGTTATGTAAGTCACACTCACTGGAATGTGGCCCAGCACAGCACTGAGGTGAAGCAATTTAACAGGTGGTACAACTGCAGTGATGTGAAGCAAACACTGTACCAGTGATTTCAACTTGTGTTTGCATGCACAGGTGTCATGGCCAAGCCTTTCCATTTGAGGAGGCACTCCTGATCCTAAGCACCCTTCATTTATCAAAGATAACAAGCAGAAACTGTGAAATTAAAGTTAATTGCTCTAATAGCCTTTCTTATATCCAAATTGCCAATGACACTCTTTATCTGTCATCATCGGCTGAAATGAACAAAGCCAGTTTAGCCATGGCTTCACCCTACATTGAAACAGCCACAAAAGCTTTTCCAGCCATCAGACAGATACTTCACCCCACAAACTTGAGAGAGAATAACTGCTTACACATAAAGCATACATCTTTTCCCCATAACTAACTGGCACAAAACCACAAGCATGCCTTTGGTATCCTGAACTCCAGATCTGAACCCTGTGGATATCGCTCAACACATTCCTGAGACAGCATTGCTGTGCACTCCCAGCCAAACAGGAGTTCTGTTCTCCACACTGCAGTTGTTTTTCTGAAATCTTTACAGGTTTTTACAGCAGGAAGGATCTTAGTGAGCCTCTTTTTAGTCTCTGTACACCCCTAGGCTGAGGCAAGGCACTTCAGGTGTCAGGCAGGTAACTCACAATGCAAAGTGGTTTCAAAGGTATCTCTTTTTTTTTTCTTTGGACTTAATTCTGAATCCCAGATTTGTTAAGCACTTAACAACCTAGGAGACAATACATGCTTCTCAGTTGATGCTATCAAAGGCAGACAGAGAGACAATTACTCTAGAGCACTGGGAGCAGTGTTATTTAAAGATAGCATTAAGAGGAGCCTGCCATGTGAATTCTGTTCTGATCACATCAATCAGTCATTACACTAGCAGAGAAACCCTGGGAGTTGTGTGTGTTCCACCTCTTTCAGGCAGATTACAGTATGCTGTCCTCCTGCTTTGCTACTGTAATAGAAGGCATATTAAGTGGAAAAAAAATAGGGAAAAAAATGCTTACCGTATCTGTCTTGTTCCCTCTTGGTAACCGAAGGGACAGCCATGACAGTAAGCAAAAATTCATCATGTTTACAAAAGCTTTGGTAGATCCTTAATTAGAAAAAAGAGTGTGATTCAATACCATGGTGTATGACGCACTTCCCACTTAAGGGTCTCATTGGGAGCCATTGGCTCCAAATGAACAGCAGCAATTCTGCTGAGCCAGAGAGAAAGAAAAAGACTAGAGAATAATCCCAACGAACTACTTTTAAAAGCATCTGTATTTCTGAAGAAAACAATAACTTACGGGGGACTGAGCTTTTAAACGGAGTAACTGCATAATGAATTGTAGGCATTTTACTACTCAGTTTTGTGCAGGTTTCATGGCTCATGGCTTTGTGATCTGTGTAAATTACAAAACACGGGGAAAATCAGTTCTTTCTTGCAATATATATTCAAATACAAAGAAGCAACTAATCAGTGAGCATCATGTGAAGGTGGCTTAGTAGAGGTAGCCTTTCCAGAGAACTTGGAGTGAAATCAAGCTTCATCTGTTTGAGACTGATGTTTCTAACAAAGGTTTTAATCAAGCTGAGGGGTTGTTTTTTGTGTGCAGGCTTCTTTGTATTTACATAGAGAACAAGACTTGAAGAGCTTACTTTCAGACATACAAAAGGAAAACTTCATCTTGTATCAAGTTCTTTCTGGCTGATCACCCTCTTAAATCACCTAGCTAGCTCTCAACATTTAGAATTTCATTGTGCATAGAATTTAGTATGGAGCAAGAGCAAGGACCATTCTAGCTAGAGGATGTACTATACAGGAATGTTCTTCACCTACGTCTTTTTTTTCTGTGTTCACAACAACAACTGCCAACTTTATGCACTTCAGAATGACTAAGAGAAACTGAAAGGGTTTTTAGCCTCTTGTAAATTTAAGAAAAAAGTCATTTTCCCAAACACCACGGAAGTATCACTCAAAATTTTACAGATGGATAATAATGCATGTGATATTTTGGGACCTAGTGTTTAAAAGATCTCTGACCCATTTTTTTTCATACTATTTTTTTGAAGTGAAAATTATGTTTTGCCAAAACCATACTTTTGCCTGCAAACTTCCTGATTTTATCACTGATTTTATCTCCATGCATCTTCCAAGTCTACAAATATCCATTTGTTTTATTCACATCCTCCACTTTTTTCTTTCATCCACCTTAAGGAATTTGCATTTGCACCAGATCAAATGAAATCAAAGTCTTCCCTTTTCCCCTCCAATTTGGAGAGCAAAAGAAAAAGTACAGAAAAAAGAACAGTCTTTATTGAACAATGACTCATTATAGATATTTTTTTGTGCACTCTAGGAGTAAATTAATCAGCCACAGGAAATGATGGGTTAAACTAAACTGTCTTATAGCCAATGGAAAGTCCAGCTGTGTTGTGCAGTGGTTACACACCAAGAGCAGGTACAGTGATTTAAAAGAAATCTGCCATGTCAAACAAATGCAGTTTTGTTTTCTGAGAGCGCAAGTTTCATTCAAAAAGCAAGCAGGAAGACTTCATACTCTTAGGTAACTGCCCAGCACATGATTTCATATTACATTTGTATCATTCTATACTAACTACAGGTAAAACGCAATCCTATAAGCCATCACTGGAGCACATGTTAAGTTGAACAAGGACTGGTTGATTCAAAGATCTTTGAAAAGTAGTGGGGTAAATGCAAGCGCAGAACCATAATTTTCATTTATCATCTGAAAATAAGCTCCAAAATGCTGATAAAATATGCTGGTATCATGAAGGTTAGAAGAGCAGTCAGAGCCATTTGTCTGCCCTGTACACCATGCCCAGTCAAGCAAAATGTGTTTTCAAAACAAATGGTTGGGCAGCTGGGAAGAAAGAATGGAGATCAGCCCTCCACAATGGGGAACTGCCTCGGGGCTCTACAAGACAGCTAATTGAGCAGAACAGCTCATATTTAAAAGCATAAAAGAATTTTTGGATGAAGAAACAGGGAAATAATACTGAGTGGTAAAGAGGAGAGGTACTCTCTCTGCATATGTCATCAGTGAGCTCATTGCTAGAACACGGTGTCCTTTGGGAGAATCCACACTTCAAAAAAGGAGGTTGAAAATCTGCAAAGGGATTAGGGGAGAATGTTAAAGCAGGAAAATACAGCTGTTAGGTGGAGACTGAAGAAACTTAATTTATTTAAGTTTATTCAAGAGGTTAAGAAATTACTTGATTACAGCCTACATACATTTACAGTGAGGAAGAGATGTAACAAAAATAATGCCTAATGAGACACAGGAGTTGGAAGATGAAATTCAACAAATTCAGCCTTGAACTATAAAGTTCAGTGAAGATCACAAACCACTACTTATTAGATGTATAACAGATTTCTGTCACTTAAATTTTTGATGACAAAGTGAATGTGGGATCCAGTTTTCCTTGTGTAGCCCCCTACGGAGCATGGCGTTGCTGAAATAAAAGAGAATGAGCCCAAGAAATGGGCTTCTGCTTGTCCACACCACCAAACCCTTAGCTCACTCCCTGGCCCTGCTTTGGACCGCTCCAAGGAGCTCTCCCTGAAACAGTACAGGCTCATTGTGGCCAGTTCACAGCCACACAGACACACACTCCTGTGTTCTGCAATATCCTCAGTAGAGAAATCAGTACAGTTTACCTCAGCTGAGGAACTATTACATTGAACAAATAAATACATCTGTTTCAGCCTAGTTTTTCTTAGCTATGCTCATGGTAACTGTTTCCCTACTATTTTATACTACTGCAGCTTTGACAGTATGTGCAGTTTTAGCTTACTGCACATAATATGCCAGTTCTGGCTACTTCCTTGCAACTGTTTTGTCAATCATTCAGGCAGTAACAAATTCAGGACGATCTCAAATGCTAAATAAAAATGCCTCTGTACAAAGGAATCTGATTCTATACAAAATATTGACTGGTTATATATAATTTATACTAACATCTTAGTATTACATATTATGTTATATTTATATTTGTATGTATATTTATATTTGTATGTATATTATGTACAATGTATATACAGTAATATATATATATATATATATGTGGTATAATGCGTTAAATGAAACCTGCCGAGAACTCTTTCTCTGTGGCAGGAAACATGGCTCATCTTGGTTTTGCATGGTATCAAGAGAGCATTTCTGTTAATGGCTAAAAATTTATTAATGATCTTTGAACCATCCAAAGCCTCTGCAAGTAAAAGTGTCATTTCATATCCTTGCAATGCTTCATAAATCATTTTTGTTTAAAAATGCAAGCATAAAGGAAATATATTTAGAGGCCTGTAAAATGTCTAAAATTAGAAGGAAACAATTTTTATGCGCTTTCTTTTTAGCCCATTCCCCAATGCCTGATGGTCCTCCCATGAGCTCCATGAATACTGATCACCAGTCATTCACACCTGACCCCGACGCACTGTACTGTACCATCATTAATGTTTCTATGCAAATCATCTTGATCTCAGGTGGCTGTTAATCCCGAAGTCACTGACATGACAGATTGTGAGAATTGAAATTCAACTCTTTGAACTAGCACGGGGCCCTTAATCTTCCAGCTGACATGCATTGTCCTATAATTGCTTCCTCCAAGAGATGATAGCCTAGCTTGTGAGTCTATACATTTAGACATATAATTGGTAGGTTGCCAGTATGATGGGGTAGGATATTGGAATTTGTGTTACTAATTGTTTAGGACAACAGACAGGGTAATAATTCATAACATGGTAGGGATAGTAAAAGTCATCACAAAATATATTAGTTACCAGAGATGGCTGACTGTCAGAGCTGGTTGGAGTATTTTATTCCATTTGTGTTATGGTAGATACATATCACAACAGAGAAATGTCTTGAATGCCTGCATGACTTCTATTCATAGCACCATAGAGTGTCACACAATGCAGACCACATTTCTGGCCAAATAATCGTAAAGTGTTCACTAGTATCAACAAAGCTCAAATTCACAGGCGTAGAGATAGAAAAATCCAAAAATAGTAAATGTCTTCCTAGCATGCAAATAATATTTCATGCAGCTGGCATCTTTAATTTTGTAACACCTACATCTAATTTTCAAGAAAGTCTCTTTTGAGTGGGGAGCACTCCATCCAGTAGTGACGCCTGCAGTTTTTGATCTGTTCTGCAGCTTGTGAAACAATATAAAAAAGTTGGTTTCCTATGAAACTGCATCCTTCGTTTCTTTACTCCTCTGGCACTTATGCAATAGCCCAGTTTTGTCCCTAATGCTCCTCTCTGTTGCCCTGAGGAAAGAGCTGAGGGAGTGCTGGCTGGGTGGCCCAGAGGCACACGCTCATCTCTAGCTGCTTTTCCTTTCACAGTAGCAGAGATGGGTCTCACCTGCTCCCAGCGCAACAATTTTCATAAAACTTGAAATATGTAGACTGTAATGACTCTGAGACTGTTACCCATATGACAGTTTGGAGTTAAAGTGGCCAAGTATTTAGCAAGATATGAGGAAAAGAATGAGAAGGAGTTGGACAGACAGACACTGTGATCACATAAGTCACATTTCCTTTAGAAATTATGTTGGTAGTTTCATAGGAGTGCAAAAAGAGGCACAAAAAATATTCTTTGACTGTAGAATTTGCCTTACCAAGACACCTACAGAGCTTCCTTTGCTCAGTTTATCAAAATGGAGACTTAGAGGTAACATGGTTACAGTGAAGAAATGCCCTCACAAGAGGAAAATACATATATATTTTTTTTTCATGCAGTAGAATACACTGTAACAAGAATCAATAGTTCCATTGGTTCTTATAAAGGCAGAAAACTATGAAGAAATAAGGAGGTTAACAATGAAGATGATTAATTTCTGGCATGCAGTGGGCAAGTTTTGGTTTCAGCGGGCAAGTTTTGGTTTCAGCATCCCTCAGTGTGCTCAGTTGGGGGATTGGTGACTTTACCATTTGACATGATTTAGTCAGAGACAACATGTCTCTGGGCTGGGCTCAGTGTAAAGACTGGCTAAGTAATAAATGAGAGTTCAAATCACTGAAAATGTCACTGTGGATGATCTTATGGATCTTTTGGACCTTAAAAGTCATTGAGTAAAAAATTAAATGCCAAGTTAAAGATGTCTGAAATCAAGATATATGATATAAGTGACAATCTTCAGTTACAAGGGCTAGAAGTACACATCATTACTGAATTCTAATAGCACATCTTCCTCCCTTTCTCTCTTCCTGCTGAAGTGTCATTTGCAGGGATTCATAAACTGACTAATGTATTAAAAGCCCAAAGTTTTGGGCACATTAGCCATAGAAAGACTCTCACAAAGGTCAAAGCAAACACTGCAAGAATGCCCATATTAGAACATAACTTTTCTGTTGTAACACATCATAATGCTGCAGTTCACAACAGCAATAAAACTGCAGTGCTTACAAATCGCTGCACAAAACAGAATGATTTTGTTTTTCATGATAGCAAAGCTAGGAATATTTGGGTCTGAACTGACTAAAACAATTCTTTGTTTAAATAGGAAGGAAGCTTGGGAAAAAATCAAGTTGCACATGCTGCGCTTGGAGGGAGAGTGTTATAAGACACTAATGACAATGCATTATTTTGAACAAGGAGAGGAAAGGGAAAACAGTCACATAGCAAAGAGATGTTTTAACAATAACACTTTGGAAGTCTTATGAATAGACTCCTGACCTTTGCTGCAAAACACTGAGGCACAAGGGCCCTAAAGAGGTCTACATTCATTTCACAAAAATAAATAGTATCAAGGCATTGTTTTAACCCGTCAGAACAAACACACAGGTGAGGATTACTGCTTCAGTGTTGTACTTCAGGCAAACAGTGGTTATGCCGCAGAACAGAAAAAAATGAAGTACAATGGAGAGGAGGGAGTTTCAATCAGTCCTTCCTGATTCTTCTCACTTTAATTAACAGGTTTTCCATGATTTTGGAGTGGTGAAGGAAAGAGTTCAGTTAATACTATTTTCTTAATGCAGTATGTGTGCTGCAGATTTCTCACAAGTCTATCCTACCTTGACATAGCACACAGTGTCTGTCCAATGTGTGGTACCATAGATAAGGTGGGGAGCTGCACAACAGTAGAACTGAATGTTACTTGCAGAAATAATGAGCTACTATATGCATGTAAACACTATTGCCATTGACTGGTCAGATCAGTGTCAGTTAAATAGACAGCCTTCTCCTGCTCTTTTTTATGTGCGGGCAGTATTAAACTGTGTAGTCTCTGGGACATTGCAAACATGCAAAACCTTACAGACTAGACCAATATGTTACAAACAGTAGCTCTTTTACATGTATACAAGTAACTTCCTTGGCTGAAATACTATCAGCTTCCAGGCATTACAGACCCACATTGCTGTAAAAATGCGAAATGGAAATAATTTGCATTGAACTCAAAGCCTGTGTTCACTCAGCCCACAACACACAGCCCAGTATGAGTTGTACAGTCTCCAGGCTTTACCAAAGAACTGAATTTTCAAGGTGAAAGAAGCTAAAGCAAGGTGATATTTGTAATGAGCAATACAGTCCTAGGCTACACATTATGTGCTACCATGCCCTTTAAAACAAACAAGAGGCCATAGGGGAAGAGTTTGTGGAAAGCAGTTCATTTGTTTGAACCACAGCTCACACCACTGCTGGAAAGCAGCAAAGCAAAAGCATCCCTCAGAGCAGCACAGAAAGCTCAGTGTGATGAGAGCACGAGTGACTCAGGGCACTGGAATGGGATATGGCACCTTTCACCTCCAGGTCACCGGTTTCCATCCATTTTCAGCTTGCTGGGACTAGAAGTTATGACCATCAGAGGGGCGTTCAGTGAAATGAGTCGGTTGTGTCTGTGCAGCCTGGAAGGGACAGCTGCCCAGATCACACAGACCAGCCCCGCAGTTAGTACCCAATGCATTCTGTTCTCCCAGGCTCCAGCCATGGCCGTTCAGCAATCACCCGAATGGCCTGAAGCTCTGAGGGCCACCAGGCATACACTGTGGCCTTCTGTTTCACACAATGACAGGCATGTTCACCCACTGAGAGAGAGACAAAGGCCTTCTCATGTCCCCTTTGTTCCTCAGTTCTTTCCTGCCTTAGAAAGATCTGCAAGAAATGTTGTCCACACTTCTCTGTAATTTTTTCCACTTTGCCAAGCCCAAGAATTGAAAAGTGATTGGCCATGCCACAAAAATCATGAGCGTTAAAAAGCATATTCCCTTTTATATTGTTCAGTTCTCTTTTGACTTTTGAATTTGTGCCATATTTTCAATTTTTTTTCTTTCTTTTTTTTCCTTTTTTAATGCATTTTGGGATACTCATACTCGTACAGATCCATAAGCACAGCCTTCAAGGAGTATTTCAGACATGGTGATTATTTCTTCATAAAAAATAGGAGCTGGCAACCCTGTATGCTAGTGCTGATTTAACACGCTGATACTCTCATTACATGCACAGTCCAAACGTCAGTAACTGGCTCCCAGTGGAGCTCAGAGGAGGTTAGTAAGATGGAGAATCAACTATAACACGCTTGGTTCAGGGCCAGAGAGATGAATACTGGGTCTTTGTCTACTGCAAGTCTCACAAAAAAGCCCTGTAAAAAAATGAAGACTCTGGTATAAACTTGACAGAGCTGCAGTCCCAGTTGCTTCTTACCCTGCCCTGCAGAGGCAGGTGGAGGCTTAATCTGTGTGCTCTCTTAGGGAGCATAAAGATCCCTTGATCATCTCACAAAAAATATTTTGCATTTTGTTTTGACTCTGAAAGTTAATTTTCCCCTTCGTGCCATTATCCACCCTATAAGAGGATTCACACAAAAGATCATGGCAAGGAACACTGTCTTGAGAACATGAATTTCTCCTTGCATTTTCACATATGCCATTCAATTTATCTGCCCATTATCTGCTTTGTCTATGTCCTTGTGCTTCCCCTGCTTCCAGGCTGTCCACTGAAGCTTCCCTGTGTTGATGGCCACCAGCCAGGACCACAGCAACTGGCTAAATCAATCACTTCAGCAGTTTAATTGCACCCTTCCTCTAGTTTTCCCCTTTATATCAAGGAAATGTCCTGCGATTCTCACAGGCAACACATTCAGAAACTACAATCTAATCCCTGCTCAACTGAGCCACAACAGGACAGTATGGGACCTTTCCATGCAGCAGCCAGGCACTGCAGCAATACACCAGGGCAACAAACCCACTCCTGCTAACCTGGTAATCCAAGATCTCATCTCAGCTCTCCTCTGATTTCAAGCCCTGCAAGCTGTTCACTGGAAGCTTTGTCCAACATCAGAGCAGGCCAAAATATTTTACCTCCCTTTTGACTCCAGAGACACACACTAGGGTGGAACTATAAAAGGCTTTAGGCATTGGATCCTAGGAATAGATGCCATAGTCTAAAATCCCTACAAAGTGTTACACACTTAGAAATACACATAATACACAACACTCAGCAGTGAAGAGCACAGAGTGAAAAGAAGGATGCGAATTTTTCTGCTGCCTGGCCAGAGATGCCAGTGCAGAAGAAAGATTCATCACACAAGTCTACAGATATGCTTGGATACCTGCTATTGATTTATATATGCATATCTTTCCTTTTTAAAATGTGGCTCAAGGAGCAGCTGCTGCCATGCACCTTTCAGCTCCCTGTGTGCCATCAAGGCAAATGGCATTCAGAAGAGCACCTGGTACTTCAGAGGACATACCTTAGCCACCACTTCATGTACTCTGTTAGGTAAAGTGAAAGAATAAAGACAATTTTTAACCCTTTTGAAATTGGCTGTGCACTAAGGCAGGAATGTAAGATTCAAAGGATCAGGAAGAGCATATACCATCAGCAAACCTGCTACCATAAACAGCAAAGAACTGCGTGTTATGGGGCCACAGACCTGTCTCCCAGGGCTTTGGGTGCGTTTGCTGATTGTGATTGGAGATTCTAATGGAAACAAACATCTAAGGCATTCTATGGATTATTTTATAGATCACACTCAGAGTTAAGCATCTACAGTGAAATTTAAGTCTTGTGTCTGAGCCTCAATCAATAATAGGCCTTGTATTTATCAGTATATAACACATGAAGTATGCATTAATGGATGTTCATGTGATCTCTAGAGGCTTGACCAAGCATCTGTGCCAAAGGTGCTAGGATCAGTGATTTTTCAGTGCAGTATCACAGAATCACAGAATGGTAGGAGTTGGAAGCTGTTTAAAAGAATTATTTCTGGGTGGTCCAAGAATGAATACTTTTTTTTCCTGGCCTTTCTAAAAAATGCAAAGAATTAGATTTCTAAGGGACTTAGATAATGCTCACAAAGTTGAGGTACTGATAATGGCATTCTCCTGGGATGCAGGACACTGACTTAACTCTTTCTTCTGCCTGACAGCTGAACTAAGGCAATCAAATCCCACTGATTTGAACAAAACAAACAAAAAAAGAAGCAAGCTAAAATATAACCCCATTCTTGGAGGTTAGATTCTTCTTACCTAATTTGACCTGAACAGCTTTGTCTTTTGAGACCTGCTTATCGCTTGCAATAACAGATTTTTTTATTGTACCAGAACTGCTTATTGCTGTTTCTAATAAAATAAAGCTTTAAATATAGCAGATTATTTTCTCCACCCTGTCTGACATGAGCTATAATCTGATTTTTTTCCCCTCCCTTCCATGAACACCATCTGTTTGTGACCATTAAAATCCATTTTCTATGCTGAAGAGATGGAAATTCAGAGGGATGTGTTCAGCCACTGTCCAAACAGTACTGTCATTCCTTAGGGATCCATTTCAGCCTGACACACCCAAGTATTTATGAGCCATAAACTGCCTGCCTAAAATGGCAATTCATCACCCCGTGCATGGGAGACACTGACAATGACAGAGCTTGTTGTAGCTGTGAAGGGAGGGGGGTGTATGGGGTTTAAGAAGATTTTTTTGAACCAGCAGCAGGTTACATAGCATCAGGTTTTTTCCCACTATGACACCTCATTTTCAAGCCATTTGCTTCAACAGTTCTCACAGTCAATGTTAAACTAACAGATGTCTTGGAACTGGACTCCGAATGAGGCAGCTACAAGGTCACCACTTCTTCGCATCATTGTCTGCTCTCGACTTGGCACTCTTTTGGTGTCAAAGCAGAGCATCTTGCTGCTTTTCTTGGTGCAATGCTCCCTTTAGGGCTGGTTGAGGGACAGGGTGCAGCTCTCACACCGGTGTGACTGAGAACCCTTCTCATCACAATCAGGTGCAATCAGAGCAAACAGGCACATGAATGAGACTCCTACAGACTTTTTTGACTGTTATCTCTGAGGCAGATTGTATCCCCCATTACAAAAGTCATGTTGTTAGAAAACTGATTACAGAAGCAGCACTGCTTCTGAAGAAGTCAGACAAGGCAGTAAATGGGTTTTTTCAGCTGAGATTTAATACAAAAGACAGATAAATTCAAGACTCTTGCTCCATATGGCAGGTGAAGCATATCACAGAGTTCTCACACCCACATGAGAAACTGCATAAGGGAACAAAGAAAATGAAATACAAATGTTGGTAAGAAAATATAAGCACAAAGACTGCCTTGTATGAAAACCGGCTCTGAACACTTCTGAAGTTTTTGAACAGACTACTGTAAAATTTTTATGGAATTTATATACCAAAACCCAAAAAAATCACAAACACTGTAGAAGCCATTTTATTTTTACACTTGCCAGCCTAATATTGCAGCACTGTGCACGCCCAGATAAGCAATTGTCTTGGCTAAACTATGCTTCTCAGCACTTGCCATCCTTTGGAGATTTACAAATGAGGCTCCTGCTGCTTACATTCCCCGCGGGAACCCAAGCTGACAGGCACGCTCAGCAAACACCAGCACACACCAACAGCATCTTGTTAAGCAGAAAGCACCATAGCCACAACTCTGTTTCATTCAAAATAATAATAATAAAAAAAGACTGGGAAAATTAAGGACAAGCTGGAGCAGGAAATTTTAATCCTGGTCCCAGATTTAGTAAGCAGTGTGCATTGAATAAGGCATCAAATGAGAGACACACGTAGACACTTGGGACTGAAACTGTGCTTCCCATCCCTTGCTAAGGGTTTTCACCAGTGAATTGATGACGCTGAACTACAAAGCCTGTTCTCATGCACTCCTCCTCACCTTCAGCTGCTTTTTCTACAGTGGGACAACCTCAGTAGTGCCTACAGCCTCCCCGTGGCAGCCTGGGCATTCCCCCTCATGCCCCAGCTCTTCCATTTCCCTGGCTAGTTCTCCCAGGCAAGCAGGGAGATGCTGTATATAAAAAACCTACCTTTACCTCTGGTTGCTTTGAAAATAAATGCATGATTTTATCACCTGCACCCAGTGGGATGACTTTAAGCCCCTGCTGAGTCTTGTTTTGGTCTGAGCATCCTGCAGGGTATGTGAGCTGGTGATAGGTGCCTACACTTCATAGTGTCTAACTTTAAGTAATTTCCCATTTAGCGCACAGCTCTGACTGCCATCTCCAAGCACCTCCCCTGTTACCTGTATGTGCAATTTAAGTGCCTAATTCACATTGACAAATCCCAACCCCCAAATCAGCGGCCTAAGAGGATCACCATTCTTCAGCCTGGTAGTGAATCTGAGTCCTTACGACTGTACACAAAGACAAATAATAGGATAATCTTCAGCAGACACTTGGTGAGACGCCACTGAAATGGGAGCAGCCTAAACGCTAAAAAAAAAGGAGACAAAGAAAGACAAAGCACATAAGACTCCTTCAGCAGACTAGAGGGAAAAAAATGTTTGTGGGCCTGTCAGAGACAGCTTGTATCTTTCAGTAAGTACCATTTTGCCACACTCACAAGGAAACATGGATCAGAGAGCAGTTTACGCATTTTACATAGATAAAACAGTTTAAAAAGTTCTTATACATTTTCTCCCTATTCTTGGGTTATTCCACATGTAGTAAATAATAATTGTAGACCTCTCAGTAGCTCAGTAGTTTTTTCATCAGTATCACATTCAGATCAAAAAAGTTGTGTGCAAGTGAGCCTTAGTAAAGGGCGATGTTTTCTTGTGTTACTCCCCAACGCCACAAGCTCTTGGATTTTCTCTGCTGCATTAGGCACACGAAGAGGAAGTAAGACCAACTTACACAGTTCGGTTCTAGCTCTAGAATTTCCCTGTTTCAGATATTTAAATGTTTAGGGGATTAACCCAGCTATTAATGAGGCTCTTGAGTTTAAGTAACGGGAAAAATATTACTGTGTGTGCTAATCTTAACAAATGCTATTCAAGGTCAGAGCATAAATATATTGATAAAAGAGTCAGTAGCTGAAAAAATCTGCCACCTCACAAAACGTATGAACTATTTGCTTTTAGGGGCTTTGGCCAAAGATGTAAACGACAGTGTAAAGGAATTTACATTAAAAAGTGTGCCTTTACTTGGCATGCTTAGTACTGAGGCACGCTGAAATTCTCATACTCGGAGAAAGAAGGCGGCTCACAAGGCTTGTGGCTTTCTGGTTTTTGGCTCGCTGACAATGCCCGTGCCGAGGGGGCGTTCGGCAGCCGTGGTACTCCTCGCCGTGGTGGGTGCTGAGATGCCGGTCCCGGGACGGAGCTAACCGCTGGATGCTGTCGTCTCTGGAGTGAAGAGCAGCCTCCGGGGGAGCACTCCGAGCGGGGGTACCCCTCCTCAGTGACAGCAGCCAGGGCTCGGGAGGGGGTGTAGGGTGGTACCTGCTGGATTCTCTGCACTACCGATAAACAAAAGGGAGGCCATTCGCCGCAAAATGGCTTAATGTTCTTTTCATTGCGTGAATGCGATTTTCCTCCAGTGGCAAGCTCTGCTTACCGCCCCGCACGGGCACGTAGGTCTGTCTGCACATGCGTGGGCACATCCAGCCATTTATGCACTTCTCTGCAGGGTGTTTATGCATGCTAATTTAGCTGGGAAGCACTCCTCCCAAAACGCATCGGGACGTGGTACAGCTGCTGCCACAGGGGAGGAGCCCACCGAGCTCCCTTCTCCTGTACCCCGCAGCCACCACCGCCCTTCTCTCCCTGCAAGTCCCCGACGCCAGGATGACAGAGCTGCGGGGCAAGTCGCATCCCTACTCGGACCGCCGGCGCAGCATCCCCGCGCCTACACCACCCCGACCCCAGCCTCCCCCGGTCACAGGGGCGGCTTCCCTTTGTCAAAGGCTGCCGAGGACTGCCCGGGTCGGGGACACATCGCAACCCAGAAGGGTTAACGGCGGCACGGACGCCCGCCCCAGCGGCGCCGCGCCCTCGGGCACTCCCTGCTGGCAGCCGCCGGCCCGCAGCGCTGGCCCCGAGCAGGGCGGGTCCGAAGCCGGAGGGAACAGGAAACTGCCTCTATCAGGAAACCTTTCTCTAACAGGACGACAGTTTATTTCCGCCGGTTTTTGGTGTGCTGCATCACCCGTACCGCTGTCCGCCTCGCTGGAGAAGGGCGGTACTAGGTGCGGACAACAGGCTGCGCTCCTCACCCATACAAACTCACTGGGATCAGCTGTGCTGAATTCCATCCAGCAGATTTGCGTAGCTTTAAATGGAGACAAACTGCCCCTCCCAGGACGGTGTTGAAACGACAGGGGGACGCGTTCCGAGCCTCACATCCCAAGCTATCCGCAAAAGCTAGTTTTCCTTTCCAGGCATTTCCTTTGGAGTCACTGAGAAACTGAACAAAGAGCACCAAGATACTGTGAAAAACCCCTGTTCTTTGCAAATAAAAACAGCTCAAAAAGATTCTGAGCTGAAGCTCAGAATGACAGCTCTGCATATTCTCTCGCTTTGTTATTTGTGCTGCAAAACACCTTCTCCCTCTCAGAAAGAGGGAGCTGCCATCGCCTTCCTGCTGGGAAGAGCCCTTGGGTGTCACCTCAGCAGGAGACCTAGGAAAGCCAGGAGCAGCTCTCCCAGCTGAGCAAACACAGGACCCTCCCCTGCCCTTGCTAAGGGAAAACCAGAAGGACATGCTTTCCCATGCCCCTCCCTAGACATATACCAAATGATGAAGACAACTTACACACATATAAGCAGCTGTGAGCAGGAGCAGGGAAGCAATTTTCTGTGCAGCCACATGTGAAAAGGACACAATAGAATCATAGAATTGTTTTGGTTGGAAAGGACCTTTAATATCATCAAGTCCAACCATTAGCCTAACACTGCCAAGTTCACCACTAAACCATGCGCCTAAGTATTACATCTACACATCTTTTATATACCTCCAGGGATGGTGACTCAACGACATTAGTGAAAGCATCCCTTAAATTACACAGACATTATCACACAGCAACACAGTGCCATGGATTCACCAAAACAATCCAGCAGTCTTCTCAAGTGGTGTCCTCTTCTGTTTTTCTCCAGTCCAACTCTCACTTACTTAATGAACACCCTAGAGCTATTTACTCACATGCTGTTGGAGAGAGAGTGATTATTATTGCTGTTGTCCCTCAGAAGAAAAGTACAGAATCATAAAATCACAGAACAGCCTTGGTTGGAAAAGACCTCTAAGATCGTCAAGTCCAGCCATTAACCCAGCACTGCCAAGTCACCACTAAACCATGTCCCTAAGCACTACATCTACACGTCTCTTAAATACCTCCAGGGATGGGGACTCCACCACTACCCTGGGCAGCCTGTGCCAGAGGAAATTAAAAGAGACAGCAGTTGTTTGGTATCAGTCTGTTCTCCAAGGGTGACATTTTCAAGCAAGTGTTGGCTGGTGGGTCAATGAGAAGCTGAGTGGGAAGAAAGTTGATGTGAATAAAATACATTCAATGACAGGCTTGAGCAAAGTTGAAAAGTTTATGGGCTTCCTCATAAAATTCCCACTACTCCTTTGTTGCAGGCCACATTGGAAAGGTCATATGAGGAGCCTGTCACAAAAGAATTCTTGTCGCTGGTTTCTCATCCTGACAAAAAAGCAGAAGAATCCATGCTTATTTTAAGCCAACTGTAAGTTTTGAACCCAAAAAGGGGAAAAAGAAGTCTTAAAAGTAACATCTTTGAAGAGAATGGTGTTAAAGAGAAAACACGTGTCACATTTTGAACACAGATACCAGTTTTTGAAATATGAACAGTTTATGCCAGGCGTTAAAAAAACAGGCATTAAACTTAAACCAGGCATTCACTGTGGACACTCCACTTTCTCACTTTCTTTTTGTGCTAGTCTTGTCTCTGTGGCTGGGGCCCAAAAGGTGACTCACACACCCACAGGGACACATAGCATCCATCCTCTTCTGTCCCTGGAAGACATAGCTAGTGTCACTGCTCCTAAGCAGAGACCTCTGCCTCCTGCCAGGACCGAAGTGAAGGAGTACGCTTGCACAGATGGACTCTGGTCTCAGCCAGGAAGGAAGCAGCTGAGAGGCAGTTAGAAACTGTTTCTTAAACCCCTTCTCAGCTGTGATTTGCCATTCAACCCACAGGCAGGACTCACAGCTAGCCCCCTTCTGAGTTCCAGAGGCTCTGGGAAGGCTCCAAAAGCAAGTAGAGGTGTTATGGGCCATTGGGGTTTGCACAACAGTGTAAGTGTGGACTTAATATATGCATAACCTTTATCAGCTTGAAACACTACAGAAGGTCCTGCCCAAAACTCTTTTGAATAAATTGCATTATAAATTGACAGAGCAAGATATTTGTGTTTCATTACTGGTTCTGCCACTGTATGACTCTCACATATTTCACCCTCTGTGCTTCAGTTTTGCCCATCTGCAGAACAATATTACTACTCACCTTTTACTCCATGTGGAAGTTTTAAATTTATATTTCAAGGATTAAAGCTGTGGGCTTGATGACCAGTGTGGCAGTTTTCTCTTTTGACTAGGGTGGAGTCATTGTGGACATCCACATTCGTCTCTTTTTTTTGGTGAAATACAGGTTTCATCCATGTGAAGCTTTAGGATATGATTATCTAAATATATGTTTTTATAGAGCATGTGAACTCCTGCAATATCCAGATGTTATGGGAAGTAATTAGGAATTAATTTCAACTAGTTATAGTAGAGCTTATAAAGAAATTAATTGGAGTAGTTTGTAATTAGAAGAATATACTAATAGAATTTTGGAAGACACTTTTATTTTAAAGAAACAAGTAATAGCAAACAGCAAAATAATCAGCTTTATTAGATCATCTTGATAGTACTGAGGCAGTAATTAAAACCCAACTGTGTTCTTTATAACACTGATGGGAATCTTGAAATTAAGCCACAAAATATTCAGCTGCTTTTTTTTGCCTGTTTCACAACACAAGCCACATAATCCTTCTTAGGCAGTTTTTTTGATAACTGAAACTTGATTTTCCTTGAACTCTCTTTCAGTGGTAAGATGTGTGAAGTAAAAGGACAGACAGATGGATCTTCTTGAACTAAAAAAATTATTGAGCACCAAACACATTTTCACCAGACACACATTCATGTTTTCTGGCTGAGAGGTAGAAGCAACTAAAATATATGATAAGGCAGGCACTGTTGTTCAGTGAAGCTTCTGGTAATTTGCATAGGGTCTATAATACGTGAAGTCTATATACTTTTAGCCACTGTTCTGAAGATGAATCACATTTCCAAAAGGTAGGTTTAAACTTTTTAAAAAAGCAAGGGAGTACAACAGAGATATTTCGAATCTGTATTATTTTTGCTTTTTGCAATAGATTTTTAGTAAAATTTTTGTTCCAACAAAATGTCAGGTTATCCCTACATCTTTATTCCCATGTTCAAGCCTCCAGAAATTTCTTTCTAAAATTTGGTATGTCCTGATTAATACTTTTTTTATATTGTAGTCTACAGAATTAAACCAACCAAACTAAATGGGGTATAATTAAAGCGAATACTTTGTGGTTCAAAAGGAAAAGCAAGAAGTGAGAAGACTGTAGCCAATGTGTCCTTATGCTTAAAGTGAAGATTAACAAAATTCATTCAGCAAGTGTAGTCTGAACAATGAACTTCAGGAAAAATTCACCACTTCATACACATATACTGTTGTCACTGAATCAGAACTAGGAGTAATGACACCAATATATACATCTAAAAAATGATTGGTCTTTCTTTCCCTTTGCCCCACAGTTTGTGAAAATGCAAGTCTATTTTAAAATTTAATATCCTCTAATGAACTGCCTCCTCTGAGTGCAGAGATGTAGGCTGAAATGTAGCACTCTATCCAAACCGTTCTGCTCACAGTCTTCTTTTCTTGCTGCTGAACAGCTGTTTAGTGCATGCCCACCAAGCCCATTTTCATCAGAGGCACAGGAGGCCAATTCATTGTCCACATTCCCTGGTCAGCCACGTGCTTTCTGTGTGATTACAACCAAGCCATGCTCAGACCCTCCGACACACAGAGGAATTTCTGCCATGTAGGAGTCAGGCACCTCACTGGGCTTGAGAATCTGAGCTGTAGAATCTCTGTGCTTCTGGTCTCTCCTCATGTTTTGAAAAGGAAAAAAAACAAACCACTAAGAATTCTCCATTTCATGTAGAAGCTGAAAGGAAAAAAATAATCTAAGACTAAGACTTCAGATGTAAGGAAAAAAGTTTTTCAATATGAGGGTGGTGGATCACTGGAACAGGTTGCCCAGGGAGGTAGTAGAGGCCCCAATCCCTGGTGACATTCAAGGTCAGGCTTGATGGGGCTCTGAGCAACCTGATCTAGTAAAGCTGCCCCTGCTCACTGCATGGGGGTTGGACTAGATGACGCTTGAGGGTCCCTTCCAACCAGTACATTCTATGATTGTATGATTCTAAGACACTCAAATATTGTAGTGATGGAAATCTGAAGCAGTATTAAAAACAAATACCTGAGAAAAAAATGCCTATGTGGAAAACAAAATTAGTAGTATGAAGGTACCTTCTATAAGCCTTGTCAAGGATTCTGCCCCACTGGGAACTGAGTTATTAAAATAAAGGGATGAGTGGACTGGCCCAAGCAAGGGCAAATGGTGGCTATCATCTCATACGTATGCTCAAAGCTGATTTTCCAGCTCAGCTCATGCATTAGCAGAGCAGTAAGCACTAGGATTCCTATGGAAGAAAACTGAGGTATAGGTTAGACTTTCTCTGCCCAGATCTACCACTTGGGTTATTTTCCTATGATAACTGCCTCTTACAAGAACAGAAAATAAATGTGTAAAGGAAATGCAAAAGTAGCACATGTGAAGCTAGGGTAAAGCTTTTTCCTCCACAAACCCACAGGGAGAAAAGCTCCATAATCTCTGTGCAATAGATTTCCTCTTGCATGCATAGAGGATCTCCAGTTTCTTCACTGTTAGCTGCTTAGTGAGTTTATTCACTGGTCAAACAGGATTGATTATGCCTTAGCATTAATTGACTTGACTTACATATATGGATTTCTTTACTTTGAAGTGTACTTTTATTATCTGCTTGGCTTTCAGTACACTCTATAACAAACAGAAGAAATTGAGTTGCACATTAACGATGTATTGTAAATTACAGCAGTTCTAATACAAGTTTTTACAAAGCCCCAAATCTGGAAGTGGTGCAAGAAGGTAAATCATAGAATAGTTTGGGTTGGAAGGGACCTTTAAAGGTCATCTAGTCCAAATTGCCCCCTGCAATGAGCAGGGACATCTTCAACTAGATCAGATTACTCAATAAATATCTTATTCTAGAAGAATGGTGAAGAAATCGTTCCTCATTAGTGGAGCAAATAGAATACATTGTCTACTGACAAGTATCTTAATGGATGCCCAGAGACTTAGTTCTGAGCAGCCTATGCTGAGCACCAGCCACCACCACTCACTTGGAGGGGAGACACTTAGGCACCCACATGTCTCTGCAGGTCTTGGCTCAAAACATAACTTATTCATTCACTAATATTAACTTCCAGATGTTGCAGCTGGGTGCAAATTCCACCACATTAAACATGCCCCAGTGAATTGACCGTCTCATTTAATATGAAAGGTTTTCTTCTATCAAAAAAAAGTTAAATGAATGCAGTCATCACCATGGTCCTCGAGCATAAGATGCTACAGTCATACAACAGTCAGTAGTTAGGGATTGTCTGACTGAGCTTGTGTCAGCCCCTGCTTTCTCTGTATGCTTCCTTGAAAGAAGGAGAAATCCATCTAGAAGTGGCATTTTGTGTGCATCTGCAGCCTGTCGCACAGATATTGCCTACTCTCTTAAGGTGTGTTAACACTTCTAAATAAAAGAAAAAAACAGGTTCAGCAGGCTCAAGCAATGGACTTCACACTGCTTCCTTCTCAGCCTCCTGCTCTGCTCTGGTTTGCATCACCTCGACTATGTGACTCTAAGACACATGCTCTGGAGGGAGCTGGTCATAAGCAGTGTGGACCTCAGCCTGTCCATACTCTCGGTCACAGAGCTAATGTTCAGCAAGCTGGTCCTCTCTTATTTAGCAAAATAGACTAAATAGCAAATAGGCTAATAGCAAAATAGACAACATCATGACAGAAGGACTGATTGAAGAAGCAGCTTTGATGCATTGTTGCAACCTGGCAAATGGTTGGCTGCGCAAATGGTTTTCTTGTGAGTCTCACCTGCTTCCTAGCTTTGACTCAGATCAGTCTGGTAAGTGGTCTGATAAAACCATGTAGGGAGATGGTACTTCTGTGCTTCCTTTTACTTACAGAGCAGTAATCAACTGCTGTTAGATAGGTGACTGCTCAGACAAGCAGCTCCTACAGTAGTTCAGCAAATGGGAGATGTTCTAATGAAGACCAGAATAATTTTTCTCATTCTCTAGCTAGTGTAAATGTAATTTTTCTTGATTGCTTTAAGGTTGTGAAGTAGCATTTTAAAAGATCATATTAATCCACTGTTTGGCATTGCAAGTTTCACACATGGACCATCTGCCTTTTGTTTATCCTTTTCTCTGATGGACATTCTCTTTCATTCTCACCTCATATTAAATTTCTGGCTGAAGATATGCTGAACAGTTGGTCCAAACAGCAGAGCCACCTGATGTCTATTTGCAGAAAGCAAAACCAATCTATTAACAAGTCAAGACCTTTTGTATTTTACATGCACTTCTGAGCAGTTATTGACAGCAGTGTTGCCAAAAACTCCAGACGTAATGCTTTATGAGAGTAATGTCTCACTAACCTGAGAAAACACCTCATGACTTTGTCTCAAGCAAACTCTTGAGCATTGCAGCTATTATACTCTAATCGGTTTTTAGAACTGTGTGCAAACCCTTCCTTCTTCGTATTCTATAGATAATAACATTCTGCATCATCCACAGAAAATAAAGGTAATTTTATATCTTATATGATATTGTATCTATACTCCCAGTGTGCATACACATGCATACCTACAGCTTTTTGTTGTATCTCTCAATACAAGTACAAAGGCATACACACATGGTATAGAAAGAGAGGCCTTGGGAAAGTATTTGTTCATAGCTGCTTTAGAACACATCATAACTTTGTACGTAGCCTAAGGAAAAAATGTTCATAAGTTCCTAGTGAGATAATATATAAAATACAAAACAGAAGAGTAAGTTGCCCAGAGAAGTTGTGGATGCCCCTTGCCTCGGAGTGTTCAAGGCCAGGTTGGATGGGGCTTTGAGCAACCTGGTCTAGTGGGAGGTGTCTCTGCCCATGGCAGGGGGGCTGGAACTAGATGGTCTGTAAGGTCTCTTCCAACCTAGACCATTTTATGATTCTCTAATAGGAGAATAGAACTTTAATTTAGTCCCAGCTCTGGCACTGCCCTGCCAAATGACCGCCTGCCTGCATAGCAGGTTCTTCAACTATAAAGCTGAGAATACACTGGGTAAGACTCTTGGGGACTGAGTTACTTTGCGAGGCTCAAAGCTAACATGAGCACCAGAACATCAGCTGCATAGCTGGCTTAGTTTACTAAATTAAATAGCTATTGCCACCTACTGGCTATATGGAAATATTAATATAACAAATTGGTGATTTCAAGCATACAACCACCTGTGTTTTCTCCACATGAAAATGAATCTAATAATAGAATAATTAATAGCTTCTATCTTTTTCAGTGAGGAAATGATACTTATCAGCGTTTTCTCTTTTTACAAGGTATACCAGTAAAGCAGTTTTGTACATTTAGAGGTTCCATCATTTGGCCATATTTGGCTATGCTAGAGGGTAATACAACTATTTGTAAATGTAATTAGTGTCCTGGCCTGCCTGTACCCACCTCTTTTCTTAGACACACAAGATGTCTGAGGGAGGAGGACATATTTTTGGCCTGTTTGCCTAAAGCAGGTTAGATAACAATCACTGGCTGGTTGTAGGTGCTAGAAATATCACCATATTTAATCAAGACTGTGGTCATGATCTACCTGAAGAATGGGAATGCTTCAATAAATATATCACATCATTTCTGCTGTTAGCAACCAGTGAGTTTAACTTCAATCAAAACACTTCTAGTTCTCCTACATCTACACAGCATCAGAGAAGACTGGCGCCATGTGCTGAAAAAAACCCCAAACAACTCCGTGATATGAGCACAGTTAATCATATCTGCAGTATTTTCCCAAGATAATCCAAAGAAGGTAGAACAAGATGTATTTCGAAGAATTTTAGTAAATAAGAAAGAAAGACTGCTGTTAATTCTGTTCCAACCTCAGCTTTGCCAGTAAAAACTCAAGAACTATGCAGGATGAAGAAATTCACCTTCATTCACAGCAGATCAAAATTTTATCTCCTGCCTTCCTCCAACTGCTTGTTGCTGTATTATCTGATGAATGTTATTCTACCAAGCCAGTAAAGTGCTTTGTCAAAGCTTCAATGAAAATTACATGACTTAGTTTAAAAAAAAAAAAAAAAAAAAAAAAAAGTATAAATATGGTTTGCCTAAATTTGTGCTGAAACAGACCAGAGAGTGCTCATCCAACTTGCCCATACTGTATGGGTAAAGGCAGCAGCCTTTGACTGCTGAATGATGATTTGGGGAAAGCAGTTTCTTAGTTTAGTCTAACCAGACTCACAAGAGGATGCTTTCACACATCCTAAATTGGAGCCTATTATATAGTGTGGATGTTCTCATTCAGTTGTGGAAATTTTACCATTTGGCTTAGTCTGCAGTACACTGAAATTACTGGAGAATGAATTTATCCACAGAGGAGTTTAAGATATAGTAATTTATGTGTATCGACTTTATATATTCAGTTGATTTCCTTACATTTATAGATTGTTCCTGTGCAGAGCAGTCCTCTTAAGTTTCTCATATGGATATGTCTTCAGATTTCATTAGTTTCAAGGATAATGCAGTCAGGGAAAACTACGCATTCAGCAGAAATCCATCTTAGATAATTACATAAATGCGGTGTGAAAACTGGCGGCAGCAGTCAACATTCCAAGTGGGGCACGTATCAACAATCAGTCTCAAGCAAACAGCTACTAGACTCATAAACAGAAGACTGCTCAGTCCTTTCCTCCAACTGTTGGGATTTACTTTGAGGATTTCTATTGAAAACAGAAACTGTAGTCTTATGTTAGGAAAGCTCTGAAGCCTTTCTACAAACAATGCTTGGGGAACAAGCAGTTGAGCTTAGCTTAATTTAGAAAGCACCTGTAAAAATGCCTATGAAGGATAAACTGTCATGGGTCCCTAAACACTATTAAGTATTAGACCATTTCCTGTGAGAAACTACAGCGTACTGAAGTACTATGGTAATATGTAATTACTGTAGCCTCACAGTTTGTCTCTTTACCAAGTAAAGTTAAGGTTCAGGAATGCTCTTGGCCATAGCTCAGCTGTAGCATTTAACTTGGCAAGCAAAGATGCAGCGGTATCCAAAATGCATCTTTTATCATGCCAAAATAACTATTACTTTTTAGCCCGTGGGACTATATTACAGGTTCGTTTTAAACTGGCTATGTGATACTTTTGTTTTAATCTGTTCCCTGTGCTGTCCTCCCCTTCATAGCTTTTCAGAGCTATGAAAAGTACTTGCAATAGGTAACTAAAGTTGCAGATTTTTGGCAGCTAGAAAGAAGTTTAACACAATGCCCAGTATGGCAAAACACAATGTTTAAGATATGGTGAGGACAAAGTGTTTTCTTTTGTTTAAGTGCTCTGCAAACAGAGGTGGTGAAGGGACAGCCATTGTTTGCTGGAATCACCATGAAAAGTGATCAGTGAGCAACCATAGGATGGCGGTCTTGATTCATAGAATCACACACAGAATCACAGAATCATCATTGCATGCATACCATACTGCAGAAAGACTTGCATGGTCACAAAATAAGCAATTCTGGCCAATTGCTCTTCATCCAAATCTGTAGCAAGTTAATCAATGCCTTTCCTCTCAGCTAGTCTTGGTGTTAGTACTGCTACCAAGACCTACAAGCTTAGAAGTCTAATGTTCATCCACCATATGCAACAGGGAGGCCTTTTCAAGAATATCTTCTTTAAGATTTTGAATGCATGCTAAAGACGTGAGCATTCAAAGATAATTTAATAAACTGAAATGGTTTAAGGTATATCCAGTGGCACAAACAATAATGGTACTTTTTTAAAAGTAGTCAATTTTACATTCAGATTCTCTACGCTCTTTAAATTCTAATTTGTATATTATTTTCTATTTCAGGTTCAATAAGTTTTTTCTAGGGCATCAGATTAAACTTCAGGGTAGCTACTGTTGAACAGGTGCAATCATAAGTATTTTATCAGGCAGAGAAACTGAGCTGTAGTATTAAAGATGGCAGTAGAATAAAGGAAGATAGGTTTTTTAAAATTCAAAATCTTGTTACACAACCACAGTAATAGCCTTGTAGTTCTCAGTCCACAAATCCAGTTCTGATAAGTTTAACAAAGCAGGAGCTGAATTGTCTTCAGGTGCGCTACAGACGACATGAAGTCTCTATACAAAAGCAGGAGGTCAGGCAAACGTGAACCACATCAGCAAAACCACAAACAAATAACAAACCAACCACCTTAAAAATATTCCAAGTTTCAGCTCTACATTCTGAAACCATTCCAAGTTTCCCAAGTGCTTTCCATCTTCAGACCTATTTGAATTAAAATTCACTCTCTGAAAGAGCAGCAAACATCAGAACAAGAAATGACAACCTATAATTGCATGAGGACAGTCTATCACTCATTAATATATGGCACTGCAGTAGATTATAGAAACAGTGAAAAATGCCTCATGATACTTTTTGAACTCATTGACTTGCAGGAACATATTTCAGACTTGCTTGATTGCTTATCAGTCCCTGTCTGCTAGGGGATATGAATGTGTGCACATTGAGGCATATAAAATGAGCTAAAGCTCTAACAGATTTAAAGTCCAAAGACTTCAGTTATTCTGTGTCTTTTCAGGAACCTGGAATTTCCCTCAGCCTTCTCTGAAGATTAAAGCAAGTTAAAACAAACACTTTTATGAAATTCTCAAACTATAGCCAGCCTCTAAATTTCCTCAAAGGGGACTTCCAAGCAATAGCTCAAGCATAAAATCCCAGAGAATAGCCAAAGGTGTTTCTCTGAGGGCTGTTGAGCACTGCATACTGCTGGTGATGCATTCAGATTTTCAGAAGATCTGCACCTTTGAGAAATGTTCCTACGATGTAGATGCAGCTAATCTGATCAGTGAATTGGTTTTACTTGTAGCATCCTCAGTCATGTCCTGGGTGTTTCATTTTCTTTAAGTTCACAAGTTCTCTGATGAGCATTTATTTTTTTGGCTTATCCACACAAGAAAGTTAAAACACAGGTAAAGTGTGTGGATTTACAGCCTGTTATCCACTGTACACTTTGAGTAGCTCTTTGTGTTTTCTAAGGTAAGTTGCCTGATACAGTGCTCTGTAGGTGTTCAAGCAGAGAAATAGTGTAAAATCTCTGGACAGTTACTAAGTTCACATCTTAATTTACTGTGCACTGACTTCTCTAGGCAAACAAGCCCTACAGCTTGAGCAAGATCAAGAGAAGAGTGTGTCTAATTGATAAGTGAGCTTTTCTCTGAAGACTCTGCTCCAGGAACCTGAAGCTAGAAGATGAAATATCTTCCTCTTAAAAATGGCAGCAGTTAAGGGTGAGTGGCTGAGCCCCTGTGGGAAAACCCACTCAAACAGCTTGTTTTTTAAAGCAAATGAGCTCATAAGCATATTTGGTGGTGGTGCAATAGTACTGAAGAGAACTGTAGACCTTAGTCTGAACTAATGCTTCAGTTGTTCTGGGAATTGTATTAACAAACTGGCATTAATCCTGTCACAAATACCATACATGTGTTTAAATGTGCTGTATGGATACCTGGCTGCATTGAAACATAAGATTGTTTCTAGTGTGGTTTGCTTGCCACATACTGCATGTACCTTGTTTCTACAAAAATGCAATATTCACAAATGCTTGTTACTAAAACCTTGCTCTCATTGCTTTTAAACAGAGAAGTCTATATCATGAGGCAGGTGGGGCTTTCTGTATTTTAATGTCACATCAAATACCTGCCTGCCTCAAACTGAACCCATAGTCCAAATTAGAAGCTGCATTATTTCACCTGATGAGCCACAAAATACAAAAGCAAGGTCTGTTAGACCTAGTATAATAACAGGAACATTTTTCCCTTCCTGGATTTTAAGATGCTGAATCAGGAACAAGGTATGTATTCTGTCATGCTTTTTTAAGATGCTTGGCTGCTCACAGAATGTATTTCCTTGCTCCTCTTCCATCTGGAGAGTTGTCCTTACTTCACATCTGAAAATCCTTACTGTTAACTAGTAAATCCTGGTAGTGTTGCCATAATCAAAGGCAACACTCAATAACATTCTGTTTCGGTATACTTACTCAAGCAAACAATAACGCAAACTAGTATCTGTTACCGTATCTCTCTGCTTAATCACTACAGATGAAATGCTTTGACACTTCAAAATCATTAAGTAGAAACTTGGAAAAACGCTGGTTTTTTAAAAATATAACTGCTTCCAAAACTTACGATAACATGTGAAAAATACTCCATCACAATCCTAAGCAAAATGATAACCTTAACAAATCATCTTTTCTATTTAAGGCAATCAATTATAGCTCAACTCAGATGTTATTGTAAATCAGAAAACAAGCAAGGTGAAAAATTAGGAACTGTGAAATACAATTTTTATTTTTCCAGTTATAGTTATTTTTTTGCTTTTTCATTAGCATTTTATCAAATAGTAGGGAGATTGAACAAGAGGAGATATTCATTTTGGCATGTATTTCTCAAGTGTTTCTTGATGATGAGCACCTACCTCTGCATCCTAGGCAGGACAGAGAGTCAGACTAGATCAGACAGTCGTTACTGTATAGATCTCATTTTCTCATGTTCTTAGAAAGCAAAGGTGTTCATTTTGTAAGAGCAGAGGTCACCACTTCAGTTCCTATTATTGCATTTCTAATGCTTAAGAAATTTTCTCTGAAAATAAGCAAATGAGTAGATGACAAAGTATTTGTTGGATTCACCAGCCTGCTGCAAAATTTCAAGGTGAAGGACAAAGATTGTGGCTGTAAATTCCTTTTCCTGTAGCTCAGCAAAGAGCTACTCCCTGAACAAGAATTATCTATTACACTGAAATGTTTACAAGGAATCTTGTGGCCAAAATCTCCTCTCAAAATCTTCCAATTATACCAAGTAGTCTAAAAAAGATACTATCTCTACCTACAAATGTTATCCTACACACTTGCTCAGAACACCATGCTACAGTAAAATACCACTACTACATATTTCATATGGCATTTGTCAGATATTATAATCAGCTACAAAATCATTGTTAAGCAATTAAGGCTTACATCAGCTGAATAGATCAACCTTGGCAATCCCTTCTTCTGGAGAAACCAAAGCTGGCATCACAGTCTTCTACTATGGCAGTGCTCAGCACAACTGCTAAACCACCACTCTGCCCCATAGCTTTTCTGCATTTCCAAGGGAATAGCGTTCATCCTCTTGCCTTTTTAAAATTTATTTTTCATGTGACAACTGTCTGGCTGCTGCCCAGACTTTCAGTGTTCAATGTCATTAAAAAATACAAGAAGATTCCCTGATCTAATTCCCTGAAGCTCTCTAAAATACAAATGATCACTGACAAGCAAATCAAAGGCTCATGCCTTACCAAGGAATTAGAAAAGAAGGGAAAGGAGCAAATGAGACAGTTATAACTAATGAGAGACAGAGAAAGTTGTCCTGATGCTCAGCACTAAGCAGCATTGGCACTGGACACAGAAGTGCACACACTGTTGTGTTCCATGACATCTCTTGTGCACATGAGGAAGGGAGAATAGCTCTGGAAATATGCAGAAAGGCTCAGTACAGCTTAGGCAGGTTAGTCTCATTTCCAGTTATGGCAGAGGCTTTCAGTGTATGGTCTGCGGAGTACCCATGCTGTGTGAAATGCTTCGAATGAGTCTGCAAACATATCTGAGAAGAGTGAGCCTGGTGCTAGGAGGCTGAGGCTTATACTCAAGTCTGAATTTCCACTGGGGAAATGAGCAGGCTCTTCAAGCTGGTGAAAGATCACAAAGCAGTGCTCTGCTACTGAGGAGATGCTCCTACAGGGCACCTGGACACAATCAGTTAAGCAACTGATTAAGGATAACCTGACTGTACTAAAGCTAATATTTTTGAATATCCATTATGATACACAATATTTAAGTTATTCTTTGTGTTTACAGACCTTGTAGAAGGAGTGTTAGTAAGCAAATCAGTGAATGCAACAATACAGATCTATTATTGCTCAGCCTTCATCACTATACTGCTTTTCTACATTATTTTTCACAATCCACCAATTAACACTGCTTCTTTATTTTCCCTAGGTTTTGTTGTGGAAGATAGATGTATCTGAATAAGACTTAATACCTACTATTCCAAATTTATGTAATGACAGCCTATTGTTACAAAAATATGTCATAATATACAATACAAAGATATCACAGATTCTTCAACAGGGATTTAGTCCACAGTCAAGCAAGAGAAGAAGATATTTCACTGGTTTACTGCAGTCTAAACAGATGAGAACTGATGAAAAAAGTACATGGGAGCATGTTTTGTGACTGCCAAAAGGCAGACCATAACATCTCTTGTGTCTGATCACAAAGGATCAGTTTACTACCGATACAAATGAAAAAATTCCTCAAATTTAGGTGGCAGAAATCTAAAGCAGGGTATTGTACACTATTAACTTGATGCAGACCATAAATATGGCACTCGTTACAAAGACAAGCAACTCTGTATTTGCTGTGTCGGGTCAAGAACATAGACAAAAGCCTGTGTTTTATAGAGAATTGGGCACATCCATTCATACCCTAACTTGCTCTGTGCTTACCTCTGCACCCTATAGCTTCATCTACCTATGTAGTCATATCATTACAACAAAAAATGTAGTTTTACGACTGCTAACTTTGCAATCTATGCAAGACCCCTCTGAATGGACTGCTCTGTGTTAATGGACAAATGGACTCACAGTACACATGCAGACTTAAAATACAGCTTTAAAGTTTCTGGGTAAGGAAAAAAAAAGCAAACTAGGAAAACCTGAATATATGATAATCCTATTAGTACATCAATTTCAATTTGCCATATCAGATTATGTTGCACTTGGATGTTTGAAGTTGTCAAGGATGATTTAAATTAAAGTTGTAGAGCTTATCTGTTAACACAAACCCCCACATTCCCTCAGACTCTTCAGTGCAAAGATCATATCTTTCATTTCTGTGAAGTGCCTGAAAGAGCATCCTAAAAAGCCGTGGAAAATATGAATATTGTATTCAGAAACAACGATGTGGTATATTGTGACCTAACATTGAGTATATAAGGAAAAATTCTCTATATTTGAGCATAAGATAATAAAAGCAAATACAAATATGATAACTCCTTTTTTTTCCACAAGTTCAACCCACACAATGAAGGTACATTTCAGCTAAGCTGATGTCATGTTCATACCATAGGAAAAAAAGTTTTAGTGTAAGAAAGTGAAAACTGTGATTTCCAGTCATTATGTTAAAAACCTGACTCCATATTCCACTAATCTATGCTGAATGATTTTGCTTGCCATAAAAAAAATAAGCTCTGCTTTAATCTGGTGATTCTAATTATTAAAAACTCTGCTTTAATGTGCTTAAATCATGTTGCCTCTGGAGACTAGAAAAAACATCACTCTAAATATGAATTGCTCTTTTATACTTGCCATGTTTTAGCATCCTGAAAGCTTAATCCTTACATTGAAAGACCTAGTCTACCCCAAAAAATCTCTTCCCTGAGGACAAAATTCTGTTTCAGAATTCATGGAGCACGATATGAACTCTAGCATATTTAAAACGTTAAAAACTTTATCAGTTGGCCATCAAAAGGAGATGCCATCAAAAGCAGAGCAGAACAAGCTATGTATAGTAATGTTTGAACAAATACTTTGCAATTGGTAACCAGTTGTGATTTGTAGAAAATCCATAACAGCTTGCTTTAAAACAGATGAATCATACCAGTACTCCAAATCCCATTCCTTCTGTATCCCCACACTGTTATGTTGCAGTATTTACAACAACAAGTTCTCACCAGCACCTTCAGAACTTACAATGCTGGACCTTTACAAGGTAACACAAGTAATGCTGATGTTCCTTCTGAAGCAAAGAATTCAACCAGAAGAGTACCAGTTCCCTCTTGCAACTCAAAAATGCTACTGGCATCCCAAAACCAGCTTCTTAAACAAACGAGGAAAAGACAGACATATGAAGTAGGACAGTGATAACCAGGAGGAATGCTTTTTGGTTTTTCATGCATTATCTTCATTAGAGAACTTTGTAAAAAAAGGTTAAGTGCAGACTTAAGTGTATAAATATATGTTATGCAATGCATCTAAAATATATTTTAGAATATTATTTTATGGGAGAGATATTAAGCTAAGGACATCCTCTTTAAAAATGTGGCCTATAATCAAATTCCAAAGCATACACAGGTAGTCAGTAGGGTGAAAGCACATGAAGTGAAGGAAAATGATTTTGCTACACTAATAATGAATTAAAAATGTCTCATGGATACTTGTACTGACTCACACGGCTTTTGATGAAATCAAGAGCAGAAAATAAACAGAGAACACTCAATCACTCCTGCAAACTTCATAATTTTCCTCTTTTTCTGGTCTTTTTAAAATTTGAGTGAAATTTACTTCTTTAGGAAAAGCCATGGAAAGAACATGTAAGCCTCAAGTGTCCTGATGACCCACACTAATCTGAGACTGTCCTGTGGCCGCCTCACAAGATGAGGATTGAAGGCACTAGCCAATTCACATAAGAGGTTGTCATACACTTGCATGATACTCCTCAAAATCTGCACTGAAGCTGAATTCCTCTCACCCCACCATTCTGGGAGAAGTGCAGCACCAGGCTTGACTTTTAGCAACTTGGGCTGAACTCAACAGGATTTTGGTGTATTTTCTCTCCACCTGTGGTTCTTGGGATAATTTTGCCATGAGGCATTGATGATCTCCAGAATCTCAGGCAATAGCAGTGTCCTATACAGGACTGTAATTATCTGGGAGAAAAATGACAGGTGTTTTCCAGAGTCACAGCATGGAGCTCTTCTTACGGTTACCTACAGCTCAAACAACTGCTTCTAGTAACAGCTTGTCACAAGACCCTGACTCAGCCCCTCAGTAGAGGTGTCTGAATGACACATGCTTAGGGCAGAGGCAAAGGGCAAACAGTGTATGGTGCTCCTGCCTCTGAGCAGGAAATGTGGGGGGCAGAGAGACTGAGCACAGGACCGCTGGCAGGGCGAATATGGTGAATTCCAGAGCAGAGGAAGAAAACAAGATCCTCTCACATTACTGTTTGCTCTTAGGAAAAAAAATAAGAAGAAGCAGGCAGCGAGGAAGATCAGAGGCACTGGATATATACAGTCTCACACGCAGAGTGTCATCCTTTCCACAGAGAGAAATGGGATGTTGCTGTCAGGAAGCTCGTGCAGTGGGATGGTAAAGGCGTGCACAGAGTGGGCTCTTCATGAGCCAAGAAGCGTGAATACGATTTGCTTTATGTCAGAGAGAGAGGAAAGCTATAGCTGAAGTTATGTTGCCATGGAAGCACAGGAAAAAAAAACAGAGCAAAGGACACTTGCTATATAACGTTGGTTATTCTTTATTTCAAGGTGTTGGTTTTGTGCTTTCTTAACTGCCATCTGAGAATTTATTTATCCACTTACTGTGCCCGTTCAACGCAATTGTGGGCAACTGAGTTGAATGAACCTTGAGAACTCCTGAGAGCTCCCACTTTTGTAAAGCAACAGACAGAGCTCTTCACTACAGGAAAGTCACATTTTGACAGAGATATGAAGGGGTTAAGGGCTTTGTTCCATCATATACAATGGGGACACAGAGGGTTGAGATATAAAGAAACTCTTTTAATAGCGAAGCAGGATGAAAGCTGGGAATGGCTTCAGCCCCCTGCAGTGTGAGGACTGCAGATTTTTTTACAGTGAAATCTAACATAGCAAATTTATACTATGCTTTGGAGCTGAGGGAGGGGGAAAATGAGGTGGAGGAGTCCTTACTCTGTTTTCTTCTTTAGTCAATATATTTTTGGGTAATTCGATGTCCGTTAGCTTATTCTCCTCTTGGCTTAAATTTTTCAAGTCTTGTGCTTCCTATGACTTTTAGACACGTGGTATTTTTCAACAGCACTTTTGAGGACTCCTGATCTTTGCATTACTGTGTATGAACCCATTTAAAGACTGACAAACAAACCACTACTACTAGGATGAACCCTCTGAACCTGTTTCCACTTGTGCCCTATCTTTCACTTTCATACATATCTGTGTCCTGTTACTACTCCTGACATGGGAAATGCATGCACTACCAGACTGAAAGGTTATATTATACATATCTGTATATTATAGCTTTTTTTAAAAAAAAAAGTTACTGAAGTAACTGGTAATACTGGAGTTAAGCTATATATTCCTTTATTCATTATCATAATACACTTGATAAATAACTGCAAATACCACGAGGTGTATGTCTGTTTGTAAAATCACCATATCTTTCAATGCAATAATGTGCATATTTCCTAGATCAGGCAGAGCTAGAGATAAGCATTTTTCTGTTAAGTAGAGTAACCGAGAATGAAGAGACTGAACAGCTCAACATCATTAACTTGCCTTTCATAAATTTTTTAAAACATTGTTATACTCAATTTATCAATTTTCAGCAAATGACCATTTCATTTAAACTGGACACAGCTGAATAAATACAAGAAAGAAAAATTACCTTCCTGAGACCTGAATTGCACATCTTTGTAGATGACAGCTTGTGCTAACACTCATGAGCTTCCTTCTTTCCTGCTTCCCATTCTTTTTGATTCTTGCACAATTTCCCTCTCACCATTGCCTCTGAAATAAGCTTAACTCAGTGGAACAGTTGTTCTGGTTTATCTTTTGACAAGACTTGGTACTGAACTACAGAATGGCAACACCAAGGGACTCCGTGTGAACAGTGACAACGAAGAAACAAACCCTGAACCTTTCTTCATGTCAAGCTTAATCCTTCTTTTTCTTCTCACCAGTTCCATAACATTCCTCCTCATTCATGATGTGTTCACGAATGTTAGAAGTTCATTTTAATAACAAGAATATCCCAGGATGTTATGAGCAACTGGAGCCCAGAGAATCTTATGTTTTACGCTGTCAGACTGCCTAACTGAGATCCCAAACTACCTCATATTAATTAACGAATAAAGCTGTCACTGTTATCAATGGGAGCAGACCCAGAATTCACATTTGAACCGAGGAGTTCAAAATTAAACTTTTATGTATAATTTTGAACATATGGACATTTTTCATCATTTTAGCATTCCAGTGTTTTAGAGGTACCATAACAGCATGTATGCACAAAAGAGGTATTTATAAACAAGCTATTTACTATCTTATTCATGTACTTTAATTTTCCCTTTCTTCACAACCCAATCCTTTCATATATTTTCTTTTTTTTCTTCCGGATTTTTCTTGCAACATGTTCTCCTATTAAAACAGATTGAAAGAAGGTTGAAGGAGTAAGTGGGAGGAGGCTTTATGCTCTGTGTTTCATATTAGTTTCAGTTTCATATAATTAACACTGTAATACATCATAGTTGCCCCAAATATGCCCCCCAAGTGTCATGACTTTGAGAAAGAGGGAAATATGAAGAGAAACAAGATGTTTTAAATCTTGTTTTCTAAATCTTCTCAGACTACTGGTCTGAGATAAATTCTTCATATAAATTCTGATGACTCTGAAGAGCAATCAAAAATCAAGAAAAAAATAAACTAAACAAGCAATAGAATAGAAGTATTCTTTCACAAAGCACTGACACAAACAGATACAGCAGAAATTAAACTGACAAAAGATAAGAGGCTTTTCTTTGGGGCTCTAAGGGACTCTGATTCCTAGAAATGGGAGAGAAGCATCTTACTGATTTTACTGTCAGATATTTGGCTAGAAATCAAGAGCTTTAAAAGACATTAGTGGGGGAAAAGGTAACGTCTGATGAGGAAGCACACAGGCTCATATAAACTGTGGGCTCCTTAAATTAAGAATTCCTGAGGACATACTGAGAGCAGACAAATGATAGACTGCAAAAGAGAATCTGAAGTACGAAAGATGAATTGTACCAAAAAAATAGATTATCAGCAGAACAGCAATTTCCTTTCTGTGGAGTAAGAGCTACTACCAGTCTGAAAAATGAGCAATAAAGCTCAGAAAATAGGTTACAGGAGTTGCTCTGACCTGCTGTGGCTGCTATAGGATTCAGGCTGTCAGCATATCAGCATTGCATGTAAGTACATGAAATCATTAATGGCATATAGTCACTCTACCTCCTCATTTCCATTTATTACTCTTTTTGCCAAGGTTGTGAAAGAGTTTCTGATGACGATGCAATATTCTGGATGATGTTACAACTAACAGAGCAGGATACATGCTAGCGTTCATTTATTTGATATTGCTTACTGACTGTATTTCTTTTCAAAGTTGAATTTAGATCAGTGTTACTTTTTATGATATTCTACTTTTTATGAGTGGTGTTGTCAGAGCCACCTGCTACAGGCAAAAAAGGTCCATCATCTTCAGAAAACATCAGAAAGGGAGAAGGTGGTTAATGGTGCTGTATGCATTTCTCCTGAGACAATAAGCTTTCTAAGGAATGATATTTATAAATACAATCTATTGTATTATATTTTTTAGATCTAGTCAACTACAGTCGCTTTTCAAACATATATATATAATATAAATGTATACATCTAAATTCTCTAAGAAAAGTAGGTTTGGGGACAGAAATTCCAAAATCAAGATATTCAGAGCTATGATAGAGATACTCTGGCTTTCAGAAATACTCTACAAAGAAGCATGGAAACTACTTTTTTTTTCTGTTATAAAACAGATTTTCAATTTGAGCTGTAAGCAAGAAACCGTTCTCCTAGTTGTAATTTTCATGAATGATCACCAGTTTGCTTTTAATTGATCATTTTCAGCCATTCCTATACTACCTGTTTCCCCCTTCCTGGGTGTTTCTGCCCCCTTAGGACACACACTGCATTGGACAAACAGGACAACTGCAGAAACAGAAAACTCCAGCAGCAAATAATTTTCTGAAAGGATTCAGATTTTATCTATTAATGTAAGATCCACTTTACTACACACCCTCAAATGTGCCAAATCCCAATGCTGCTGTTTTTATAGTCATACTATAACTGATGTGGTAAAAACCTCTGGCAACGAGACAATAATTAACTGGGGTTAATCTTACCCAAGCTTCGCCCCCCCCACCCCCCAAATAAATGATAGGCAATACTTAGACGAACCAACAAATACTTCTGCTTTCAACAGATATCACTCCAGTTTTAGCATATAATTTCTAAGTAGTCCTGTTATTTTGACCATAGCTGCAGGATTCAAGCTTGCTCTCTTTCTACTTCTAATTAAATTCTTATGCTGTTTAAAATTTTTAGCCCTTAGAGCAACAGAATACAGAAGTTATGTAAAAGATGATCCCTTGAGACCTACAAAGTCACAATGACTACAAAGCAAAAGTCAGAATGATACTCAAGGACAGAACTTAATGTAAGCAGCTATTGTAAATGACAGAACATTTCAGTAAATTGCTAGCTCTATATGGCAATGTAATGACTTTCAGAGAAGAACAGAAAATATACTTTCAGATGAAATCACCATGACTTTAGAGTCTATTTCAGGAAAACAAGGTAGATTATAACAATAAGTGTCGTTACTGGCTTCTTTAAACAGTGAGGTGGGGAGGGGGTGAAAGGGGTAAAAAAACCCAACTGACTCCTACTTCACTTATTCCACAGCACTACTTATGGGATAAGCCAATGTGAAAGTTACTTGCAAAGAAACTGGCCAGCTACACAGCAAGAGCAAATCAGTGTAGCTTCTCTGACATCAGCTAAGTATGTGAATGTGTAATTTCTCCCATGCTGCTTCTTCGACACACCTACAACACTTTCAGCTAACTCTGGAGCTACATACCAGCTGAGGAAATAGCCTTGAGCAGTGCTGATGGTAACATTTTTTAAATGGTGAAAAATTTAAAATATCACCCAGGTCTAGTAATGATTGAAGTTGTATGAATCACTGTATGACTTCCCAACCTCTTTCTCATGTTCTACATAGGAGACAGGTTTCTGGTGACTTGCCCAGAGTTACAGTATGTCTTTTAGCAGAGTAGGAACCCAAGACATCTAGCCAACTCCCTTAAACAACGGTCAGTTCTTTTTTTCCAAGGCAACAAAACTGCTATTTCAAAAGCACTTAGCCTTGAGCATTCCTGGACACACTCCTCTGCACCTGGAGCTGGAAGGATGTTTGCTGTTACAAAATACATTCTTTCCAGGCTTTAAATTTCAAGATGATGTGAATAGTGATAAAAGATATGAATGTGTCTGTGAGTAACTGACAACTACTAACCTTATGTCTGCAAGAGATTTACATACATATATGGATACAGAGTTGAAATCTATGCCATATATTCCCAAATGCAGTATTTAACAGTCCATTCTCTCCCCTCTCAGGAATCCAGCCACAGTTAGGCAGCAGTGTAAAGGAAAGAAGGGGACATTCATAGATTGCTGTGGGAAAATTAAATTACTTGACATTTTTCTAGTTTAGCCAGCAATGGTCTTTCTAGTTGCATACAAAATTGCCAGGTCCATTTTTAGATTTCGCTTCTTTATGCTAGCAGTTCTTCTCTGGTTGCTAATGGTAGTGTCATTAGCATCTCACGGGGTCATTGGTGTCCATACCTCTGAGCATGACTCTGAACAGACAGACTGCCAAGGTAGCTCACAAAAATAACTAAGAAATAGGTGATTTGTAAGTCACAGAGATCAATATTTTGTAGTTCCCGAGTCACCACTTCCATGTCTTCAGGTCCTATGACCCTGAGCCACTTTCTGTAGTGCGGAAAGCCAAGGAAGAGCAGAGTGGAGGAGGCTGGGAGAAAACATTCACTACAATAAAGATCTGTGCAGCTTTCAACTCAGAGCATGAATAGTGAACATACAGTTTCATCATAAACTTGAGCCAAAATCCTTTAAAAAGTTTATAATTCAGCTCTCCAGCTCTGGTGACAATCAGCTGCTCTAAGATACAAGAAATGCAAAATATTCAGTTTTGTGTGTTTGCACAGAACTGAGTCTCAATTTTGATGAGTCTTCAGGTACCACTATAATAAGAAATATTAATAATAAAATCTCACTCATCCCAATTATTTTGCAATATTTCTGTTTCCTAATAGTTTCACAGTAAGTTTCACACCACCGGATAAACTCAAGTAGCAACTTTCAGTCAGCTCTCTCCAGAAGAATTTCTAAATATTAAAGAATAGTCTCCTAATAAAATGCCTTTTCGATAGTAATCAGGTACCTCTACAAGTTCTTTCAATCTGTGCAACTGGTGTCCATGGTATATCTAAACCCAATACTTTTAAGGAATAATGAACTGTCTGTTAGGTTCCTTTTAATAGCCTTTTGAGTATTCAAGTCCCATTAACATTTCTGGGATACCAGAACAAGGCCCGCCAACATATAGAAGGCAAATATTCCAGAATTTTGAAGGGCTAAAATACAGTTTTATGTTTCAGAACAAGATACAGAAATCTAACCACTATGGAGACAAAAAAGCAATGAAACAAAAGAGACAAAAAAGTGTCTCAAACCCCTTTTTACAAAGTTGGAGAGCAGATGATTGCAGAGATGAGAATAGGGGTGAGAAACATATTTTGGTATGGTTTCTTTCCAAGAAGCATAGTCCCACAACACGCACAAATATGTTTTTGTCTCAGGAGGCTGGTCATACAGCCAGGTCTGAGAAACCTTGCTGCGAGGCCAAGTTCCTCCCTTAGATGCACACACTTAGTTCCTATTGAGAAGACAAACCATAATACATCTCAGCCTAGGATCTGATCCTTTTCTGTTCTCCAGTCTCCTGGTAGCTATTAATGGGTGAACTAGAAGCAGAACACCCTTTACTAGTTGTTGAAGTTTCCTGGCATGTAAGCCAGACTTGTATGGAATTAATACATTTCAATGATAATGTTTAATTTCTCTTACTTTAAAAGTTTGCTACAAATTAATACCTAATTTGGTGAAGCAAGCACACAAAAATACGAATGCAAAAACCCCGTTAACCAGCATAATAACGTATTATCACAAGAAATGGGCATTGCACAAAAGCATGAATGTATTTGCACTAGTATCCATTAGTTTCTATATCCCCAACTCAATAATACTATGAAAACACTCCTTCCTGTTCTCGTGCTTAAGAGAGGGTAAATGGTACCTTGAGACCTGTATTTTATTACAGAGACACAGAAACATAGACATTTGTGGTATTAAACATGCTCATGTGTTCACAATTACCATGAAACATGGCTTTCTTGTAGCTGAGGAAAAAAGTATCCCACTCTGTTTAAAGACTAAGTTCACGAGACCCATTAAGAGCACTGGCAAACTCTGACTGTGACAGACTTAGTGTGGTCCAACAGAGCAGGGAGAAGCAAGAATTAACATAGCCATATATCCAGTTTTGTGTATACCACCACATGCAGTTTCACAGTAGCATTCTCCTCGGAAAGCTCTATGTGTATAAAGCAACTCAGTCCACAGCTAACAACTAACAGGACTTGGGTCAGATTCAGCCTGAAACGTGTCACTCAACTGACTACGCACAGGCACTGTGGCCAAATATCCACCATCCAGCCAAGCAGAGAGCAAGCTCACAGGGTACATGTTTAGCTCATCATCTGTAGTACATTTCCACTGTGCTGGGGACACACTGCCACCAGATATCCTGCAGGAAAAGTGGTAAGGGTACCTGCTTGATTTTGACTGAGCATCAAGAAGACTATCAGCTTTGTAGACTTTAGAACAATCATAATCAACCACATCATTTTACTGACATTTTTTTTAAAAAAAATCTAGATCTACTCTACTCGCCATGTTCAGACAGGAAAAGGAATCTAAAACTTTGGTTTAATCACAGTTATCGAAATTTTCAGTCATGATTCACCATTTACTAACTTTAGTATATTCATACTTTAAAATACTTTTGATGCCAAGAATGACAATGACTCTAGCCATGAAATTCTTATTATATCTTTTTAAAAATTATAACTAGAGTCCCCAAGCTTGTTTTCTGTTGGAAGCTATCCTCTGAAGGCTTTTCTGGAGACAGAAGTTAGAACAGCCATTTGGTTTCAATTCAAAAAAGGTAGAGACAACATTATTTTAGCACTGTGAAAGGAACAAAATGAGGTAAACAACAGTCTATACAGAGTTTAGACATAATGAAATAGCATTTATGCAACCATGCCATTATCAACTCTTGGACCAAAGAATGAACTTCTGTGACCACATAAGGGGTAATTTTCTCATGTGGCTTACCCAGCATCATACCAGACACAAATGGTACAGACAGGTTCTAAACCCACAAAATTTCCAAATTTCAGTCCAAGATCTTTAGTAACATACTCTATCTCCTTTTACTAAACTAGATACGGGCCCGAACATCCCTTCACTCTGAATTCAGACCAGATTCAAGGTCCAGTTTTATAAGCTGCCTAGTCAGAATTCCGGATTTTGGTTTCTGCTCATAACGCAATAGCATAAGCTCAGCTCTGCTGTGGCAGGCAATTCTAATATGAAGAAAGGGCTCTTTTTAAGGTCTCGTCACAAACCTGGAGATAGCGTTAAGCTATAAAATTCATTTCCACCCTTTGTTTCCTTCTTCCAGCTATATAGCTCTTTCTGTAAAAAACCCACACAGAGATAACCAATAACGTAGGAGCAGGTTTACACACATAATGTCAAAATGTGGAGCATATATTCAATATGTAATGTCCTGATTTAATAGAAAGATTATTTCAATTTGACAATGTTATAACTTTGATGTTGTAAAATGCCTCTAATTCTACAAAGGCAACATTTGCTATACAAACTCATTTTGCAAGCGATTGCTTTGTAGTTGTAATAATCCTCTTGACAGATTTAATGATAATTTTCAAATCTGAGGAAACAACACTGTTTATTCCTTTTACTATTAATTTGGACAGAGGATTAAAAAAGGAAAAAAGATACATGTTTAGCTTAGTATGTCTCAAATTGTATTTTGTTACAGCTGACACCCTTAAGAAAAACCTGAAAATGCATTTTTGAGAGTGATGTGGAAGAAATTAGATAATAATAATTGTTATTATTATTATTATTCCCCCTTTAGCAACAAAGGGAAAATAGTTTTCTACCTCTTTTCAGTCTCTGTTACAGCTTAGCTACCCAAAGCATCTTTCCAAAGTGATGTTAATGAAAAAGATCTATCTATTTAAAAACTCAAAAGTGAAGCTAGTACATTTGCAAAAACACATATACATTCACTATTTTGCTCACTAAGCAGGCCAAAGGAAAATAAAATAAAATAAAATAAAATAAAATAAAATAAAATAAAATAAAATAAAATAAAATAAATAACATAAAATAAAAATTAAAAAAAAGAAACTGTAGTGATAGTTCATTAAGGCTTTCTATTTTTCTATACCATGAGATTTTTTCTCCCATGTTGGTTCTATGGAAGCAGTGCAAGTGTAAAAGTACACAGTTTTCCTTACACTTCTGGCAGTTTTCCTTCCATCATTTAGCAACGAAGGAGAGGGAGTCCCAATTCAAAATAAACAAAGCAAAACCTTGCATATAAGTATCTTTGAGCAGACAACTCATCAATCTCTAACTGAGACCTGACTCTCTCTTTCTCTCCAAATCAATATCTCATAGAGAAAAAAACAGTCAGATATTTGCAAAACAACTATAACAGCACAATAGGGTGGCTCTGAGTACAATAATGAGCAGATGGATAATGTTCAAACTAAAACTGCTGACAGAAAAATGCACACCAAATTACTCTCCAAAACTGCTCTAAAAGTTAGAAGCCTCCTATAAGCCTGAAGTGTTTATGGCCAGGGCTTGGGGTCTTCTGAAGTCCTACAGAATGACTGGAAGCAAATTGGAAAGAGAATATAACCTGTCTCTAGTGTTTCCCTGATTTAGTGAACTCAAATCTAATTCTAAAATCCTGTCCCCTTTTGGAAGGCTTTGGCTTTCTCCATCCTTTAAGAAAAGCATTTGACTGTGATAGAATTTGGAGAGGAAAGAGAAGTTTTGCCGAGTTTGAATACTATAGATTTCTTTATGGTCTATGAATGAACTGTGCCTAGGTGCCCTCTTTCTCTGAAGACTACTGATATGGCAGGTCTGTGCTTATGTGTATCTATTCATCTATTTATATCTAGAGACATATGTAAACATATGTAAAGGAAGGGCTTGAGTGCATGGAGGTTTGTCTTGGGACAGGTGACAAAACAGCAGAGAGAAATCACACTGAACCAAATGGATTGTATTCTTTGAAAAGGTGACTAACTTTGATGGCTAGTCAGAGCACAGCCTTTGCCACAGTCTCCTTATCACCAAATTGGTGGTCAATAAAGTGGGTAGAAAGTTGGACAGATTGGGGTCTCAAGGAGTTGTGATGAGTTGTGCAAAATCCAGCTGACAGCCAATAACCACTGACATTCCTCAGTTTTACCTACTGGGGTCCATACTGCTTAACATCAATGCAGGGCAGAGTTCATTCTCAGCAAGCTTACAGATGACACTTAAATGGGACGAGTGGTCAATATGTCCCCACCTTGATTGCTTGCATCATGTTTACACTCAGAACAGTCGATAGACTAGCAGTACACACTCCCTAAAAATTAAACTTCCAAACTGAGTTTTGTGCCACACGAATTCATCAGTGATTTGTGTTTTGTTGAACATAAGGCTTGCTAGAAAAGACAAGGAGGATTTCACATTCTCATTCCCTGCAGAAATCCTCCTCAGCCAGAAGTGCAGGTCAATCTATTCCTGAAGGAGAAAGAAACAAGAAGAAAAATTTGCAAGAACTTAGGGAAAATTAAATTTTCTGATGAGTGACCTCTTCAGTAAATTAGTTCTTCAAGAAATCTAGTGTAACATTCCTACATAGACCTGAGTCACAAAACCCATGCTCAGCCATTTGGTTCCTATCATAGACCAGGACTCAAAGGCTGAAGTCCCTCAGGAATGCTCCGAACGTACAGCGACCGACCTACTTGCTTCTAAATCAAGAAGTGCATCCTAGGCAAACAAAACATACACAATTATGAAATAGAGAAAAAAAGTGCACCGTATTGTGTGTAGCACAAAAGAGCACTGGTTTTTCAGTGAGATGGCTGGGATTTCTCCATTTTATATTTCCTGCCATTCTTTCTCACATGAGGCTCTCTTATCAATTAGCAGCACACCTGTGAAATAAATGTTCAATTAATAAAGAGAACCAGCACAAACATGCACATTAAGACACGGACAGACACTGGCATTTATTCAGTATTCTAATCCTCCTCCAGAAACCAGTGAACACTCTGTGACACAAAGCCTGTTCTGTTTCTAGAGAAGATAGTTTTCTCCAGAGACTATTCTTTCTCAAGGCAGGAGTTGTAAATTAACTCTGTTAAGTAGATTGCTGGGGAGAAGCAGAGCACTGTACATTGGTTTCTGATTCCAAGAAATATGAACACATGTTGCCTTTCTGTACCTTATTAACTGCGCAGACTTATATTGTAAACAGCACTCATTTCAAGAACAGAAATCCCATATCCTGCAGGTCAATGACAAAGACAGCCCACTTCAAACACTGAACCAAAATGTTTTTAATGCTCTAAAGCTCTTATGTATTCTTTCCCTCTTCTGAGCAAGAAGCCAAGCCTACCCTGGGCAATCAGAAGTTCTGGAGAACAACTCACCTTCTTCCTTTTATTCCTCCTTCTCCTTGCACCCTGCTGCTTACATAGCCCACAGGGTCTGCACAGCTTCCCCTGTCACCACAGCTCACTATTACTCCAGCAACTAACACACGGGATGCCTCCCATCAGCTAGACTCTCCTTTTTAAAAAACTGCATATCACATGATTTATATTTCAGTTTAATAAACATGTAGATTTAACTGATAATGGCATTGGAAATGGAAGAGTGCTGCAAAGTGTTAGACAGCTTCCTGTGTCCTCAGAATCACAGGCACAGAAAGATTTACTAGCTGCTAGTGCAATTCCTAACTGTGGCATATCAGTTTCTGTGGCTTCTAGCAAGAAGAATCTCAATTACTTCAAGGTGCTGATTGAAATAAATAATAAAAAAAATTAAATTCCGAATTACCGAACAAAGTGGATGACTGATATGACTTTCTGGAAACGAGCAGTTTTCCTTTGCCATCTCCTATCAGAGCACTTTTGTCAAGATACAATTCACGGTCAAAGAATCAACTCCTGCTTGTGCAATTTTTCCAGAAAGTAGTGATTATATGGATTAAAAAGTAAAATGGAGCAAGAAAAGATAGGCAGAGGTGGCCCTGAAATAGACAAGTATAGTTTAAAAGGATATCAGCCGGACAATAAATTCTCCTTCTCTGTTTTGCTGTAGCACTGCTTCTTGCTGTGCATGCCTAAGTATAACTCCAAGAGCATCAACAGCTAGCTCTGAAGATCTTGAAATGAATGAAGTCTTTGAGAAGATCTCTTGCATTTCTTCAGAAGAACATATGTTGTTCATACAGAAAACTAATTTTCCTGTAGTGATCCAGTTTCTGGTAATTACTGTACACCACCAAGCTGGAAGGAAGAGGATTAAGGGCACCACAGAACAAGGGACTAACGGGATTGCAGGTACAGACTATGAAATCTGGATCAGACCTTTGTGCAGCAGTTCCCACACAGGCTGGGGTCGCTGGTGAGGTGCTAATGAAGCACACTATAGATGACATGACAAGAGGGCCAAACTAACAGTCTTTGCTCTCCTGCACAGACTCCTTAGTGTACCATGAGGTACAGAACACTCACTCCTCTCAGGTGGGGCTAAGGTGCAGAGAAGTTGGGAATCACTGTCATAAAGGACTAAATTAGCTAGAAATGTCATATAGATATACTATAAATTACCTCTTCACATAATCACAGACCTTTAAATGGGAAAGGAGAATTGATTCTGTAAGACGCCAGGAGAAATCTGAAGTCAATAAATATTTCCAGTGCTCAGTTTCAACTTGAAAGCTTCTGAAATCTGTGCACTTCGTCTGCTTAGAAGCTGTGCACTATTGGCATGCTGGAGTTGGCATTAGAAAACACTTGTTAGAATGAGACTGGTCCTACACTAGTATTTTAGCCACATGTTTTTAAGATCTTTGTATACATCCGTTCACTAAGGAACATCCCAGTGTCCAATTCAACCTGGCATCCACTTCCAGGAGAACTGTGATTACACATTGCAGGTCAACACGACAGCCAAACACAATTACAGAGCAGTGACAGTGTGTCTGTAAATTCCACCCAACTTAAATTGGATTTTCTTTAGCAGGGCATTACTCATTCTCACAAACCATCTGAAGTTACTATGCATGGTCAAGAATGATGATACAGAAAACACATGGTGCCCAGTAACATGACACTGGGGCAATTGTTGTAACTGCTGATATGAGGGCTATGGGTCTGTTTTTGTTACTAGCACTGTTGAGCTCTGCAGATTACATCATACAGATTGTTTCTATATCTGGCATCCATTCAGCCTGCATGTATATTTCTCCACCTCCACCTGTCTGCTTAGACAAACCAGCAATGGGGGAAACAAAAAAGCCAGACAGTATATAAATCCATCTGCACTGAATTACAGAAGAGCTAATATTAAACACTCTGTAGTGTACTTCAGATTACAAAATGGAACAACTCCCATCTAGAGAAGCAGGGAATCCAGCCCACAATAAGAACAGAAAAACTGAACACTCTTACATGTTTAAACACAGCAGATACCAGTGAGGTACAACATTACAAAACAAACCCAGCAAGTATACAGCTGTCTGTTCAATCCTACCATCAGTCAGTATTGCCTCCCACCATTAGTCTACAACATCTATTTTCCTCAAGTCTTTGTTATGAGGTCCATGTTTACTCAAACACAATGGCATCAAAATACCACGGTTTATTGCAAGGGGATATAAATAAGGCCACAAAGGAAGCACCTACTCAGTTGAATAAATCATTATTTTTTTTTTTCACAGAATAAGAGTTCTGAAACAGGCTAGTGCTGAAAATGTAAAAAACCCCCACATTTCATTATACCCAAGGGATAATGACATCATTCTTTTTCTCCTTAAAAGAAAGATAATCCTTGAGCTGGAGGTTAAAAGCTTTCTTAGTTTTAGCATTATCACACATGACCTGGTAGTATTTGAATGGGACAGAGAGATCGCCTCTCCTTGTCAAATACTGCATTCGCACTGGTAAATTTTTTTATTTACTTAGCTATAAGTAGGAGCAGGTCTGGATTTTGTTTATATTCTGCATTCCCATAGGCTTTAGAGTTATGCAGCTTTCTGAGTTGTTTGCCGTAATACGTTCTCATAATGAACCACATGCGGCTCTTGTCCTTTCTTGGTATGGGGATAACACCAGTTATTCACAATGCCTAAGTCCTGCACAGCTGTAATTCCAAGTTTTCCCTAGAACTGTAACCAGGACGTAGAGACTTGTAACAGAAGTATTGAGGTTGGTAAGAATTAAATATGATTGGAAATGTATGTGTGAGAGAGAAAGCACTGGAAGAAACAGCAGAACAAGGGTTAAAAAAAATAACCTAATGCAGAAGGCAGTTCCCAGTCAATCACACTGAGGAATGTGTCAAAGCTAGAAAACGTGCAGTGTGATAAGACCACAACAGAAATGACTCATTAATGGAAGATACTCTGAGAACAGGAGAATGAATGGCAACAAGGCTGCAGAACACCATTTATGCCATTCCCTCCCGTTATCACAACAGAGAGGTAATAGCTATTCCTAAATGGACGCGAAAGATTTGTCCTAAAACTAGTTCATCATTGCCAATCATGACAATTGGCCCAGAAGCCAACCCCAGAGTGGTGACAAGGACCAATAGCCAGCGTCCCTGGTCCCTTGTGTCCCACATGTGGTGCCAGACCACTCAGACACACTTGATGCTTGTAAGTGGAAATAAGAGTGTAAATGAAGATAATCGGTGAGAGAATCAGGGTGTGTAAAATCAACTTACTCAGAGATTTTGCAAATAACTGTCACCTTCCTCTTCCTTTTAGAGCTATTCTTCTGATCCTTCTGATCTGCTTTGCTACAGCACCAACAAGTTTCTCTCTATAAGCACCTATATTAACATTGCGGTTACAACAGGGTGACCTATCCTATAAAAATTTTAAAAGAGCCCAAAAGACTTTATACCAGATAATAAAGTCATTTAGAAGTTAATATTTATCAATATAATGTTATTAACTTCCTTTTTCATTAAGCACTTTTTCCTATAACACACATTCCCCAACACTTTTTGGACAATGGGAAAGGCTGCTCTGCAGCTTTTCCATCTTCCTGAATCCAGACCACAAGTAACTGTAGATGAAATGAAAGAACACTTACCAAGCAGGCCAAAACACTGCTTTCAAGCTTTCACCAGCCAGCTGGGTTAATTTAGAACCATGTTATACATTCATGGGAACAAACTGCTTGTTAGTCGTGTGAACAAGGAGGTTCTGAAATATTGCATAAGTTTTAAAACAACAGCTATTATTTTAACAGCAGTCATTTTCCAGTTACTGTGGTAAGCACACCACCCAAAGTGACTTGAAGACTTAAGAATGTAAGAATGGCATATTTCAGGAGGCTGAGCTTCCAGGCAAGCAACCTAGCATCATGGGAGAGCTGCCGAAAGCCTTCTTAAGAGTTTATGATGGGAAAATAACAAAGCTCTTCAAGAAAAAAGCTGGGAGGTCCTCTTTCTCTGAAAGTTGCCATGCAAAGGTTAAACATGGAAACTTCTTAATGAGCACTGTGATTGTTTTTTGTTTGACACAGAGAATAATAGAAAGCAGATGTTTCTGAATAGCCATCTTTAAGGAAAGTGGAGCAGGAATGGATGAGAGAGAAAGGCTGTTGGAGATAAACACCATGGCTTCAGAGTACAAATTTATTTACAGTATGTACACAGCTGAGAATTAAAAAAAAAATAATAAAAAAAAAAAAAGCAGCAAAAATATTTTCCAGGAGGGACCTAAGGCATACACTTAGCTTTACATTGTGCATATTAGCAACAGATAGATGTTAAACAGATGTCTGTTGTAAAAATACCCATAATAATACATCTCCACATATAGGATTAAGGAATAACTGGCTCACATGCAAAATTTAAAGGAGAGCAATACATGTTGGAGGAGGAAGCTCCAAGACAGAGTGGTTAAGACCAAAGAGATGGATGTCTACTCAGCAATACAAATGCAGCAATAAGGTTAAATGCTACTCTGGAAAACAGAGTGACATGGTACAAAAGTGCGAAGTAGTGAAAGATGTCTGTATCACCTAAGAAAATTAATAATTTTGAACTCCATAAGCCTGCAAAGATTTCTAGGCCTGGGGGCAAGATAGCATATCAACTTCAAGCGGACAGTCCTGATTCTACATGAAACACAACTCAGAGATACCTAGAGCTCAGACTGGGACCAAAGCCAATGATAACAGTTTCAAAAGCACTGACACAACAAAGAATGAAATGTGTGCATTTCTAAACATGTGACTGTATCAAGTGAATGTTTATGTGAGCAGTCATTACTGAAAAGCAAACTATGTTTTATAAAATATTGCATATTTAGACATAATTTCATTTGGCTTAATTCTGCATCGCTTTTATTTTTATTGGATCTTCTCTGGATTCTGTTAAGATTTGTATGAGGGAAGGAGTAGTCATAACATTTATGAAAAAAGCAGGTAAAGGACACTGATCAAATGCTGAGGCAATTCAGAAACTTCAGATGAAGAATAAGAACATCTCCTCCAAAACTCTCATTTGATATTTCAGTATCTTACTCGATTGAACTCCAGACTCCTGAATGATGCCTGTATGGCTGTTGGGCAGTGGCTAGAGCATTGAAACAATAAAATCTCTGAGGGGCCTTTTCTTTCCAAGTATGATTTTGGACAGAAAATGTTTTCATACTTTTTGTCTTTTTTCTGTCTCAGAGTTTATAGATGGTGCACAAATGCTTGGTTAGTTTATAGCCAGCTTTATAAAGATCAGAAGATGCCACAAGAAGGATTACAAAGTATGTTGTACTAGAAAACTATTGTGTACTCAGGGGCTGAGAGACATTTTTGCTCGAGTTCCTACAAGCCCAGAAACTTAGGACATATAATTTCTTTTGCCTCATTCCACCCCCCCTTTTCTTTTTTTTTTTAAACACTTCTGAAATCAGAAGGAGAAAGCATGCAAAATATTAATCAATGGTTTCTTTTCTGCCCACAATAAATGTGAACAAAGAATTGAGCACCCAGCAGAGCAATGCACCAAAATCATCTCACAGACAGACACTTCTTGTTCTAGCCTGATGTTTGGGATGACCACAGTAATATCAACAATGAATCAGGAACAAATTACACTAATCCGACTGCAGAAGTGAAATACTAATGTCACAAGTGTAGTTTCTAGAAGTGAGTCAATGGGTGAAACAGTGCCAGTGGGTGACCTCAAAGAAAAGGGCTAGAAACTAGATATCCCAGAAGAAAACAAAACAGAAAGAATTAAACATCATATTCTAGAGGAGGTTATAGACATATAAAATGATCAGAAACATAAAGGATACACAATTTCATTCCAAGTAGGATAGACTACTGGAAATGCCAGTTTCCGCTTAAGAACAGATTGATCACTAACAATAAAAGCCATATCAAGATTATTTCAGCCAACAAGAGAAGCAACCAAAACATGAAGTCATTTGTCATCCAGAGGAAGACACTGTGTACTCTCAGATTTGTGAGAAAGAGCGAAAAAAACAAAAATGTTCACCTAGGAGATATCTAGAAGTGAAAAACATTTTCTACACATGTACGTAACAACACTGTTCTTATAGGAGTAGAGACCAGGAAGGGAATTATTTTAGGAAAAATGATATAGCTGCATTGTTAGGCATTGAAAATTAAGGTCTAGGGAAGAGAAAGGAGCTTATGAAAGGAGTCATAAAGACAAGGGTAGATGGCCAGATAAAACACCAGAGGGTTTGAAGGAGTCCCTTTGGAAATATTTTTTCCAAAGAGCAAGTATTTATTTTTTATAATATCAGGACTGTTCACAATGCAGAAACAGGTGGTGTGTCTACATCTGCATTTTAGTTCAAATTAGAATTGCACTTTTAAAGTAAATCTTGTGATTAACTGTTTAGCATGCTTAGGTTCACATAGATGTCGTGAAATGGATTTCATAGATTTTAGCTGAAACCTTAAGGATACTCCAAAGCATACCTGACGCAACTGAACCAGTAATGAATGTCCACACCAGAGAACCAGACTACAGCAAAGAAAACCTTGACTAGACATTTCCACACATATTTTTATCCATGATCCCCTCAGATTTTTCATTAGTTCCATATTGTCTTCCTTTTGTTTAACAACCTTTGTCTTAATTGACAAAATAAACTTTGTCAGCTTTCACCAAGTTCTTCATGTTCTTCTGAACAAGTCATAAGATATGTGTATATATCCTACAGTTCAGTCACTACTGCCAAATAACTTTAGAACCTCACTTGGAAATACAGACTGTGGAACAGAAACCTAACATGAGAAACCTCTTGCTTATTTGTTTAGAAAAGTGAACTACTGCCTGGCGGTATAATTTTACAGTGTCTTGTTAATGTGTTAGACCACCCATCATCTTGAACTCATGATTTTTAATTATTTAAATATAATAAAATAGAAAGCATTTCCTAAACACTAAGCTCATATGCTCTCCATTATTTTGGCCAGAAGTAAGAATTCTCTCATAAAAACCAGAATTTGGTTAGATGTACTGATCCCTTCTTTGGGGTATCCGGGATCCATGGTATTTGTGTCAATGGATTCATACCCTCTGCTGCACAGAAGACAGCAAGCATTGCCCCATGCACTACAGGGCTGAGTTTAACTGTGGCAGCTATCTGAAAAATATTTTCAAATATCAAAGGGATGCACACAGCCTACTTTGGGGGGTATTTTATAGTTTCATCTAGAAAAGAAGGTTGAGGTTGCAACTAAATTTTCCTAGTGGCAGAGATTTGTTAATGCTGATACTCTAAGAATCTAGTCTGCCAACTTTTCCTCGTGCGCATAGTCTCAGTGAAGCAATATTACAGGTCCCATAAATCTCTGGATATTTGATAGTTTTCCTAAAGTCTCAGACCATAGTTAAGTAACTGCAAGAATTTCAACTTAGTTTTGTTTCTCAAGATAGCCTAAAGCAATACTAAATGAATGATTTCTGAGATTCAATCGGCCAAAACAAAAAAGCACAATTCATTTTATAATCATGTATCTAACCCAATTCAGAAGTCCAATCATGACTTTTTAGTGTTTCAAAATGGTCTGTTAAAGCTCATAACTCAATTATCTCAATGGACTTCACTTTTTTGACAGATATAAACCATCATTCAGTCTACAAGTAACTTCATCTGCAACATGAGAAAATACCTGCTCTAGGAACTGAGTACTTTACCATGCAGAGGGGGCTTGATGAATTCTGCAAAGCAGCTCAGCATCCTGGCTTGTCAAAATATGACTGCTCTCAAGCTAGATACAGTCATTTAGAAAAATACAGGCAGAGAAGATTCTTTAGACCATTGACTTCCCCTTATGAGTGCAGAGCCCAGCTACCCCGTTCTCACTTGTGTCATCCTGGGTGCCTCATGAACACTGACGGTTTCACGAAATGTCAGGTGTTTATGAAAAGATGTAGCTGTAATTTAAAAAAGATTTTTCCGTGTCTCTTACCTGAAGAGAAGGTTTCATTCCATGAGCCCTAAGAGGAAAGGAAAAAAAAATCATTACTGATTTTAAGTCTGTCTTGTAATTTAACATGTAATTGGCATGATTAGGGTAAAGAGTACTTCCTATGATAGAGTTTGCAAGACACCTTATGGATGGCTGTGGTTTTTAAGCGGTACTGTAATTGAAAGTTGAATGATAACAACCACTATAGCAAAAGTAATAACAATCCTAATAGGGTTGTATCACCACAGATTTTCAAGAAAACCCCTAGAATTAATTTAATTAAAAGTGCTTGGAGTTTTTAAAAATTAGATAAAATATCAGACCTATACATTTCAGATTCCTATAGTCTCCTTCCTCTATCAGTTCTATAAAGTCACAACTATTACATGGAGTACAGTCTGTGCTTCCTCACTAGGCTACAATTTTTGCATTGTTACTGAGCATGCAAGTACTGAGATGCTCAAGGGAAACAAAGAAGGATGCATCTTGAGGTTAACAGAAATCTACTGCCATTCTCCATACAGTAATCTCAAAGGGCAGCATCAGATTAGCAAAAGCTGAAAAGCAGCTGCTATGAACCCATGATAAATTCAATCTGGCCCTATCTGGTTTAATCCTGACTTTTTTTTCCATTCTTTTGCCACATGTTGAACTGTTACATTTTGATGGTTCAAATAAGGAGGACAAATTGTTACATTTTAAAGCTCCAAAGCAGCAAATTACAGGACAGTCAATTAAAATGTAGCACTTATTAATATGACAAAATAAATAAAATACATTACTTGAGCTTGTCATTTTTTAAAATATAGTATTACTGAAGAAACTTTTAAATCACATCTTTTTTCTGTCACAAAAAAAGTAAACTGCTAAGATACAGGTACCATGTTACTGGTCTACCATATGGAAAGTGTTATATATAAAAGGATCAACAGTGATTGAATTATTTTTATTACAGACTAATGTGGTCAAGCATGAAAAAACTTGTGCTTTTGTATGGAAAGAAATAATATGAGAAAAAAATGTCTAAATCTTTTGGGCAGGAGACCTGAAACTAAAGAAAATCACATGAAAAGCCAGGAATTTATGCTTATAAAATTCCTCAGTAAAAACCACACAGTGATCTCTTATTACCCATAAATTCATAAAGCTATTGGCAGTGGCCATCCCTGATACACACATGGATCGCATAGGTATCAATTAAAATAGGCCATGTGGGCAACAAGAGCTCACATGGGGGACGTTATGTGTTAGATACTTGGTGTGGGTTCTTCACATGGGATTTGCAGCGCCTTTCAGCTTTTTTTTTTTTTTTAATTTGAAAATGTAACCCTTTCCTTTCTATTGGAAGGGATACTTGAAGTGTGGGAAAGAAAGGGGCAAACCTAGCTCAGCTCTTCCACAGCCTCAGTAAGCCTCCTTCCATCCCACCCTTCCATCCCTTTGAGTATGAGTGCTACTGCCTCAGAGGAAAAAGCACAGTAAAGCATGGTTCAGCCAAAGTTGTGTCAGTGCCTGTATCTCACGTCCCTCAGCATGCTGCAGAGACTTAATTTCTTCCCATGTGTGGGAGCTCCAGGGTCCATGTGTCTAAAGGGCAGTTCCTTACTAACTTTCAGGGGGGAAGTAGCAAGCAGGAAAAACCTAAGCAAATACAAATTTGGTGGATTTCCCAGCACTTTGGAAAGTACTCCATGAGGAGATTGAAGTGCATGAAGAGACTGAAGGTCTTAAGTGCCTGGATGTATCAAGCTGAAGAAATAACTTTTCCACTCAGAATCTGGATTCAGAGATTATAGAGCAGGAAGCAGTCATGTGAAAGACACAAGCTTTCTCATAGTTACCATAACTACCTTATGGCATAGCTAACTTTTAAATTCCGGTGAAAAGATAGCAAGAATACTGACAGTCCCAAAAGGCCCTCAAAAATTATTTCACTTGTTAAAAATAATCAGCTTTGGTTTTCATTTCGTTTTCCCTTTTTGTGTTTTCTTTCTGTTTGCTGTCACTACCATTCACCTGGAGATATGGAATACATTTAGCATGAAAGCCAAAAGGGCAACATCTGCAAAAAATTTGGTTCTTTGTCCACCAAGGAACCTGACCAGTTTCTGGCAAAAGCGGTTAGTTTGCAAACCTCTGCCAAAGCAATTGAGTTGCCGCTGCAAGCAGGAAACAGATACTAACTTCTCACCGGCTTTTAATAAGAGGAAAGCGTGTGTGTTTCACTTATGCCTCAAAAATCACTTAGTGGGCATTTTCCAAAAATACCGTTGAAATTTGAACCCTAGAAAATCTTGGGCTCTTGAGAAGGCTGGAGGTATCTTTCTGTAGAGATTCTGAAAATGCTTCTCTATACCAGCTCAGTCCCAGTTTAGGAGGGATTCTCACTGGTAATGATGATGATGACAGCTAATGATGATGATGAGTTATAAAAGAGCAGTGACTTTCTTTAGTAGCTAATCTGATCTATACGTCGGGGCTCAAACCCATCACTTGACCTTATTGATAGGAACTCTGCGAAAGATCTAAAATGGAAGGACTCCTGTGATTACTGAAAGCAATGTCTGATTCTTAAAGTCATAACCATAAAGCTTGTGACAATTTTACTGTAAGGTTATTTTTGATTAATCTAAAATGGCGTATCTGTATACTAAAATTGCCTTAAAACATCTGTTTAATTTTCAAGGCAAAATATATATCATTTAGTTTAGCATTTTTGTTCTAAATAATTGCAAACTTTATGACCTGTAAACGAAATGAAAGTAAGTTTTTCCATTATATTATTGTCGACCGGGCAATTTTACTGGCAGTATTTTGTTCATGACTGAAAGCTGCCTACTAAACATAGTGATGGTAATCATTTCATGTGACTGACAAGGGAAACCTGGAGGGATTATTTTGTGTTAGTAAGAAATCTAGTTAGTCTCAAAGCTATATCTCCTTATGGGTTAAATCTGTCTTGCAGTATTTTTTAATCATTATTTTATACATGTAATACTTCAAACACAAAAGCATTCATATCTGTGATAAAAAACAGGAATTAATTTCATCAAGATAGAGGTTACTGAGTTGCAGGAGGTGCAATTTAAAACTTTATGTTTTCTTACCTCTTCTTACAAATCCCAGGTGAAGAAATTTTTCCTAATATCCAATATAAACCTCCCCTGGCACAAATTGAGGCTTTTTGTCTCATCCTGTTGCTTGTTCCTTGGGAGAAGAGACTGACCCCCGCCTCACTACAACCTCCTTTCAGGTAGTTGTAGAGAGCAATGAGGTCTCCCCTCAGCCTCCTTTTCTCCAGACTAAACAACCCCAGTTCCCTCAGCCGCTCCTCATAAGACTTGTGCTCCAGACCCTTCACCAGCTTTGTTGCCCTTCTTTGGACACGCTCCAGCACCTCAATGTCCTTCTTGTAGTGAGGGGCCCAAAACAACACGATATTCAAGGTATGGCCTCACCAGTGCTGAGTACAGGGGGACAATCACCTCCCTAGTCCTGCTAGTCATGCCATTTCTGACACGGGGCAGGATGCTGTTGGCCTTCTTGGCCACCTGGGCACACTGCTGGCTCATATTCAGCTGGCTGTTGACCAGCACCCTCAGGTCCTTTTCCACCAGGCGGCTTTCCAGCCACTCTTCCCCAATCCTGTAGCATTGCATAGGGAGACATCTTATTCCCCTGCTCCTCCCTCTCGTCTCCAACATGGTGCTTGATGTCAGTGCTATGGGATACACCTGTGAGCCAGCTTGGGGCAGCTGCCCTGACTGAAACTCCCAGCTGGTTTGGGGGCTACTCATGGCCTGCCTGCCATGAAGTCTGGGCTGTGGTCTGACAGAAAAAAAATAGCTCTCAGAAACTTTCCTTTTCAGATACCTCTCTTTTAAGTGATGAAGTTATTTCATGTCTTCTCTTTTCTTTCCAAAATTAATTTCTAGTGTTTTTTTTCTCGCCATTTTTTTGTGTTGCTGCTCCCTGGAATCAAGGTGGTGTGGTATCAGGGTTCCGCTACTGTGCTAGTAATTACGTGCTGCCATTTACACAATTATTGTAAAAGAACATTTATTCTTTGTAACCGGCTTTTGGGAAAAATATATACTTTTTTAAAATGCATTTAGAAATATATATGCTTAAATCACACATTTTCCAAACAAATGTCAAAATAACTTCATTTTTGCAATAAATTTGTAGAGAGTTTGCATCGCCATACAAATGGATGTTGAAATAACAGACTCGCTACACCCCATTTTTCAGCCAGTAGTCCCAATTAACACATTAATCCATCAAATGCTTCCTGGCCATGAGCTGGGTAAAAACTGGCATGTGTGAAGCACAGGTTGGGCATTTTGTGTGTCATTTACTCAGTGCAACCTTCCTCTGTTTGCTGAGCTACTCTCTCAGCATTACTGCTGCTTCTTCTCCTCCTTCTGCTAGAGCAATATTTTTCATACTCAGAGGAATATAGATTATATATCTATTCTATATATAAATCTGTCACGTTAGGAAGTTACATTGATCCTATGTGTTCTGTTTGTAACTGAAAAAACCTTGAAAGTCTAGGTGGAGCCTTTTTATCACCTCACAACTTCTTTTCTCTATTTCTACACACCAGAGATTAAAAGCGTACAGAGATTAGCAGTGTAGAAGGTCAACACTGGCAATAGCATCTGGGGATTAGGTAGAGTGAGAAATCATAAATGCATTAAAATATGTTCCACCTTGGTTTTGGGTTTAGCAAGTGCTCTGCTCTGGTGAGTTAATGTTGCACCCCAGGGGAAAGTAAAATGTTCTGACATCCACAAGCACTTCCAAAAATGGTCTGCAACACACACACTGTTCTGTCATCTGTTTTTTCACTAAAAATGACTTTTCTGTCTAAAATTATCCCGAATAAGGACTGAAGACTCTTCTCAACAATTCTGTCTTGTGCTGCAGTGTCACCGTTTTCACTGGTACTGAAAACTTTTGTAGAAGGCATTCCCAAATTCAGATTCCTCTGACTACTCAAATTTAAAAACCAACCAACCGACAAACAAAAAAACCTATTATGCACTTAAGTCTGAACTTCAATATTAGTGCATTTGAATGGAAAAAAAACCTCACAAAGAGAAGCCAGAAGTAATTTTGAAAGAAACTCTTGGATTTTTTATCCCCTATCCTCTGAATAAACTGTCCACACTATGAACAAGCACGAGCAATCCTTTGACAGTTGAGTAAAGATTTACAGTGGGCAAACGTGAGTTTGTCTTCCACTGCCAGGCAACAGCAAGGTGGCTTCTACAGCCAGCAAGCAGACAGGGTCCAGGCCTTGAGCTGAGCACAAGTGTGTCAAGGCAGCATTGCTCCTGAACTGGCTGCAGATGTGACCTTTGGGTTGAGGACAGCACTGTGGGCCAGCGTGAATAAAGAGGAGAGGATGTCAGGTGCGAGACTAAAATTTCTCTAGTGTCCCAATAAATCTGCATTTCCTGCTGGCAAATAGGCATGCTTAAACTCTAACAGAAATAATGGTTTACACACTGTGGCTCAGATTGATTATAACAGCTGATTAAAACATTCACAATCCTGTTACAAGAAGGTCAGGTAAATGTAATTTAAGGATTTTCCCAAAGTCATAGGTAGTAAAAGTGTAGGTGGAGCCTTGACCTCTTCTGTGGCAAAGATGCACATAACTTTCTGGATGGTTTAAGCAAAACCAAATTAAAATGGTAAGTGTGACTAATATCCGTGCCCTGTTTCACTCTGTACAGTCCTTACAGGAATGGATCATGACCTGAGTCTTGAGAATTTCTCACCTTGGGAATCACACAACAAAACACTGTGCAACAGGGGATCTCAGGAAAGCTCAATATCTTGCAGGCTAGAAGGGCTAAAGAATGCAGATGTGAATAGCCTGGCAAATACAATTGTGTTCTGTGAACTCCACTGTTCTTGTTTCTCTAATTATTGTTCTAAATGAAGGACAGAGTTTCAGGTAACCATTTTATTATTTATCCACAAGTCATTCTTTATAAAAAAGAAAGACTTTGGAGAAAATAATTATACCTCAAAACAGACTACATACTGAATTCTCTTCTGACCAGTAAAGCTTTTCTTGAATACTGATCAATATTTTAATGGCAAGCCCAGCATCAAATGATACATTTGTACCCATTTGTTGGAATAAATGTGCATAATGAAAACCATGTGTCTTTGAATACCGACTTAAGTAATTGGAATGTTTTCTACACGGTGCTGGTTTAAGTAAAATCAAAAGTGTACTACTCCCATACAGGAAGACAAGTTTAATGTAGAGAATCAGGGAGTCTCGAGGTACTACCAGATTTTACAAAAACAGCAGAACAACTGCAAACCAGCAATAGCTTTTGTGTCCAGCAGCCAGAAAAAAAAAAAAAAAAAAAGAGAAGAGAGAAGAATAGAGGAGAAGAGGAGAGGAGAGGAGAGGAGAGGAGAGGAGAGGAGAGGAGAGGAGAGGAGAGGAGAGGAGAGGAGAGGAGAGGAGAGGAGAGGAGAGGGGAAGAGAAGAGAAGAGAAGAGAAGAGAAGAGAAGAGAAGAGAAGAGAAGAGAAGAGAAGAGAAGAGAAGAGAAGAGAAGAGAAGAGAAGAGAAGAAGAAAAAAGTGTCTTTACCATTCTAAACAGCGCATAATCAACATTGCACATTTTTTAAAAATTAGATGTCATTTGAATACTGAGACTAAATTTGCCGTCTTTTAATAGCTCTAATTTTGTACTGCTCCACTCTCCAAGGTGATTTGAACCTATTTTGGGGGGATATCTGTAATTTCAGGAGTCTGATGAAATCAGCAGTGGATGACAGCCTGGCACACATTCAGAACCAAGAGTAGATGGGCAACACAGGAAAACATCTGATTGTTTCAGGACCACTGGAAAAGTTATCTTATTCAAAATGTTTTGATACAAGCATCGTGGAAACTCCTGGAAAACCTTTTTGCAGAGATTTTAGACTGCCTTGAGTAGGCACTGCTGCTTCAAATACCTCTCTTGAGTGTAAGTGATATTGCTCGGCAGAAGATTAAGCTGGAGTGACTAACACAGTTGCCATCCCAGGTTTCCTGGACATTCCCACTCTCATGGCAAGGAAGACAGAACAAGCTGGCCAAAGGCTTGTGCTTAAAACGCTGAATGCAATATGCCAACATACAAACATTCTCCTGCAGCATCTTTGGCAAACCCTGGGGACTGCAGACAGCTAGTGGCACTGACTGTGTCAACTGTCCCAGCCCAAGCTGCGGAGGCACGCTTGTCGACACCTGCTGAACTGAGTGGGGTGACCCATGGCAAGTGGCCTCGCAAGGAAACCTGTTTTCTTTTCCTGCCTTTACCACAGACTTCCTGGGTGGTGCCAGGTAAGCCACTTATTCTCAGCTTTCCCTTCTGTCAAAAAAAGGGAAACTAGTCCCTTCAGACTCCCAGCAGTGCTCCGGACCAGCCTCATGCTCACAAGGGTCTGTGTGGTGACTGAGGGGGTGGTGCGATTCAAACGCAAACAACCAAGACTGACAAAAACTTTCCTTGTTATATTTTGTGTTAGATACCTTATCACTGTGATCACAGCTGGGTAGGTATTTCATAAGAAATTAACCCATCAGACAATGTTGGTTGGTGGTAGTGGTGGGTATTTTTACTCCAGAATTATCACTGTAGGTCATAAGTCTCTTGACTTGAACATTCAAATTTGCTTTGACACTGCTTTTATAAATTTCTGCCTTTTGAATCAAGTCATTGATTTTGAATATTACGTTGCATATATGTTGCCAGCACTTGGGATTTGTGAGTTCCCAGTTCCTTGTGGTTGCTCAGGTTGCAGCCTTCCATCAAGCTGGCATTACAGTGTCTGCTCTTCACACTCCCTGGCCTCCTTCTGGATGTGCCCAGCTGAAGCGGGGCGCAGAACCCAGTATCCAGGCACTAAACAGCTGCCGCTTGAACAAAGTTCGGCCACAAAAAGTCACAGAATCACAGAATCACAGAATGGTTTGAGTTGGGAGGGACCTCAAAGACCACCTCGTGCCAGCCCCTGCCGTGGCAGGGACACCTCCCACCACACCAGGCTGCTCAGAGCCCCGCGTCCTGCGACGGAAAGGCAAAACCTGCAAATCTTTCGGTGCAAATGTTATGTCCCTGCGAGGGACACCCGCCGCAGAGGGGACCCGCCGGGCAGTGTGAGGGACGGGGCTGGGGGCCGCATCGCCCGTCGGTCTGACATGCCTTTCCCCGGGGGGACACCGCCGTGGCTCCGTGCCCGCGGGGCAGCGGCTCCCGGGCTGCAGCCTGCTTTCTTCCCGGCAGGGACGACCCGGCGGAGCGGGACCCTATTCCCGCCCGCTGCCCCGGTCCCGGTGGAGCCGCTTCTCCCGCCGGGGGTCGCTGCCCGCCCCGTGCCGGGGCGTGTGGGACGCGTTTGGCGAGCGCGGCCGGAGGCGGTCCCGCCCCGCCCCGCCAGGTTAAACAGCCCCGTCCCGCCGCCCGCCCGCGCTCCCAGCCGCCCTCCAGCCAGCCGCCGCCTCACCTCCGCGGGGCCGCGGCCGCCTCCCCGTGGGCAGGCGATGGTGCCGGCGCCCGGGGGCGCCCTGCTCGCCGCCCTCCTCGCCGCCGGGCTGGCCGCCGCGGGCAGGTGAGCGGGGACGGCGGGGCGGGGCGGTGGTCGCGAAGGGCCCCGGGGACCGCTGCCCCTCTCCTGTGTGGGGTCCGGGCGGGCCGGGGCTGGGGCCGCATCCTCAGCCGGCGGCTCCGCGGGTGTCCGGGCCGGGGGCTGCGGTGCTCGGTGTACCGCCGGTGGGGTGGCCCCGGCGGGGACAGCCCCAAGGCCGCTGCCAGCGGTGCCGGGAGGAGCGGGTAGCGCGGCGCCGTGGTGCTGAAGGCCGCCGGCGGAGCGGTGCGGGGTCTCCAGGCGGTGTGTCCTTGCCGCCCCCCCCGCAGGCACCGCGCCGAGCGCTGCGGAGCCCACAGGTGCTGCCGCAGGGAGCAGGCGGTGAAAGGAGAGCTCGCAGGGATGAACTGGGGGTGAAGCCTCCGGGCCGTGGTGTGGGTTGTTTGCGTAGTGCCGGGTTTGTGAGCGGGAGTGTTTATGGTGACGAGTGGCAGTGTGCTGTCCCAGCACACGCGGGGCAGGCGTGGTCAGCGCCCCAGGAGCTGGAAGTGCACGAACTCCAGACCTCTCTGATATATAAAAACATCTGCTGTCAAAGCACTGCTCTGACTAAATGCTCGCGTTAGTTGTTTCTTGATGCTGTGTATTTGCACTTCAAACACTTTGATAGGTGTAGAACTGCAAAAAAGCATCATCTGCTCTGCTTCCATGAGAAAGTATGGCCTGGAGTCAGCTGAACCACAGAGGGATGTGTTCAGTAAAAATGTTGTTTGACAGTAAGCCGTGAAAGCTATGGGAAACCTACAGCCTAGCAAGACCGATTGCTCTACAGTCTTGTCCAAGCTGATGTTGGATGACAGTGGTGGCACCTCTCTTTTCTACCAAGATTGTCATTCTACCTCTTCCACTGGGAGGAAGGGGAAAGAAGAGGTTTTCAAACATCTTGATGAAGTCTCAGATGACAAGGGATTCTAGTTTGAGAGGACAAAGAAATCATATTGGCTCTGAAGAGCTAAGAAGAACTAAAAGGAAATAGTGAAAACTAGAATCGGTTTGGGAAAAAATGATGATTTTTGTCTCTTAGAAGTGTGGCTTTTGTGTCTGGACTTTTCTGCTCTAAGCACTTCTTTAAGGAATTTGGTGGGCACAGGAAGCCTTAAAGAAACTTCTACAAGCCCAAACGAAACTTCATTTGGTGTTTTGGGAGGGACTCACAGTGAAGCATGACTGTTGTCATGCTGAATGCCTGAAACTGGCTGAAGGGATATCTTAGATACAGTCATATATGACACTTTTTTGGTTTTATTTAATATGAATATAGGTGATCTTTTTTCTAGAAGGAAGTCACCCTGCCAATAAACATGTGTAAAAACAAACAAACAAAAAACCAAAAAGAGCCCCCAACCAACCACCACAACAAAACCCCCTGTGCCTTCATCTGGCAGTGTGTTCAAATTTATCTCTGCATGTTGTATACTCATAATAGATATTTTCAGAATCTCTTTGAAATTGCTACATTGTGAGATACCATCTTTTTGTCCTTCTGAATGTATCAGTTGATCAAAATTTTAGGTTTGGTGCTAGTTGGTTTTTGCTAAAAACAATGTCCAGGATTTTTTTTTTAGAGGAAGATTAAAGAAAGGGACAATATCCTGTCTTTGAAGTTAACTGAAAGCTGCTAATAATATAATTGAGTCCTTTCCCTGCCCGCCCATCCCCCAGGAGCAGGCAGCTGTTGTATGGGCAAGAGCTAACCAAAAGTGTCCTGTAGAGATCTTATGGAAACAGTGCACTAAATCTATTCAGCAGCTGTGTCTTGAAGCAAAAAAATAAAATACAATTAAAAAAAAAAAAAAGAAAAAGTAAAAGCTCATAAGCATTATTTTCCAGGGAAAACTTTAGTAAAAGACAGAATATTAATAAAACAAACAACTGTATTAATTCAAATCATACCTGACTTTTGTTATCTACCTACCTGGTTAAATCAGGCTTTTGAAGACTTGCTTGTTCATCCTCTGCAGCTGCTACTGTCATATTTATTCACCGTGGATGTTAAGAACTGTACACAATTCAATCTGATACAGCAGCAGTAACACTTCCCTAGAATTTTGACTGAAACACCTGAGAGTCCCACCTGTTTTATAACAAAGCCCATGGGTTGCAGTGATCTTGTGACAGCTAACATGACCAGCTCTTTCTGTCTGTTACCTCAACTAAGGAGACCTTGGCTTATTGTAGAAGTTCTTGTTATTCATCTTTAATGTTCTTTGTTATATGTCATCCTACTGGTGTCAGCGATGTCATAGCCACATAAATTGGTTTCTTCTCTGCTGCCTGGGCACCCTGGGTGGCTCCACCTGTCACTTGTTAACTTTACCACCAGAGCTGTAAGCTGCTGACTCTCAGAGGACAGAGTTCTTCTCTAGAAATGTGGAGATGGTTCTTGCCACAGACCTTCACAGTGATGTGACCTGCATGGTCTATCCTCTTTTGCCTTTCTTCTTCATTCACATATTTAGGCTACAGGTTATTGTATTTCACACACTGAGCAGACAGTGACCAGCACAGCAATCTCACTCAGGCTTCTAGCTACTCGCTGTGAAATCCTACATGAATATCATATAGGGAGGTATTAGGAGCATCCTACATCTCCAGACTGCATTACTTCTCCCCCAGCATCCAGGAGAGACCATGTGACATTCTCCTGAATAGGATCTGCCTCTTGAAAGGATCTGTTCTTTATAAATAATCTTTCTTTTGCACAAAATGCTGAACTCCTGACAGCAATAGCTGAGCTGATGGCCAGTGGTTCTTCACAGGTCAGAGGGACTAACCTGGCAAAACTGTTTTTCCTCCCAGATTTTGGGATCCAGGTGGGCTCTCAGTGATTTAGTTGGCCTTTCCCACTGCCAAAGGTAGGCTTTAACTTGGTGCTTGTTGTGGAAGTCAGAACAAATGAAAGACCTCATTCAGGGCAGTAGCTATGAAGTTCAGCCATGTTAATTTTATTTGCAGTTTTATGGAACATTTCTCAGTTTTAAGACAAGTTTGTACTGAAATCTTGTGAGATATTGTGTACTTTGTAAAGACACTTTCATTATTTGATTTTGAAGTGAATTATTAAATAAAAAGTTACTGAATGAGTTTGTCTTCCTGTGAGAATGAAAATATTTTGGAAAGTAACAAGATCCTGCTTCCTCCAAGCTTTAAGTATTTAGGTGTACAAGCTTTAGGGAGTCACAGCACTATCTAGCTGCATTCAAGGGAATTTTCTGGGGTATAAGCAGAACATACATTTACCATTCAGGTGAATTCAAGGGCACTTTCTAGCATGTAAGCAGCACATATGTTCTTCAACTTCTATACTTGCAAGTGAGGTAAGCCAGCAGCATTTAGATTAACAAAATGAAAAAGGGTTCTTTTATTGTCTGTAAATCCAGAGGCAGGGTGCTGATTTCTAATGGACACCTGTACAGGAGTCACAGCTCTTCAATACGCTTTTTCTCCTTTGTAAAGATGGGGTATATGTAGTCCTGTGAACTGCAACACTGGGTGGATGGCAAAGGCTGGGTGACTTCAGAACTACTTTTTCCGATACTGAAGTCTTTTTACTTGTCAGGTGACATGAGGACCATCCCTTCATTCAGCATATCTCAGATACATGAGCTTCTGCATTTCCTCTGAACTCCTTTCTCTTTTCTAAGGTCCTGCTACTCAAGAAAACTCTGAAGTAACATCTTGCATCTTTGAAGTGTATGGATATATTTATTTTACTAGTTTGCCTTAATGATGTTTGCAGTAACTGTTCCGAGTTTTCAGATAAGCACAGGAAGATACATGCGAAGCACTATTTTAATCAGCAATGCCTTTATTGTGCATCTGACTAAAAAATTCAGACATTCCTAGCCTGTTGACTTTTTTTTCCATTTTCTTCCCCATCATGGGGATGTTTGTAGCTATGTATTGCCTCCCTCAATACCCCAAATCTCTTACGATTAAGTTTTCACAGATAAGTATTTTCTGTGTCAGAAACAACACTTTGGACTCTGAAGAAATTGCATTTTAAATTATGGCCTGGGAAAAGCAGTGGGGACAGAAGATTTTTGATAAAGAAGATAATTTCATAAAGGGGACAGGCATGCGGTAATGGAAAATCTAAGTAACAGCAAGCAGAGGGAGAAGAGAACCAGAGTCACAGCAGCCGTTGCAGCATAGAATAGAACTAGAAGAATTACACAGTTATGGATTTTCATCAGATTTATAATTTTGGCAACTAGCATTGCAGGTTTTCCAACTCTTCCAGCTGTTGATTTGCACAGTGACTTTGGACCCACGGGGTTTATTGGCAGATTAAATTACTATTAATTTTTATAGTCAGAGGGTCCCATGCAACCAGAATGCATAGGACTGTCTGCACTTATGCAATCAATCTGCACATATCCAGTGGCTATGTGTGACCAAGCCACTAGCTTTTATGGGGCTGACTGATGTTCAGAAAGCTGCTTTTCTTAGAACCCGTATTTCATCGTCCCAAGCAATAGCGCTGCCAGGTATGGCATCATATATCCAATCCAGGTTCTTCATGTGACACAAGCTGGATTAGCCCCATTGACTTCACTGGTACTAACAATGACTCATTCTAGCTGGGGACCTGGCTGTATTTTTTGCTTTTGCCGTCTTTCTCATTAGAAAGGATTTATGTATGCCTGACAGTACATACAACATGAGGGAAATGTACAAAGGAGTATATGGAGCAATGGATTAAAGGGTGCGTACCTGCTGGACCTAGTGTTTATCCTTCTTTACACAGCTCAAGAGCTCGTGGGCAACTGGTGACTGTGAGCCAGCCTGGGGTGTGTCGCTATGGTTCTAGGTTGGATTGCTGTTATGGCTGGAAAAAGAGCAACAAGGGCCACTGTGAAGGTAACATTAACACTTTATGCTTGTTTCCTCTCCACAGCTGTATACTTGGTACTTATAAAGGGATTTCATATATGTCTGCCAGAAGTTACCAAAAGAAACCTTCCGAGGAGTGAAATGTCTTAACTCTGTGAGAGAGTGAATAAAACATGCTTGAGGGACCATCTCCTCAAAAAAGCAGAGCTTTGAGTAAATAACACCAAACAATAAAATACATATTAAAAAATTCTTAAGTCCAGAAGGGACCATCTGTTCTTATCTCCTGCACAGCCCTGGTCACTGCCTATACTGCTACAGCTGTCAAGTTAAGTGCCAAAAATGCAATGTCTTCTAATGCTACATATGGATCCCTGAAGTGTTTTTGGTTTTTTTTAATCAGTTGCTATCCTTTATCTTCAGAAGTACACAGCCTCTGAAAAACAGGAGGTTTTAGCTTTCTGAAAATATAAATAAAACCCAAGCAATAACTGCACTTGACTTGAACTTGGGTAGCCAGCTGGACAGCCAGCGTTCTGGTCTGTGGATAGTTGGCTCAGTGAAGAGTTAATGTCTCTTAAGACATTTCTAATTTGTTAAAGGACTATAGTTTCCAAGAGAAGGTGATGTGGAATCCCTCTCTAGACGTACTTGGGCAAAGCACAAAAAAGTCATAACATACATGTTTTAGGAACCTTTCTCAGATGTTGCTCCTGTTGTCTCAGAGAGTTTGGCACTGTATATCGTGTGGATTTGAATAGAGGCTTAGGGTTATCCATTGCTGCAAATCAACAGACTGATGTCTAAAATGGAAAGATGCCAAAAAGTCTCTGTGCTCTGTATACATGGCATGACAGTTTAAAAAAGGAAAAACCGATGAATGCCTTTATTAATATTTATCTATTGCTTAATAGCACCTTAGTTTTGATGCAAATGGATACCTTGAGGGACAACTGGCAAATGTAACTTTGATCAGCCAGTGGAGTAAGCTGTCTTCTTGTAAAGCAATAGGGTGCTTTCTTTGTAAAATTCAGTTTTCATAAACTTTTAAGATTCTTCTTTGGCAGATTTCTTTAAGCCGACTATAATGTAATTCTGCATTGTAAATCCAGATGCCATGGATGCTTCAGTGTTAATACTCAGCTGGTCTCACACTATGCCACATTACATTCAGGGTTATGTGTAGTATTGAAATATGCCTTAATATGCAGAGCTAGTACATCAGAGTGAATTTCTTAATGTAGGGAAGATACTTGAATTCAGCAGTATGAATTTTAATTAAGAATTTTACTATATAGTAATACTGGGACTTTCCTATTTCTTGTAGTTTGCATAGCAGCTTGATTACACAAGGTAGCAAGATGCCCATCCTGGTGCATACTCTTTTCCTGTGTTTCCAGAGCTAGTCCTGATATAAATGCATATTTGATTTGCTTTTCCTGAATAACCCTCTTGTTGACAATCGCATTGACTTCAGGAGTCTTAAGCCTTATAAAAGTCAGCATTTAATTTCTGACTAATGATCCAGAGGGCTAAGAGTTAAAAATCCTTTGCTTTTCAGTGCATCCAGGCTAAGCACAGACCTCTCAAGTCGTTGTAAACCTGATGCAATTATGCTTACTGGGATGTGTGGTAAGGGTAGTTGCCTGATCGTTTGACAGATGTACTCTGGGTGTTCCACCATGGGATGGATGTGTCCCTTGGCTGTAAGTGAGGAGATTCAAGAGTGGAAAACTGCTGTAGGGTAACGTGTCTCCTTTGGCTGTAGGAGAGTGCTGTTGCCTCTTTCCTACTGCAGATGTCAAGCAAAGTAAGTCAAGCTGCTGGGTAGCTGCTTCTCACGTAGTCTTCTTAAAAATAGGAAAAAGGCAAGAGTGCAAAACTAAATGTGGATCATAACCATGGCAGAAAACACATGAGGGGGAGAGCTAAAATGACTCCCTTCTTTTCCAGGTCTTTACAAACTTGGAAAAGCACTCACTCGTGTAAGTAGCACTACTGTCACTTTTCTCCAGCAGAAATAAAGTGCTGATCAGTAGCTACCACACCCAAACTAGAGGGGGAGGTATGGAGGATGTTGAACTTGTGCAACAAGTTTTTAGGCAACTAAACAGGGCCAAAGTTCTCAAATAGAGTATTTCTAACCTTTTCTTTTTCTCTCTCCTTTCTCTGCCTGACTCCGCCAGCTATCTGTGGACATGGCTGCAAGTATGGCGAGTGCATGGGACCAAACAAATGCAAATGTTTCCCTGGATTTACAGGGAAAACCTGTAATCAAGGTTTGTGCACATGGGGATATTACTCCAGAAAGCAGACTGTTGATGTTCTGTCTCCTTATCTTGCATTATGGATTGTGTCACCTTCCAAAATAATAAAACAAGAGATGTTCTTGTTTACATAAAAGAGCTTAGAGTTTAAGGCTCTTGCATCTCCATCATCCCAGGCAAGCTCCAAGACTTCTTCAGAACACATAAGATTGAGCCTGTATCATGTATCTCCTGCAGGCTGATGACAAGGGCAAACTGTCAGATTTATAGTCAGAGGATTAAGGCATGGAGAGTTTATATAGGAAATTATTGGAAGAGCTGGAATTCAAATCCAGAACCCATGTTATTTTCTTAACTGGCAACCCATGTTACTTTCTTAACGAACATCCTCATCAGAAAGACATGCAATTATATGCTGGACATGTGATTTCTTATGCTGCCTGGACCAATGCCATCTGTTTGCATATGCTGATTGGTATTTTTGAGAACATAAAATTGTGAGTCTTTAGAATTGCTTATTCAGAAACTTTGAACACACCATTTTCCCTCCATAAACTTGCAATTAGACATGGAAATATTTCAGCTAACACACTGGTGAGAGCTCAGCTTTTTTTTCCTGTTCCGATATATAAGACCCCTGTGTTGGATCAGGTGAAAGGAGCAGGTCACGGTGAGTGGAGAGAGGCCATCCTACTGCATTGCAGCTGAGTGAACTGCAGGTGCTGTGAGGGAAGCATGACATAAAGGCCATACAAATTGATGGGTCTATCCTTGCTACCTTCCTAAGCACCTGCAGTCTTTGCTTGAAAATGTTACATTATCATGCTAAACCCACATTTTTCAGAGTCAAAACAATGCATTTATCTTTATCACGTTTATCACAATATCTTTCAAATAATATGCTATAAAGATATGCTGTTAAGTGTTTTGGAAAACTCCATCTTTTGCACTTTTGATGTTGCTTACAGGGAAAGAAGACAGTTCCTCAGTACCACTAGAGAGGAAAGTGAAACAGCAGCCACAGTTGTGTGTAATAAATATGTAGGTGTCACAGCTTCATCGTCTAAACCCAAAAATTTAACCTCAAAAATTATTTGACATCTTAAATATTACCAAAAGGCAACAGAGAAGCCCCCAGCTTTTAGGGGCTCCATCTGGGTTTGATACACCCTCTGTACACAAGCAGATCTGTTCTGTGCACTTGCAGTAGATTCAAAGTCTGAGGCTTGGTGGAAGCACCACAGACCTACACAAGCCTGTTAGCTCCCTGGGCTGTTCTACCATCTGAAGCATGGCCAGGAATTTTTTAGTAAGGTGGTGGCTGGCACAGGCCAGAAATGTCCCGGAGCTATTTCAATAGTATAGCCATATAGGTGGTCATGTTCCAGCAGCCGGGAATGTTCAGAGCCACTTTTAATTTACTGGCAGATGTAGTCTTGGTGTGTCCTTACAGCAGAATGCCCTGCTGAGCAAGCTCAACATGAGCTAACTAAAATAACAGAGGTAAGGGGACTGGATTAGTCTGCCACTGTGTCTGAGCTAAATTAGCCTTATCTCCATAGGTTCTACTTTAGAGCTGTGTATGCTATCTGTGCATTACTGTGCATTGTGCAAGATAGGTGCATCTAAGCGCTTTTGAAAATGTATGGTCTAAGTGCAATAACTTTTGTTCTCTTCTGGCTTCTTTGTTAAGAAAGCCTTGGTTATTTAGTGAAGCCACAGTAACACAAAAATCCAATGTGATTTGCAAGCTGATAGGTTGTCCATTTTCAAACAGACTCTATGTTTAAGTAATAGAATGCAACCCTCTTTTCCTTCCCTGGACTGAGCTTTAACACTTCTGCACATGTATAACCACAAAAAAGTTTATGCTTTGAACATTCTGGAGTTTTTTCTGGTGTCTACAGGGCACTTAGACCTGAGAACAGGTGCTACTCCCATTAGAAGTGGAGCTGCACAAGCTCAGTGCTTGAAGAGTTGCATCTTTATTGAAATTACATTATTGGTCATACGTGCTGCCAAGCAGTTGAATGGTCTGTGTACACTGGTGCATTCTTTTGATGAGTTCTGTCTGTTTACTAATGAGGTTTCAAAATGCAAGAGGTAGAGGTGTCAGTTCGCAGAAGTCACAAACACAGATGTTGTCCCTTGTCATAGGACCAATACCATTGTCAGCACTGCTCTGCCTATACCACACAAATCAAACTCTTTAGGATTCTGGTTTTCTCCCTGTGAAGGATAGCTATTGTGAATTGGAAATTAATTTAGCTTCCACTAAGTCTTTTAAATCCTGGATTTTGGGAAGAATTTAGGATGCTTTTATTCTCAGGATTTTGAAATTTTTGAGAATTTCCTTTTATTTTTAAGGTCACATGATTTTTATGTATTGTATTTCATCTCTGCTAGAGAGCCATGCCCTGATAACCTCGGTACCAATGTGCAGCTCAGAAAAAAAAAATAAATCTTTGTTTCACTTTATCTCAAGCTGATTTGCTGTCCTTAGCCTCAAGTTTCTGCCTTTCTAGTACAGAGGTCATCTGGAGGACTGAAATCTCCATCTAGACTCAGAGAAATCCAGAAAAATAACTCCCAGAAAACGGAGTAGCTGCAATTCTCTCCCCACCCATCCACCTCTACCTAACAAGCTGCCAGATGTGGCCAGAGTTTGCATTAGTTTTTCAGGTGTAGAAGTCTGTGTATGTTAGTTTTGCTAGCAGTCTTTCAGGCAGATGCTCTGCTAAATTCTCATCTTGCAGTGGGCTGGATCATTTTCAATCCAAGAGATATTATTGTGGGGAATTCAATTTGATATTATCCACCTATATGTGTACAAACCCAGCACTCACTTCATTCTGCAGATCTGAATGAATGTGGACTGAAACCACGCCCCTGTGAACACAGATGTATGAATACACATGGCAGCTACAAATGCTATTGTCTCAACGGGTACATGCTTATGCCAGATGGCACATGTGCAGGTAAGTAACAGAGCTGATAGAACAGGCACACCAAAATCATCTAATTGCTTTTGATCCCAGCAGGTTTTCTTCTTGTGATGGATGGATTTAGCTTATTCAGGATAGAGTCTTTGCCTCAGCTCTCTGATACTGTCAGCAGCTGAAAGAGGCTTTCTGTTTGACAGTATATGGGTAAACTAGGTCATAATTGTATTTGGGTGTTTGGATTAATTTTTATCCTGTTAGAAGTAAAAATCTTCGATGGTGTGGAGAACAGCTAGTATAACCCTGGTGTATAGTCCTGCCGTTTCATCTGTTGAATAACGATGAAGGAATCTATCTAAGCAAAGCGCCAATGTAGACTACTTTTTACTGTGCTGAATTTCATGCCATTACTCCTTGCTTTACCTTTCTGTGCTCCTTGACTAATTTATTTTCTCTGAGTTTCTGTATGCCTCCCACACTTGCCACCAGCTTCTTGCAAACATTTGCTCACTGAGCTAAGGCTTATCTAAACTGTATTTCTACCAATTTTATCTTTAAGCCAGCATGTAATGGAAAGCATTCTGCTTTCTTACCCAACCTGATTACCTGATTTTTCAGACCTGAGGAAGCTTTGTATTTTTCAATGACACTGTTTTGTTTGTAGAAAATACTTTTTTTTTTTTTTCCCCACACCTGAGCTGTTCCATACAGGTATTTTGGCTTTGAATTTCAAAAAACCCTAGGTAACATGGTGACAGCCCTTTCTGGAGTGCAGCAGATGCATCAGCTGGACAGGGAAACTAGGCTGGCCTCAGCAGTGGAACAGTCTGCTTGAGAGGTCTATCCTAAAGCAATGGACCTAGCTGTATGGGGTGCAGCACAATCTTTCCCATGGGTATGACAGAGAAACAGAAACTGAAAGACTTTATCTCCAAACCTTGAAGACAATCATGCACCAGGCAGGGTGTCCATCTGGCAAGTTTGCTGTCAGTTTTGGAATAACCGGAAAAATACCCAGCCTCGGCAAACATTCACATGAGTGCAGGGTCTGCAGCTCTGGGGAAGGCAGAAAAACAAGAGCTCCTGCTCTCTCTCTCTCTTATGGCAGGGAGACTGAAACTGCTGCAAAAGGTGGCTGAAACCACAGCTTTTGGGGGTTTTCCCTTTCCTGCATCACAGCTTAGGTTGTGCCTCTGCCATTACTAATCGTGGTAGGTATCACCAGCAGACAACAGCTTCAGGGCCCTGAGAGCCCAGAGAAATGGATATGTATTCCTTCCATTTCTCCCAAAATAATTTGCATATCTGCTGACATCATACACAAAGCAGTTTTCAGTAACGCCACTGTCTTATGGACAGCTGAAGTTGGTAGAAGCCAGAACTACAGTCTGCATTTGTACCAAATGTGCAGTTGCACCATCCCTTACTTGAGCCAGCACAAAACGCTGAATTTCTCAGCAGCAGTAATGGCCAGTGTCAAGTATATATGAAAAAATTGCCTGAGCAGCTATGAGCCCTGAAGGTTGCGTTTCACTTTGGCACACAAAAAAGTTATTTCTCAGTGGAATCCCAACAAACATTGACACAGAATGAAACCAAATGTCAGGGGAAAAAAAACGGTTTCCCACAGAAGGGAAGTCTTCATTCTTCACAGCTCTAGTTAAGAAGACAAAAACCTTTATGTTTATCCAGATTGTGCTTCATTAACCCAACTCATCTGCCATCTTCCAGTTCCAAAGAGCCTTTACTTTCTTAAGCAGAAACTATGACTATGAAATGAAGTAGCAAATTATTTACTCAAATAAAAATTATTAAGAAATTAATGGTTAAGTCTACTAGCCTCGCATTTCTCTTGATGCTAACTTAAGCTTGTGCTCAGATGAAATGCTAGGTTATTTAACCAACTGTAGAACCTTATAATTTCATTCAGGCAAATATGCTCATTTTGAGCATAATATTGATCCTTTTGAGTCAAATTCTCCATGATGTAAGTCTCCTTTGCAAGATCAAGTCCACCTAGTCTGAGCATTCAGGTTTATCTGCAACCATGCCAAGGGACCGTGGAGCTGGAAGAAGGGTATCGGAAGAATGTGGTTTGGGGCCACAGAGAACCACTGCTTAAAATAGTAAGTTAGTACCTAACACAAAACACTACCTGAGATCTGATTAGCAGTTCATGTAAGCCAGCATTATGTCTAATTAAAGCCAGGAACAGGAGCTTCAAATAAAAGACAAAGCAGATGATTACCAGTTAGAGAAGAATAATGTTTAGTAAGTTTCCTTATTGCTACTTAAGAAGTAGATAATATGACAAAGTATTATGATTTACAGTCTGGGGTTTTTTAACTCTTAATTCCTGCTACTGTGTGTGCTCTCATTCCTACAAAATTAAAATGTTTTGGCAAATACAGTGAATTCTTGGTCTTGAATATTTATCATTTAGTCACAGATCCTAAACAAATCAGCCTAAGAAAAATAATTTCAGCACAGATTAAATATATTCATTTTAATAGCACACAGAATTAATATGCATTATATTTTATATTCAAATCACAAATATTATGGCTGTAGCTATATATGCACATGCACACATCATTGTCTTTTCTATACATTCTGTTATTATGCACCATTCTGAAAGTGCTGGTGTCTCTACCAATGTGTTGCATTTTGGAATAAATTTCATATCTTTTTCTACCTAGGCAGTAGCCAGTGTTCAAGTTCTTGCAGTTGATTTCAGTCTCTAATAACAGCTGACAGCTGTTCCAGGCTTTTCACATGCAAAGAACCTACATACAATTCTGTTTCCCTGAACACTACCAGAGTGAAGTAGCTGAAAAGACTTTCTTTGCGTGTACCTCCATCTTTTCTAGTACACACTTCCAAATACTCTTTCTGGCATCCTAACACTAATGCTTCCTGGATATCTTCAGGATTTTAGAAATATTTCCCTACATATGTAATACATTTCTCCTACTTTTCTACCTCTCATAGGTCTCTCAGACAAGATCTAGACATCTACATTTCTCTTTAGAGGCCAATCAAAGTCATCTCCAATAATTCCCACTCCTAAGCAATCTTTGGCAACCAAGACTTATATTCTGGGTAGTGCCTCTTTAGATTCAGATATCTCTTTCATAAAGGACCAAATTAAAGGGCAATTTCTAAGTCCATCAGGCTAAATAGTTTAGTTAAAAATCAAATTCTATAGTAGAAGCATGTTTAATGGTGTCCTGGTTTCCCAGGAGCAGACCCACAGCCCAGCCATGGCAGGCAGGCCATGAGTAGCCCCAAGTCAGCTGGGAGTTTCAGTCAGGGCAGCTGCCCCAAGCTGACTCACAGGTGTATCCCATAGCACTGACATCAAGCTCATTATAAAAGGAGGAAGTTCACTGAGGGTGGGAGTTGCTTTTTATGGGGTTCTTCCTTTTTGTCTTGTTTCTAAGGATGCGGTTGAATATAACCTTGTATGTTTTATGTTGGTGATTTTATTAGTTATTTCATTAAATCTGTTTCTACTTCAACCAATGGGGCTTCTCCCTTTTTTCTATGATTCCCCTTCTCAGCTGGGGAGGGTTCATTGGGTGATAGAACAACTGCTGCAGTTTAGCCCAGGTTACAAGCTAAACACAGACAAACGGTAAGCAATAAAAAATTTCACTACCAAATAGCAGTTTGCTGTATGATAAAACTGCTGCAATGGAAAATATAAAGAAAAACCACTTTTTTATACTTTGAGCAGTTCTGTCTCTGAACTGAAAAAGTAATAGTAGGAAGTCACAGAAATGGGAACAGAGAAAAAAGGATAAATACAGGCAGATAAGAACAAAGTGAAGAGGACAGGGAATTTAAGATCTATCTCTCTCTGCTGAATTGTTAATGTGTTAATGTATGAACAGCTTAATTAATGATGAATTAAATTTTGTTGTTCTAATTAGTTTCCTGCTTTTATCCAGATCTAAATTTTAAGTGTGTGATCCCAGCCTACACTTTCACTTTTTGTTTTGTTTTTTTTTTTAAATATTGTTTTCAGGTTCTAGGACTTGTGCCATGGTGAATTGCCAATATGGATGTGAAGAAGTCAAAGGGGAGGTACAGTGTCTTTGTCCATCAGGTGGCCTTCAGTTGGGACCGAACAGAAGGACGTGCATTGGTATAGTTAGAGAGCTCACTCTCAGCTTCTTTTCTGTAGGATCCAAACAAACTTTGGGGGTAAGGGGGAAGGTTAATAAGTAGTAAGCTCTCCTCACTGGCTTGAATAATGCTGCTTGTTACTTGCAGTGTGATGTAAAGCTTGCATGCTTTTTAGAAAAACTGTTCTTGTAATATTGGCCATGTAATTCTTCAGGTGAGTCCCATCCCCAATAGATAATTACATGTTTTGACATAATTTGGAGTCATCAACAGATTCAGTTTTTCCCAAGCCTTACGAAGACCAGCTGAGGGAACTGGGGTTGTTTAGTCTGGAGAAGAGGAGACTGAGAGGAGACCTCATTGCTCTCTACAAATACCTAAAAGGAGTTTGTAGTGAGGCTGGTGTTGGTCTCTTCTCCCAAATTACTAATGATAGGATGAGAGGAAATGGCCTCAAGTTACGTCAGGGGCAGTTTAGGTTGGATATTAGGAAGTTCTTTACTGAGAGGGTGATTAGACACTGGAACAGGCTGCCCAGGGAGGTGGTGGAGTTTCTGTCCCTGTAGTTGTTCAAAAAATGAGTGGATGAAGCACTTGAGGCCATGGTCTAGTGGTTAGGTAGATGATGGGATAAAGGTTGGACTTGATGATCCTGGAGGTCCTTTCCAACCATAGTGATTCTATGATTCTATGAGGTCTACAATGCTTTGCCTGCAGGAAGGTGTCCTACTGACATAATGCATTACAGGATTTGGGGGTTGTGTTTGGATGGGTTTTTCTTTTATTGTGATAACTCACAACACAAGCTTCCAGATTTTTCTCCAGAAGCCTCAATATCATTTTACATGGAGGTTTCCTGTGTGATGAAGAAAGCATTACTTACAACACTTAGTACTGTTCTGTGATACTGTTTTATGTTGTCATCTGACAAAGCAGTGCTACAGCATTGCAATCAATACTGAAATGGTATCTATTTCAATACTGACGCTAAATGAGCTCTTTTCAAAACCCAATAGATGTAAAACAAACCATCCAAAACAAGGACCATTCCAACAACTAGAGAAGGAGGGGCAGTGAAGTGCATATCAGGGAGCAGCAGGAGCAGGGCTGGGAGTTGGAGCCATTTCTGACCCCAGTGTTTTCAGGGCTGTGCCCTGATAAATCAGGACCAAGGTCTACCCAGGCATCTTTCCAAAAGCTGGAATATTCTTGTTGCTGTTCATCACAGACAAAACTGAAAGGCTCTGAAAGTGTTCATTTTTCAGACCAGATGCTATTATTTTTTTTAATTCAAGGGAAATACTGCTGTGTATGTACTTTATGCCATTTCATTTTAAAATAGGCTTTATATGTGAAGAAAATGAATTTTCAGTTCATTTTCTTCTTTACTATAGTTTTAGCTAGTTCTTGAAATGCAAATTGTCCTTTTGAATCAATTAGTACATTTTCTGTAAAATGTTACCTTGTAGCATTTGAACAATATCAACTTTAAAAAAAACAAACCAGAAAATGGTTTTTGTTTCTTTCTTTCCTACTTTCCTTCTTTCCCGATCTAGCCTTTCTTTCCTGGTCTCAAGGGCCACTAAATGGGTAACACCCATAGCCAACCCCAGAGAATATTTCACACCTTTTTAATCTCTATTCCACTCAGGCAAACATAGAAGATTGAAAATTGCAGCTGGGAAATATTTTATATCCCAGAGCTGCCCAAAATAGAATGTAAAATAGAGAATGGAAATTTCTGCTTGAAGATATTCAAAAGCCATTTTGACATGGTCCTGGGCAACCGTGTCTAGGTGCCTCTGTTTGTGCAGAAGCTGGAACAGATGACCACCCGAGGTCCCTTCCAACCACAACTATTCTGTGATTCTGTGGAAAAAAGTCTTGCAATAAGTGCTATTTAATAAAAAGCCTTCAGCAACATACATAATAACATTGATTTCACATATTTTTACATTATTTCTGTCATTGTGGTACAAGTCCTCCAGATCATAAAGGGCAGCTTGGACATGATACCTTACAGGCAAAGAAGAATAACAGTAGCTAATCTGTTTCAGATGCTGCTTACCAATACATACTGGTTGAATGATTTCTACAGCTTAAAGAATGTTTTAGATGTCAAGAGGTTAAACATTCAAACATAAAAATTGAATTTTAGCTGCAATGGCCAAAGCAATATTATACTAAACATTTCAAACAAAAGATTAAATAAATGCATTGAGCAAAAGACACTACTGTGTAAAAGGACAGTTACTATATTAATTGCTCTCCTTACAAACAGCTGTAAGATCAGGTCACATATGAAGGTTGTGTGGCCTGGGACTACTTCATTGCTTTTAGGAGCTATCAGATAAACCAGCATGGATACGTGACTGAACTTCCAAACTATAAATGCTCCAACATGAGACAGCTATTTCTTTCTTTCAAATGAAATGAGTTTATAATTGGAAATTACCTGCTTTGAGTCATCCGCAAGGCTTTTGGACTACTACCAGTTACAGTTCATGTTTGAATTATTTAAGGGCTATTTGAAAGTGAACATTGTAGACATATGTACTTAAATACAATAGACAAGATGAGTGGTTCTCTTAAAACTTACTGAATTATTCAGGCAATTCTTTTTATTCCTTGGTATTTAGTTCATTTGTGTTTACCTTGCCTGCTCAAATGGATTTGGAAGAATACTGATACATATGATACAAGGTAAAATAGACAACATTGTATGTCCAGTGGTTGGAAATATCGGCCGCCTCCTTTCTGCATCACTTGTGGTATGTCACTGTTTTTCTGTCACCAGTTCTCGATCTATAAAATAAGAGAGATAGTAACATCCTGCCATATAGCATAATTCTTACTAGATTATAATATACTGTAATACTCCAGTATTGGTCACAGAAACACTATAAACAGATAAACATTTTAAGATCCCTGGCTATTAGTCTTAGCTTAATCCTCCTGAAAAGCTGCATTATTCTGGATCTGCAGTGCAGAACAGCACATTGATGTGTTTTGCTTTTCCTGTTCTATATGTGCATAGGTGAAAAAAAAATAAGAACTGTAAAGAAAAAAATTTAATTAAACCTAAACTTCTTTCTAAGAGTACAGTGAGTCTTCAGTGTTCACTGCAGACAAATTTCACACTAGGTCAAGTGCAGCAGGCTTGTCCTGCGACAGACACTGTTCCTACCAAAGGCACAGAGAACTGAACCTGCAGAGACCTGCGAATGCCCTAGAGGCTAGGGAACACACATTCTCATCAGAAATGTGTAACATGGGCCGAAAGAGGGATTTCTGACTGCAGGTTTGTTTAAATATTTTTCTGTTGTCCGCTTGCCTTTGATCACCTAAGCACTGTAAAAGAATGGTAGAAATTATAAAAAGTCAACTGCAATGTTCAGCAGCAATGCACAGCCGTTCTCAGCTGTAATGGGCAGCAGCATGGCACCATGAGTTACCTGAGAAGTCAATGCTATGTGCTCAAATGCGATAGGGAAGGACAAATGACAAATATCACAGTTGGCACTATCTTAAATTTGACATTGCAATAAAGCAAATCAAATTGGTAACATTTAATTACAATGGTGGTTGAATAATGTTCTTAGGCTCCTCCCATAACAAGTCTCCTCCTTCTCTCTCCAAAACATCTGTCCCTGTCATCTACCTTGCTGGGCAGACTGCTTGCAGTTGGAAAACTCTCTCCCTGCTATGTCTTGACTTAGCCCAGAAGGGAAGGTGCAGATTCAGTAGAAGAGCTGCTGCTGCTCTGTTTCTGGTTCACACAGAATCACAGAATGTTAGGGATTGGAAGGGACCTCAAAAGATCATCTAGTCCAATCCCCCTGCTGGAGCAGGATTATCTGTAACTTTTCCAGGTATCTATGAGGCTGCCTTGACAAGTCCAAGGACTTTGTTTTTCTGATCTTCTTCCCTGCAATATTTTGTAACACAAGACTCATTTGTGCCTTCCACCCCTGAGGATGCTGAATCTGTAATTGTACTGTAGTCACTGCTATTTAATGATTCAATGGCAATTACATCTTGAACCAGTTCTTACGTTTTAGTTCTAAATCAAGGCTAACTCTGTACCAGGCTGTTACAAGAAATGATCCTGTTAGTAAATCAAGATGTTTATTCACCAAAATGTTAGCTAGCTCCTTCCCAAACAATCCAGCCAGATAGCATGGACATAATTGAATTTACTTTTTCTTACAGGTTTATTAAACTTTTCTGTGATACTTCCTTTCTCAAGGAAATAACGGGATTTGTTCTCCTGCTCTAGACATTGATGAATGCTCCACTGGCAAAGCTGTCTGCTCGTACAACCGCAAATGTGTCAACACATTTGGAAGCTATTACTGCAGGTGCCATCTTGGTTATGAACTGAAATACGTCAGTGGACGTTATGACTGTGTAGGTAAGACTTAACCCATGAATTTTCTGTCTTCATTCTTTTTCATTCCCACACCATGCATCTTTCCTGTCATTGCCTAAAGCGTGTTGGCCTAGTCTGCCTCAGAGATGGATAAAAGATGTCACTAAGAACTTTCTTGGTGACACTTAAAACTTTTATTTGGGTTTTTTCTGTGGCTTGATGAAGAAAACTAATCACTGGCACTTGCAAATTAAATTGTCTCATGTAGCAAGTTAATATGCGCATGGGCTTGTAGTCCATTAACAGTTGACTGAGAAGAAGTGGTACTTCTGGTACAGGTTTAATTAAAGAGCCATTTTTTGTCCTCTTGGCTTTCAACTTGTGATAAACAAGCAGTTCCACAGTCTTTTTTGTCATTAATGAGGAATGTGAATCAAGTGCCTTCATGACTGTAAAAACAGTTGTTTGGTGGACAGTACAGAACTTTAAAAAAAAAAAAAAAAAAAGTATGAAAATAGTAGGTTTTAATTACTTTTCAGGTCGCTTGCGTGCCTAAGCTTCTCCTAAACAACAACAACAAAAAAAAAAGGCCAAAAGTTAGCTTGACATGCCCAGGTGTTAAAACAAAGGTCAAAACACCTTTTCTCCTGTTTGAATCCATTAGCTCAATGGTGGAAGAGCAAAGTATAAGTTACTACAGCTGTATTGTTCAAGCAGTTGACTACACGAGGGCCTGGAAGGGTTGGAACTACTACAAGAAGTGCATATGAAAGAATAAATGGGTTTTGTTTATATTTGCTTGGTGCCTGGGAGTCAAGGGTAGGGGGAAATAAGGCAGGTTTAGGAGACTCAACGTTTCCTGTTTTATGCAAACCCTTTTCACACAATATGTGTGCATGGGGGGAAAACTGGAGATGTCTCAATAGTCAGGATTTTATCTGCAAGCCTGAATCTTACTCTCAGACATACTGTATTTTTGAGTCAGTCTTCCTACTACTTGTCTCCTAGCTGACTTGCATTATGAAAGGACCTGTCAGCTGCTAAAAATGAAGCAATTTGGATAAAATACAAGTGGTACAAAAACTTGTGCAACAACTTGGCTCCCTCATGTGGGAGAAATCAGGAACATTTTTGTGATGTAGCAAAATAAGGGAAAATGAGAACAAAATCAGTTACTCTTGATGCCTGTACATTTTGCTCTCAGTTGTATATAGTACTGAATTTTTTATTCAGCTTCATACATATGCTGGAATGTTGGAGGTACAGAGAAGATCTCAATATCTTGGCATGCTCAGGGTTACTTTCCCTTGCATTTCTTCTAGAGTGAATGAAAAAATGAAAAGTATTTGGTGATTTTTTTTTTTTTTTAATTGATGTCATGCATTCTCTTGGTCCCTTTTGCTTTTTGTTAACAGAACAGTGTGTAAAACCTGTAGTTTGAATCGTGTTCTCAGTCAGAAAATCACTACATTTACTTTGTCTTTACTGGGGTGCTCTACATTTTCTATGGATGCATATGCCAGCTTGTGCAGCTGGAGCTGATGTTCGTGTGAATACTTCTGCCTCTGATCTCTGGACTGTCTTGGTCTAACAGTACTGATTACAATACCTGGAAACAGATGGCTGGCACAGGATGTCACTACAATGCTTGGGTTTCAGTGGTTTTCACTAAAGCATTTATATCTTTCCCTAGATGTAAATGAATGTGTGACAAATACACATAGGTGTAACCTCCATGCAGAGTGCCTCAACACCAAAGGATCCTTCAAATGCAAATGTAAACAGGGCTACCGAGGAAATGGATTTGATTGTGCTGGTGAGTACCACTGGATGTCAGGAATAGTGCTATATTGTTTTTCTCCAATAATTCGTGGTTAAAAGGCGTTTTCTAGGAAAGGATCATACTGAACTGTGCTGCAATACCAGCCAAGGCAAACTTCTTCATGAAATAGTATTTTTATTGTATGATACATTGTACGCACAATTGATAAAAGTATTATTAGCTCAAATTCATTTTGACTGTAAGTTCCCAAGTCTCATTGTATCTCTAGGAATCACAAGTAGAACCGAGAAGAGAATTTGGCTTGAAGGAACAGAGGAAATAGCTTTAAAGAGTCTGTGGCTAGCCAGGGCTAGCCTCCTGGAGGGCTGTGCAGTCCCTTCCAGAAGAGTTTCAAGCTAACTCAGCAAAAATTGAGAGAAGGGAGGAAAGCCAGGACTTCTATGGTAAACTGTTTTAACTTACAATTTTGCCATTGTCTATTGAATGTTAAAGACTTCCTATAAAGATATTGCCTCCAAGAATAAAGAAGGAAAAGGTTACTCTTTTCTTTATATTTAAAATATTTTTATTTAATTCCTGTGTTAAACCTTGCAGAGGTTTCTCCCACAATGTCATTAGAGATATTTTCTTCAGGACGACCTCTAAGCCCTGCTCAAATTTTTTGAGCAAAAGGTATTTTGAAAGCATTTTAAAAGATCTTGTCTATAGCAGATGAAGTCTACATAATATATAGGCCTTTTCCCCTGGGTCTTTTTCAAGTAATCCTTGATCAGATATATATTATGATTATACTTCATGGTCACAGATGTTCTATGAGTCTCTTATTCATGTTCCTACTCCCATTATAATTGTAATTGAAACCTCCAATATCACATCAATACTTACAGTTGCTGCATTTGGAGTAGTGATTTATCTGTATGATAGTTTATCAACCATTATCGTCTCTGCATTTAATATTAAATATATTCACTCAGTATGGGCACTGGTTTGAAGTCAGTGGTTCCAACTCCGAAGCCATTTGTACCCTTTGGATCTCAGGTGTGAGTTATTTTACAACGTTTTAAACTTTTATATTCCAAGAATGTACTTGGTATCTAAAAATCATTAAGATCCCTCCCAGAGTCAACCCAAACCATCTGATTTCAGTCAGGTTGTTTTATAGATTAAGAACTTGACAGTGCTATGCTAAAACTATGTGTATGTATATATGTGTGTGTGTGTATAAACACAGCATATATATGTATGTGTATGTATGCTGTTTCTCCTACCCTATACTGCTGGAACTCATAAAAATATATATATTGCACTCCTCCAGACTTAAAAGTTTTATGAATTCTTCATTTAAAGTATGATGGTTTTGTTTTAATATCTCTTGTGCATTGTCATGCCTTTGGTACAGCATCGAAACATGACTTTAAATGTTACTTTTTTTGGAGTTATGCAAATGTAGCTTTTCAAGCCCCAAATTGGTCTAAAAAATGGGATATTCCAATGAAAAATGGACTGAATGATAAACCCAGTGGAGAGTTTTCAACCTATTGTGATAATCTCAAATTCTTCCTAGTACCTATAACTATATAATCTAGGCATGTTAACATATGTTAAACACAAAGCAACTTGATATGTTAGTAGGGCTAAAACCATATTTTGGAAAATAAAAACGCACAGGGATTTCTTCTAAGTTAAAATTTTGATACCTTTCTACTTCTGTGAAAAATGTTGACTTTTAACAAGAAAAACCTGACTGGTACTGAAAGGATTGAATTGGACAGAGATTGCCTCAGCAGAGCTGTTCAGAAAGGGTTTTCTGCTCAAATTCAACGTTATGGGAGAGTTTTCTTGCTGGGCCATATACCTTGTGATATGTCACTGCAGCTTATTGGAATGCAAAGATGCAGTGGGGCTTGAGACCTGACTGAATATCTAACTGACATGACAAAACTTGGTATGGTTTTGTTAAAACAAAATGTGCCACAGATGAAATGTTAAACAAATACATCTCTGAGCAAAAGGGTCTGGGTTTTTTTCTTTTTAATGAGAACTAAACTTTTCAAAGGAAAATATATTTTTTTTTACCAAGTCCATGTATAAAATATTCTTTCCTCAAGCAGAAATGCTTCAACAGGAATGCTTGCTTAACTAGGAAATGTTTTTAGCTTGTGGAGAGGCTATGACACATTTTTTAATGTCTAGCCTTGTAAAAAAAAAAAAAATCAGTGCTGAAGATAGATTTCTATCTTCTCACTGGTGTCTCTATTAAATTGTTTGATCTCTCTCTGCACGCTTCCTCAAGTCATAATTGCAGTTACTGAAGTCTATTAGTTGTTTAGAAGAGGAAGGAGCTGTGCATCCATAAACTTAGTAGAACGCACTAAGTGGAAAAGGGATTTAATACAAGAGAGGACAGAGAAATAATACACAGTAATGAGAGAAATTGGAGCCATAGGCAGAAGGTCAAAAGGTGAGGGTCTAGCTAGAAAGTTGTACACAAAGGGTGGAAAAAAATTACAGAGTCAGTGGTAGATAAAACCTGAAAAGCAGTGGTGCTAAGAAGAGGCTGGTTTCTCTGGTGGTAATTCCCACACATACACCCCCTTTATTTAAGGGAAGAGGAGGAGGAGGTTCTTTTAACCTTGATTGTTTCAATAGTTGATTTTGACTACAATCCTCAATGTCTGATCAGCATAAGTGATGGAGGTAGGACATGTGTTTCAAACAGTTACACAAACACCAATTAGATGGACCAGCCTACACTGAAATGCTGAGTGTTTTCCATATCACATGACAATTGTGGAAACACTTTGGCTTTACTGAAGTCAAAGGAAGTTTTGCTGTTGGGTTTAATAGGATGAGAATCCTGGGAATTTGGGAGCTGGAGGCTGTGGCTTCACAACATTTCTTCTGATGGCAGTGACTGCAGCTCCTGCAGCACATCCCAGCTCCCAACAGATGGGTCTGGGGTTGTGCTGCAGCTAAAAGAAGGGCTTCTTAAGTATACTCTTAGTACTCCACATCATTATTCCCACAGGTAACCATTACTTCTTGATAGAAATTGTCTCTAGTATATAACAAAATGGCTACTATGGCAGCAATATTAGCTTGTTATAACAAATGAAAAATGTTTTAATATTTAGCTTAATTTTCAGAGTATGAAATATGAGTAACTAAGCACATTGTTTATAATTAAAGTTCTATGGCTACATCTCCTCATGCTACCAAATAACCTAACAAGGGGGGGGTAATGTAAAGTTCAGCTTTGCACAGAAGACAGGAGAAACTTTTCCATTTAATTTTTATGTCAATATACTAATTTAGGAGAAAGCTAATGAAACATCAGGCTGCAAACACTGCTGTTTGTATGGATACAACCTGTAATTATTCAAGCACACTTTTAGCATTCAACACTCCTATACACATGAAATGTTGGAGGTTGTTTCTGAACTGTCTCTAGCACAGAATTCATTTGAGATTCTGTAGAGGTGTAGCCTTTCAAATGCTCCCTAAAAGGGTCCTAGCCATTTCCACATCTGGCGTCTATCTTGCTGCAATCTGTCGCTGTTCTCAGGTTCATGTATTTCCTGATTTCCTGTTCTGCATTGGAAAACCACATTTCCCTCATCTCATGCTTCTATGTGTATTTCAGCTTTTACTTCACAATAGAGTCTCACAAGGTTCCATAAGCAATTAAGATTCCTGGGGAAAAGATGAACCCATTTTTAATTCACTTTTTTGGTAGGAAACGAAAAAAAAACCCAAAACCAAACCAAACAAACAAAAAAACCCCACAAACAAAAAACAACAAACAAACAGGAAAAAGCAGTACTAACTTAAAGCCTACAACCTTCAGGTGTCACTCGAAGGAATTCAACAATGGCACTCTTGTTATTGCCTAGCTGGAGGCAGAGGTTACTATTCTTTATTATGCTTTGCTAGGTATCTAAATGGCAATACAGAGTCATGACAACTCCCTTTGTTCCTCTTGTATTACTCGGGTTCCTGGTTTGCTCGTAGGGTAACCCCTAAAACACATATGTGACTTTCCTTTCTTATTAACTTTCCAGTCCCAAGAAAAGTTGGGTTTGACATCATAAAATTTCAGACCTTAAAAAGCATTTCTGATCATATCACTGATGCAATTCTTACAATTCAATATGGTGCCAAATACTGCTGTCATCCTTTAAGTAACATGTAAGTTTTTGTCATACCATGCTTTCTACTGGAAGCATTGCTGACTGGTTTAGTCATGTATTAAGCACAGTCCAGTGTGATGAACTCGCCCTGATTTGTCAAAGCATCCTTCCCTAAATAAGATGGTAAGAATTTTAGAAATTAAACAGGCTAGAAATACATATTGCTAGATGATATTCCGTGGTGCATAAAAGAGAATAATAACCTAGAAACTGTGTTTTAATCTATCTATGAAAGCTTTCAGACTCTCTTAAGACTATCTAAAAGAGGTTGAGAACTTCTATAATTATTCCTGAAACCGTGTCTTGCTGATCTAATCTTTACTCACATCTACAGACTCCTAAATATGGCAAATGGTTGTCTGTATCCCTTATCTCCTCTCCAACTTTTATACACAGAAGCTACAAAGGGAGTTACAAAAGGACTTGTAATCCAGTCTCCTGGGCTTGTCTTTCACCAGGTTTTTAAATACATTGCTAGGTGTGAAGGCAGAAGCAGTGCAGTACCTTCTGGAGTGCAGAGCAAGCTGTCTCCTATTGCAGTCCCCTTATGTTCAGAGCCCCAGCCAGCTCTGGCTGCAGTCACAGGGTATGTGGGAGGAAAACAGATCGTTGTCTGTCCGTCTCCTGTATCATCCCCTGAGTATTTCCCTTCACACAATGCAGCACAGAGACAGGGGAGTGGCATTTGCTCTCTATTTTTTCCAACTTGACTTTTACAACTTGGTCATTAGACATCCTACACCAAGAGGTTTCTCTGATCTTATAATTTTGCACACCAACTGATGACAAACTATTTTCTTTTAGCCCTCAGCCACCATTTGCCATTGTTTTTCCACCTCTTGCTTTAATTCACACTAATTCAAAGAAATAAAATACCACTGAAAGCTTAGATACTTTTATACTAGGGCAAGAAACACAAACTGTATAAGGGTAGGAGGCATTGATCTACATGCTTCCTGATGGAAGGTACATAAAGAAGAGCTGGGATAAAATGCACTACATTTCACTTTCCAAAATTCTCTATGCAGTCATGTAGATGGATAAATGCACAAAAGTTTGTGAGCAACACCTATGCATTTATATACATGTCTTGGGGCAAACCACTGCCTCAGCTGTAGCACCACAGATTGTCAGATAAAGTTCACAGGCAGTGGATTCAACAGAACAGACTGAGTTTAATGTGGTCTATCCTTACACTGGATTATTCCTCTTGCAGTTTAGGTGTAGACATAAAAAGCCTTAAATCCACACCTCCAGCTACGCTAAAGCTGAACGCAGATTAGAAGGATACTAGTGATATATCCTAAAATATGTTTGGTTTCTAGTTCCTCTTTTTTCTCAAAAGCATGGAGATTTTCATATTGCAGCAGCAAACCAGAGTCTGCAAACACGTGGGGATTATACATTTCCATTCCCCTACATTTGCCACTCCTGTCAGTTGATTTTCTGCACTGCTTGGTTTTGCACGTACAAGGAGATTGGTTTTCTGACACCACAGAAGTTATTATGTTGAGCTGTAAGAATTTTTCATTTCACTAGGAAGACTTCAAAGCGAAACTAAAAGCAGATGTTCAGGTTTGCTGAGCAGTCAGTCCTGGCTTGAAAATTTCTAAAGCCTCTCTATCAGCAGCCTGAAGTTTCTTGTTACTGATTGTCAGGAGGAAATTTGTTTGGAATTAAGATTTCCTGTTAATTTTTTTGCTGCATTTTGAGTTTAGACCCAGAGAAACTTACCTCCTTCATGACATCATCTTCCAGAGGAAAGGCTCACTTAGTGGAGTATTAGTAAAGAGTTTACTTGCAAGTGTCTGACAAGCAAAACTACAAGTTTTGTGCAAAGGAAGAGAAAAAATCCTCCATTTTGATTTTTTTATTGGCATCCATTTACTTATTTATACCTCCAGCTGCAGCCTCAGAAAATCTGAATGCTTCAGTGAACAAACCACAAGAGTCTGATTTTTGTTCGTGGAATTCTAAATAGCATGTAATTGCATTTGCCATAAATAAGATGTGATGAATTCACAGTGATAGGAATGTATTTTCCAGGAGTGAATACAAATTCAGGGAACTTTCCCCTTTTCCTACCAGACAAAAATTCTATTTTATTAACTGGTGTTTTTTCTTCTGCTATATTTCTATGAAAAGAAACACCCAGAAAAAGTACTACCCAAGGTTACAAATCTAGTCCCTCTGTCCCAAAATATTTCTATAAAGTTTTTATTATTACAAAGTGAGGAGCAAAACAGGAATGTATTCTTGCCCTGATAATACAATCACTAGACAGCAAAAGCAGAGGGAAATAAAAATAGCTGACTTTCCCCACCATTTGCAATCCCAAAAGACTGTAGGCACTGCAGCATCAATACTGATTGAGAATCAAAAATAGGAAGCAGTATATAAGGCTTTTCTGATCCACTGGTGGAAGTGGTCTCCCTCTATGGAAGAGCCTTTGTACAGCACACTGGAACTGCTCAGCTCTCGTTATTTCCTAGGTACTTCATATAAAGGACTCAAAATGCACAAGGCTGTCAGTAGCTTATGATGTGGTTGTGCTATCCTACTTACCAGTCTTTCCTCCTTACCCATACAGACTTAGTCTGTAGCCAGCACTAGAGGGCTGAGTGTATAATTGCATACTGAATGGTCATGTCATAACAGTCATGAAATCCTGAGTTGATCCAAAAGCCTCAAAGTCCATTGCCACGGACTTTAAATGCCAAAGGTTGATGACAGGTAGGGACTTGGTTAATTCTAGTGGAATCCTTATGGTGGGATGGAATCACCTTATGAACTACAACTCCCCAGATTTATATCTTCTCTAAAACTTGTGTATTTGTCACACAAACCCTTCCAGACCTGGTTTTGGCACAGTGATGTTCCTTGACTGATGTTGAGCAGCAACTGATGTTGCTGATAAAAAACAACACCTGCAGTATGGCTATAATTTCTCCTTTGAATTTGCTTTGTATTGTACATATACCTTGAACAAACTGATCCGAAGTAGTCCTGGCTTTAACCCTCAGTTATGGCTTGGCCATCAGCACAAAGAGCCATCAGTCTTTGTCAGATGACAGAAGAGTACATCTGGAAGGGACTAAAAAAGATTAGTTAGTCTGTTCTTTTGCTCTGAGGCAGATCATATCTAGCATATTAATGACAGATGGTAGCCTAACAACTTCTGAATACTTATAGTAATGCAGTTCAAATAATCTAAGTGGTTTGCTGCTGTGTTTTACTATTCTATGTCAAGGATAGTAATCAAGCTTTTTGTAATATGTAACTAAAATATCTCATCATTTCATATAAACTGGTACTTTTCCTATTTTAAGAGAATATGGACAACAGCTGGCCAACATACTGTCTCAAAGGAGCCCTTTGTGCTGCTACTGAGTCTCACCACTGATGGAAAATCAGTCCTGCCTCACACATCCCTCAGAATGCATCTTCAAATTGATTCCTATGAAAAATGTCCCTCATTCAAGCACCCAAACATAGTTTGATGATTGTAGAAAGATAAAAACTGAATTTTAGAAGAAATAAAAGGCTGTTGTCTTGAAATTCAATACATCGACAAGGAAAGCCTGATTTGAAAACCAGGGCTGCTATGTAAATATAAAAATGTCCTCTTAGCAATGAATGTTTTGAAGTTTTTGCCTGGATATAGAGGATATTTGCCTTGATTGTACTTCATAATAGGGAAAACCCCAAATTCAGATTTTTTTTCTTTTGTTTTACAGATTTGACTCAGCTGAGTTTTGCCCCATTCTTAAGTTTTTCTCTTCTGGCAGCCTTTGTGTGTCTAAACAGGATCCAAAGTTGCAAGATGCTACAAGGCTGGTTATCCTTTAAGTATTTTGTACCTAAGAGAAATAACAAAATAGTAAAAATCTCAGGAAATTTTAGGTTTGTGTTCTAATCTACCTTGGAATTACAGGAAGATTCAGCATTCTCAGATGTGTTATCGATACAACAGAGCTAAATGTGTAACTAGTGCATGAATATGTAGTTCTGTGCAGAGCTGAACTTATATCCCATAGCAGAGAATTTGCCTGTATGGGTCTCTGGATGTTGTAAAGGACACCATGCTGCCATTTATGAACATTGTGATTGCTGAATGATTCCTTAGATGAATATTTAATATGTTCTTCATTCTAGTTATCCCTGAAAAGTCAGTGAAGGAAATTCCAAGAATCCCTGGAACAACTAAGGACACAATTAAGAAACTTCTTGCACATAAAAACACTGTGAAAAAGCATGAAACAATCAAGAATGCAATTCCAGAAGCAGCTGTGACACCAGCTTCTAAGACCCAGTTGCAGTTATTGGACTATGAAGGTGGTATTGATCTTGGTGGGAGCTACGCTGAGGAAGAAAATGAAACTGAAGCTACCACAGAAGAATCAGACAAAGATGAGAAAGAAGATTTTGAGAATCAGATTGACCACGAGCAAAGCCTTAGAGGAGATGTGTTTTGTAAGTTTCATAATCTATTTTTTTAATCTGGTTTCAATTTAAAATATATATGAAGAACTAACAAAATAGTCACAAAACATTATATCAGAGAATGAAAAGGAACCCAACATACCTACTGGTGAGACTGAATGTACTCAATCTCCCTTTTAGGGAATCTGTCTGCAGACAATGTGAGCAGAGAGGGAGTGCGCCATCCTGATGGCTGCTCTGCAGGCTGGGCTTTCAGAGAAGCTTAGACATAGCACATAGCTTCTCTCCATTTTCTTCACAGAAGCCCCAGCAAAACAAGATACTGTGCTGCTTCATTACAAGGAAGCTAATAATTATCTTCAGTTCATGACAGGCATACTCATCATCCTACGTAATGTGTATTGTTCAGAGGAAAAACATACCTTACTGTCCTTGTGTTTCAAATAATATAAACCATATAATAGGCACTGCTATTGTTCAGTATCATTCCCAACAGAAAAAATAATGATGTGAATAACAGAGGGGGTTTTTATCCCTTTTGTTTAAGTGTGAAAGTTTATCTGCATGGATACTCTCAAATTTAAAACGTTTGATGGTATTTAAGCAGATGTCTTGTTTAATTTCTGACATTAGTCATTTATCAGGATGATTGACATAGGTTTCCTTAGTCTGCTTTCAGGTGTTTCCTTCCAACTATTATCTTGTATGCTATGCAATTTCTTGCTGTGTTCTTTAAAGACTTCAAATGCATTTTAATTGGTTTTTAGTACATCTGGTTCAGTCCAACATTCTTCAAGGTAGTGGCAAAAACATGTAATATGAAAAATATACCCTGCTAATAGTTTATTCATGATACTTTCTCTTTTCCAAAGTATAGAAAAATGATACATACTATGCCACAGTAATTTAAATTATGCACCATATTTCATAATTGAGGATCCTGTGCTCAGGGTGCCACTCTTCCTCTGGCCAGCCACACCAGATTTTTTACCTAGGTCTCAGCCTACCTCTTTACTCAGCCCATCACGCCTAACAAGCTTATGCAGCTTTCCATCCATCTTCTAAAGATCCTTTTATACTTACCTAAAAGAGAAAGAAGGTGCAGGAGCTGAAGCCAAATTGGGGTTGAAGTTTTCACTGGATGGCAAGCTACCCCTGGGGTTCAGCCTTACCATGCTTCCACTGCCAAATGCATTTGAGAGTCTCAGGAAAAAGGATTGACTGACTCCTGTTATCTCACAAGAAGCAGTAAAACCCAGGTCTTCTAATAGCCAATCTCACACTTTCATGATTTGAGAATTCTGTTTCACACACATTCCCACTAAAATTCTACCGTTGAGAAGGGCACAACTCTTCCCAGTCATGCTAATTAATCCAAAGCTGGCCATAATTTTGCAGAAAGTATGGAGAAAGTGAGAAGACAGTTGCAATATATATGGCGACTTTTGTTAAGGCTAGGTTCTCAGCTACTCAAGCTTCCTCATGAAGGTAAGTTGATGGGGAGCTTGCATGTTCCGAGAGAATGGTGTGAACTGACAGTACTGGCAGTACCAGATATGTTCAGCCAAATGTGGTTAGACTGGGAAGCACTCAAAAAGATTGACTAAGTAACTGCAAAATTATAGTGGAACCTGAAGGGATATTTACCTTCAGCAAGAGTGTTCTTCCCCATAGTTGTGATTTCTGTAGGGACAAAAGCTTTTCTTTCCAAACAGAATGGCAAGAATTGTGTTGGTCTAGCACTTTTAGGGGCATAGTCCTAATAGGTTCTGTTAATAGGTATTGTAAATAATTAATTAAAAACCTATAAGTAATACTGTTATTAGTTATAGATGCATTTATACAAAATTCTGTGCCATAAAGGACTGTGAGCTTTTCTGCTACCTCGATTGTGAGTCAAGGCAGACTGTTAGAAAAAAATAAATTCATCAAAGTCAGTCCTCCTATCCCTTTCTGCCTTTCTGTGATGGATTGAGGGAAGCAGCTCAGACATCTCAGCAGGTTTCTTCTGTGACCTGCTTGTACAGTTCTGGAAGAATTACCAAAAGTAGTGCCCCTAGAGTAGGGTGACCAACTTTTTTGGTTAGAAGGACATAGGGCTCTGCTCTCTGTGCCTGTTGATACAAGGAGAATGTGCTCTCCTGTACTGGGCTATGTCACCTTACGAAATTGCAAAGGGTGGATCATGTAACCTGCCTAGAGTAGTCGGTGCTACACTATTTGGAATGTATTCATTTCCCAGCTTTCAGTTTGAGTGAGGGCATGCATGGAAAATACTTTGTCCATAGGAAACGACAAATAATAGACAAGAGATTTTCATCATGATGTTTGGTGAGATTATTTTTCAAGGACTTTCTCAAGACTATTTGTCTCTACAAAATTGCCACTACAACTGACAGCAGTGACAATTAATATTATTACTTGAAAATATTAAAGCACTGTGTTTTATCTGTATTTTTACCTTTACTGTCTCTGTTCCAGCCACATTTAGCTGGAATATTCCATTATTAATATAAGGGATTTATATGCTGAACATGCTAGAGAGACTATATTTCACCAGGGGATACTGGCAGAAGGTTGTTCATCTTCTTTATACAGGGATACAAGTATGCCCAAGATGTAGTTTCATTAAGTATGTGAACTTGTATTATTTATGGCTTTCTTGTTTGATACCAACTATGTATAGGACTTAAGGCATTGTTCCATTTGCGTTTTTCTTTCAGGATGGGTTGCATATGTTAACTGTCTTTCCTTTTAAATTTTCTAATGCTATACTTGATCCTTGTTATAAAAATTCAGTCATGACTGAGGCACTTAATGGATTGAAATTTTGGCTTTAAAAACACTTTGATTTTTAATGATATTGAATGACCCTTTGGAGTACATGATTAGCTCAATTTACAGTTGGTAAATTTACACTTTTTTTTTTCCTTCCTTTCCTGATGTCTGTTCAGCAGTGATTCCTTTACTACCACATTAAGTTCATCTATATAATCCTCTCAAGTATTCACACTGCATTATCCTTTTTTATTATTAATATTAGTATTGTTTGTCTTCCAGGAAATGGAGCGAGTTAGGAAAAATGGATGAGTCACCCTTTTCAAAGATTCTAATTATTATTTTTAAATATATGTTTTATTTCATCATAGTAGTTTTACTACATAATAAATGTATAGAAAGACACAGAAAAATAATGTAGGGGAAAAAAAGTATTATATGGAGACTGAAATTGTTAAAATAGCCCAGCTATCAAAAGACAGGACCTTCGTGAAAAACTATTAATCATAGTTTTTTCTTAAAAGCACAATAGTTAAAGCTAGCAAAGTGAAGCTCCCAATATTTAAGAAATGTCAAAATTAAGGTCATCTGTGAAAACTCAATTTTTTCTTCTTATATTTTTATACCTTATGATGCAGTCTGTAATGACTTTAGATTACTATTTTCCATGGGATCCTTACCTTGTTCAGTGTGAAGGAAGGACCTGTCCTGCTTTGAAAGGTGCAGTTTAATAAATAGGACTCTATTGACTGCAAAACTTGCAGAAGTACAGAAAATGAGAGAAAACCAAAGCATTGGCAAGCTCCCTTCTGTGTGAGACATGTCCTTTCTGTACACGGAAGAAGACACAGGGAGGTGGACCAAAGTGCTTCTTTATATAAGCAATGACTGTTCAGATGCTACACTCAAGCTAGAGGTGAATTTATAGTGCACAACCTTAATTCTGTCATTTTCTAATGTTTCAGTGCTTTTTGTGTACCATTCGTAATTCAGAATGGTATTGCCAACTGCAACTAAATTCCATATTTTGTACTTCACCAGTTTTTGAAACTCATATTGTGCTTAAAACACTCCCATAGTATCATGTTGCCAGCTGTGTTAATTACAGAGCCCCTTTCTTTGATAGCACCAAGAATTATAAAGAGGTTTTGGTTTTCTGGTTTATTTGGCTATGCTAAAAGTGGACTGTTTCCTTTATGGATTCTAGGCTCTTAATTCTGAAAGAGAGAACTCTCTCGGTTATTCAGGATGTTTGCTCTTAATCATATTCTTTTCTCATAATTAGACCGCTATGTGAGCGAATAATGCTCAGACGACAGCTCAGTCCACAGCTATAGATAAAAGGCTCAGAAGATGTCAGACATCTGGCGAATGTAATTCTTTCAGAGATGGATGTGGTAGCAGAGATGTGGCAAGTTCCTTTGAGTTCAACATAGTGATATACTTACTGCACACATAGGAAGCTATTCTTCATTTTACTAGCTTTTATAGTCTGCTTAATTTTTTTACAGTGTCCACTCTGGTTTTCTGTGGGTTTTTGGTTGGGGTTTTTAATGGGCTTTTAACATCAGAGAACAGTGTTAGAAAGACAGTGAGTACCATTTTTGTGAGAGTTCCCACATGCCATAGTTTCAGGCACTTAAGAATTCTACGTGTTAGAATTACCAACAGTGAGGACTTCTGCCAAATTTTGTGTGTTATTTTTATGTTTAGGCTAACCAGACTACCCAGGCAAAACCAAGCATAGGCATTTTCCAGGGGACAGAAAAATCAAAAAACTATAACAAGAATTAAAAATATATGACATTGCTCACAGCTAGCACACTTAAATACATGAGCGCTTATATTCTGCTGTATATCTGTTTTTCCAGTATGGCTGCCTCAGCAAGAGCGCAGTGTGATGCCACAGATGATTTCTAAGAAATACAATCCCACTAACAGGAAAAAAAAAAAAGAATTAAAGCAGACAAATAGAAAATTACTTCCAAGCTATAATCCAAGCCATATTTTTCCAAGCAAAAATGTCGTTTTCAAATGCACTGTAAGTAATTTTATATATAGCAGTTGGCAAATCAAAGAGGTGAAACCAAGTGCACATAAAGGAAAATCTATCAATGTTTTCAGTAAGCTCCTTTAGCACCAGAGAGTCACTTATCAGTTGCTTACGAGTGCTTCTGTACTGTTTCTGAAGGGTGCCCATAAGACAGCTTCCAATTGTTTGGCTTTTTTTTTTTTTTTTTTTACTTTGAACCTTTTAATATTGCCGCTTAGTTCAAGCAGTGCTTTTCCAGATGTGCTCCTAAAACTTCCTATTCTTTTGTGATCTCATTAGCCCTTTTTTGACTTGTAGACTGACTTGAGGCTCTATCTAGGTGGTACTATGTGTCCTGGAAACATTCAAGGTCAGGTTGGATGGGGCTCTGAGCAACCTGATCTACTTCAAGATGTCCCTGCTCATTGCAGGGGGACTGAACTAGATGACCTTTAAAGGTCAATTCCAACCCAAACCATTCTATGATTCTACAGTTCTACGATTCTGCTTTTCAGGCAGATCTCAGCTCACTCCAATTGTGCTTCAAGCAAGCCAGGTGCAAGCCAGCTCCAAACAAGAAGTCATGTAGTCAGAGTTGGTGCAACTGGCAGATGAGTGCTAACAGACCTATTTGACAAGCAGAGTGAACTGGTGTCTGGTTGCACTTCTAGGAGGCACTGCTGGCACTGTACGAAAGGATTTGCTTGAACCTAACTAGCTCTTTTATTATATCTTTTAGTGGCAGTCTGTTAGCTTTCTTTGGTTAGCTATGTAAAGGTCCCCTGAGCTAGGTGGTTGCTCTCAAACCTCATCATGCACAGTCTCCCTGGAAGGCTGCAGTTTTTAACTTGGGATTCTAGTTTCATGTATGAATTTGTTTCTAAATCCCCTTCATGGCACTCTATTTAGGCACGTTTATACTAGAACAATATCTCAATGCTTCTTTTCTGCACTACTTTCTCATTTTCTGAGGTTATTGCTAAGAAGTGTTCCCATGATTGCAGACATCCTCAGTAGTTTCAGAGTTGTTTTATGGGAAACATGTTATTTTTTTATGGAAGTACTTTTAGACAGATAGAGCTGCATAGACATGTTCTATTTTGCAGCAAGTCTCTTTCCTTGCTGCAGGTCCTAATATATAATATAGTATAATATAATGTAATGTAATGTAACGTAACTTAACGTAATATAATATAACATAACATAACATAACATAATAGGCAAACTGCATCTAACATGGCTCAAAGAGATTCCCCCTCCTCAGAACAGGGGCAATACTCAGATTTATGTTGCAGATAGCAACATTGAATTTCTTGAAGATGCAAGAAGCTGTGTCAGCAGCAAGATGGCTGTTCTGAAGACCAGAATGTCATCAATTTATTTATGCTCAGCCCATCACAGACATTCACAGACAAAACTCCTATGGAACCTGGTGGTAGGTAGTTACATAGGTACCTCTGAAGATCTGCCACTAATTCCTGTTCATAAGATCAACCTACCTTACTTCATAAGAGCACCATGATGACATTAACAGTTAAGAATGTACGGCACCATGATACAAAGGGTTTCATATGTAGAGATTATATAGTAGCTAGTGCTGCACATAAGTAGCAAATTACAGAAAGAAGGATAGACTCTGCTGTGATTAAAGTGGGATGTATGTGAGCTTTTGTTGGTGAGAGTATGTTCTTAGGGAACATGAGATGAAGACTGCCATTCTGCAAGCACCTCTTGACAGCAGAAGAGCTGAAAAGAACAATCCTGACTCCTGCCTAGTACTTAGGAAAGGATAAACTTTGGATCCTGGCTATGTCCAGCAACGGTCCAATGTGAAATGTAGGCACACTCCAAGAAGTAAAGTTTCTTGGAAACCTTCCTATAAACTGAAGCTTACAGTTTCTCATAATACGCTGGTGGTATCTTCCAGTAAGTGGAGAACCTGAGTGTAATGCCTGACACTGAAAACAAAAATAGATATGAATACAAAATTTGGCTCTTCTTGGGTGCACGGGAGTTCTTCACTTGAAGCATCTGCAGCACACAGCTACACCTGCATGTATATCCCTCAAGTGAATTCAAGTGTAATTCAGTAACTCAGTAAATAAATCATTCTGGCAGCTGGCATCTTCTGTTAAATCACTCCACTCTTTCCAGAACTGATCATATTTTAATAGCTGTCTTCATTTTGGCATGGGTTTTCACAGCCTGAGCCTCTTTCACTAAGTACGAGGCCAAGTTTATGGCATGACAGTAAACTTAACACCTGATCTCTGTGTCCCTGTTCCTGAATGTGTATATGTAGACATATATAAATTTGGAGAAAGATATATTAAGCCTTGCCTTAAGTAAGAATATTATTCAGGTGATTTAAGCAATGGTCTGGGTGAGGGGAAGGCTGCAAGGGCAACAAGAGAGGACATGCTCCTGGCAATTCATCAGAAAGCTTGCAAGATTGCAGGAGTCTCCTTTCTCAGCTCAATTCAGCACCTCTGGAAGTGCCTCCAGGGCCTCTTCGTTGGTGTATGTTTTCTCTGGTGTACACATAGAGCAATTTTTGACAGTTTTGAAGGAGAAGAAAGGTTAAGTAGATGGCATAGTCTTTACGGTGTTAGGAGGCTGTGGATTGCTGTGGGTTGTAAGTATATTCTTAAAATTGAGTATTGGATATGTTGGAGTATTTCAATGGAAAGCACTAGCTCAGTGGAACTCACTGGAACAAACTCCCCTCTGAACAAATGTGTGTGCATGTGAAAGTAATGACTTTAGGATCTGTGACTTTCTAATAGCACGAACAATACAATGCTGAGTAGGGAAAAGTGATTTCTGTTTCCATAGCTCCTGTCGTCTGGCACTGCTGAGGAAGTCTGAGATTTTCTTAGCAATGCTGCCCATGTGGTATGCACTGAAAAATGAACTTCAACGTCAGGCTTTCCACCAACACCTTTTGTAAGCACTAAGCCAAAGGATCCTCACTCACTCCTCTAAAATGGCACATTTAAGCTCCTCCTGTTTTCATAGGTGTGTATATGTTTCATCCATATCATCTGCATATGTGTTTGCAAAGGACAGAATCCTCTGCCAGTGCAAGCAGGTCTTCCCCTTATCTCATGTGTGATTAGTTACTTACACAGGCTCTCCTCAAAGAAGTTGACACTATCTTTTTTTTTTTTAGTGAGTGCACTTCTCTATTGATCACTTAAAATAGTACAAAACAAGCTTAATCACAGAACTTTAAAAATACTTGTAGTATTTTAGAGTATTACTAAGAGTAAATAAGAGTTTGCAAGCTTCCTATACCTTTGTAACTCATCAGGCAGGAGAGGTTTTACCTTGGTCTCTAAGGCTGCTGCTGTAAAATAGTGTTTCTTGAGTAACTACCTCCTTTAGGCCAATATCTTAGAGATTGCACCTAACATTCATTGACTATGCTGCTGTCCTAACTCTTCCAGTTTGGCACAAGACACAGCAACCAATTTTTACAAAAGAATTTGTTCAGGGGTTTCCACCAGAGCCAGTTATCAAAACATCAGGCTGTGCTTGACATCTGTAGGACAGATGCTGCATCTTTCCTTCCCAATAGACAGCAGAGCTGATCAGGTTTGCAGGAGAACATGTAGCCCTGCAGAGAGTATAGATTCAGAAAAATAATTTCCTGGGGCTTCTGTTACAGCAGCAGCAGCTATCAGTTACCTGAATACAGAGCTGTGGGCCCTTGATCTCCCAAAGTTTATAGGTTTTACAGTCTCTGACATAACCCATTTTTGAGGTTGCTGTTGGCAAATTGCTGCCAAGCCATTGAGTCATTGTCTTCACTGTCTGTTAGAGTTCAGGTACTTCAATCATTAGTTGAAGTTTCGCAGCAAGAAAGCAGATCACCACACCAAAGAAAGATCATGTCCAGCATTCTATGACCTTGTGAAACTTGCATGTCCATTGCCCACGGCTTAGAAGGTACAGTGATATGGAAAACAGCAATAATTTAAACAAAGTTATGAAATTCAGAGTTAGTATCTAACTGGGCTTAGGAATGTGAGTTTCATGGTGGAGTGGAAAACCAATACATTGAGTTATTTAAATAAATAATGGCAACTGGTATATAGGAATAAAGTTCCATTTTCTGTTCCCGTGATGACTCGGCACTTGACAAGTTGTTTTCCCTAGTTCCCAGCGTGAAAGAAGCAGCTGCCTTTGGCCCTCTCCTGGCACAGAGGAAAGTTCCAGTCTCGGGACCAGAGCAAGGAGGTAGATTATTTTTATCTAACGGTATTTATTTTCCTGTGTACTTTGTGTTTTCATTACAACCAGTTTAAAAGCCTTTAACATAAAAAAAAAAGTTTGGTGAGCATGTTAGAGGCAGTATCTGGCCAAACCATTCTGCCAGTTCCAATGTGAGAAGCTTTTTTTGTGTCCTTTTCAAAACATACTTTAACTGTTTATAAGCCAGGTATAGAATGTTCCCCCACACTGAAACTTGATTTGCAATTGAATTGCACTTGATTTATTTCAGAGTCATGAAAATATAAAGTCATTTGGGTTTCCTGTAAAATGAAACCATGTTAGAGAATTGCATAGCAGGCAACCATATCCCAGTGTCCTTCAGACATATTCTCTTGGTTTTTCTCCTGGTCCTCTGTCAGAAGTCAATAGGAGTTTCCCCTGAACAAGACTAAATGAATATTTACCCTAAATCTTAAACAGCATGCCTATGATTTTCTGATCATTCCCAATTCATCATGAAGTTCAGCTTTTACAACTACAGTAGTGTAACAAATGGAGACAGGAGAGCTCTAAAGTTGGCAGATCCCAAACCATTTGTGATGCTAGAGTTCAAGACTAACACCTCCAACTACACCTGGTGATCAGCAGGCACTCAGTATACACAAGTCACAACATATAAACTTGTGTGCAGATGGGAGATTGGCAGTAATAAGACACAAATTTTTCTGTGAGTTAGAGAAAGAATTACAACATAAATTCTAATGTTTTGCTTGTTCGTAATTTAATCTAAGTCAATACTATCTGAACTCAGTTTATATATAATTTTAGAATGACCTATAAATTCATAACTGGTTGAATAAAGAGCAAATTATTTTTATCAGTACTTATGATATATTGCTCCTCTTATCTCTGAGTCTCCATTGCCAATTTTTTTTCAGTTGATTGCAGCTTCAGTCGAGGAGTCTGTGACTGGAAACAAGATGCCAATGATGACTTTGACTGGAATCCTGCTGATCGAGATAGAGGTATTTAAGTATCTGTCCTCTAGCTATACTTTGATTTGATGGCTCACCCCCTCCAAAAAAGAGGGGCAGACGGGAAATGGAATCAAGAATTAGCTTTTCTATCAGTGGGTTATCTTTATAAAAGAGAAGAGGCAAAGAATGCTTGGAGTGGAAATTGTTTCTTTGAAATATCCAGTGGCAGCTGGATCAGCAACATATTTCAACACAAATGAATTAAAAGATGAGAAAAATGATTAGAATATAATTGTTCAGAATTGTAAGGTACAAGGCAATGGAAACCTCATCAGTTACGCATTGTGTCTCTCCAAGACTGGTAGAGCATTTAACCACACATCTGCCGTTTAGATGGATGTGGCAATGTAGTGTCTTAGACAGCACTGTGGTAACTGCTCAGAAATCTCAAACTCTGCAAGACAAACTAGTGACAGCATTCCTCAGAATGAGCCAAGGGCACAGGACTATTCAAGAACAGCTGATACCTCACCTGGTACCCACTGCAGGCCTGCTAAAACCTGAGAGAGCTCCACGAGTGCAATGTGTGACTGCAGCTCTGGTGTATACACAAAGGTGTGGCTGAAAAAACTTGTTTGAAAGGATATCTCTTCCCCTGTGGCACAGGAAATGTAGCAGAAGCTGTTGCAGTAGGGACCAGTGGATCCTGCAGGTCCTGCAGGCCACTTGCTCCAGTTTCTAAACACACATTCTTTCCCTCTTCCCTCACAGTCTTTCCATCCCACTCTTTCTTCACTAATCCTTCCTCTTCTGCTCCATGTAATTCCTTTTCCCCAAGTCCCTTCTCTGTGTTGTCACTTCCAGGAAGACCTTACCCTGACCTTACCCTGTCTCCCTGAACTTACATCTGCTGATTATTACTTTAATTATGGGCCCAGATGCTTTATCCCTTTATCACTTTGTGTGCCTCTGTCATTTCAGGATTTGGGGAATAAGCTCTCAGTTCTTTTACGAGTTTGTTGTCACTGCAGAGGACAGAGGAGAGAGTATTGAGCTAGCTCAAGTACTGGAAATGGTCTGACCACAGAGGCACAACAGCATGTTTCAGGCTGTTGCATTTGAAAAATTGAGATAGTTTTGCCTTTGAAAGACAGTGCAAGGAAGAATGACTGTAACTGCCAGTGAAATATGAACTCATATCCTCCATAAAGTGACCTGACTTCCAACAGTGCAAGCTTATTCTTTGCAAAGTACATTGCATGCTGCTTTTCCCCAGACTGATTTTAAATTATCAAGTAACACAACTTCCATGTATTTTCGAAGCAAATATGTATTCAATTTGCTAATAAATAACACAAGTCCATTAAAGATGCATTTTCCTTTTTTTTTTTTTTTTTGTTACAAGGTGATGGATACTACATGGCAGTTCCAGCATTTGTGGGGCACAAGAAGGATATGGGGCGTCTAAAACTTCTCCTCACCAACCTCAAACCAAAGAGCAGCTACTGCTTGATTTTCAGTTATCGGCTTGCTGGCGAGAGAGTGGGGAAACTTCGAGTGTTCCTGGCAAACAAAAATCCTGCTCCTGTCTGGCAGCAGAACAAAGGAAAAAATGAAACATGGAGAACTGGAAAAATAGAGATATTTCAGGGGGCTGAAACAACCAACAGTGTAAGTATAATACAATTTATAAGGCAACAACCATAACCAATACAGCAGCTTAATTTTCTAATCCTCAACTGTTCCACCAACTATTTTATAGGCACTGCTTACTGGCAATTGAAAGGCCTATCTGAAATGGGAAACAGGACCACACATTTTAGGAGGCAGAAAAGTTATTATCTGGTTGCAATTTCAGGACTGAACTACCTGAATTGGTTAGGTTGCTGATGCTAGTAATCCTGTCATTTTGTAAAAAACCTGCATCAGTTCATAAATTAACACAAGCAATCAAAATATCTCCTTAATATCTCATGCAACAGACACATATATACATTTATGGGAAAATGAAAATTTTCAATTTCATAGAAGAGGATGCTCTCAGATCATACTATAACAGACCATTAGAGCAAAAGGAGACAGCACATATAACCAAGGGTGGGCAATCACCTTAGACATAGGACATACCAGCCCACAGGGAACACTGCACTGATGTATGCCTGAAAACTACCTCAATCAGCAAGTTTCTCCTCAAAATTCTAGGGCCTGATTTTTATTTATGTGACTGAATGTTTTCAGTGCTGTGTAAAGGGTTTTCCCATATAATTGAATACTGTGAGTATAAATGAAATGCAAGCCCTTTTCAAGGTTCTTTGCACTGCTGGAATGATGTAGAAAAGCCCTTACATAAATGAGAATCAGACTATAAGAACTTGCTTTCTATATATAGTATACATACTCTACTACATATATACATACTATAGAGAGAGAGTAAATATATATATAGTATATACACCCAAAACCTAAGGATCCAAATAGATCAAAAATGAGCAGTTGTAATGTCTTCAAGAAATGAAGTGCATTAACATCACATACTATGATAAAACTACATTATTATAATAGGATTTCACTCAATTTGCATTTCCTTTGTACAATGAAAATAAGTAATCTTATTAATGGAATCCATTTGGTCTTATAAATCTGTGCAGAGGATTAGAAGTCTAGTTCAAATAATACACAGAAACTCTTAAAACTGCAAACCTTTAAGTCATTAAGTCCTATATTGTAACAAAACATTCCTCAGATACAGAATTACAACTAATTAACATTAAGAATTGCTAAATCACAGAATCACAGAATATTCAGAATTGGAAGGGACCTCCAGAGATCATCTAGTCCAACTCAGTTGGATAAACTACATTTTCACTGTTAATACATCTCTTTTCTTATGGCAGGTCACTTTTGAATCAGAACGTGGGAAGGGCAAAACTGGAGAAATTGGAGTGGACAATGTTATCCTAATTTCTGGTCTATGTCCAGAAGATACCTGATAATGGACATTTGAGTATAATGGATTTAATCCTATTTTTAATATCTGCATTACTAGGAGTGTATTTTTGTATCACCTTCTTTATAAAAAAAAACCCAAACCCATAAAAACTGTGCCTTGAACTTACTGCAGCAATGCAAACAGAAAAGGCCGGGGTTTCCAAAGTATTATTTGCCTAGCTTTTTTACAATTTCTATGTGCTTTTATTCCTTAGGGTTATTTTCAAGGCTATTCTTGAGTCTTCTATTTCATTTCTTCTACTCCATGAGAATATAATGCAGTATTTAAGAGGATGTTACTATTTCTAGTGATGTAATTTTAACTTCTTACTTATGTGTAGATATTCAATCTATTCAACAAGTAAGAAGAAAGAGATGAGCTTTATTTCGTTCTTGATGGAGCTAAGCAAGTTTTAAGTGGAGTCACGCCTTTGAGGAATATTTTCATTACTAATAAAGAATGTAAAGTATCTTGTTTGTCATCAGTGTCTGAGTCACATGAATCACCATTAAGAAATTATCCCTTTATAGTTTTATAAGCTTTTAATGTTCATCATTAACAGATGATGTTACCAACTGGTACTGGAAAAAAAAAGAACAAAAAGAATGATCCATTATTAAAACTTAAGAAACTTCCCATTATGTGCTGACCTTCAGGAACAAATTGGTGTCTGCTGGATTGCAGGCCTACTTTACCCCACAGAGGTGTGAAAGAACAGTTTTCATTTTCCAGTGCACAGTGGTCACACAATAAGGCTCCTTATTACACAATTAAAAAAAAAATAATCTTTGTTGTGAGTCCCTTCGTGCCCCTTCAAACTTCAGCAAAAGGGATGGAAACTCTCTGCCATCCCCAGGAGCAGAGAGGTGAGCAGAACCTTCTCCCACAAACTAGGGGCTGCCACCCTGCCACCACAGTTGCCCATGCACACACACACGTACACATACACATTTGACGAAAGTCTAGAATCCAGGTTCCACCTTTTCTAAAAAGAAGTTGAATGACAATGCTGTGGAGGACAAAACCATCTTCTTCTGTCTTGTGTTCTCTTCTGAAAGTACGTAATGGTCTGAATCCCAAGAGGACAGAGATGCCCACGGAGAAGCCCTGGCTCAGGCAATGTTCAGTTAAATATGCACACATTTGTTTTCCTCTAGGTTAGCTCTGTATATCCCCTTCTAGGTTGACTGCTCACTGTTTATTATTAGTGATGCTCTTTACTTTGTTTCTTGTATGAAGAAGGGGACATCCAAAACAACTGAATAGAATTTTATAGACCAATACTAAAGAATCTTGAAGAATTCAGCCTATATGACCCTAAGCTTTTTAACAAAAAAAACAACTACAAAAGTTCAAACACCTTGAATCGCACCTATGAAGCCAGACAGGGATGATTGAGACATTTCTTGTTGAAACATAGTATTTTTGCACTTTGCACACAGCTGAAAAAAGGGTAAGCAAGACTGGGAATGTCTGGGAAGTTTACAATAGCTATGTAATCAGGAAACGCTTGTTCTTTGTTAGAACTGGTTTGTGTTACAAAACAAGCGCTCTGAGAACTGTACATGGACCTAATCTTTGACATGAATTTCTTTCTTGGTGTCTTTGGAGGTGCTGCAGAAATTACAGAATAAGGACTTGAGAAAACCAAACTCTAATCTCACAGTAAAAGTGAGATTAAAGTTTCAAAGGAAGGGGAAAGTTCCCTCAGTAGTGGATCAGATGCTGACTGTGATCTCAGGATGCCTGAACAACCTGGTCACAATGAGGCAGAAAAGTGAAACAAGAATTCTTTTGGACTCACTCCTCATCGTCTGACTCTCTGAAGTACCCTTACTGAAGACTGAGAAAATGAAAGATCAGTTTTACTGAAATCGAATTCTGTGTCTAGCTTCAAACAGCAATAATTTACGCATACACAGTGCCCCTAAAGCCTAAGAAGCCTAAGAATCATTACAGTCTTGAGCATTACAGTGCAAATGATATATTTGAAATATGTATGTGGAGCAAACCGAGTCTACCTAAAAAAGTGCAGTTAGGCATTTTTTGCGTGTGCCATTCTTTGGCATGGAAAGACAAATACTGCCTGTGGAAGGCATAATATCAAAAGACTATTTGCTCAATGCACAAACAATAGAGAGTATAAACAATGAATATGGTCTGATAGGGAGACAGATATGCTGATATTTATTCGTTGTTGGTTGAATCATAGCCCACCATGAATCATGACTGTGACAATTAATTTAGTAGTAGCATTCCATCCAAAAGACAAGATAAAAAGAAAAGATTTTGTGTTTCATGGAACAAGTAAGAAAGTGATTTTGCACAGATCAGTACAGACTGCAATAGCTGCCATAAGGCTTTCTGTAGTGGATGCAGAAATTTTCTCATTTGTTTGCAATGGATTGTCAGGTACAAGATAGCTTGCATCACAGCAGATCATAAAAATAATTCTAGCATAGTAAGATATGAAGAACAAAACTTAAACCTTCTTTTGTTGTGAATACATTCAAAGATAGCTTCTGCAGAAGCAACAAAATAAAACCATTGCATATAGACATTCATAGAAACCACATCAGTGCAAATTAACTGGTATTGTTTGCAACATTCATTCAAATGATGCAACTGCTCAGGGCAAAAGCTAAATGTTTCTCCTTCAGATGAAACAGTTAAAGGACATATTGTGCCCACAGTCATTAATACTTCAAATGTTACTGACAGTTTTCCATTACTGTGAAATGTGAAATCCATTATCTGCTTGATTATTTTAGACAGCAAGGAAACTGCACTGGGAGTATCTGAAGATATTAAAAGCATGCTACAATCAAGTGGCTTGAACGTTGAGATCATTTGCAACTCTTAAGTCTGATAATAAACTTTGGAGACAGTACGCTGCCTGTAAGTTAATGGAAAAAAAGAACTTCTAGCTAATTATCCAAATCTATACTACATCCTTCAAAAACTACTCAACAGATGTGATCACTTAATCTTGAAGGTTGTATAACAAATGGTTTCAATCCCTTTTCTTCAACTGCCAAAAGAATTAAATGAGACATTTCATTTTGTCAGCCTTGAGTACATGGAAATGCTGAGGCATGTTCCCACATGATGATTATCTTGTGACCTGCAATTGAAAGGAACTTAAAACACTTTCCAGCTATTAGATGTTATTTTTATACATTAAATAAGGATTCCCCACTGCGATTTTTAAGGATCATACAGTTCAAGATAATGGAGAGATACTTTCAATGACTGTTTGCCACTTATACCTACTTCATAACTGCTATATTTTTTAGGATAGAGTCATACACCTGCATGTACTCGAGTTATTGAAATTCATGACAATATACTAATGCAAAGGTAAACAATAAGAAAGTGTGGATAGTAATTTATTTGGTCATATGCGTATGTCCTGGTTCCCCAAGCACAGCCCCATGGGCCAGCCATGCAGGCAGGCCATGAGTAGCTCCGAGTCAGCTGAGAGTTCCAATCAGGTCAGCTGCCTCACAGGTGTATCCCATAGCACCTCATCATGCTCATTATAAAAGGAGTGAGCTCAGTGAGGGTGGGGTTCCTCCTTCTCTCCCTGAGGCTCCTTGCTGGTGGTCTTCTGTTCCTGCTGTTGGCATTGAGAACTAGGCTGAGCAGAACTTTCTATGCTTTATGTTGATTGTTATTCCAGTTTTGTTATTCTATTAAATCTGTTTATACTTCAACTCACAGGCCCTTTCCTTTTTTTCCCCCAGTTCTCCTTTCCAGCTGGGGAGGGAGCCTTGGGTGAGATACTAACTGTTACAGTTTACCCCTGAGTACTGGCTAACTGTAGACAGTGTACTGTTATACAAAAGCTCATCACAGCAAAAGACTTGTGATGGAAAATATTTCTAATTTTTATAGTTATTAACCTCTCAAGTACTTGACTTTGAAGTTTGATTCCAACAAAATTAGACAACCTCTCTGACCTCCCCCTTCCAAACCCCAGCTCTTCAGGAAGTGCACATTATAGAATAGTTGAAAGAACACTTATTGTTTTTTAATTTGGGGAATATTTAGTCTTTAGTGATTCAATAAAGCATGACTGAATGTTTTAGAAGGTAGGGGGTTTGTTGTTTGTTTGTTGGGGTTTTTTATGGAAATGGCCTAATACCTTGTCTGAAAATCTCTCAATTTCTTAAAATTTGTGTAATGCATTATAACAATTTCTATTTCAAATGCACTCCTGAGAAAAATACTCTCCTTAGACAGATTTGAAAAATATTTGAATAGTGATCCATTTAGGTCCTCCGATTAAAACTAACTTTAATCCCACATTTAAAGTGTTTTATTCATTCATTTTAAAATGCAAGAAAAGTATTTCAAAGCTAAATGTTATCAGGAATAATATGATTTATTATAAACAATCGGTGTACTTGATGCCAATAGAAATACAGATTTGAGCTAAAGGAAATAGCATTTCCCTAAACTTACTTTAAAAAAGCATTTAATTCTTTTGTTCTTCATAAACTTGTTTTTACTTCCATGCAAAGATGGTGCTTCTCCAACAAGCTGGATGGTGTGCAGGAGCACTGAGTAGCTCCACAGACATGCTTTGTGAAGGCCCAACTCCAACCACTCTCTCATATGATTCTCAGACAGAGTTTGGAAGTCACAGTTCTCCAGGAACCACTTCCAGGAGGCAGCTTGCATGCAGCAACTCCATTTTTTTGGAGCATAGAGGAGGTGGCCCGTTTAAGCTGATGCTATTCGTTCTGTATACAGACAATAGCAAAGTTGAAAGTTCATTCAGGCACTTTAAAACTTCTTTCAGAGCTGACTGCCCTAATCCTTTGCTTTCTTTTGGCTGTACAACAAAAAAAAGGTGCTAACTTTGATGTCCAAAATCTGTTTGCTAAATTGGAAACCTCTGGGGTGCAGTCAGTAAATCTGATTTAGGTGGGTAAAGCAAGCAATCAGCATCTGGCCCTTGAATTCATGCCGACAGCAATTTGACATTAAATCTTCGTGTTTTCACTCACTGCAGTTTATTGGTTTTCTTGCTATTCTTGACAGCTTAATACATGAAACTTTTGTGTATTGCATCAGGATTTCTTATCACCACAAAACATGACTCAATGTACAATTATATGATACCACAAAAAACAGAAGTTACAAACTTGATAAAATGATCAAAAATGATAATAAATTCTGAGAAATTCACACCATAAAGTGATCAGGAATAATATATTTCTAAAAAAACCCAAACCAACCTATTCTTCCCTCAAACTTTTATTCTGAATGAAGTAACATTCACAGCAGATCTAAGATTTCTTGAGTACAGCAGATCCTGTACTCAAGAAAGCCATGTGTGCACTTACAGTGAAAGTCATTAACATCACCTTCTTGCCCACGATGTAAACACCTGGCAGTCCTAATTTTCTTTGTTTTCTTTGTCTTTGCCAGAATGTTGGAATAAATAGCCACCTTTTCTAGAGGCAAGGGGGCACTTGTAGAATGGCTCAACCATACGTGCTATTGAAAACGTCAGTGAAAGTGTGAATAGTGAGGTGACAGTTTAACTTCATGACAGTTCAAGACAGTTCCAAGTTCTTCATGTTCCAAGACACAGGACAGAAGCTTTGGCTTTGCAATGCATGAAGATATGAGGACATGACCCTTTCTGTCACAGGCTAGCTGGAGGGTGGCAGTTGTTTGAGTGTCCTACCCAGTGCTCAAGAACAAGCTGGAGTAGGTATAACCCACGGTGGCTGGGCCACATGGAAATAAACAGCATGAGCAGCCATAAACAGGATTGTTGAGCAGCATTACTGCCAAGCTCACCCATCACCCCGTTCTGAAGATTTTATCTGACCACACATACACAGCAGCAGTTCAAAGCTGGCCTAAGGAAATTCAGGGCCTGATCTATCTCCCTCTCAAAACTGGATCAGAGCCTAAAACCCACAAAGTGACCCTTGAAACAAATAGCCACCCAGGACTTCTTTCTTTGTGTGAATGAACACGCTTCAAATGCTGTGAGTGGAGGTATTCTCACAAAATGAAATTGTCAGTGTCCCAAAGTATCGCCCAATTCTTGGATTTTCACAGTCAATGGACACGAGATTTGTGTAGAATTTCTGTATGTTCTCTTCCACATACCATTAAGAATGGAAGAAGAGATGATTGTTTAAAACACTAGTCCTCATTTCAACTCATTATAATGATCCACTTAATAGTGCTCACATTACTTCATTTTTTTCCTGACTTGCTAGCAGAATGGTAGGGAGTCTTTTCATGAACTGAATCATATGTCTAGATCATAGATAGATTCTGTTTTTTTTTCTGGGAACTCTAAAAACTACATAAATTCCAGACTTACTGACAAAATAACCTTCAAACTGATGAAACCTTAAACTGAAGAAAGCTCTCCAGAAAGAACTACAGCACTAAACCATAAAATTAATGCCATAGGGAAGGCCTTTCTTTCTGTGGGCCCTTTTTTATTTCTCCCAAAATTTGCTAGATCTGAGCACCTCCCTTAAGAGAGCACAAATCTTGTTATGAGATCCTGCCACTGAAGCAAACTGGCCACTACATAACTGAACACTGAAGGAAGTTGATATTAGGCAACCCAAGAACAGGATAAGGGAACTTAGGATAAGGGCCACTAATCTGGGTATGAGATAAATATGAAAGCCAATCTCAAACACAGGTATACAGTGAGAGATTTTTGTTTCTGGTTCTTACTACTCCCTGACTATATTCATGTTTCGTTTTACTGCAAGATTTGATATTTCAATCAATCAATTCAATTATTACACGAACAAAACATTTTGAAAGTATTTTGTATCATAGAATCACAGAATGGTTTGGGTTGGAAGAGACCTTAAAGATCATTTAGTTCCAACCCCCCTGCCATGGGCAGGGACACCTCCCACCAGATCAGGTTGCTCAAAGCCCCATCCAACGTGGCCTGGAACACTGCCAGGGAGGGGGCAGGCATGGCTTCTCTGGGCAACCTGTGCCAGTGTCTCACCACCCTCACAGCAAAGAATTTCTTCCTAATGTCTAATCTAAATCCATCCTATTTCAGTTTAAAACCATTACCCCTCATCCTATCACTATCACTCACTCCAACAGGTCCATGTCCTTCTGATGCTGGAGGCCCCAGAGCTGAACAGAGTACTCCAGGTGGGGTCTCACCAGAGTAGAGGGGCAGAATCACCTCCCTCGACCTGCTGGCCATGCTTCTTTTGATTCAGCCCAGGACACGGTTTGCTTTCTGGGCTGCAAGCGCACATTGTTGGCTTATGTCCAGCTTTTCATCTACTAGCACCCCCACATCCTTCTCCTCGGAGCTGCTCTCAATCCATTCTTTGCCCAGCCTGTACTCGTGCTTGGGATTGCCCCAACCCACATGCAGGACCTTGCACATGGCCTTGTTGAACTTCATGTGGTTTGTACAGGCTTTTCCTGCTAACCCAGCTTCGTTCCCACACAAGATGGAAATGATTTTGAGAGCTTTACACTAGAATAGATATAATTGTATACCTCCACTCAAACTGAATGCAAAGTCAAATGTTTTCTTTTTGATATACATTCCTCTGTCAGGAGACAGATGCCTCATCTGGTTAGTGTCTGTTGGATTTGTGAGACAGATACAATTGCAAAGACGTGAAATCTCCTGCCCATGACAGATTGAAGCATGAACATATTGGCCACTCAGGGCTCCCACGGGAATTCAAGCAGTTGGAAAGAAGTCTTCAAAATCACTGCAGGATATTTTCCTAGTAGCCTCTCACACCTCCAACTTCACCAGTTCGCTATTTCCAGTACCTGTCTCTCTGCTTGTTGCTGCTGTTCTGCTACTCTGGGAACAAACTTTCCTGAACACTGGGCCATCTGGGGTCCTTCTCCTTAGTTGCCCAGTGCCATGATTAATCATTCTTGGCTTTCTAGATTTTCAAGGATAATGTGATCTAATTCTTCCTAGGCAGGAAACACAATAATAAAAATCATGTTTCAAAGGCAGTGCCAGAAAATGTCCATAATTCTGAACAAATCCATTTTATTCAGCCATGCTAATAAAGAGTTGCTGAACTGTTTCCACCTTTCATTTTGTCTTTACAGTCATATTATCACGGAGATTTAATATAAAACTATCTTGTGGCCAATTCAGTGCTTTACAAACCTATTAAAAAAGGCTGTATGGAGTATAAATCAAAAAAGATGATGGTTTTCAATAGGATTAATGGTACTTTTAATAATGATAGCTGTAATTCTGCCTTTGATTTTTCAGTCAGGAGGCAAGAACATTCTTTAATGATTTATCATAACTTTGGCATTCAAGCTTTTTGCTGAAGATTCGGAGACACATTCTATTCTCAGCCACGTTTATGTAAGTCTTTCACTCATATGATTTCACTGATGACATTTTGATTTATGCTGGTGTTACGGGGCACTGACATTGACTTTCCCTCCCTGTCTAGGAGCATTTCTACCAAGTGACCACTTACCAGTTGCCTTTCAGGTTTTCAGGGAGGATACGATATCCTTGCTTCCACTCTGTAAGAAACAGCTGCTGCCATTACCTGTGCACAAGGTTTCAGAAAGTTTAAACTACAGCTTCAGCGCCTGTACCCAGGGATTTTAGAGGAAATGCCTGTCTGTCAGTCCTTCCTGCCACAACATATTTTGCCTGAGCTATTCTGAAGAGGCAGTTTTTACAATTCCAGGAATGGATAATAAAAAAGAAAGACCAAAGCTTATACTTCATAAAACAAATTGAAGAAAGGAGACTTTAAGGGAATTCATACATATTTTGTTTCAAATACTTACAGTACAAATATTTTGTGAATGAGAGTACATCTCTGCAGTATTTCATTGCTAATAAATACACATCATCTTCAAAACTCATTTTATAAAAGCTTTTTATTTCATTAAGTAAACCGCATTATCACTGTCCTGCTTTCAGTGACTGTGATCTCTTTCTCAGATATGGGTATGAGTTAATAAATAAACAAAGCAGTAATTGTGGCAATTTTGCAGGATGTTTCCTGCTTGACGGCAAGCCAGAACTGTTCACGTGTCCTTATCTAACATTGTGTTTTATGTAGATCACATGCAGGAAACGCAAACCTACAGCTCATTTGAACTCAGAAATGTTAAATTTTTATAGTATGTCAAAAATGATGTGCTGTACCATTGTGGGACTATATGACAAGGCAGTAAATTACATGATAAAATAGCAGCCTGTTATGACATGATGATATGATAAAATTTTTAAAATAAAATAAAAGTATAAAAATTAATTTTATAGAATAAATAATATCCAATCATTTTGTTTCAATTCTGTTTTTCTTTCAATAGAACAATTTTTTTTAAGAAAAAAAAATAGGGAAACGTATTTGAAACTCAAATTATTCTGTGCAAGAACCTTACAATGAACATTGACCAACATTCTTCCAACTAGTTCTGTGGATATTTAACACTTTATCAGCTGGCAGGATATCTCACTTTGTTGAATAGAAGCCTATGTTTTTAGAAAAGCAGATACTTCTCACAGCCAATACTGAATTCTCAAGGAAGTTGTCGCTGTTAGGGTAGCACTGATTTTATTCTGGAAAACCATGCAAATACGAAGATATACATATATATCGTTACACACGAATACACATATGTATGAATATAATAGGTATTTAATTTTAATCGTATTTTTGTTTTGTTTTACTTCAGAAGCAATTGAGAAAGCATTACTGTCTCTGTTTCATAAATGGCAAATTGGAATAATGATTCCTTATTCATTAGATCAAAGATGACTTAACAGAGACGCCAGAGCACTCCTCTGAGTGAGGAACCCACCTTCGGGAGGGGCAGACTCAGTCCTGATCCCTGCTCAAAGGAGGGCGAATCATGAGGAGCAAGTCATGCTCCTTCTCGTGCCTTCCTGCCAAGGGAGCTCTGTGCCTCTGCAGTAGGCAAGGCCCTTTCAGCTGAGGATATAAAGAACCTTTTACATACCATGCTCACAATTGTACAGATAGAGAAAGATTAAAGAAAAGTAACATTCAAGAGCTTTATCCTGGGAGCCCCAAACTGAGACTAAACTGCAAACTCTTGAATATTGCAATGACAGCTGCTGCTGAGCTCATGACATACGTATGCCGCAAAAATGCTAAAAAATGTGTAAGACAGGCCATTGGATGACATGCCACATTTGGACCTGGAAGGCTTGGACTGTGTTCCTGTTCTGCTACTATTTTATTGTGCCAGTTCTGGACAGTCATGTCATCTGCTTCAAATCCTGCTTTGAAGCAGGGGAGTTGGACTAGATGATCTCTGGAGCTCTCTTCCAACTCTGAATATTCCATGATTCCGTGATTCCGTGAAATTCTTCGTCTCTTGTTTCATAAAAGTACGGACTCTTTGGGACAGGTTTTGTCCCACACTTTGTTGCTTTGTGAGCCACAAACACAAGCCAAAAGGAGGCCTGATCTCAACTGTAGCCTCCAGCTAGCCACGGCTAACCATCGCACCATGCGTTCAGTCACTGAAATTGATTGAAATGCATGCCAAATTCATGAGTTTGGCACAAATACATTGCAAGTTAAGTGTTAAATGAATTAGAAATAATTCAGGGTTCTTCGGTTACCAGTGTATAATGCAGCCACTGCAGCACTAGCAAGGAAAGGTGTGATACCACTCAATATGAACAGTGATCACTGGTTCATTATAAGAATTTAATAATAATTTTTATGTGATTTTTTTTACATTCTATAGAATAATTCAAGGCGCTTTTTTTTTTTCCCCCCTTTGTGATTAGCACAGTTGATGTTCATTATGTGATAACAGAGCTGTGTCTGCCGTACATGACATTTATGTGGAAACATATTTGGCAAGCCCAGGTAGGTAAGTTCAGTTTATTGTCAGCAGAGGGCAACATAAGCCTCATTAGTGACATTTATTAAGAAGTCGTATCGACTTTTTACTGTAATTGAGAATAAACCCCAGCATACACCTGTGCATTGATGTAGAGCCGAAGTTCTGAGAGCACTAATCTTTGGCAGTATCACGTTGCATGTAAACCACACCTGAAACAGGGAAGCAACAGAGGCAGTGACAACACCTTTGCTCTGACGGCCACACACTGCCCCCGCCGCCCCGTCCGACAGCGGGACGTGGTTTCTCACCCGGGGGCAGCTCCCGCCCCAGCGCCCCCGCACACTGCGGGCAAAGACGGGGCTGCCCCGCTCCGAGGAGAGCGTCCGCCTCAGGCATGGCGCCCTCTAGGGGACCGCCGGGAGCCGCGGCCAGCCCGCAGCCGCTCTGCCCCGCCCGTTCGCAGGGATGGCGGCGGTGCGGCCCGGCGCGGAGCAGGAAGCGGGAGGGAGGCGCCATGTTGAGGCCCACTGTGGAGGTAACGGTGGCGGCCGCGCTGCCCAGGGTACGAAGGGGAGGCGTGAGGGGTGGCAGTGGGAGTAGCAGTAGTGAGGGAGGCGCGCAGCTTGCCCCTCCTCGGTGTGGCCCGTCAGGTGATGGCGGGGAGACGCTTCCCCGTGCCCCGGCGCTGGGGCCGGAGGGGCAGCGGGAGCGAGCGGTGCGGGCTCCCTGTAGCGCGGTGGGATGGCGCCCCGCGGCGGACGGGACCCCCGGGAGGTACAGACCGCCCCGCTTCCCCCCGGGTCCGGCTTGCCCGCCGGCACGGTGCTCAGGCCTCGGGGCTGAAGGGGAACGGTGACAGCGGTGACGGCCCCCTGAGGAGCGGGGGCGTTGGTAGGTAGCTCCGTGCTTGCTCGTCCTGCCCGGGGCGTGCCAGGGCTCTGAGGAGGGGGGCGACGTTTCGCCCTAAGCAATACAGCGCTCGTTCAGACTTAAGCCAGAAGTGGCCGAGGGTGTGTAGGAGGTACAGACCCGAGGAGGTTTTCACTGAAGGATCTGGAGGAAAAACAAGGAGTTAGCGTACCCGTGGCAGTGCTGAGTGGCATTCTGGAGCGCAGTTACAGCGTGCATGGCCCAGCCACTGCCAGGGGGTGACTGCAGGCTGGTGTCAGGCCCATCGCCACCTGGTGTCTTGGGCTGGTGTCCGAGATGCAGGTTCATAGAATCACAGAATGGTTTGGGTTGGAAGGCACCTCAAAGATCATCTAGTTCCAACCCCCCTGCCATGGGCAAGGACACCTCCCACCAGACCAGGTTGCTCAAAGCCCCATCCAACCTGGCCTGCAACACCTCAAACGTTGCAGTGATGTGGTAAGGCCGCACTCCAGACTTCTTCCGAACAAGCTGTCCTCTGTGACTTAACATCAGCAGATTTCAGAGAAATACATACTCTGCTCCTCCCAGCTGTGGTAATTACCCCACTGATTTATATCATAAACAGCTGTAATTCCTGCTCACAGAAGAGGCTGACCCTGAAAACTGCAGGATGGATATCTGTGGTGGTAGCATTGTGGGATCTTTTTAGGTATTTATTATATTGGTCTCCATGCAGCATTGATATCTTGAGATAAGTCAGACATTGGTATAAATATAGAAAGAAGTTAGTGATTTTACACTTTTTAATCCGGTATTGTTTTTAATAATGTATAAAAATCCATTTCAAGTGTATTTCACATCTTAACTTCAACCAGTACATCATATGTATTCATCAAGACTCTCAAATGTTTAGACATTGTGTACTTTCATAATTAAGTATTCATGTTTTAGCAGAAGGAACTTTAGCAGACACTAATAATATCTTTGAAATACCCTTTGATTATATCATACACATTCTCTGTAGAGTAGTCAAGAACTTATGTGCTCTTCTGCATACAAATCATTTATTTCTAAACAGAAAAAGTGATATCATTTTTCAGTGGAAAACATGTAAAAGAATGATATAGCAATATCCAATATAAGTATATGCCTGACAATGGAATGACGAAATAGTATTGAGCCAAGGCTTAACTAGAAATTGAACATTACAGCAATAGCAAGTCTGTTCATCCAGCAAATGACCAAAAGCTCACAAAAGTTCATAAAACATGTTTTTATTACTTACCTGTTCCATTTTTATATTAATTTGTCAGCACGATTTGCCATAAAGAGACATTGCAAATTGAACATTTACTTTTGCTTGTAGTGTGCTAGAATTGAAGTCTTCGCTAGCTCTATCTGAATAAGAATAATCTTTAAAGCTATTTTGTCAAGGAAATGTATTCAAGAGAAAGAATTGCTTGTTCATCTCCAAAATTACTCATATTTTGTTTCTAAAGTATTAAGTGAATTTTGAATAGGTATGTCTTAAGTACATATTTTTATTTGTTGATTTAGGCTCCTGTCTGCAAGTGATTGGAATTATGAATGTGATTGTTTGCATCCATCCAGATGAACGTTTAGGAGACTAAACTGTATTCATTTAAAATAGTGACTTAATAAACAATGATAGTAAGCTGCTTAAATCATAGTGGTATCACCTGGTATGTTTCTTGAGTGAGGAAGAATGTTCCTAGCATTCTCTTGTTGTGGGAAGGTAGTGAAATATACTTCATGTTGTCTTTCAAATTTAACAATAATAATACTGCTTTTTTGTTTGTTTTAAAATCTGTTCCTGTTGGAAAAACATGACTATTAGGAAACAAAGCAATCATATCACAAAGTTCAAATAAAATAATTTCACACGATGAAGTTTTGATTGGGTACTAAGGTAGATGAAGTTATAAAAATAGTATTAGCACTTTCTACTTGTCCCAGGTTTTGTTCTTCATGACAGAGAGATGTTGGGGAGATGCCAGCTGTAGCTGTTCAATTTGTAAAGAATTTTCTAAGCCACTTTTTGCCATGAGACAAGTCAGAGGTGTTACGCATTTGGTGTAGCTGTAATACTTTGAGTCTTTTTCTGAACTCCAGCTTATGTACTGAGGTCAAACGAAGCCACTGGCTAAGCTGTCTGCTAAGGGTAACAGCTTTTCCTATGTCATTAAATCCATGCATATTTGTTTGAACTTATTAGAAAAATGTGCTGACAACTCTACTTTGGGTTGATCCCTGAGGCTTGATAACTTCATTATGCAGTCTATTGATTTTTTTAATTTTTTTTAAAGGAAATAAGAATTTTATTTTAGTTAACAATGGGAGGATTAAAAATTTGCCTTGTAAAAGAGGCTTCTATGTGCATCCTCACATGAATGTGAGGTACTCTGCCCTTTCTCCCCTGTAAACTCCCTTTCTTGGGAAGAAAGCTGTTATTCCAGTGAGAGAAACACAGGATAGAGACAGTATAGCTCCAGATTAGTTGAGAGTGCTGTAGTTCAAGCAGTCACTGATGTAAAAGATGCAGAACAAAGCTATTGCTCTATCAGAGTACTTTCCATTATGCGCAAACTCTTTCACCAGATGTTGTCCTGGAAAATTTCTTGAAAGAATGTTTTATGTAGTATTCCTACTTAATTTTCCTTTTCTTGCTTACTGTGTCTCCATTCCATTGTGTGCAGCAGAATAAAAGATGCTTTTTTGCTTCTGACACTACAGTGATAGCATTCAAGTGAAGTAGAGATTTTTGGGGAACAGTTTTGCAATAATCGTGAGCTCACATGCTCTACTACATCTGGATCTTTGACCGAGAGGTGGCTCAGTGAGTGTGAGTTAGTAGTCCTGGACATCTGGCAATAGTACCATTGTATTGTCTCAGTTATTATTGTATTAACTTAGCTTTATTCATGTTGCTGTTCTTTGAAGATGGATTTCTGTATAGTTCAGAAATTCAGAGGGGTGGGAGGCAGTCCTGCTGAGAAGCAGGGGGAGCTCCGATTTTTGCCAAGATGGAATAAAAGCCCCAGAAAATGATCTGTTGGTGACATCTTTGATATCTCCTTTCCCATTGTAGATAGGATGAAGGAATGCTTTGAGTCTGGAGGCTGGCTGTGAGAATTCTCTGATTTCCTCTTAGGCTCTGAGTTTGAAATGGCATTTGATCATTTTCCTTGTTGATACGGAATTTAGGTTGCCCAAAGCAAGAAATCTGGTGTTTCCAGGACTGTGCTATGCACCATCTCTGCTACAGCATTAACCACATTTTTTGCAGAAAAATTATTACACCGTTTGGAGTACATGGCTTCTTCTGATCTTTATCTTGGCTGTGGTCTGGATTCTGATTACATAGAATTCCTTTGAGAAAAAATCATCTGCATCTGAGGCTGGGATAAGGGAGAAGAGGACTGGTGTTCAGCCTTCTCTACCCTTCCAAGACATTCATCCACACTTACTTGGATGCATTCCGAGTTTGTTTTGGTTTATCAGCTGGAGTTAGCTGTGCAAAGGCAAAATAGGCTATGGTTTTGAACCAGATACGGCATATAGCAGAGACAAGGCATTTAAAAGTGGTTTTGGAGAGGGCAGTGTTTTTCCCAGGAGCTGAATTTGCAGTCAGTGGCAAGTGTCTCAGGCTGGAGTTTCTTGCCTGTTTGTTTTTTCTCCTGCTTAGTCATTTTACTATTTAAAAAAGTTATGATTCAACTTGGTATTATTACAGGATGAGCATATTTTAAACCTGAGGAAGCCTGATCTTTTTTTTTTTCCTTAGGAGCAAACTGACTTGCAAGATTTTTATTGATCACCATCAATTTATTCTTGTATAAACAAGTGACTCATTAAACCACGCAGTCAGTTGAGAGCTCCTAGTGATTTGGCAAGAAAGTACCTCATCAGCGCAGCAGTACAGTACTCATTGTAAACACGACTCAATCTCTACCTTGTACCCTTCACTTGGAATTCAAACAAATGTTCTCAGGAATTGCTGAAGTTAAGAAGGATGGAAATACCTTGTGTAGTTGTAGGAGGGATGAGGATGTTTATTTTGTACTGCACAAAATTGTGATACTATCATTTGTACTTTTGTTCTTGCATCTCTACAGTAACAAAAATGCATGATTCATTTCATAATTTAAGAAAAAAATATTTTTTCTTGGATTTCTGACCTCTTAGAACTTGGAAGACAGCAGAACAGTGTTGACTGAGTAGGATTCAGTTAATTTTGCAAAGATTTGTTCAGCAGCATTTGCCAAATAGCATTAAGTCAGGTAAAAAATTGTCAAATTCCAAACTTAAAAAATGTCGAATGGAAGAGCAATGTACAGGACAATGACTGGATGAGGGATGCACACTTTCCCTCCTGTTTGTATCCCAGAACGTTTGGACTTACAGGGTTTTTTTTGCCAAATTTAGGCAAATAGGTACCCTAAAAATGTGAAGCCTTCTAAAGGTCGTAGGGAAAGTAATTTATCTTTTTTCTTAACACGCTAGAGTTTCTCATTTTGGACGTTTCACAAGACTCCATGGGTTTGCTATGCTACAGCTCCCTCAAGTGGTAAAATAGTTTCACATTTGGAATTGAAGCTTGGTTTCTATGAAACACTTGCTTTCTCTCCAGAAAGTTTTGAGGCTTCCCCCAACGTCCTCTTTGTTCTGTCTTTTTTTTTAATTCCCCCCCCAAATATTGACTATTATGAACAGTTTCTCAGGACGGTGGGGTTATCAGAAGAGCTGTGGGTTAAAGGATTATAATCATGATCTTCATTCTGCAGTCGACCTATTGAGCCAGCTTGGGCAGGTCATTTCACCCTGTAAGCCTCACTTCTGTCATCTGAGAACTAGAGAGAATAAGTATTTGTAGACTTCCTAGAGTATTTTTAATGCCTACTTCTCAATTCCTTTTAAAAGTAACTCTTACTTCAATCAAAGATTTTGCTTATCTGACATGGCAGAAAACTCAAAAATCCCTTGTCAGTGGGCAGTCAGAGATCTGGCAGCTATCTTGAGTATCACAGACTTCCACTATTCTGTCTAGAAAGTAACCAAATCAAGCATACACATATCTGGAGGTTTTTGCCATCCTTCCACAAAACACCAAAATCCTGATTTACAGCAGAAACTTTGGAGTTCAAGGAACAGGAGTCAAGAGCAGGAAAGAACTTAGGCTTGCTATACTTAGGTTCCCAGAAAATACACTGCAGTATTACTACTGCGTCAGTAATTTCTTGTTTCTCCCTATAAGAAAACAAAAAATACGTTTTCTCAAGTTGTCTGAGGGAATCATTTTGTGCCTTGATTAGAGAAACAGAAGAAGTGCTTGGCATCCAGGCTTAATATGAAATGCTACGCAGGATTCCCAGTATTAAAGAAGAGCTCTGCCTCATCCTTTGAAGGAAGGCAGCAGTAGTAAAATGAATCATGTCATAACCTTACACATTCTTTATAAGTTCAGGAATCTCTGTTTAATTTTGGATCCTATAAAAGAATGATGTCTATCAACCTTGGTGACAGATCCAGACTTTGCTTGATTTATAGAGCAACAAATGAGCAAACAGCTTTTTTTTTTTTTTTTTTTTTTTTTTTTTTAACTCACACTGCAATTAATTTGGAAGGTGAGATAAAATCTTTTGCAAACTAGGTAAACACAACAAAGCCAGTACCATTCCAAGAATGCTTTCCCCACAGAAACTTGACTATTGTCACTGATAAAGACAAGTTTATTGCCTTTACTTAGTGGTTTCTCTGCTGACTGCTTCTTGTGCTCCTGTCAGTTACCAATGAATATCCCACTCCATTGAATTAATTAATTAAGGATTTGGTTCTGTTCTTGTCAGTTACTTAGTATTTGCAAGACAGGGAACCGTCCTGCTGTAGTAATGGCTGCCCTACATAAGAAATCACCTCTTTCCACTCACAACACCCTCTGTGTGTTTCTGCAGCAGAACAGATGGATGCGAGGATGCAATTATGTGTGCTTTTCAGTATGACAGTGCATAGAGTTCAACTTGTGTGTGTGAAAAACGCATCCCATTTCTCTGATTCTGAATCTTCTTGAGTAGTAAATCAGTTTCTGTAGTAGCCATTGTTGAGATTTCACAGGACTTCAAAGTGTAAGACAAGAATGAGCTGTTTAAAGACAGGTTAAGTGAAGGCAGAGAGCATTCACCGTGGAGGTCAGCTTGGTCTGTGATTCATGATTATGGAAACAGATAAAGGTTTGTGCACTCTCTGTGTCTCTATTCTTTTCTTTTGTGGACTGCTGAGGCCCTACCTAAAGTTTGAACTTATTTCTGGCACACAAAAAGAAATTAGCTGGGCTGGTAGTCATTGAAAGCAACAGAGCATGGAAGTTATCCAGCTGTATCACTTGTCCTTCCTCTCCCCCCATTCTCAGGAGATTTCATCATGGAAACGGTGATGGTGCAAGAAATCCGCTTCTGAGTTCCTTTAAATGTGCTAGGTTAACAGTTGGACTTGATAATCTTAAAGACCTTTTCCAACCAAAATGATTCTATGATTCTAAATATGGACATATGTAGCTAGCCTCGTGTCAGTCTCTATCAGGTAGACGACTTTTTCTAGAGTAGAATCAGAATGTGTGCAACACTGGTTTTGTGTAGAAATGTAGAAGACTAACTCTGAAGAAAAGACATGCTCACAACATATCATTCAATACTGCATTCTACATTTAATTCTTCTTTTCAGCAGTCAGGAGAATTAGTAGTATTAACTTTTGTGTGTGTGTGTAGATTTGCACATAGCAATGCACTGAGCATTTTTTTGTCAAAGGACTTGATAAAAAGGAATCAAAAGGTAATCTTATTCAAGCAATGAGAGAGTGCATTCTGAAATCCCCTTTTCTTTTAGCACCAGTCAGAATGCATGGGAGTATGCTTTAATAAAGCTGTGGCTGTAAGACATTAGGGTTATGGAGTACTTTTTAGGATATAGAGGATGTGTCTTTGACTGTTAAGAACAGGCAAAAATAGCAATTAGGAGTTTGTGGATGTCACTCTTCTGAAACTTTTGCAGGTGTCACTGTTTTTGAGCTGCCCTGCCTTGATAATAAAACTGTAATATCGTGACAGAGTTAGCAAGGGAAAGGGCAGCAGCAGGGACCTCAGTTGAAAGTTTACCTACTTCTCTGTTAGTAGCTATAAAGAGAAGCTTTTGGAATGATATAATGTGATATCTTGCATAGCAAGTGAAAGGCTGAGTGTCACGTAGGAACCAGAATGGCATTTTGGGCTCAAGATCCACTGAGTTATGTCAGTCTCACTTGCTTAAACTTGCTGCAGAGTAGCCCCAAAGCTTAGCTTTGCAGCTCCCAATAAAATGTGTTCGGCTACTTTACTGTTTATTAACTGAAGAAGACCCTTATACGTATAAAAGTTCCTCAAAAGGCCTGAACACTCTGAAATCTCCACCAGGTGCTTGGATAAAGTAATTTAGGTCAGTGGTTTTTGGTCAGATATCATGCCCACATTAGCTGGTTAATTTTATTCTTTTGAGGTAACAAAGACTTGATGAAAAAGTCTGAAATGAAAAAAGCAATTCACAGGTATCTCACCTGTCTGCTGTAGAAGTTAAAAACTAAAACTATGTGAGTGTGCAAGTTTTCTTAAATTTTCTAACTTTGTATGTTTTATGGGTCACTGTTAATGCATGCATCTCATTTCTGCATGTATCAATGATTCTCCTTTACACAGACTACAGCATATACACAACAGTGGCAAAACCAAACAAATCTGTGAAAAACATAGCTGTGCTACACATTACTCCCTACTGCAAATTAGTCTTCTGATGTGCAGACAGGTTCATTTGGTCTTAACTAAAGAGTTGTGAGAGAAACCAAGTGGAAACTTGCAGGTTTTATTAAAAACAAAACTATACATAGGCAAACATCTAAGCATTTATTATAAGGATTTGTGAACAAAAAATTGTTAAGTTAGGGTATAGTTACAGGAATCACTGATTTTTTTTAAAAAAACAATAACCAACTAAACACACAGCCCCCCAAAAAATCACCTTATAATGCAGAGTTTTTGAATGCACCTAGATTTTTCTTTTATTCTTTATCATTGCAACTTGTACTGATTTCATTTGTAGTCAGATTCTTGAAAACTGAAAAATTGAAGAGGGTTTAAATACAAGTTCCCAAAAGTTGTGACGTAAGTCAGTTTTTCTGAGGGGAGTTATTCTGAAAAGATGGCAGTAATGCTGTCTCTGGTTTTGGGGTCTTGCAGAAAACCTTCATGTCAGTACAACTCCAGATTAAATTAGTGCAGCAATTATTGACAAATCAGCCTTTGGAGTTTATCAGGAAGCTAGTACAGTATGTATCCAGCAATGTGAGGGCATTGGATTGCTCAGATAGCTGTTATAGGAGAAGGTCCCAGACATGGCTTTTAATAGACTGTTAATTTTTAATAGACTTCACCTTTGTGTGATAGAAAACCAAACTGCAAAAAACAGAATTTTATTAAATTAAGTTTGTTGACACTAATACTGTAAAGACCCTACTAGTATTTTTATTGTTTGTATGTATGTATGAGAAGTGTCTAGATTTTAAACATCGACAGGTGTTCATCCAGTGCTTTTGGTGAAGAATGCTGAATTTCAGAACTGATTGTGCCTTGATAGTCCAGTCATACGAGAGTCTACTAATGCATAAAATGCTTCCAAGTCCACCTATAATCTCATACAGCAGAGTGGCTGTGTGGTTACCTACCTTCTTGGGAGCTGCTGTTGTGGTGTGCATCTATACAACAAAAATATGACTATGTTTTTATCATGCTGGCAGTGTCTTTGTTAGTGTGGGTTTTGGCAAAACAATTTTTTCCTTAAAAATTAGTGTCATACCTTACTTTTTAAATCGCTAACCCTACCCCCGTGGAAGCTCCTAGGCTCTTCTTTCCACCAGTATTTTCCTTGCATGAGTTAGACTAGCATGCCCACTTGCACTTCTGCAGGACCAAGGCTACTCTGTGTTTTGCATTTGTTCCACTAGCTCCACTATGTACAATTTCAAGAAAAAGCTGGCAAACCCAGTGATAAATATAAACAAAATAGTTGAAAATAGCAAGAAAACCTTGTTAGAGTAGAGACAAAATGAGTTAATGTCATAACTGCAGTAAATATGGTAAACATTTTTTGGCTTTCAGGTTTAAAAATGGCTGACCAGAAAAATATTGTACACAGAGCCCATTGTATTGAAAAGCTTCTGTCTGAGAACAGTTTCCAAGATATTGAGGATCATCTGAACATGAACTGCTTAGGGAAAACAGAAGTTTCCTATGTCTGTGAAATACGGCAGACAATATCCCACCTCCTCTTGTCATCCATTTTCCTTCTAAGAAAAAATTTTAAGAAAGCAAGTAAACTGAGACCACAGTGGATTCCCTCTCCTTTCCTTACCTGAGAAGAGAAATAATCCCCAAGAATATATTTTTATCTGAAAAAAAGAGAACTATTATATTGCAAGGGCTTATACACAAAAGCATTACTATCAGGGTACGAAATTATCAGCCATAATTAACATATTACTGTTCTTGCAGCATCCATCAGTGAGGAGCATTCCTCCAGCCATATTCAACAGGGCTACCCAATCTGAGCTACACAGCCAGAAATTTTTGTCACTAGAGAAATCCTTGTACATTAGAGAAAACCTATAGACTTTCTTGAAGTCACTCTACAGATACATCTGCATCACAGCTGAATCTAATTTTGGTTGTCAGCTCTAGTGCAAGACAAAAAACCACAATCTGAGCTACAATTAAAGCAGATTTGTTGTTGTTGTTGTTGTTGTTGTTGTTACAAGACACAGAAATGTTCTTTGTCCCTACTGCTTTGTTATTTCATTAAAAGATCTGACAGCTAGAATTGGGCAGATGTCATTGAAGAGACTGCTACGATTCAGATAATTGCATTATGTGTGCTTTCCAGACTTTAAAAATTCTCTTAGGAATCTAAAACCTTGAAAGTGGCAAATATCTCAAAAGGTATTTCAGCTGCTCCTTGTGCCAGAAAAATGCAGTCATAGCCCTTCCCAGTTGTAACATGTAGCAAGAATCTTTGAAAGCCATAAGTCTACTGGAAAAATTTCAGCATCCTCGAGCAGGAAAAGTGTGCCTTATACACCTTAGAGGATCACTGGCCCAAAGGTGGTGCCTAGACAGTGGACCACCAAGCTCCCATGATTCAGGTTCATTCTATGGCTGCATCCTATCTCCATGTCAAAGCAAATTCTGCCAATGGTCTCTACCTTCTTCCTTCCTCGCAGACCTCCTCCCCAGCTCCCACCCACTAGCATGGGTATCTGCAAGATGTCAGCAAGAGTCCTGAGAGGGAGGTGCAAACCCTCTGCCCAGTTTCCTGACTGGTATCATCAGGATCCCAGGACAGAGCTCAGCCTATGTACCATCCATATGTAAGCAGTTCTGATGATTGTTAATTTCTCAATAATACAAATCTTCTTATTCAAAGAAAAAAAAAGTTGCTTTACTAACTACAAATAGAACTAGGTCCTGAAAATTATCTAGATAATAAGATATCTATAATAACTAGATTTCATCCTTGAGGAAAAAAAAAAAAAGACAAACAAAAGAACACCCCCAACAAACACCAGGAAAAGAACACGAAACCTGCTAGATCAGTGCAGTAACAATCCCACCTTCTCCTTGTACATTGTTATTAGTAAGTATCATGGTTTCAGCATCAAAACCTATAAACAGAGCAGTTTAACAAAACAGAAAGAACATTCTCTGATCCGAAGGATACACAAGCTCAGCAACACAGTCTCCAGTGGGACTGAAGGAATGTTTGACAGAGAAACCTCTCTTCTGACACTATTGTTTGATCTATGTCTCAAGGGCAGAAAAGAAATGTTATTTCCATTTTCATGCTGACATACAGGAGTTCACTAGAAGGACATTCTCATAAACAAAGTACTGCAGACCATGCTATCACCCAGCTCGTATTTTTTTCCAGATTTCAGGGTAGATGTCGCTCATAATACAGAATATTTTCTGGTCAAACTAGGGTGTAGAGAAGTCCAGTAAAGTTATAAAACCCACACAACCTTGGGAGATACTTCAGGGGCTAGAGCAACTTTTTACTCCTGAGAAAGCAGGACATTATATTTTTGAACATGCCTGAAAAATACGTAAATGTAGCTATCTTTTACTTTTTACTAGCCATGGGTGGAATCAACTAAGCCTTTAATTTGTAATAATGGACTTTTTGCTTTTCATTTTGATTAATAATGTGGTATTGATATGATGATTTTAGCAACACATTTAGGAATGGTTTAATTTTTTTGTTGTTGTTTAAGCTACTAATACCTTCCCCCTCCGCCAAGTTGGCCAATAGCCTATATATTTATTTTTGGTCATTTACAGTTTATGGACAGGCAGTGTATCATTACCTTTCAATGAGGGATGCAACAGAGTCAATCAAATTATTACTTTCTATTTAAAATTTAATACTCTATTCAGGGTGGTAAATCAACTGGTGGTTTTGTCATGTGGGAGATTCATAGGCAAAGTCCCTGCTCTACATTCTTCAGGGCTCATTTTTACCTTCCTTTATCAATCTATCAATCTATCTATCTATCTATCTATCTATCTATCTATCTATCTATCTATCTATCTATCTATCTATCTATCCCTCTATTTCCATTTTTGTTGAATGAAAAATTTGTACTGAACCTAAGAAGACTTTCCATATAAATGTTTCATCAACATGATATCTTTCCAATTAAAACTGGTATTTTATTCCAGTAGCTGGTATTTTCTGTGATAAAAATGTTTTGCTGAAAAATTCGAAGCAGCTCTATTACTGGATTTCAGTTAACTAAACTCTCTGATTAAGACTTATGCTTATGAAACTTATCAGACCTTAATAACAGATGTGCTGATGAACTGAGAGAGCTCGGTGGACGTACATAGAGTTGATTAATTTAGCTCTTAATTGTTAGTAAATTATTTACAAAGTAGTGTTGGTTTTAGAGTTGGATTTTTTTTTCATTACTCGGAACTACGCAGCATTTCAGTCATTCGAAATAACAGTCTATCATACAGTTTTCTTGCAAGATATTAGGATTGTCAATCATGGCCAGAAATAATACTATGCTCTACCCAGATCCTGTTCTCTATTTCTCTAGGAATTAAAGACATTGAAAAGGATATAAAAATAGAGACGTGATTTCTGGGGAGTAGGGAGATACTCCACTTTGTGGAACAATGCATCTGAGCATTCATCCTCCTCATGGTCTGGAGATTATTCTCCCTCTGTAGTCTTCTTTTGATTTGTGCTTCTCCTTGCTGCCTTTCTTTCCTTTTTCTTTATTTTGGGGGGTTTGTTTGTGGTTTTTGTTTTTGTCTTTTAGTATCCATTCTGCAGTGCTATCCAGAAGACTTGGTTGTGAGCTAATTCATTTATGAAAAATCAAAGCTTGTCTATTAAAAGTTAAAGACTTTCACTTTTCAGTGAAAATAAATTGCTTCCAGCTTGTGTCATACTATCCAACTGTAGAAGGAAGATTCCTAATATAATGGCAACAGTGTGACAAACAGGGTTTTCTATGTGACACTGTGGTTATCATCATCTAGAGACATACATGTTAACCACTGATTTCTTATAGGCTTGAAACCAGGTACTTACTCTCTAGTCGTATTTCTGGAGTAAGTTACTCCTGTGTGCAGTTTAACAAAACCTGAGGTATCTGCAAACCAGCACAGAGGACTGCAGGCTGCTGTTGGGTTTTATACATAAAACATAAATATTGAGAGAGTAATGAAAAAAAAAGAGTTGTTTTTCACAAACAGAAATGAGCAAAATAACATGTTCTGTGAAAAATACTGAGAAAAAAGTTCAAGCAACAGGTTATGAGACTGCTGTACAATTATGCACGCAGCACGTTATGCATGTCACATTTTGGAATTGTTCCAGTAACCAGAGAAGTCAAGTAATTTTTCCACAGACTTTCGTGAGCATAGTCTTATGCCCTGCACTCAGATCTTACATGCTCTCAAGTCTTATTACAAAATGATCTTTCACCTACCTTGCAGCATTCCGGTGCCAGAGTATTTAAAGTTCTCAGGTATTTGACATAGCAAGTACTCTATAAGGCCTGTCAAAAGTGAAAGTAAAAGATTATTTTTCAATGCATTCATCATTGCTTGCTTGAACTCAGTGTTCTCAATGGCTTTCCACCTAGAGAGAAAAATTTATTACAGTGCTGTGCACTTCTTTCAGTGACAACATTAAATTCAGAGAGTAGGTTCTCTAAGTTATAGTGGGTCTGAAATCTTGGGTGCAGACCTTGTGCAGAATCCCTTGCAAGCTTATACACAGCAAAGATCACACTCTCTATTTGGAAAACCTATGAAAAATCCAGTTTGTCAGACATTTGTTCCTGTTCATTTTATGAATAACTTATTAAAGTTTTGTCTGCAAAACTTCAATTTAATAATTGCTATAACAAAACAGAGGAAACTGTAAACTGGGGCTAACAGTTGCAGCTGATTTACAGTGCCACAGGAAAACTAAATCAAAACCTGAAAAGTACTGAGTCTAAAGAATTTATTCTTCTTTTCTTACACAGCTTTCATCAAGTTTGGTTAGCAAGGGCAACTACCATTAACAACCTTGTATAAATGTCTTTTTTTTCCTCTGATAATTCTACTAGAACATCCATATCTGCCAACAGCAACCTAGGTTGTATTCTGTGGCAATTCTGTCACCAGAAGTCCCTTGGTTGCATTTTAGAGGGAGTTCTTGTAAATAATAAACAAGCAGATTGGAATGTTAGATAAAATATAAAATTTTATTCTCTGTCAATGTTTTAGAAGCATCTGGCATCTGTTACACTATGACACAACTATGATATCTGTGACACAACACTTGACAAGACAGACTCTAGTCTAAGATACATCAATATGTGAGGATAGTGAGACATCCGAGGCAAGAATCATGTAGAACTATACAATGCTGCAGAGTTTGGTTATGACAACGAGGCACGTTGTTTCAATGTGTTCTTGACTAGTGACAAAAATGCTCTGGGTTTCAATTGCAGGACACAATGCAGAAAGCACAAAGAAGTTGTACCAGTAGCTCTATGGCTCTACTCACAGAGGATAGCAGAACGAACTACCAGTGGGAGATTAGGCTTGCAGCTGCTTGTAGTAGCAGTGATATATTTGATTTATTAACTAATTAAGCCCCTTAGCAATCCCGTGTAAGATTTCTAACCATGTTATCCCCAACAAAAGTGCAGGGGAATGAAGAAATTTTCTTCAGGATTTTTTTTTGTCGGCGTCATTTCACAGGAATGAAGAAAACCCTAGCCTTTCTCTGCATACAGAGAACAAGAAAATCACTGTTCAGCCATAAGTGCCATGAGGATCTATCCTTTAGTCAGCATTTCATGAGAGGAAGCACAGAAAGTTGTCACAGTCCACAGCAAAATTAATTTTGGTCGGTTTACATAAATGCTTTGGCTTGAGGGAAGGCAGGCAGATATGCCCTCCTGTATGACTTCCTCAACAGGCAATGCTGTCCAGGCAAGTGGCAAGGGAGACGAGATGCATGGCTTCTCTGTGAACCGTGCAGAGGAAATCTATCCAGAAAAGTCTGCAGTGTGCTTATCTATGTGAGAACCCAGGATTTGCTCATCAGACTGGATATCCACAGTGCCAAATACTCTATATTCATCCTGTAATGATCCTGCAGTGTCCTCCTGAGCTAAATGCAAGAAAACCATCCGCTTCCTGACACTGCCAGTCCTCACCTTGATGTCCATTTATAGGGATAACAGGCTGGATGTAAATCAAGCCAGGCTTGTAGAAGGAAAAGACCTTCAAAATGAACTTTTCAAATATGTTTGTACACTGACCTACAAACCGCTGAAAGAACTGTGACTTGTTGGGTGAGGGGCAAGAGATGCTGATATTTCTGCAATACTTTCAACACAATGGATTAAGACTGCCATCTATTGCCTCTGATGCTGTATTTGTGCAGTCTTGTGGACTCTACAGCTCTACAGCTAATATCCAAGGAACAAAGCTCTTTGCGTGCATGTTTTTCTTCATTTTTCAGGCTTTTCCGTAAAAGATATCTAACAGAATAATGTACTGAGGCAGAACATACTCCTTGGCATCTGAAATCTTTGTTAGTTTTTAAGCGCATGCATTCTTTGTAGAACAAAGCCACACAGGTACCTTTCTGGGGATGGAAGGTGCATTCTTGAACTATATAAATGTATCTGCAAAGAGACAGAAGTTAATTTATGTTTCAGCCATCCGTAAAACAGACATGAGAGAAACCATATTCAAGAATTACATTTTCCCAGTGCCTTAATAAGAGATTACATGTATCATCTGGATTTCTTGAAATGAAACCTGAAAGCCAAACAGCAATTAAAACACAGATTTGGGGGGAAACATTGCTGATAACTGAGCTCTGCAATATTCATTTTATGGAGCAGATTTTTTCCTAGGGAATATTCAAAGCGAGGGAAAAGATACAAACTATGGCTAATCTCATTTACATGCCAATCAGCACCTAGCGAAGCAAGGGGACAAAGCATTGGAGACTTGACCACTGCTAGTCCCTATAAAAATGCTTTATGGATGGCTGAATTATATCTACTGGCTGGATGAGAGAGTTTTGACAGGGATTTTACCCTAGAAGGAGAGGTCATACCACATAATGTGAGAGTGCCAGACAGGGCAAGAAGTCCACTTGACTCCTGCATAAACTATTAACCTGAATGGTTTCAGCTGCCATGTAGTTTAATGCAGATATTTTACAGAATTGCCATGAGCTCCAAATATCCTTTCTTAATGTTAGGTAGTAACATGAAGCACTACTTAGCTGTGAAATAGCCAATTACATGGCACAAGAATGTAACATCTAGCATAAGCTATGGGCCAGGTTCTTTGGTGTATAGCAGCATACTTCTGCTGAAAATTGTGGACTTACACATAATATCTGAGGATTTGCCTCAGTATTTTTTGTGATGAAAAATAATGCTACTTATCCAACTGACTATGCTAGAAGTTTAATTAAGTGCTGCCAGATAGACTTTGTAGAAAACTATGCATTTGTATGGCCAATATGTTATGTTCAAGAGACACAAATGGATTTGTATGACAGGGACAGATACCAACAAGATTAAAGTGGTCAGCTTACTCGTACCTGTAAAATAAACATGTAGAAAGGGTTAATTCTTGCTTTTCCCTCAGACATCAACGATAACATCTAAGAGAAGAATAGTTTCTATGTTTCGCTCAAAATATTCTGGCTACGAAAACTCCCAAGTTCTTAGGTAAGCAATGTCTGGCATTCAGTTTTATTTCACTCATTATTTGTGCCATATAGAACAAAGAACAGCCTATAGAATCCCTAGGTATGGACCAGGCTCCCACAGAGCTGACTACGGAATAAATACAGAGAGTTCTTGTACACAAATGCGTACAACCTATGCAGAAGTTGACAGTTGATATGTAGATTCATGTAAAAAGTTTGGGAGAAAGTGCCTTCATAACAGTATCATTGGTACAAATTTGTTCTTCGTAGGCTTTGAAAAAAAAGGCTGTGCAGTCTCATTTCCAGCATGAAGACACTTTTCTTGCAATTTAAAGTTCCAGATTTTCAGACACTTAAACAAGTGAATAACTTAAGACACATTAATAATCCCAGTATAATAAACATGGCTACATTAATTGTTAGACTAATTCTTCATCTTTTCAAAACCAGAACAAGAAGAAATACAGTAGGATCAGATGAGTGTGCAGTATGTGTAGGTGATCAGTAGCACAAAACTGACCATTTGTTGACATATGATGATAGGCATTGCAGTAAAATATATTACATATTACAAACCAACATGAACTTTGTTTTGGAAAAACTGAGAGGTAAAACCTTTTTCTATTGGCACTGTCAACAGAATTCTATGGTCATTACTCTGTTTCTATTTATTATCTGCAATTATCATATAAATTGGGGAAAAAAGTGAAATCTATTATAGGATTTTCCATTATAATACATACTTTTCAGTTTGTAACTTTATTATGCATACATTTCTCTTACTGAAATTAATCTTTGCCTAAAGTTTACTTTAATTTATTTATCTTTATTATGATTGTTACAGAAAACTGATTCTGCCATTATAAGAAAATTTCTGTGTGTTTACAAAAATTTAGCTTGGCTATGGCCATGAGGAGCTTGTTAGAATCTTGTGATGAAATCTCTGGTGTAACCACCTGCACTGATCGTGGTCCTTGCCCTTACAGTACCTACAAACAGTCCATCTGTGCATGAATCATTTCTACATAGCAAGCAAGCACTTTATAGAACTGCAGAAACAGAGCAGGATTTTCCTGCAACTTGATTGTACCACCTTCAGATTTTTAAGCTAAATATCAGACCCAGAGGCACTGATCCCAGCTTCCCTGTGCTCCTATTATCTCCACTCTCTGAACAAACATGAGCAAAAGCCTACAGTGAAAAATGGAGCCAGAAATTGTGCTGTGGATCACATTAATTCAGCTTGGATGAATTACAAACATTTATTATTTTGGATTTATTTTGGCTTGGTTTTTTGGTTTGTCTCTGATTAGTCACCGTACAGTCTTTTTATAGAGAGTAACAGATAATCCAGAAAAAAAATCATAAGTTGTAAATCATCGTTAGTTTTTTAACAGTGATGAGTCATACTTGCTTTACTGTTTTATGAAGCAATTTTTTTGTGTTTTTAACGTGTTATCCAATACAATAAATAAGAGTCAGAGAAAATGGCACACACATACACACAAAATCCTTAAACAGCCTTCTACCCTTTGTTTTATCTACCTTATATATATATTCATTCTCAACTGTTATTACCCATATTTGGTCAGCACATAAGTGTGTTCCATGGATGGAAAAATAACTAACTTACACTTACATCAAATCTATCTCAACAGTTACATATGACCACAGCTAAATTATCATTACAGTTAACCTTCTAGGTGGATTATAAAAATGCCTGGTTACAAAACAATGTTGATATCTTTGCTACACATTTAAACCTAACATGCTATTTTATTTCTATACTCCATTCCTCAATTAGCAATATACTCTTCAAGGTAAAAAAGAAAGGCTATAGCTGAATTCATTTACTTAGAGCAAACAGAGGAGCTTCTAATTAGCTAGGTCTCTTAGGGGTCTGTTTTTTCAAAAAGAATATCCTTAATGTGCCCAAGAATAGGAAGTGGGCACCAAGAAGAGTGGGAGGAGGTAGAAGAAGAAGCTGTAGTCAAGAAGAGAATCAGACTGTTGGTAGAGAAGAGGAAGAGGAAGAAGAAGAAATGTAGCTGCCTCTCACGGCAACAAGGTGAGGGTTGACTTTGAAACCACCTCGGGTCTCTTGAGTTGTCTATAACCTAGTTCAATAAAACATGGAGTTCTTAATGAGCTGACATCTAGTCATTCAAGATTAAATGAAATGCAAATGAAAACACAAGGGGAAAAGTTTGCTTTCTGTGCAAAATTCCTTTTGTATATATCTGGAAGGGGCTTGACATGCACATAATATAAATTAGTGTGACTTAGTGGAATTTTTTATTTTTTTTATTTTTAAAGTTTTGGAATGGGTCATCCTACTTCCTAATGACTTCTAGAAACAAAACTTTGACTTAGAAAATTAATTTTAGTCTGTAAAGCTATAGTGTTATAATTTCCTTAATATTTATGTCACAAAAGTAGTCAGAAGCAACTTTTATCCAGGATCCATTATGGCTAGTAGTAAGCAAGCCTACTAAAAATACCTCTGCTCTGGAGACATTACACAATATTTGCAATTTAAGTGAGGCTCCTTTTGTACAACAGTTCATGTTTGTTCTTTCTTGGGAGGAAATTTTAGTTTTCTTCTTCCCTTGGAGAATATTTTAAGCCACTACATGGTCAATATTTTAAGAATATATTTGATTTTAATCACTTAAAGGGTATTCAGAATGTGTTCTTGGTTTCCATGTGTATTGTCTATTGTAATATTTTAATATAAAGCTAATAATTTCAGCAGTGTTGGTTGAAATACTCTGGACAAATTAATTCTCAGTATAATGAACATGTTCACCAGTAGTCAACCACTATACAGAGAGATACAAGATTTGACAAAGACTGTGGTGTGAAGAAGGTTTTAATTTATATGAAAAGCAATGACAAAAATTTTTATATAAATATTATAAAAATCTTTTTTGCAGTTTTCTGTGTTTCTTTTTCATTTCAATAAAGAATAAAAATAAAAGTGTGTCATTTTTACCCTATGCTACCGTCTTTAGCAATAGAAATAAGAATGAGTATATGCCAGCATTTCTTCAGTATTGAAAAAATGTGAGCCAGATGTTCCCACATCAATAATATTTGCCACTGAAGTTTGGAGAATTGAATCATAGAATCATTGAAACATAGAATCATAGAATCATAGAATCATACAATCACACAATCATACAATCATAGAATGGTTTGGATTGGAAGGGACCTCAAAGATCATCTAGTTCCAACTCCCCTGCCATGGGCAGGGACACTTTCACTACATAGGGTTGCTCAAAGCCCCATCCAACCTGGCCTTAAACACTGCCAGGGCTGCTCTCAATCCAAACTCCACCCAGCCTGTATTTGTGCTTGGGATTGCCCTGATCCAGGTGTAGGACTTTGTGCTTGTCCTTGTTGGACTTCATATGATTTGCATGGGCCCACCTCTCAATACTGTCAAGGTGCCTCTGGACAGCATCCCTTCCCTCCAGTGTGCCGTGCATATTGAGTGCATCTATACTTTTTCTTTATCTCTCATTTTTTCTTTATCAGCAAGGAACCTACAAAATACATATTCTGAATCATTTATGATTAACAGAAAAATAAATCTATTATTTCTCCTCCAAAAGCTGTTCTCATTATGTGGGAAGACATTTTCCCTAGAAAGTGATTGATTTTTCCTTAGTTCTTGATATTTATTTTTTTCTACAGGTTTTGATTTTTATATGTGTACATCTGCAGAAATACAAATGTAGACTTTGTTCTACAACTAAACCAATGAAATGAAAGCAACTACACAAACATTAAGCCTATGCACAAGAAACCAAGAATGGCAGAAAAAAAAACACAACAAAAACTTTGCTGGAAAGCAGACATCAAAAGTCAGGGCCATGGAAGAGTGACTCCAAAGTCTGCTGAAGGAGCTGGCTAACTCTGATGCAGGGATACTTGGAGGGGACCACTTCAGTGCTTACCAGAGTTTTTTGTGTGCTATGCAGAACCTTTATCAGAAATTCCGTCCTTTTTGGTACACAAGAGTATTGGTGGACAAAGGATACATTTAATGTTGTTCTGACCCATCCTGTGGCTGCTGGGAAGTCTCAGCTAACACTAAGCCCATCACAGACAAAACTGGTGCAGCTCCCTTTCCCTCAGCCACTGAAGAGGAGAGTGGTTGGGGAAACAGGTGGCTAATCTGACTCTTGGATGGACACCTGGTTTGCTATAGGGTCATTGCAACTGTGTGTTGCTTTTTCCTCAGTGTTTATTGCAAAGCTAAAGCTAGGACCAGAGACCCCTTCTCTCTATCTGCACCTTTCATTAGATAATTTTCAACACAGTTTGCTTAAGCTTTCACCATGAATAGAGTTACATATTCTGGAAATCTGTAAATAAGCATTATAGAAAATGACAGCTGAAGGAGAACATTTCTCATGTTTGCAGCCAGATATATTGTTATTGAGCCTTTAGAGCTTTATGAATGACTGGAAATGTGGTGGCATGTACTGCAAAGATGAATATTTTTTTTTTTTTTTTTTCCAGAAAGGAAAATTCTTATTTTCCCAACAGAACTCATCACAAATAAAGTTGGGTTTTTTTCTGTTGTTGGCTTGGATTTTAATTCTCTAAGGTTTTTGAACCTCTCCTCTGAAACATACAGATCTGTGAAAATTTGAAGATTACTTTGCTTTTCTTATTTCCACCTTTTTTATTGTAACTGATGTCACTAAATGAAATGGGTACTAGGGGAAAGACCCTAAACAGTTATAACATATCAGAAAATTGAACAATGAGGCCTTGTTGCTCTTCACTGTATCCTCTTTTCATCTCTCTCAGGCTTTTTGAATGCTTTTTTTGTGTGTGTGTATGTGACTACTACTAGCAGATGTATTGCCTCATGTTTGACTTGTTCTACTGTATTTCTATTTCTGGATATATTCCATACATTCTATATGGAAAGTAAGAAGAGAGAAAAGAAAGCATTTCTGTGGTTCAACTGCTTTTGGTGGGGGAGTTTGGCATAGTCTGCTTGCTCTTATGTTAATATAATTAATCCTGAATACAGTAATGTCAAAAAACAAAATCTGACCAAGATCTTCAATAAGAAATTTCTCTGTATCTTCTACATCATTCTCCACCTCCCCCATTTTTGCTAAATGGAAAAAACAGATGAAGACACCTCACAGCAGTCTTTCCCTATCGTCTCAGGCATAGCAGCCAGCAGTGTCTTTCTGTTCTCAGCTGAGCATTGTATTTATATATCAGACTTTAAGCAGAAACGTCCAGGAAAGCTATGACAAATCAGCAAAGGCTGGATGTTAATCTACTTTTCTCCCTCAGAAATTAACCAAACCCAATTTAGATTCATTGCATTAATGAATGACCATGTCCATACTGGAGGCTGATACACTTTAATGTACATGAGCTACATTCATATCTGCAGTTGATGATCTCCTTAAGAGCCTGAGACTCCTCCTGCAGAGGAGCATTAGAGACTGGCCATTCCCATTTCACTGAAATTACTAAGGGTGGGCTTTCCTTCCTTCTTGCATAGCTACTGCATCTCCTAAGGACAGCTATGTTAGTGGTTTCTTCTGCTATTTCTTTCCAGGTATTCCTAAAGACCTTTAAGGATTTAATTTCCAAAATATCCAGGTACTTAAACTCCTAAGCACATTATTAGAATACTTGGCTGCAGGGGAAAAAAAAACAACAACAAAACCCAAAACACAACACAAAACATAGTTACACTGAGAGAATTCAAGTTTATAAGAGACTTCATAACTGTCTGTCACTTATGATAGCTTGAGGTTCTGGGGAAGCCAGAAGATAAATGTTCTTGCAGCTTATTCTGTCATTGATGTCTTGCTTGGTTTAGTTCCCCAGTACCTTGACTAATCTGATTTTGCTCCTAAACATTCAAGCTTGTTTGTCCAGGTAAGTCATTATAAAGAACTAAGGAAAAAAAAAAAGCAGAACTGGTGGATCTTTTCCCCCTTTATACATGATGAGAGGAAGGGAAAGTAGGTGGAACTCACATTAAAACTGAGGAAGAAAGAGAGATAATAATTGACAAATATAGAAGAAAATGAACAATGCAGTTGTCTGTGACTCATGTTGCTTTTGAAGCGTGGCTGAAAACCTGAACTCAGTCAATGTCATCGGCTTTTGCAAGGTAAGGTTTCACATTGATTCTCCTTTTTGAAAAGAAAAAAAATAATTCTATGAGTTATCATGACCTACATGGAAACTTTGTCTTTTTATTTCAGTAATAAATCTGTCAAAATTTCTTAGTTTGGAAATATCTGTGACTGTACCATATATTGTGCCATATTTTGATCAAAATAAATCTTGATCAGCAGATTGATAAGGCCTTTTTAAGAGTTAATGTTCTGTACTGATAATAAAATCACCTTCCAGAAATGAGATTAGTATAGATTAAATGTTTGACTTTGGGATGATACTAATATGATTTATCAGTTTAATTTGTTACTACTTGAGTATCACAACCTTTGTTAGAATTGTTTGCATGAATTTTGCCCATTCTAATGTATAATCTTCAATTGCCATTAATATCTAATTTAAGATTGTGTACATACTTAATAATTTTTAATCTCATTTATTTATTTTATTATAAATAACTTATTAAATTCTTGTTAATTAAAATTTATAATGAGTGAGTACAGCTGTGTGATTTAACATGCTCAGGAGAGTATCCCATTTGGATCAGTGGAAATACACATGTCCATTATATAAATAAGATAATTTTGTGAATATCAGATGAGCAACTTGGAATAAAATAGCTGTAAGGTGTTAGTGGTTAAGGTGTGGGGTCTTTTGACAATAGGTAGGCGTGTTAACATTACAAATTCTGATCATAGTGGATGACATTTTTTTAATTTCTGTAAACTTGTGTTTTACTCTCATCTTCTTGACAGATCTAGCATTATTACATTTTCTACCTTGTCAAGGACCCAATTCACACCACATTAAGTGATTATATTACTTAATTGTCTTCAATGATTTAAAATCACATTCAAAGAACAGATGTATTGTGAAACACCATTTGAGAATGTAATGCTTTTGTCTAGATGAATTTGAGGAGCTCTTGGAGGCACCAAGCCAGTAGGCCTTGTCTGACTACGTGAAATCCCACACAAATGTGATTTTCCAATGAATAATTTCCAGATGAGGTAAAGGCACTATGACCTTACTTAACACACTGGTAGATATGCAGTTTTATGCTGTACTGTGTACTTTCATAGATCTATAGCTTTATGCTGTTCTGGTCTTGTTTCTGATGCTTATAAAATATCACAATAGATGTGCAGTGAAACAGAATACAAGACAGCTCAGCTACTGCATGCTGTTTCTTATGCCTTTCTTCTCACATGAGTCTTTATATTCTTCAAGTAAAGATTGCTATAACTAGTACTGGTACACCAGTATATTGCCACAGGTATATATTTTGCTGTTCCTCCAGAAAACACAACATTCAGTCAAATTTGAAAACCTGTTTTGGAGAACCACTACTGAATTTTAGTTTGGATGTATTTAATGATCACATATCCCAGAGAATAAATATATAGATGCAGACAAGATGTAACAGGAGTAATTAAAATAAAAGTATTTCTCGTTGATGCTTATGACAAGCTAAATCTTTATTTTTTTGTGTGCCAGAAAACATGATAACTAGAACCAGCTGAACATAAACTTAATAATCTCATTATGTAATATTTTTTTGTGCAAGAAGATTTAGCAACTAAGCTGTAAGTGGTGCATTTTCAGAATCCAGCTCTAACATTTGTAATCAATGTGTCTGCTATTAATCTTTCAAATGTCATTTATTTGTTGCACAGTGAAAAGTGTATGGTGGGATGAGAGAAAGGTGAAAAGAAGTGCATGTGTAGCTACAGCAGGTGCAGTACATCACTGGTGGAAGAGGGGTATGGGGCAAAGCCCAATTTCACCTCTGATAATAGGAAAGAGATGTAGCATCAAGACTGTGATATTTCTGCTGGGAAAAGCAGGGCTTCCTGGTGTCTGTTGAGCTTGTGTCTGTTGGGGGTCTTCTGCTTTGCCGTGCTTGGAGAAACCCAGCAGGGACAGCTGACTGTCCGCATCCTGCCTCGGCACGAGGCAGCAGCTCTCGCTGAGATCCTGCAGGCATCTTGAAAGCAGCCATTTCCCCTCTAAAGCAGCATGGTGTAACACTATGTACTATCAAATACAGTCCCTCTTGAAGGACTGCACAGACCTGAATTAGCCTAAGGGGACCTGGGAAAAACAAATTTTGCTGTTTGTTTCTTTAACAAGCTGTGCAATAAGAGGGTTTGGGGTGCAGGGGGACAAGGAAGGAAGGAAGCTATATTTCAATTTTATAGTAGCCCAAGGCATGATACAATACCAATTTAGAACAAGTGAGAAATAAAATAAAATATTCTTTAAAATCCGATGCTCAGAATTTGATGTATTTTGAAACAGTGTTATGATTAAAATTTTACAAAGAATAATTGTATGTCCTCATGCTCTAATACTTTTTCCAAACTGAGTAGTATTTAATACTACAGCTAGGAAACAGCTCAAGGGGAATACACATGGACTAATCTGACTCTCAGGAGCTTAACTCTGGGTTACTTCTCTGCTTTTGAGTCTTTAAAATGCTCTGTGAATTATTTCTCTTTGACAATGAAAGCATTGTGACCATTGTGCTGAAATGCCCAGCATTTAATGTAACAACTATGTATACTAAGGATTTCAAATTAAGGCTATATGTTTTTTTATCAAGATGTATATGGGAAAGAAAATATAGCATCTATTAATTATATGAATTAACTAGATAAAAGGAAGATATACTGAGGTGAACACATAAATATATTAGCTATTTTAAGGCTTCAGTTGTTTAGCCTTGACAAATTTCAAGGGAATTCTATGAATATGCTAGGAAAAAAATCTATAATAAAGAGACCTTCAAGAGTCATAGCAAAGTAATCAGTAATACACTGAACATATATTTTCTTGGAGATAAAGCAGAGAATATGCTTTTAACTTTCACTGCATCTTACATCAAAAAGATAAGATTCCATTCCTCCTTCCTTTCTCTGATACACACACACACATGTGCCAACAGGGTTTTTTTTGTTTGTGTGGTGGGTTTACACCAGCCAGCAGCTATCCACAGCCACTCTTTCCCTCCCATCCCCAGCAGGATGGGGGGAGAAAATAGGAAAAGTAAAAGCAATAAAACTCATGAATTGAGATAAAGACAGCTTAATAGGTGGAAGAAAGGGAGAAAAAAGCAAGAAAAGCTATAAAACCAAGCAAAGCAAACAAAATGGCTCATCACCTCCCATAGGCAGACTGAAGCTCAGTCAGTGTTTGATCAGTCACTATCTTCAAACCCAACTCTCTCCCTCTCCTCTTCTTCCTCTACCCCAGTTTTTATTGCTGAGCACAGTGTCATATGGTATAAAATACCCCTTTGGCCAGTTTGGATCAGCTGTCCCAGCTGTGTCACATCCCAGTCTCTTGTCCTGCCCCACCCTCCTCACTGTATAGGGGAACAGTGGGGAGAAGAGAAGGCCTTGACACTATGTAGGCACATTTCAGCACTATCAAAAACATTGGTCTGTTATCAGCATGGTTTGATATCCAAATCCAGAACACAGCACCCTACAGACTGCTGTGTAAAAGGGTAACTCCATCCTGGCCAGACCCAGTAGGTGGTAACAAATCTGTGCTAATCTGTTTTGGAAAAGGTGTTACAACTGTTCTATGTCATGTAGATGCCACATCACGTTATGTGAACCATTTCATGATTTTCAGGATGCTTCCAACATTACGAACATGAAGGAGATGCTCAAGAATTAGTCCTAGCAGAGTTATTTATATAAGCAATAATAATGTACTTGACATTATGGTTTCTAGGCAACAAACATGAAAATTAAAAGATGCATTGAAACCATGAACAAAGCAGTTACCTTTCAGCACTTCTTCATCTTGTCATCTACTATTGATTAATTATTTTACTCCTGTTTTTAAAATTTCCATTGGTTAAGTAGAAAAAACTCGATACATATTTAAGTAATAAGGTAAAATTATGTGAACTGGTTTCCATAATGTTGGTAAAAGCTCAAAGTGGTCTTCAGCAACCATAATACCTTATGAATTACAGAGAGTTGGATGCCAAAATAGAACTACCAAGTCTTCAGTGTGCATCAACAGTGGCTCCCATGCAAATGGGGAGTAGCTCTCAGTGGGGTGTAGTGCATTGTGGAGAAAGAGTTTCAAAAATTCTTTCTCCAAATAATTCAATACATAAAGAGCTTCAATAAATTCATTGTAGGCATATCTACTCATGTGAATGAGCCTTTAATGAGGCTCTAACCTATTCCCCTTAACAAATTATGGACTTAAGAAATCAGTGAAATTCTAGGGCTTTTCTCATGCAGGTGTTCAGATTAGATGCTCTAATAATTGATGATGTAATAATTCTTTTTACTTTAAACAAAACTCCAGGCATAAAACTATACCATTACAATTGTTTGCTCTGATCTTAGACCCCCCACATTGCTTCAGCAGCACAAAGACCGTGAAAACAACTGCAGCAGGTTCTGTCAATCAGCCTATCTCTTTATTTACTTTTGTGAGGATACACACACGAAAAGCTTTCCAGAGATTCTACTTACTCCATTTGCAACTAAAATGTATTGCACATTGTTAATGAAGATTACAAGAAGTAAGAGAATCCAATTCATCCTCTGTTATGGCAGAAGCTTATAAAGTTTCAAAAAGGAGCTTGTTAATTCTGATGGCTTCCAAAATGCTTCTGAATAAACTAACAGGAACAGACTAAAGCAACATTTTTTTTTTTCCCCCTGTGTAGAGTCATACTAAAATCTGTCATTAGCTGTACTGATTAGAAAGCTAAACTAATGTCTACAAAGTCAAAACATCTTCTGTATTGATTGCAGTGAGACATGTCTGCATTATTTGGAATAAGTAGAAAAGTAAAAAAACTTTAGCAACACTTTTGGGCACAAATACTGCATTGTATTCATCATAATTGGTTTAATGAGGTGTTACTAATTCTACCTTCATAATAATGAACATTTTTATTCTATTTACAAGTGACTAGTGGTGTCCCCCAGGGGTCGGTACTGAGTCCAGTCCTATTCAATATATCCATTAACGACCTGGACAAAGGGACAGAGTGTGTCCTCAGCAAGTTTGCTGATGATACAAAACTGGGAGGAGTGGCTGACACGCCAGAGGGCTGTGCTGCCATCCAGTGTGACCTGGACAGGCTGGAGAGCTGGGCAGGGAGAAACTAAATGCAATTCAATAAGAACAAGTGCAGAGTCCCGCATCTGGGGAAGAACAACCCCATGTACCAGTACAGGTTGGGGCTGAGCTGCTGGAGAGCAGGGTAAAGGACCTGGCAGTCCTGGTAGACGACAGCCTGATCATGAGCCAGCAATGTGCCCTCATGGTCAAGAAGGCCAACGGCATCCTGGGGTGCACTAAGAGGAGTGTGGCCAGCAGGTCAAGGGAGGTTCTCCTCCCCCTCTACTCTGCCCTGGTGAGGCCTCATCTGGAGTGCTGTGTCCAGTTCTGGGCTCCCCAGTTCAAGAGGGACATGGAGCTACTGGAAAGAGCCCAGCGCAGGGCCTCTAAGATGATGAAGGGCTTGGAGCATCTCCTGTATGAGGAGAGGCTGAGGGAACTGGGCCTATTTAGCTTGGAGAAGAGGAGGCTGAGGGGGGATCTCATTAATGCTTATAGATATCTTAAGGGCAGGTGTCAGGAAGATGGGGCCAGACTCTTCTCGGTGGTGTCCAGTGACAGGACAAGGGGCAATGGCACAAAATGGAACACAGGAGGTTCAATCTTAACATAAGAAAACACTTCTTTACTGTGAGGGTGACAGAGCACTGGCACAGGCTGCCCAGAGATGTTGTGGAGTCTCTGTCTCTGGAGACATTTAAAACCCGCCTGGACATGTTCCTGTGTGATCTACTCTAGGATCCTGCTCTAGCAGGGGGGATTGGACTAGATGATCTTTGGAGGTCCCTTCCAACCCCTGCCATTCTGTGATTCTGTGATTTTGTGATTCTGTCTTTGTTTGTTCACAAAGAGTGGTCCTTTTAAATCTATTTGGTGCACTCAGTTGATGAGTTTCTGTAACAGAATGCCTGGTTCATGTTTGAAGGGATTTGAAGCTTTTATTTTCTTAATTATACGGTATGACATCCTTGAAGAGCCTGAGTATTAGGTCTATTTTAAGGTTTGATGATCTAAGCTTCATTTCTCTGTAAATTATCCATAACCAGTGAAGCTCTTTGAGGATTCTGTCCTCCAAAATGCAGAAATAGCATTTCAAAATGGCTGATACAGAGCCCTTCTGCCAGCACATCTGTCTTCCATCAGCCTCTTTGTCATACTAGCAGCCCCAAATTCCCCAGTCTAACAAAGAATAAAGCTTTTCTGCTGAATGAATCAGCAAAATTTAGTTTCATGGTTGTTGTATGTGTGTTTCCTCAGCAGTCACATTAATACGGGTAAGGATGTAGAGCACGTTTTCCTTGATTTGTTATTAGCTCTTCAACATGGCAGCTGTTTTGCCTTGCTGCAAGATTTCAGGCTCCCTGTTCTAAAACTGGTTTGCATTCAAAGCTAGAGAAGGCAATTCAAACAATTGTCCTCTCACCATTTTTTTAAGCTGTTGAGTAGCAAAACATCTGTTGTGACACATTGGGAGGAGTAACCTAGAGCAGCAAAGCCTGTGTTCTCTCTGTTGGTGAAGGCTGTGCTGTGCCAGTTGTTCCAAGATAACATAACCTTGTTGTTTCCCTTGCTGTGAGAGCATTTCTAGCACAAATGCCTTACTGACTTTCTAGGATGATGATGTATAGCCTCTGAGCCATATAATGGCTAGGATATCTTTAATCAAGAATACAGAGTTTTAACTTACAAACATACATATCTATCTATTATGCATCTGTCTCAGGAACTCAACCAGGCTACCTTTTCATAATCAATCAATCTGTGCAAAAGAAATGGTTGGGGTTTGGTTTTTGGGGGAGGGATGATGGTGGTGGGTGCTTCACTATCGTATTATGTAGTATAATTTTTTTTTTTTACAAAAAAAAAATTTCAGGTAACTTCAAAACTAAAAAAAAGTGTAGGTGGAGATCATACTAGTTATAACAAAGTATGTTCCACCCTGTTATCTTGGACTCTTACTAATCAAGAAGAGACACTCTTCTGAACATAAAAGAAATGAAATCTTTAACTTGTCCCATGCTTCCTGCCTGCCTTTCGCCTAAAGAAAAGAGTATGTGTACACACACAAGTCTGATCCTGACATGCAAGCCATAAATAACAAGTGTGCTCATCCATTCTGAGAAAAGGAAAGTGCTCCTGGGTCCTTCAATTTACACATACCCATGGCATGCCAAATAGAGTCTGTTCACATGAGGGCACATTGTCAGCAGGGGTAAATCCATACCACTCTGCCATCTTCAAAGGCATTGATTGCTTACTTTTAAACACAAAAATGAACCAAGCCCAACTACCTTTAGTTCATATATATGTGTGGCATTCTGTTTTTTGGATAAGCTACTTCTTGAGTGTTTGACTGAATTAGTTACTCAGGTTAACAATAGAAATAAAATCTCATCCTAGTACTTTTCATCACACAGTGCCACTTCTCAGCTTTCCCTTACCAAAGTGTGCCCAGATCACACTTTCCTGTTTCTAGATAGATCTTTTGAGACCCATCAGAGTTCTGGTTTATTTTTAGCAGTTGAGGGAGGCTGGAAAACCTCTTGGGGGTGGACATGTAATGAAAATGCTTCTTCTTGTGCAGGGTCATTACTGTGGTCACAGATAAATAACTATGACTCTATTTTGAAATAACAGTGTTGAGCTATTCTTAGTGCCCATTGGAGTAAATCACCAGTGAATATCAGAAGGACAGACACACTGCTGCTACTCTGTTATTCCTAAGAGGGTAGAGCAAGGTCTTTTGTAACATACTGGACCCTAATTCATGGTGGGATCCAATTTTGACTCTGTACTTCTCCTTCTTTATATCCTTATCACAGTGTCTTCATCTGAGAGAGTCACTGAGATTTGGACATGAACTGCAGGAATGAATTTTTGATTGTGTAGGTAGTTGAAGGCTCTATCTTCAGCGAGGCAGTGGGTCTGACATCTGCTGCCATATTCTACAGCAAAACACAAATTATTTTTCTCTTAACTAGATCTTTAATCTCTCCACTTTCACAGATGTTAAGATGTGTATCAGCTGTCCTTCTCTGTCAAAGATCAGACTAAGGAGTTCTGCCATCCTTATTTCCCTTGGTGTTGTGGGATTCTTCAGTATCCATCTAGTTACATCACCTTTCACAAAGTCCAAGTAGCTGAAGACCCAGAAAGACATAAGACATCATGTAAGTTGTGACTATTCAAGCTAATTTCAATCTGTGAACTCAGTGGGTTATCTTCCACCTTCCTCTGCAGTTCAGATCTGCTGAGATGCTGAATATTGAGAAAGCTGAGAATAGGCTGATGTCACCCAGGCAGAGGGCAGAAAGACCTGCAATGCACAGGCACTGTGCAGAGCTATGGCTGTCAGAAGCATTCAAAGCTTGCCTGAATCCAAATCACCATTGAAGCTACATGAAGAAGGAATCACTTGCAGTAAAGTGCATATTTATTTCATCTCTGTGAGCTTGTGGAATTCTTGGCATCAGAAGGGGATCAATAGAAGCCGCTTATGAACAATGTTTCCTTTAGTGCTAGCAGACTTACTATTTTTCTGCCTATGTGAAGCTATTTCTGCCTTCTAGATAGTGCTTTCAATCTTGGGCACAGTTCCTGTTTGCCAATATCATCCTTCATCGCTCTGTGTGTGGAAGGGACTGAGGAAAGTACAGCTACCCTTGCAGAAGGGTACAGAATGAAATTGCATGCTGGATATATCAGCATCTCTCCAACATTTTTGTCACTGAGGCTGCTGCAATAGCTGCACCTCAGCCATAAAAGAGTGGAAAATACAGAAGGCAAATGTTATGTTGCACCCTGGAGAGTGTTGGCTCTACATGTGTAGAGATCCTCAGCTGGTATCTGTGAACAAACCTAGAATCAGAGGCTTACCCCAAATCTGTATACGAATTGTTTTCTGCTAGCACTGTAGATACAAATAATTTTAAGCTTAAGTAAAATATTTTCAATATGTGAACAGCAATTTCAATCTTACGCACCACTGTATACCACCATCTCCCTACAAATGAAACCAGAAATGTTTGGAAGCATGCTACAGACATGCAAAGCAGTCTGCATGGCAGCAGCTTTGGTGCAAATGCAAAATGAGCTGGATTGGTGTGAGTGTCTAAGAACTAAGCCAGGGTTACTGAGCTCTGATTTTGCAGGACTGTGCTGACGTGGCTATCATAGCTCAGGACTTGAGCTGGTGCATGTGTCCAACACTGTAAGAACACACCATCTGCTACTCCGAAGTTTTGACAATATATGGCAAGAAATAAAGAAGCCTGTTGGTTCTCCTAGGAGCACATATATTTCTTTGCAGCGTCTCAGTGAGTTACCCTTTTGCTTCATGAAGGAAAATATATGAGTTCAATGTGGTAACCAGGTACATATTTTATTACAGCAAATTCTCTAGTGTTGATATCTTGCAAAATCCCAGCTCATTGCAGTATAGAAGATTTTTGCTTTGAATGCTGAGGCCTGTCTCCCATGCCATTTTCTTTTCCTGTACAAGTATTCAGAAAGGATAGAGTCTTTATCTGTGCATGTACCTGCTGTGTGCATTTTTCAAATGGAAAAGACTACCCTTCCACAGGCACTGCAATACTACAGTGACTGAACTTAACTTCAGATACATCAGGAAACCTTTTTATTATAAAGGAACACAGAAAATGAATCAGAGGGGGGAAAATTCAACTTCTGTTAACTGATCAAACAGTATTCAGCCTCCATGTATACATAAATCACTTAATCTCTCTACAGTCTTTGTTCAGCAAGAGGTAGCATGTCATGGAAAAATTAGCCTATTTGGAGCACCCAGCTGCTGCTGATCATGAACTTTTCATGCTCTGTAGTACATTTATTTTAGGAGCATTCTAGTACTGTGAAATCTTTTTCAAAATTAAACTTGGTAAGACTGCTACTTGCCCTCTATCACTTCAGTAGGAGAAAATAAAGGGCTTCACTATCTGTTTTTCAAATCCTCAAAGTAACAAACCATTCTTTCATTCTTTTTTCATTGTTTTTTTTGTTTCATAATTTCTTTAACAAAAGGTACAGGGATTTAGATTTTTCATTTTAAATAAATAAAATTCATAGCAAAATAAAATCACGTTTGAACTAGGAAAATATTTTATTTGTTAATTTAAAAATGTTTCTTGAGATCACAAGCACAATTTAGAAGCCCAATTAAAATTATAAAGATCTTTCAGATTACTAACTGAAAAGAACTCTGGCTCAGATAATGTTGTTTATTAAAATGTCATTTGATAATGGAATAGGTTAAACCAAATTTTGTTAAATAGAAAGAAGCCTCTTTTCAAGGGAAAAAGAAGAAAAAAATGTCCTATTGCAAGAAAATTCTTCAGTCCAGTGATAAAATATGACTTTTCAGATTATGGTCTTAATCCAGAAGAACTGTTTTTTCCACTTTGAAAAACTTAAGAATGGTTTCATCTTGCTAAAAGTCACTTAATGTAAGAAAACAGTTCTTTATGTAATTGAGAATGTCATGAATTTTTCAGCTAGACTTACTACACAACAGACCATAACTGTTCTCTCAGTACTGCAGTCTTTTAGGTCACTGATCTACAAACTGGTGTCAGGAACTGTAGATTAAGTAACTTTCTCTGTTTTATAGTGACAGGCATGATCTGTGATCTGCCTATACCAGGTGCCTCTGCTCTGCTGGACACCAACCACGCAGGGGTCATACAGTAACACTTCAGCAGCTCTTTGTCAATATAACAGGGCTCTGCATTTGCAATTTCTTTCATTGCTACATAGAATACAAATAGGAAGTGTTGTATGTGTGCATATATGATCATATAGACACTCATTTATGTAATAAATAGATGTATGTTTTTTGATGAGTCCTCTGCTAGGCTTGTCCCTGAAGCTGAAATCAGAACCTCTATAACAGGTTTTGTTCTTGCAGGATCACAGAGAGGCATAAATATTTGTCTGTGAGACTTTTAAGTCCAAGATACTGGCCAGATGTACATTAAAAAACTTTTTATCTAGCTTTTACACACCAAATTAATAAATCGACCTACATTGCACAGGTTCCCAAAAGGAGAGCCAAAATACAGAAAGTGGTCTGGAAACTGAAAAAGCTTCAGGAAAATATTTTAAAATTCTCTCTTCAGGTTGAATAAGTGAACTAAGTGATATCTAAACTGCTTTACCTGAAGAGCTGTGCTAGAAGCCATTTATACATATAACCTAGAGATATTTTCTGAGTTTCATTTAAGGTACATTGATATAACCACTTCTGTACTTGGCATTAATTGTGAAGTAAAAGTGCTACAAAATGTTTCACTGGAAAGATTTGCTCAAAATAATTTTTTTTTCCATTTTGTTTTCTTTTTCTTAAACGGGTCATCTTCCTTCAGTGAGATTGTATAACTGTAGAAATACAGATTACAGCATCTGTGGACTACAGAGCACTGCATCAGCATGCATAATTAAAACCATATACAGGGTTCAAGATGTATAGCAGAGAAATTGGAGATGTGTTCTTGAAAGAAAATCATTTACAGTATTTTTCCATGTCATCTTATTTGATAACATTTATCATCTCCCACAAAGACATCAGGGTAAACGTCTAACAAGATTCTTTAGCTAAAAAGGTGAACCTCTGCATTATCACATTGCATGTCACATTGTGCAGTACAAAAAATTTGAATAAATAGTGATAAGTGGATAATTTGCAGAGTAAAAGGCCAGGTTAGATACTTGCATAGCAGTCTTTGATTTTCATTTCAGTAAAGGAAAGAGTTATCATGGGCCTCTAGAGGAAATTTTGGAAAATAGCTCACTACACTGACAGATGAAAAGAAATACCTTCACTCCATAATTAGACTCAGGAGGTGACAAAGAAAACTGTGAGATTTTTGTCCACAAGTTTAAATCAAGCAAGAAGCATGGGGGGAAAAAGAGTGGGGGAAGAATGAGAGAGAACACCTTGAATACTGAGACAGCTTTCAATACTAAGTACATTAGATTTTTATTTTAGTTTGACTCCAATAAAACATAGTAAATATTGGTTTAACTGGGGCAGCAGATTCAGAGGATGAAGAAGTCACCATGTCATCAGGACAAATCCTGTGGTGATACATGGAGTAGTAGGTAAATGTACTAGCTTGTACATGCTATATATACTGATTTGCTACCTGTACTACATCTGTATCTGTCCTCATTGAGAAGACTTGTTACACTTTGGCTAGGATGATTGCTAATAATGCATTTAATTCTTCACTCCGATGGTGACTGAAGAGTAAATAGGGAAAAAAGGACACATACCTTTGTGAGAGCAAGGCTGCATGGGTGTAGACCCATGAACTTGTTTCAGCACTCTTCCACAGTAAGGAAGATAGCAGCTAACACTGCATGGTTCTCACACTTTATACCAGTCTCCTACAATGTAAAGAGAAACTACATTTCCTGTCTCTTGTGGGGAGAAAGTATTTGCTTACCAAAGGTATTCAGAATTAGAAATAATAAATGCTACTCTTTCAGAAAGTGTATTGGAAGATCAAGGAGCATTCCTTCAAATAAGGAGTCTTGCATTAAAATAAGAGAAAAAAAGAAGTTTAATGTTACCTATAGGGGATACATTTGTGTGATCCTTTCCTTTCTGGACTATTACCGGTATACAGCTTTAGAGATGAAGAGTCATAAATTATTTTCCATTTCATGTGCAAAAGATAAGCTTAATATGCTGAGGTAGAATGTATGTATTTGTTATTTGTAACTGCTAGAGAGTTGTAGTGCTTATATCTGCAAAATCACATTAAAAAAAAAAAAAAGTCTTATTTCCCTCTGGCTCTTTCCCTTTGAAAAAACCACCAAATTTATGGAAAGGAAGCAGACAGTTCTGTTCACAGTCTGCCTGTTTGAGCCCAGACCATCTTTTCATGCAAAGACAATATCATAGTTCCACTTAATAGGGAAGAAAATTTTATACAGCCTCATTGCAGGGTACAGGAACTCATCAAGAAGATCTGATGGTGTCATACTCCTGCTAGATTTTATGATTCTTTTTCATGGTTTACCAATAAAGAAAGGAAGTGTCAGCTAGAGACAGCAACTTGTACAATACCAGCAGGAAGAAAAGCTAGCTCAAGACTTTTAAAATCGTTCGAATATATAAAAATCTTTGGTGCAGTGGGTAAGGAGGAAAGGACTTTTTTTCCTATGACAGCAAAAAGAGTAATGTACTACTTTCAAACTGAGACATCGTTTTATGTTTCCTTTATGCACAGAAATAATTCTTCAGTGCTGTATGCTGGACATGGGTCAATAAAGTATTTCTTCTAACTTTGCTACACAGGACTGTTTACAATTAATGGATTCTAAAGTATTCAAAAGGTAACATTTCACTAAATGCCTACTATCTCATTTTTAAGCACTGCATAATTACTTACTGTGTATAATGGTATACGATCCTCTGTGAGGAAAAGAGATTAGAGAAGAAAAAGGTATTGTACATTAAAAGCACGGTATTGTAAAAGTAATGTATGCCCATAAAGGCCCTGGGATTTACTGATAATCTGTTATGTTGCAGCTCTTGTACTGTAAAACGAAAATACATGACAGGCACTCTATTAAAACTGCAGTAAACCAAGCTTTAAATAATAAAAAGAATATTATCTGCTGTTTTTGTAGTGTAACTCTTCCTTTAAAAATTCTATAGCCACAACTAAGGGCAAGATCCTTAGGGTCAGATTAAAATTATAACTTCTTAATGTAAAGAATTCAAGATATTCTAGATTTTTTTTAATTCTACATTAATCTCCAGTACATGCCTAGTGGAATCCTCTAGGAGGTTTAGAAAATGTGTGCATTGTTGCTAACTTTTAAAGGCAAGATCGTCTCTTGTCTTCAACATACTCAGGGGAGTAAAGAAATGTAGAAGGCTTTTAATTCCTCACCAGTTTTTTTATCTGCAAGGCATAATATAGGACAGAAAAGATGTAGGGAAGTCTCTTTGGAGACACTGTTGTACTTTCCATTTGCACTGCAGGGGAATAGAGAAACGGCAATGAGAAAGATGCAAAAATTGCTTTCCTTGTATTGTGTCAGATATCAGGAATGAGTAAACATGAAGGGAGAAGTCGTCTGCTACCAGAAGTAATGTTTTTTCCTGAAGTAAATGGACACTAAGTAAATGTACTGTGACTTTCACTGCTATGTTTTTCACTGGTTTGCTTCTAGGCAGTACAATAATGTGCTGCCCCTGACTAATGAGATATTCTGAAATCTCTCTCACTACGTCCAAATGTACATGTCTTAACAACTAAAGAAAATGTCCTGAGTTTGGTTGGGGTGAGGATGGAAGGAAGGAGGAAACACATGAATTTTTTATCAAACTGAACAAGTAATTGAAAATGCTATGAACTTTAGGACGTAGGCTATCCTCTCAACTCACCTTAACTCCATAGGATTAGAAGAACAGACCTTATAAAAGACAACTAATTTGCTTACTGTGTTCTCTCTCGTCTTGAACATCATATCAGCCTTACTGAATGCAATTCCTATCCCCTTTCTGAGAATTTATGGAAAATGTATATAAAATATTGAAATCCATTTGTAATTTCAAGTAGCTATTAATCTTTTTTCTTTATTTATTCTCCTAATGCTAGGCTCAAGATGTTGTGATAAAGTCTGTATCAGTTATCTATTCATTTACAAGGCAGAATGAACCACCCTGAACATATATTTACCTCTGAAGTACTTTTTTAAACAGGTGAGCCTTGATCTGTTACACGTGGTCAGAAGAACATTGATTTGTCTTTAACTTTTAGGTTTTGTGGGGCATTGTTGGGCTTTGCTACTATTATGCTCCAGCCTAAGTGGTTTAGGCAAAGTGTGAGTGCATGTGCAGAGCACTGCTTTCTGCTGCAGGATTTGGCCTGAAGCCATTAATTTTCTCCCTCTCCCCCTACAAGAAGCATATTGACCAAAAACTGCCCCCCCCCCAACCCCAACAGAAAACCAAACAAAAAACAAAGGAACAACCCCCCCCTTCCAAAAACAAAACAAAACAAAACCCAAAAAAAGGAAAAAAGAAAAAAAAAAAAAAGAAATTAGACATAGAAAGAACCGTAATATTTTAAAATGCTGAAACAGAAGTCAATAGCTGAAGAAAAGCTTTGAGTTTCTACATATTGGTTGTAATCAACTGTTAGTCATTCTGCTTACTCTACATTTTATGTAGATCTACCCCTGAATGAATAACCTATCTGAATTACCAGAGGTTTTCCACTTCTATTCCTAGCACAAGACAAAATCCTTACCACACTGAAGAAAACAGGTGGAGTTTCAAAGGATGGCAATTTCATCTCAGATAGTTCTTCAACCTTTAAAAAATATTTCTGTATCAATCTGCCTCCTTACCAAGAGAAAAATTATTGCTGAAAATACATAAAAAACATGTCTCTATCCATAGTCACTAGTAAAATGTTACAGGATAAGTTCAGGAAGTGTTGTAGCACTATTTGTTAGCAATGTGAATAAAAATAGAGCAATATCATTCTTTTAAATAATCTTGATGAGCTTTTCAATGCAGATCAATACCATAGTGCATTGTAATGGCTTTCATAAAATTGTTATGACAGTACTGAAACTTCACTGCTGTCCATCACTTACAGACTACCCACACTAATGTCCATCTGCATTACTTGTCATCTTATGTTCTAGTGCTAAAAACCATTTACTGGACGGAGTATGGCCATTTTTCTTTGTTATGCCAGCTACAACCAGGCTAGACTGCAAAACTACACACTTCATCTTGCAAGTGACACAGACTACTGTGTGTATTAGAGTAGTGCCCAGGTGCCCTAATTGAGATCAGAGGTGAATCCTGTTCAGCATCATAGGATAACAATTGGAGCCATAAGCAGCTTACTAACTGTATAAACAAGAGAGGGAGAGTACAAAATTAAAGGGAATAGATGCATAGGGAGATGGAGAGACTGGACCATGGCCACATAGCATCTAAACCACAGTGAAAAGGCTGTGAATCAATTTCTTAACATTCTGTTTGTTGCTAGACCGGTGATTCTCATTGGCTGCCTCATGAACTGCTCTTAGCCTACAGGACATTGGCAGGAAATCCATGAAATCAAGCTAAAAAAGGTACACACACAACTGTATTTGTATTGCAAATAAGAATAACAAGGGAAAGGTAGAGCTTCAAAAAAGGGAGCATTCAAACTTTAGTTTAATTTCATTGCTATGATGAGCCACAGCTCCTGCCAGGGAGCATGGAGTCTCCTTTCCCTCCCAAACAGTTTCACCTGAGCTGCTGTACGGCATCCATGCCAAGACAAACCAAAAAGGTAGCTCTCCTCCTTGCTGCCTAGTCACATCTCTTTTACCAGAATGCACTATGAACAATAAAATATATGTAACTTTTACTGGAGCTGTAAACAAAAACCACACTATTGGCAAAGCAATGCACCAGACCCTTGGATTTTTACCAAAATGCTTATGTGCTCTTTGGGCTGGAGGAGGGGGAAGAAATAACTGCCTCAGATTCCTTTCGAAGCTGTGTTTAAAGAGAGTGTGAAGAACCTACATTTTACATTGTAGAAAATAAAATTGCATATTCTAATAATTACATGTTATTCTAAGTAACATGGTGTGTTCTAGATAATTTGACATGAATCTGTCCATGCGATTCTGCTCACTGGAACACTCGTGCAAGCTGCAGCTGTTGCAGTGTCCTCACTCAGCACTGAGTCTCCTCAAAGGATCTCAAATTGTGACACTGAGATGATCTATACTTGCAAGACACGGACACAGAAGCATCAGTCCTGTTTCCTCTGGGGCTGTAGTCACCTCTTGGGTGCCCTCCTTGCTTTCTGCTAGTTGCAGTTTGCAGCTAATGGTCCAGGCTGTGCTCTCATCCAGATCTGGAGCCAAATTGCCCAAGTCAGACGTGAACACCTGGCAGATGTTCAGCTGCACTCCCATAACTGATTTCACAGGCTCTGTTCCTGTGAACAGCTGAACCTGGGTTTCCTGTGCTGAAGGGAAATTTTAGCCATACGTTGTCTGTGTGTACCTTGAGAAGAGTTTGGGCTTTGATTGGGAGCAGTTGAGAACTGAACACATAGTTACAGGGAATAAATAGATCACATCGTGATAAATAAAAAGAGGTGCAATTTAGGAAATTACTATCATGTTTATTATTTATTATATTACTTATAATATTTTTGTATTATAATATTAATTATTGTATTATTTAGTATATTCTTTAGGAATAATTACATTATTTTTATAATAGACTTCTTTAATTGTCTATATCTCACAGGTTGCCTTGTATTTTCTCTTCTTTCTTTCACCAGTGTGTCGTGGTATTGATGCTGCCAAGTGACAGAAGGATTCAGCTTCAAAAGGACAATGTAGTCCCACAGCAAGTGTTCTGCAATGTCTGTGAGGCACTGCAGCACTTGGGACAAGCACATTCCAAGTTCATCTCAAACAGAAATCAAACCTTGTTGAACATATCTTCTGAATTTTCCATTTCATTAAGATTGTTGCCTCTCTGCTGTGTTTATAATTTATCTGGATAAAGAATGCAGACTGCTATTTCCATATCAAATTTTCCTTTTAAGTACCAGTGACGTGAAATTGCCTTTAGGTCACTCAAATATTTCTTTAAAAATACATAGGCATATTCTTCATAAGTAGTTTCTTCTCACAAAACTCAAAACCAAATAATTCCATAAATGAGAATTCTATTCTCACAGGACCTCCAAACTTTTCTGTTCGTGATTAGCCCTACAGATATTTTAGACCATCTGTAAGTTTGTCTTTTTAAATCATTTTGAAGATAACAAATTTTTCTCCTGACTCATGTTGGATGATTGAGATTCAATTCTTAACAGAAGGACCATAGAAATAACTGTGTACAACCTGAGTGAAATGTGGCATCTCCCAAGAGAGTGGTTCATTTCTGGTATCTGTGCGATGAAGCAGAACACACAGTCAAAACCTTCCTCATTTTAATTTACAATCTGAAGGATGTCTATACAACACCAGTCCTGTTGGTGTTTATAGTGTAGAAAGGTAGAGAAGACCTTATTCTAGCTTATTTTTGGCTTGTTTGCCTATCCATAAGAATCTGCCAGCGGCACAAATGATCTCGAATAATACATGAATTGGACTGTTTTTAAACTAAATTTCATACAGTCATGGTTAGACTGCAACCAGCAGACAAACAAGCTAGGTGAAGGTTTGCTTAGCTATCTCTATCCTGTATTACAGTCATTTCTGTGGAAAACCAAACCAAACCAACTCCAAAAAAAACCCAATCCAACAACATTATTTTTGTGGCACCACTATCATATTTTTCTACACTTGATTTATGATATGACCTGTAATTATTTTCCATTGCCAATGTTTACATTGCTCCCTGCTGTAGTATTGAAAATTTGAGTGTGAAAACATGCAAAAATGATAATTGTCAATGACACCCTTGGGATGCAGTACAAATAGGAAGCAAAACAGTGGTTGAATCAAAATAAAAGATAAAAGCAAAAGTTGGCTATTTTGTATGGTTCATTACCTGTTAAGCTTTAATTTATATGCAGATTAGATGCAATTTCAACATCAAAATGGGTAGAGGAGGCTGGTTGAGCTATTCTTACAAAATATTTACTGAACATCTACCTCACTGAACAGAAAGCAGAGACTGGAGAAGAAAAGTCTGAAAAACCCCAGCAAATACAGCTATGATTTTTATCAGGAATTTAGAGTGCAGCCACCACTTAGAGAACAGATTGAGGTTTCATTGCAAACTTTCTAGTTCTCATCTTTACCCAACGAAACTTCGCCTCTTTTTAAAAGTGGTATATAAGCACTGCTGAAGGTTGTTTGTGATTGTTCACAATAGCCTGAGTTCTACTTCTTTAATAGCATAACAAATTATTTTTTCTCCCTTATGCTATAGGGAAAATATCCTAGTAAGATTTCAAAAACAAATTGTTCTCAAATTAAACACTTTTGAAACCCTTATAACTGAAATTTTTAACACCTACACAATGCATATTAATGAAAGATAAAAAATAGTAACTCTTTGCAGGCATTTTAACCCTTTGTAACAGCAGCCAATAATAGCACAGTGTACATTAAATACCTTGATAAAAATACCATTTTCTTACATTAGAGAACATTTTAGTCTTTCTTGCTTTTAGAGTGAGGATAATAGGTATTGTTAAATTCACTATAGATAGCAAATATTTCACAGAAAAATGCAACATATGAAACAAAGTCTGTCCTTTATTGAGGTAGAAAGACACAATGAACGTATCGACTTAACCCTGGATTCATTAACCATTTCAGATTTTATACTGAATTTCTCAGGGAGGAACAGGGAATTCTTGGTGGTAACTATATTAAGGCTGCTGCAGATTCCTATTTCCAATATTACAGATTCAAAAAACTGAGTAGTTCCACAGTCTTAGTAGTTTAAATATCAAACAGTGACCGTTTCCAAAAAAGTCCCTTCTCTCACTGTAATACAAAATAATTTTAGTAAATATATTTTGATAGCTTCTTAAGCAAATTCACAAATCTACAGACTTGCTTGAAATAACCTTTATTCCTTCAGTATGCTTTGAGGAATAAGTCCAAGTAGATTCTATTAATGAAGCAAAGAGAAAAAAAAAAGTGAGATAAACTTACAGTGCATTTATTTTACATGAAAGGGGCCTAGTAGAAACAGAGATCCTTAGGACAACTACAGTATAAGGAAACAGCCATAAAAAGTTAAGTGAATCACCACGTACTACTGTGCAAGTCATTGGCAGTATTGAAAATTCAGTTGCTGTCTCTTTGTCTCCTAAGAGTATGTCCATCAAATCACACCCTTGTTAATTTCGCAGGGACTCAATATCAAGGCATGATATTGCTATTTCTTTTAAATATTTTTAAAAACTATATTTTTAATTAAAAATTCTTATTGATGATACTAACTGTAATAATTCTTATTTTTAATTGATATTTAATCCACATATTTATACTTGGGTAGTTTTACAAGCAACAAACTCTGGAAAAGTAGTATATATAACACAGTTTACATCATTAATGCTGTTAGTGCTTGGAAATATTACATCATGTCCCCTTTCTGCAATATTAGACAAACTGCTTATCAAAAATAATTATTGTACATACTGAAGCTTAAATATATATATATATATCATGCAAAATTAAAGTTCCTCTGTGCATGTAATCTCAATTGTTACATTCAGAATATCTTAAATAGGCCCCAGGGACTAACTTAAATTAATCTATTATCCTCTTTCAAAGAAAAATCTGTCCTCCATGTTATTCACAAGCTTTTTGATATGCCTGAAAATATTTCTTATTTCCACTCAAGTCAGCTATCAAATCTGTTCCCCTTTTCTAGATTAAAAGTAGCACTTACTACTAGATTATCCCAAGGCCACTAGGTTGGACATTTAGAGAACAGTGATGTCCAGGTCCAAAGTGTAAATCCTGCTTTACTTTCCATCTTTACTTGATGTTTGTACGTTCCAAAATTACATGGAGACACTTCTGAAAATCTTCAACGAAGAGGGAGTGTAAATAGAGAGCAATGTACCCAAAAGAGTCTGCATCTTCAGTGCAAATGCCTCACAGAAGGAGCCGAAGTGGGGAAAAACATGGAAACTTGAGATGATAGCAATGTACCCCAGTATCAGGTTTTCTAAAGTGGACACCCAACTGTTTTAATAGAAAAAAATGTTCCATGAATACATGTATTTATTTTGATCCAAATGCACAGTGGCAATCCATAAGGCCCTTTAAATGTAGTAAGAAATCCTTGATTTGCAGACTCTTACGAGAAACAAGGGACCAGATGTTTCTTCTATTTTTCCTGCCTACATCTCCAAACCTACTAGCTGCTAGCTATATCAGGAAGAAGAAATTGCAGGAGTGATTATTTACATCTAGCAGAGCAATAAACAAGGTTATCAAGGGATTTTGAGATATGAGAATGTGTTGTTTACTCCAAGTAAATAGATGTGCAGAGTTTCATTCAGATTTCTCTATGGTATTTTATGTGTAAAGACTGAATCCATCTCAAATATTAAGGCCTAAAATTGCTCTAGACAGTTACTATACACAACTTTTCATCCAATTTACCAACAAAAACAGAAGCAGAGTGCTGGGTTCAAGCTACAGTAAATTTCAAATACGCATGATGGAAAGGTTGTTTTGACCATTTCTCTGTTGTGCAATATAGCACTACTTGTGTAAAAATCAATTGCACATAAATATGACTACTTGAATTTTAAAGATCTTGTGATGAGCCATATGGCCATAGATGCACCTGAAAACTGTTTCAGTTGGGTTTACTTCTTGTGCTTGTATGTTTTCTGTTGCCAGGAAAGGAGAGAACAATGGCAAGATTGACCCATAAGGGTTATAGAGTTGGATTAAAAACAGAGAGGAAAATATTTACTCATGTTTAAAGTCAATTTGTAACAGAAGCAACTCAGATCTGCTGGATTAGACAGGTTGCAAAAAATCTCACGTATATTGACTATGTCAGTGAAGGTCGTGTCCTCTCCCCTGGTTTTATATTCAGTCTGTCCAAAGCAGGTGTTTTCTTAGTTGCAGCAATCCTAATGCAGTTCTTTTCAGGCCCCTATGAAACATTCCTTCTTTCCACCTCCTTAAAAGCCCTAGTTGCCTGCCCCTTGCTCCTCTCAGCAGCCACTTTGATCATGCTATGGACTGTCCCACTGCTTTTCTCTGCTTGGCCCACTTAGGTCAGCATACAGCTTCCCTGAAGGCATGTGAGCAACCTCAAGCCCTCTCCAAAGGATGCTACTTTACCTTGAGTGTTGGAGGCAAGAAAAAAATGCCACATGTGCACCGATTACATCTCCAGGGCCTTCCAACACTACTCCTTCCTGCTGTCCAGCCACAATCTCTTTACCAAACATATGGTAACCACAAAATAAAGTAAAAGCAAAGAAGAGTTACATTATCTATCATATGGACACCAAAAAATATGGCTATGTGTTTCTGCTTTAATACAAAATGTTTGCTATTACTATATGGAAATGCTGATAACCTATGCAATTTACTGTACTAAGGAGGGGGGTGGGGTGGCAAAAGAAGTTGATATTCAAACCTCTTTGCCTTGCCAAAGAGTAAGTAAGTAGCCATACTTCTTGGGTATTTTTAGACTACCAGTCATTTCTATGTGGAGAAATTTTTCTCTGAATCTTCTGAATTTCGTTAGACAATGTTATCATAGTCAGATTCTCAGCAAATGCAAACTTCTCCAACATCCAAAGATTCATGTCCACAGACTATTTTTTCATCTGTTTTTGTTTTTTTTTTACACACATTAACAAGTAGAGTTTCTGGGGAGGGAAATTGGGCATAACTGAAAGGCAGTCTGACAGAGTTGGTATAGAGAAGTAACAACTATATGGCCTCTCTCATCCCTGTTTTCTCTCTTCAAAAGTGATTTTGAACTGTATGTCCACAAGTCCCTGGAATAACTGTGCCTAGTTACTTCATGTGGTCCCTAGAAGCTAGAAAAAAAATAGTGTATCTAGTGTCAGGAATTTAAATTTGAGTTATGAAGAACTGGAAAAATGTACCTGTCCTGCAGAACTTTAAGGGTGTGCAAATCCAAGAGGACTGACAAGGGCTATTCTTCTAAAGGAGTCAAAGATCTGATTTTACTGGTGCCGTACCAGAGAACTGTGGATTGCATATGACTTAGAATTACAGAATATCAGAATACTCTCCAAAGCAGCTCAAATTAAATAACTGGTAAATCTCTACAGTATCTGTAACACAAACTCCAGTGCTAGCTTAAAATAAAAAAAAAAATCAGTGCAAGTACTCAATTCTAGTGTTCATTCTACTACATACTGAGACATAAATGGCTACTATATAAGCACTGTGCTATCACTGAAGTCAAAGCTGATAATATTTCTTCTCACCTTATGAATAAATGTGCAGTCACAAAATAGGTTAGTTTTTTTTTCATAATCTGGAGCTATGCAAAAGTATTTTCAATCACTTCTTAGCTGCTGAACAGTTCTATGGTAATTTTTTGTTCTATAGATATATAGAAAACATACTTGGCTGAGTGTGTGTGAAACATAACATACATCTTCTAAAACCATTAATGAAAATTCTAAGTCTAAGTGCTTGCACGTACCTCACTGGAAATATATTCTATAAATTGTTACTTTGTCTCCTGATACAAATTACTAAAACCAGCTGAGACCTTGAGTGAACAACATGCCCATGTCATCTAACATGCTAATATATCTTCTGAGAAGATGGAAGAAGCAAGCAAGTTGTACTGGCAGCACATATGGCTTCTACCTTTACAAGACCCAAGAGATCTCCAGGTAACTTATTGTCTACAATTTTTCCTTGATCAGTAGTATCACTCCTTTCCATTTGAAGTTTTTAGCATGCTTAGGCATTCAGAAGGAATAAGGGCTAACTCTATTTAAGAGAGATTCTGAAAGCCTGAGGTTTGATTGAACTAAGTGACAAAAGTTGTATCACTGAAAGATTACATATTGCAATTCAAAGCAGTGGTTTGCCACATCTGTTTGCAAAAGCTGATTCATCAGGTGCTGTTCTTGTCTCCCACGTTGTTTTCTTTACACCAGATTTATATTTTAACCCCTTTAAGGCTCATGGTGAAAAAAAACACCCTCCTGTTCCTACTGAGAACCTTTCTGGCCCCTCTACATACTGTTCACCCTGTCAGAGCCCCTTTGGAAAAAAGCATGTCTCTAGCTACAGTATGGGACACCAAAATGAGCCATTAACTCCCCTAGGAAGATGTTTTTATAGAATTGAACATACTAACTATAAATCAGTGCACAGGAGATTCATATTATCCAAAGATGAAAGAAGTTGACTAACAAAAATATGTATTTAAAGAAATCCTTGAGAATTTTGAAGTTTCGAAAATATTATATTAACTTGCTTCTGAGTTCGACTGAGATTAAAGCAGAAACATTCACATATCATGAGAAAATGGTGATCTTCAAATAACACTAAGTCTAGCCAATGTGGAAAAGCTGTAGTATTCTGACTAAGATTCTTGTTAATTTGGTCTTGACTCTGGCTGAAACTGAGCTTTCAGTACCACTGAGTCAAGGAGCTTTAACAGAGCTGGCTAGGAAGTTTTAGATCAAACAACTTCACTTTGAAATATGGTATGTCATGGAAATGTATATTTTTGTAGGAAATTATGGAAGATGTTTTAGTTTCTTGACTTCAAATTAATTGGAAGAAATGTTTCAACTGAAAATTGACATACAGTTCAGCTCTCTTAATGACTTTTCATTTTGAAACTATGTTTAGTAAAAAATATTAAAGCAAGACTTTACTGAAACAAAAGTTAATATATTTTGTGATTATTTAAGTGAAATAATTTGATGAGGCCCCCACTCCCCCATTTCTTTCTTTGTAATTTTTTACTATTTTTTATTTTTCACCCTATTTTTAATAGGGAAAATAATGCACCCTTTACCAAATGTTCAGGAGATGAAAACCTACTTCGTATATTCTTTTTCTACCTCACATATTACTTTTCTACCTCACATATTATTGAAACTTACTTGCTATCCTTAGTAAATTGATTAATACTTAGACAATAAACCCATACTCAGTTAAAATTTGCCTTAGTTGTGTAGCGAACATATGGGACCAGCAGCTGCCGAAATAAATTTCTACCTTATTTACATGGCAGGTCAGTTTAATATTATTTGGATCTATACTTCATATTTACTATTCTTTCTAGTCGGAGAGGTTTATGTGCTCTTCATATCTACTATTTTCTCTCTAGCTTCTTATAATTTAATTTTTGCCTCCTTTCAATTTATTAACTTCTAACCTGGACAATGTCGATTTGTAGAGTCATGATTTTCCTCTCCCTGTTATTTCAACCTCATGGCTGTAGCTATAGTACTTGGTAGAACTGCTGAGGGACCTTTCTCTGGATCTGGGGCCATATGGTATGGCACAGCTCACATCCGTATTGTTGAATTACCTTTTCTTCCTAGCAAAGGCAGTCTGTCAGAACTGGCTGTTGTGATGGCCATTAACCCATGCATCCTATGTCCAGTGAATAGAATAGAATAGAACAGAAAGAATAGATTTCAGTTGGAAGGGACCTACAATGATCATCTAGTCCAACTGCCTGACCACTTCAGGGCTGACCAAAAGTTAAAGCATATTATTAAACACTGACAGGCTTGGGGCCATTGACCAGCTCACTAGGAAGTCTGTTCCAGTATTTGACCACCCTCTCATTAAAGAAATGCTTCCTCATGTCCAGTCTTAACCTCCCCTGGTGCAGCTTTGAACCGTTCCCATGTGTCCATCACTGAATAGCAGGGAGAAGAGGTCAGTGCCTTCCTCTCCACTTGCCCTCCTCAGGAAGCTGCAGAGAGCAATGAAGTCAGCACTCAGCCTCCTTTTCTCCAAACTAGACAACCCTGAAGTCCTTGGGTGCTCCTCATGGGGCATTCTTTCCAGCCCTTTCACCAGCTTTGTTGCTCTCCTTCAAGGACCTTCACATCCTTCTTAAATGATGGGGGTCGGAATGCACACAGCACTCAAGGTGAGGCCACATCAATGCTGAATCCAGCAGGATAATCACCTCTCTTGACTGGCTGGTTACACGGTGTTTGATGCACCCCAGGATGCGGTTTTCTCTCTTGGCTGCCAGGGCACACTCTGACTTACACTGGGCCTGCTGTCGATCAGCACCCTTAGATCACTTTCTGTAGGGCTGCTCTCCACCTACTCCTTTCCCAGTTTGTACTTGTGCCTGCCATTACTCCCTCCCAGCTGCAGAATCCAGCATTTGGAATTGTTAAATGTCATGCCATTGATGACTGCCCAAAGCTCCAATCTATCTAGAAAAGATAGCAAGGCCTCTTGTCCCTCAAGAGAGTCATGGGCACCTCCCAGTTTGGTATCATCAACCAACTTGCTACTGGTGCATTCAACTCCTGCATCAAGATCATTGATAGGTATATTGAACAAAACTGGCTGTAGAATACGCCACGGAGAATGCTACTAATTTCACAGAAGGGATAATTGTGAGCTAACACTCAGGTCCAAGACCTCAAACTCTTTAACTTTATAAGGCAAAATTAGCCCTAGAGTCCAAGGTTATTTCTAAGAAGGTGAAAAGAGTAGTTTGGTAAAGCAAAATTACTATCAGGGAACTTATATTTGCCATACTGGCATTTCAGAGAAAGCGAACAAGCAAGGATCAATTCCCAAAAGCTTGTAAACTAGCAACAATTCGGCATGTCAGTAGTAGGATGAACATGTTAAATTTGTGGAGTACCTTCCTGAGCTGCTTCCTAGATCCTGTCATTCTCTGCCACTGAACTGGAAAAGCATCAGTGACCATAACCTCAGTGCAGTACTTGCCAGTTCTCAGACGTGAATGAGCAGGTGCCTGTACCCTGTGCTTTTAGTCCATGAAGAAACTGCACAGAGTGTAAATTTATATATTTTATAATATTTGTAATTTAAAACCTTATAATTTAAAAAGGAAAAACAAATATAAACTGTCAGTTGCAACATAGCAAGGATACCCATCAATTTCTAAAATTCTTCTAGACAAAGACAAGATCCACCTTCCAACCATCACTACTACCACTGTGCAAAATTCCAGTGCCTGGAAACAAGGTAATTCTAATAACAAACACCAAACAGAGCCTTCTAGTCTGTTGCTAATTACCTTCTCCATAGAAGACCCTTGGTTTTACTGCTAAAATCCCTCCTAAGCTGCTCAGAGTAGCAGCAAAAGTGGTAAGATGGGTAATTGATACTGATTCTAGCAGCAACCATTCACTTGAGCATGCAAGAGATGGTAGCAGGAGCAAACTGTCTTTGAATGTTTCCTGACTATAAGTAGAAATCTATCTGTTCACCCACAGATTTAATACCTGTTTATCCCATCCAAACGAGTTGTAAACACTGTAATAAAAAGAAAAAGTAGCAGTCCAAAAGAGGAGTTCTTTCTGTCCATGCCCTTACATACTACTATCTTCTGATTTGTAGAAGCTCCAGTTAATAAGGCAGGCAATAACAACAACCTTCATTCTATTTCCTTTGTGGTAGAAAATACTTTCCAGAAGTATTCACATTGCAAAGGTGGTGACTTTTAACATTTTGGAAGTACATAACCATTACACAGAGGAAGTTTCCTATCTGTATTCATGTTCTTGGCCTCCCTTGAGTGCCCCAGCTGTCCTTGTCTGCATTGTCTGCACTACAAATGCTTAAGGGAATACACTGGGAATAGTACGTAGCTCATCATTGGTTTGGAGCTTTGCCAGAAGGTGCAGGCTTGAGATTTCTGCAGTTTTAGAAGTACAGAGAGAGAATGGGATATTACAGCCCTTGCATGAATGCTCATTCTTATTCCATGAAGAACTGAGCAGAATTTACTCAAAGATAAACCAATCTGATCTGACTGCAGGTACTTAGGGAAATGTCTGAAAAATGCATTCTGTCAGGAAGGCTAAAATCCATTAGAATATTTATGACTTGATATATTTTATTCACCCACATTTTTCACTGGAATAAGCAAGAACCTTTACAGGATTTAGAGGACACTTGCAGAGCTAAATCTTGACCTTTTGTTCAGTCTTTTCACCGTCTGCAGGTACCAGGACATGCTCCTGGAAGAAAGCCCATGAATGCTCAAGCATGTGTTACTCAAGACACTATATTCCTGAGACTACAAATATGAAATCTGCAGGCTATAAGCATGCACAGTGATTTGACATTAATCATTCCGATTTGGAGCTCCTCCTCTGCTGTATGCATGCACTTGAAGGTTATTCCCTGCAGAGGAATAAACTCTCTGACGGTCAAACTCAACTTCTTTATAGTGTATGTGTAATAAACCAATACATAATTACCTTGTTTATGGGAAAATAGAATCTAATCAAGACTATTGATATGTATAGCTGATGCTTTCTGAAGAACTATTTGTCTCACATGCAAGCATTTTTTTGACAACTTGAGTGAGTGTGGGAATTAAGAACAGCATAAAAATTGTAGGTGATTACCTTGAAAATCTTTCAACAATTATTAGGAAGAAAGAAGGAGTCATATTAATCCTTTGTCCTCAATTTTATAGAAAAGATGATACAATTGTGCACTGCAAAGCTCAAGAAACAAGTTTGTTCAAATATTACTTTTATTCTGCGTATAAGGTAAAATACCATAACAACATCATCATGGAGCCATGAATAGGTCTCCTCCTTTCCTTATGCCTCTTCTTCCTTCTCCTCCCTTTTATCATGTTTTCTTAATCCATGTAAATATAAATATATATATCCTCTTAACATCAGTTTGGCAAAAGGAAGAACTGCATCAATTTTGTAGAGACAGCAAAGCGTAAACGTGCAGGTCGGGGTCACAGATTAAGTCTGTGACTGAGTCAGGTAATGGAATATGTTTTTCAGAGTTTCAGATCAGAACTTTATTCATAAGATATTTCAGACTCTTAATAAAGATTTGTCACCAGCAAATGAAATGCTGCTGGCAGCTGGATAAAAATGATTTTTTCTTCACTTTACAGATGGTGGAAAGATCCTTAAAATGTTTCAGGGGTATGCATATGAAAACTTGAGAATTACAATTTACAGAATAATATACATCTGTAAGCCACAAAGCAATACAGTGAGTAGTATCAAAAATAATAAAGAGGAAAGTCATATGGACTTAATGACTTTGCACTAAGCATAATATACCACATCTGTCCAACTTCTTGAAAAGACCTGGACTCCTTTATATCCATTTATGCCAGAACCTGACAGCAGATATGCTTCATATTACGCAATGGCAGAAAACAGCTTAGGCAGCAGGCAGAGCTACACTGGGTTTGGTCCAGGCTTATCAGACACCAGCTGGGCAGCCCTGCAATGCATTATAACTCAGCTCTGGCGTATTCCAGCAACAGGATATCAAGGACCTTGGCACTGAGGGTGCTTCAGAAGAATATAAAAGGCTCACAAATGCTTGGTACCAGTTCACCACATGAAAACGCGAGCTGAGAAAATGTTGGTCTCTGCTGAGGCAGATTCGAGCTTTGTCCATAGGTCTGACTGGCAATCTAGATCTTTCAGTTCCAGGGGCCAACAAAAACAAGCAAGGAGAAAGGTGTTAAAAGAAACTAATATGCAGTTTGTCTAGGGTATCCCAAAGGCAAGGAGCAGTTACTGTACTTTAAAATATGTTCACACATAAACTAAACTCAAATCTGATGAATGAGGGGGGTGCCCTAGAGACAGAGGATATAAAGAAGGCAGAGGTGCTGAATGCCTTCTTTGCCTCTGTCTTTACTCCTGCAGGCTTTCCCCAGGAGCCCCTGATCCCTGTAGCCCCGGAAGAAGTCAGGGTAAAGGAGGAGTTTGCCTTGGTAGATGAGGATTGGGTTAGGGATCAGTTGAGCAATCTGGATATCCATAAATCAATGGGACCAGATGGAATGCACCCAAGGGTGCTGAGGGAGCTGGCAGAGGTCATTGCTAGGCCACTCTCCATCATCTTTGGTAAGTCATGGAGAACAGGAGAGGTGCCTGAGGACTGGAGGATAGCAAATGTCACTCCAATCTATAAGAAGGGCAAGAAGGAGGACCCGGGTAACTATAGACCGGTCAGCCTCACCTCCATCCCTGGAAAGGTGATGGAACAGCTTGTTCTTGGCACGATCTCGAGGCACATCAAGGATGAGGGGGTCATTAAGAGCAGTCAACATGGTTTTACCAAGGGTAAGTCATGTTTGACCAACCTTATTGCCTTCTATGAGGAAATAACTAGGTGGATAGATGATGGTAGAGCGGTAGATGTGGTTTATCTTGATTTCAGTAAAGCATTTGACACTGTCTCCCACAGCATCCTTGTAGATAAGCTGATAAAGTATGGGTTTAGTGATCAGGTAGTGAGGTGGATTATGAACTGGCTGAAGGGAAGAAGCCAGAGAGTTGTGGTTAATGGGACGGAGTCTAGTTGGAGGCCTGTGACTAGTGGAGTCCCTCAGGGGTCGGTACTGGGACCGGTGTTGTTTAATATCTTCATCAACGACTTGGATGAGGGTACAGAATGTATCCTCAGCAAGTTTGCTGATGACACCAAACTAGGAGGAATGGCTGACACACCAGAGGGTTGTGCTGCCATTCAACGAGACCTTGATAGGCTGGAGAGTTGGGCGGGGAGAAACTTAATGAATTTCAACAAGGGCAAGTGTAGAGTTTTGCATCTGGGGAAGAACAACCCCATGTACCAGTACAGGTTGGGAGCTGACCTGCTGGAGAGCAGTGTAGGGGAAAGGGACCTGGGGGTCCTGGTGGACAGCAGGATGACCATGAGCCAGCAATGTGCCCTTGTGGCCAAGAAGGCCAATGGCATCCTGGGGTGTATTAGAAAGGGAGTGGTTAGTAGGTCGAGAGAGGTTCTCCTTCCCCTCTATTCTGCCTTGGTGAGGCCACATCTGGAGTATTGTGTCCAGTTCTGGGCCCCCCAGTTCAAGAAGGACAGGGAACTGCTCGAGAGAGTCCAGCGCAGAGCCACAAAGATGATTAAGGGAGTGGAACATCTCCCTTATGAGGAAAGGCTGAGGGAGCTGGGTCTCTTTAGCTTGGAGAAGAGGAGACTGAGGGGTGACCTCATTAATGTTTATAAATATGTCAAGGGTGAGTGTCATGAGGATGGAGCCAGGCTCTTCTCAGTGACATCCAATGACAGGACAAGGGGCAATGGGTGTAAGCTGGAACATAGGAGGCTCCACATAAATGTGAGGAAGAATTTCTTCACAGTGAGGGTGACAGAACACTGGAACAGGCTGCCCAGAGAGGTTGTGGAGTCTCCTTCTCTGGAGACATTCAAAACCCGCCTGGACATGTTCCTGTGTGACCTGACCTAGGTGTTCCTGCTCTGGCAGGGGGATTGGACTAGATGATCTTTTAAGGTCCCTTCCAATCCCTAACATTCTGTGATTCTGTGATTCTGTGATTCTCTCCACAAGGCACTAGGAGTATTGTCAGCAACAAAGGATGTAAAAAAGGAGAGAAAACCAGAATGTGACCTATTTTTGTCCTGTATTAATAGTAGTTGGACAATTTAGGTTTGTTTTGTATTCTATCAAAGTATCAAGTTCTGAGAAATAGTAAGTACCTGTTTTCTTAACTGATTTCAAAAGGAGTTGTAGATGGTGCCCAGAATCTCTTGGAAACTACTACTGTAAATAAATTTTACAAAATGAATCCTGCTCTGTATTCATTTGCTCTGTATGAGGAGCACAGTGCCTAGGAGCATGTAAGGGAGACAGTGAAAACTGCAGTGGAATAAGGGTGTATTATTCCAAAGTAAATCAATTAAATTTTCAAAGTGTCTTCCAGAACCCAGGACAGATCCTCCTTCAACTTTTCACTCAGAGTACTTCTTTTCTCTTTCTGCTTATAAAAATAAATCCATCGAGAGAAAACTACCCTAAATGGAATACCATGGACTGCAGGGAGAAATTAGGAGGGCTACACCATAAGCTTCTGAGGTTTAATTTCCATTATTAAAATCATCCCTTTAAAACTTATGGATTATATGTAAAATAGCACTAATTTTAAGCCTTAAGAGTTTTGCAGTCCTGGAGGCAGATCTCTTTATCTAGGCTTCCAAAGGATGTTCAACTATACAAGCAGGTTGCTCAGAAATTGGGTGGACAGGAGAAAAGATAAAGTGTATCTGGTTCATATTTGTGTGAGAATCAGGGAAATTTATTTCTGAATGCTTTTTAATTTAGGTGATACAAGAATTTCCTCAGTTCCAGTACAAACCAATTTATCAAATCCATATTTAACCTGAGAAGTAGAGCAGGATATGTAATATAATGTCATCCATACAATTTTAATGGAAAGGCTGGTTTATTTGTTCTTCTAAACATGCCTAACTTGTATTTTATGAGTCATATCTTGTATTTCCTTTCTCTAACAGTGTGCTGTCAACAAGAACATGGTTTGAAGAGTACAGAGTTTTGTTTTCATATATAGGGGCCCAAAGGAGAAAACTACTGTGTTAGCATCGTGTTTCAATAAAGAGAGGCCTCCAGGGAAACACCTCAAGTACACAAGGAAGTAAGAAGCAAGCTGTGCTGGAACTCTCTTGACAGGGAAAAAAAATGCCCTTTCCATTCTGACTTCCCTTCCAGTTAGGATAATATGAAAACATTCATAGGCTGTTTTGATGTTTTGATTGATACACGAAACGTGTATCAATTTTTTTTTTTTCGCACGACGAGGATGGTTTCGCGTCTCCATTTTTTTTTTCCGCCCACGGACGCCATTTTCCCGTCTCAATTTTTTTTCGCAAAACAGCCTCGGTTTCGTGTATCAATTTTTTTTTTCGCACGGCGAGGATGGTTTCGCCTCTCCATTTTTTTTTCCGCCCACGGACGCCATTTTCCCGTCTCAATTTTTTTTCGCAAAACAGCCTCGGTTTCGTGTATCAATTTTTTTTTTCGCACGACGAGGATGGTTTCGCGGCTCCATTTTTTTTTCCGCCCACGGACGCCATTTTCCCGTCTCCATTTTATTTCGCAAAACAGCCTCGGTTTCGTGTATCAATTTTTTTTTTCGCACGACGAGGATGGTTTCGCGGCTCCATTTTTTTTTCCGCCCACGGACGCCATTTTCCCGTCTCCATTTTTTGTCGCAAAACAGCGTCGGTTTCGTGTATCAATTTTTTTTTTCGCACGACGAGGATGGTTTCGCGTCTCCGTTTTTTTTCCCGCCCACGGACGCCATTTTCCCATCTCAATTTTTTTTCGCAAAACAGCGTCGGTTTCGTGTATCAATTTTTTTTTTCGCACGGCGAGGATGGTTTCGCGGCTCCATTTTTTTTTCCGCCCACGGACGCCATTTTCCCGTCTCCATTTTTTTTCGCAAAACAGCGTCGGTTTCGTGTATCAATTTTTTTTTTCGCACGACGAGGATGGTTTCGCGTCTCCGTTTTTTTTCCCGCCCACGGACGCCATTTTCCCATCTCAATTTTTTTTCGCAAAACAGCGTCGGTTTCGTGTATCAATTTTTTTTTTCGCACGACGAGGATGGTTTCGCGTCTCCATTTTTTTTTCCGCCCACGGACGCCATTTTCCCGTCACCATTTTTTTTCGCAAAACAGCGTCGGTTTCGTGTATCAATTTTTTTTTTCGCACGACGAGGATGGTTTCGCGTCTCCGTTTTTTTTCCCGCCCACGGACGCCATTTTCCCATCTCAATTTTTTTTCGCAATACAGCGTCGGTTTCGTGTATCAATTTTTTTTTTCGCACGACGAGGATGGTTTCGCGTCTCCATTTTTTTTTTCCGCCCACGGACGCCATTTTCCCGTCTCAATTTTTTTTCGCAAAACAGCCGCGGTTTCGTGTATCAATTTTTTTTTTCGCACGGCGAGGATGGTTTCGCGTCTCCATTTTTTTTTCCGCCCACGGACGCCATTTTCACGTCCCCATTTTTTTTCGCAAGACAGCCTCGGTTTAGTGTATAAATTTTTTTTTTCGCACGACGAGGATGGTTTCGCGTCTCCGTTTTTTTTCCCGCCCACGGACGCCATTTTCACGTCTCAATTTTTTTTCGCAAAACAGCCTCGGTTTCTTGTATCAATTTTTTTTTCGCATGATGAGGATGGTTTCGCGTCTCCATTTTTTTTTCCGCCCACGGTCGCCATTTTCCTGTCTCAATTTTTTTTCGCAAAATAGCCTCGGTTTCGTGTATCAATTTTTTTTTTCGCACGACGAGGATGGTTTCGCGTCTCCGTTTTTTTTCCCGCCCACGGACGCCATTTTCCCGTCTCAATTTTTTTTCGCAAAACAGCCGCGGTTTCGTGTATCAATTTTTTTTTTCGCACGGCGAGGATGGTTTCGCGGCTCCATTTTTTTTTCCGCCCACGGACGCCATTTTCCCGTCGCCATTTTTTGTCGCAAAACAGCGTCGGTTTCGTGTATCAATTTTTTTTTTCGCACGACGAGGATGGTTTCGCGTCTCCGTTTTTTTTCCCGCCCACGGACGCCATTTTCCCATCTCAATTTTTTTTCGCAAAACAGCGTCGGTTTCGTGTATCAATTTTTTTTTTCGCACGGCGAGGATGGTTTCGCGGCTCCATTTTTTTTTCCGCCCACGGACGCCATTTTCCCGTCTCCATTTTTTTTCGCAAAACAGCGTCGGTTTCGTGTATCAATTTTTTTTTTCGCACGACGAGGATGGTTTCGCGTCTCCGTTTTTTTTCCCGCCCACGGACGCCATTTTCCCATCTCAATTTTTTTTCGCAAAACAGCCTCGGTTTCGTGTATCAATTTTTTTTTTCGCACGACGAGGATGGTTTCGCGTCTCCATTTTTTTTTTCCGCCCACGGACGCCATTTTCCCGTCTCCATTTTTTTTCGCAAAACAGCCGCGGTTTCGTGTATCAATTTTTTTTTTCGCACGACGAGGATGGTTTCGCGGCTCCATTTTTTTTTCCGCCCACGGACGCCATTTTCCCGTCTCAATTTTTTTTCGCAAAACAGCCGCGGTTTCGTGTATCAATTTTTTTTTTCGCACGGCGAGGATGGTTTCGCGGCTCCATTTTTTTTTCCGCCCACGGACGCCATTTTCCCGTCTCCATTTTTTTTCGCAAAACAGCCGTGGTTTCGTGTATCAATTTTTTTTTTTTTACGGCGAGAATGGTTTCGCGTCTCCATTTTTTTTTCCGCCCACGGACGCCATTTTCCCGTCTCCATTTTTTGTCGCAAAACAGCCTCGGTTTCGTGTATCAATTTTTTTTTTCGCACGACGAGGATGGTTTCGCGTCTCCGTTTTTTTTCCCGCCACCGGACGCCATTTTCCCGTCTCAATTTTTTTTCGCAAAACAGCGTCGGTTTCGTGTATCAATTCTTTTTTTCGCACGACGAGGATGGTTTTGCGTCTCTATTTTTTTTCCCGCCCACGGACGCCATTTTCACGTCTCCATTTTTTTTCGCAAAACAGCCTCGGTTTCGTGTATCAATTTTTTTTTTCGTACGACGAGGATGGTTTCGCATCTCCATTTTTTTTTCCGCCCACAGACGCCATTTTCCCGTCTCCATTTTTTTTCGCAAAACAGCCGCGGTTTCGTGTATCAATTTTTTTTTTCGCACGACGAGGATGGTTTCACGTCTCCGTTTTTTTTCCCGCCCACGGACGCCATTTTCACGTCTCAATTTTTTTTCGCAAAACAGCCTCGGTTTCTTGTATCAATTTTTTTTTCGCATGATGAGGATGGTTTCGCGTCTCCATTTTTTTTTCCGCCCACGGTCGCCATTTTCCTGTCTCAATTTTTTTTCGCAAAACAGCGTCGGTTTCGTGTATCAATTTTTTTTTTCGCACGACGAGGATGGTTTCGCGTCTCCGTTTTTTTTCCTGCCCACGGACGCCATTTTCCCGTCTCCATTTTTTTTCGCAAAACAGCCTCGGTTTCGTGTATCAATTTTTTTTTCGCACGACGAGGATGTTTTTGCGTCTCCATTTTTTTTTCCGCCCACGGACGCCATTTTCCCGTCTCCATTTTTTTTCGCAAAACAGCCTCGGTTTTGTGTATCAATTTTTTTTTTTCAACGACGAGGATGGTTTCGCGGCTCCATTTTTTTTTCGGCCCACGGACGCCATTTTCCCGTCTCCATTTTTTTTCGCAAAACAGCCGCGGTTTCGTGTATCAATTTTTTTTTTCGCACGACGAGGATGGTTTCGCGTCTCCGTTTTTTTTCCCGCCCACGGACGCCATTTTCCCGTCTCCATTTTTTTTCGCAAAACAGCCTCGGTTTCGTGTATCAATTTTTTTTTCGCACGACGAGGATGTTTTTGCGTCTCCATTTTTTTTTCCGCCCACGGACGCCATTTTCCCGTCTCCATTTTTTTTCGCAAAACAGCCTCGGTTTTGTGTATCAATTTTTTTTTTTCAACGACGAGGATGGTTTCGCGGCTCCATTTTTTTTTCGGCCCACGGACGCCATTTTCCCGTCTCCATTTTTTTTCGCAAAACAGCCGCGGTTTCGTGTATCAATTTTTTTTTTCGCACGGCGAGGATGGTTTCGCGGCTCCATTTTTTTTTCCGCCCACGGACGCCATTTTCCCGTCTCCATTTTTTTTCGCAAAACAGCCGCGGTTTCGTGTATCAATATTTTTTTTCGCACGACGAGGATGGTTTCGCGGCTCCATTTTTTTTTCCGCCCACGGACGCCATTTTCCCGTCGCCATTTTTTTTCGCAAAACAGCCTCGGTTTCGTGTATCAATTTTTTTTTCGCACGGCGAGGATGGTTTCGCGTCTCCATTTTTTTTTCCGGCCGCGGACGCCATTTTCCCGTCTCCATTTTTTTTCGCAAAACAGCGTCGGTTTCGTGTATCAATTTTTTTTCTCGCACGGCGAGGATGGTTTCGCGTCTCCATTTTTTTTTCCGCCCACGGACGCCATTTTCCCGTCTCCATTTTTTTTCGCAAAACAGCCTCGGTTTCGTGTATCAATTTTTTTTTTCGCACGGCGAGGATGGTTTCGCGTCTCCATTTTTTTTTCCGGCCGCGGACGCCATTTTCCCGTCTCCATTTTTTTTCGCAAAACAGCGTCGGTTTCGTGTATCAATTTTTTTTCTCGCACGGAGAGGATGGTTTCGCGGCTCCATTTTTTTTTCCGCCCACGGACGCCATTTTCCCGTCTCCATTTTTTTTCGCAAAACAGCCTCGGTTTCGTGTATCAATTTTTTTTTTCGCACGGCGAGGATGGTTTCGCGGCTCCATTTTTTTTTCCGCCCACGGACGCCATTTTCCCGTCTCCATTTTTTTTCGCAAAACAGCCTCGGTTTCGTGTATCAATTTTTTTTTTCGCACGGCGAGGATGGTTTCGCGGCTCCATTTTTTTTTCCGCCCACGGACGCCATTTTCCCGTCTCCATTTTTTTTCGCAAAACAGCCTCGGTTTCGTGTATCAATTTTTTTTTTCGCACGGCGAGGATGGTTTCGCGGCTCCATTTTTTTCACCGCCCACGGACGCCATTTTCCCGTCTCCATTTTTTTTCGCAAAACAGCCTCGGTTTCGTGTATCAATTTTTTTTTTCGCACGGCGAGGATGGTTTCGCGGCTCCATTTTTTTTTCCGCCCACGGACGCCATTTTCCCGTCTCCATTTTTTTTCGCAAAACAGCCTCGGTTTCATGTATCAATTTTTTTTTTCGCACGACGAGGATGTTTTCGCGTCTCCATTTTTTTTTCCGCCCACGGACGCCATTTTCCCGTCTCCATTTTTTTTCGCAAAACAGCCTCGGTTTCGTGTATCGATTTTTTTTCTCGCACGGCGAGGATGGTTTCGCGGCTCCATTTTTTTTTCCGCCCACGGACGCCATTTTCCCGTCTCCATTTTTTTTCGCAAAACAGCCGCGGTTTCGTGTATCGATTTTTTTTTTCGCACGGCGAGGATGGTTTCGCGTCTCCATTTTTTTTTCCGCCCACGGACGCCATTTTCCCGTCTCCATTCTTTTTCGCAAAACAGCCTCGGTTTCGTGTATCAATTTTTTTTTTCGCACGGCGAGGATGGTTTCGCGGCTCCATTTTTTTTTCCGCCCACGGACGCCATTTTCCCGTCTCCATTTTTTTTCGCAAAACAGCCTCGGTTTCGTGTATCAATTTTTTTTTTCGCACGGCGAGGATGGTTTCGTGGCTCCATTTTTTTTTCCGCCCACAGACGCCATTTTCCCGTCTCCATTTTTTTTTCGCAAAACAGCCTCGGTTTCGTGTATCAATTTTTTTTTTCGCACGGCGAGGATGGTTTCGCGGCTCCATTTTTTTTTCCGCCCACGGACGCCATTTTCCCGTCTCCATTTTTTTTCGCAAAACAGCCTCGGTTTCGTGTATCAATTTTATTTTTCGCACGGCGAGGATGGTTTCGCGGCTCCATTTTTTTTTCCGCCCACGGACGCCATTTTCCCGTCTCAATTTTTTTTCGCAAAACAGCGTCGGTTTCGTGTATCAATTTTCTTTTTCGCACGGCGAGGATGGTTTCGCGGCTCCATTTTTTTTTCCGCCCACGGACGCCATTTTCCCGTCTCCATTTTTTTTCGCAAAACAGCCTCGGTTTCGTGTATCAATTTTTTTTTTCGCACGGCGAGGATGGTTTCGCGGCTCCATTTTTTTTTCCGCCCACGGACGCCATTTTCCCGTCTCAATTTTTTTTCGCAAAACAGCCTCGGTTTCGTGTATCAATTTTTTTTTTCGCACGGCGAGGATGGTTTCGCGGCTCCATTTTTTTTTCCGCCCACGGACGCCATTTTCCCGTCTCCATTTTTTTTCGCAAAACAGCCTCGGTTTCGTGTATCAATTTTTTTTTTCGCACGGCGAGGATGGTTTCGCGGCTCCATTTTTTTTTCCGCCCACGGACGCCATTTTCCCGTCTCCATTTTTTTTCGCAAAACAGCCTCGGTTTCGTGTATCAATTTTTTTTTTTCGCACGGCGAGGATGGTTTCGCGGCTCCATTTTTTTTTCCGCCCACGGACGCCATTTTCCCGTCTCCATTTTTTTTCGCAAAACAGCCTCGGTTTCGTGTATCAATTTTTTTTTTCGCACGGCGAGGATGGTTTCGCGGCTCCATTTTTTTTTCCGCCCACGGACGCCATTTTCCCGTCTCCATTTTTTTTCGCAAAACAGCCTCGGTTTCGTGTATCAATTTTTTTTTTCGCACGGCGAGGATGGTTTCGCGGCTCCATTTTTTTCTCCGCCCACGGACGCCATTTTCCCGTCTCCATTTTTTTTCGCAAAACAGCCTCGGTTTCGTGTATCAATTTTTTTTTTCGCACGACGAGGATGGTTTCGCGTCTCCATTTTTTTTTCCGCCCACGGACGCCATTTTCCCGTCTCCATTTTTTTTCGCAAAATAGCCGCGGTTTCGTGTATCAATATTATTTTTCGCACGACGAGGATGGTTTCGCGGCTCCATTTTTTTTTCCGCCCACGGACGCCATTTTCCCGTCGCCATTTTTTTTCGCAAAACAGCCTCGGTTTCGTGTATCAATTTTTTTTTTCGCACGGCGAGGATGGTTTCGCGTCTCCATTTTTTTTTCCGCCCACGGACGCCATTTTCCCGTCTCCATTTTTTTTCGCAAAACAGCCTCGGTTTCGTGTATCAATTTTTTTTTTCGCACGGCGAGGATGGTTTCGCGTCTCCATTTTTTTTTCCGGCCGCGGACGCCATTTTCCCGTCTCCATTTTTTTTCGCAAAACAGCGTCGGTTTCGTGTATCAATTTTTTTTCTCGCACGGCGAGGATGGTTTCGCGGCTCCATTTTTTTTTCCGCCCACGGACGCCATTTTCCCGTCTCCATTTTTTTTCGCAAAACAGCCTCGGTTTCGTGTATCAATTTTTTTTTTCGCACGGCGAGGATGGTTTCGCGTCTCCATTTTTTTTTCCGGCCGCGGACGCCATTTTCCCGTCTCCATTTTTTTTCGCAAAACAGCGTCGGTTTCGTGTATCAATTTTTTTTCTCGCACGGCGAGGATGGTTTCGCGTCTCCATTTTTTTTTCCGCCCACGGACGCCATTTTCCCGTCTCCATTTTTTTTCGCAAAACAGCCTCGGTTTCGTGTATCAATTTTTTTTTTCGCACGGCGAGGATGGTTTCGCGTCTCCATTTTTTTTTCCGGCCGCGGACGCCATTTTCCCGTCTCCATTTTTTTTCGCAAAACAGCGTCGGTTTCGTGTATCAATTTTTTTTCTCGCACGGAGAGGATGGTTTCGCGGCTCCATTTTTTTTTCCGCCCACGGACGCCATTTTCCCGTCTCCATTTTTTTTCGCAAAACAGCCTCGGTTTCGTGTATCAATTTTTTTTTTCGCACGGCGAGGATGGTTTCGCGGCTCCATTTTTTTTTCCGCCCACGGACGCCATTTTCCCGTCTCCATTTTTTTTCGCAAAACAGCCTCGGTTTCGTGTATCAATTTTTTTTTTCGCACGGCGAGGATGGTTTCGCGGCTCCATTTTTTTTTCCGCCCACGGACGCCATTTTCCCGTCTCCATTTTTTTTCGCAAAACAGCCTCGGTTTCGTGTATCAATTTTTTTTTTCGCACGGCGAGGATGGTTTCGCGGCTCCATTTTTTTCACCGCCCACGGACGCCATTTTCCCGTCTCCATATTTTTCGCAAAACAGCCTCGGTTTCGTGTATCAATTTTTTTTTTCGCACGGCGAGGATGGTTTCGCGGCTCCATTTTTTTTTCCGCCCACGGACGCCATTTTCCCGTCTCCATTTTTTTTCGCAAAACAGCCTCGGTTTCATGTATCAATTTTTTTTTTCGCACGACGAGGATGTTTTCGCGTCTCCATTTTTTTTTCCGCCCACGGACGCCATTTTCCCGTCTCCATTTTTTTTCGCAAAACAGCCTCGGTTTCGTGTATCGATTTTTTTTCTCGCACGGCGAGGATGGTTTCGCGGCTCCATTTTTTTTTCCGCCCACGGACGCCATTTTCCCGTCTCCATTTTTTTTCGCAAAACAGCCGCGGTTTCGTGTATCGATTTTTTTTTTCGCACGGCGAGGATGGTTTCGCGTCTCCATTTTTTTTTCCGCCCACGGACGCCATTTTCCCGTCTCCATTCTTTTTCGCAAAACAGCCTCGGTTTCGTGTATCAATTTTTTTTTTCGCACGGCGAGGATGGTTTCGCGGCTCCATTTTTTTTTCCGCCCACGGACGCCATTTTCCCGTCTCCATTTTTTTTCGCAAAACAGCCTCGGTTTCGTGTATCAATTTTTTTTTTCGCACGGCGAGGATGGTTTCGTGGCTCCATTTTTTTTTCCGCCCACAGACGCCATTTTCCCGTCTCCATTTTTTTTTCGCAAAACAGCCTCGGTTTCGTGTATCAATTTTTTTTTTCGCACGGCGAGGATGGTTTCGCGGCTCCATTTTTTTTTCCGCCCACGGACGCCATTTTCCCGTCTCCATTTTTTTTCGCAAAACAGCCTCGGTTTCGTGTATCAATTTTATTTTTCGCACGGCGAGGATGGTTTCGCGGCTCCATTTTTTTTTCCGCCCACGGACGCCATTTTCCCGTCTCAATTTTTTTTCGCAAAACAGCGTCGGTTTCGTGTATCAATTTTCTTTTTCGCACGGCGAGGATGGTTTCGCGGCTCCATTTTTTTTTCCGCCCACGGACGCCATTTTCCCGTCTCCATTTTTTTTCGCAAAACAGCCTCGGTTTCGTGTATCAATTTTTTTTTTCGCACGGCGAGGATGGTTTCGCGGCTCCATTTTTTTTTCCGCCCACGGACGCCATTTTCCCGTCTCAATTTTTTTTCGCAAAACAGCCTCGGTTTCGTGTATCAATTTTTTTTTTCGCACGGCGAGGATGGTTTCGCGGCTCCATTTTTTTTTCCGCCCACGGACGCCATTTTCCCGTCTCCATTTTTTTTCGCAAAACAGCCTCGGTTTCGTGTATCAATTTTTTTTTTCGCACGGCGAGGATGGTTTCGCGGCTCCATTTTTTTTTCCGCCCACGGACGCCATTTTCCCGTCTCCATTTTTTTTCGCAAAACAGCCTCGGTTTCGTGTATCAATTTTTTTTTTTCGCACGGCGAGGATGGTTTCGCGGCTCCATTTTTTTTTCCGCCCACGGACGCCATTTTCCCGTCTCCATTTTTTTTCGCAAAACAGCCTCGGTTTCGTGTATCAATTTTTTTTTTCGCACGGCGAGGATGGTTTCGCGGCTCCATTTTTTTTTCCGCCCACGGACGCCATTTTCCCGTCTCCATTTTTTTTCGCAAAACAGCCTCGGTTTCGTGTATCAATTTTTTTTTTCGCACGGCGAGGATGGTTTCGCGGCTCCATTTTTTTCTCCGCCCACGGACGCCATTTTCCCGTCTCCATTTTTTTTCGCAAAACAGCCTCGGTTTCGTGTATCAATTTTTTTTTTCGCACGACGAGGATGGTTTCGCGTCTCCATTTTTTTTTCCGCCCACGGACGCCATTTTCCCGTCTCCATTTTTTTTCGCAAAATAGCCGCGGTTTCGTGTATCAATATTATTTTTCGCACGACGAGGATGGTTTCGCGGCTCCATTTTTTTTTCCGCCCACGGACGCCATTTTCCCGTCGCCATTTTTTTTCGCAAAACAGCCTCGGTTTCGTGTATCAATTTTTTTTTTCGCACGGCGAGGATGGTTTCGCGTCTCCATTTTTTTTTCCGCCCACGGACGCCATTTTCCCGTCTCCATTTTTTTTCGCAAAACAGCCTCGGTTTCGTGTATCAATTTTTTTTTTCGCACGGCGAGGATGGTTTCGCGTCTCCATTTTTTTTTCCGGCCGCGGACGCCATTTTCCCGTCTCCATTTTTTTTCGCAAAACAGCGTCGGTTTCGTGTATCAATTTTTTTTCTCGCACGGCGAGGATGGTTTCGCGGCTCCATTTTTTTTTCCGCCCACGGACGCCATTTTCCCGTCTCCATTTTTTTTCGCAAAACAGCCTCGGTTTCGTGTATCAATTTTTTTTTTCGCACGGCGAGGATGGTTTCGCGGCTCCATTTTTTTTTCCGCCCACGGACGCCATTTTCCCGTCTCCATTTTTTTTCGCAAAACAGCCTCGGTTTCGTGTATCAATTTTTTTTTTCGCACGGCGAGGATGGTTTCGCGGCTCCATTTTTTTCTCCGCCCACGGACGCCATTTTCCCGTCTCCATTTTTTTTCGCAAAACAGCCTCGGTTTCGTGTATCAATTTTTTTTTTCGCACGACGAGGATGGTTTCGCGGCTCCATTTTTTTTTCCGCCCACGGACGCCATTTTCCCGTCTCCATTTTTTTTCGCAAAATAGCCGCGGTTTCGTGTATCAATATTATTTTTCGCACGACGAGGATGGTTTCGCGGCTCCATTTTTTTTTCCGCCCACGGACGCCATTTTCCCGTCGCCATTTTTTTTCGCAAAACAGCCTCGGTTTCGTGTATCAATTTTTTTTTTCGCACGGCGAGGATGGTTTCGCGTCTCCATTTTTTTTTCCGCCCACGGACGCCATTTTCCCGTCTCCATTTTTTTTCGCAAAACAGCCTCGGTTTCGTGTATCAATTTTTTTTTTCGCACGGCGAGGATGGTTTCGCGTCTCCATTTTTTTTTCCGGCCGCGGACGCCATTTTCCCGTCTCCATTTTTTTTCGCAAAACAGCGTCGGTTTCGTGTATCAATTTTTTTTCTCGCACGGCGAGGATGGTTTCGCGGCTCCATTTTTTTTTCCGCCCACGGACGCCATTTTCCCGTCTCCATTTTTTTTCGCAAAACAGCCTCGGTTTCGTGTATCAATTTTTTTTTTCGCACGGCGAGGATGGTTTCGCGGCTCCATTTTTTTTTCCGCCCACGGACGCCATTTTCCCGTCTCCATTTTTTTTCGCAAAACAGCCTCGGTTTCGTGTATCAATTTTTTTTTTCGCACGGCGAGGATGGTTTCGCGGCTCCATTTTTTTCTCCGCCCACGGACGCCATTTTCCCGTCTCCATTTTTTTTCGCAAAACAGCCTCGGTTTCGTGTATCAATTTTTTTTTTCGCACGACGAGGATGGTTTCGCGTCTCCATTTTTTTTTCCGCCCACGGACGCCATTTTCCCGTCTCCATTTTTTTTCGCAAAATAGCCGCGGTTTCGTGTATCAATATTATTTTTCGCACGACGAGGATGGTTTCGCGGCTCCATTTTTTTTTCCGCCCACGGACGCCATTTTCCCGTCGCCATTTTTTTTCGCAAAACAGCCTCGGTTTCGTGTATCAATTTTTTTTTTCGCACGGCGAGGATGGTTTCGCGTCTCCATTTTTTTTTCCGCCCACGGACGCCATTTTCCCGTCTCCATTTTTTTTCGCAAAACAGCCTCGGTTTCGTGTATCAATTTTTTTTTTCGCACGGCGAGGATGGTTTCGCGTCTCCATTTTTTTTTCCGGCCGCGGACGCCATTTTTCCGTCTCCATTTTTTTTCGCAAAACAGCCTCGGTTTCGTGTATCAATTTTTTTTCTCGCACGGCGAGGATGGTTTCGCGGCTCCATTTTTTTTTCCGCCCACGGACGCCATTTTCCCGTCTCCATTTTTTTTCGCAAAACAGCCGCGGTTTCGTGTATCAATATTTTTTTTCGCACGACGAGGATGGTTTCGCGGCTCCATTTTTTTTTCCGCCCACGGACGCCATTTTCCCGTCTCCATTTTTTTTCGCAAAACAGCCTCGGTTTCGTGTATCAATTTTTTTTTTCGCACGGCGAGGATGGTTTCGCCTCTCCATTTTTTTTTCCGCCCACGGACGCCATTTTCCCGTCTCCATTTTTTTTCGCAAAACAGCCTCGGTTTCGTGTATCAATTTTTTTTTTCGCACGGCGAGGATGGTTTCGCGGCTCCATTTTTTTTTCCGCCCACGGACGCCATTTTCCCGTCTCCATTTTTTTTCGCAAAACAGCCTCGGTTTCGTGTATCAATTTTTTTTTTCGCACGGCGAGGATGGTTTCGCGGCTCCATTTTTTTCTCCGCCCACGGACGCCATTTTCCCGTCTCCATTTTTTTTCGCAAAACAGCCTCGGTTTCGTGTATCTTTTTTTTCGCACGGCGAGGATGGTTTCGCGTCTCCATTTTTTTTTCCGGCCGCGGACGCCATTTTCCCGTCTCCATTTTTTTTCGCAAAACAGCGTCGGTTTCGTGTATCAATTTTTTTTCTCGCACGGCGAGGATGGTTTCGCGTCTCCATTTTTTTTTCCGCCCACGGACGCCATTTTCCCGTCTCCATTTTTTTTCGCAAAACAGCCTCGGTTTCGTGTATCAATTTTTTTTTTCGCACGGCGAGGATGGTTTCGCGGCTCCATTTTTTTTTCCGGCCGCGGACGCCATTTTCCCGTCTCCATTTTTTTTCGCAAAACAGCGTCGGTTTCGTGTATCAATTTTTTTTCTCGCACGGCGAGGATGGTTTCGCGGCTCCATTTTTTTTTCCGCCCACGGACGCCATTTTCCCGTCTCCATTTTTTTTCGCAAAACAGCCTCGGTTTCGTGTATCAATTTTTTTTTTCGCACGGCGAGGATGGTTTCGCGGCTCCATTTTTTTTTCCGCCCACGGACGCCATTTTCCCGTCTCCATTTTTTTTCGCAAAACAGCCTCGGTTTCGTGTATCAATTTTTTTTTTCGCACGGCGAGGATGGTTTCGCGGCTCCATTTTTTTCACCGCCCACGGACGCCATTTTCCCGTCTCCATTTTTTTTCGCAAAACAGCGTCGGTTTCGTGTATCATTTTTTTTTTTCGCACGGCGAGGATGGTTTCGCGGCTCCATTTTTTTTTCCGCCCACGGACGCCATTTTCCCGTCTCCATTTTTTTTCGCAAAACAGCCTCGGTTTCATGTATCAATTTTTTTTTTCGCACGACGAGGATGTTTTCGCGTCTCCATTTTTTTTTCCGCCCACGGACGCCATTTTCCCGTCTCCATTTTTTTTCGCAAAACAGCCTCGGTTTCGTGTATCGATTTTTTTTCTCGCACGGCAAGGATGGTTTCGCGGCTCCATTTTTTTTTCCGCCCACGGACGCCATTTTCCCGTCTCCATTTTTTTTCGCAAAACAGCCGCGGTTTCGTGTATCGATTTTTTTTTTCGCACGGCGAGGATGGTTTCGCGTCTCCATTTTTTTTTCCGCCCACGGACGCCATTTTCCCGTCTCCATTCTTTTTCGCAAAACAGCCTCGGTTTCGTGTATCAATTTTTTTTTTCGCACGGCGAGGATGGTTTCGCGGCTCCATTTTTTTTTCCGCCCACGGACGCCATTTTCCCGTCTCCATTTTTTTTCGCAAAACAGCCTCGGTTTCGTGTATCAATTTTTTTTTTCGCACGGCGAGGATGGTTTCGTGGCTCCATTTTTTTTTCCGCCCACGGACGCCATTTTCCCGTCTCCATTTTTTTTTCGCAAAACAGCCTCGGTTTCGTGTATCAATTTTTTTTTTCGCACGGCGAGGATGGTTTCGCGGCTCCATTTTTTTTTCCGCCCACGGACGCCATTTTCCCGTCTCCATTTTTTTTCGCAAAACAGCCTCGGTTTCGTGTATCAATTTTTTTTTTCGCACGGCGAGGATGGTTTCGCGGCTCCATTTTTTTTTCCGCCCACGGACGCCATTTTCCCGTCTCAATTTTTTTTCGCAAAACAGCGTCGGTTTCGTGTATCAATTTTCTTTTTCGCACGGCGAGGATGGTTTCGCGGCTCCATTTTTTTTTCCGCCCACGGACGCCATTTTCCCGTCTCCATTTTTTTTCGCAAAACAGCGTCGGTTTCGTGTATCAATTTTTTTTCTCGCACGGCGAGGATGGTTTCGCGGCTCCATTTTTTTTTCCGCCCACGGACGCCATTTTCCCGTCTCCATTTTTTTTCGCAAAACAGCCGCGGTTTCGTGTATCAATATTTTTTTTCGCACGACGAGGATGGTTTCGCGGCTCCATTTTTTTTTCCGCCCACGGACGCCATTTTCCCGTCTCCATTTTTTTTCGCAAAACAGCCTCGGTTTCGTGTATCAATTTTTTTTTTCGCACGGCGAGGATGGTTTCGCCTCTCCATTTTTTTTTCCGCCCACGGACGCCATTTTCCCGTCTCCATTTTTTTTCGCAAAACAGCCTCGGTTTCGTGTATCAATTTTTTTTTTCGCACGGCGAGGATGGTTTCGCGGCTCCATTTTTTTTTCCGCCCACGGACGCCATTTTCCCGTCTCCATTTTTTTTCGCAAAACAGCCTCGGTTTCGTGTATCAATTTTTTTTTTCGCACGGCGAGGATGGTTTCGCGGCTCCATTTTTTTCTCCGCCCACGGACGCCATTTTCCCGTCTCCATTTTTTTTCGCAAAACAGCCTCGGTTTCGTGTATCTTTTTTTTCGCACGGCGAGGATGGTTTCGCGTCTCCATTTTTTTTTCCGGCCGCGGACGCCATTTTCCCGTCTCCATTTTTTTTCGCAAAACAGCGTCGGTTTCGTGTATCAATTTTTTTTCTCGCACGGCGAGGATGGTTTCGCGTCTCCATTTTTTTTTCCGCCCACGGACGCCATTTTCCCGTCTCCATTTTTTTTCGCAAAACAGCCTCGGTTTCGTGTATCAATTTTTTTTTTCGCATGGCGAGGATGGTTTCGCGGCTCCATTTTTTTTTCCGGCCGCGGACGCCATTTTCCCGTCTCCATTTTTTTTCGCAAAACAGCGTCGGTTTCGTGTATCAATTTTTTTTCTCGCACGGCGAGGATGGTTTCGCGGCTCCATTTTTTTTTCCGCCCACGGACGCCATTTTCCCGTCTCCATTTTTTTTCGCAAAACAGCCTCGGTTTCGTGTATCAATTTTTTTTTTCGCACGGCGAGGATGGTTTCGCGGCTCCATTTTTTTTTCCGCCCACGGACGCCATTTTCCCGTCTCCATTTTTTTTCGCAAAACAGCCTCGGTTTCGTGTATCAATTTTTTTTTTCGCACGGCGAGGATGGTTTCGCGGCTCCATTTTTTTCACCGCCCACGGACGCCATTTTCCCGTCTCCATTTTTTTTCGCAAAACAGCGTCGGTTTCGTGTATCAATTTTTTTTTTCGCATGGCGAGGATGGTTTCGCGGCTCCATTTTTTTTTCCGCCCACGGACGCCATTTTCCCGTCTCCATTTTTTTTCGCAAAACAGCCTCGGTTTCATGTATCAATTTTTTTTTTCGCACGACGAGGATGTTTTCGCGTCTCCATTTTTTTTTCCGCCCACGGACGCCATTTTCCCGTCTCCATTTTTTTTCGCAAAACAGCCTCGGTTTCGTGTATCGATTTTTTTTCTCGCACGGCGAGGATGGTTTCGCGTCTCCATTTTTTTTTCCGCCCACGGACGCCATTTTCCCGTCTCCATTCTTTTTCGCAAAACAGCCTCGGTTTCGTGTATCAATTTTTTTTTTCGCACGGCGAGGATGGTTTCGCGGCTCCATTTTTTTTTCCGCCCACGGACGCCATTTTCCCGTCTCCATTTTTTTTCGCAAAACAGCCTCGGTTTCGTGTATCAATTTTTTTTTTCGCACGGCGAGGATGGTTTCGTGGCTCCATTTTTTTTTCCGCCCACGGACGCCATTTTCCCGTCTCCATTTTTTTTTCGCAAAACAGCCTCGGTTTCGTGTATCAATTTTTTTTTTCGCACGGCGAGGATGGTTTCGCGGCTCCATTTTTTTTTCCGCCCACGGACGCCATTTTCCCGTCTCCATTTTTTTTCGCTAAACAGCCTCGGTTTCGTGTATCAATTTTTTTTTTCGCACGGCGAGGATGGTTTCGCGGCTCCATTTTTTTTTCCGCCCACGGACGCCATTTTCCCGTCTCCATTTTTTTTCGCAAAACAGCCTCGGTTTCGTGTATCAATTTTTTTTTTCGCACGGCGAGGATGGTTTCGCGGCTCCATTTTTTTTTCCGCCCACGGACGCCATTTTCCCGTCTCCATTTTTTTTCGCAAAACAGCCTCGGTTTCGTGTATCAATTTTTTTTTCGCACGGCGAGGATGGTTTCGCGTCTCCATTTTTTTTTCCGCCCACGGACGCCATTTTCCCGTCTCCATTTTTTTTCGCAAAACAGCCTCGGTTTCGTGTATCAATTTTTTTTTTCGCACGGCGAGGATGGTTTCGCGGCTCCATTTTTTTTTCCGCCCACGGACGCCATTTTCCCGTCTCCATTTTTTTTCGCAAAACAGCCTCGGTTTCGTGTATCAATTTTTTTTTTCGCACGGCGAGGATGGTTTCGCGGCTCCATTTTTTTCTCCGCCCACGGACGCCATTTTCCCGTCTCCATTTTTTTTCGCAAAACAGCCTCGGTTTCGTGTATCTTTTTTTTTCGCACGGCGAGGATGGTTTCGCGTCTCCATTTTTTTTTCCGGCCGCGGACGCCATTTTCCCGTCTCCATTTTTTTTCGCAAAACAGCGTCGGTTTCGTGTATCAATTTTTTTTCTCGCACGGCGAGGATGGTTTCGCGTCTCCATTTTTTTTTCCGCCCACGGACGCCATTTTCCCATCTCCATTTTTTTTCGCAAAACAGCCTCGGTTTCGTGTATCAATTTTTTTTTTCGCACGGCGAGGATGGTTTCGCGTCTCCATTTTTTTTTCCGGCCGCGGACGCCATTTTCCCTCTCCATTTTTTTTCGCAAAACAGCGTCGGTTTCGTGTATCAATTTTTTTTCTCGCACGGCGAGGATGGTTTCGCGGCTCCATTTTTTTTTCCGCCCACGGACGCCATTTTCCCGTCTCCATTTTTTTTCGCAAAACAGCCTCGGTTTCGTGTATCAATTTTTTTTTTCGCACGGCGAGGATGGTTTCGCGGCTCCATTTTTTTTTTCCGCCCACGGACGCCATTTTCCCGTCTCCATTTTTTTTCGCAAAACAGCCTCGGTTTCGTGTATCAATTTTTTTTTTCGCACGGCGAGGATGGTTTCGCGGCTCCATTTTTTTTTCCGCCCACGGACACCATTTTCCCGTCTCCATTTTTTTTCGCAAAACAGCCTCGGTTTCGTGTATCAATTTTTTTTTTCGCACGGCGAGGATGGTTTCGCGGCTCCATTTTTTTCACCGCCCACGGACGCCATTTTCCCGTCTCCATTTTTTTTCGCAAAACAGCGTCGGTTTCGTGTATCAATTTTTTTTTTCGCACGGCGAGGATGGTTTCGCGGCTCCATTTTTTTTTCCGCCCACGGACGCCATTTTCCCGTCTCCATTTTTTTTTCGCAAAACAGCCTCGGTTTCATGTATCAATTTTTTTTTTCGCACGACGAGGATGTTTTCGCGTCTCCATTTTTTTTTCCGCCCACGGACGCCATTTTCCCGTCTCCATTTTTTTTCGCAAAACAGCCTCGGTTTCGTGTATCGATTTTTTTTCTCGCACGGCAAGGATCGTTTCGCGGCTCCATTTTTTTTTCCGCCCACGGACGCCATTTTCCCGTCTCCATTTTTTTTCGCAAAACAGCCGCGGTTTCGTGTATCGATTTTTTTTCTTTCGCACGGCGAGGATGGTTTCGCGTCTCCATTTTTTTTTCCGCCCACGGACGCCATTTTCCCGTCTCCATTCTTTTTCGCAAAACAGCCTCGGTTTCGTGTATCAATTTTTTTTTTCGCACGGCGAGGATGGTTTCGCGGCTCCATTTTTTTTTCCGCCCACGGACGCCATTTTCCCGTCTCCATTTTTTTTCGCAAAACAGCCTCGGTTTCGTGTATCAATTTTTTTTTTCGCACGGCGAGGATGGTTTCGTGGCTCCATTTTTTTTTCCGCCCACGGACGCCATTTTCCCGTCTCCATTTTTTTTCGCAAAACAGCCTCGGTTTCGTGTATCAATTTTTTTTTTCGCACGGCGAGGATGGTTTCGCGGCTCCATTTTTTTTTCCGCCCACGGACGCCATTTTCCCGTCTCCATTTTTTTTCGCAAAACAGCCTCGGTTTCGTGTATCAATTTTTTTTTTCGCACGGCGAGGATGGTTTCGCGGCTCCATTTTTTTTTCCGCCCACGGACGCCATTTTCCCGTCTCAATTTTTTTTCGCAAAACAGCCTCGGTTTCGTGTATCAATTTTCTTTTTCGCACGGCGAGGATGGTTTCGCGGCTCCATTTTTTTTTCCGCCCACGGACGCCATTTTCCCGTCTCCATTTTTTTTCGCAAAACAGCCTCGGTTTCGTGTATCAATTTTTTTTTTCGCACGGCGAGGATGGTTTCGCGGCTCCATTTTTTTTTCCGCCCACGGACGCCATTTTCCCGTCTCCATTTTTTTTCGCAAAACAGCCTCGGTTTCGTGTATCAATTTTTTTTTTCGCACGGCGAGGATGGTTTCGCGGCTCCATTTTTTTTTCCGCCCACGGACGCCATTTTCCCGTCTCCATTTTTTTTCGCAAAACAGCCTCGGTTTCGTGTATCGATTTTTTTTCTCGCACGGCAAGGATCGTTTCGCGGCTCCATTTTTTTTCCGCCCACGGACGCCATTTTCCCGTCTCCATTTTTTTTCGCAAAACAGCCGCGGTTTCGTGTATCGATTTTTTTTTTCGCACGGCGAGGATGGTTTCGCGTCTCCATTTTTTTTTCCGCCCACGGACGCCATTTTCCCGTCTCCATTCTTTTTCGCAAAACAGCCTCGGTTTCGTGTATCAATTTTTTTTTTCGCACGGCGAGGATGGTTTCGCGGCTCCATTTTTTTTTCCGCCCACGGACGCCATTTTCCCGTCTCCATTTTTTTTCGCAAAACAGCCTCGGTTTCGTGTATCAATTTTTTTTTTCGCACGGCCGAGGATGGTTTCGTGGCTCCATTTTTTTTTCCGCCCACGGACGCCATTTTCCCGTCTCCATTTTTTTTTCGCAAAACAGCCTCGGTTTCGTGTATCAATTTTTTTTTTCGCACGGCGAGGATGGTTTCGCGGCTCCATTTTTTTTTCCGCCCACGGACGCCATTTTCCCGTCTCCATTTTTTTTCGCAAAACAGCCTCGGTTTCGTGTATCAATTTTTTTTTTCGCACGGCGAGGATGGTTTCGCGGCTCCATTTTTTTTTCCGCCCACGCGACGCCATTTTCCCGTCTCAATTTTTTTTCGCAAAACAGCCTCGGTTTCGTGTATCAATTTTCTTTTTCGCACGGCGAGGATGGTTTCGCGGCTCCATTTTTTTTTCCGCCCACGGACGCCATTTTCCCGTCTCCATTTTTTTTCGCAAAACAGCCTCGGTTTCGTGTATCAATTTTTTTTTTCGCACGGCGAGGATGGTTTCGCGGCTCCATTTTTTTTTCCGCCCACGGACGCCATTTTCCCGTCTCCATTTTTTTTCGCAAAACAGCCTCGGTTTCGTGTATCAATTTTTTTTTTCGCACGGCGAGGATGGTTTCGCGGCTCCATTTTTTTTTTCCGCCCACGGACGCCATTTTCCCGTCTCCATTTTTTTTCGCAAAACAGCCTCGGTTTCGTGTATCAATTTTTTTTTTCGCACGGCGAGGATGGTTTCGCGGCTCCATTTTTTTTTCCGCCCACGGACGCCATTTTCCGTCTCCATTTTTTTTCGCAAAACAGCCTCGGTTTCGTGTATCAATTTTTTTTTTTCGCACGGCGAGGATGGTTTCGCGGCTCCATTTTTTTTTCCGCCCACGGACGCCATTTTCCCGTCTCCATTTTTTTTTCGCAAAACAGCCGCGGTTTCGTGTATCAATATTATTTTTCGCACGACGAGGATGGTTTCGCGGCTCCATTTTTTTTTCCGCCCACGGACGCCATTTTCCCGTCTCCATTTTTTTTCGCAAAACAGCCTCGGTTTCGTGTATCAATTTTTTTTTTCGCACGGCGAGGATGGTTTCGCGTCTCCATTTTTTTTTCCGCCCACGGACGCCATTTTCCCGTCTCAATTTTTTTTCGCAAAACAGCGTCGGTTTCGTGTATCAATTTTCTTTTTCGCACGGCGAGGATGGTTTCGCGTCTCCATTTTTTTTTCCGCCCACGGACGCCATTTTCCCGTCTCAATTTTTTTTCGCAAACAGCCTCGGTTTCGTGTATCAATTTTTTTTTTCGCACGGCGAGGATGGTTTCGCGGCTCCATTTTTTTTTCCGCCCACGGACGCCATTTTCCCGTCTCCATTTTTTTTCGCAAAACAGCCTCGGTTTCGTGTATGAATTTTTTTTTCGCACGGCGAGGATGGTTTCGCGGCTCCATTTTTTTTTCCGCCCACGGACGCCATTTTCCCGTCTCCATTTTTTTTCGCAAAACAGCCTCGGTTTCGTGTATCAATTTTTTTTTTCGCACGGCGAGGATGGTTTCGCGGCTCCATTTTTTTTTCCGCCCACGGACGCCATTTTCCCGTCTCCATTTTTTTTCGCAAAACAGCCTCGGTTTCGTGTATCAATTTTTTTTTTTCGCACGGCGAGGATGGTTTCGCGGCTCCATTTTTTTCTCCGCCCACAGACGCCATTTTCCCGTCTCCATTTTTTTTCGCAAAACAGCCTCGGTTTCGTGTATCAATTTTTTTTTTCGCACGGCGAGGATGGTTTCGCGGCTCCATTTTTTTCTCCGCCCACGGACGCCATTTTCCCGTCTCCATTTTTTTTCGCAAATCAGCGTCGGTTTCGTGTATCAATTTTTTTTTTCGCACGACGAGGATGGTTTCTCGTCTCCATTTTTTTTTCCGCCCACGGACGCCATTTTCCCGTCTCCATTTTTTTTCGCAAACAGCCTCGGTTTCGTGTATCAATTTTTTTTTTCGCACGGCGAGGATGGTTTCGCGGCTCCATTTTTTTTTCCGCCCACGGACGCCATTTTCCCGTCTCCATTCTTTTTCGCAAAACAGCCTCGGTTTCGTGTATCAATTTTTTTTTTCGCACGGCGAGGATGGTTTCGCGGCTCCATTTTTTTTTCCGCCCACGGACGCCATTTTCCCGTCTCCATTTTTTTTCGCAAAACAGCCTCGGTTTCGTGTATCGATTTTTTTTTTTCGCACGGCGAGGATGGTTTCGTGGCTCCATTTTTTTTTCCGCCCACGGACGCCATTTTCCCGTCTCCATTTTTTTTTCGCAAAACAGCCTCGGTTTCGTGTATCAATATTATTTTTCGCACGACGAGGATGGTTTCGCGGCTCCATTTTTTTTTCCGCCCACGGACGCCATTTTCCCGTCTCCATTTTTTTTCGCAAAACAGCCTCGGTTTCGTGTATCAATTTTATTTTTCGCACGGCAAGGATGGTTTCGCGGCTCCATTTTTTTTTCCGCCCACGGACGCCATTTTCCCGTCTCAATTTTTTTTCGCAAAACAGCGTCGGTTTCGTGTATCAATTTTCTTTTTCGCACGGCGAGGATGGTTTCGCGGCTCCATTTTTTTTTCCGCCCACGGACGCCATTTTCCCGTCTCCATTTTTTTTCGCAAAACAGCCTCGGTTTCGTGTATCAATTTTTTTTTTCGCACGGCGAGGATGGTTTCGCGGCTCCATTTTTTTTTCCGCCCACGGACGCCATTTTCCCGTCTCAATTTTTTTTCGCAAAACAGCCTCGGTTTCGTGTATCAATTTTTTTTTTCGCACGGCGAGGATGGTTTCGCGGCTCCATTTTTTTTTCCGCCCACGGACGCCATTTTCCCGTCTCCATTTTTTTTCGCAAAACAGCCTCGGTTTCGTGTATCAATTTTTTTTTTCGCACGGCGAGGATGGTTTCGCGGCTCCATTTTTTTTTCCGCCCACGGACGCCATTTTCCCGTCTCCATTTTTTTTCGCAAAACAGCCTCGGTTTCGTGTATCAATTTTTTTTTTCGCACGGCGAGGATGGTTTCGCGGCTCCATTTTTTTTTCCGCCCACGGACGCCATTTTCCCGTCTCCATTTTTTTTCGCAAAACAGCCTCGGTTTCGTGTATCAATTTTTTTTTTCGCACGGCGAGGATGGTTTCGCGGCTCCATTTTTTTTTCCGCCCACGGACGCCATTTTCCCGTCTCCATTTTTTTTCGCAAAACAGCCTCGGTTTCGTGTATCAATTTTTTTTTTCGCACGGCGAGGATGGTTTCGCGGCTCCATTTTTTTCTCCGCCCACGGACGCCATTTTCCCGTCTCCATTTTTTTTCGCAAAACAGCCTCGGTTTCGTGTATCAATTTTTTTTTTCGCACGACGAGGATGGTTTCGCGTCTCCATTTTTTTTTCCGCCCACGGACGCCATTTTCCCGTCTCCATTTTTTTTCGCAAAACAGCCTCGGTTTCGTGTATCAATTTTTTTTTTCGCACGGCGAGGATGGTTTCGCGGCTCCATTTTTTTCTCCGCCCACGGACGCCATTTTCCCGTCTCCATTTTTTTTCGCAAATCAGCGTCGGTTTCGTGTATCAATTTTTTTTTTCGCACGACGAGGATGGTTTCTCGTCTCCATTTTTTTTTCCGCCCACGGACGCCATTTTCCCGTCTCCATTTTTTTTCGCAAAACAGCCTCGGTTTCGTGTATCAATTTTTTTTTTCGCACGGCGAGGATGGTTTCGCGGCTCCATTTTTTTTTCCGCCCACAGACGCCATTTTCCCGTCTCCATTTTTTTTCGCAAAACAGCCTCGGTTTCGTGTATCAATTTTTTTTTTCGCACGGCGAGGATGGTTTCGCGGCTCCATTTTTTTTTCCGCCCACGGACGCCATTTTCCCGTCTCCATTTTTTTTCGCAAAACAGCCTCGGTTTCGTGTATCAATTTTTTTTTTCGCACGGCGAGGATGGTTTCGCGGCTCCATTTTTTTTTCCGCCCACGGACGCCATTTTCCCGTCTCCATTTTTTTTCGCAAAACAGCCTCGGTTTCGTGTATCAATTTTTTTTTTCGCACGGCGAGGATGGTTTCGCAGCTCCATTTTTTTCTCCGCCCACGGACGCCATTTTCCCGTCTCCATTTTTTTTCGCAAAACAGCGTCGGTTTCGTGTATCAATTTTTTTTTTCGCACGACGAGGATGGTTTCGCGTCTCCATTTTTTTTTCCGCCCACGGACGCCATTTTCCCGTCTCCATTTTTTTTCGCAAAACAGCCTCGGTTTCGTGTATCAATTTTTTTTTTCGCACGGCGAGGATGGTTTCGCGGCTCCATTTTTTTCTCCGCCCACGGACGCCATTTTCCCGTCTCCATTTTTTTTCGCAAATCAGCGTCGGTTTCGTGTATCAATTTTTTTTTTCGCACGACGAGGATGGTTTCTCGTCTCCATTTTTTTTTCCGCCCACGGACGCCATTTTCCCGTCTCCATTTTTTTTCGCAAAACAGCCTCGGTTTCGTGTATCAATTTTTTTTTCGCACGACGAGGATGGTTTCGCGGCTCCATTTTTTTTTCCGCCCACGGACGCCATTTTCCTGTCTCCATTCTTTTTCGCAAAACAGCCTCGGTTTCGTGTATCAATTTTTTTTTTCGCACGGCGAGGATGGTTTCGCGGCTCCATTTTTTTTTCCGCCCACGGACGCCATTTTCCCGTCTCCATTTTTTTTCGCAAAACAGCCTCGGTTTCGTGTATCGATTTTTTTTTTCGCACGGCGAGGATGGTTTCGTGGCTCCATTTTTTTTTCCGCCCACGGACGCCATTTTCCCGTCTCCATTTTTTTTCGCAAAACAGCGTCGGTTTCGTGTATCAATTTTCTTTTTCGCACGGCGAGGATGGTTTCGCGTCTCCATTTTTTTTTCCGCCCACGGACGCCATTTTCCCGTCTCAATTTTTTTTCGCAAAACAGCCTCGGTTTCGTGTATCAATTTTTTTTTTCGCACGGCGAGGATGGTTTCGCGGCTCCATTTTTTTTTCCGCCCACGGACGCCATTTTCCCGTCTCCATTTTTTTTCGCAAAACAGCCTCGGTTTCGTGTATCAATTTTTTTTTCGCACGGCGAGGATGGTTTCGCGGCTCCATTTTTTTTTCCGCCCACGGACGCCATTTTCCCGTCTCCATTTTTTTTCGCAAAACAGCCTCGGTTTCGTGTATCAATTTTTTTTTTCGCACGGCGAGGATGGTTTCGCGGCTCCATTTTTTTTTCCGCCCACGGACGCCATTTTCCCGTCTCCATTTTTTTTCGCAAAACAGCCTCGGTTTCGTGTATCAATTTTTTTTTTTCGCACGGCGAGGATGGTTTCGCGGCTCCATTTTTTTCTCCGCCCACAGATGCATTTTCCCGTCTCCATTTTTTTTCGCAAAACAGCCTCGGTTTCGTGTATCAATTTTTTTTTTCGCACGGCGAGGATGGTTTCGCGGCTCCATTTTTTTCTCCGCCCACGGACGCCATTTTCCCGTCTCCATTTTTTTTCGCAAATCAGCGTCGGTTTCGTGTATCAATTTTTTTTTTCGCACGACGAGGATGGTTTCTCGTCTCCATTTTTTTTTCCGCCCACGGACGCCATTTTCCCGTCTCCATTTTTTTTCGCAAAACAGCCTCGGTTTCGTGTATCAATTTTTTTTTTCGCACGGCGAGGATGGTTTCGCGGCTCCATTTTTTTTTCCGCCCACGGACGCCATTTTCCCGTCTCCATTCTTTTTCGCAAAACAGCCTCGGTTTCGTGTATCAATTTTTTTTTTCGCACGGCGAGGATGGTTTCGCGGCTCCATTTTTTTTTCCGCCCACGGACGCCATTTTCCCGTCTCCATTTTTTTTCGCAAAACAGCCTCGGTTTCGTGTATCGATTTTTTTTTTCGCACGGCGAGGATGGTTTCGTGGCTCCATTTTTTTTTCCGCCCACGGACGCCATTTTCCCGTCTCCATTTTTTTTTCGCAAAACAGCCTCGGTTTCGTGTATCAATATTATTTTTCGCACGGCGAGGATGGTTTCGCGGCTCCATTTTTTTTTCCGCCCACGGACGCCATTTTCCCGTCTCCATTTTTTTTCGCAAAACAGCCTCGGTTTCGTGTATCAATTTTATTTTTCGCACGGCAAGGATGGTTTCGCGGCTCCATTTTTTTTTCCGCCCACGGACGCCATTTTCCCGTCTCAATTTTTTTTCGCAAAACAGCGTCGGTTTCGTGTATCAATTTTCTTTTTCGCACGGCGAGGATGGTTTCGCGGCTCCATTTTTTTTTCCGCCCACGGACGCCATTTTCCCGTCTCCATTTTTTTTCGCAAAACAGCCTCGGTTTCGTGTATCAATTTTTTTTTTCGCACGGCGAGGATGGTTTCGCGGCTCCATTTTTTTTTCCGCCCACGGACGCCATTTTCCCGTCTCAATTTTTTTTCGCAAAACAGCCTCGGTTTCGTGTATCAATTTTTTTTTTCGCACGGCGAGGATGGTTTCGCGGCTCCATTTTTTTTTCCGCCCACGGACGCCATTTTCCCGTCTCCATTTTTTTTCGCAAAACAGCCTCGGTTTCGTGTATCAATTTTTTTTTTCGCACGGCGAGGATGGTTTCGCGGCTCCATTTTTTTTTCCGCCCACGGACGCCATTTTCCCGTCTCCATTTTTTTTCGCAAAACAGCCTCGGTTTCGTGTATCAATTTTTTTTTTCGCACGGCGAGGATGGTTTCGCGGCTCCATTTTTTTTTCCGCCCACGGACGCCATTTTCCCGTCTCCATTTTTTTTCGCAAAACAGCCTCGGTTTCGTGTATCAATTTTTTTTTTCGCACGGCGAGGATGGTTTCGCGGCTCCATTTTTTTTTCCGCCCACGGACGCCATTTTCCCGTCTCCATTTTTTTTCGCAAAACAGCCTCGGTTTCGTGTATCAATTTTTTTTTTCGCACGGCGAGGATGGTTTCGCGGCTCCATTTTTTTCTCCGCCCACGGACGCCATTTTCCCGTCTCCATTTTTTTTCGCAAATCAGCGTCGGTTTCGTGTATCAATTTTTTTTTTCGCACGACGAGGATGGTTTCGCCTCTCCATTTTTTTTTCCGCCCACGGACGCCATTTTCCCGTCTCCATTTTTTTTCGCAAAACAGCCTCGGTTTCGTGTATCAATTTTTTTTTTCGCACGGCGAGGATGGTTTCGCGGCTCCATTTTTTTTTCCGCCCACGGACGCCATTTTCCCGTCTCCATTTTTTTTCGCAAAACAGCCTCGGTTTCGTGTATCAATTTTTTTTTTCGCACGGCGAGGATGGTTTCGCAGCTCCATTTTTTTCTCCGCCCACGGACGCCATTTTCCCGTCTCCATTTTTTTTCGCAAAACAGCGTCGGTTTCGTGTATCAATTTTTTTTTTCGCACGACGAGGATGGTTTCGCGTCTCCATTTTTTTTTCCGCCCACGGACGCCATTTTCCCGTCTCCATTTTTTTTCGCAAAACAGCCTCGGTTTCGTGTATCAATTTTTTTTTTCGCACGGCGAGGATGGTTTCGCGGCTCCATTTTTTTCTCCGCCCACGGACGCCATTTTCCCGTCTCCATTTTTTTTCGCAAATCAGCGTCGGTTTCGTGTATCAATTTTTTTTTTCGCACGACGAGGATGGTTTCTCGTCTCCATTTTTTTTTCCGCCCACGGACGCCATTTTCCCGTCTCCATTTTTTTTCGCAAAACAGCCTCGGTTTCGTGTATCAATTTTTTTTTTCGCACGGCGAGGATGGTTTCGCGGCTCCATTTTTTTTTCCGCCCACGGACGCCATTTTCCTGTCTCCATTCTTTTTCGCAAAACAGCCTCGGTTTCGTGTATCAATTTTTTTTTTCGCACGGCGAGGATGGTTTCGCGGCTCCATTTTTTTTTCCGCCCACGGACGCCATTTTCCCGTCTCAATTTTTTTTCGCAAAACAGCCTCGGTTTCGTGTATCAATTTTTTTTTTCGCACGGCGAGGATGGTTTCGCGGCTCCATTTTTTTTTCCGCCCACGGACGCCATTTTCCCGTCTCCATTTTTTTTCGCAAAACAGCCTCGGTTTCGTGTATCAATTTTTTTTTTCGCACGGCGAGGATGGTTTCGCGGCTCCATTTTTTTTTCCGCCCAGGGACGCCATTTTCCCGTCTCCATTTTTTTTCGCAAAACAGCCTCGGTTTCGTGTATCAATTTTTTTTTTCGCACGGCGAGGATGGTTTCGCGGCTCCATTTTTTTTTCCGCCCACGGACGCCATTTTCCCGTCTCCATTTTTTTTTCGCAAAACAGCCTCGGTTTCGTGTATCAATTTTTTTTTTCGCACGGCGAGGATGGTTTCGCGGCTCCATTTTTTTTTCCGCCCACGGACGCCATTTTCCCGTCTCCATTTTTTTTCGCAAAACAGCCTCGGTTTCGTGTATCAATTTTTTTTTTCGCACGGCGAGGATGGTTTCGCGGCTCCATTTTTTTCTCCGCCCACGGACGCCATTTTCCCGTCTCCATTTTTTTTCGCAAAACAGCCTCGGTTTCGTGTATCAATTTTTTTTTTCGCACGACGAGGATGGTTTCGCGTCTCCATTTTTTTTTCCGCCCACGGACGCCATTTTCCCGTCTCCATTTTTTTTCGCAAAACAGCCTCGGTTTCGTGTATCAATTTTTTTTTTCGCACGGCGAGGATGGTTTCGCGGCTCCATTTTTTTCTCCGCCCACGGACGCCATTTTCCCGTCTCCATTTTTTTTCGCAAATCAGCGTCGGTTTCGTGTATCAATTTTTTTTTTCGCACGACGAGGATGGTTTCTCGTCTCCATTTTTTTTTCCGCCCACGGACGCCATTTTCCCGTCTCCATTTTTTTTCGCAAAACAGCCTCGGTTTCGTGTATCAATTTTTTTTTTCGCACGGCGAGGATGGTTTCGCGGCTCCATTTTTTTTTCCGCCCACAGACGCCATTTTCCCGTCTCCATTTTTTTTCGCAAAACAGCCTCGGTTTCGTGTATCAATTTTTTTTTTCGCACGGCGAGGATGGTTTCGCGGCTCCATTTTTTTTTCCGCCCACGGACGCCATTTTCCCGTCTCCATTTTTTTTCGCAAAACAGCCTCGGTTTCGTGTATCAATTTTTTTTTTCGCACGGCGAGGATGGTTTCGCGGCTCCATTTTTTTTTCCGCCCACGGACGCCATTTTCCCGTCTCCATTTTTTTTCGCAAAACAGCCTCGGTTTCGTGTATCAATTTTTTTTTTCGCACGGCGAGGATGGTTTCGCAGCTCCATTTTTTTCTCCGCCCACGGACGCCATTTTCCCGTCTCCATTTTTTTTCGCAAAACAGCGTCGGTTTCGTGTATCAATTTTTTTTTTCGCACGACGAGGATGGTTTCGCGTCTCCATTTTTTTTTCCGCCCACGGACGCCATTTTCCCGTCTCCATTTTTTTTCGCAAAACAGCCTCGGTTTCGTGTATCAATTTTTTTTTTCGCACGGCGAGGATGGTTTCGCGGCTCCATTTTTTTCTCCGCCCACGGACGCCATTTTCCCGTCTCCATTTTTTTTCGCAAATCAGCGTCGGTTTCGTGTATCAATTTTTTTTTTCGCACGACGAGGATGGTTTCTCGTCTCCATTTTTTTTTCCGCCCACGGACGCCATTTTCCCGTCTCCATTTTTTTTCGCAAAACAGCCTCGGTTTCGTGTATCAATTTTTTTTTTCGCACGACGAGGATGGTTTCGCGGCTCCATTTTTTTTTCCGCCCACGGACGCCATTTTCCTGTCTCCATTCTTTTTCGCAAAACAGCCTCGGTTTCGTGTATCAATTTTTTTTTTCGCACGGCGAGGATGGTTTCGCGGCTCCATTTTTTTTTCCGCCCACGGACGCCATTTTCCCGTCTCCATTTTTTTTCGCAAAACAGCCTCGGTTTCGTGTATCGATTTTTTTTTTCGCACGGCGAGGATGGTTTCGTGGCTCCATTTTTTTTTCCGCCCACGGACGCCATTTTCCCGTCTCCATTTTTTTTCGCAAAACAGCGTCGGTTTCGTGTATCAATTTTCTTTTTCGCACGGCGAGGATGGTTTCGCGTCTCCATTTTTTTTTCCGCCCACGGACGCCATTTTCCCGTCTCAATTTTTTTTCGCAAAACAGCCTCGGTTTCGTGTATCAATTTTTTTTTTCGCACGGCGAGGATGGTTTCGCGGCTCCATTTTTTTTTCCGCCCACGGACGCCATTTTCCCGTCTCCATTTTTTTTCGCAAAACAGCCTCGGTTTCGTGTATCAATTTTTTTTTCGCACGGCGAGGATGGTTTCGCGGCTCCATTTTTTTTTCCGCCCACGGACGCCATTTTCCCGTCTCCATTTTTTTTCGCAAAACAGCCTCGGTTTCGTGTATCAATTTTTTTTTTCGCACGGCGAGGATGGTTTCGCGGCTCCATTTTTTTTTCCGCCCACGGACGCCATTTTCCCGTCTCCATTTTTTTTCGCAAAACAGCCTCGGTTTCGTGTATCAATTTTTTTTTTTCGCACGGCGAGGATGGTTTCGCGGCTCCATTTTTTTCTCCGCCCACAGACGCCATTTTCCCGTCTCCATTTTTTTTCGCAAAACAGCCTCGGTTTCGTGTATCAATTTTTTTTTTCGCACGGCGAGGATGGTTTCGCGGCTCCATTTTTTTCTCCGCCCACGGACGCCATTTTCCCGTCTCCATTTTTTTTCGCAAATCAGCGTCGGTTTCGTGTATCAATTTTTTTTTTCGCACGACGAGGATGGTTTCTCGTCTCCATTTTTTTTTCCGCCCACGGACGCCATTTTCCCGTCTCCATTTTTTTTCGCAAAACAGCCTCGGTTTCGTGTATCAATTTTTTTTTTCGCACGGCGAGGATGGTTTCGCGGCTCCATTTTTTTTTCCGCCCACGGACGCCATTTTCCCGTCTCCATTCTTTTTCGCAAAACAGCCTCGGTTTCGTGTATCAATTTTTTTTTTCGCACGGCGAGGATGGTTTCGCGGCTCCATTTTTTTTTCCGCCCACGGACGCCATTTTCCCGTCTCCATTTTTTTTCGCAAAACAGCCTCGTTTTCGTGTATCGATTTTTTTTTTCGCACGGCGAGGATGGTTTCGTGGCTCCATTTTTTTTTCCGCCCACGGACGCCATTTTCCCGTCTCCATTTTTTTTTCGCAAAACAGCCTCGGTTTCGTGTATCAATATTATTTTTCGCACGGCGAGGATGGTTTCGCGGCTCCATTTTTTTTTCCGCCCACGGACGCCATTTTCCCGTCTCCATTCTTTTTCGCAAAACAGCCTCGGTTTCGTGTATCAATTTTTTTTTTCGCACGGCGAGGATGGTTTCGCGGCTCCATTTTTTTTTCCGCCCACGGACGCCATTTTCCCGTCTCCATTTTTTTTCGCAAAACAGCCTCGTTTTCGTGTATCGATTTTTTTTTTCGCACGGCGAGGATGGTTTCGTGGCTCCATTTTTTTTTCCGCCCACGGACGCCATTTTCCCGTCTCCATTTTTTTTTCGCAAAACAGCCTCGGTTTCGTGTATCAATATTATTTTTCGCACGGCGAGGATGGTTTCGCGGCTCCATTTTTTTTTCCGCCCACGGACGCCATTTTCCCGTCTCCATTTTTTTTCGCAAAACAGCCTCGGTTTCGTGTATCAATTTTATTTTTCGCACGGCAAGGATGGTTTCGCGGCTCCATTTTTTTTTCCGCCCACGGACGCCATTTTCCCGTCTCAATTTTTTTTCGCAAAACAGCGTCGGTTTCGTGTATCAATTTTCTTTTTCGCACGGCGAGGATGGTTTCGCGGCTCCATTTTTTTTTCCGCCCACGGACGCCATTTTCCCGTCTCCATTTTTTTTCGCAAAACAGCCTCGGTTTCGTGTATCAATTTTTTTTTTCGCACGGCGAGGATGGTTTCGCGGCTCCATTTTTTTTTCCGCCCACGGACGCCATTTTCCCGTCTCAATTTTTTTTCGCAAAACAGCCTCGGTTTCGTGTATCAATTTTTTTTTTCGCACGGCGAGGATGGTTTCGCGGCTCCATTTTTTTTTCCGCCCACGGACGCCATTTTCCCGTCTCCATTTTTTTTCGCAAAACAGCCTCGGTTTCGTGTATCAATTTTTTTTTTCGCACGGCGAGGATGGTTTCGCGGCTCCATTTTTTTTTCCGCCCACGGACGCCATTTTCCCGTCTCCATTTTTTTTCGCAAAACAGCCTCGGTTTCGTGTATCAATTTTTTTTTTCGCACGGCGAGGATGGTTTCGCGGCTCCATTTTTTTTTCCGCCCACGGACGCCATTTTCCCGTCTCCATTTTTTTTCGCAAAACAGCCTCGGTTTCGTGTATCAATTTTTTTTTTCGCACGGCGAGGATGGTTTCGCGGCTCCATTTTTTTTTCCGCCCACGGACGCCATTTTCCCGTCTCCATTTTTTTTCGCAAAACAGCCTCGGTTTCGTGTATCAATTTTTTTTTTCGCACGGCGAGGATGGTTTCGCGGCTCCATTTTTTTTTCCGCCCACGGACGCCATTTTCCCGTCTCCATTTTTTTTCGCAAAACAGCCTCGGTTTCGTGTATCAATTTTTTTTTTCGCACGGCGAGGATGGTTTCGCGGCTCCATTTTTTTCTCCGCCCACGGACGCCATTTTCCCGTCTCCATTTTTTTTCGCAAAACAGCGTCGGTTTCGTGTATCAATTTTTTTTTTCGCACGACGAGGATGGTTTCGCCTCTCCATTTTTTTTTCCGCCCACGGACGCCATTTTCCCGTCTCCATTTTTTTTCGCAAAACAGCCTCGGTTTCGTGTATCAATTTTTTTTTTCGCACGGCGAGGATGGTTTCGCGGCTCCATTTTTTTCTCCGCCCACGGACGCCATTTTCCCGTCTCCATTTTTTTTCGCAAATCAGCGTCGGTTTCGTGTATCAATTTTTTTTTTCGCACGACGAGGATGGTTTCTCGTCTCCATTTTTTTTTCCGCCCACGGACGCCATTTTCCCGTCTCCATTTTTTTTCGCAAAACAGCCTCGGTTTCGTGTATCAATTTTTTTTTTCGCACGGCGAGGATGGTTTCGCGGCTCCATTTTTTTTTCCGCCCACAGACGCCATTTTCCCGTCTCCATTTTTTTTCGCAAAACAGCCTCGGTTTCGTGTATCAATTTTTTTTTTCGCACGGCGAGGATGGTTTCGCGGCTCCATTTTTTTTTCCGCCCACGGACGCCATTTTCCCGTCTCCATTTTTTTTCGCAAAACAGCCTCGGTTTCGTGTATCAATTTTCTTTTTCGCACGGCGAGGATGGTTTCGCGGCTCCATTTTTTTTTCCGCCCACGGACGCCATTTTCCCGTCTCCATTTTTTTTCGCAAAACAGCGTCGGTTTCGTGTATCAATTTTTTTTTTCGCACGGCGAGGATGGTTTCGCAGCTCCATTTTTTTCTCCGCCCACGGACGCCATTTTCCCGTCTCCATTTTTTTTCGCAAAACAGCGTCGGTTTCGTGTATCAATTTTTTTTTTCGCACGACGAGGATGGTTTCGCGTCTCCATTTTTTTTTCCGCCCACGGACGCCATTTTCCCGTCTCCATTTTTTTTCGCAAAACAGCCTCGGTTTCGTGTATCAATTTTTTTTTTCGCACGGCGAGGATGGTTTCGCGGCTCCATTTTTTTCTCCGCCCACGGACGCCATTTTCCCGTCTCCATTTTTTTTCGCAAATCAGCGTCGGTTTCGTGTATCAATTTTTTTTTTCGCACGACGAGGATGGTTTCTCGTCTCCATTTTTTTTTCCGCCCACGGACGCCATTTTCCCGTCTCCATTTTTTTTCGCAAAACAGCCTCGGTTTCGTGTATCAATTTTTTTTTTCGCACGGCGAGGATGGTTTCGCGGCTCCATTTTTTTTTCCGCCCACGGACGCCATTTTCCTGTCTCCATTCTTTTTCGCAAAACAGCCTCGGTTTCGTGTATCAATTTTTTTTTTCGCACGGCGAGGATGGTTTCGCGGCTCCATTTTTTTTTCCGCCCACGGACGCCATTTTCCCGTCTCCATTTTTTTTCGCAAAACAGCCTCGGTTTCGTGTATCAATTTTTTTTTTCGCACGGCGAGGATGGTTTCGCGGCTCCATTTTTTTTTCCGCCCACGGACGCCATTTTCCTGTCTCCATTCTTTTTCGCAAAACAGCCTCGGTTTCGTGTATCAATTTTTTTTTTCGCACGGCGAGGATGGTTTCGCGGCTCCATTTTTTTTTCCGCCCACGGACGCCATTTTCCCGTCTCCATTTTTTTTCGCAAAACAGCCTCGGTTTCGTGTATCAATTTTTTTTTTCGCACGGCGAGGATGGTTTCGCGTCTCCATTTTTTTTTCCGCCCACGGACGCCATTTTCCCGTCTCCATTTTTTTTCGCAAAACAGCCTCGGTTTCGTGTATCAATTTTTTTTTTCGCACGGCGAGGATGGTTTCGCGGCTCCATTTTTTTTTCCGCCCACGGACGCCATTTTCCCGTCTCCATTTTTTTTCGCAAAACAGCCTCGGTTTCGTGTATCAATTTTTTTTTTCGCACGGCGAGGATGGTTTCGCGGCTCCATTTTTTTTTCCGCCCACGGACGCCATTTTCCCGTCTCCATTTTTTTTCGCAAAACAGCCTCGGTTTCGTTTATCAATTTTTTTTTTCGCACGGCGAGGATGGTTTCGCGGCTCCATTTTTTTTTCCGCCCACGGACGCCATTTTCCCGTCTCCATTTTTTTTCGCAAAACAGCCTCGGTTTCGTGTATCAATTTTTTTTTTCGCACGACGAGGATGTTTTCGCGTCTCCATTTTTTTTTCCGCCCACGGACGCCATTTTCCCGTCTCCATTTTTTTTCGCAAAACAGCCTCGGTTTTGTGTATCGATTTTTTTTTTCGCACGGCGAGGATGGTTTCGCGTCTCCATTTTTTTTTCCGCCCACGGACGCCATTTTCCCGTCTCCATTCTTTTTCGCAAAACAGCCTCGGTTTCGTGTATCAATTTTTTTTTTCGCACGGCGAGGATGGTTTCGCGGCTCCATTTTTTTTTCCGCCCACGGACGCCATTTTCCCGTCTCCATTTTTTTTCGCAAAACAGCCTCGGTTTCGTGTATCGATTTTATTTTTCGCACGGCGAGGATGGTTTCGCGGCTCCATTTTTTTTTTCCGCCCACGGACGCCATTTTCCCGTCGCCATTTTTTGTCGCAAAACAGCGTCGGTTTCGTGTATCAATTTTTTTTTTCGCACGGCGAGGATGGTTTCGCGGCTCCATTTTTTTTTCCGCCCACGGACGCCATTTTCCCGTCTCCATTTTTTTTCGCAAAACAGCCGCGGTTTCGTATATCAATATTTTTTTTCGCACGACGAGGATGGTTTCGCGTCTCCATTTTTTTTTCCGCCCACGGACGCCATTTTCCCGTCGCCATTTTTTTTCGCAAAACAGCCTCGGTTTCGTGTATCAATTTTTTTTTTCGCACGGCGAGGATGGTTTCGCGTCTCCATTTTTTTTTCCGCCCACGGACGCCATTTTCCCGTCTCCATTTTTTTTCGCAAAACAGCCTCGGTTTCGTGTATCAATTTTTTTTTTCGCACGGCGAGGATGGTTTCGCGTCTCCATTTTTTTTTCCGGCCGCGGACGCCATTTTCCCGTCTCCATTTTTTTTCGCAAAACAGCGTCGGTTTCGTGTATCAATTTTTTTTCTCGCACGGCGAGGATGGTTTCGCGGCTCCATTTTTTTTTCCGCCCACGGACGCAATTTTCCCGTCTCCATTTTTTTTCGCAAAACAGCCGCGGTTTCGTGTATCAATATTTTTTTTCGCACGACGAGGATGGTTTCGCGGCTCCATTTTTTTTTCCGCCCACGGACGCCATTTTCCCGTCTCCATTTTTTTTCGCAAAACAGCCTCGGTTTCGTGTATCAATTTTTTTTTTCGCACGGCGAGGATGGTTTCGCGTCTCCATTTTTTTTTCCGCCCACGGACGCCATTTTCCCGTCTCCATTTTTTTTCGCAAAACAGCCGCGGTTTCGTGTATCAATTTTTTTTTCGCACGACGAGGATGGTTTCGCGGCTCCATTTTTTTTTCTGCCCACGGACGCCATTTTCCCGTCTCCATTTTTTTTCGCAAAACAGCCTCGGTTTCGTGTATCAATTTTTTTTTTCGCACGACGAGGATGGTTTCGCGGCTCCATTTTTTTCTCCGCCCACGGACGCCATTTTCCCGTCTCCATTTTTTTTCGCAAATCAGCGTCGGTTTCGTGTATCAATTTTTTTTTTCGCACGACGAGGATGGTTTCTCGTCTCCATTTTTTTTTCCGCCCACGGACGCCATTTTCCCGTCTCCATTTTTTTTCGCAAAACAGCCTCGGTTTCGTGTATCAATTTTTTTTTTCGCACGGCGAGGATGGTTTCGCGGCTCCATTTTTTTTTCCGCCCACGGACGCCATTTTCCCGTCTCCATTTTTTTTCGCAAAACAGCCTCGGTTTCGTGTATCAATTTTTTTTTTCGCACGGCGAGGATGGTTTCGCGGCTCCATTTTTTTTTCCGCCCACGGACGCCATTTTCCCGTCTCCATTTTTTTTCGCAAAACAGCCTCGGTTTCGTGTATCAATTTTTTTTTTCGCACGGCGAGGATGGTTTCGCGGCTCCATTTTTTTTTCCGCCCACGGACGCCATTTTCCCGTCTCCATTTTTTTTCACAAAACAGCCTCGGTTTCGTGTATCAATTTTTTTTTTCGCACGGCGAGGATGGTTTCGCGGCTCCATTTTTTTCTCCGCCCACGGACGCCATTTTCCCGTCTCCATTTTTTTTCGCAAAACAGCCTCGGTTTCGTGTATCAATTTTTTTTTTCGCACGGCGAGGATGGTTTCGCGGCTCCATTTTTTTTTCCGCCCACGGACGCCATTTTCCCGTCTCCATTTTTTTTCGCAAAACAGCCTCGGTTTCGTGTATCAATTTTTTTTTTCGCACGGCGAGGATGGTTTCGCGGCTCCATTTTTTTTTCCGCCCACGGACGCCATTTTCCCGTCTCCATTTTTTTTCGCAAAACAGCCTCGGTTTCGTGTATCAATTTTTTTTTTCGCACGACGAGGATGTTTTCGCGTCTCCATTTTTTTTTCCGCCCACGGACGCCATTTTCCCGTCTCCATTTTTTTTCGCAAAACAGCCTCGGTTTCGTGTATCGATTTTTTTTTTCGCACGGCGAGGATGGTTTCGCGTCTCCATTTTTTTTTCCGCCCACGGACGCCATTTTCCCGTCTCAATTTTTTTTCGCAAAACAGCGTCGGTTTCGTGTATCAATTTTCTTTTTCGCACGGCGAGGATGGTTTCGCGGCTCCATTTTTTTTTCCGCCCACGGACGCCATTTTCCCGTCTCCATTTTTTTTCGCAAAACAGCCTCGGTTTCGTGTATCAATTTTTTTTTTCGCACGGCGAGGATGGTTTCGCGTCTCCATTTTTTTTTCCGCCCACGGACGCCATTTTCCCGTCTCCATTTTTTTTCGCAAAACAGCGTCGGTTTCGTGTATCAATTTTTTTTTTCGCACGGCGAGGATGGTTTCGCGGCTCCATTTTTTTTTCCGCCCACGGACGCCATTTTCCCGTCTCCATTTTTTTTCGCAAAACAGCCTCGGTTTCGTGTATCAATTTTTTTTTTCGCACGGCGAGGATGGTTTCGCGGCTCCATTTTTTTTTCCGCCCACGGACGCCATTTTCCCGTCTCCATTTTTTTTCGCAAAACAGCCTCGGTTTCGTGTATCAATTTTTTTTTCGCACGGCGAGGATGGTTTCGCGGCTCCATTTTTTTTTCCGCCCACGGACGCCATTTTCCCGTCTCCATTTTTTTTCGCAAAACAGCCTCGGTTTCGTGTATCAATTTTTTTTTTCGCACGGCGAGGATGGTTTCGCGGCTCCATTTTTTTTTCCGCCCACGGACGCCATTTTCCCGTCTCCATTTTTTTTCGCAAAACAGCCTCGGTTTCGTGTATCAATTTTTTTTTTCGCACGGCGAGGATGGTTTCGCGTCTCCATTTTTTTTTCCGGCCAACGGACGCCATTTTCCCGTCTCCATTTTTTTTCGCAAAACAGCCTCGGTTTCGTGTATCGATTTTTTTTTTCGCACGGCGAGGATGGTTTCGCGTCTCCATTTTTTTTTCCGCCCACGGACGCCATTTTCCCGTCTCAATTTTTTTTCGCAAAACAGCGTCGGTTTCGTGTATCAATTTTCTTTTTCGCACGGCGAGGATGGTTTCGCGGCTCCATTTTTTTTTCCGCCCACGGACGCCATTTTCCCGTCTCCATTTTTTTTCGCAAAACAGCCTCGGTTTCGTGTATCAATTTTTTTTTTCGCACGGCGAGGATGGTTTCGCGGCTCCATTTTTTTCTACGCCCACGGACGCCATTTTCCCGTCTCCATTTTTTTTCGCAAAACAGCCGCGGTTTCGTGTATCAATTTTTTTTTCGCACGACGAGGATGGTTTCGCGGCCCCATTTTTTTTTCTGCCCACGGACGCCATTTTCCCGTCTCCATTTTTTTTCGCAAAACAGCCTCGGTTTCGTGTATCAATTTTTTTTTTCGCACGACGAGGATGGTTTCGCGGCTCCATTTTTTTCTCCGCCCACGGACGCCATTTTCCCGTCTCCATTTTTTTTCGCAAATCAGCGTCGGTTTCGTGTATCAATTTTTTTTCTCGCACGACGAGGATGGTTTCTCGTCTCCATTTTTTTTTCCGCCCACGGACGCCATTTTCCCGTCTCCATTTTTTTTCGCAAAACAGCCTCGGTTTCGTGTATCAATTTTTTTTTTCGCACGGCGAGGATGGTTTCGCGGCTCCATTTTTTTTTCCGCCCACGGACGCCATTTTCCCGTCTCCATTTTTTTTCGCAAAACAGCCTCGGTTTCGTGTATCAATTTTTTTTTTCGCACGGCGAGGATGGTTTCGCGGCTCCATTTTTTTTTCCGCCCACGGACGCCATTTTCCCGTCTCCATTTTTTTTCGCAAAACAGCCTCGGTTTCGTGTATCAATTTTTTTTTTCGCACGGCGAGGATGGTTTCGCGGCTCCATTTTTTTTTCCGCCCACGGACGCCATTTTCCCGTCTCCATTTTTTTTCACAAAACAGCCTCGGTTTCGTGTATCAATTTTTTTTTTCGCACGGCGAGGATGGTTTCGCGGCTCCATTTTTTTCTCCGCCCACGGACGCCATTTTCCCGTCTCCATTTTTTTTCGCAAAACAGCCTCGGTTTCGTGTATCAATTTTTTTTTTCGCACGGCGAGGATGGTTTCGCGGCTCCATTTTTTTTTCCGCCCACGGACGCCATTTTCCCGTCTCCATTTTTTTTCGCAAAACAGCCTCGGTTTCGTGTATCAATTTTTTTTTTCGCACGGCGAGGATGGTTTCGCGTCTCCATTTTTTTTTCCGCCAACGGACGCCATTTTCCCGTCTCCATTTTTTTTCGCAAAACAGCCTCGGTTTCGTGTATCGATTTTTTTTTTCGCACGGCGAGGATGGTTTCGCGTCTCCATTTTTTTTTCCGCCCACGGACGCCATTTTCCCGTCTCAATTTTTTTTCGCAAAACAGCGTCGGTTTCGTGTATCAATTTTCTTTTTCGCACGGCGAGGATGGTTTCGCGGCTCCATTTTTTTTTCCGCCCACGGACGCCATTTTCCCGTCTCCATTTTTTTTCGCAAAACAGCCTCGGTTTCGTGTATCAATTTTTTTTTTCGCACGGCGAGGATGGTTTCGCGGCTCCATTTTTTTTTCCGCCCACGGACGCCATTTTCCCGTCTCCATTTTTTTTCGCAAAACAGCCTCGGTTTCGTGTATCAATTTTTTTTTTCGCACGGCGAGGATGGTTTCGCGGCTCCATTTTTTTTTCCGCCCACGGACGCCATTTTCCCGTCTCCATTTTTTTTCGCAAAACAGCCTCGGTTTCGTGTATCAATTTTTTTTTTCGCACGGCGAGGATGGTTTCGCGGCTCCATTTTTTTTTCCGCCCACGGACGCCATTTTCCCGTCTCCATTTTTTTTCGCAAAACAGCCTCGGTTTCGTGTATCAATTTTTTTTTTCGCACGGCGAGGATGGTTTCGCGGCTCCATTTTTTTTTCCGCCCACGGACGCCATTTTCCCGTCTCCATTTTTTTTCGCAAAACAGCCTCGGTTTCGTGTATCAATTTTTTTTTTCGCACGGCGAGGATGGTTTCGCGGCTCCATTTTTTTTTCCGCCCACGGACGCCATTTTCCCGTCTCCATTTTTTTTCGCAAAACAGCCTCGGTTTCGTGTATCAATTTTTTTTTTCGCACGGCGAGGATGGTTTCGCGGCTCCATTTTTTTTTCCGCCCACGGACGCCATTTTCCCGTCTCCATTTTTTTTCGCAAAACAGCCTCGGTTTCGTGTATCAATTTTTTTTTTCGCACGGCGAGGATGCTTTCGCGGCTCCATTTTTTTCTCCGCCCACGGACGCCATTTTCCCGTCTCCATTTTTTTTCGCAAAACAGCCTCGGTTTCGTGTATCAATTTTTTTTTTCGCACGGCGAGGATGGTTTCGCGGCTCCATTTTTTTTTCCGCCCACGGACGCCATTTTCCCGTCTCCATTTTTTTTCGCAAAACAGCCTCGGTTTCATGTATCAATTTTTTTTTTCGCACGGCGAGGATGGTTTCGCGTCTCCATTTTTTTTTCCGCCCACGGACGCCATTTTCCCGTCTCAATTTTTTTTCGCAAAACAGCCTCGGTTTCGTGTATCAATTTTCTTTTTCGCACGGCGAGGATGGTTTCGCGGCTCCATTTTTTTTTCCGCCCACGGACGCCATTTTCCCGTCTCCATTTTTTTTCGCAAAACAGCCTCGGTTTCGTGTATCAATTTTTTTTTTCGCACGGCGAGGATGGTTTCGCGGCTCCATTTTTTTTTCCGCCCACGGACGCCATTTTCCCGTCTCCATTTTTTTTCGCAAAACAGCCTCGGTTTCGTGTATCAATTTTTTTTTCGCACGGCGAGGATGGTTTCGCGGCTCCATTTTTTTTTCCGCCCACGGACGCCATTTTCCCGTCTCCATTTTTTTTCGCAAAACAGCCTCGGTTTCGTGTATCAATTTTTTTTTTCGCACGGCGAGGATGGTTTCGCGGCTCCATTTTTTTTTCCGCCCACGGACGCCATTTTCCCGTCTCCATTTTTTTTCGCAAAACAGCCTCGGTTTCGTGTATCAATTTTTTTTTTTCGCACGGCGAGGATGGTTTCGCGGCTCCATTTTTTTTTCCGCCCACGGACGCCATTTTCCCGTCTCCATTTTTTTTCGCAAAACAGCCTCGGTTTCGTGTATCAATTTTTTTTTTTTTACGGCGAGGATGGTTTCGCGTCTCCATTTTTTTTTCCGCCCACGGACGCCATTTTCCCGTCTCCATTTTTTTTCGCAAAACAGCCTCGGTTTCGTGTATCAATTTTTTTTTTCGCACGGCGAGGATGGTTTCGCGGCTCCATTTTTTTCTCCGCCCACGGACGCCATTTTCCCGTCTCCATTTTTTTTCGCAAATCAGCGTCGGTTTCGTGTATCAATTTTTTTTTTCGCACGACGAGGATGGTTTCTCGTCTCCATTTTTTTTTCCGCCCACGGACGCCATTTTCCCGTCTCCATTTTTTTTCGCAAAACAGCCTCGGTTTCGTGTATCAATTTTTTTTTTCGCACGGCGAGGATGGTTTCGCGGCTCCATTTTTTTTTCCGCCCACGGACGCCATTTTCCCGTCTCCATTCTTTTTCGCAAAACAGCCTCGGTTTCGTGTATCAATTTTTTTTTTCGCACGGCGAGGATGGTTTCGCGGCTCCATTTTTTTTTCCGCCCACGGACGCCATTTTCCCGTCTCCATTTTTTTTCGCAAAACAGCCTCGGTTTCGTGTATCGATTTTTTTTTTCGCACGGCGAGGATGGTTTCGTGGCTCCATTTTTTTTTCCGCCCACGGACGCCATTTTCCCGTCTCCATTTTTTTTCGCAAAACAGCCTCGGTTTCGTGTATCTATTTTATTTTTCGCACGGCGAGGATGGTTTCGCGGCTCCATTTTTTTTTCCGCCCACGGACGCCATTTTCCCGTCTCAATTTTTTTTCGCAAAACAGCGTCGGTTTCGTGTATCAATTTTCTTTTTCGCACGGCGAGGATGGTTTCGCGGCTCCATTTTTTTTTCCGCCCACGGACGCCATTTTCCCGTCTCCATTTTTTTTCGCAAAACAGCCTCGGTTTCGTGTATCAATTTTTTTTTTCGCACGGCGAGGATGGTTTCGCGGCTCCATTTTTTTTTCCGCCCACGGACGCCATTTTCCCGTCTCAATTTTTTTTCGCAAAACAGCCTCGGTTTCGTGTATCAATTTTTTTTTTCGCACGGCGAGGATGGTTTCGCGGCTCCATTTTTTTTTCCGCCCACGGACGCCATTTTCCCGTCTCCATTTTTTTTCGCAAAACAGCCTCGGTTTCGTGTATCAATTTTTTTTTTCGCACGGCGAGGATGGTTTCGCGGCTCCATTTTTTTTTCCGCCCACGGACGCCATTTTCCCGTCTCCATTTTTTTTCGCAAAACAGCGTCGGTTTCGTGTATCAATTTTTTTTTTCGCACGGCGAGGATGGTTTCGCGGCTCCATTTTTTTCTCCGCCCACGGACGCCATTTTCCCGTCTCCATTTTTTTTCGCAAAACAGCGTCGGTTTCGTGTATCAATTTTTTTTTTCGCACGACGAGGATGGTTTCGCGTCTCCATTTTTTTTTCCGCCCACGGACGCCATTTTCCCGTCTCCATTTTTTTTCGCAAAACAGCCTCGGTTTCGTGTATCAATTTTTTTTTTCGCACGGCGAGGATGGTTTCGCGGCTCCATTTTTTTCTCCGCCCACGGACGCCATTTTCCCGTCTCCATTTTTTTTCGCAAAACAGCCTCGGTTTCGTGTATCAATTTTTTTTTTCGCACGGCGAGGATGGTTTCGCGGCTCCATTTTTTTTTCCGCCCACGGACGCCATTTTCCCATCTCCATTTTTTTTCGCAAAACAGCCTCGGTTTCGTGTATCAATTTTTTTTCTCGCACGGCGAGGATGGTTTCGCGGCTCCATTTTTTTTTCCGCCCACGGACGCCATTTTCCCGTCTCCATTTTTTTTCGCAAAACAGCCTCGGTTTCGTGTATCAATATTTTTTTTCGCACGGCAAGGATGGTTTCGCGGCTCCATTTTTTTCTCCGCCCACGGACGCCATTTTCCCGTCTCCATTTTTTTTCGCAAAACAGCCTCGGTTTCGTGTATCAATTTTTTTTTTCGCACGGCGAGGATGGTTTCGCGGCTCCATTTTTTTTTCCGCCCACGGACGCCATTTTCCCGTCTCCATTTTTTTTCGCAAAACAGCCTCGGTTTCGTGTATCAATTTTTTTTTTCGCACGACGAGGATGTTTTCGCGTCTCCATTTTTTTTTCCGCCCACGGACGCCATTTTCCCGTCTCCATTTTTTTTCGCAAAACAGCCTCGGTTTCGTGTATCAATTTTTTTTTTCGCACGGCGAGGATGGTTTCGCGGCTCCATTTTTTTTTCCGCCCACGGACGCCATTTTCCCGTCTCCATTTTTTTTCGCAAAACAGCCGCGGTTTCGTGTATCGATTTTTTTTTTCGCACGGCGAGGATGGTTTCGCGTCTCCATTTTTTTTTCCGCCCACGGACGCCATTTTCCCGTCTCCATTCTTTTTCGCAAAACAGCCTCGGTTTCGTGTATCAATTTTTTTTTTCGCACGGCGAGGATGGTTTCGCGGCTCCATTTTTTTTTCCGCCCACGGACGCCATTTTCCCGTCTCCATTTTTTTTCGCAAAACAGCCTCGGTTTCGTGTATCGATTTTTTTTTTCGCACGGCGAGGATGGTTTCGCGGCTCCATTTTTTTTTTCCGCCCACGTACGCCATTTTCCCGTCGCCATTTTTTGTCGCAAAACAGCGTCGGTTTCGTGTATCAATTTTTTTTTTCGCACGGCGAGGATGGTTTCGCGGCTCCATTTTTTTTTCCGCCCACGGACGCCATTTTCCCGTCTCCATTTTTTTTCGCAAAACAGCGTCGGTTTCGTGTATCAATTTTTTTTTTCGCACGACGAGGATGTTTTCGCGTCTCCATTTTTTTTTCCGCCCACGGACGCCATTTTCCCGTCTCCATTTTTTTTCGCAAAACAGCCTCGGTTTCGTGTATCAATTTTTTTTTTCGCACGGCGAGGATGGTTTCGCGGCTCCATTTTTTTTTCCGGCCGCGGACGCCATTTTCCCGTCGCCATTTTTTTTCGCAAAACAGCCTCGGTTTCGTGTATCAATATTTTTTTTCGCACGGCGAGGATGGTTTCGCGGCTCCATTTTTTTTTCCGCCCACGGACGCCATTTTCCCGTCTCCATTTTTTTTCGCAAAACAGCCGCGGTTTCGTGTATCAATATTTTTTTTCGCACGACGAGGATGGTTTCGCGGCTCCATTTTTTTTTCCGCCCACGGACGCCATTTTCCCGTCTCCATTTTTTTTCGCAAAACAGCCTCGGTTTCGTGTATCAATTTTTTTTTTCGCACGACGAGGATGGTTTCGCGGCTCCATTTTTTTCTCCGCCCACGGACGCCATTTTCCCGTCTCCATTTTTTTTCGCAAAACAGCCTCGGTTTCGTGTATCAATTTTTTTTTTCGCACGGCGAGGATGGTTTCGCGGCTCCATTTTTTTCTCCGCCCACGGACGCCATTTTCCCGTCTCCATTTTTTTTCGCAAAACAGCCTCGGTTTCGTGTATCAATTTTTTTTTTCGCACGGCGAGGATGGTTTCGCGGCTCCATTTTTTTTTCCGCCCACGGACGCCATTTTCCCGTCTCCATTTTTTTTCGCAAAACAGCCTCGGTTTCGTGTATCAATTTTTTTTTTCGCACGACGAGGATGTTTTCGCGTCTCCATTTTTTTTTCCGCCCACGGACGCCATTTTCCCGTCTCCATTTTTTTTCGCAAAACAGCCTCGGTTTCGTGTATCAATTTTTTTTTTCGCACGGCGAGGATGGTTTCGCGGCTCCATTTTTTTTTCCGCCCACGGACGCCATTTTCCCGTCGCCATTTTTTTTCGCAAAACAGCCTCGGTTTCGTGTATCAATTTTTTTTTTCGCACGGCGAGGATGGTTTCGCGTCTCCATTTTTTTTTCCGCCCACGGACGCCATTTTCCCGTCTCCATTTTTTTTCGCAAAACAGCCTCGGTTTCGTGTATCAATTTTTTTTTTCGCACGGCGAGGATGGTTTCGCGTCTCCATTTTTTTTTCCGGCCGCGGACGCCATTTTCCCGTCTCCATTTTTTTTCGCAAAACAGCGTCGGTTTCGTGTATCAATATTTTTTTTCGCACGGCGAGGATGGTTTCGCGGCTCCATTTTTTTTTCCGCCCACGGACGCCATTTTCCCGTCTCCATTTTTTTTCGCAAAACAGCCGCGGTTTCGTGTATCAATATTTTTTTTCGCACGACGAGGATGGTTTCGCGGCTCCATTTTTTTCTCCGCCCACGGACGCCATTTTCCCGTCTCCATTTTTTTTCGCAAAACAGCCTCGGTTTCGTGTATCAATTTTTTTTTTCGCACGGCGAGGATGGTTTCGCGGCTCCATTTTTTTCTCCGCCCACGGACGCCATTTTCCCGTCTCCATTTTTTTTCGCAAAACAGCCTCGGTTTCGTGTATCAATTTTTTTTTTCGCACGGCGAGGATGGTTTCGCGGCTCCATTTTTTTTTCCGCCCACGGACGCCATTTTCCCGTCTCCATTTTTTTTCGCAAAACAGCCTCGGTTTCGTGTATCAATTTTTTTTTTTGCACGACGAGGATGTTTTCGCGTCTCCATTTTTTTTTCCGCCCACGGACGCCATTTTCCCGTCTCCATTTTTTTTCGCAAAACAGCCTCGGTTTCGTGTATCAATTTTTTTTTTCGCACGGCGAGGATGGTTTCGCGGCTCCATTTTTTTTTCCGCCCACGGACGCCATTTTCCCGTCTCCATTTTTTTTCGCAAAACAGCCTCGGTTTCGTGTATCAATTTTTTTTTTCGCACGACGAGCATGTTTTCGCGTCTCCATTTTTTTTTCCGCCCACGGACGCCATTTTCCCGTCTCCATTTTTTTTCGCAAAACAGCCTCGGTTTCGTGTATCAATTTTATTTTTCGCACGGCGAGGATGGTTTCGCGGCTCCATTTTTTTTTCCGCCCACGGACGCCATTTTCCCGTCTCAATTTTTTTTCGCAAAACAGCGTCGGTTTCGTGTATCAATTTTCTTTTTCGCACGGCGAGGATGGTTTCGCGGCTCCATTTTTTTTTCCGCCCACGGACGCCATTTTCCCGTCTCCATTTTTTTTTCGCAAAACAGCCTCGGTTTCGTGTATCAATTTTTTTTTTTGCACGGCGAGGATGGTTTCGCGGCTCCATTTTTTTTTCCGCCCACGGACGCCATTTTCCCGTCTCCATTTTTTTTCGCAAAACAGCCTCGGTTTCGTGTATCGATTTTTTATTTTCGCACGGCGAGGATGGTTTCGTGGCTCCATTTTTTTTTCCGCCCACGGACGCCATTTTCCCGTCTCCATTTTTTTTTCGCAAAACAGCCTCGGTTTCGTGTATCAATTTTTTTTTTCGCACGGCGAGGATGGTTTCGTGGCTCCATTTTTTTTTCCGCCCACGGACGCCATTTTCCCGTCTCCATTTTTTTTCGCAAAACAGCCTCGGTTTCGTGTATCAATTTTATTTTTCGCACGGCGAGGATGGTTTCGCGGCTCCATTTTTTTTTCCGCCCACGGACGCCATTTTCCCGTCTCCATTTTTTTTCGCAAAACAGCCGCGGTTTCGTGTATCAATTTTTTTTTTCGCACGGCGAGGATGGTTTCGCGGCTCCATTTTTTTTTCCGCCCACGGACGCCATTTTCCCGTCTCCATTTTTTTTCGCAAAACAGCCTCGGTTTCGTGTATCAATTTTTTTTTTCGCACGGCGAGGATGGTTTCGCGGCTCCATTTTTTTTTCCGCCCACGGACGCCATTTTCCCGTCTCCATTTTTTTTCGCAAAACAGCCTCGGTTTCGTGTATCAATTTTTTTTTTTCGCACGGCGAGGATGGTTTCGCGGCTCCATTTTTTTTTCCGCCCACGGACGCCATTTTCCCGTCTCCATTTTTTTTCGCAAAACAGCCTCGGTTTCGTGTATCAATTTTTTTTTTCGCACGGCGAGGATGGTTTCGCGGCTCCATTTTTTTTTCCGCCCACGGACGCCATTTTCCCGTCTCCATTTTTTTTCGCAAAACAGCCTCGGTTTCGTGTATCAATTTTTTTTTTCGCACGGCGAGGATGGTTTCGCGGCTCCATTTTTTTCTCCGCCCACGGACGCCATTTTCCCGTCTCCATTTTTTTTCGCAAAACAGCCTCGGTTTCGTGTATCAATTTTTTTTTTCGCACGACGAGGATGGTTTCGCCTCTCCATTTTTTTTTCCGCCCACGGACGCCATTTTCCCGTCTCCATTTTTTTTCGCAAAACAGCCTCAGTTTCGTGTATCAATTTTTTTTTTCGCACGGCGAGGATGGTTTCGCGGCTCCATTTTTTTCTCCGCCCACGGACGCCATTTTCCCGTCTCCATTTTTTTTCGCAAATCAGCGTCGGTTTCGTGTATCAATTTTATTTTTCGCACGGCGAGGATGGTTTCGCGGCTCCATTTTTTTTTCCGCCCACGGACGCCATTTTCCCATCTCCATTTTTTTTCGCAAAACAGCCTCGGTTTCGTGTATCAATTTTTTTTTTCGCACGGCGAGGATGGTTTCGCGGCTCCATTTTTTTTTCCGCCCACGGACGCCATTTTCCCGTCTCCATTATTTTTCGCAAAACAGCCTCGGTTTCGTGTATCAATTTTTTTTTTTCGCACGGCGAGGATGGTTTCGCGGCTCCATTTTTTTTTCCGCCCACGGACGCCATTTTCCCGTCTCCATTTTTTTTCGCAAAACAGCCTCGGTTTCGTGTATCAATTTTTTTTTTCGCACGGCGAGGATGGTTTCGCGGCTCCATTTTTTTTTCCGCCCACGGACGCCATTTTCCCGTCTCCATTTTTTTTCGCAAAACAGCCTCGGTTTCGTGTATCAATTTTTTTTTTCGCACGGCGAGGATGGTTTCGCGGCTCCATTTTTTTCTCCGCCCACGGACGCCATTTTCCCGTCTCCATTTTTTTTCGCAAAACAGCCTCGGTTTCGTGTATCAATTTTTTTTTTCGCACGACGAGGATGGTTTCGCGTCTCCATTTTTTTTTCCGCCCACGGACGCCATTTTCCCGTCTCCATTTTTTTTCGCAAAACAGCCTCGGTTTCGTGTATCAATTTTTTTTTTCGCACGGCGAGGATGGTTTCGCGGCTCCATTTTTTTCTCCGCCCACGGACGCCATTTTCCCGTCTCCATTTTTTTTCGCAAAACAGCCTCGGTTTCGTGTATCAATTTTTTTTTTCGCACGACGAGGATGGTTTCTCGTCTCCATTTTTTTTTCCGCCCACGGACGCCATTTTCCCGTCTCCATTTTTTTTCGCAAAACAGCCTCGGTTTCGTGTATCAATTTTTTTTTTCGCACGGCGAGGATGGTTTCGCGGCTCCATTTTTTTTTCCGCCCACGGACGCCATTTTCCCGTCTCCATTCTTTTTCGCAAAACAGCCTCGGTTTCGTGTATCAATTTTTTTTTTCGCACGGCGAGGATGGTTTCGCGGCTCCATTTTTTTTTCCGCCCACGGACGCCATTTTCCCGTCTCCATTTTTTTTCGCAAAACAGCCTCGGTTTCGTGTATCGATTTTTTTTTTCGCACGGCGAGGATGGTTTCGTGGCTCCATTTTTTTTTCCGCCCACGGACGCCATTTTCCCGTCTCCATTTTTTTTTCGCAAAACAGCCTCGGTTTCGTGTATCAATTTTTTTTTTCGCACGGCGAGGATGGTTTCGCGGCTCCATTTTTTTTTCCGCCCACGGACGCCATTTTCCCGTCTCCATTTTTTTTCGCAAAACAGCCTCGGTTTCGTGTATCAATTTTTTTTTTCGCACGGCGAGGATGGTTTCGCGGCTCCATTTTTTTTTCCGCCCACGGACGCCATTTTCCCGTCTCAATTTTTTTTCGCAAAACAGCGTCGGTTTCGTGTATCAATTTTCTTTTTCGCACGGCGAGGATGGTTTCGCGGCTCCATTTTTTTTTCTGCCCACGGACGCCATTTTCCCGTCTCCATTTTTTTTCGCAAAACAGCCTCGGTTTCGTGTATCAATTTTTTTTTTCGCACGGCGAGGATGGTTTCGCGGCTCCATTTTTTTTTCCGCCCACGGACGCCATTTTCCCGTCTCAATTTTTTTTCGCAAAACAGCCTCGGTTTCGTGTATCAATTTTTTTTTTCGCACGGCGAGGATGGTTTCGCGGCTCCATTTTTTTTTCCGCCCACGGACGCCATTTTCCCGTCTCCATTTTTTTTCGCAAAACAGCCTCGGTTTCGTGTATCAATTTTTTTTTTCGCACGGCGAGGATGGTTTCGCGGCTCCATTTTTTTTTCCGCCCACGGACGCCATTTTCCCGTCTCCATTTTTTTTCGCAAAACAGCCTCGGTTTCGTGTATCAATTTTTTTTTTCGCACGGCGAGGATGCTTTCGCGGCTCCATTTTTTTTTCCGCCCACGGACGCCATTTTCCCGTCTCCATTTTTTTTCGCAAAACAGCCTCGGTTTCGTGTATCAATTTTTTTTTTCGCACGGCGAGGATGGTTTCGCCTCTCCATTTTTTTTTCCGCCCACGGACGCCATTTTCCCGTCTCCATTTTTTTTCGCAAAACAGCCTCGGTTTCGTGTATCAATTTTTTTTTTCGCACGGCGAGGATGGTTTCGCGGCTCCATTTTTTTCTCCGCCCACGGACGCCATTTTCCCGTCTCCATTTTTTTTCGCAAAACAGCGTCGGTTTCGTGTATCAATTTTTTTTTTCGCACGACGAGGATGGTTTCGCGTCTCCATTTTTTTTTCCGCCCACGGACGCCATTTTCCCGTCTCCATTCTTTTTCGCAAAACAGCCTCGGTTTCGTGTATCAATTTTTTTTTTCGCACGGCGAGGATGGTTTCGCGGCTCCATTTTTTTCTCCGCCCACGGACGCCATTTTCCCGTCTCCATTTTTTTTCACAAATCAGCGTCGGTTTCGTGTATCAATTTTTTTTTTCGCACGACGAGGATGGTTTCTCGTCTCCATTTTTTTTTCTGCCCACGGACGCCATTTTCCCGTCTCCATTTTTTTTCGCAAAACAGCCTCGGTTTCGTGTATCAATTTTTTTTTTCGCACGGCGAGGATGGTTTCGCGGCTCCATTTTTTTTTCCGCCCACGGACGCCATTTTCCCATCTCCATTTTTTTTCGCAAAACAGCCTCGGTTTCGTGTATCAATTTTTTTTTTCGCACGGCGAGGATGGTTTCGCGTCTCTATTTTTTTTTCCGCCCACGGACGCCATTTTCCCGTCTCCATTTTTTTTCGCAAAACAGCGTCGGTTTCGTGTATCAATTTTTTTTTTTCGCACGGCGAGGATGGTTTCGCGGCTCCATTTTTTTTTCCGCCCACGGACGCCATTTTCCCGTCTCCATTTTTTTTCGCAAAACAGCCTCGGTTTCGTGTATCAATTTTTTTTTTCGCACGACGAGGATGGTTTCGCGGCTCCATTTTTTTTTCTGCCCACGGACGCCATTTTCCCGTCTCCATTTTTTTTTCGCAAAACAGCCTCGGTTTCGTGTATCATTTTTTTTTTTCGCACGACGAGGATGGTTTCGCGGCTCCATTTTTTTTTCTGCCCACGGACGCCATTTTCCCGTCTCCATTTTTTTTCGCAAAACAGCCTCGGTTTCGTGTATCAATTTTTTTTTTTTTACGGCGAGGATGGTTTCGCGTCTCCATTTTTTTTTCCGCCCACGGACGCCATTTTCCCGTCTCCATTTTTTGTCGCAAAACAGCCTCGGTTTCGTGTATCAATTTTTTTTTTCGCACGACGAGGATGGTTTCGCGTCTCCGTTTTTTTTCCCGCCACCGGACGCCATTTTCCCGTCTCAATTTTTTTTCGCAAAACAGCGTCGGTTTCGTGTATCAATTTTTTTTTTCGCACGACGAGGATGGTTTCGCATCTCCATTTTTTTTTCCGCCCACGGTCGCCATTTTCCTGTCTCAATTTTTTTTCGCAAAACAGCGTCGGTTTCGTGTATCAATTTTTTTTTTCGCACGACGAGGATGGTTTCGCGTCTCCGTTTTTTTTCCCGCCCACGGACGCCATTTTCCCGTCTCAATTTTTTTTCGCAAAACAGCCTCGGTTTCGTGTATCAATTTTTTTTTCGCACGACGAGGATGGTTTTGCGTCTCCATTTTTTTTTCCGCCCACGGACGCCATTTTCCCGTCTCCATTTTTTTTCGCAAAACAGCCTCGGTTTCGTGTATCAATTTTTTTTTTCGCACGACGAGGATGGTTTCGCGTCTCCATTTTTTTTTCCGCCCACGGACGCCATTTTCCCGTCTCCATTTTTTTTCGCAAAACAGCCTCGGTTTCGTGTATCAATTTTTTTTTTCGCACGGCGAGGATGGTTTCGCGGCTCCATTTTTTTTTCCGCCCACGGACGCCATTTTCCCGTCTCCATTTTTTTTCGCAAAACAGCCTCGGTTTCGTGTATCGATTTTTTTTTTCGCACGACGAGGATGGTTTCGCGGCTCCATTTTTTTTTTCCGCCCACGACGCCATTTTCCCGTCTCCATTTTGTTTTCGCAAAACAGCCGCGGTTTCGTGTATCAATGTTTTTTTTCGCACGACGAGGATGGTTTCGCGGCTCCATTTTTTTTTTCCGCCCACGGATGCCATTTTCCTGTCTCCATTTTTTTTCGCAAAACAGCCGCGGTTTCGTGTATCAATTTTTTTTTTTCAACGACGAGGATGGTTTCGCGGCTCCATTTTTTTTTCGACCCACGGACGCCATTTTCCCGTCTCCATTTTTTTTCGCAAAACAGCCTCGGTTTCGTGTATCAATTTTTTTTTTCGCACGGCGAGGATGGTTTCGCGGCTCCATTTTTTTTTTCCGCCCACGGACGCCATTTTCCCGTCGCCATTTTTTGTCGCAAAACAGCGTCGGTTTCGTGTATCAATTTTTTTTTTCGCACGGCGAGGATGGTTTCGCGGCTCCATTTTTTTTTCCGCCCACGGACGCCATTTTCCCGTCTCCATTTTTTTTCGCAAAACAGCCGCGGTTTCGTGTATCAATTTTTTTTTTCACACGACGAGGATGGTTTCGCGGCTCCATTTTTTTTTCCGCCCACGGACGCCATTTTCCCGTCGCCATTTTTTTTCGCAAAACAGCCTCGGTTTCCTGTATCAATTTTCTTTTTCGCACGGCGAGGATGGTTTCGCGGCTCCATTTTTTTTTCCGCCCACGGACGCCATTTTCCCGTCTCCATTTTTTTTCGCAAAACAGCCTCGGTTTCGTGTATCAATTTTTTTTTTCGCACGACGAGGATAGTTTCGCGTCTCCATTTTTTTTTCCGGCCGCGGACGCCATTTTCCCGTCTCCATTTTTTTTCGCAAAACAGCGTCGGTTTCGTGTATCAATTTTTTTTCTCGCACGGCGAGGATGGTTTCGCGGCTCCATTTTTTTTTCCGCCCACGGACGCCATTTTCCCGTCTCCATTTTTTTTCGCAAAACAGCGTCGGTTTCGTGTATCAATATTTTTTTTCGCACGACGAGGATGGTTTCGCGGCTCCATTTTTTTTTCCGCCCGCGGACGCCATTTTCCCGTCGCCATTTTTTTTCGCAAAACAGCCTCGGTTTCGTGTATCAATTTTTTTTTTCGCACGGCGAGGATGGTTTCGCGTCTCCATTTTTTTTTCCGCCCACGGACGCCATTTTCCCGTCTCAATTTTTTTTCGCAAAACAGCCTCGGTTTCGTGTATCAATTTTTTTTTTCGCACGGCGAGGATGGTTTCGCGGCTCCATTTTTTTCTCCGCCCACGGACGCCATTTTCCCGTCTCCATTTTTTTTCGCAAAACAGCCTCGGTTTCGTGTATCAATTTTTTTTTTCGCACGGCGAGGATGGTTTCGCGTCTCCATTTTTTTTTCCGCCCACGGACGCCATTTTCCCGTCTCCATTTTTTTTCGCAAAACAGCCTCGGTTTCGTGTATCAATTTTTTTTTTCGCACGGCGAGGATGGTTTCGCGGCTCCATTTTTTTCTCCGCCCACGGACGCCATTTTCCCGTCTCCATTTTTTTTCGCAAAACAGCCTCGGTTTCGTGTATCAATTTTTTTTTTCGCACGGCGAGGATGGTTTCGCGGCTCCATTTTTTTTTCCGCCCACGGACGCCATTTTCCCGTCTCCATTTTTTGTCGCAAAACAGCCGCGGTTTCGTGTATCAATATTTTTTTTCGCACGACGAGGATGGTTTCGCGGCTCCATTTTTTTTTCCGCCCACGGACGCCATTTTCCCGTCGCCATTTTTTTTCGCAAAACAGCCTCGGTTTCGTGTATCAATTTTTTTTTTCGCACGACGAGGATGGTTTCTCGTCTCCATTTTTTTTTCCGCCCACGGACGCCATTTTCCCGTCTCCATTTTTTTTCGCAAAACAGCCTCGGTTTCGTGTATCAATTTTTTTTTTCGCACGGCGAGGATGGTTTCGCGGCTCCATTTTTTTTTCCGCCCACGGACGCCATTTTCCCATCTCCATTTTTTTTCGCAAAACAGCCTCGGTTTCGTGTATCAATTTTTTTTTTCGAACGGCGAGGATGGTTTCGCGTCTCTATTTTTTTTTCCGCCCACGGACGCCATTTTCCCGTCTCCATTTTTTTTTCGCAAAACAGCCTCGGTTTCGTGTATCAATTTTTTTTTTTCGCACGGCGAGGATGGTTTCGCGGCTCCATTTTTTTTTCCGCCCACGGACGCCATTTTCCCGTCTCCATTTTTTTTCGCAAAACAGCCTCGGTTTCGTGTATCAATTTTTTTTTTCGCACGACGAGGATGGTTTCGCGGCTCCATTTTTTTTTCCGCCCACGGACGCCATTTTCCCGTCTCCATTTTTTTTTCGCAAAACAGCCTCGGTTTCGTGTATCATTTTTTTTTTTCGCACGACGAGGATGGTTTCGCGGCTCCATTTTTTTTTCTGCCCACGGACGCCATTTTCCCGTCTCCATTTTTTTTCGCAAAACAGCCTCGGTTTCGTGTATCAATTTTTTTTTTTTTACGGCGAGGATGGTTTCGCGTCTCCATTTTTTTTTCCGCCCACGGACGCCATTTTCCCGTCTCCATTTTTTGTCGCAAAACAGCCTCGGTTTCGTGTATCAATTTTTTTTTTCGCACGACGAGGATGGTTTCGCGTCTCCGTTTTTTTTCCCGCCACCGGACGCCATTTTCCCGTCTCAATTTTTTTTCGCAAAACAGCGTCGGTTTCGTGTATCAATTTTTTTTTTCGCACGACGAGGATGGTTTCGCATCTCCATTTTTTTTTCCGCCCACGGTCGCCATTTTCCTGTCTCAATTTTTTTTCGCAAAACAGCGTCGGTTTCGTGTATCAATTTTTTTTTTCGCACGACGAGGATGGTTTCGCGTCTCCGTTTTTTTTCCCGCCCACGGACGCCATTTTCCCGTCTCAATTTTTTTTCGCAAAACAGCCTCGGTTTCGTGTATCAATTTTTTTTTCGCACGACGAGGATGGTTTTGCGTCTCCATTTTTTTTTCCGCCCACGGACGCCATTTTCCCGTCTCCATTTTTTTTCGCAAAACAGCCTCGGTTTCGTGTATCAATTTTTTTTTTCGCACGACGAGGATGGTTTCGCGTCTCCATTTTTTTTTCCGCCCACGGACGCCATTTTCCCGTCTCCATTTTTTTTCGCAAAACAGCCTCGGTTTCGTGTATCAATTTTTTTTTTCGCACGGCGAGGATGGTTTCGCGGCTCCATTTTTTTTTCCGCCCACGGACGCCATTTTCCCGTCTCCATTTTTTTTCGCAAAACAGCCTCGGTTTCGTGTATCGATTTTTTTTTTCGCACGACGAGGATGGTTTCGCGGCTCCATTTTTTTTTTCCGCCCACGACGCCATTTTCCCGTCTCCATTTTGTTTTCGCAAAACAGCCGCGGTTTCGTGTATCAATGTTTTTTTTCGCACGGCGAGGATGGTTTCGCGTCTCCGTTTTTTTTCCCGCCCACGGACACCATTTTCACGTCTCCATTTTTTTTCGCAAAACAGCCTCGGTTTCGTGTATCAATTTTTTTTTTTCGCACGACGAGGATGGTTTCGCGTCTCCGTTTTTTTTCCCGCCCACGGACGCCATTTTCCCGTCTCCATTTTTTTTCGCAAAACAGCCTCGGTTTCGTGTATCAATTTTTTTTTTCGCACGACGAGGATGGTTTCGCGGCTCCATTTTTTTTTTCCGCCCACGGATGCCATTTTCCTGTCTCCATTTTTTTTCGCAAAACAGCCGCGGTTTCGTGTATCAATTTTTTTTTTTCAACGACGAGGATGGTTTCGCGGCTCCATTTTTTTTTCGACCCACGGACGCCATTTTCCCGTCTCCATTTTTTTTCGCAAAACAGCCTCGGTTTCGTGTATCAATTTTTTTTTTCGCACGGCGAGGATGGTTTCGCGGCTCCATTTTTTTTTTCCGCCCACGGACGCCATTTTCCCGTCGCCATTTTTTGTCGCAAAACAGCGTCGGTTTCGTGTATCAATTTTTTTTTTCGCACGGCGAGGATGGTTTCGCGGCTCCATTTTTTTTTCCGCCCACGGACGCCATTTTCCCGTCTCCATTTTTTTTCGCAAAACAGCCGCGGTTTCGTGTATCAATTTTTTTTTTCACACGACGAGGATGGTTTCGCGGCTCCATTTTTTTTTCCGCCCACGGACGCCATTTTCCCGTCGCCATTTTTTTTCGCAAAACAGCCTCGGTTTCCTGTATCAATTTTCTTTTTCGCACGGCGAGGATGGTTTCGCGGCTCCATTTTTTTTTCCGCCCACGGACGCCATTTTCCCGTCTCCATTTTTTTTCGCAAAACAGCCTCGGTTTCGTGTATCAATTTTTTTTTTCGCACGACGAGGATAGTTTCGCGTCTCCATTTTTTTTTCCGGCCGCGGACGCCATTTTCCCGTCTCCATTTTTTTTCGCAAAACAGCGTCGGTTTCGTGTATCAATTTTTTTTCTCGCACGGCGAGGATGGTTTCGCGGCTCCATTTTTTTTTCCGCCCACGGACGCCATTTTCCCGTCTCCATTTTTTTTCGCAAAACAGCGTCGGTTTCGTGTATCAATATTTTTTTTCGCACGACGAGGATGGTTTCGCGGCTCCATTTTTTTTTCCGCCCGCGGACGCCATTTTCCCGTCTCCATTTTTTTTCGCAAAACAGCCTCGGTTTCGTGTATCAATTTTTTTTTTCGCACGGCGAGGATGGTTTCGCGTCTCCATTTTTTTTTCCGCCCACGGACGCCATTTTCCCGTCTCCATTTTTTTTCGCAAAACAGCCTCGGTTTCGTGTATCAATTTTTTTTTTCGCACGGCGAGGATGGTTTCGCGGCTCCATTTTTTTCTCCGCCCACGGACGCCATTTTCCCGTCTCCATTTTTTTTCGCAAAACAGCCTCGGTTTCGTGTATCAATTTTTTTTTTCGCACGGCGAGGATGGTTTCGCGGCTCCATTTTTTTTTCCGCCCACGGACGCCATTTTCCCGTCTCCATTTTTTGTCGCAAAACAGCCGCGGTTTCGTGTATCAATATTTTTTTTCGCACGACGAGGATGGTTTCGCGGCTCCATTTTTTTTTCCGCCCACGGACGCCATTTTCCCGTCGCCATTTTTTTTCGCAAAACAGCCTCGGTTTCGTGTATCAATTTTTTTTTTCGCACGGCGAGGATGGTTTCGCGGCTCCATTTTTTTTTCCGCCCACGGACGCCATTTTCCCGTCTCCATTTTTTTTCGCAAAACAGCCTCGGTTTCGTGTATCAATTTTTTTTTTCGCACGGCGAGGATGGTTTCGCGGCTCCATTTTTTTCTCCGCCCACGGACGCCATTTTCCCGTCTCCATTTTTTTTCGCAAAACAGCCTCGGTTTCGTGTATCAATTTTTTTTTTCGCACGGCGAGGATGGTTTCGCGGCTCCATTTTTTTTTCCGCCCACGGACGCCATTTTCCCGTCTCCATTTTTTTTCGCAAAACAGCCTCGGTTTCGTGTATCAATTTTTTTTTTCGCACGACGAGGATGTTTTCGCGTCTCCATTTTTTTTTCCGCCCACGGACGCCATTTTCCCGTCTCCATTTTTTTTCGCAAAACAGCGTCGGTTTCGTGTATCAATTTTTTTTTTCGCACGGCGAGGATGGTTTCGCGGCTCCATTTTTTTTTCCGCCCACGGACGCCATTTTCCCGTCTCCATTTTTTTTCGCAAAACAGCCTCGGTTTCGTGTATCAATTTTTTTTTTCGCACGGCGAGGATGGTTTCGCGGCTCCATTTTTTTTTCCGCCCACGGACGCCATTTTCCCGTCTCCATTTTTTTTCGCAAAACAGCCTCGGTTTCGTGTATCAATTTTTTTTTTCGCACGGCGAGGATGGTTTCGCTGCTCCATTTTTTTTTCCGCCCACGGACGCCATTTTCCCGTCTCCATTTTTTTTCGCAAAACAGCCTCGGTTTCGTGTATCAATTTTTTTTTTCGCACGGCGAGGATGGTTTCGCGGCTCCATTTTTTTTTCCGCCCACGGACGCCATTTTCCCGTCTCCATTTTTTTTCGCAAAACAGCCTCGGTTTCGTGTATCAATTTTTTTTTTCGCACGGCGAGGATGGTTTCGCGGCTCCATTTTTTTCTCCGCCCACGGACGCCATTTTCCCGTCTCCATTTTTTTTCGCAAAACAGCCTCGGTTTCGTGTATCAATTTTTTTTTCGCACGGCGAGGATGGTTTCGCGGCTCCATTTTTTTCTCCGCCCACGGACGCCATTTTCCCGTCTCCATTTTTTTTCGCAAAACAGCCTCGGTTTCGTGTATCAATTTTTTTTTTCGCACGACGAGGATGGTTTCGCGTCTCCATTTTTTTTTCCGCCCACGGACGCCATTTTCCCGTCTCCATTTTTTTTCGCAAAACAGCCTCGGTTTCGTGTATCAATTTTTTTTTTCGCATGGCGAGGATGGTTTCGCGGCTCCATTTTTTTCTCCGCCCACGGACGCCATTTTCCCGTCTCCATTTTTTTTCGCAAAACAGCGTCGGTTTCGTGTATCAATTTTTTTTTTCGCACGACGAGGATGGTTTCGCGTCTCCATTTTTTTTTCCGCCCACGGACGCCATTTTCCCGTCTCCATTTTTTTTCGCAAAACAGCCTCGGTTTCGTGTATCAATTTTTTTTTTCGCACGGCGAGGATGGTTTCGCGGCTCCATTTTTTTTTCCGCCCACGGACGCCATTTTCCCATCTCCATTTTTTTTCGCAAAACAGCCTCGGTTTCGTGTATCAATTTTTTTTTTCGCACGACGAGGATGGTTTCGCGTCTCTATTTTTTTTTCCGCCCACGGACGCCATTTTCCCGTCTCCATTTTTTTTCGCAAAACAGCCTCGGTTTCGTGTATCAATTTTTTTTTTCGCACGGCGAGGATGGTTTCGCGGCTCCATTTTTTTCTCCGCCCACGGACGCCATTTTCCCGTCTCCATTTTTTTTCGCAAAACAGCCTCGGTTTCGTGTATCAATTTTTTTTTTCGCACGACGAGGATGGTTTCGCGGCTCCATTTTTTTTTCCGCCCACGGACGCCATTTTCCCGTCTCCATTTTTTTTCGCAAAACAGCCTCGGTTTCGTGTATCAATTTTTTTTTTCGCACGACGAGGATGTTTTCGCGTCTCCATTTTTTTTTCCGCCCACGGACGCCATTTTCCCGTCTCCATTTTTTTTCGCAAAACAGCCTCGGTTTCGTGTATCAATTTTTTTTTTCGCACGGCGAGGATGGTTTCGCTGCTCCATTTTTTTTTCCGCCCACGGACGCCATTTTCCCGTCTCCATTTTTTTTCGCAAAACAGCCTCGGTTTCGTGTATCAATTTTTTTTTTCGCACGGCGAGGATGGTTTCGCGGCTCCATTTTTTTTTCCGCCCACGGACGCCATTTTCCCGTCTCAATTTTTTTTCGCAAAACAGCCTCGGTTTCGTGTATCAATTTTTTTTTTCGCACGGCGAGGATGGTTTCGCGGCTCCATTTTTTTCTCCGCCCACGGACGCCATTTTCCCGTCTCCATTTTTTTTCGCAAAACAGCCTCGGTTTCGTGTATCAATTTTTTTTTCGCACGGCGAGGATGGTTTCGCGGCTCCATTTTTTTCTCCGCCCACGGACGCCATTTTCCCGTCTCCATTTTTTTTCGCAAAACAGCCTCGGTTTCGTGTATCAATTTTTTTTTTCGCACGACGAGGATGGTTTCGCGTCTCCATTTTTTTTTCCGCCCACGGACGCCATTTTCCCGTCTCCATTTTTTTTCGCAAAACAGCCTCGGTTTCGTGTATCAATTTTTTTTTTCGCATGGCGAGGATGGTTTCGCGGCTCCATTTTTTTCTCCGCCCACGGACGCCATTTTCCCGTCTCCATTTTTTTTCGCAAAACAGCGTCGGTTTCGTGTATCAATTTTTTTTTTCGCACGACGAGGATGGTTTCGCGTCTCCATTTTTTTTTCCGCCCACGGACGCCATTTTCCCGTCTCCATTTTTTTTCGCAAAACAGCCTCGGTTTCGTGTATCAATTTTTTTTTTCGCACGGCGAGGATGGTTTCGCGGCTCCATTTTTTTTTCCGCCCACGGACGCCATTTTCCCATCTCCATTTTTTTTCGCAAAACAGCCTCGGTTTCGTGTATCAATTTTTTTTTTCGCACGACGAGGATGGTTTCGCGTCTCTATTTTTTTTTCCGCCCACGGACGCCATTTTCCCGTCTCCATTTTTTTTCGCAAAACAGCCTCGGTTTCGTGTATCAATTTTTTTTTTCGCACGGCGAGGATGGTTTCGCGGCTCCATTTTTTTCTCCGCCCACGGACGCCATTTTCCCGTCTCCATTTTTTTTCGCAAAACAGCCTCGGTTTCGTGTATCAATTTTTTTTTTCGCACGGCGAGGATGGTTTCGCGGCTCCATTTTTTTTTCCGCCCACGGACGCCATTTTCCCGTCTCCATTTTTTTTCGCAAAACAGCCTCGGTTTCGTGTATCAATTTTTTTTTTCGCACGACGAGGATGTTTTCGCGTCTCCATTTTTTTTTCCGCCCACGGACGCCATTTTCCCGTCTCCATTTTTTTTCGCAAAACAGCCTTGGTTTCGTGTATCGATTTTTTTTTTCGCACGGCGAGGATGGTTTCGCGTCTCCATTTTTTTTTCCGCCCACGGACGCCATTTTCCCGTCTCCATTTTTTTTCGCAAAACAGCCTCGGTTTCGTGTATCGATTTTTTTTTTCGCACGGCGAGGATGGTTTCGCGTCTCCTTTTTTTTTTCCGCCCACGGACGCCATTTTCCCGTCTCCATTCTTTTTCGCAAAACAGCCTCGGTTTCGTGTATCAATTTTTTTTTTCGCACGGCGAGGATGGTTTCGCGGCTCCATTTTTTTTTCCGCCCACGGACGCCATTTTCCCGTCTCCATTTTTTTTCGCAAAACAGCCTCGGTTTCGTGTATCAATTTTTTTTTTCGCACGGCGAGGATGGTTTCGCGGCTCCATTTTTTTTTCCGCCCACGGACGCCATTTTCCCGTCGCCATTTTTTTTCGCAAAACAGCCGCGGTTTCGTGTATCAATTTTTTTTTTCGCACGGCGAGGATGGTTTCGCTGCTCCATTTTTTTTTCCGCCCACGGACGCCATTTTCCCGTCTCCATTTTTTTTCGCAAAACAGCCTCGGTTTCGTGTATCAATTTTTTTTTTCGCACGGCGAGGATGGTTTCGCGGCTCCATTTTTTTTTCCGCCCACGGACGCCATTTTCCCGTCTCCATTTTTTTTCGCAAAACAGCCTCGGTTTCGTGTATCAATTTTTTTTTTCGCACGGCGAGGATGGTTTCGCGGCTCCATTTTTTTCTCCGCCCACGGACGCCATTTTCCCGTCTCCATTTTTTTTCGCAAAACAGCCTCGGTTTCGTGTATCAATTTTTTTTTTCGCACGGCGAGGATGGTTTCGCGGCTCCATTTTTTTCTCCGCCCACGGACGCCATTTTCCCGTCTCCATTTTTTTTCGCAAAACAGCCTCGGTTTCGTGTATCAATTTTTTTTTTCGCACGACGAGGATGGTTTCGCGTCTCCATTTTTTTTTCCGCCCACGGACGCCATTTTCCCGTCTCCATTTTTTTTCGCAAAACAGCCTCGGTTTCGTGTATCAATTTTTTTTTTCGCATGGCGAGGATGGTTTCGCGGCTCCATTTTTTTCTCCGCCCACGGACGCCATTTTCCCGTCTCCATTTTTTTTCGCAAAACAGCGTCGGTTTCGTGTATCAATTTTTTTTTTCGCACGACGAGGATGGTTTCGCGTCTCCATTTTTTTTTCCGCCCACGGACGCCATTTTCCCGTCTCCATTTTTTTTCGCAAAACAGCCTCGGTTTCGTGTATCAATTTTTTTTTTCGCACGGCGAGGATGGTTTCGCGGCTCCATTTTTTTTTCCGCCCACGGACGCCATTTTCCCATCTCCATTTTTTTTCGCAAAACAGCCTCGGTTTCGTGTATCAATTTTTTTTTTCGCACGACGAGGATGGTTTCGCGTCTCTATTTTTTTTTCCGCCCACGGACGCCATTTTCCCGTCTCCATTTTTTTTCGCAAAACAGCCTCGGTTTCGTGTATCAATTTTTTTTTTCGCACAGCGAGGATGGTTTCGCGGCTCCATTTTTTTCTCCGCCCACGGACGCCATTTTCCCGTCTCCATTTTTTTTCGCAAAACAGCCTCGGTTTCGTGTATCAATTTTTTTTTTCGCACGGCGAGGATGGTTTCGCGGCTCCATTTTTTTTTCCGCCCACGGACGCCATTTTCCCGTCTCCATTTTTTTTCGCAAAACAGCCTCGGTTTCGTGTATCAATTTTTTTTTTCGCACGACGAGGATGTTTTCGCGTCTCCATTTTTTTTTCCGCCCACGGACGCCATTTTCCCGTCTCCATTTTTTTTCGCAAAACAGCCTTGGTTTCGTGTATCGATTTTTTTTTTCGCACGGCGAGGATGGTTTCGCGTCTCCATTTTTTTTTCCGCCCACGGACGCCATTTTCCCGTCTCCATTTTTTTTCGCAAAACAGCCTCGGTTTCGTGTATCGATTTTTTTTTTCGCACGGCGAGGATGGTTTCGCGTCTCCTTTTTTTTTTCCGCCCACGGACGCCATTTTCCCGTCTCCATTCTTTTTCGCAAAACAGCCTCGGTTTCGTGTATCAATTTTTTTTTTCGCACGGCGAGGATGGTTTCGCGGCTCCATTTTTTTTTCCGCCCACGGACGCCATTTTCCCGTCTCCATTTTTTTTCGCAAAACAGCCTCGGTTTCATGTATCGATTTTTTTTTTCGCACAGCGAGGATGGTTTCGTGGCTCCATTTTTTTTTCCGCCCACGGACGCCATTTTCACGTCTCCATTTTTTTTTCGCAAAACAGCCTCGGTTTCGTGTATCAATTTTTTTTTTCGCACGGCGAGGATGGTTTCGCGGCTCCATTTTTTTTCCGCCCACAGACGCCATTTTCCCGTCTCCATTTTTTTTCGCAAAACAGCCTCGGTTTCGTGTATCAATTTTATTTTTCGCACGGCGAGGATGGTTTCGCGGCTCCATTTTTTTTTCCGCCCACGGACGCCATTTTCCCGTCTCAATTTTTTTTCGCAAAACAGCGTCGGTTTCGTGTATCAATTTTTTTTTTCGCACGGCGAGGATGGTTTCGCGGCTCCATTTTTTTTTCCGCCCACGGACGCCATTTTCCCGTCTCCATTTTTTTTCGCAAAACAGCCTCGGTTTCGTGTATCAATTTTTTTTTTCGCACGGCGAGGATGGTTTCGCGGCTCCATTTTTTTTTCCGCCCACGGACGCCATTTTCCCGTCTCCATTTTTTTTCGCAAAACAGCCTCGGTTTCGTGTATCAATTTTTTTTTTCGCACGGCGAGGATGGTTTCGCTGCTCCATTTTTTTTTCCGCCCACGGACGCCATTTTCCCGTCTCCATTTTTTTTCGCAAAACAGCCTCGGTTTCGTGTATCAATTTTTTTTTTCGCACGGCGAGGATGGTTTCGCGGCTCCATTTTTTTTTCCGCCCACGGACGCCATTTTCCCGTCTCCATTTTTTTTCGCAAAACAGCCTCGGTTTCGTGTATCAATTTTTTTTTTCGCACGGCGAGGATGGTTTCGCGGCTCCATTTTTTTCTCCGCCCACGGACGCCATTTTCCCGTCTCCATTTTTTTTCGCAAAACAGCCTCGGTTTCGTGTATCAATTTTTTTTTTCGCACGGCGAGGATGGTTTCGCGGCTCCATTTTTTTCTCCGCCCACGGACGCCATTTTCCCGTCTCCATTTTTTTTCGCAAAACAGCCTCGGTTTCGTGTATCAATTTTTTTTTTCGCACGACGAGGATGGTTTCGCGTCTCCATTTTTTTTTCCGCCCACGGACGCCATTTTCCCGTCTCCATTTTTTTTCGCAAAACAGCCTCGGTTTCGTGTATCAATTTTTTTTTTCGCATGGCGAGGATGGTTTCGCGGCTCCATTTTTTTCTCCGCCCACGGACGCCATTTTCCCGTCTCCATTTTTTTTCGCAAAACAGCGTCGGTTTCGTGTATCAATTTTTTTTTTCGCACGACGAGGATGGTTTCGCGTCTCCATTTTTTTTTCCGCCCACGGACGCCATTTTCCCGTCTCCATTTTTTTTCGCAAAACAGCCTCGGTTTCGTGTATCAATTTTTTTTTTCGCACGGCGAGGATGGTTTCGCGGCTCCATTTTTTTTTCCGCCCACGGACGCCATTTTCCCATCTCCATTTTTTTTCGCAAAAACAGCCTCGGTTTCGTGTATCAATTTTTTTTTTCGCACGACGAGGATGGTTTCGCGTCTCTATTTTTTTTTCCGCCCACAGACGCCATTTTCCCATCTCCATTTTTTTTCGCAAAACAGCCTCGGTTTCGTGTATCAATTTTTTTTTTTCGCACGGCGAGGATGGTTTCGCGGCTCCATTTTTTTTTCCGCCCACGGACGCCATTTTCCCGTCTCCATTTTTTTCGCAAAACAGCCTCGGTTTCGTGTATCAATTTTTTTTTTCGCACGGCGAGGATGGTTTCGCGGCTCCATTTTTTTTTCCGCCCACGGACGCCATTTTCCCGTCTCCATTTTTTTTTGCAAAACAGCCTCGGTTTCGTGTATCAATTTTTTTTTTCGCACGGCGAGGATGGTTTCGCGGCTCCATTTTTTTCTCCGCCCACGGACGCCATTTTCCCGTCTCCATTTTTTTTCGCAAAACAGCGTCGGTTTCGTGTATCAATTTTTTTTTTCGCACGACGAGGATGGTTTCGCGTCTCCATTTTTTTTTCCGCCCACGGACGCCATTTTCCCGTCTCCATTTTTTTTCGCAAAACAGCCTCGGTTTCGTGTATCGATTTTTTTTTTCGCACGGCGAGGATGGTTTCGCGTCTCCTTTTTTTTTTCCGCCCACGGACGCCATTTTCCCGTCTCCATTCTTTTTCGCAAAACAGCCTCGGTTTCGTGTATCAATTTTTTTTTTCGCACGGCGAGGATGGTTTCGCGGCTCCATTTTTTTTTCCGCCCACGGACGCCATTTTCCCGTCTCCATTTTTTTTCGCAAAACAGCCTCGGTTTCATGTATCGATTTTTTTTTTCGCACAGCGAGGATGGTTTCGTGGCTCCATTTTTTTTTTCCGCCCACGGACGCCATTTTCACGTCTCCATTTTTTTTTCGCAAAACAGCCTCGGTTTCGTGTATCAATTTTTTTTTTCGCACGGCGAGGATGGTTTCGCGGCTCCATTTTTTTTTCCGCCCACAGACGCCATTTTCCCGTCTCCATTTTTTTTCGCAAAACAGCCTCGGTTTCGTGTATCAATTTTATTTTTCGCACGGCGAGGATGGTTTCGCGGGTCCATTTTTTTTTCCGCCCACGGACGCCATTTTCCCGTCTCCATTTTTTTTCGCAAAACAGCGTCGGTTTCGTGTATCAATTTTTTTTTTTGCACAGCGAGGATGGTTTCGCGGCTCCATTTTTTTTTCCGCCCACGGACGCCATTTTCCCGTCTCCATTTTTTTTCGCAAAACAGCCTCGGTTTCGTGTATCAATTTTTTTTTTCGCACGGCGAGGATGGTTTCGCGGCTCCATTTTTTTTTCCGCCCACGGACGCCATTTTCCCGACTCCATTTTTTTTCGCAAAACAGCCTCGGTTTCGTGTATCAATTTTTTTTTTCGCACGGCGAGGATGGTTTCGCTGCTCCATTTTTTTTTCCGCCCACGGACGCCATTTTCCCGTCTCCATTTTTTTTCGCAAAACAGCCTCGGTTTCGTGTATCAATTTTTTTTTTCTCACGGCGAGGATGGTTTCGCGGCTCCATTTTTTTTTCCGCCCACGGACGCCATTTTCCCGTCTCCATTTTTTTTCGCAAAACAGCCTCGGTTTCGTGTATCAATTTTTTTTTTCGCACGGCGAGGATGGTTTCGCGGCTCCATTTTTTTTTCCGCCCACGGACGCCATTTTCCCGTCTCCATTTTTTTTCGCAAAACAGCCTCGGTTTCATATATCAATTTTTTTTTTCGCACGGCGAGGATGGTTTCGCGGCTCCATTTTTTTTTCCGCCCACGGACGCCATTTTCCCGTCTCCATTTTTTTTCGCAAAACAGCCTCGGTTTCGTGTATCAATTTTTTTTTTCGCACGGCGAGGATGGTTTCGCGGCTCCATTTTTTTCTCCGCCCACGGACGCCATTTTCCCGTCTCCATTTTTTTTCGCAAAACAGCCTCGGTTTCGTGTATCAATTTTTTTTTTCGCACGGCGAGGATGGTTTCGCGGCTTCATTTTTTTCTCCGCCCACGGACGCCATTTTCCCGTCTCCATTTTTTTTCGCAAAACAGCGTCGGTTTCGTGTATCAATTTTTTTTTTCGCACGACGAGGATGGTTTCGCGTCTCCATTTTTTTTTCCGCCCACGGACGCCATTTTCCCGTCTCCATTTTTTTTCGCAAAACAGCCTCGGTTTCGTGTATCAATTTTTTTTTTCGCACGACGAGGATGGTTTCGCGTCTCCTTTTTTTTTTCCGCCCACGGACGCCATTTTCCCGTCTCCATTCTTTTTCGCAAAACAGCCTCGGTTTCGTGTATCAATTTTTTTTTTCGCACGGCGAGGATGGTTTCGCGGCTCCATTTTTTTTTCCGCCCACGGACGCCATTTTCCCGTCTCCATTTTTTTTCGCAAAACAGCCTCGGTTTCATGTATCGATTTTTTTTTTCGCACAGCGAGGATGGTTTCGTGGCTCCATTTTTTTTTCCGCCCACGGACGCCATTTTCACGTCTCCATTTTTTTTTCGCAAAACAGCCTCGGTTTCGTGTATCAATTTTTTTTTTCGCACGGCGAGGATGGTTTCGCGGCTCCATTTTTTTTTCCGCCCACAGACGCCATTTTCCCGTCTCCATTTTTTTTCGCAAAACAGCCTCGGTTTCGTGTATCAATTTTATTTTTCGCACGGCGAGGATGGTTTCGCGGCTCCATTTTTTTTTTCCGCCCACGGACGCCATTTTCCCGTCTCAATTTTTTTTCGCAAAACAGCGTCGGTTTCGTGTATCAATTTTTTTTTTCGCACGGCGAGGATGGTTTCGCGGCTCCATTTTTTTTTCCGCCCACGGACGCCATTTTCCCGTCTCCATTTTTTTTCGCAAAACAGCCTCGGTTTCGTGTATCAATTTTTTTTTTCGCACGGCGAGGATGGTTTCGCGGCTCCATTTTTTTTTCCGCCCACGGACGCCATTTTCCCGTCTCCATTTTTTTTCGCAAAACAGCCTCGGTTTCGTGTATCAATTTTTTTTTTCGCACGGCGAGGATGGTTTCGCTGCTCCATTTTTTTTTCCGCCCACGGACGCCATTTTCCCGTCTCCATTTTTTTTCGCAAAACAGCCTCGGTTTCGTGTATCAATTTTTTTTTTCGCACGGCGAGGATGGTTTCGCGGCTCCATTTTTTTTTCCGCCCACGGACGCCATTTTCCCGTCTCCATTTTTTTTCGCAAAACAGCCTCGGTTTCGTGTATCAATTTTTTTTTTCGCACGGCGAGGATGGTTTCGCGGCTCCATTTTTTTCTCCGCCCACGGACGCCATTTTCCCGTCTCCATTTTTTTTCGCAAAACAGCCTCGGTTTCGTGTATCAATTTTTTTTTTCGCACGGCGAGGATGGTTTCGCGGCTCCATTTTTTTCTCCGCCCACGGACGCCATTTTCCCGTCTCCATTTTTTTTCGCAAAACAGCCTCGGTTTCGTGTATCAATTTTTTTTTTCGCACGACGAGGATGGTTTCGCGTCTCCATTTTTTTTTCCGCCCACGGACGCCATTTTCCCGTCTCCATTTTTTTTCGCAAAACAGCCTCGGTTTCGTGTATCAATTTTTTTTTTCGCACGGCGAGGATGGTTTCGCGGCTCCATTTTTTTCTCCGCCCACGGACGCCATTTTCCCGTCTCCATTTTTTTTCGCAAAACAGCGTCGGTTTCGTGTATCAATTTTTTTTTTCGCACGACGAGGATGGTTTCGCGTCTCCATTTTTTTTTCCGCCCACGGACGCCATTTTCCCGTCTCCATTTTTTTTCGCAAAACAGCCTCGGTTTCGTGTATCAATTTTTTTTTTCGCACGGCGAGGATGGTTTCGCGGCTCCATTTTTTTTTCCGCCCACGGACGCCATTTTCCCGTCTCCATTTTTTTTCGCAAAACAGCCTCGGTTTCGTGTATCAATTTTTTTTTTCGCACGGCGAGGATGGTTTCGCGGCTCCATTTTTTTTTCCGCCCACGGACGCCATTTTCCCGTCTCCATTTTTTTTTGCAAAACAGCTCGGTTTCGTGTATCAATTTTTTTTTTCGCACGGCGAGGATGGTTTCGCGGCTCCATTTTTTTCTCCGCCCACGGACGCCATTTTCCCGTCTCCATTTTTTTTCGCAAAACAGCGTCGGTTTCGTGTATCGATTTTTTTTTTCGCACGGCGAGGATGGTTTCGCGGCTCCATTTTTTTTTCCGCCCACGGACGCCATTTTCCCGTCTCCATTTTTTTTCGCAAAACAGCCTCGGTTTCATGTATCGATTTTTTTTTTCGCACAGCGAGGATGGTTTCGTGGCTCCATTTTTTTTTCCGCCCACGGACGCCATTTTCACGTCTCCATTTTTTTTTCGCAAAACAGCCTCGGTTTCGTGTATCAATTTTTTTTTTCGCACGGCGAGGATGGTTTCGCGGCTCCATTTTTTTTTCCGCCCACAGACGCCATTTTCCCGTCTCCATTTTTTTTCGCAAAACAGCCTCGGTTTCGTGTATCAATTTTATTTTTCGCACGGCGAGGATGGTTTCGCGGCTCCATTTTTTTTTCCGCCCACGGACGCCATTTTCCCGTCTCCATTTTTTTTCGCAAAACAGCGTCGGTTTCGTGTATCAATTTTTTTTTTCGCACAGCGAGGATGGTTTCGCGGCTCCATTTTTTTTTCCGCCCACGGACGCCATTTTCCCGTCTCCATTTTTTTTCGCAAAACAGCCTCGGTTTCGTGTATCAATTTTTTTTTTCGCACGGCGAGGATGGTTTCGCGGCTCCATTTTTTTTTCCGCCCACGGACGCCATTTTCCCGACTCCATTTTTTTTCGCAAAACAGCCTCGGTTTCGTGTATCAATTTTTTTTTTCGCACGACGAGGATGGTTTCGCTGCTCCATTTTTTTTTCCGCCCACGGACGCCATTTTCCCGTCTCCATTTTTTTTCGCAAAACAGCCTCGGTTTCGTGTATCAATTTTTTTTTTCTCACGGCGAGGATGGTTTCGCGGCTCCATTTTTTTTTCCGCCCACGGACGCCATTTTCCCGTCTCCATTTTTTTTCGCAAAACAGCCTCGGTTTCGTGTATCAATTTTTTTTTTCGCACGGCGAGGATGGTTTCGCGGCTCCATTTTTTTTTCCGCCCACGGACGCCATTTTCCCGTCTCCATTTTTTTTCGCAAAACAGCCTCGGTTTCATGTATCGATTTTTTTTTTCGCACAGCGAGGATGGTTTCGTGGCTCCATTTTTTTTTCCGCCCACGGACGCCATTTTCACGTCTCCATTTTTTTTTCGCAAAACAGCCTCGGTTTCGTGTATCAATTTTTTTTTTCGCACGGCGAGGATGGTTTCGCGGCTCCATTTTTTTTTCCGCCCACAGACGCCATTTTCCCGTCTCCATTTTTTTTCGCAAAACAGCCTCGGTTTCGTGTATCAATTTTATTTTTCGCACGGCGAGGATGGTTTCGCGGCTCCATTTTTTTTTCCGCCCACGGACGCCATTTTCCCGTCTCCATTTTTTTTCGCAAAACAGCGTCGGTTTCGTGTATCAATTTTTTTTTTCGCACAGCGAGGATGGTTTCGCGGCTCCATTTTTTTTTCCGCCCACGGACGCCATTTTCCCGACTCCATTTTTTTTCGCAAAACAGCCTCGGTTTCGTGTATCAATTTTTTTTTTCGCACGACGAGGATGGTTTCGCTGCTCCATTTTTTTTTCCGCCCACGGACGCCATTTTCCCGTCTCCATTTTTTTTCGCAAAACAGCCTCGGTTTCGTGTATCAATTTTTTTTTTCTCACGGCGAGGATGGTTTCGCGGCTCCATTTTTTTTTCCGCCCACGGACGCCATTTTCCCGTCTCCATTTTTTTTCGCAAAACAGCCTCGGTTTCATGTATCAATTTTTTTTTTCGCACGGCGAGGATGGTTTCGCGGCTCCATTTTTTTTTCCGCCCACGGACGCCATTTTCCCGTCTCCATTTTTTTTCGCAAAACAGCCTCGGTTTCGTGTATCAATTTTTTTTTTCGCACGGCGAGGATGGTTTCGCGGCTCCATTTTTTTCTCCGCCCACGGACGCCATTTTCCCGTCTCCATTTTTTTTCGCAAAACAGCCTCGGTTTCGTGTATCAATTTTTTTTTTCGCACGACGAGGATGGTTTCGCGGCTTCATTTTTTTCTCCGCCCACGGACGCCATTTTCCCGTCTCCATTTTTTTTCGCAAAACAGCGTCGGTTTCGTGTATCAATTTTTTTTTTCGCACGACGAGGATGGTTTCGCGTCTCCATTTTTTTTTCCGCCCACGGACGCCATTTTCCCGTCACCATTTTTTTTCGCAAAACAGCCTCGGTTTCGTGTATCAATTTTTTTTTTCGCACGACGAGGATGGTTTCGCGGCTCCATTTTTTTCTCTGCCCACGGACGCCATTTTCCCGTCTCCATTTTTTTTCGCAAAACAGCGTCGGTTTCGTGTATCAATTTTTTTTTTCGCACGATGAGGATGGTTTCGCGTCTCCATTTTTTTTTCTGCCCACGGACGCCATTTTCCCGTCTCCATTTTTTTTCGCAAAACAGCCTCGGTTTCGTGTATCAATTTTTTTTTTCGCACGGCGAGGATGGTTTCGCGGCTCCATTTTTTTTTCCGCCCACGGACGCCATTTTCCCATCTCCATTTTTTTTCGCAAAACAGCCTCGGTTTCGTGTATCAATTTTTTTTTTCGCACGGCGAGGATGGTTTCGCGTCTCTATTTTTTTTTCCGCCCACGGACGCCATTTTCCCGTCTCCATTTTTTTTCGCAAAACAGCCTCGGTTTCGTGTATCAATTTTTTTTTTTCGCACGGCGAGGATGGTTTCGCGGCTCCATTTTTTTTTCCGCCCACGGACGCCATTTTCCCGTCTCCATTTTTTTTCGCAAAACAGCCTCGGTTTCGTGTATCAATTTTTTTTTTCGCACGGCGAGGATGGTTTCGCGGCTCCATTTTTTTTTCCGCCCACGGACGCCATTTTCCCGTCTCCATTTTTTTTCGCAAAACAGCCTCGGTTTCGTGTATCAATTTTTTTTTCGCACGGCGAGGATGGTTTCGCGGCTCCATTTTTTTTTCCGCCCACGGACGCCATTTTCCCGTCTCCATTTTTTTTTCGCAAAACAGCCTCGGTTTCGTGTATCAATTTTTTTTTTCGCACGACGAGGATGGTTTCGCCTCTCCATTTTTTTTTCCGCCCACGGACGCCATTTTCCCGTCTCAATTTTTTTTCGCAAAACAGCGTCGGTTTCGTGTATCAATTTTTTTTTTCGCACGACGAGGATGGTTTCGCGTCTCCATTTTTTTTTCCGCCCACGGACGCAATTTTCCCGTCTCAATTTTTTTTCGCAAAACAGCCTCGGTTTCGTGTATCAATTTTTTTTTTCGCACGACGAGGATGGTTTCGCCTCTCCATTTTTTTTTCCGCCCACGGACGCCATTTTCCCGTCTCAATTTTTTTTCGCAAAACAGCCTCGGTTTCGTGTATCAATTTTTTTTTTCGCACGACGAGGATGGTTTCGCCTCTCCATTTTTTTTTCCGCCCACGGACGCCATTTTCCCGTCTCAATTTTTTTTCGCAAAACAGCCTCGGTTTCGTGTATCAATTTTTTTTTTTCGCACGACGAGGATGGTTTCGCCTCTCCATTTTTTTTTTCCGCCCACGGACGCCATTTTCCCGTCTCAATTTTTTTTCGCAAAACAGCCTCGGTTTCGTGTCTCAATTTTTTTTTTCGCACGACGAGGATGGTTTCGCCTCTCCATTTTTTTTTCCGCCCACGGACGCCATTTTCCCGTCTCCATTTTTTTTCGCAAAACAGCCTCGGTTTCGTGTATCAATTTCTTTTTTTTCGCACGACGAGGATGGTTTCGCCTCTCCATTTTTTTTTCCGCCCACGGACGCCATTTTCCCGTCTCAATTTTTTTTCGCAAAACAGCATCGGTTTCGTGTATCAATTTTTTTTTTCGCACAACGAGGATGTTTTCGCCTCTCCATTTTTTTTTCCGCCCACGGACGCCGTTTTCCCGTCTCAATTTTTTTTCGCAAAACAGCCTCGGTTTCGTGTATCAATTTTTTTTTTCGCACGACGAGGATGGTTTCGCCTCTCCATTTTTTTTTCCGCCCACGGACGCCATTTTCCCGTCTCCATTTTTTTTCGCAAAACAGCCTCGGTTTTGTGTATCAATTTTTTTTTTCGCACGACGAGGATGGTTTCGCCTCTCCATTTTTTTTTCCGCCCACGGACGCAATTTTCCCGTCTCAATTTTTTTTCGCAAAACAGCCTCGGTTTCGTGTATCAATTTTTTTTTTCTCACGACGAGGATGGTTTCGCCTCTCCATTTTTTTTTCCGCCCACGGACGCCATTTTCCCGTCTCAATTTTTTTTCGCAAAACAGCCTCGGTTTCGTGTATCAATTTTTTTTTTCGCACGACGAGGATGGTTTCGCCTCTCCATTTTTTTTTCCGCCCACGGACGCCATTTTCCCGTCTCAATTTTTTTTCGCAAAACAGCGTCGGTTTCGTGTATCAATTTTTTTTTTCGCACGACGAGGATGGTTTCGCCTCTCCATTTTTTTTTCCGCCCACGAACGCCTTTTTCCCGTCTCAATTTTTTTTCGCAAAACAGCGTCGGTTTCGTGTATCAATTTTTTTTTTCGCACGACGAGGATGGTTTCGCGTCTCCATTTTTTTTTCCGCCCACGGACGCCATTTTCCCGTCTCATTTTTTTTTCGCAAAACAGCCTCGGTTTCGTGTATCAAATTTTTTTTTTCGCACGACGAGGATGGTTTCGCGTCTCCATTTTTTTTTCCGCCCACGGACGCCATTTTCCCGTCTCAATTTTTTTTCGCAAAACAGCCTCGGTTTCGTGTATCAATTTTTTTTTTCGCACGACGAGGATGGTTTCGCCTCTCCATTTTTTTTTCCGCCCACGGACGCCTTTTTCCCGTCTCAATTTTTTTCGCAAAACAGCGTCGGTTTCGTGTATCAATTTTTTTTTTCGCACGACGAGGATGGTTTAGCGGCTCCATTTTTTTTTCCGCCCACGGACGCCATTTTCCCGTCTCATTTTTTTTTCGCAAAACAGCCTCGGTTTCGTGTATCAATTTTTTTTTTCGCACGACGAGGATGGTTTCGCCTCTCCATTTTTTTTCCGCCCACGGACGCCATTTTCCCGTCTCAATTTTTTTTCGCAAAACAGCCTCGGTTTCGTGTATCAATTTTTTTTTTCGCACGACGAGGATGGTTTCGCCTCTCCATTTTTTTTTCCGCCCACGGACGCCATTTTCCCGTCTCAATTTTTTTTCGCAAAACAGCCTCGGTTTCGTGTATCAATTTTTTTTTTTCGCACGACGAGGATGGTTTCGCCTCTCCATTTTTTTTTTCCGCCCACGGACGCCATTTTCCCCGTCTCAATTTTTTTTCGCAAAACAGCCTCGGTTTCGTGTCTCAATTTTTTTTTTCGCACGACGAGGATGGTTTCGCCTCTCCATTTTTTTTTCCGCCCACGGACGCCATTTTCCCGTCTCAATTTTTTTTCGCAAAACAGCCTCGGTTTCGTGTATCAATTTCTTTTTTTTCGCACGACGAGGATGGTTTCGCCTCTCCATTTTTTTTTCCGCCCACGGACGCCATTTTCCCGTCTCAATTTTTTTTCGCAAAACAGCGTCGGTTTCGTGTATCAATTTTTTTTTTCGCACAACGAGGATGTTTTCGCCTCTCCATTTTTTTTTCCGCCCACGGACGCCGTTTTCCCCGTCTCAATTTTTTTTCGCAAAACAGCCTCGGTTTCGTGTATCAATTTTTTTTTTCGCACGACGAGGATGGTTTCGCCTCTCCATTTTTTTTTCCGCCCACGGACGCCATTTTCCCGTCTCCATTTTTTTTCGCAAAACAGCCTCGGTTTTGTGTATCAATTTTTTTTTTCGCACGACGAGGATGGTTTCGCCTCTCCATTTTTTTTTCCGCCCACGGACGCAATTTTCCCGTCTCAATTTTTTTTCGCAAAACAGCCTCGGTTTCGTGTATCAATTTTTTTTTTCTCACGACGAGGATGGTTTCGCCTCTCCATTTTTTTTTCCGCCCACGGACGCCATTTTCCCGTCTCAATTTTTTTTCGCAAAACAGCCTCGGTTTCGTGTATCAATTTTTTTTTTCGCACGACGAGGATGGTTTCGCCTCTCCATTTTTTTTTCCGCCCACGGACGCCATTTTCCCGTCTCAATTTTTTTTCGCAAAACAGCGTCGGTTTCGTGTATCAATTTTTTTTTTCGCACGACGAGGATGGTTTCGCCTCTCCATTTTTTTTTCCGCCCACGAACGCCTTTTTCCCGTCTCAATTTTTTTTCGCAAAACAGCGTCGGTTTCGTGTATCAATTTTTTTTTTCGCACGACGAGGATGGTTTCGCGTCTCCATTTTTTTTTCCGCCCACGGACGCCATTTTCCCGTCTCATTTTTTTTTCGCAAAACAGCCTCGGTTTCGTGTATCAAATTTTTTTTTTCGCACGACGAGGATGGTTTCGCGTCTCCATTTTTTTTTCCGCCCACGGACGCACTTTTCCCGTCTCAATTTTTTTTCGCAAAACAGCCTCGGTTTCGTGTATCAATTTTTTTTTTCGCACAACGAGGATGGTTTCGCCTCTCCATTTTTTTTTCCGCCCACGGACGCCATTTTCCCGTCTCAATTTTTTTTCGCAAAACAGCGTCGGTTTCGTGTATCAATTTTTTTTTTCGCACGACGAGGATGGTTTCGCCTCTCCATTTTTTTTTCCGCCCACGGACGCCATTTTCCCGTCTCCATTTTTTTTCGCAAAACAGCCTCGGTTTCGTGTATCAATTTTTTTTTTCGCACGACGAGGATGGTTTCGCCTCTCCATTTTTTTTTTCCGCCCACGGACGCCATTTTCCCGTCTCAATTTTTTTTCGCAAAACAGCCTCGGTTTCGTGTATCAATTTTTTTTTTCGCACGACGAGGATGGTTTCGCCTCTCCATTTTTTTTTCCGCCCACGGACGCACTTTTCCCGTCTCAATTTTTTTTCGCAAAACAGCGTCGGTTTCGTGTATCAATTTTTTTTTTCGCACGACGAGGATGGTTTCGCCTCTCCATTTTTTTTTCCGCCCACGGACGCAATTTTCCCGTCTCAATTTTTTTTCGCAAAACAGCGTCGGTTTCGTGTATCAATTTTTTTTTTCGCACAACGAGGATGGTTTCGCGGCTCCATTTTTTTTTCCGCCCACGGACGCCATTTTCCCGTCGCCATTTTTTTTCGCAAAATAGCCGCGGTTTCGTGTATCAATTTTTTTTTTCGCACGACGAGGATGGTTTCGCGGCTCCATTTTTTTTTCCGCCCACGGACGCCATTTTCCCGTCGCCATTTTTTTTCGCAAAACAGCCGCGGTTTCGTGTATCAATTTTTTTTTTCGCACGACGAGGATGGTTTCGCGGCTCCTTTTTTTTTTCCGCCCACGGACGCCATTTTCCCGTCGCCATTTTTTTTCGCAAAACAGCCGCGGTTTCGTGTATCAATTTTTTTTTTCGCACGACGAGGATGGTTTCGCGGCACCATTTTTTTTTCCGCCCACGGACGCCATTTTCCCGTCACCATTTTTTTTCGCAAAACAGCCACGGTTTCGTGTATCAATTTTTTTTTTCGCACGACGAGGATGGTTTCGCGGCTCCATTTTTTTTTCCGCCCACGGACGCCATTTTCCCGTCGCCATTTTTTTTCGCAAAACAGCCGCGGTTTCGTGTATCAATTTTTTTTTTCGCACCACGAGGATGGTTTCGCGGCTCCATTTTTTTTCCGCCCACGGACGCCATTTTCCCGTCGCCATTTTTTTTCGCAAAACAGCCGCGGTTTCGTGTATCAATTTTTTTTTTCGCACGACGAGGATGGTTTCGCGGCTCCATTTTTTTTTCCGCCCACGGACGCCATTTTCCCGTCGCCATTTTTTTTCGCAAAACAGCCGCGGTTTCGTGTATCAATTTTTTTTTTCGCACGACGAGGATGGTTTCGCGGCTCCTTTTTTTTTTCCGCCCACGGACGCCATTTTCCCGTCGCCATTTTTTTTCGCAAAACAGCCGCGGTTTCGTGTATCAATTTTTTTTTTCGCACGACGAGGATGGTTTCGCGGCTCCATTTTTTTTTCCGCCCACGGACGCCATTTTCCCGTCGCCATTTTTTTTCGCAAAACAGCCGCGGTTTCGTGTATCAATTTTTTTTTTCGCACGACGAGGATGGTTTCGCGGCTCCTTTTTTTTTTCCGCCCACGGACGCCATTTTCCCGTCGCCATTTTTTTTCGCAAAACAGCCGCGGTTTCGTGTATCAATTTTTTTTTTTGCACGACGAGGATGGTTTCGCGGCTCCATTTTCTTTTCCGCCCATGGACGCCATTTTCCCGTCGCCATTTTTTTTCGCAAAACAGCCGCGGTTTCGTGTATCAATTTTTTTTTTCGCACGACGAGGATGGTTTCGCGGCTCCTTTTTTTTTTCCGCCCACGGACGCCATTTTCCCGTCTCCATTTTTTTTCACAAAACAGCCGCGTTTTCGTGTATCATTTTTTTTTTTCGCACGACGAGGATGGTTTCGCGGCTCCATTTTTTTTCCGCCCACAGACGCCATTTTCCCGTCGCCATTGTTTTTCGCAAAACAGCCGCGGTTTCGTGTATCAATTTTTTTTTTCGCACGACGAGGATGGTTTCGCGGCTCCATTTTTTTTTCCGCCCACGGACGCCATTTTCCCGTCGCCATTTTTTTTCGCAAAACAGCCGCGGTTTCGTGTATCAATTTTTTTTTTCGCACGACGAGGATGGTTTCGCGGCTCCATTTTTTTTTCCGCCCACGGACGCCATTTTCCCGTCGCCATTTTTTTTCGCAAAACAGGCGCGGTTTCGTGTATCAATTTTTTTTTTCGCACCACGAGGATGGTTTCGCGGCTCCATTTTTTTTCCGCCCACGGACGCCATTTTCCCGTCGCCATTTTTTTTCGCAAAACAGCCGCGGTTTCGTGTATCAATTTTTTTTTTCGCACGACGAGGATGGTTTCGCGGCTCCATTTTCTTTTCCGCCCACGGACGCCATTTTCCCGTCGCCATTTTTTTTCGCAAAACAGCCGCGGTTTCGTGTATCAATTTTTTTTTTCGCACGACGAGGATGGTTTCGCGGCTCCATTTTTTTTTCCGCCCACGGACTCCATTTTCCCGTCGCCATTTTTTTTCGCAAAACAGCCGCGGTTTCGTGTATCAATTTTTTTTTTCGCACGACGAGGATGGTTTCGCGGCTCCATTTTTTTTTCCGCCCACGGACGCCATTTTCCCGTCGCCATTTTTTTTCGCAAAACAGCCGCGGTTTCGTGTATCAATTTTTTTTTTCGCACGACGAGAATGGTTTCGCGGCTCCATTTTTTTTTCCGCCCACGGACGCCATTTTCCCGTCGCCATTTTTTTTCGCAAAACAGCCGCGGTTTCGTGTATCAATTTTTTTTTTCGCACGACGAGGATGGTTTCGCGGCTCCATTTTTTTTTCCGCCCACGGACGCCATTTTCCCGTCGCCATTTTTTTTCGCAAAATAGCCGCGGTTTCGTGTATCAATTTTTTTTTTCGCACGACGAGGATGGTTTCGCGGCTCCATTTTTTTTTCCGCCCACGGACGCCATTTTCCCGTCGCCATTTTTTTTCGCAAAACAGCCGCGGTTTCGTGTATCAATTTTTTTTTTCGCACGACGAGGATGGTTTCGCGGCTCCTTTTTTTTTTCCGCCCACGGACGCCATTTTCCCGTCGCCATTTTTTTTCGCAAAACAGCCGCGGTTTCGTGTATCAATTTTTTTTTTCGCACGACGAGGATGGTTTCGCGGCACCATTTTTTTTTCCGCCCACGGACGCCATTTTCCCGTCACCATTTTTTTTCGCAAAACAGCCACGGTTTCGTGTATCAATTTTTTTTTTCGCACGACGAGGATGGTTTCGCGGCTCCATTTTTTTTTCCACCCACGGACGCCATTTTCCCGTCGCCATTTTTTTTCGCAAAACAGCCGCGGTTTCGTGTATCAATTTTTTTTTTCGCACGACGAGGATGGTTTCGCGGCTCCATTTTTTTTTCCGCCCACGGACACCATTTTCCCGTCGCCATTTTTTTTCGCAAAACAGCCGCGGTTTCGTGTATCAATTTTTTTTTTCGCACGACGAGGATGGTTTCGCGGCTCCATTTTTTTTTCAGCCCACGGACTCCATTTTCCCGTCGCCATTTTTTTTCGCAAAACAGCCGCGGTTTCGTGTATCAATTTTTTTTTTCGCACGACGAGGATGGTTTCGCGGCTCCTTTTTTTTTTCCGCCCACGGACGCCATTTTCCCGTCGCCATTTTTTTTCGCAAAACAGCCGCGGTTTCGTGTACCAATTTTTTTTTTCGCACGACGAGGATGGTTTCGCGGCTCCATTTTTTTTTCCGCCCACGGACGCCATTTTCCCGTCGCCATTTTTTTTCGCAAAACAGCCGCGGTTTCGTGTATCAATTTTTTTTTTCGCACGACGAGGATGGTTTCGCGGCTCCATTTTTTTTTCCGCCCACGGACGCCATTTTCCCGTCGCCATTTTTTTTCGCAAAATAGCCGCGGTTTCGTGTATCAATTTTTTTTTTCGCACGACGAGGATGGTTTCGCGGCTCCATTTTTTTTTCCGCCCACGGACGCCATTTTCCCGTCGCCATTTTTTTTCGCAAAACAGCCGCGGTTTCGTGTATCAATTTTTTTTTTCGCACGACGAGGATGGTTTCGCGGCTCCTTTTTTTTTTCCGCCCACGGACGCCATTTTCCCGTCGCCATTTTTTTTCGCAAAACAGCCGCGGTTTCGTGTATCAATTTTTTTTTTCGCACGACGAGGATGGTTTCGCGGCACCATTTTTTTTTCCGCCCACGGACGCCATTTTCCCGTCACCATTTTTTTTCGCAAAACAGCCACGGTTTCGTGTATCAATTTTTTTTTTCGCACGACGAGGATGGTTTCGCGGCTCCATTTTTTTTTCCGCCCACGGACGCCATTTTCCCGTCGCCATTTTTTTTCGCAAAACAGCCGCGGTTTCGTGTATCAATTTTTTTTTTCGCACGACGAGGATGGTTTCGCGGCTCCATTTTTTTTTCCGCCCACGGACGCCATTTTCCCGTCGCCATTTTTTTTCGCAAAACAGCCGCGGTTTCGTGTATCAATTTTTTTTTTCGCACGACGAGGATGGTTTCGCGGCTCCATTTTTTTTTTCCGCCCACGGACTCCATTTTCCCGTCGCCATTTTTTTTCGCAAAACAGCCGCGGTTTCGTGTATCAATTTTTTTTTTCGCACGACGAGGATGGTTTCGCGGCTCCTTTTTTTTTTCCGCCCACGGACGCCATTTTCCCGTCGCCATTTTTTTTCGCAAAACAGCCGCGGTTTCGTGTATCAATTTTTTTTTTCGCACGACGAGGATGGTTTCGCGGCTCCATTTTTTTTTCCGCCCACGGACGCCATTTTCCCGTCGCCATTTTTTTTCGCAAAACAGCCGCGGTTTCGTGTATCAATTTTTTTTTTCGCACGACGAGGATGGTTTCGCGGCTCCTTTTTTTTTTCCGCCCACGGACGCCATTTTCCCGTCGCCATTTTTTTTCGCAAAACAGCCGCGGTTTCGTGTATCAATTTTTTTTTTCGCACGACGAGGATGGTTTCGCGGCTCCATTTTTTTTTCCGCCCACGGACGCCATTTTCCCGTCGCCATTTTTTTTCGCAAAACAGCCGCGGTTTCGTGTATCAATTTTTTTTTTCGCACGACGAGGATGGTTTCGCGGCTCCTTTTTTTTTTCCGCCCACGGACGCCATTTTCCCGTCGCCATTTTTTTTCGCAAAACAGCCGCGGTTTCGTGTATCAATTTTTTTTTTTGCACGACGAGGATGGTTTCGCGGCTCCATTTTCTTTTCCGCCCACGGACGCCATTTTCCCGTCGCCATTTTTTTTCGCAAAACAGCCGCGGTTTCGTGTATCAATTTTTTTTTTCGCACGACGAGGATGGTTTCGCGGCTCCATTTTTTTTTCCGCCCACGGACGCCATTTTCCCGTCGCCATTTTTTTTCGCAAAACAGGCGCGGTTTCGTGTATCAATTTTTTTTTTCGCACGACGAGGATGGTTTCGCGGCTCCATTTTTTTTCCGCCCACGGACGCCATTTTCCCGTCGCCATTTTTTTTCGCAAAACAGCCGCGGTTTCGTGTATCAATTTTTTTTTTCGCACGACGAGGATGGTTTCGCGGCTCCATTTTTTTTTCCGCCCACGGACGCCATTTTCCCGTCGCCATTTTTTTTCGCAAAACAGCCGCGGTTTCGTGTATCAATTTTTTTTTTCGCACGACGAGGATGGTTTCGCGGCTCCATTTTTTTTTCCGCCCACGGACTCCATTTTCCCGTCGCCATTTTTTTTCGCAAAACAGCCGCGGTTTCGTGTATCAATTTTTTTTTTCGCACGACGAGGATGGTTTCGCGGCTCCATTTTTTTTTCCGCCCACGGACGCCATTTTCCCGTCGCCATTTTTTTTCGCAAAACAGCCGCGGTTTCGTGTATCAATTTTTTTTTTCGCACGACGAGGATGGTTTCGCGGCTCCATTTTTTTTTCCGCCCACGGACGCCATTTTCCCGTCGCCATTTTTTTTCGCAAAACAGCCGCGGTTTCGTGTATCAATTTTTTTTTTCGCACGACGAGGATGGTTTCGCGGCTCCTTTTTTTTTTCCGCCCACGGACGCCATTTTCCCGTCGCCATTTTTTTTCGCAAAACAGCCGCCGTTTCGTGTATCAATTTTTTTTTTCGCACGACGAGGATGGTTTCGCGGCTCCATTTTTTTTTCCGCCCACGGACGCCATTTTCCCGTCGCCATTTTTTTTCGCAAAACAGCCGCGGTTTCGTGTATCAATTTTTTTTTTCGCACGACGAGGATGGTTTCGCGGCTCCATTTTTTTTTCCGCCCACGGACGCCATTTTCCCGTCGCCATTTTTTTTCGCAAAACAGCCGCGGTTTCGTGTATCAATTTTTTTTTTCGCACGACGAGGATGGTTTCGCGGCTCCATTTTTTTTTCCGCCCACGGACGCCATTTTCCCGTCGCCATTTTTTTTCGCAAAACAGCCGCGGTTTCGTGTATCAATTTTTTTTTTCGCACGACGAGGATGGTTTCGCGGCACCATTTTTTTTTCCGCCCACGGACGCCATTTTCCCGTCACCATTTTTTTTCGCAAAACAGCCGCGGTTTCGTGTATCAATTTTTTTTTTCGCACGACGAGGATGGTTTCGCGGCTCCATTTTTTTTTCCGCCCACGGACGCCATTTTCCCGTCGCCATTTTTTTTCGCAAAACAGCCGCGGTTTTGGGTATCAATTTTTTTTTTCGCACGACGAGGATGGTTTCGTGGCTCCTTTTTTTTTTCCGCCCACGGACGCCATTTTCCCGTCGCCATTTTTTTTCACAAAACAGCCGCGGTTTCGTGTATCAATTTTTTTTTTCGCACGACGAGGATGCTTTCGCGGCTCCATTTTTTTTTCCGCCCACGGACGCCATTTTCCCGTCACCATTTTTTTTCGCAAAATAGCCGCGGTTTCGTGTATCAATTTTTTTTTTCGCACGACGAGGATGGTTTCGCGGCTCCATTTTTTTTTCCGCCCACGGACGCCATTTTCCCGTCGCCATTTTTTTTCGCAAAACAGCCGCGGTTTCGTGTATCAATTTTTTTTTTCGCACGACGAGGATGGTTTCGCGGCTCCATTTTTTTTTCCGCCCACGGACGCCATTTTCCCGTCGCCATTTTTTTTCGCAAAACAGCCGCGGTTTCGTGTATCAATTTTTTTTTTCGCACGACGAGGATGGTTTCGCCTCTCCTTTTTTTTTTCCGCCCACGGACGCCATTTTCCCGTCGCCATTTTTTTTCGCAAAACAGCCGCGGTTTCGTGTATCAATTTTTTTTTTCGCACGACGAGGATGGTTTCGCGGCTCCATTTTTTTTTCCGCCCACGGACGCCATTTTCCCGTCGCCATTTTTTTTCGCAAAACAGCCGCGGTTTCGTGTATCAATTTTTTTTTTCGCACGACGAGGATGGTTTCGCGGCTCCTTTTTTTTTTCCGCCCACGGACGCCATTTTCCCGTCGCCATTTTTTTTCGCAAAACAGCCGCGGTTTCGTGTATCAATTTTTTTTTTGCACGACGAGGATGGTTTCGCGGCTCCATTTTCTTTTCCGCCCACGGACGCCATTTTCCCGTCGCCATTTTTTTTTCGCAAAACAGCCGCGGTTTCGTGTATCAATTTTTTTTTTCGCACGACGAGGATGGTTTCGCGGCTCCATTTTTTTTTCCGCCCACGGACGCCATTTTCCCGTCGCCATTTTTTTTTCGCAAAACAGCCGCGGTTTCGTGTATCAATTTTTTTTTTCGCACAACGAGGATGGTTTCGCGGCTCCATTTTTTTTTCCGCCCACGGACGCCATTTTCCCGTCGCCATTTTTTTTCGCAAAACAGCCGCGGTTTCGTGTATCAATTTTTTTTTTTCGCACCACGAGGATGGTTTCGCGGCTCCATTTTTTTTCCGCCCACGGACGCCATTTTCCCGTCGCCATTTTTTTTCGCAAAACAGCCGCGGTTTCGTGTATCAATTTTTTTTTTCGCACGACGAGGATGGTTTCGCGGCTCCATTTTTTTTTCCGCCCACGGACGCCATTTTCCCGTCGCCATTTTTTTTCGCAAAACAGCCGCGGTTTCGTGTATCAATTTTTTTTTTCGCACGACGAGGATGGTTTCGCGGCTCCATTTTTTTTTCCGCCCACGGACTCCATTTTCCCGTCGCCATTTTTTTTCGCAAAACAGCAGCGGTTTCGTGTATCAATTTTTTTTTTTCGCACGACGAGGATGGTTTCGCGGCTCCTTTTTTTTTTCCGCCCACGGACGCCATTTTCCCGTCGCCATTTTTTTTCGCAAAACAGCCGCGGTTTCGTGTATCAATTTTTTTTTTCGCACGACGAGGATGGTTTCGCGGCTCCATATTTTTTTCCGCCCACGGACGCCATTTTCCCGTCGCCATTTTTTTTCACAAAACAGCCGCGGTTTCGTGTATCAATTTTTTTTTTCGCACGACGAGGATGCTTTCGCAGCTCCATTTTTTTTTCCGCCCACGGACGCCATTTTCCCGTCTCCATTTTTTTTCACAAAACAGCCGCGTTTTCGTGTATCATTTTTTTTTTTCGCACGACGAGGATGGTTTCGCGGCTCCATTTTTTTTCCGCCCACGGACGCCATTTTCCCGTCGCCATTTTTTTTCGCAAAACAGCCGCGGTTTCGTGTATCAATTTTTTTTTTCGCACGACGAGGATGGTTTCGCGGCTCCATTTTTTTTTTCGCCCACGGACGCCATTTTCCCGTCACCATTTTTTTTTCGCAAAACAGGCGCGGTTTCGTGTATCAATTTTTTTTTTCGCACCACGAGGATGGTTTCGCGGCTCCATTTTTTTTCCGCCCACGGACGCCATTTTCCCGTCGCCATTTTTTTTCGCAAAACAGCCGCGGTTTCGTGTATCAATTTTTTTTTTCGCACGACGAGGATGGTTTCGCGGCTCCATTTTTTTTTCCGCCCACGGACGCCATTTTCCCGTCGCCATTTTTTTTCGCAAAACAGCCGCGGTTTCGTGTATCAATTTTTTTTTTCGCACGACGAGGATGGTTTCGCCTCTCCTTTTTTTTTTCCGCCCACGGACGCCATTTTCCCGTCTCCATTTTTTTTCGCAAAACAGCCGCGGTTTCGTGTATCAATTTTTTTTTTCGCACGACGAGGATGGTTTCGCGGCTCCATTTTTTTTTTCCGCCCACGGACGCCATTTTCCCGTCGCCATTTTTTTTCGCAAAACAGCCGCGGTTTCGTGTATCAATTTTTTTTTTCGCACGACGAGGATGGTTTCGCGGCTCCTTTTTTTTTTCCGCCCACGGACGCCATTTTCCCGTCGCCATTTTTTTTCGCAAAACAGCCGCGGTTTCGTGTATCAATTTTTTTTTTGCACGACGAGGATGGTTTCGCGGCTCCATTTTCTTTTCCGCCCACGGACGCCATTTTCCCGTCGCCATTTTTTTTCGCAAAACAGCCGCGGTTTCGTGTATCAATTTTTTTTTTTCGCACGACGAGGATGGTTTCGCGGCTCCATTTTTTTTTCCGCCCACGGACGCCATTTCCCGTCGCCATTTTTTTTCGCAAAACAGCCGCGGTTTCGTGTATCAATTTTTTTTTTCGCACAACGAGGATGGTTTCGCGGCTCCATTTTTTTTTCCGCCCACGGACGCCATTTTCCCGTCGCCATTTTTTTTCGCAAAACAGCCTCGGTTTCGTGTATCAATTTTTTTTTTCGCACCACGAGGATGGTTTCGCGGCTCCATTTTTTTTCCGCCCACGGACGCCATTTTCCCGTCGCCATTTTTTTTCGCAAAACAGCCGCGGTTTCGTGTATCAATTTTTTTTTTCGCACGACGAGGATGGTTTCGCGGCTCCATTTTTTTTTCCGCCCATGGACGCCATTTTCCCGTCGCCATTTTTTTTCGCAAAACAGCCGCGGTTTCGTGTATCAATTTTTTTTTTCGCACGACGAGGATGGTTTCGCGGCTCCATTTTTTTTTTCCGCCCACGGACTCCATTTTCCCGTCGCCATTTTTTTTCGCAAAACAGCCTCGGTTTCGTGTATCAATTTTTTTTTTCGCACGACGAGGATGGTTTCGCGGCTCCTTTTTTTTTTCCGCCCACGGACGCCATTTTCCCGTCGCCATTTTTTTTCGCAAAACAGCCGCGGTTTCGTGTATCAATTTTTTTTTTCGCACGACGAGGATGGTTTCGCGGCTCCATATTTTTTTCCGCCCACGGACGCCATTTTCCCGTCGCCATTTTTTTTCACAAAACAGCCGCGGTTTCGTGTATCAATTTTTTTTTTCGCACGACGAGGATGCTTTCGCAGCTCCATTTTTTTTTCCGCCCACGGACGCCATTTTCCCGTCTCCATTTTTTTTCACAAAACAGCCGCGTTTTCGTGTATCATTTTTTTTTTTCGCACGACGAGGATGGTTTCGCGGCTCCATTTTTTTTCCGCCCACGGACGCCATTTTCCCGTCGCCATTTTTTTTTCGCAAAACAGCCGCGGTTTCGTGTATCAATTTTTTTTTTCGCACGACGAGGATGGTTTCGCGGCTCCATTTTTTTTTCCGCCCACGGACGCCATTTTCCCGTCACCATTTTTTTTTCGCAAAACAGGCGCGGTTTCGTGTATCAATTTTTTTTTTCGCACCACGAGGATGGTTTCGCGGCTCCATTTTTTTTCCGCCCACGGACGCCATTTTCCCGTCGCCATTTTTTTTCGCAAAACAGCCGCGGTTTCGTGTATCAATTTTTTTTTTCGCACGACGAGGATGGTTTCGCGGCTCCATTTTTTTTTTCCGCCCACGGACGCCATTTTCCCGTCGCCATTTTTTTTCGCAAAACAGCCGCGGTTTCGTGTATCAATTTTTTTTTTCGCACGACGAGGATGGTTTCGCGGCTCCATTTTTTTTTCCGCCCACGGACGCCATTTTCCCGTCGCCATTTTTTTTCGCAAAACAGCCGCGGTTTCGTGTATCAATTTTTTTTTTCGCACGACGAGGATGGTCTCGCGGCTCCTTTTTTTTTTCCGCCCACGGACGCCATTTTCCCGTCGCCATTTTTTTTCGCAAAACAGCCGCGGTTTCGTGTATCAATTTTTTTTTTCGCACGACGAGGATGGTTTCGCGGCTCCATTTTTTTTTCCGCCCACGGACGCCATTTTCCCGTCGCCATTTTTTTTCGCAAAATAGCCGCGGTTTCGTGTATCAATTTTTTTTTTCGCACGACGAGGATGGTTTCGCGGCTCCATTTTTTTTTCCGCCCACGGACGCCATTTTCCCGTCGCCATTTTTTTTCGCAAAACAGCCGCGGTTTCGTGTATCAATTTTTTTTTTCGCACGACGAGGATGGTTTCGCGGCTCCATTTTTTTTTCCGCCCACGGACGCCATTTTCCCGTCGCCATTTTTTTTCGCAAAACAGCCGCGGTTTCGTGTATCAATTTTTTTTTTCGCACGACTAGGATGGTTTCGCGGCACCATTTTTTTTTCCGTCCACGGACGCCATTTTCCCGTCACCATTTTTTTTCGCAAAACAGCCGCGGTTTCGTGTATCAATTTTTTTTTTCGCACGACGAGGATGGTTTCGCGGCTCCATTTTTTTTTCCGCCCACGGACGCCATTTTCCCGTCGCCATTTTTTTTCGCAAAACAGCCGCGGTTTTGTGTATCAATCTTTTTTTTCGCACGACGAGGATGGTTTCGTGGCTCCTTTTTTTTTTCCGCCCACGGACGCCATTTTCCCGTCTCCATTTTTTTTCGCAAAACAGCAGCGGTTTCGTGTATCAATTTTTTTTTCACACAACGAGGATGGTTTCGCGGCTCCTTTTTTTTTTCCGCCCACGGACGCCATTTTCCCGTCGTCATTTTTTTTCGCAAAACAGCAGCGGTTTCGTGTATCAATTTTTTTTTCACACAACGAGGATGGTTTCGCGGCTCCTTTTTTTTTTCCGCCCACGGACGCCATTTTCCCGTCGCCATTTTTTTTCGCAAAACAGCCGCGGTTTCATGTATCAATTTTTTTTTTCGCACGACGAGGATGGTTTCGCGGCTCCATTTTCTTTTCTGCCCACGGACGCCATTTTCCCGTCGCCATTTTTTTTCACAAAACAGCCGCGGTTTCGTGTATCAATTTTTTTTTTCGCACGACGAGGATGGTTTCGCGGCTCCATTTTTTTTTCCGCCCACGGACGCCATTTTCCCGTCGCCATTTTTTTTCGCAAAACAGCCGCGGTTTCGTGTTTCAATTTTTTTTTTCGCACGACGAGGATGGTTTCGCGGCTCCTTTTTTTTTTCCGCCCACGGACGCCATTTTCCCGTCGCCATTTTTTTTCGCAAAACAGCCGCGGTTTCGTGTATCAATTTTTTTTTTCGCACGACGAGGATGGTTTCGCGGCTCCATTTTTTTTTCCGCCCACGGACGCCATTTTCCCGTCGCCATTTTTTTTCGCAAAACAGCCGCGGTTTCGTGTATCAATTTTTTTTTTCGCACGACGAGGATGGTTTCGCGGCTCCATTTTTTTTTCCGCCCACGGACGCCATTTTCCCGTCGCCATTTTTTTTCGCAAAACAGCCGCGGTTTCGTGTATCAATTTTTTTTTTCGCACGACGAGGATGGTTTCGCGGCTCCATTTTTTTTTCCGCCCACGGACGCCATTTTCCCGTCGCCATTTTTTTCGCAAAACAGCCGCGGTTTCGTGTATCAATTTTTTTTTTCGCACGACGAGGATGGTTTCGCGGCTCCATTTTCTTTTCTGCCCACGGACGCCATTTTCCCGTCGCCATTTTTTTTCGCAAAACAGCCGCGGTTTCGTGTATCAATTTTTTTTTTCGCACGACGAGGATGGTTTCGCGGCTCCATTTTTTTTTCCGCCCACGGACGCCATTTTCCCGTCGCCATTTTTTTTCGCAAAACAGCAGCGGTTTCGTGTATCAATTTTTTTTTTACACAACGAGAATGGTTTCGCGGCTCCTTTTTTTTTTCCGCCCACGGACGCCATTTTCCTGTCGCCATTTTTTTTCACAAAACAGCCGCGGTTTCGTGTATCAATTTTTTTTTTCGCACGACGAGGATGGTTTCGCGGCTCCACTTTTTTTTCCGCCCACGGACGCCATTTTCCCGTCGCCATTTTTTTTCGCAAAACAGCAGCGGTTTCGTGTATCAATTTTTTTTTTACACAACGAGAATGGTTTCGCGGCTCCATTTTTTTTTCCGCCCACGGACGCCATTTTCCTGTCGCCATTTTTTTTCGCAAAACAGCCGCGGTTTCGTGTATCAATTTTTTTTTTCGCACGACGAGGATGGTTTCGCGGCTCCATTTTTTTTTCCGCCCACAGACGCCATTTTCCCGTCTCCATTTTTTTTCACAAAACAGCCGCGGTTTCGTGTATCAATTTTTTTTTTCGCACGACGAGGATGGTTTCGCCTCTCCATTTTTTTTTCCGCCCACGGACGCCATTTTCCCGTCTCCATTTTTTTTCACAAAACAGCCGCGGTTTCGTGTATCAATTTTTTTTTTCGCACGACCAGGATGGTTTCGCGGCTCCATTTTTTTTTCCGCCCACGGACGCCATTTTCCCGTCTCCATTTTTTTTCGCAAAACAGCCGCGGTTTCGTGTATCAATTTTTTTTTTCGCACGACGAGGATGGTTTCGCGGCTCCATTTTTTTTTCCGCCCACGGACGCCATTTTCCCGTCGCCATTTTTTTTCGCAAAACAGCCGCGGTTTCGTGTATCAATTTTTTTTTTCGCACGACGAGGATGGTTTCGCGGCTCCATTTTTTTTTCCGCCCACGGACGCCATTTTCCCGTCGCCATTTTTTTTCGCAAAACAGCAGCGGTTTCGTGTATCAATTTTTTTTTTACACAACGAGAATGGTTTCGCGGCTCCTTTTTTTTTTCCGCCCACGGACGCCATTTTCCTGTCGCCATTTTTTTTCACAAAACAGCCGCGGTTTCGTGTATCAATTTTTTTTTTCGCACGACGAGGATGGTTTCGCGGCTCCACTTTTTTTTCCGCCCACGGACGCCATTTTCCCGTCGCCATTTTTTTTCGCAAAACAGCAGCGGTTTCGTGTATCAATTTTTTTTTTACACAACGAGAATGGTCTCGCGGCTCCATTTTTTTTTCCGCCCACGGACGCCATTTTCCTGTCGCCATTTTTTTTCGCAAAACAGCCGCGGTTTCGTGTATCAATTTTTTTTTTCGCACGACGAGGATGGTTTCGCGGCTCCATTTTTTTTTCCGCCCACAGACGCCATTTTCCCGTCTCCATTTTTTTTCACAAAACAGCCGCGGTTTCGTGTATCAATTTTTTTTTTCGCACGACGAGGATGGTTTCGCCTCTCCATTTTTTTTTCCGCCCACGGACGCCATTTTCCCGTCTCCATTTTTTTTCACAAAACAGCCGCGGTTTCGTGTATCAATTTTTTTTTTCGCACGACCAGGATGGTTTCGCAGCTCCATTTTTTTTTCCGCCCACGGACGCCATTTTCCCGTCTCCATTTTTTTTCGCAAAACAGCCGCGGTTTCGTGTATCAATTTTTTTTTTCGCACGACGAGGATGGTTTCGCGGCTCCATTTTTTTTTCCGCCCACAGACGCCATTTTCCCGTCGCCATTTTTTTTCGCAAAACAGCCGCGGTTTCGTGTATCAATTTTTTTTTTCGCACGACGAGGATGGTTTCGCGGCTCCTTTTTTTTTTCTGCCCACGGACGCCATTTTCCCGTCGCCATTTTTTTTCGCAAAACAGCCGCGGTTTCGTGTATCAATTTTTTTTTTCGCACGACGAGGATGGTTTCGCGGCTCCATTTTTTTTTCCGCCCACGGACGCCATTTTCCCGTCGCCATTTTTTTCGCAAAACAGCCGCGGTTTCGTGTATCAATTTTTTTTTTCGCACGACGAGGATGGTTTCGCGGCTCCATTTTCTTTTCTGCCCACGGACGCCATTTTCCCGTCGCCATTTTTTTTCGCAAAACAGCCGCGGTTTCGTGTATCAATTTTTTTTTTCGCACGACGAGGATGGTTTCGCGGCTCCATTTTTTTTTCCGCCCACGGACGCCATTTTCCCGTCGCCATTTTTTTTCGCAAAACAGCAGCGGTTTCGTGTATCAATTTTTTTTTTACACAACGAGAATGGTTTCGCGGCTCCTTTTTTTTTTCCGCCCACGGACGCCATTTTCCTGTCGCCATTTTTTTTCACAAAACAGCCGCGGTTTCGTGTATCAATTTTTTTTTTTCGCACGACGAGGATGGTTTCGCGGCTCCACTTTTTTTTCCGCCCACGGACGCCATTTTCCCGTCGCCATTTTTTTTCGCAAAACAGCAGCGGTTTCGTGTATCAATTTTTTTTTTACACAACGAGAATGGTTTCGCGGCTCCATTTTTTTTTCCGCCCACGGACGCCATTTTCCTGTCGCCATTTTTTTTCGCAAAACAGCCGCGGTTTCGTGTATCAATTTTTTTTTTCGCACGACGAGGATGGTTTCGCGGCTCCATTTTTTTTTCCGCCCACAGACGCCATTTTCCCGTCTCCATTTTTTTTCACAAAACAGCCGCGGTTTCGTGTATCAATTTTTTTTTTCGCACGACGAGGATGGTTTCGCCTCTCCATTTTTTTTTCCGCCCACGGACGCCATTTTCCCGTCTCCATTTTTTTTCACAAAACAGCCGCGGTTTCGTGTATCAATTTTTTTTTTCGCACGACCAGGATGGTTTCGCGGCTCCATTTTTTTTTCCGCCCACGGACGCCATTTTCCCGTCTCCATTTTTTTTCGCAAAACAGCCGCGGTTTCGTGTATCAATTTTTTTTTTCGCACGACGAGGATGGTTTCGCGGCTCCATTTTTTTTTCCGCCCACGGACGCCATTTTCCCGTCGCCATTTTTTTTCGCAAAACAGCCGCGGTTTCGTGTATCAATTTTTTTTTTCGCACGACGAGGATGGTTTCGCGGCTCCATTTTTTTTTCCGCCCACGGACGCCATTTTCCCGTCGCCATTTTTTTTCGCAAAACAGCAGCGGTTTCGTGTATCAATTTTTTTTTTACACAACGAGAATGGTTTCGCGGCTCCTTTTTTTTTTCCGCCCACGGACGCCATTTTCCTGTCGCCATTTTTTTTCACAAAACAGCCGCGGTTTCGTGTATCAATTTTTTTTTTCGCACGACGAGGATGGTTTCGCGGCTCCACTTTTTTTTCCGCCCACGGACGCCATTTTCCCGTCGCCATTTTTTTTCGCAAAACAGCCGCGGTTTCGTGTATCAATTTTTTTTTTCGCACGACGAGGATGGTTTCGCGGCTCCATTTTTTTTTCCGCCCACAGACGCCATTTTCCCGTCTCCATTTTTTTTCACAAAACAGCCGCGGTTTCGTGTATCAATTTTTTTTTTCGCACGACGAGGATGGTTTCGCCTCTCCATTTTTTTTTCCGCCCACGGACGCCATTTTCCCGTCTCCATTTTTTTTCACAAAACAGCCGCGGTTTCGTGTATCAATTTTTTTTTTCGCACGACCAGGATGGTTTCGCAGCTCCATTTTTTTTTCCGCCCACGGACGCCATTTTCCCGTCTCCATTTTTTTTCGCAAAACAGCCGCGGTTTCGTGTATCAATTTTTTTTTTCGCACGACGAGGATGGTTTCGCGGCTCCATTTTTTTTTCCGCCCACAGACGCCATTTTCCCGTCGCCATTTTTTTTCGCAAAACAGCCGCGGTTTCGTGTATCAATTTTTTTTTTCGCACGACGAGGATGGTTTCGCGGCTCCTTTTTTTTTTCTGCCCACGGACGCCATTTTCCCGTCTCTATTTTTTTTCGCAAAACAGCCGCGGTTTCGTGTATCAATTTTTTTTTTCGCACGACGAGGATGGTTTCGCGGCTCCATTTTTTTTTCCGCCCACGGACGCCGTTTTCCCGTCGACATTTTTTTTCGCAAAACAGCCGCGGTTTCGTGTATCAATTTTTTTTTTTGCACGACGAGGATGGTTTCGCGGCTCCATTTTTTTTTCCGCCCACGGTCGCCATTTTCCCGTCGCCATTTTTCTTCGCAAAACAGCCGCGGTTTCGTGTATCAATTTTTTTTTTCGCACGACGAGGATGGTTTCGCGGCTCCATTTTTTTTTCCGCCCACGGACGCCATTTTCCCGTCGCCATTTTTTTTCGCAAAACAGCCGCGGTTTCGTGTATCAATTTTTTTTTTTGCACGACGAGGATGGTTTCGCGGCTCCATTTTCTTTTCCGCCCACGGACGCCATTTTCCCGTCGCCATTTTTTTTCGCAAAACAGCCGCGGTTTCGTGTATCAATTTTTTTTTTCGCACGACGAGGATGGTTTCGCGGCTCCATTTTTTTTTCCGCCCACGGAGGCCATTTTCCCGTCGCCATTTTTTTTCGCAAAACAGCCGCGGTTTCGTGTATCAATTTTTTTTTTCGCACGACGAGGATGGTTTCGCGGCTCCATTTTTTTTTCCGCCCACGGACTCCATTTTCCCGTCGCCATTTTTTTTCGCAAAACAGCCGCGGTTTCGTGTATCAATTTTTTTTTTCGCACGACGAGGATGGTTTCGCGGCTCCTTTTTTTTTTCCGCCCACGGACGCCATTTTCCCGTCGCCATTTTTTTTCGCAAAACAGCCGCGGTTTCGTGTATCAATTTTTTTTTTCGCACGACGAGGATGGTTTCGCGGCTCCTTTTTTTTTTCCGCCCACGGACGCCATTTTCCCGTCGCCATTTTTTTTCGCAAAACAGCCGCGGTTTCGTGTATCAATTTTTTTTTTTGCACGACGAGGATGGTTTCGCGGCTCCATTTTCTTTTCCGCCCACGGACGCCATTTTCCCGTCGCCATTTTTTTTCGCAAAACAGCCGCGGTTTCGTGTATCAATTTTTTTTTTCGCACGACGAGGATGGTTTCGCGGCTCCATTTTTTTTTCCGCCCACGGACGCCATTTTCCCGTCTCCATTTTTTTTCGCAAAACAGCCGCGTTTTCGTGTATCAATTTTTTTTTTCGCACGACGAGGATGGTTTCACGGCTCCATTTTTTTTCCGCCCACGGACGCCATTTTCCCGTCGCCATTTTTTTTCGCAAAACAGCCGCGGTTTCGTGTATCAATTTTTTTTTTCGCACGACGAGGATGGTTTCGCGGCTCCATTTTTTTTTCCGCCCACGGACGCCATTTTCCCGTCGCCATTTTTTTTCGCAAAACAGCCGCGGTTTCGTGTATCAATTTTTTTTTTCGCACGACGAGGATGGTTTCGCGGCTCCATTTTTTTTTCCGCCCACGGACGCCATTTTCCCGTCGCCATTTTTTTTCGCAAAACAGCCGCGGTTTCGTGTATCAATTTTTTTTTTCGCACGACGAGGATGGTTTCGCGGCTCCATTTTTTTTTCCGCCCACGGACGCCATTTTCCCGTCGCCATTTTTTTTCGCAAAACAGCCGCGGTTTCGTGTATCAATTTTTTTTTTTGCACGACGAGGATGGTTTCGCGGCTCCATTTTCTTTTCCGCCCACGGACGCCATTTTCCCGTCGCCATTTTTTTTCGCAAAACAGCCGCGGTTTCGTGTATCAATTTTTTTTTTCGCACGACGAGGATGGTTTCGCGGCTCCTTTTTTTTTTCCGCCCACGGACGCCATTTTCCCGTCTCCATTTTTTTTCACAAAACAGCCGCGTTTTCGTGTATCATTTTTTTTTTTCGCACGACGAGGATGGTTTCGCGGCTCCATTTTTTTTCCGCCCACAGACGCCAGTTTCCCGTCGCCATTTTTTTTCGCAAAACAGCCGCGGTTTCGTGTATCAATTTTTTTTTTCGCACGACGAGGATGGTTTCGCGGCTCCATTTTTTTTTCCGCCCACGGACGCCATTTTCCCGTCGCCATTTTTTTCGCAAAACAGCCGCGGTTTCGTGTATCAATTTTTTTTTTCGCACGACGAGGATGGTTTCGCGGCTCCATTTTTTTTTCCGCCCACGGACGCCATTTTCCCGTCGCCATTTTTTTTCGCAAAACAGCCGCGGTTTCGTGTATCAATATTTTTTTTCGCACGACGAGGATGGTTTCGCGGCTCCATTTTTTTTTCCGCCCACGGACGCCATTTTCCCGTCGCCATTTTTTTTCGCAAAACAGGCGCGGTTTCGTGTATCAATTTTTTTTTTCGCACGACGAGGATGGTTTCGCGGCTCCATTTTTTTTTCCGCCCACGGACGCCATTTTCCCGTCGCCATTTTTTTTCCAACACAGCCGCGGTTTCGTGTATCAATTTTTTTTTTCGCACGACGAGGATGGTTTCGCGGCTCCTTTTTTTTTTCCGCCCACGGACGCCATTTTCCCGTCGCCATTTTTTTTTCGCAAAACAGCCGCGGTTTCGTGTATCAATTTTTTTTTTTGCACGACGAGGATGGTTTCGCGGCTCCATTTTCTTTTCCGCCCACGGACGCCATTTTCCCGTCGCCATTTTTTTTCGCAAAACAGCCGCGGTTTCGTGTATCAATTTTTTTTTTCGCACGACGAGGATGGTTTTGCGGCTCCATTTTTTTTTCCGCCCACGGACGCCATTTTCCCGTCTCCATTTTTTTTCACAAAACAGCCTTGTTTTCGTGTATCAATTTTTTTTTTCGCACGACGAGGATGGTTTCACGGCTCCATTTTTTTTCCGCCCATGGACGCCATTTTCCCGTCGCCATTTTTTTTCGCAAAACAGCCGCGGTTTCGTGTATCAATTTTTTTTTTCGCACGACGAGGATGGTTTCGCGGCTCCATTTTTTTTTCCGCCCACGGACGCCATTTTCCCGTCGCCATTTTTTTTCGCAAAATAGCCGCGGTTTCGTGTATCAATTTTTTTTTTCGCACGACGAGGATGGTTTCGCGGCTCCATTTTTTTTTCCGCCCACGGACGCCATTTTCCCGTCGCCATTTTTTTTCGCAAAACAGCCGCGGTTTCGTGTATCAATTTTTTTTTTCGCACGACGAGGATGGTTTCGCGGCTCCATTTTTTTTTCCGCCCACGGACGCCATTTTCCCGTCGCCATTTTTTTTCGCAAAACAGCCGCGGTTTCGTGTATCAATTTTTTTTTTCGCACCACGAGGATGGTTTCGCGGCACCATTTTTTTTTCCGCTCACGGACGCCATTTTCCCGTCACCATTTTTTTTTCGCAAAACAGCCGCGGTTTCGTGTATCAATTTTTTTTTTCGCACGACGAGGATGGTTTCGCGGCTCCATTTTTTTTTCCGCCCACGGACGCCATTTTCCCGTCGCCATTTTTTTTCGCAAAACAGCCGCGGTTTCGTGTATCAATTTTTTTTTTCGCACCACGAGGATGGTTTCGCGGCACCATTTTTTTTTCCGCTCACGGACGCCATTTTCCCGTCACCATTTTTTTTCGCAAAACAGCCGCGGTTTCGTGTATCAATTTTTTTTTTCGCACGACGAGGATGGTTTCGCGGCTCCATTTTTTTTTCCGCCCACGGACGCCATTTTCCCGTCGCCATTTTTTTTCACAAAACAGCCGCGGTTTCGTGTATCAATTTTTTTTTCGCACGACGAGGATGCTTTCGCGGCTCCATTTTTTTTTCCGCCCACGGACGCCATTTTCCCGTCGCCATTTTTTTTCACAAAACAGCCGCGGTTTCGTGTATCAATTTTTTTTTCGCACGACGAGGATGCTTTCGCGGCTCCATTTTTTTTTCCGCCCACGGACGCCATTTTCCCGTCGCCATTTTTTTTCGCAAAACAGCCGCGGTTTCGTGTATCAATTTTTTTTTTCGCACGACGAGGATGGTTTCGCGGCTCCATTTTTTTTTCCGCCCACGGACGCCATTTTCCCGTCGCCATTTTTTTTCGCAAAACAGCCGCGGTTTCGTGTATCAATTTTTTTTTTCGCACGACGAGGATGGTTTCGCGGCTCCTTTTTTTTTTCCGCCCACGGACGCCATTTTCCCGTCGCCATTTTTTTTCGCAAAACAGCCGCGGTTTCGTGTATCAATTTTTTTTTTTGCACGACGAGGATGGTTTCGCGGCTCCATTTTCTTTTCCGCCCACGGACGCCATTTTCCCGTCGCCATTTTTTTTCGCAAAACAGCCGCGGTTTCGTGTATCAATTTTTTTTTTCGCACGACGAGGATGGTTTCGCGGCTCCTTTTTTTTTTCCGCCCACGGACGCCATTTTCCCGTCTCCATTTTTTTTCACAAAACAGCCGCGTTTTCGTGTATCATTTTTTTTTTTCGCACGACGAGGATGGTTTCGCGGCTCCATTTTTTTTCCGCCCACAGACGCCATTTTCCCGTCGCCATTTTTTTTCGCAAAACAGCCGCGGTTTCGTGTATCAATTTTTTTTTTCGCACGACGAGGATGGTTTCGCGGCTCCATTTTTTTTTCCGCCCACGGACGCCATTTTCCCGTCGCCATTTTTTTTCGCAAAACAGCCGCGGTTTCGTGTATCAATTTTTTTTTTCGCACGACGAGGATGGTTTCGCGGCTCCATTTTTTTTTCCGCCCACGGACGCCATTTTCCCGTCGCCATTTTTTTTCGCAAAACAGCCGCGGTTTCGTGTATCAATATTTTTTTTCGCACGACGAGGATGGTTTCGCGGCTCCATTTTTTTTTCCGCCCACGGACGCCATTTTCCCGTCGCCATTTTTTTTCGCAAAACAGGCGCGGTTTCGTGTATCAATTTTTTTTTTCGCACCACGAGGATGGTTTCGCGGCTCCATTTTTTTTCCGCCCACGGACGCCATTTTCCCGTCGCCATTTTTTTTCGCAAAACAGCCGCGGTTTCGTGTATCAATTTTTTTTTTCGCACGACGAGGATGGTTTCGCGGCTCCATTTTTTTTTCCGCCCACGGACGCCATTTTCCCGTCGCCATTTTTTTTCGCAAAACAGGCGCGGTTTCGTGTATCAATTTTTTTTTTCGCACCACGAGGATGGTTTCGCGGCTCCATTTTTTTTCCGCCCACGGACGCCATTTTCCCGTCGCCATTTTTTTTCGCAAAACAGCCGCGGTTTCGTGTATCAATTTTTTTTTTCGCACGACGAGGATGGTTTCGCGGCTCCATTTTTTTTTCCGCCCACGGACGCCATTTTCCCGTCGCCATTTTTTTTCGCAAAACAGCCGCGGTTTCGTGTATCAATTTTTTTTTTCGCACGACGAGGATGGTTTCGCGGCTCCATTTTTTTTTCCGCCCACGGACGCCATTTTCCCGTCGCCATTTTTTTTCGCAAAACAGCCGCGGTTTCGTGTATCAATTTTTTTTTTCGCACGACGAGGATGGTTTCGCGGCTCCTTTTTTTTTTCCGCCCACGGACGCCATTTTCCCGTCGCCATTTTTTTTCGCAAAACAGCCGCGGTTTCGTGTATCAATTTTTTTTTTCGCACGACGAGGATGGTTTCGCGGCTCCATTTTTTTTTCCGCCCACGGACGCCATTTTCCCGTCGCCATTTTTTTTCGCAAAACAGCCGCGGTTTCGTGTATCAATTATTTTTTTCGCACGACGAGGATGGTTTCGCGGCTCCATTTTTTTTTCCGCCCACGGACGCCATTTTCCCGTCGCCATTTTTTTTCGCAAAATAGCCGCGGTTTCGTGTATCAATTTTTTTTTTCGCACGACGAGGATGGTTTCGCGGCTCCATTTTTTTTTCCGCCCACGGACGCCATTTTCCCGTCGCCATTTTTTTTCGCAAAACAGCCGCGGTTTCGTGTATCAATTTTTTTTTTCGCACGACGAGGATGGTTTCGCGGCTCCATTTTTTTTTCCGCCCACGGACGCCATTTTCCCGTCGCCATTTTTTTTCCAAAACAGCCGCGGTTTCGTGTATCAATTTTTTTTTTCGCACGACGAGGATGGTTTCGCGGCTCCTTTTTTTTTTCCGCCCACGGACGCCATTTTCCCGTCGCCATTTTTTTTCGCAAAACAGCCGCGGTTTCGTGTATCAATTTTTTTTTTCGCACGACGAGGATGGTTTCGCGGCTCCTTTTTTTTTTCCGCCCACGGACGCCATTTTCCCGTCGCCATTTTTTTTCGCAAAACAGCCGCGGTTTCGTGTATCAATTTTTTTTTTTGCACGACGAGGATGGTTTCGCGGCTCCATTTTCTTTTCCGCCCACGGACGCCATTTTCCCGTCGCCATTTTTTTTCGCAAAACAGCCGCGGTTTCGTGTATCAATTTTTTTTTTCGCACGACGAGGATGGTTTTGCGGCTCCATTTTTTTTTCCGCCCACGGACGCCATTTTCCCGTCTCCATTTTTTTTCACAAAACAGCCTTGTTTTCGTGTATCAATTTTTTTTTTCGCACGACGAGGATGGTTTCACGGCTCCATTTTTTTTCCGCCCATGGACGCCATTTTCCCGTCGCCATTTTTTTTCGCAAAACAGCCGCGGTTTCGTGTATCAATTTTTTTTTTCGCACGACGAGGATGGTTTCGCGGCTCCATTTTTTTTTCCGCCCACGGACGCCATTTTCCCGTCGCCATTTTTTTTCGCAAAATAGCCGCGGTTTCGTGTATCAATTTTTTTTTTCGCACGACGAGGATGGTTTCGCGGCTCCATTTTTTTTTCCGCCCACGGACGCCATTTTCCCGTCGCCATTTTTTTTCGCAAAACAGCCGCGGTTTCGTGTATCAATTTTTTTTTTCGCACGACGAGGATGGTTTCGCGGCTCCATTTTTTTTTCCGCCCACGGACGCCATTTTCCCGTCGCCATTTTTTTTCGCAAAACAGCCGCGGTTTCGTGTATCAATTTTTTTTTTCGCACCACGAGGATGGTTTCGCGGCACCATTTTTTTTTCCGCTCACGGACGCCATTTTCCCGTCACCATTTTTTTTCGCAAAACAGCCGCGGTTTCGTGTATCAATTTTTTTTTTCGCACGACGAGGATGGTTTCGCGGCTCCATTTTTTTTTCCGCCCACGGACGCCATTTTCCCGTCGCCATTTTTTTTCGCAAAACAGCCGCGGTTTCGTGTATCAATTTTTTTTTTCGCACCACGAGGATGGTTTCGCGGCACCATTTTTTTTTCCGCTCACGGACGCCATTTTCCCGTCACCATTTTTTTTCGCAAAACAGCCGCGGTTTCGTGTATCAATTTTTTTTTTCGCACGACGAGGATGGTTTCGCGGCTCCATTTTTTTTTCCGCCCACGGACGCCATTTTCCCGTCGCCATTTTTTTTCACAAAACAGCCGCGGTTTCGTGTATCAATTTTTTTTTCGCACGACGAGGATGCTTTCGCGGCTCCATTTTTTTTTCCGCCCACGGACGCCATTTTCCCGTCGCCATTTTTTTTCACAAAACAGCCGCGGTTTCGTGTATCAATTTTTTTTTCGCACGACGAGGATGCTTTCGCGGCTCCATTTTTTTTTCCGCCCACGGACGCCATTTTCCCGTCGCCATTTTTTTTCGCAAAACAGCCGCGGTTTCGTGTATCAATTTTTTTTTTCGCACGACGAGGATGGTTTCGCGGCTCCATTTTTTTTTCCGCCCACGGACGCCATTTTCCCGTCGCCATTTTTTTTCGCAAAACAGCCGCGGTTTCGTGTATCAATTTTTTTTTTCGCACGACGAGGATGGTTTCGTGGCTCCATTTTTTTTTCCGCCCACGGACGCCATTTTCCTGTCGCCATTTTTTTTCGCAAAACAGCCGCGGTTTCGTGTATCAATTTTTTTTTTCGCACGACGAGGATGGTTTCGCGGCACCATTTTTTTTTCCGCCCACGGACGCCATTTTCCCGTCACCATTTTTTTTCGCAAAATAGCCGCGGTTTCGTGTATCAATTTTTTTTTTCGCACGACGAGGATGGTTTCGCGGCTCCATTTTTTTTTCCGCCCACAGACGCCATTTTCCCGTCGCCATTTTTTTTCGCAAAACAGCCGCGGTTTCGTGTATCAATTTTTTTTTTCGCACGACGAGGATGGTTTCGCGGCTCCATTTTTTTTTCCGCCCACGGACGCCATTTTCCCGTCGCCATTTTTTTTCGCAAAACAGCCGCGGTTTCGTGTATCAATTTTTTTTTTCGCACGACGAGGATGGTTTCGCGGCTCCATTTTTTTTTCCGCCCACGGACGCCATTTTCCCGTCGCCATTTTTTTTCGCAAAACAGCCGCGGTTTCGTGTATCAATTTTTTTTTTCGCACCACGAGGATGGTTTCGCGGCTCCATTTTTTTTCCGCCCACGGACGCCATTTTCCCGTCGCCATTTTTTTTCGCAAAACAGCCGCGGTTTCGTGTATCAATTTTTTTTTTCGCACGACGAGGATGGTTTCGCGGCTCCATTTTTTTTTCCGCCCACGGACGCCATTTTCCCGTCGCCATTTTTTTTCGCAAAACAGCCGCGGTTTCGTGTATCAATTTTTTTTTTCGCACGACGAGGATGGTTTCGCGGCTCCTTTTTTTTTTCCGCCCACGGACGCCATTTTCCCGTCGCCATTTTTTTTTCGCAAAACAGCCGCGGTTTCGTGTATCAATTTTTTTTTTTGCACGACGAGGATGGTTTCGCGGCTCCATTTTCTTTTCCGCCCACGGACGCCATTTTCCCGTCGCCATTTTTTTTCGCAAAACAGCCGCGGTTTCGTGTATCAATTTTTTTTTTCGCACGACGAGGATGGTTTCGCGGCTCCTTTTTTTTTTCCGCCCACGGACGCCATTTTCCCGTCTCCATTTTTTTTCACAAAACAGCCGCGTTTTCGTGTATCATTTTTTTTTTTCGCACGACGAGGATGGTTTCGCGGCTCCATTTTTTTTCCGCCCACAGACGCCATTTTCCCGTCGCCATTTTTTTTCGCAAAACAGCCGCGGTTTCGTGTATCAATTTTTTTTTTCGCACGACGAGGATGGTTTCGCGGCTCCATTTTTTTTTCCGCCCACGGACGCCATTTTCCCGTCGCCATTTTTTTTCGCAAAACAGCCGCGGTTTCGTGTATCAATTTTTTTTTTCGCACGACGAGGATGGTTTCGCGGCTCCATTTTTTTTTCCGCCCACGGACGCCATTTTCCCGTCGCCATTTTTTTTCGCAAAACAGCCGCGGTTTCGTGTATCAATTTTTTTTTTCGCACGACGAGGATGGTTTCGCGGCTCCATTTTTTTTTCCGCCCACGGACGCCATTTTCCCGTCGCCATTTTTTTTCGCAAAACAGCCGCGGTTTCGTGTATCAATTTTTTTTTTCGCACCACGAGGATGGTTTCGCGGCTCCATTTTTTTTCCGCCCACGGACGCCATTTTCCCGTCGCCATTTTTTTTCGCAAAACAGCCGCGGTTTCGTGTATCAATTTTTTTTTTCGCACGACGAGGATGGTTTCGCGGCTCCATTTTTTTTTCCGCCCACGGACGCCATTTTCCCGTCGCCATTTTTTTTCGCAAAACAGCCGCGGTTTCGTGTATCAATTTTTTTTTTCGCACGACGAGGATGGTTTCGCGGCTCCATTTTTTTTTCCGCCCACGGACTCCATTTTCCCGTCGCCATTTTTTTTCGCAAAACAGCCGCGGTTTCGTGTATCAATTTTTTTTTTCGCACGACGAGGATGGTTTCGCGGCTCCTTTTTTTTTTCCGCCCACGGACGCCATTTTCCCGTCGCCATTTTTTTTCGCAAAACAGCCGCGGTTTCGTGTATCAATTTTTTTTTTCGCACGACGAGGATGGTTTCGCGGCTCCATTTTTTTTTCCGCCCACGGACGCCATTTTCCCGTCGCCATTTTTTTTCGCAAAACAGCCGCGGTTTCGTGTATCAATTATTTTTTTCGCACGACGAGGATGGTTTCGCGGCTCCATTTTTTTTTCCGCCCACGGACGCCATTTTCCCGTCGCCATTTTTTTTCGCAAAATAGCCGCGGTTTCGTGTATCAATTTTTTTTTTCGCACGACGAGGATGGTTTCGCGGCTCCATTTTTTTTTCCGCCCACGGACGCCATTTTCCCGTCGCCATTTTTTTTCGCAAAACAGCCGCGGTTTCGTGTATCAATTTTTTTTTTCGCACGACGAGGATGGTTTCGCGGCTCCATTTTTTTTTCCGCCCACGGACGCCATTTTCCCGTCGCCATTTTTTTTCGCAAAACAGCCGCGGTTTCGTGTATCAATTTTTTTTTTCGCACGACGAGGATGGTTTCGCGGCACCATTTTTTTTTCCGCCCACGGACGCCATTTTCCCGTCACCATTTTTTTTCGCAAAACAGCCACGGTTTCGTGTATCAATTTTTTTTTTCGCACGACGAGGATGGTTTCGCGGCTCCATTTTTTTTTCCGCCCACGGACGCCATTTTCCCGTCGCCATTTTTTTTCGCAAAACAGCCGCGGTTTCGTGTATCAATTTTTTTTTTCGCACGACGAGGATGGTTTCGCGGCTCCTTTTTTTTTTCCGCCCACGGACGCCATTTTCCCGTCGCCATTTTTTTTCGCAAAACAGCCGCGGTTTCGTGTATCAATTTTTTTTTTCGCACGACGAGGATGGTTTCGCGGCTCCATTTTTTTTTCCGCCCACGGACGCCATTTTCCCGTCGCCATTTTTTTTCGCAAAACAGCCGCGGTTTCGTGTATCAATTTTTTTTTTCGCACGACGAGGATGGTTTCGCGGCTCCTTTTTTTTTTCCGCCCACGGACGCCATTTTCCCGTCGCCATTTTTTTTCGCAAAACAGCCGCGGTTTCGTGTATCAATTTTTTTTTTTGCACGACGAGGATGGTTTCGCGGCTCCATTTTCTTTTCCGCCCACGGACGCCATTTTCCCGTCGCCATTTTTTTTCGCAAAACAGCCGCGGTTTCGTGTATCAATTTTTTTTTTCGCACGACGAGGATGGTTTCGCGGCTCCTTTTTTTTTTCCGCCCACGGACGCCATTTTCCCGTCTCCATTTTTTTTCACAAAACAGCCGCGTTTTCGTGTATCATTTTTTTTTTTCGCACGACGAGGATGGTTTCGCGGCTCCATTTTTTTTCCGCCCACAGACGCCATTTTCCCGTCTCCATTTTTTTTCGCAAAACAGCCGCGGTTTCGTGTATCAATTTTTTTTTTCGCACGACGAGGATGGTTTCGCGGCTCCATTTTTTTTTCCGCCCACGGACGCCATTTTCCCGTCGCCATTTTTTTCGCAAAACAGCCGCGGTTTCGTGTATTAATTTTTTTTTTCGCACGACGAGGATGGTTTCGCGGCTCCATTTTTTTTTCCGCCCACGGACGCCATTTTCCCGTCGCCATTTTTTTTCGCAAAACAGCCGCGGTTTCGTGTATCAATATTTTTTTTCGCACGACGAGGATGGTTTCGCCTCTCCATTTTTTTTTCCGCCCACGGACGCCATTTTCCCGTCGCCATTTTTTTTCGCAAAACAGGCGCGGTTTCGTGTATCAATTTTTTTTTTCGCACCACGAGGATGGTTTCGCGGCTCCATTTTTTTTCCGCCCACGGACGCCATTTTCCCGTCGCCATTTTTTTTCGCAAAACAGCCGCGGTTTCGTGTATCAATTTTTTTTTTCGCACGACGAGGATGGTTTCGCGGCTCCATTTTTTTTTCCGCCCACGGACGCCATTTTCCCGTCGCCATTTTTTTTCGCAAAACAGCCGCGGTTTCGTGTATCAATTTTTTTTTTCGCACGACGAGGATGGTTTCGCGGCTCCATTTTTTTTTCCGCCCACGGACTCCATTTTCCCGTCGCCATTTTTTTTCGCAAAACAGCCGCGGTTTCGTGTATCAATTTTTTTTTTCGCACGACGAGGATGGTTTCGCGGCTCCTTTTTTTTTTCCGCCCACGGACGCCATTTTCCCGTCGCCATTTTTTTTCGCAAAACAGCCGCGGTTTCGTGTATCAATTTTTTTTTTCGCACGACGAGGATGGTTTCGCGGCTCCATTTTTTTTTCCGCCCACGGACGCCATTTTCCCGTCGCCATTTTTTTTCGCAAAACAGCCGCGGTTTCGTGTATCAATTTTTTTTTTCGCACGACGAGGATGGTTTCGCGGCTCCATTTTTTTTTCCGCCCACGGACGCCATTTTCCCGTCGCCATTTTTTTTCGCAAAACAGCCGCGGTTTCGTGTATCAATTTTTTTTTTCGCACGACGAGGATGGTTTCGCGGCTCCATTTTTTTTTCCGCCCACGGACGCCATTTTCCCGTCGCCATTTTTTTTCGCAAAACAGCCGCGGTTTCGTGTATCAATTTTTTTTTTCGCACGACGAGGATGCTTTCGCGGCACCATTTTTTTTTCCGCCCACGGACGCCATTTTCCCGTCACCATTTTTTTTCGCAAAACAGCCGCGGTTTCGTGTATCAATTTTTTTTTTCGCACGACGAGGATGGTTTCGCGGCTCCATTTTTTTTTCCGCCCACGGACGCCATTTTCCCGTCGCCATTTTTTTTCGCAAAACAGCCGCGGTTTTGGGTATCAATTTTTTTTTTCGCACGACGAGGATGGTTTCGTGGCTCCTTTTTTTTTTCCGCCCACGGACGCCATTTTCCCGTCGCCATTTTTTTTCACAAAACAGCCGCGGTTTCGTGTATCAATTTTTTTTTTCGCACGACGAGGATGCTTTCGCGGCTCCATTTTTTTTTCCGCCCACGGACGCCATTTTCCCGTCACCATTTTTTTTCGCAAAATAGCCGCGGTTTCGTGTATCAATTTTATTTTTCGCACGACGAGGATGGTTTCGCGGCTCCATTTTTTTTTCCGCCCACGGACGCCATTTTCCCGTCGCCATTTTTTTTCGCAAAACAGCCGCGGTTTCGTGTATCAATTTTTTTTTTCGCACGACGAGGATGGTTTCGCGGCTCCATTTTTTTTTCCGCCCACGGACGCCATTTTCCCGTCGCCATTTTTTTTCGCAAAACAGCCGCGGTTTCGTGTATCAATTTTTTTTTTCGCACGACGAGGATGGTTTCGCCTCTCCTTTTTTTTTTCCGCCCACGGACGCCATTTTCCCGTCGCCATTTTTTTTCGCAAAACAGCCGCGGTTTCGTGTATCAATTTTTTTTTTCGCACGACGAGGATGGTTTCGCGGCTCCATTTTTTTTTCCGCCCACGGACGCCATTTTCCCGTCGCCATTTTTTTTCGCAAAACAGCCGCGGTTTCGTGTATCAATTTTTTTTTTCGCACGACGAGGATGGTTTCGCGGCTCCTTTTTTTTTTCCGCCCACGGACGCCATTTTCCCGTCGCCATTTTTTTTCGCAAAACAGCCGCGGTTTCGTGTATCAATTTTTTTTTTTGCACGACGAGGATGGTTTCGCGGCTCCATTTTCTTTTCCGCCCACGGACGCCATTTTCCCGTCGCCATTTTTTTTCACAAAACAGCCGCGGTTTCGTGTATCAATTTTTTTTTTCGCACGACGAGGATGCTTTCGCAGCTCCATTTTTTTTTCCGCCCACGGACGCCATTTTCCCGTCGCCATTTTTTTTCGCAAAACAGCCGCGGTTTCGTGTATCAATTTTTTTTTTCGCACAACGAGGATGGTTTCGCGGCTCCATTTTTTTTTCCGCCCACGGACGCAATTTTCCCGTCGCCATTTTTTTTCGCAAAACAGCCGCGGTTTCGTGTATCAATTTTTTTTTTCGCACCACGAGGATGGTTTCGCGGCTCCATTTTTTTTCCGCCCATGGACGCCATTTTCCCGTCGCCATTTTTTTTCGCAAAACAGCCGCGGTTTCGTCTATCAATTTTTTTTTTCGCACGACGAGGATGGTTTCGCGGCTCCATTTTTTTTTCCGCCCACGGACGCCATTTTCCCGTCGCCATTTTTTTTCGCAAAACAGCCGCGGTTTCGTGTATCAATTTTTTTTTTCGCACGACGAGGATGGTTTCGCGGCTCCATTTTTTTTTCCGCCCACGGACTCCATTTTCCCTTCGCCATTTTTTTTCGCAAAACAGCAGCGGTTTCGTGTATCAATTTTTTTTTTCGCACGACGCGGATGGTTTCGCGGCTCCTTTTTTTTTTCCGCCCACGGACGCCATTTTCCCGTCGCCATTTTTTTTCGCAAAACAGCCGCGGTTTCGTGTATCAATTTTTTTTTTCGCACGACGAGGATGGTTTCGCGGCTCCATATTTTTTTCCGCCCACGGACGCCATTTTCCCGTCGCCATTTTTTTTCACAAAACAGCCGCGGTTTCGTGTATCAATTTTTTTTTTCGCACGACGAGGATGCTTTCGCGGCTCCATTTTTTTTTCCGCCCACGGACGCCATTTTCCCGTCTCCATTTTTTTTCACAAAACAGCCGCGTTTTCGTGTATCAATTTTTTTTTTCGCACGACGAGGATGGTTTCGCGGCTCCATTTTTTTTCCGCCCACGGACGCCATTTTCCCGTCGCCATTTTTTTTCGCAAAACAGCCGCGGTTTCGTGTATCAATTTTTTTTTTCGCACGACGAGGATGGTTTCGCGGCTCCATTTTTTTTTCCGCCCACGGACGCCATTTTCCCGTCACCATTTTTTTTCGCAAAACAGGCGCGGTTTCGTGTATCAATTTTTTTTTTCGCACCACGAGGATGGTTTCGCGGCTCCATTTTTTTTCCGCCCACGGACGCCATTTTCCCGTCGCCATTTTTTTTCGCAAAACAGCCGCGGTTTCGTGTATCAATTTTTTTTTTCGCACGACGAGGATGGTTTCGCGGCTCCATTTTTTTTTCCGCCCACGGACTCCATTTTCCCGTCGCCATTTTTTTTCGCAAAACAGCCGCGGTTTCGTGTATCAATTATTTTTTTCGCACGACGAGGATGGTCTCGCGGCTCCTTTTTTTTTTCCGCCCACGGACGCCATTTTCCCGTCGCCATTTTTTTTCGCAAAACAGCCGCGGTTTCGTGTATCAATTTTTTTTTTCGCACGACGAGGATGGTTTCGCGGCTCCATTTTTTTTTCCGCCCACGGACGCCATTTTCCCGTCGCCATTTTTTTTCGCAAAACAGCCGCGGTTTCGTGTATCAATTTTTTTTTCGCACGACGAGGATGGTTTCGCGGCTCCATTTTTTTTTCCGCCCACGGACGCCATTTTCCCGTCGCCATTTTTTTTCGCAAAATAGCCGCGGTTTCGTGTATCAATTTTTTTTTTCGCACGACGAGGATGGTTTCGCGGCTCCATTTTTTTTTCCGCCCACGGACGCCATTTTCCCGTCGCCATTTTTTTTCGCAAAACAGCCGCGGTTTCGTGTATCAATTTTTTTTTTCGCACGACGAGGATGGTTTCGCGGCTCCATTTTTTTTTCCGCCCACGGACGCCATTTTCCCGTCGCCATTTTTTTTCGCAAAACAGCCGCGGTTTCGTGTATCAATTTTTTTTTTCGCACGACTAGGATGGTTTCGCGGCACCATTTTTTTTTCCGCCCACGGACGCCATTTTCCCATCACCATTTTTTTTCGCAAAACAGCCGCGGTTTCGTGTATCAATTTTTTTTTTCGCACGACGAGGATGGTTTCGCGGCTCCATTTTTTTTTCCGCCCACGGACGCCATTTTCCCGTCGCCATTTTTTTTCGCAAAACAGCCGCGGTTTTGTGTATCAATCTTTTTTTTCGCACGACGAGGATGGTTTCGTGGCTCCTTTTTTTTTTCCGCCCACGGACGCCATTTTCCCGTCTCCATTTTTTTTCGCAAAACAGCAGCGGTTTCGTGTATCAATTTTTTTTTCACACAACGAGGATGGTTTCGCGGCTCCTTTTTTTTTTCCGCCCACGGACGCCATTTTCCCGTCGTCATTTTTTTTCGCAAAACAGCAGCGGTTTCGTGTATCAATTTTTTTTTCACACAACGAGGATGGTTTCGCGGCTCCTTTTTTTTTTCCGCCCACGGACGCCATTTTCCCGTCGCCATTTTTTTTCGCAAAACAGCCGCGGTTTCATGTATCAATTTTTTTTTTCGCACGACGAGGATGGTTTCGCGGCTCCATTTTCTTTTCTGCCCACGGACGCCATTTTCCCGTCGCCATTTTTTTTCGCAAAACAGCCGCGGTTTCGTGTATCAATTTTTTTTTTCGCACGACGAGGATGGTTTCGCCTCTCCATTTTTTTTTCCGCCCACGGACGCCATTTTCCCATCTCCATTTTTTTTCACAAAACAGCCGCGGTTTCGTGTATCAATTTTTTTTTTCGCACGACGAGGATGGTTTCGCGGCTCCATTTTTTTTTCCGCCCACGGACGCCATTTTCCCGTCGCCATTTTTTTTCGCAAAACAGCCGCGGTTTCGTGTTTCAATTTTTTTTTTCGCACGACGAGGATGGTTTCGCGGCTCCTTTTTTTTTTCCGCCCACGGACGCCATTTTCCCGTCGCCATTTTTTTTCGCAAAACAGCCGCGGTTTCGTGTATCAATTTTTTTTTTCGCACGACGAGGATGGTTTCGCGGCTCCATTTTTTTTTCCGCCCACGGACGCCATTTTCCCGTCGCCATTTTTTTTCGCAAAACAGCCGCGGTTTCGTGTATCAATTTTTTTTTTCGCACGACGAGGATGGTTTCGCGGCTCCATTTTTTTTTCCGCCCACGGACGCCATTTTCCCGTCGCCATTTTTTTTCGCAAAACAGCAGCGGTTTCGTGTATCAATTTTTTTTTTACACAACGAGAATGGTTTCGCGGCTCCTTTTTTTTTTCCGCCCACGGACGCCATTTTCCTGTCGCCATTTTTTTTCACAAAACAGCCGCGGTTTCGTGTATCAATTTTTTTTTTCGCACGACGAGGATGGTTTCGCGGCTCCACTTTTTTTTCCGCCCACGGACGCCATTTTCCCGTCGCCATTTTTTTTCGCAAAACAGCCGCGGTTTCGTGTATCAATTTTTTTTTTCGCACGACGAGGATGGTTTCGCGGCTCCATTTTTTTTTCCGCCCACGGACGCCATTTTCCCGTCGCCATTTTTTTTCGCAAAACAGCAGCGGTTTCGTGTATCAATTTTTTTTTTACACAACGAGAATGGTTTCGCGGCTCCTTTTTTTTTCCGCCCACGGACGCCATTTTCCTGTCGCCATTTTTTTTCACAAAACAGCCGCGGTTTCGTGTATCAATTTTTTTTTCGCACGACGAGGATGGTTTCGCGGCTCCACTTTTTTTTCCGCCCACGGACGCCATTTTCCCGTCGCCATTTTTTTTCGCAAAACAGCAGCGGTTTCGTGTATCAATTTTTTTTTTACACAACGAGAATGGTTTCGCGGCTCCATTTTTTTTTCCGCCCACGGACGCCATTTTCCTGTCGCCATTTTTTTTCGCAAAACAGCCGCGGTTTCGTGTATCAATTTTTTTTTTCGCACGACGAGGATGGTTTCGCGGCTCCATTTTTTTTTCCGCCCACAGACGCCATTTTCCCGTCTCCATTTTTTTTCACAAAACAGCCGCGGTTTCGTGTATCAATTTTTTTTTTCGCACGACGAGGATGGTTTCGCCTCTCCATTTTTTTTTCCGCCCACGGACGCCATTTTCCCGTCTCCATTTTTTTTCACAAAACAGCCGCGGTTTCGTGTATCAATTTTTTTTTTCGCACGACCAGGATGGTTTCGCGGCTCCATTTTTTTTTCCGCCCACGGACGCCATTTTCCCGTCTCCATTTTTTTTCGCAAAACAGCCGCGGTTTCGTGTATCAATTTTTTTTTTCGCACGACGAGGATGGTTTCGCGGCTCCATTTTTTTTTCCGCCCACGGACGCCATTTTCCCGTCGCCATTTTTTTTCGCAAAACAGCCGCGGTTTCGTGTATCAATTTTTTTTTTCGCACGACGAGGATGGTTTCGCGGCTCCATTTTTTTTTCCGCCCACGGACGCCATTTTCCCGTCGCCATTTTTTTTCGCAAAACAGCCGCGGTTTCGTGTATCAATTTTTTTTTTCGCACGACTAGGATGGTTTCGCGGCTCCATTTTCTTTTCCGCCCACGGACGCCATTTTCCTGTCGCCATTTTTTTTCACAAAACAGCCGCGGTTTCGTGTATCAATTTTTTTTTTCGCACGACGAGGATGGTTTCGCGGCTCCACTTTTTTTTCCGCCCACGGACGCCATTTTCCCGTCGCCATTTTTTTTCGCAAAACAGCAGCGGTTTCGTGTATCAATTTTTTTTTTACACAACGAGAATGGTTTCGCGGCTCCATTTTTTTTTCCGCCCACGGACGCCATTTTCCTGTCGCCATTTTTTTTCGCAAAACAGCCGCGGTTTCGTGTATCAATTTTTTTTTTCGCACGACGAGGATGGTTTCGCGGCTCCATTTTTTTTTCCGCCCACAGACGCCATTTTCCCGTCTCCATTTTTTTTCACAAAACAGCCGCGGTTTCGTGTATCAATTTTTTTTTTCGCACGACGAGGATGGTTTCGCCTCTCCATTTTTTTTTCCGCCCACGGACGCCATTTTCCCGTCTCCATTTTTTTTCACAAAACAGCCGCGGTTTCGTGTATCAATTTTTTTTTTCGCACGACCAGGATGGTTTCGCAGCTCCATTTTTTTTTCCGCCCACGGACGCCATTTTCCCGTCTCCATTTTTTTTCGCAAAACAGCCGCGGTTTCGTGTATCAATTTTTTTTTTCGCACGACGAGGATGGTTTCGCGGCTCCATTTTTTTTTCCGCCCACGGACGCCATTTTCCCGTCGCCATTTTTTTTCGCAAAACAGCCGCGGTTTCGTGTATCAATTTTTTTTTTCGCACGACGAGGATGGTTTCGCGGCTCCATTTTTTTTTCCGCCCACGGACGCCATTTTCCCGTCTCCATTTTTTTTCACAAAACAGCCGCGGTTTCGTGTATCAATTTTTTTTTTCGCACGACGAGGATGGTTTCGCGGCTCCACTTTTTTTTCCGCCCACGGACGCCATTTTCCCGTCGTCATTTTTTTTCGCAAAACAGCAGCGGTTTCGTGTATCAATTTTTTTTTCACACAACGAGGATGGTTTCGCGGCTCCTTTTTTTTTTCCGCCCACGGACGCCATTTTCCCGTCGCCATTTTTTTTCGCAAAACAGCCGCGGTTTCATGTATCAATTTTTTTTTTCGCACGACGAGGATGGTTTCGCGGCTCCATTTTCTTTTCTGTCCACGGACGCCATTTTCCCGTCGCCATTTTTTTTCGCAAAACAGCCGCGGTTTCGTGTATCAATTTTTTTTTTTTCGCACGACGAGGATGGTTTCGCCTCTCCATTTTTTTTTCCGCCCACGGACGCCATTTTCCCGTCGCCATTTTTTTTCGCAAAACAGCCGCGGTTTCGTGTATCAATTTTTTTTTCGCACGACGAGGATGGTTTCGCGGCTCCATTTTTTTTTCCGCCCATGGACGCCATTTTCCCGTCGCCATTTTTTTCGCAAAACAGCCTCGGTTTCGTGTATCAATTTTTTTTTTCGCACGACGAGGATGGTTTCGCGGCTCCATTTTTTTTTCCGCCCACGGACGCCATTTTCCCGTCGCCATTATTTTTCGCAAAACAGCCGCGGTTTCGTGTATCAATTTTTTTTTTTCGCACGACGAGGATGGTTTCGCGGCTCCATTTTTTTTTCCGCCCACGGACGCCATTTTCCCATCTCCATTTTTTTTCGCAAAACAGCCGCGGTTTCGTGTGTCAATTTTTTTTTTCGCACGACGAGGATGGTTTCGCGGCTCCATTTTTTTTTCCGCCCACGGACGCCATTTTCCCGTCGCCATTTTTTGTCGCAAAACAGCCGCGGTTTCGTGTATCAATTTTTTTTTTCGCACGACGAGGATGGTTTCGCGGCTCCATTTTTTTTTCCGCCCACGGACGCCATTTTCCCGTCTCCATTTTTTTTCGCAAAACAGCCTCGGTTTCGTGTATCAATTTTTTTTTTCGCACGACGAGGATGGTTTCGCCTCTCCATTTTCTTTTCCGCCCACGGACGCCATTTTCCCGTCGCCATTTTTTTTCGCAAAACAGCCGCGGTTTCGTGTATCAATTTTTTTTTTCGCACGACGAGGATGGTTTCGCGGCTCCATTTTCTTTTCCGCCCACGGACGCCATTTTCCCGTCGCCATTTTTTTTCGCAAAACAGCCGCGGTTTCGTGTATCAATTTTTTTTTTCGCACGACGAGGATGGTTTCGCCTCTCCATTTTTTTTTCCGCCCATGGACGCCATATTCCCGTCGCCATTTTTTTTCACAAAACAGCCGCGGTTTCGTGTATCAATTTTTTTTTTCGCACGACGAGGATGGTTTCGCGGCTCCATTTTTTTTTCCGCCCACGGACGCCATTTTCCCGTCGCCATTTTTTTTCGCAAAACGGCCGCGGTTTCGTGTATCAATTTTTTTTTTCGCACGACGAGGATGGTTTCGCCTCTCCATTTTTTTTTCCGCCCACGGACGCCATTTTCCCATCTCCATTTTTTTTCACAAAACAGCCGCGGTTTCGTGTATCAATTTTTTTTTTCGCACGACGAGGATGGTTTCGCCTCTCCATTTTTTTTTCCGCCCACGGACGCCATTTTCCCGTCGCCATTTTTTTTCGCAAAACAGCCTCGGTTTCGTGTATCAATTTTTTTTTCGCACGACGAGGATGGTTTCGAGGCTCCATTTTCTTTCCCGCCCACGGACGCCATTTTCCCGTCGCCATTTTTTTTCGCAAAACAGCCGCGGTTTCGTGTATCAATTTTTTTTTTCGCACGACGAGGATGGTTTCGCGGCTCCATTTTTTTTTCCGCCCACGGACGCCATTTTCCCGTCGCCATTTTTTTTCGCAAAACAGCCGCGGTTTCGTGTATCAATTTTTTTTTTCGCACGACGAGGATGGTTTCGCGGCTCCATTTTTTTTTCCGCCCACGGACGCCATTTTCCCGTCGCCATTTTTTGTCGCAAAACAGCCGCGGTTTCGTGTATCAATTTTTTTTTTCGCACGACGAGGATGGTTTCGCGGCTCCATTTTTTTTTCCGCCCACGGACGCCATTTTCCCGTCTCCATTTTTTTTCGCAAAACAGCCTCGGTTTCGTGTATCAATTTTTTTTTTCGCACGACGAGGATGGTTTCGCCTCTCCATTTTCTTTTCCGCCCACGGACGCCATTTTCCCGTCGCCATTTTTTTTCGCAAAACAGCCGCGGTTTCGTGTATCAATTTTTTTTTTCGCACGACGAGGATGGTTTCGCGGCTCCATTTTCTTTTCCGCCCACGGACGCCATTTTCCCGTCGCCATTTTTTTTCGCAAAACAGCCGCGGTTTCGTGTATCAATTTTTTTTTTCGCACGACGAGGATGGTTTCGCCTCTCCATTTTTTTTTCCGCCCATGGACGCCATATTCCCGTCGCCATTTTTTTTCACAAAACAGCCGCGGTTTCGTGTATCAATTTTTTTTTTCGCACGACGAGGATGGTTTCGCGGCTCCATTTTTTTTTCCGCCCACGGACGCCATTTTCCCGTCGCCATTTTTTTTCGCAAAACGGCCGCGGTTTCGTGTATCAATTTTTTTTTTCGCACGACGAGGATGGTTTCGCCTCTCCATTTTTTTTTCCGCCCACGGACGCCATTTTCCCATCTCCATTTTTTTTCACAAAACAGCCGCGGTTTCGTGTATCAATTTTTTTTTTCGCACGACGAGGATGGTTTCGCCTCTCCATTTTTTTTTCCGCCCACGGACGCCATTTTCCCGTCCCCATTTTTTTTCGCAAAACAGCCTCGGTTTCGTGTATCAATTTTTTTTTCGCACGACGAGGATGGTTTCGAGGCTCCATTTTCTTTCCCGCCCACGGACGCCATTTTCCCGTCGCCATTTTTTTTCGCAAAACAGCCGCGGTTTCGTGTATCAATTTTTTTTTTCGCACGACGAGGATGGTTTCGCGGCTCCATTTTTTTTTCCGCCCACGGACGCCATTTTCCCGTCGCCATTTTTTTTCGCAAAACAGCCGCGGTTTCGTGTATCAATTTTTTTTTTCGCACGACGAGGATGGTTTCGCGGCTCCATTTTTTTTTCCGCCCACGGACGCCATTTTCCCGTCGCCATTTTTTTTCGCAAAACAGCCGCGGTTTCGTGTATCAATTTTTTTTTCGCACGACGAGGATGGTTTCGCGGCTCCATTTTTTTTTCCGCCCATGGACGCCATTTTCCCGTCGCCATTTTTTTCGCAAAACAGCCTCGGTTTCGTGTATCAATTTTTTTTTTCGCACGACGAGGATGGTTTCGCGGCTCCATTTTTTTTTCCGCCCATGGACGCCATTTTCCCGTCGCCATTTTTTTTCGCAAAACAGCCGCGGTTTCGTGTATCAATTTTTTTTTTTCGCACGACGAGGATGGTTTCGCGGCTCCATTTTTTTTTCCGCCCACGGACGCCATTTTCCCGTCGCCATTTTTTTTCGCAAAACAGCCGCGGTTTCGTGTATCAATTTTTTTTTTCGCACGACGAGGATGGTTTCGCGGCTCCATTTTTTTTTCCGCCCACGGACGCCATTTTCCCATCTCCATTTTTTTTCGCAAAACAGCCGCGGTTTCGTGTGTCAATTTTTTTTTTCGCACGACGAGGATGGTTTCGCGGCTCCATTTTTTTTTCCGCCCACGGACGCCATTTTCCCGTCGCCATTTTTTTTCGCAAAACAGCCGCGGTTTCGTGTATCAATTTTTTTTTTCGCACGACGAGGATGCTTTCGCGGCTCCATTTTTTTTTCCGCCCACGGACGCCATTTTCCCGTCGCCATTTTTTTTCACAAAACAGCCGCGGTTTCGTGTATCAATTTTTTTTTTCGCACGACGAGGATGGTTTCGCGGCTCCATTTTTTTTTCCGCCCACGGACGCCATTTTCCCGTCGCCATTTTTTTTCGCAAAACAGCCGCGGTTTCGTGTATCAATTTTTTTTTTCGCACGACGAGGATGGTTTCGCGGCTCCATTTTTTTTTCCACCCACGGACGCCATTTTCCCGTCGCCATTTTTTTTCGCAAAACAGCCGCGGTTTCGTGTATCAATTTTTTTTTTCGCACGACGAGGATGGTTTCGCGGCTCCATTTTCTTTTCCGCCCACGGACGGCATTTTCCCGTCGCCATTTTTTTTCGCAAAACAGCCGCGGTTTCGTGTATCAATTTTTTTTTTCACACGACGAGGATGGTTTCGCAGCTCCATTTTCTTTTCCGCCCACGGACGCCATTTTCCCGTCGCCATTTTTTTTCGCAAAACAGCCTCGGTTTCGTGTATCAATTTTTTTTTTCGCACGACGAGGATGGTTTCGCGGCTCCATTTTTTTTTCCGCCCACGGACGCCATTTTCCCGTCGCCATTTTTTTTCGCAAAACAGCCGCGGTTTCGTGTATCAATTTTTTTTTTCGCACGACGAGGATGGTTTCGCGGCTCCATTTTCTTTTCTGCCCATGGACGCCATTTTCCCGTCGCCTTTTTTTTTCGCAAAACAGCCTCGGTTTCGTGTATCAATTTTTTTTTTCGCACGACGAGGATGGTTTCGCGGCTCCATTTTCTTTTCCGCCCACGGACGCCATTTTCCCGTCGCCATTTTTTTTCGCAAAACAGCCGCGGTTTCGTGTATCAATTTTTTTTTTCGCACAACGAGGATGGTTTCGCGGCTCCACTTTTTTTTCCGCCCACGGACGCCATTTTCCCGTCGCCATTTTTTTTCGCAAAACAGCAGCGGTTTCGTGTATCAATTTTTTTTTTACACAACGAGAATGGTTTCGCGGCTCCTTTTTTTTTTCCGCCCACGGACGCCATTTTCCCGTCGCCATTTTTTTTCGCAAAACAGCCGCGGTTTCGTGTATCAATTTTTTTTTTCGCACGACGAGGATGGTTTCGCGGCTCCATTTTTTTTTCCGCCCACAGACGCCATTTTCCCGTCTCCATTTTTTTTCACAAAACAGCCGCGGTTTCGTGTATCAATTTTTTTTTTCGCACGACGAGGATGGTTTCGCCTCTCCATTTTTTTTTCCGCCCACGGACGCCATTTTCCCGTCTCCATTTTTTTTCACAAAACAGCCGCGGTTTCGTGTATCAATTTTTTTTTTCGCACGACCAGGATGGTTTCGCGGCTCCATTTTTTTTTCCGCCCACGGACGCCATTTTCCCGTCTCCATTTTTTTTCGCAAAACAGCCGCGGTTTCGTGTATCAATTTTTTTTTTCGCACGACGAGGATGGTTTCGCGGCTCCATTTTTTATTCCGCCCACGGACGCCATTTTCCCGTCGCCATTTTTTTTCGCAAAACAGCCGCGGTTTCGTGTATCAATTTTTTTTTTCGCACGACGAGGATGGTTTCGCGGCTCCATTTTTTTTTCCGCCCATGGACGCCATTTTCCCGTCTCCATTTTTTTTCACAAAACAGCCGCGGTTTCGTGTATCAATTTTTTTTTTCGCACGACGAGGATGGTTTCGCGGCTCCACTTTTTTTTCCGCCCACGGACGCCATTTTCCCGTCGTCATTTTTTTTCGCAAAACAGCAGCGGTTTCGTGTATCAATTTTTTTTTCACACAACGAGGATGGTTTCGCGGCTCCTTTTTTTTTTCCGCCCACGGACGCCATTTTCCCGTCGTCATTTTTTTTCACAAAACAGCAGCGGTTTCGTGTATCAATTTTTTTTTTCGCACGACGAGGATGGTTTCGCGGCTCCTTTTTTTTTTCCGCCCACGGACGCCATTTTCCCGTCGCCATTTTTTTTCGCAAAACAGCCGCGGTTTCATGTATCAATTTTTTTTTTCGCACGACGAGGATGGTTTCGCGGCTCCATTTTCTTTTCTGCCCACGGACGCCATTTTCCCGTCGCCATTTTTTTTCGCAAAACAGCCGCGGTTTCGTGTATCAATTTTTTTTTTCGCACGACGAGGATGGTTTCGCCTCTCCATTTTTTTTTCCGCCCACGGACGCCATTTTCCCATCTCCATTTTTTTTCACAAAACAGCCGCGGTTTCGTGTATCAATTTTTTTTTTCGCACGACGAGGATGGTTTCGCGGCTCCATTTTTTTTTCCGCCCACGGACGCAATTTTCCCGTCGCCATTTTTTTTCGCAAAACAGCCGCGGTTTCGTGTATCAATTTTTTTTTCGCACGACGAGGATGGTTTCGAGGCTCCATTTTCTTTCCCGCCCACGGACGCCATTTTCCCGTCGCCATTTTTTTTCGCAAAACAGCCGCGGTTTCGTGTATCAATTTTTTTTTTCGCACGACGAGGATGGTTTCGCGGCTCCATTTTTTTTTCCGCCCACGGACGCCATTTTCCCATCTCCATTTTTTTTCGCAAAACAGCCGCGGTTTCGTGTATCAATTTTTTTTTTCGCACGACGAGGATGGTTTCGCGGCTCCATTTTTTTTTCCGCCCACGGACGCCATTTACCCTTCGCCATTTTTTTTCACAAAACAGCCGCGGTTTCGTGTATCAATTTTTTTTTTCGCACGACGAGGATGGTTTCGCGGCTCCATTTTTTTTTCCGCCCACGGACGCCATTTTCCCGTCGCCATTTTTTTTCGCAAAACAGCCGCGGTTTCGTGTATCAATTTTTTTTTTCGCACGACGAGGATGGTTTCGCGGCTCCATTTTTTTTTCCACCCACGGACGCCATTTTCCCGTCGCCATTTTTTTTCGCAAAACAGCCGCGGTTTCGTGTATCAATTTTTTTTTTCGCACGACTAGGATGGTTTCGCGGCTCCATTTTCTTTTCCGCCCACGGACGCCATTTTCCCGTCGCCATTTTTTTTCGCAAAACAGCCGCGGTTTCGTGTATCAATTTTTTTTTTCGCACGACGAGGATGGTTTCGCAGCTCCATTTTCTTATCCGCCCACGGACGCCATTTTCCCGTCGCCATTTTTTTTCGCAAAACAGCCGCGGTTTCGTGTATCAATTTTTTTTTTCGCACGACGAGGATGGTTTCGCGGCTCCATTTTTTTTTCCGCCCACGGACGCCATTTTCCCGTCGCCATTTTTTTTCGCAAAACAGCCGCGGTTTCGTGTATCAATTTTTTTTTTCGCACGACGAGGATGGTTTCGCGGCTCTATTTTCTTTTCTGCCCACGGACGCCATTTTCCCGTCGCCATTTTTTTTCGCAAAACAGCCGCGGTTTCGTGTATCAATTTTTTTTTTCGCACGACGAGGATGGTTTCGCCTCTCCATTTTTTTTTCCGCCCACGGACGCCATTTTCCCATCTCCATTTTTTTTCACAAAACAGCCGCGGTTTCGTGTATCAATTTTTTTTTTCGCACGACGAGGATGGTTTCGCGGCTCCATTTTTTTTTCCGCCCACGGACGCCATTTTCCCGTCTCCATTTTTTTTCGCAAAACAGCCTCGGTTTCGTGTATCAATTTTTTTTTCGCACGACGAGGATGGTTTCGAGGCTCCATTTTCTTTCCCGCCCACGGACGCCATTTTCCCGTCGCCATTTTTTTTCGCAAAACGGCCGCGGTTTCGTGTATCAATTTTTTTTTTCGCACGACGAGGATGGTTTCGCGGCTCCATTTTTTTTTCCGCCCACGGACGCCATTTTCCCGTCGCCATTTTTTTTCGCAAAACAGCCGCGGTTTCGTGTATCAATTTTTTTTTCGCACGACGAGGATGGTTTCGCGGCTCCATTTTTTTTTCCGCCCATGGACGCCATTTTCCCGTCGCCATTTTTTTCGCAAAACAGCCTCGGTTTCGTGTATCAATTTTTTTTTTCGCACGACGAGGATGGTTTCGCGGCTCCATTTTTTTTTCCGCCCACGGACGCCATTTTCCCGTCGCCATTTTTTTTCGCAAAACAGCCGCGGTTTCGTGTATCAATTTTTTTTTTTCGCACGACGAGGTTGGTTTCGCGGCTCCATTTTTTTTTCCGCCCACGGACGCCATTTTCCCGTCGCCATTTTTTTTCGCAAAACAGCCGCGGTTTCGTGTATCAATTTTTTTTTTCGCACGACGAGGATGGTTTCGCGGCTCCATTTTTTTTTCCGCCCACGGACGCCATTTTCCCATCTCCATTTTTTTTCGCAAAACAGCCGCGGTTTCGTGTATCAATTTTTTTTTTCGCACGACGAGGATGGTTTCGCGGCTCCTTTTTTTTTTCCGCCCACGGACGCCATTTTCCCATCTCCATTTTTTTTCGCAAAACAGCCGCGGTTTCGTGTATCAATTTTTTTTTTCGCACGACGAGGATGGTTTCGCGGCTCCATTTTTTTTTCCGCCCACGGACGCCATTTTCCCGTCGCCATTTTTTTTCACAAAACAGCCGCGGTTTCGTGTATCAATTTTTTTTTTCGCACGACGAGGATGGTTTCGCGGCTCCATTTTCTTTTCCGCCCACGGACGCCATTTTCCCGTCGCCATTTTTTTTCGCAAAACAGCCGCGGTTTCGTGTATCAATTTTTTTTTTCGCACGACGAGGATGGTTTCGCAGCTCCATTTTCTTTTCCGCCCACGGACGCCATTTTCCCGTCGCCATTTTTTTTCGCAAAACAGCCTCGGTTTCGTGTATCAATTTTTTTTTTCGCACGACGAGGATGGTTTCGCGGCTCCATTTTTTTTTCCGCCCACGGACGCCATTTTCCCGTCGCCATTTTTTTTCGCAAAACAGCCGCGGTTTCGTGTATCAATTTTTTTTTTCGCACGACGAGGATGGTTTCGCGGCTCCATTTTCTTTTCTGCCCACGGACGCCATTTTCCCGTCGCCTTTTTTTTTCGCAAAACAGCCGCGGTTTCGTGTATCAATTTTTTTTTTCGCACGACGAGGATGGTTTCGCGGCTCCATTTTCTTTTCCGCCCACGGACGCCATTTTCCCGTCGCCATTTTTTTTCGCAAAACAGCCACGGTTTCGTGTATCAATTTTTTTTTTCGCACGACGAGGATGGTTTCGCGGCTCCATTTTTTTTTCCGCCCATGGACGCCATTTTCCCGTCGCCATTTTTTTTCGCAAAACAGCCGCGGTTTCGTGTATCAATATTTTTTTTCGCACGACGAGGATGGTTTCGCCTCTCCATTTTTTTTTCCGCCCACGGACGCCATTTTCCCGTCGCCATTTTTTTTCGCAAAACAGCCGCGGTTTCGTGTATCAGGTTTTTTTTTCGCACGACGAGGATGGTTTCGCGGCTCCATTTTTTTTTCCGCCCACGGACGCCATTTTCCCGTCGCCATTTTTTTTCGCAAAACAGCCGCGGTTTCGTGTATCAATATTTTTTTTCGCACGACGAGGATGGTTTCGCGGCTCCATTTTCTTTTCCGCCCACGGACGCCATTTTCCCGTCGCCATTTTTTTTCGCAAAACAGCCGCGGTTTCGTGTATCAATATTTTTTTTCGCACGACGAGGATGGTTTCGCGGCTCCATTTTTTTTTCCGCCCACGGACGCCATTTTCCCGTCGCCATTTTTTTTCGCAAAACAACCACGGTTTCGTGTATCAATTTTTTTTTTCGCATGACGAGGATGGTTTCGCGGCTCCATTTTCTTTTCCGCCCACGGACGCCATTTTCCCGTCGCCATTTTTTTTCGCAAAACAGCCGCGGTTTCGTGTATCAATTTTTTTTTTCGCACGACGAGGATGGTTTCACGGCTCCATTTTTTTTTCCGCCCACGGACGCCATTTTCCCGTCGCCATTTTTTTTCGCAAAACAGCCGCAGTTTCGTGTATCAATTTTTTTTTTCGCACGACGAGGTTGGTTTCGCGGCTCCATTTTTTTTTCCGCCCACGGACGCCATTTTCCCGTCGCCATTTTTTTTCGCAAAACAGCCGCGGTTTCGTGTATCAATTTTTTTTTTCGCACGACGAGGATGGTTTCGCGGCTCCATTTTTTTTTCCGCCCACGGACGCCATTTTCCCATCTCCATTTTTTTTCGCAAAACAGCCGCGGTTTCGTGTATCAATTTTTTTTTTCGCACGACGAGGATGGTTTCGCGGCTCCATTTTTTTTTCCGCCCACGGACGCCATTTTCCCATCTCCATTTTTTTTCGCAAAACAGCCGCGGTTTCGTGTATCAATTTTTTTTTTCGCACGACGAGGATGGTTTCGCGGCTCCTTTTTTTTTTCCGCCCACGGACGCCATTTTCCCGTCGCCATTTTTTTTCACAAAACAGCCGCGGTTTCGTGTATCAATTTTTTTTTTCGCACGACGAGGATGGTTTCGCGGCTCCATTTTTTTTTCCGCCCACGGACGCCATTTTCCCGTCGCCATTTTTTTTCGCAAAACAGCCGCGGTTTCGTGTATCAATTTTTTTTTTCGCACGACGAGGATGGTTTCGCGGCTCCATTTTTTTTTCCACCCACGGACGCCATTTTCCCGTCGCCATTTTTTTTCGCAAAACAGCCGCGGTTTCGTGTATCAATTTTTTTTTTCGCACGACGAGGATGGTTTCGCGGCTCCATTTTCTTTTCCGCCCACGGACGCCATTTTCCCGTCGCCATTTTTTTTCGCAAAACAGCCGCGGTTTCGTGTATCAATTTTTTTTTCACACGACGAGGATGGTTTCGCGGCTCCATTTTCTTTTCCGCCCACGGACGCCATTTTCCCGTCGCCATTTTTTTTCGCAAAACAGCCTCGGTTTCGTGTATCAATTTTTTTTTTCGCACGACGAGGATGGTTTCGCGGCTCCATTTTTTTTTCCGCCCACGGACGCCATTTTCCCGTCGCCATTTTTTTTCGCAAAACAGCCGCGGTTTCGTGTATCAATTTTTTTTTTCGCACGACGAGGATGGTTTCGCGGCTCCATTTTCTTTTCTGCCCACGGACGCCATTTTCCCGTCGCCTTTTTTTTTCGCAAAACAGCCTCGGTTTCGTGTATCAATTTTTTTTTTCGCACGACGAGGATGGTTTCGCGGCTCCATTTTTTTTTCCGCCCACGGACGCCATTTTCCCGTCGCCATTTTTTTTCGCAAAACAGCCGCGGTTTCGTGTATCAATTTTTTTTTTCGCACGACGAGGATGGTTTCGCGGCTCCATTTTTTTTTCCGCCCACGGACGCCATTTTCCCGTCGCCATTTTTTTTCGCAAAACAGCCGCGGTTTCGTGTATCAATTTTTTTTTTCGCACGACGAGGATGGTTTCGCGGCTCCATTTTCTTTTCCGCCCACGGACGCCATTTTCCCGTCACCATTTTTTTTCGCAAAACAGCCGCGGTTTCGTGTATCAATATTTTTTTTCGCACGACGAGGATGGTTTCGCGGCTCCATTTTTTTTTCCGCCCACGGACGCCATTTTCCCGTCGCCATTTTTTTTCGCAAAACAGCCACGGTTTCGTGTATCAATTTTTTTTTTCGCACGACGAGGATGGTTTCGCGGCTCCATTTTTTTTTCCGCCCACGGACGCCATTTTCCCGTCGCCATTTTTTTTCGCAAAACAGCCGCGGTTTCGTGTATCAATTTTTTTTTTCGCACGACGAGGATGGTTTCGCGGCTCCATTTTCTTTTCCGCCCACGGACGCCATTTTCCCGTCGCCATTTTTTTTCGCAAAACAGCCGCGGTTTCGTGTATCAATATTTTTTTTCGCACGACGAGGATGGTTTCGCGGCTCCATTTTTTTTTCCGCCCACGGACGCCATTTTCCCGTCGCCATTTTTTTTCGCAAAACAGCCACGGTTTCGTGTATCAATTTTTTTTTTCGCATGACGAGGATGGTTTCGCGGCTCCATTTTCTTTTCCGCCCACGGACGCCATTTTCCCGTCGCCATTTTTTTTCGCAAAACAGCCGCGGTTTCGTGTATCAATTTTTTTTTTCGCACGACGAGGATGGTTTCGCGGCTCCATTTTTTTTTCCGCCCACGGACGCCATTTTCCCGTCGCCATTTTTTTTCGCAAAACAGCCTCGGTTTCGTGTATCAATTTTTTTTTTCGCACGACGAGGATGGTTTCGCGGCTCCATTTTTTTTTCCGCCCACGGACGCCATTTTCCCGTCGCCATTTTTTTTCGCAAAACAGCCGCGGTTTCGTGTATCAATTTTTTTTTTCGCACGACGAGGATGGTTTCGCGGCTCCATTTTCTTTTCTGCCCACGGACGCCATTTTCCCGTCGCCTTTTTTTTTCGCAAAACAGCCGCGGTTTCGTGTATCAATTTTTTTTTTCGCACGACGAGGATGGTTTCGCGGCTCCATTTTTTTTTCCGCCCACGGACGCCATTTTCCCGTCTCCATTTTTTTTCGCAAAACAGCCGCGGTTTCGTGTATCAATTTTTTTTTTCGCACGACGAGGATGGTTTCGCGGCTCCATTTTTTTTTCCGCCCACGGACGCCATTTTCCCGTCGCCATTTTTTTTCGCAAAACAGCCGCGGTTTCGTGTATCAATTTTTTTTTTCGCACGACGAGGATGGTTTCGCGGCTCCATTTTCTTTTCCGCCCACGGACGCCATTTTCCCGTCACCATTTTTTTTCGCAAAACAGCCGCGGTTTCGTGTATCAATATTTTTTTTCGCACGACGAGGATGGTTTCGCGGCTCCATTTTTTTTTCCGCCCACGGACGCCATTTTCCCGTCGCCATTTTTTTTCGCAAAACAGCCACGGTTTCGTGTATCAATTTTTTTTTTCGCATGACGAGGATGGTTTCGCGGCTCCATTTTTTTTTCCGCCCACGGACGCCATTTTCCCGTCGCCATTTTTTTTCGCAAAACAGCCACGGTTTCGTGTATCAATTTTTTTTTTCGCATGACGAGGATGGTTTCGCGGCTCCATTTTCTTTTCCGCCCACGGACGCCATTTTCCCGTCGCCATTTTTTTTCGCAAAACAGCCGCGGTTTCGTGTATCAATTTTTTTTTTCGCACGACGAGGATGGTTTCACGGCTCCATTTTTTTTTCCGCCCACGGACGCCATTTTCCCGTCGCCATTTTTTTTCGCAAAACAGCCGCGGTTTCGTGTATCAATTTTTTTTTTTCGCACGACGAGGTTGGTTTCGCGGCTCCATTTTTTTTTCCGCCCACGGACGCCATTTTCCCGTCGCCATTTTTTTTCGCAAAACAGCGTCGGTTTCGTGTATCAATTTTTTTTTTCGCACGACGAGGATGGTTTCGCGGCTCCATTTTTTTTTCCGCCCACGGACGCCATTTTCCCATCTCCATTTTTTTTCGCAAAACAGCCGCGGTTTCGTGTATCAATTTTTTTTTTCGCACGACGAGGATGGTTTCGCGGCTCCATTTTTTTTTCCGCCCACGGACGCCATTTTCCCGTCGCCATTTTTTTTCGCAAAACAGCCGCGGTTTCGTGTATCAATTTTTTTTTTCGCACGACGAGGATGGTTTCGCGGCTCCATTTTCTTTTCCGCCCACGGACGCCATTTTCCCGTCGCCATTTTTTTTCGCAAAACAGCCGCGGTTTCGTGTATCAATTTTTTTTTTCGCACGACGAGGATGGTTTCGCGGCTACATTTTCTTTTCCGCCTACGGACGCCATTTTCCCGTCGCCATTTTTTTTCGCAAAACAGCCTCGGTTTCGTGTATCAATTTTTTTTTTCGCACGACGAGGATGGTTTCGCGTCTCCATTTTTTTTTCCGCCCACGGACGCCATTTTCCCGTCGCCATTTTTTTTCGCAAAACAGCCGCGGTTTCGTGTATCAATTTTTTTTTTCGCACGACGAGGATGGTTTCGCGGCTCCATTTTCTTTTCTGCCCACGGACGCCATTTTCCCGTCGCCTTTTTTTTTCGCAAAACAGCCGCGGTTTCGTGTATCAATTTTTTTTTTCGCACGACGAGGATGGTTTCGCGGCTCCATTTTTTTTTCCGCCCACGGACGCCATTTTCCCGTCGCCATTTTTTTTCGCAAAACAGCCTCGGTTTCGTGTATCAATTTTTTTTTTCGCACGACGAGGATGGTTTCGCGGCTCCATTTTTTTTTCCGCCCACGGACGCCATTTTCCCGTCGCCATTTTTTTTCGCAAAACAGCCGCGGTTTCGTGTATCAATTTTTTTTTTCGCACGACGAGGATGGTTTCGCGGCTCCATTTTCTTTTCCGCCCACGGACGCCATTTTCCCGTCGCCATTTTTTTTCGCAAAACAGCCGCGGTTTCGTGTATCAATATTTTTTTTCGCACGACGAGGATGGTTTCGCGGCTCCATTTTTTTTTCCGCCCACGGACGCCATTTTCCCGTCGCCATTTTTTTTCGCAAAACAGCCACGGTTTCGTGTATCAATTTTTTTTTTCGCATGACGAGGATGGTTTCGCGGCTCCATTTTCTTTTCCGCCCACGGACGCCATTTTCCCGTCGTCATTTTTTTTCGCAAAACAGCCTCGGTTTCGTGTATCAATTTTTTTTTTCGCACGACGAGGATGGTTTCGCGGCTCCATTTTTTTTTCCGCCCACAGACGCCATTTTCCCGTCGCCATTTTTTTCGCAAAACAGCAGCGGTTTCGTGTATCAATTTTTTTTTCACACAACGAGGATGGTTTCGCGGCTCCTTTTTTTTTTCCGCCCACGGACGCCATTTTCCCGTCGCCATTTTTTTTCGCAAAACGGCCGCGGTTTCGTGTATCAATTTTTTTTTTCGCACGACGAGGATGGTTTCGCCTCTCCATTTTCTTTTCCGCCCACGGACGCCATTTTCCCGTCGCCATTTTTTTTCGCAAAACAGCCGCGGTTTCGTGTATCAATATTTTTTTTCGCACGACGAGGATGGTTTCGCGGCTCCATTTTTTTTTCCGCCCACGGACGCCATTTTCCCGTCGCCATTTTTTTTCGCAAAACAGCCGCGGTTTCGTGTATCAATTTTTTTTTTCGCACGACGAGGATGGTTTCGCGGCTCCATTTTCTTTTCCGCCCATGGACGCCATTTTCCCGTCGCCATTTTTTTTCGCAAAACAGCCGCGGTTTCGTGTATCAATTTTTTTTTTCGCACGACGAGGATGGTTTCACGGCTCCATTTTTTTTTCCGCCCACGGACGCCTTTTTCCCGTCGTCATTTTTTTTCGCAAAACAGCCGTGGTTTCGTGTATCAATTTTTTTTTTCGCACGACGAGGATGGTTTCGCGGCTCCATTTTTTTTTCCGCCCACAGACGCCATTTTCCCGTCGCCATTTTTTTCGCAAAACAGCAGCGGTTTCGTGTATCAATTTTTTTTTCACACAACGAGGATGGTTTCGCGGCTCCTTTTTTTTTTCCGCCCACGGACGCCATTTTCCCGTCGCCATTTTTTTTCGCAAAACAGCCTCGGTTTCGTGTATCAATTTTTTTTTTCGCACGACGAGGATGGTTTCGCGGCTCCATTTTTTTTTCCGCCCACGGACGCCATTTTCCCGTCGCCATTTTTTTTCGCAAAACAGCCGCGGTTTCGTGTATCAATTTTTTTTTTTCGCACGACGAGGTTGGTTTCGCGGCTCCATTTTTTTTTCCGCCCACGGACGCCATTTTCCCGTCGCCATTTTTTTTCGCAAAACAGCCGCGGTTTCGTGTATCAATTTTTTTTTTCGCACGACGAGGATGGTTTCGCGGCTCCATTTTTTTTTCCGCCCATGGACGCCATTTTCCCATCTCCATTTTTTTTCGCAAAACAGCCGCGGTTTCGTGTATCAATTTTTTTTTTCGCACGACGAGGATGGTTTCGCGGCTCCATTTTTTTTTCCGCCCACGGACGCCATTTTCCCGTCGCCATTTTTTTTCACAAAACAGCCGCGGTTTCGTGTATCAATTTTTTTTTTCGCACGACGAGGATGGTTTCGCGGCTCCATTTTTTTTTCCGCCCACGGACGCCATTTTCCCGTCGCCATTTTTTTTCTCAAAACAGCCGCGGTTTCGTGTATCAATTTTTTTTTTCGCACGACGAGGATGGTTTCGCGGCTCCATTTTTTTTTCCACCCACGGACGCCATTTTCCCGTCGCCATTTTTTTTCGCAAAACAGCCGCGGTTTCGTGTATCAATTTTTTTTTTCGCACGACGAGGATGGTTTCGCGGCTCCATTTTCTTTTCCGCCCACGGACGCCATTTTCCCGTCGCCATTTTTTTTCGCAAAACAGCCGCGGTTTCGTGTATCAATTTTTTTTTTCGCACGACGAGGATGGTTTCGCAGCTCCATTTTCTTTTCCGCCCACGGACGCCATTTTCCCGTCGCCATTTTTTTTCGCAAAACAGCCTCGGTTTCGTGTATCAATTTTTTTTTCGCACGACGAGGATGGTTTCGCGGCTCCATTTTTTTTTCCGCCCACGGACGCCATTTTCCCGTCGCCATTTTTTTTCGCAAAACAGCCGCGGTTTCGTGTATCAATTTTTTTTTTCGCACGACGAGGATGGTTTCGCGGCTCCATTTTCTTTTCTGCCCACGGACGCCATTTTCCCGTCGCCTTTTTTTTTCGCAAAACAGCCGCGGTTTCGTGTATCAATTTTTTTTTTCGCACGACGAGGATGGTTTCGCGGCTCCATTTTCTTTTCCGCCCACGGACGCCATTTTCCCGTCGCCATTTTTTTTCGCAAAACAGCCACGGTTTCGTGTATCAATTTTTTTTTTCGCACGACGAGGATGGTTTCGCGGCTCCATTTTTTTTTCCGCCCACGGACGCCATTTTCCCGTCGCCATTTTTTTTCGCAAAACAGCCGCGGTTTCGTGTATCAATATTTTTTTTCGCACGACGAGGATGGTTTCGCGGCTCCATTTTTTTTTCCGCCCACGGACGCCATTTTCCCGTCGCCATTTTTTTTCGCAAAACAGCGTCGGTTTCGTGTATCAATTTTTTTTTTCGCAGGACGAGGATGGTTTCGCCTCTCCATTTTTTTTTCCGCCCACGGACGCCATTTTCCCGTCTCCATTTTTTTTCGCAAAACAGCCTCGGTTTCGTGTATCAATTTTTTTTTTCGCACGACGAGGATGGTTTCGCCTCTCCATTTTTTTTTCCGCCCACGGACGCCATTTTCCCGTCTCCATTTTTTTTCGCAAAACAGCCTCGGTTTCGTGTATCAATTTTTTTTTTCGCACGACGAGGATGGTTTCGCCTCTCCATTTTTTTTTCCGCCCACGGACGCCATTTTCCCGTCTCCATTTTTTTTCGCAAAACAGCCTGGGTTTCGTGTATCAATTTTTTTTTTCGCACGACGAGGATGGTTTCGCCTCTCCATTTTTTTTTCCTCCCACGGACGCCATTTTCCCGTCTCAATTTTTTTTCGCAAAACAGCCTCGGTTTCGTGTATCAATTTTTTTTTTCGCACGACGAGGATGGTTTCGCCTCTCCATTTTTTTTTCCGCCCACGGACGCCATTTTCCCGTCTCAATTTTTTTTCGCAAAACAGCCTCGGTTTCGTGTATCAATTTTTTTTTTCGCAGGACGAGGATGGTTTCGCGTCTCCATTTTTTTTTTCCGCCCACGGACGCCATTTTCCCGTCTCAATTTTTTTTCGCAAAACAGCCTCGGTTTCGTGTATCAATTTTTTTTTTCGCACGACGAGGATGGTTTCGCCTCTCCATTTTTTTTTCCGCCCACGGACGCCGTTTTCCCGTCTCAATTTTTTTTCGCAAAACAGCCTCGGTTTCGTGTATCAATTTTTTTTTTCGCACGACGAGGATGGTTTCGCCTCTCCATTTTTTTTTCCGCCCACGGACGCCGTTTTCCCGTCTCAATTTTTTTTCGCAAAACAGCCTCGGTTTCGTGTATCAATTTTTTTTTTCGCACGACGAGGATGGTTTCGCCTCTCCATTTTTTTTTCCGCCCACGGACGCCATTTTCCCGTCTCAATTTTTTTTCGCAAAACAGCCTCGGTTTCGTGTATCAATTTTTTTTTTCGCACGACGAGGATGGTTTCGCCTCTCCATTTTCTTTTTCCGCCCACGGACGCCATTTTCCCGTCTCAATTTATTTCGCAAAACAGCCTCGGTTTCGTGTATCAATTTTTTTTTTCGCACGACGAGGATGGTTTCGCGTCTCCATTTTTTTTTCCGCCCACGGACGCCATTTTCCCGTCTCAATTTTTTTTCGCAAAACAGCCTCGGTTTCGTGTATCAATTTTTTTTTTCGCACGACGAGGATGGTTTCGCGTCTCCATTTTTTTTTCCGCCCACGGACGCCATTTTCCCGTCTCAATTTTTTTTCGCAAAACAGCCTCGGTTTCGTGTATCAATTTTTTTTTTCGCACGACGAGGATGGTTTCGCCTCTCCATTTTTTTTTTCCGCCCACGGACGCCATTTTCCCGTCTCAATTTTTTTCGCAAAACAGCCTGGGTTTCGTGTATCAATTTTTTTTTTCGCACGACGAGGATGGTTTCGCCTCTCCATTTTTTTTTCCGCCCACGGACGCCATTTTCCCGTCTCAATTTTTTTTCGCAAAACAGCCTCGGTTTCGTGTATCAATTTTTTTTTCGCACGACGAGGATGGTTTCGCCTCTCCATTTTTTTTCCGCCCACAGACGCCATTTTCCCGTCTCAATTTTTTTTCGCAAACAGCCTCGGTTTCGTGTATCAATTTTTTTTTTCACACGACGAGGATGGTTTCGCCTCTCCATTTTTTTTTCCGCCCACGGACGCCATTTTCCCGTCTCAATTTTTTTTCGCAAAACAGCCTCGGTTTCGTGTATCAATTTTTTTTTTCGCACGACGAGGATGGTTTCGCCTCTCCATTTTTTTTTCCGCCCACGGACGCCATTTTCCCGTCTCAATTTTTTTTCGCAAAACAGCCTGGGTTTCGTGTATCAATTTTTTTTTTCGCACGACGAGGATGGTTTCGCCTCTCCATTTTTTTTTCCGCCCACGGACGCCATTTTCCCGTCTCAATTTTTTTCGCAAAACAGCCTCGGTTTCATGTATCAATTTTTTTTTTCGCACGACGAGGATGGTTTCGCCTCTCCATTTTTTTTCCGCCCACGGACGCCATTTTCCCGTCTCCATTTTTTTTCGCAAAACAGCCTCGGTTTCGTGTATCAATTTTTTTTTTCACACGACGAGGATGGTTTCGCCTCTCCATTTTTTTTTCCGCCCACGGACGCCATTTTCCCGTCTCAATTTTTTTTCGCAAAACAGCCTCGGTTTCATGTATCAATTTTTTTTTTCGCAGGACCAGGATGGTTTCGCCTCTCCATTTTTTTTTCCGCCCACGGACGCCATTTTCCCGTCTCAATTTTTTTTCGCAAAACAGCCTCGGTTTCGTGTATCAATTTTTTTTTTCGCACGACGAGGATGGTTTCGCCTCTCCATTTTTTTTTCCGCCCACGGACGCCATTTTCCCGTCTCAATTTTTTTTCGCAAAACAGCCTCGGTTTCGTGTATCAATTTTTTTTTTCGCACGACGAGGATGGTTTCGCCTCTCCATTTTTTTTTCCGCCCACGGACGCAATTTTCCCGTCTCAATTTTTTTTCGCAAAACAGCCTCGGTTTCGTGTATCAATTTTTTTTTTCGCACAACGAGGATGGTTTCGCCTCTCCATTTTTTTTTCCGCCCACGGACGCCGTTTTCCCGTCTCAATTTTTTTTCGCAAAACAGCCTCGGTTTCGTGTATCATTTTTTTTTTTCGCACGACGAGGATGGTTTCGCCTCTCCATTTTTTTTTCCGCCCACGGACGCCATTTTCCCGTCTCAATTTTTTTTCGCAAAACAGCCTGGGTTTCGTGTATCAATTTTTTTTTTCGCACGACGAGGATGGTTTCGCCTCTCCATTTTTTTTTCCGCCCACGGACGCCATTTTCCCGTCTCAATTTTTTTTCGCAAAACAGCCTCGGTTTCGTGTATCAATTTTTTTTTTCGCACGACGAGGATGGTTTCGCCTCTCCATTTTTTTTTCCGCCCACGGACGCCATTTTCCCATCTCAATTTTTTTTCGCAAAACAGCCTCGGTTTCGTGTATCAATTTTTTTTTTCGCACGACGAGGATGGTTTCGCCTCTCCATTTTTTTTTCCGCCCACGGACGCCATTTTCCCGTCTCAATTTTTTTTCGCAAAACAGCCTCGGTTTCGTGTATCAATTTTTTTTTTCGCACGACGAGGATGGTTTCGCCTCTCCATTTTTTTTTCCGCCCACGGACGCCATTTTCCCGTCTCAATTTTTTTTCGCAAAACAGCCTCGGTTTCGTGTATCAATTTTTTTTTTCGCACGACGAGGATGGTTTCGCCTCTCCATTTTTTTTTCCGCCCACGGACGCCATTTTCCCGTCTCAATTTTTTTTCGCAAAACAGCCTCGGTTTCGTGTATCAATTTTTTTTTTCGCACGACGAGGATGGTTTCGCCTCTCCATTTTTTTTTCCGCCCACGGACGCAATTTTCCCGTCTCAATTTTTTTTTCGCAAAACAGCCTCGGTTTCGTGTATCAATTTTTTTTTTCGCACGACGAGGATGGTTTCGCCTCTCCATTTTTTTATCCGCCCACGGACGCCATTTTCCCGTCTCAATTTTTTTTCGCAAAACAGCCTGGGTTTCGTGTATCAATTTTTTTTTTCGCACAACGAGGATGGTTTCGCCTCTCCATTTTTTTTTCCGCCCACGGACGCCATTTTCCCGTCTCCATTTTTTTTCGCAAAACAGCCTCGGTTTCGTGTATCAATTTTTTTTTTCGCACGACGAGGATGGTTTCCCGGCTCCATTTTTTTTTCCGCCCACGGACGCCATTTTCCCGTCTCCATTTTTTTTCGCAAAACATCCTCGGTTTCGTGTATCAATTTTTTTTTTCGCACGACGAGGATGGTTTCGCCTCTCCATTTTTTTTTCCGCCCACGGACGCAATTTTCCCGTCTCAATCTTTTTTCGCATAACAGCCTCGGTTTCGTGTATCAATTTTTTTTTTCGCACGACGAGGATGGTTTCGCCTCTCCATTTTTTTTTCCGCCCACGGACGCCATTTTCCCGTCTCAATTTTTTTTCGCAAAACAGCCTCGGTTTCGTGTATCAATTTTTTTTTCGCACGACGAGGATGGTTTCGCCTCTCCATTTTTTTTTCCGCCCACGGACGCCGTTTTCCCGTCTCCACTTTTTTTTCGCAAAACAGCCTCGGTTTCGTGTATCAATTTTTTTTTTCGCACGACGAGGATGGTTTCGCCTCTCCATTTTTTCTTTCCGCCCACGGACGCAATTGCAATTTTCCCGTCTCCACTTTTTTTCGCAAAACAGCCTCGGTTTCATGTATCAATTTTTTTTTTCGCACGACGAGGATGGTTTCGCCTCTCCATTTTTTTTTCCGCCCACGGACGCAATTTTCCCGTCTCAATTTTTTTTCGCAAAACAGCCTCGGTTTCGTGTATCAATTTTTTTTTTCGCACGACGAGGATGGTTTCGCGTCTCCATTTTTTCTTTCCGCCCACGGACGCCATTTTCCCGTCTCAATTTTTTTTCGCAAAACAGCCTCGGTTTCGTGTATCAATTTTTTTTTTCGCACGACGAGGATGGTTTCGCCTCTCCATTTTTTCTTTCCGCCCACGGACGCCATTTTCCCGTCTCCATTTTTTTTCGCAAAACAGCCTCGGTTTCGTGTATCAATTTTTTTTTTCGCTCGACGAGGATGGTTTCGCCTCTACATTTTTTTTTCCGCCCACGGACGCCATTTTCCCGTCTCAATTTTTTTTCGCAAAACAGCCTCGGTTTCGTGTATCAATTTTTTTTTTCGCACGACGAGGATGGTTTTGCCTCTCCATTTTTTTTTCCGCCCACGGACGCAATTTTCCCGTCTCAATTTTTTTTCGCAAAACAGCCTCGGTTTCGTGTATTAATTTTTTTTTTCGCACGACGAGGATGGTTTCGCCTCTACATTTTTTTTTCGGCCCACGGACGCCATTTTCCCGTCTCCATTTTTTTTCGCAAAACAGCCTCGGTTTCGTGTATCAATTTTTTTTTTCGCACGACGAGGATGGTTTCGCCTCTCCATTTTTTTTTCCGCCCACGGACGCCATTTTCACGTCTCCATTTTTTTTCGCAAAACAGCCTCGGTTTCGTGTATCAATTTTTTTTTTCGCACGACGAGGATGGTTTCGCCTCTCCATTTTTTTTTCCGCCCACGGACGCAATTTTCCCGTCTCCATTTTTTTTCGCAAAACAGCCTCGGTTTCGTGTATCAATTTTTTTTTTCGCACGACGAGGATGGTTTCCCGGCTCCATTTTTTTTTCCGCCCACGGACGCCATTTTCCCGTCTCCATTTTTTTTCGCAAAACATCCTCGGTTTCGTGTATCAATTTTTTTTTTCGCACGACGAGGATGGTTTCGCCTCTCCATTTTTTTTTCCGCCCACGGACGCAATTTTCCCGTCTCAATCTTTTTTCGCATAACAGCCTCGGTTTCGTGTATCAATTTTTTTTTTCGCACGACGAGGATGGTTTCGCCTCTCCATTTTTTTTTCCGCCCACGGACGCCATTTTCCCGTCTCAATTTTTTTTCGCAAAACAGCCTCGGTTTCGTGTATCAATTTTTTTTTTCGCACGACGAGGATGGTTTCGCCTCTCCATTTTTTTTTCCGCCCACGGACGCCGTTTTCCCGTCTCCACTTTTTTTTCGCAAAACAGCCTCGGTTTCGTGTATCAATTTTTTTTTTCGCACGACGAGGATGGTTTCGCCTCTCCATTTTTTCTTTCCGCCCACGGACGCAATTTTCCCGTCTCCACTTTTTTTCGCAAAACAGCCTCGGTTTCATGTATCAATTTTTTTTTTCGCACGACGAGGATGGTTTCGCCTCTCCATTTTTTTTTCCGCCCACGGACGCAATTTTCCCGTCTCAATTTTTTTTCGCAAAACAGCCTCGGTTTCGTGTATCAATTTTTTTTTTCGCACGACGAGGATGGTTTCGCGTCTCCATTTTTTCTTTCCGCCCACGGACGCCATTTTCCCGTCTCAATTTTTTTTCGCAAAACAGCCTCGGTTTCGTGTATCAATTTTTTTTTTCGCACGACGAGGATGGTTTCGCCTCTCCATTTTTTCTTTCCGCCCACGGACGCCATTTTCCCGTCTCCATTTTTTTTCGCAAAACAGCCTCGGTTTCGTGTATCAATTTTTTTTTTCGCTCGACGAGGATGGTTTCGCCTCTACATTTTTTTTTCCGCCCACGGACGCCATTTTCCCGTCTCAATTTTTTTTCGCAAAACAGCCTCGGTTTCGTGTATCAATTTTTTTTTTCGCACGACGAGGATGGTTTTGCCTCTCCATTTTTTTTTCCGCCCACGGACGCAATTTTCCCGTCTCAATTTTTTTTCGCAAAACAGCCTCGGTTTCGTGTATTAATTTTTTTTTTCGCACGACGAGGATGGTTTCGCCTCTACATTTTTTTTTCCGCCCACGGACGCACTTTTCCCGTCTCAATTTTTTTTTCGCAAAACAGCGTCGGTTTCGTGTATCAATTTTTTTTTTCGCACGACGAGGATGGTTTCGCCTCTCCATTTTTTTTTCCGCCCACGGACGCCATTTTCACGTCTCCATTTTTTTTCGCAAAACAGCCTCGGTTTCGTGTATCAATTTTTTTTTTCGCACGACGAGGATGGTTTCGCCTCTCCATTTTTTTTTCCGCCCACGGACGCAATTTTCCCGTCTCATTTTTTTTTCGCAAAACAGCGTCGGTTTCGTGTATCAATTTTTTTTTTCGCACGACGAGGATGGTTTCGCCTCTCCATTTTTTTTTCCACCCACGGACGCAATTTTCCCGTCTCAATTTTTTTTCGCAAAACAGCCTCGGTTTCGTGTATCAATTTTTTTTTTCGCACGACGAGGATGGTTTCGCCTCTCCATTTTTTTTTCCGCCCACGAACGCCATTTTCCCGTCTCAATTTTTTTTCGCAAAACAGCCTCGGTTTCGTGTATCAATTTTTTTTTTCGCACGACGAGGATGGTTTCGCCTCTCCATTTTTTTTTCCGCCCACGGACGCAATTTTCCCGTCTCAATTTTTTTTCGCAAAACAGCCTCGGTTTCGTGTATCAATTTTTTTTTTCGCACGACGAGGATGGTTTCGCGTCTCCATTTTTTTTTCCGCCCAGGGACGCACTTTTCCCGTCTCAATTTTTTTTCGCAAAACAGCCTCGGTTTCGTGTATTAATTTTTTTTTTCGCACGACGAGGATGGTTTTGCCTCTCCATTTTTTTTTCCGCCCACGGACGCCGTTTTCCCGTCTCAATTTTTTTTCGCAAAACAGCGTCGGTTTCGTGTATCAATTTTTTTTTTCGCACGACGAGGATGGTTTCGCCTCTCCATTTTTTTTTCCGCCCACGGACGCCATTTTCCCGTCTCAATTTTTTTTCGCAAAACAGCCTGGGTTTCGTGTATCAATTTTTTTTTTCGCACGACGAGGATGGTTTCGCCTCTCCATTTTTTCTTTCCGCCCACGGACGCCATTTTCCCGTCTCCATTTTTTTTCGCAAAACAGCCTCGGTTTCGTGTATCAATTTTTTTTTTCGCACGACGAGGATGGTTTCGCGTCTCCATTTTTTTTTCCGCCCACGGACGCCATTTTCCCGTCTCAATTTTTTTTCGCAAAACAGCCTCGGTTTCGTGTATCAATTTTTTTTTTCGCACGACGAGGATGGTTTCGCCTCTCCATTTTTTTTTCCGCCCACGGACGCCATTTTCCCGTCTCAATTTTTTTTCGCAAAACAGCCTCGGTTTCGTGTATCAATTTTTTTTTTCGCACGACGAGTATGGTTTCGCCTCTCCATTTTTTTTTCCGCCCACGGACGCCATTTTCCCGTCTCAATTTTTTTTCGCAAAACAGCCTCGGTTTCGTGTATCAATTTTTTTTTTCGCACGACGAGGATGGTTTCGCCTCTCCATTTTTTTTTCCGCCCACGGACGCCATTTTCCCGTCTCAATTTTTTTTCGCAAAACAGCCTCGGTTTCGTGTATCAATTTTTTTTTTTCGCACGACGAGGATGGTTTCGCCTCTCCATTTTTTTTTCCGCCCACAGACGCCATTTTCCCGTCTCAATTTTTTTTCGCAAAACAGCCTCGGTTTCGTGTATTAATTTTTTTTTTCGCACGACGAGGATGGTTTCGCCTCTCCATTTTTTTTTCCGCCCACGGACGCCATTTTCCCGTCTCAATTTTTTTTCGCAAAACAGCGTCGGTTTCGTGTATCAATTTTTTTTTTCGCACGACGAGGATGGTTTCGCCTCTCCATTTTTTTTTCCGCCCACGGACGCAATTTTCCCGTCTCCATTTTTTTTCGCATAACAGCCTCGGTTTCGTGTATCAATTTTTTTTTTCGCACGACGAGGATGGTTTCGCCTCTCCATTTTTTTTTCCGCCCACGGACGCCATTTTCCCGTCTCAATTTTTTTTCGCAAAACAGCCTCGGTTTCGTGTATCAATTTTTTTTTTCGCACGACGAGGATGGTTTCGCCTCTCCATTTTTTTTTCCGCCCACGGACGCCGTTTTCCCGTCTCAATTTTTTTTCGCAAAACAGCCTCGGTTTCGTGTATCAATTTTTTTTTTCGCACGACGAGGATGGTTTCGCCTCTCCATTTTTTCTTTCCGTCCACGGACGCCATTTTCCCGTCTCCACTTTTTTTCGCAAAACAGCCTCGGTTTCATGTATCAATTTTTTTTTTCGCAGGACGAGGATGGTTTCGCCTCTACATTTTTTTTTCCGCCCACGGACGCCATTTTCCCGTCTCAATATTTTTTCGCAAAACAGCCTCGGTTTCGTGTATCAATTTTTTTTTTCGCACGACGAGGATGGTTTTGCCTCTCCATTTTTTTTTCCGCCCACGGACGCAATTTTCCCGTCTCAATTTTTTTTCGCAAAACAGCCTCGGTTTCGTGTATTAATTTTTTTTTTCGCACGACGAGGATGGTTTCGCCTCTACATTTTTTTTTCGGCCCACGGACGCCATTTTCCCGTCTCCATTTTTTTTCGCAAAACAGCCTCGGTTTCGTGTATCAATTTTTTTTTTCGCACGACGAGGATGGTTTCGCGGCTCCATTTTTTTTTCCGCCCACGGACGCCATTTTCCCGTCTCATTTTTTTTTCGCAAAACAGCCTCGGTTTCGTGTATCAATTTTTTTTTTTCGTACGACGAGGATGGTTTCGCCTCTCCATTTTTTTTTCCGCCCACGGACGCACTTTTCCCGTCTCAATTTTTTTTTCGCAAAACAGCGTCGGTTTCGTGTATCAATTTTTTTTTTCGCACGACGAGGATGGTTTCGCCTCTCCATTTTTTTTTCCGCCCACGGACGCCATTTTCACGTCTCCATTTTTTTTCGCAAAACAGCCTCGGTTTCGTGTATCAATTTTTTTTTTCGCACGACGAGGATGGTTTCGCCTCTCCATTTTTTTTTCCGCCCACGGACGCAATTTTCCCGTCTCATTTTTTTTTCGCAAAACAGCGTCGGTTTCGTGTATCAATTTTTTTTTTCGCACGACGAGGATGGTTTCGCCTCTCCATTTTTTTTTCCACCCACGGACGCAATTTTCCCGTCTCAATTTTTTTTCGCAAAACAGCCTCGGTTTCGTGTATCAATTTTTTTTTTCGCACGACGAGGATGGTTTCGCCTCTCCATTTTTTTTTCCGCCCACGGACGCCATTTTCCCGTCTCAATTTTTTTTCGCAAAACAGCCTCGGTTTCGTGTATCAATTTTTTTTTTCGCACGACGAGGATGGTTTCGCCTCTCCATTTTTTTTTCCGCCCACGGACGCAATTTTCCCGTCTCAATTTTTTTTCGCAAAACAGCCTCGGTTTCGTGTATCAATTTTTTTTTTCGCACGACGAGGATGGTTTCGCGTCTCCATTTTTTTTTCCGCCCAGGGACGCACTTTTCCCGTCTCAATTTTTTTTCGCAAAACAGCCTCGGTTTCGTGTATTAATTTTTTTTTTCGCACGACGAGGATGGTTTTGCCTCTCCATTTTTTTTTCCGCCCACGGACGCCGTTTTCCCGTCTCAATTTTTTTTCGCAAAACAGCCTGGGTTTCGTGTATCAATTTTTTTTTTCGCACGACGAGGATGGTTTCGCCTCTCCATTTTTTCTTTCCGCCCACGGACGCCATTTTCCCGTCTCAATTTTTTTTCGCAAAACAGCCTCGGTTTCGTGTATCAATTTTTTTTTTCGCACGACGAGGATGGTTTCGCGTCTCCATTTTTTTTTCCGCCCACGGACGCCATTTTCCCGTCTCAATTTTTTTTCGCAAAACAGCCTCGGTTTCGTGTATCAATTTTTTTTTTCGCACGACGAGGATGGTTTCGCGTCTCCATTTTTTTTTCCGCCCAGGGACGCCATTTTCCCGTCTCAATTTTTTTTCGCAAAACAGCCTCGGTTTCGTGTATTAATTTTTTTTTTCGCACGACGAGGATGGTTTCGCCTCTCCATTTTTTTTTCCGCCCACGGACGCCATTTTCCCGTCTCAATTTTTTTTCGCAAAACAGCCTCGGTTTCGTGTATCAATTTTTTTTTTCGCACGACGAGGATGGTTTCGCCTCTCCATTTTTTTTTCCGCCCACGGACGCCATTTTCCCGTCTCAATTTTTTTTCGCAAAACAGCCTCGGTTTCGTGTATCAATTTTTTTTTTTCGCACGACGAGGATGGTTTCGCGTCTCCATTTTTTTTTCCGCCCACAGACGCCATTTTCCCGTCTCAATTTTTTTTAGCAAAACAGCCTCGGTTTCGTGTATTAATTTTTTTTTTCGCACGACGAGGATGGTTTCGCCTCTCCATTTTTTTTTCCGCCCACGGACGCCATTTTCCCGTCTCAATTTTTTTTCGCAAAACAGCGTCGGTTTCGTGTATCAATTTTTTTTTTCGCACGACGAGGATGGTTTCGCCTCTCCATTTTTTTTTCCGCCCACGGACGCAATTTTCCCGTCTCCATTTTTTTTCGCATAACAGCCTCGGTTTCGTGTATCAATTTTTTTTTTCGCACGACGAGGATGGTTTCGCCTCTCCATTTTTTTTTCCGCCCACGGACGCCATTTTCCCGTCTCAATTTTTTTTCGCAAAACAGCCTCGGTTTCGTGTATCAATTTTTTTTTTCGCACGACGAGGATGGTTTCGCCTCTCCATTTTTTTTTCCGCCCACGGACGCCGTTTTCCCGTCTCAATTTTTTTTCGCAAAACAGCCTCGGTTTCGTGTATCAATTTTTTTTTTCGCACGACGAGGATGGTTTCGCCTCTCCATTTTTTCTTTCCGCCCACGGACGCCATTTTCCCGTCTCCACTTTTTTTCGCAAAACAGCCTCGGTTTCATGTATCAATTTTTTTTTTCGCAGGACGAGGATGGTTTCGCCTCTACATTTTTTTTTCCGCCCACGGACGCCATTTTCCCGTCTCAATATTTTTTCTCAAAACAGCCTCGGTTTCGTGTATTAATTTTTTTTTTCGCACGACGAGGATGGTTTCGCCTCTCCATTTTTTTTTCCGCCCACGGACGCCATTTTCCCGTCTCCATTTTTTTTCGCAAAACAGCCTCGGTTTCGTGTATCAATTTTTTTTTTTCGTACGACGAGGATGGTTTCGCCTCTCCATTTTTTTTTCCGCCCACGGACGCACTTTTCCCGTCTCAATTTTTTTTTCGCAAAACAGCGTTGGTTTCGTGTATCAATTTTTTTTTTCGCACAACGAGGATGGTTTCGCCTCTCCATTTTTTTTTCCACCCACGGACGCAATTTTCCCGTCTCAATTTTTTTTCGCAAAACAGCCTCGGTTTCGTGTATCAATTTTTTTTTTCGCACGACGAGGATGGTTTCGCCTCTCCATTTTTTTTTCCGCCCACGGACGCAATTTTCCCGTCTCATTTTTTTTTCGCAAAACAGCGTCGGTTTCGTGTATCAATTTTTTTTTTCGCACGACGAGGATGGTTTCGCCTCTCCATTTTTTTTTCCGCCCACGGACGCCATTTTCCCGTCTCAATTTTTTTTCGCAAAACAGCGTCGGTTTCGTGTATCAATTTTTTTTTTCGCACGACGAGGATGGTTTCGCGGCTCCATTTTTTTTTTCGCCCACGGACGCCATTTTCCCGTCTCAATTTTTTTTCGCAAAACAGCCTCGGTTTCGTGTATCAATTTTTTTTTTCGCACGACGAGGATGGTTTTGCCTCTCCATTTTTTTTTCCGCCCACGGACGCCATTTTCCCGTCTCCATTTTTTTTCGCAAAACAGCCTCGGTTTCGTGTATCAATTTTTTTTTTCGCACGACGAGGATGGTTTCGCGTCTCCATTTTTTTTTTCCGCCCACGGACGCCATTTTCCCGTCTCAATTTTTTTTCGCAAAACAGCCTCGGTTTCGTGTATCAATTTTTTTTTTTCGCACGACGAGGATGGTTTCGCGTCTCCATTTTTTTTTTCCGCCCACGGACGCCATTTTCCCGTCTCCATTTTTTTTCGCAAAACAGCCTCGGTTTCGTGTATCAATTTTTTTTTTCGCACGACGAGGATGGTTTCGCCTCTCCATTTTTTTTTCCGCCCACGGACGCCGTTTTCCCGTCTCAATTTTTTTTCGCAAAACAGCCTCGGTTTCGTGTATCAATTTTTTTTTTCGCACGACGAGGATGGTTTCGCCTCTCCATTTTTTTTTCCGCCCACGGACGCCGTTTTCCCGTCTCCATTTTTTTTCGCAAAACAGCGTCGGTTTCGTGTATCAATTTTTTTTTTCGCACGACGAGGATGGTTTCGCCTCTCCATTTTTTTTTCCGCCCACGGACGCAATTTTCCCGTCTCCATTTTTTTTCGCAAAACAGCCTCGGTTTCGTGTATCAATTTTTTTTTTCGCACGACGAGGATGGTTTCGCCTCTCCGTTTTTTTTTCCGCCCACGGTCGCAATTTTCCCATCTCAATTTTTTTTCGCAAAACAGCCTCGGTTTCGTGTGTCAATTTTTTTTTTCGCACGACGAGGATGGTTTCGCGTCTCCATTTTTTTTTTCCGCCCACGGACGCCATTTTCCCGTCTCAATTTTTTTTCGCAAAACAGCCTCGGTTTCGTGTATCAATTTTTTTTTTTCGCACGACGAGGATGGTTTCGCCTCTCTATTTTTTTTTCCGCCCACGGACGCCATTTTCCCGTCTCCATTTTTTTTTCGCAAAACAGCCTCGGTTTCGTGTATCAATTTTTTTTTTCGCACGACGAGGATGGTTTCGCCTCTCCATTTTTTTTTCCGCCCACGGACGCCGTTTTCCCGTCTCAATTTTTTTTCGCAAAACAGCCTCGGTTTCGTGTATCAATTTTTTTTTTCGCACGGCGAGGATGGTTTCGCCTCTCCATTTTTTTTTCCGCCCACGGACGCCGTTTTCCCGTCTCCATTTTTTTTCGCAAAACAGCGTCGGTTTCGTGTATCAATTTTTTTTTTCGCACGACGAGGATGGTTTCGCCTCTCCATTTTTTTTTCCGCCCACGGACGCAATTTTCCCGTCTCCATTTTTTTTCGCAAAACAGCGTCGGTTTCGTGTATCAATTTTTTTTTTCGCACGACGAGGATGGTTTCGCCTCTCCGTTTTTTTTTCCGCCCACGGACGCAATTTTCCCGTCTCAATTTTTTTTCGCAAAACAGCCTCGGTTTCGTGTATCAATTTTTTTTTTCGCAGGACGAGGATGGTTTCGACTCTCCATTTTTTTTTCCGCCCACGGACGCAATTTTCCCGTCTCAATTTTTTTTCGCAAAACAGCGTCGGTTTCGTGTATCAATTTTTTTTTTCGCACGACGAGGATGGTTTCGCCTCTCCATTTTTTTTTCCGCCCACGGACGCAATTTTCCCGTCTCCATTTTTTTTCGCAAAACAGCGTCGGTTTCGTGTATCAATTTTTTTTTTCGCACGACGAGGATGGTTTCGCCTCTCCATTTTTTTTTCCGCCCACGGACGCCATTTTCCCATCTCAATTTTTTTTCGCAAAACAGCGTCGGTTTCGTGTATCAATTTTTTTTTTCGCACGACGAGGATGGTTTCGCGTCTCCATTTTTTTTTTCCGCCCACGGACGCCATTTTCCCGTCTCAATTTTTTTTCGCAAAACAGCCTCGGTTTCGTGTATCAAATTTTTTTTTTCGCACAACGAGGATGGTTTCGCCTCTCCATTTTTTTTTCCGCCCACGGACGCCATTTTCCCGTCTCAATTTTTTTTCGCAAAACAGCCTCGGTTTCGTGTATCAATTTTTTTTTTCGCACGACGAGGATGGTTTCGCCTCTCCATTTTTTTTTCCGCCCACGGACGCCATTTTCCCGTCTCAATTTTTTTTCGCAAAACAGCCTCGGTTTCGTGTATCAATTTTTTTTTTCGCACGACGAGGATGGTTTCGCCTCTCCATTTTTTTTTCCGCCCACGGACGCAATTTTCCCGTCTCAATTTTTTTTCGCAAAACAGCGTCGGTTTCGTGTATCATTTTTTTTTTTCGCACGACGAGGATGGTTTCGCCTCTCCATTTTTTTTTCCGCCCACGGACGCCATTTTCCCGTCTCAATTTTTTTTCGCAAAACAGCGTCGGTTTCGTGTATCAATTTTTTTTTTCGCACGACGAGGATGGTTTCGCCTCTCCATTTTTTTTTCCGCCCACGGACGCCATTTTCCCGTCTCAATTTTTTTTCGCAAAACAGCGTCGGTTTCGTGTATCAATTTTTTTTTTCGCACGACGAGGATGGTTTCGCCTCTCCATTTTTTTTTCCGCCCACGGACGCCATTTTCCCGTCTCCATTTTTTTTCGCAAAACAGCCTCGGTTTCGTGTATCAATTTTTTTTTTCGCACGACGAGGATGGTTTCGCCTCTCCATTTTTTTTTCCGCCCACGGACGCAATTTTCCCGTCTCCATTTTTTTTCGCAAAACAGCCTCGGTTTCGTGTATCAATTTTTTTTTTCGCACGACGAGGATGGTTTCGCCTCTCCATTTTTTTTTCCGCCCACGGACGCCATTTTCCCGTCTCAATTTTTTTTCGCAAAACAGCCTCGGTTTCGTGTATCAATTTTTTTTTTCGCACGACGAGGATGGTTTCGCGTCTCCATTTTTTTTTTTCCGCCCACGGACGCCATTTTCCCATCTCAATTTTTTTTCGCAAAACAGCCTCGGTTTCGTGTATCAAATTTTTTTTTTCGCACAACGAGGATGGTTTCGCCTCTCCATTTTTTTTTCCGCCCACGGACGCCATTTTCCCGTCTCAATTTTTTTTCGCAAAACAGCCTCGGTTTCGTGTATCAATTTTTTTTTTCGCACGACGAGGATGGTTTCGCCTCTCCATTTTTTTTTCCGCCCACGGACGCCATTTTCCCGTCTCAATTTTTTTTCGCAAAACAGCCTCGGTTTCGTGTATCAATTTTTTTTTTCGCACAACGAGGATGGTTTCGCCTCTCCATTTTTTTTTCCGCCCACGGACGCCGTTTTCCCGTCTCAATTTTTTTCGCAAAACAGCCTCGGTTTCGTGTATCAATTTTTTTTTTCGCACGACGAGGATGGTTTCGCCTCTCCATTTTTTTTTCCGCCCACGGACGCCGTTTTCCCGTCTCAATTTTTTTTCGCAAAACAGCCTCGGTTTCGTGTATCAATTTTTTTTTCGCACGACGAGGATGGTTTCGCCTCTCCATTTTTTTTTCCGCCCACGGACGCCGTTTTCCCGTCTCCATTTTTTTTCGCAAAACAGCCTCGGTTTCGTGTATCAATTTTTTTTTTCGCATGACGAGGATCGTTTCGCCTCTCCATTTTTTTTTCCGCCCACGGACGTCATTTTCCCGTCTCAATTTTTTTTCGCAAAACAGCCTCGGTTTCGTGTATCAATTTTTTTTTTCGCACGACGAGGATGGTTTCGCCTCTCCATTTTTTTTTCCGCCCACGGACTCAATTTTCCCGTCTCAATTTTTTTTCGCAAAACAGCGTCGGTTTCGTGTATCAATTTTTTTTTTCGCACGACGAGGATGGTTTCGCCTCTCCATTTTTTTTTCCGCCCACGGACGCCATTTTCCCGTCTCCATTTTTTTTCGCAAAACAGCGTCGGTTTCGTGTATCAATTTTTTTTTTCGCACGACGAGGATGGTTTCGCCTCTCCATTTTTTTTTCCGCCCACGGACGCCATTTTCCCGTCTCAATTTTTTTTCGCAAAACAGCCTCGGTTTCGTGTATCAATTTTTTTTTTCGCACGACGAGGATGGTTTCGCCTCTCCATTTTTTTTCCCGCCCACGGACGCCATTTTCCCGTCTCAATTTTTTTTCGCAAAACAGCCTCGGTTTCGTGTATCAATTTTTTTTTTCGCACGACGAGGATGGTTTCGCCTCTCCATTTTTTTTTCCGCCCACGGACGCCATTTTCCCGTCTCAATTTTTTTTCGCAAAACAGCCTCGGTTTCGTGTATCAATTTTTTTTTTCGCACGACGAGGATGGTTTCGCGTCTCCATTTTTTTTTTCCGCCCACGGACGCCATTTTCCCGTCTCAATTTTTTTTCGCAAAACAGCCTCGGTTTCGTGTATCAATTTTTTTTTTCGCACAACGAGGATGGTTTCGCCTCTCCATTTTTTTTTCCGCCCACGGACGCCGTTTTCCCGTCTCCATTTTTTTTCGCAAAACAGCGTCGGTTTCGTGTATCAATTTTTTTTTTCGCACGACGAGGATGGTTTCGCCTCTCCATTTTTTTTTCCGCCCACGGACGCCGTTTTCCCGTCTCAATTTTTTTTCGCAAAACAGCCTCGGTTTCGTGTATCAATTTTTTTTTTCGCACGACGAGGATGGTTTCGCCTCTCCATTTTTTTTTCCTCCCACGGACGCCGTTTTCCCGTCTCAATTTTTTTTCGCAAAACAGCCTCGGTTTCGTGTATCAATTTTTTTTTTCGCACGACGAGGATGGTTTCGCATCTCCATTTTTTTTTCCGCCCACGGACGCCATTTTCCCGTCTCAATTTTTTTTCGCAAAACAGCCTCGGTTTCGTGTATCAATTTTTTTTTTCGCACGACGAGGATGGTTTCGCCTCTCCATTTTTTTTTCCGCCCACGGACGCCATTTTCCCGTCTCAATTTTTTTTCGCAAAACAGCCTCGGTTTCGTGTATCAATTTTTTTTTTCGCACGACGAGGATGGTTTCGCCTCTCCATTTTTTTTTCCGCCCACGGACGCCATTTTCCCGTCTCAATTTTTTTTCGCAAAACAGCCTCGGTTTCGTGTATCAATTTTTTTTTTCGCACGACGAGGATGGTTTCGCCTCTCCATTTTTTTTTCCGCCCACGGACTCAATTTTCCCGTCTCAATTTTTTTTCGCAAAACAGCGTCGGTTTCGTGTATCAATTTTTTTTTTCGCACGACGAGGATGGTTTCGCCTCTCCATTTTTTTTTCCGCCCACGGACGCCATTTTCCCGTCTCCATTTTTTTTCGCAAAACAGCCTCGGTTTCGTGTATCAATTTTTTTTTTCGCACGACGAGGATGGTTTCGCCTCTCCATTTTTTTTTCCGCCCACGGACGCCATTTTCCCGTCTCAATTTTTTTTCGCAAAACAGCCTCGGTTTCGTGTATCAATTTTTTTTTTCGCACGACGAGGATGGTTTCGCCTCTCCATTTTTTTTTCCGCCCACGGACGCCATTTTCCCGTCTCAATTTTTTTTCGCAAAACAGCCTCGGTTTCGTGTATCAATTTTTTTTTTCGCACGACGAGGATGGTTTCGCCTCTCCATTTTTTTTTCCTCCCACGGACGCCATTTTCCCGTCTCAATTTTTTTTCGCAAAACAGCCTCGGTTTCGTGTATCAATTTTTTTTTTCGCACGACGAGGATGGTTTCGCCTCTCCATTTTTTTTTTCCGCCCACGGACGCCATTTTCCCGTCTCAATTTTTTTTCGCAAAACAGCCTCGGTTTCGTGTATCAATTTCTTTTTTCGCACAACGAGGATGGTTTCGCCTCTCCATTTTTTTTTCCGCCCACGGACGCCGTTTTCCCGTCTCAATTTTTTTTCGCAAAACAGCCTCGGTTTCGTGTATCAATTTTTTTTTTCGCACGACGAGGATGGTTTCGCCTCTCCATTTTTTTTTCCGCCCACGGACGCCGTTTTCCCGTCTCAATTTTTTTTCGCAAAACAGCCTCGGTTTCGTGTATCAATTTTTTTTTTCGCACGACGAGGATGGTTTCGCCTCTCCATTTTTTTTTCCGCCCACGGACGCCATTTTCCCGTCTCAATTTTTTTTCGCAAAACAGCCTCGGTTTCGTGTATCAATTTTTTTTTCGCATGACGAGGATCGTTTCGCCTCTCCATTTTTTTTTCCGCCCACGGACGCCATTTTCCCGTCTCAATTTTTTTTCGCAAAACAGCCTCGGTTTCGTGTATCAATTTTTTTTTTCGCACGACGAGGATGGTTTCGCCTCTCCATTTTTTTTTCCGCCCACGGACTCAATTTTCCCGTCTCAATTTTTTTTCGCAAAACAGCCTCGGTTTCGTGTATCAATTTTTTTTTTCGCACGACGAGGATGGTTTCGCCTCTCCATTTTTTTTTCCGCCCACGGACGCCATTTTCCCGTCTCCATTTTTTTTCGCAAAACAGCCTGGGTTTCGTGTATCAATTTTTTTTTTCGCACGACGAGGATGGTTTCGCCTCTCCATTTTTTTTTCCGCCCACGGACGCCATTTTCCCGTCTCAATTTTTTTTCGCAAAACAGCCTCGGTTTCGTGTATCAATTTTTTTTTTCGCACGACGAGAATGGTTTCGCCTCTCCATTTTTTTTTCCGCCCACGGACGCCATTTTCCCGTCTCAATTTTTTTTCGCAAAACAGCCTCGGTTTCGTGTATCAATTTTTTTTTTCGCACGACGAGGATGGTTTCGCCTCTCCATTTTTTTTTCCGCCCACGGACGCCGTTTTCCCGTCTCAATTTTTTTTCGCAAAACAGCCTCGGTTTCGTGTATCAATTTTTTTTTTCGCACGACGAGGATGGTTTCGCCTCTCCATTTTTTTTTCCGCCCACGGACGCCATTTTCCCGTCTCAATTTTTTTTCGCAAAACAGCCTCGGTTTCGTGTATCAATTTTTTTTTTCGCATGACGAGGATCGTTTCGCCTATCCATTTTTTTTTCCGCCCACGGACGCCATTTTCCCGTCTCCATTTTTTTTCGCAAAACAGCCTCGGTTTCGTGTATCAATTTTTTTTTTCGCACGACGAGGATGGTTTCGCCTCTCCATTTTTTTTTCCGCCCACGGACGCCATTTTCCCGTCTCCATTTTTTTTCGCAAAACAGCGTCGGTTTCGTGTATCAATTTTTTTTTTCGCACGACGAGGATGGTTTCGCCTCTCCATTTTTTTTTCCGCCCACGGACGCAATTTTCCCGTCTCCATTTTTTTTCGCAAAACAGCCTCGGTTTCGTGTATCAATTTTTTTTTTCGCACGACGAGGATGGTTTCGCCTCTCCATTTTTTTTTCCGCCCACGGACGCCATTTTCCCGTCTCAATTTTTTTTCGCAAAACAGCCTCGGTTTCGTGTATCAATTTTTTTTTTCGCACGACGAGGATGGTTTCGCGTCTCCATTTTTTTTTTTCCGCCCACGGACGCCATTTTCCCGTCTCAATTTTTTTTCGCAAAACAGCCTCGGTTTCGTGTATCAAATTTTTTTTTTCGCACAACGAGGATGGTTTCGCCTCTCCATTTTTTTTTCCGCCCACGGACGCCATTTTCCCGTCTCAATTTTTTTTCGCAAAACAGCCTCGGTTTCGTGTATCAATTTTTTTTTCGCACGACGAGGATGGTTTCGCCTCTCCATTTTTTTTTCCGCCCACGGACGCCATTTTCCCGTCTCAATTTTTTTTCGCAAAACAGCCTCGGTTTCGTGTATCAATTTTTTTTTTCGCACGACGAGGATGGTTTCGCCTCTCCATTTTTTTTTCCGCCCACGGACGCCGTTTTCCCGTCTCAATTTTTTTTCGCAAAACAGCCTCGGTTTCGTGTATCAATTTTTTTTTTCGCACGACGAGGATGGTTTCGCCTCTCCATTTTTTTTTCCGCCCACGGACGCCGTTTTCCCGTCTCAATTTTTTTTCGCAAAACAGCCTCGGTTTCGTGTATCAATTTTTTTTTTCGCACGACGAGGATGGTTTCGCCTCTCCATTTTTTTTTCCGCCCACGGACGCCATTTTCCCGTCTCAATTTTTTTTCGCAAAACAGCCTCGGTTTCGTGTATCAAATTTTTTTTTCGCATGACGAGGATCGTTTCGCCTCTCCATTTTTTTTTCCGCCCACGGACGTCATTTTCCCGTCTCAATTTTTTTTCGCAAAACAGCCTCGGTTTCGTGTATCAATTTTTTTTTTCGCACGACGAGGATGGTTTCGCCTCTCCATTTTTTTTTCCGCCCACGGACTCAATTTTCCCGTCTCAATTTTTTTTCGCAAAACAGCCTCGGTTTCGTGTATCAATTTTTTTTTTCGCACGACGAGGATGGTTTCGCCTCTCCATTTTTTTTTCCGCCCACGGACGCCATTTTCCCGTCTCCATTTTTTTTCGCAAAACAGCGTCGGTTTCGTGTATCAATTTTTTTTTTCGCACGACGAGGATGGTTTCGCCTCTCCATTTTTTTTTCCGCCCACGGACGCCATTTTCCCGTCTCAATTTTTTTTCGCAAAACAGCCTCGGTTTCGTGTATCAATTTTTTTTTTCGCACGACGAGGATGGTTTCGCCTCTCCATTTTTTTTTCCGCCCACGGACGCCATTTTCCCGTCTCAATTTTTTTTCGCAAAACAGCCTCGGTTTCGTGTATCAATTTTTTTTTTCGCACGACGAGGATGGTTTCGCCTCTCCATTTTTTTTTCCGCCCACGGACGCCATTTTCCCGTCTCAATTTTTTTTCGCAAAACAGCCTCGGTTTCGTGTATCAATTTTTTTTTTCGCACGACGAGGATGGTTTCGCGGCTCCATTTTTTTTTCCGCCCACGGACGCCATTTTCCCGTCGCCATTTTTTTTCACAAAACAGCCGCGGTTTCGTGTATCAATTTTTTTTTTCGCACGACGAGGATGGTTTCGCGGCTCCATTTTTTTTTCCGCCCACGGACGCCATTTTCCCGTCGCCATTTTTTTTCGCAAAACAGCCTCGGTTTCGTGTATCAATTTTTTTTTTCGCACGACGAGGATGGTTTCGCCTCTCCATTTTTTTTTCCGCCCACGGACGCCGTTTTCCCGTCTCAATTTTTTTTCGCAAAACAGCCTCGGTTTCGTGTATCAATTTTTTTTTTCGCACGACGAGGATGGTTTCGCCTCTCCATTTTTTTTTCCTCCCACGGACGCCGTTTTCCCGTCTCAATTTTTTTTCGCAAAACAGCCTCGGTTTCGTGTATCAATTTTTTTTTTCGCAGGACGAGGATGGTTTCGCCTCTCCATTTTTTTTTCCGCCCACGGACGCCATTTTCCCGTCTCAATTTTTTTTCGCAAAACAGCCTCGGTTTCGTGTATCAATTTTTTTTTTCGCACGACGAGGATGGTTTCGCCTCTCCATTTTTTTTTCCGCCCACGGACGCCATTTTCCCGTCTCCATTTTTTTTCGCAAAACAGCCTCGGTTTCGTGTATCAATTTTTTTTTTCGCACGACGAGGATGGTTTCGCCTCTCCATTTTTTTTTCCGCCCACGGACGCCATTTTCCCGTCTCAATTTTTTTTCGCAAAACAGCCTCGGTTTCGTGTATCAATTTTTTTTTTCGCACGACGAGGATGGTTTCGCCTCTCCATTTTTTTTTCCGCCCACGGACGCCATTTTCCCGTCTCAATTTTTTTTCGCAAAACAGCCTCGGTTTCGTGTATCAATTTTTTTTTTCGCACGACGAGGATGGTTTCGCCTCTCCATTTTTTTTTCCGCCCACGGACGCCATTTTCCCGTCTCAATTTTTTTTCGCAAAACAGCCTCGGTTTCGTGTATCAATTTTTTTTTTCGCACGACGAGGATGGTTTCGCGGCTCCATTTTTTTTTCCGCCCACGGACGCCATTTTCCCGTCGCCATTTTTTTTCACAAAACAGCCGCGGTTTCGTGTATCAATTTTTTTTTTCGCACGACGAGGATGGTTTCGCGGCTCCATTTTTTTTTCCGCCCACGGACGCCATTTTCCCGTCGCCATTTTTTTTCGCAAAACAGCCTCGGTTTCGTGTATCAATTTTTTTTTTCGCACGACGAGGATGGTTTCGCCTCTCCATTTTTTTTTCCGCCCACGGACGCCGTTTTCCCGTCTCAATTTTTTTTCGCAAAACAGCCTCGGTTTCGTGTATCAATTTTTTTTTTCGCACGACGAGGATGGTTTCGCCTCTCCATTTTTTTTTCCTCCCACGGACGCCGTTTTCCCGTCTCAATTTTTTTTCGCAAAACAGCCTCGGTTTCGTGTATCAATTTTTTTTTTCGCAGGACGAGGATGGTTTCGCCTCTCCATTTTTTTTTCCGCCCACGGACGCCATTTTCCCGTCTCAATTTTTTTTCGCAAAACAGCCTCGGTTTCGTGTATCAATTTTTTTTTTCGCACGACGAGGATGGTTTCGCCTCTCCATTTTTTTTTCCGCCCACGGACGCCATTTTCCCGTCTCCATTTTTTTTCGCAAAACAGCCTCGGTTTCGTGTATCAATTTTTTTTTTCGCACGACGAGGATGGTTTCGCCTCTCCATTTTTTTTTTCCGCCCACGGACGCCATTTTCCCGTCTCAATTTTTTTTCGCAAAACAGCCTCGGTTTCGTGTATCAATTTTTTTTTTCCGCACGACGAGGATGGTTTCGCGTCTCCATTTTTTTTTCCGCCCACGGACGCCATTTTCCCGTCTCCATTTTTTTTCGCAAAACAGCCTCGGTTTCGTGTATCAATTTTTTTTTTCGCACGACGAGGATGGTTTCGCGTCTCCATTTTTTTTTCGCCCACGGACGCCATTTTCCCGTCTCAATTTTTTTTCGCAAAACAGCCTCGGTTTCGTGTATCAATTTTTTTTTTCGCACGACGAGGATGGTTTCGCGTCTCCATTTTTTTTTTCCGCCCACGGACGCCATTTTCCCGTCTCAATTTTTTTTCGCAAAACAGCGTCGGTTTCGTGTATCAATTTTTTTTTTCGCACGACGAGGATGGTTTCGCCTCTCCATTTTTTTTTCCGCCCACGGACGCCATTTTCCCGTCTCAATTTTTTTTCGCAAAACAGCCTCGGTTTCGTGTATCAATTTTTTTTTTCGCACGACGAGGATGGTTTCGCCTCTCCATTTTTTTTTCCGCCCACGGACGCCATTTTCCCGTCTCAATTTTTTTTCGCAAAACAGCCTCGGTTTCGTGTATCAATTTTTTTTTTCGCACAACGAGGATGGTTTCGCCTCTCCATTTTTTTTTCCGCCCACGGACGCCATTTTCCCGTCTCAATTTTTTTTCGCAAAACAGCCTCGGTTTCGTGTATCAATTTTTTTTTTCGCAGGACGAGGATGGTTTCGCCTCTCCATTTTTTTTCCGCCCACGGACGCCGTTTTCCCGTCTCAATTTTTTTTCGCAAAACAGCCTCGGTTTCGTGTATCAATTTTTTTTTTCGCACGACGAGGATGGTTTCGCCTCTCCATTTTTTTTTCCGCCCACGGACGCCATTTTCCCGTCTCAATTTTTTTTCGCAAAACAGCCTCGGTTTCGTGTATCAATTTTTTTTTTCGCACGACGAGGATGGTTTCGCCTCTCCATTTTTTTTTCCGCCCACGGACGCCGTTTTCCCGTCTCAATTTTTTTTCGCAAAACAGCGTCGGTTTCGTGTATCAATTTTTTTTTTCGCACGACGAGGATGGTTTCGCCTCTCCATTTTTTTTTCCGCCCACGGACGCCATTTTCCCGTCTCAATTTTTTTTCGCAAAACAGCGTCGGTTTCGTGTATCAATTTTTTTTTTCGCACGACGAGGATGGTTTCGCCTCTCCATTTTTTTTTCCGCCCACGGACGCCATTTTCCCGTCTCAATTTTTTTTCGCAAAACAGCGTCGGTTTCGTGTATCAATTTTTTTTTTCGCACGACGAGGATGGTTTCGCCTCTCCATTTTTTTTTCCGCCCACGGACGCCATTTTCCCGTCTCCATTTTTTTTCGCAAAACAGCCTCGGTTTCGTGTATCAATTTTTTTTTTCGCACGACGAGGATGGTTTCGCCTCTCCATTTTTTTTTCCGCCCACGGACGCCATTTTCCCGTCTCAATTTTTTTTCGCAAAACAGCCTCGGTTTCGTGTATCAATTTTTTTTTTCGCACGACGAGGATGGTTTCGCCTCTCCATTTTTTTTTCCGCCCACGGACGCCATTTTCCTGTCTCCATTTTTTTTCGCAAAACAGCGTCGGTTTCGTGTATCAATTTTTTTTTTCGCACGACGAGGATGGTTTCGCGTCTCCATTTTTTTTTTCCGCCCACGGACGCCATTTTCCCGTCTCAATTTTTTTTCGCAAAACAGCGTCGGTTTCGTGTATCAATTTTTTTTTTCGCACGACGAGGATGGTTTCGCCTCTCCATTTTTTTTTCCGCCCACGGACGCCATTTTCCCGTCTCAATTTTTTTTCGCAAAACAGCCTCGGTTTCGTGTATCAATTTTTTTTTTCGCACGACGAGGATGGTTTCGCCTCTCCATTTTTTTTTCCGCCCACGGACGCCATTTTCCCGTCTCAATTTTTTTTCGCAAAACAGCCTCGGTTTCGTGTATCAATTTTTTTTTTCGCACGACGAGGATGGTTTCGCCTCTCCATTTTTTTTTCCGCCCACGGACGCCATTTTCCCGTCTCAATTTTTTTTCGCAAAACAGCCTCGGTTTCGTGTATCAATTTTTTTTTTCGCACGACGAGGATGGTTTCGCCTCTCCATTTTTTTTTCCGCCCACGGACTCAATTTTCCCGTCTCAATTTTTTTTCGCAAAACAGCGTCGGTTTCGTGTATCAATTTTTTTTTTCGCACGACGAGGATGGTTTCGCCTCTCCATTTTTTTTTCCGCCCACGGACGCCATTTTCCCGTCTCAATTTTTTTTCGCAAAACAGCGTCGGTTTCGTGTATCAATTTTTTTTTTCGCACGACGAGGATGGTTTCGCGTCTCCATTTTTTTTTTCCGCCCACGGACGCCATTTTCCCGTCTCAATTTTTTTTCGCAAAACAGCGTCGGTTTCGTGTATCAATTTTTTTTTTCGCACGACGAGGATGGTTTCGCCTCTCCATTTTTTTTTCCGCCCACGGACGCCATTTTCCCGTCTCAATTTTTTTTCGCAAAACAGCCTCGGTTTCGTGTATCAATTTTTTTTTTCGCACGACGAGGATGGTTTCGCCTCTCCATTTTTTTTTTCCGCCCACGGACGCCATTTTCCCGTCTCAATTTTTTTTCGCAAAACAGCCTCGGTTTCGTGTATCAATTTTTTTTTTCGCACGACGAGGATGGTTTCGCCTCTCCATTTTTTTTTCCGCCCACGGACGCCATTTTCCCGTCTCAATTTTTTTCGCAAAACAGCCTCGGTTTCGTGTATCAATTTTTTTTTTCGCACGACGAGGATGGTTTCGCCTCTCCATTTTTTTTTCCGCCCACGGACGCCGTTTTCCCGTCTCAATTTTTTTTCGCAAAACAGCCTCGGTTTCGTGTATCAATTTTTTTTTTCGCACGACGAGGATGGTTTCGCCTCTCCATTTTTTTTCCGCCCACGGACGCCGTTTTCCCGTCTCAATTTTTTTTCACAAAACAGCCTCGGTTTCGTGTATCAATTTTTTTTTTCGCACGACGAGGATGGTTTCGCCTCTCCATTTTTTTTCCGCCCACGGACGCCGTTTTCCCGTCTCAATTTTTTTTCGCAAAACAGCCTCGGTTTCGTGTATCAATTTTTTTTTTCGCACGACGAGGATGGTTTCGCCTCTCCATTTTTTTTTCCGCCCACGGACGCCATTTTCCCGTCTCAATTTTTTTTCACAAAACAGCCTCGGTTTCGTGTATCAATTTTTTTTTTCGCACGACGAGGATGGTTTCGCCTCTCCATTTTTTTTTCCGCCCACGGACGCCATTTTCCCGTCTAAATTTTTTTTCGCAAAACAGCCTCGGTTTCATGTATCAATTTTTTTTTTCGCACGACGAGGATGGTTTCGCCTCTCCATTTTTTTTTCCGCCCACGGACGCCATTTTCCCGTCTCAATTTTTTTTCGCAAAACAGCGTCGGTTTCGTGTATCAATTTTTTTTTTCGCACGACGAGGATGGTTTCGCCTCTCCATTTTTTTTTCCGCCCACGGACGCCATTTTCCCGTCTCAATTTTTTTTCGCAAAACAGCCTCGGTTTCGTGTATCAATTTTTTTTTTCGCAGGACGAGGATGGTTTCGCCTCTCCATTTTTTTTTCCGCCCACGGACGCCATTTTCCCGTCTCAATTTTTTTTCGCAAAACAGCCTCGGTTTCGTGTATCAATTTTTTTTTTTCGCACGACGAGGATGGTTTCGCGTCTCCATTTTTTTTTCCGCCCACGGACGCCATTTTCCCGTCTCCATTTTTTTTCGCAAAACAGCCGCGGTTTCGTGTATCAATTTTTTTTTTCGCACGACGAGGATGGTTTCGCGTCTCCATTTTTTTTTCGCCCACGGACGCCATTTTCCCGTCTCAATTTTTTTTCGCAAAACAGCCTCGGTTTCGTGTATCAATTTTTTTTTTCGCACGACGAGGATGGTTTCGCGTCTCCATTTTTTTTTTCCGCCCACGGACGCCATTTTCCCGTCTCAATTTTTTTTCGCAAAACAGCCTCGGTTTCGTGTATCAATTTTTTTTTTCGCACGACGAGGATGGTTTCGCCTCTCCATTTTTTTTTCCGCCCACGGACGCCATTTTCCCGTCTCAATTTTTTTTCGCAAAACAGCCTCGGTTTCGTGTATCAATTTTTTTTTTCGCACGACGAGGATGGTTTCGCCTCTCCATTTTTTTTTCCGCCCACGGACGCCATTTTCCCGTCTCAATTTTTTTTCGCAAAACAGCCTCGGTTTCGTGTATCAATTTTTTTTTTCGCACGACGAGGATGGTTTCGCCTCTCCATTTTTTTTCCGCCCACGGACGCCGTTTTCCCGTCTCAATTTTTTTTCGCAAAACAGCCTCGGTTTCGTGTATCAATTTTTTTTTTCGCACGACGAGGATGGTTTCGCCTCTCCATTTTTTTTTCCGCCCACGGACGCCATTTTCCCGTCTCAATTTTTTTTCGCAAAACAGCCTCGGTTTCGTGTATCAATTTTTTTTTTCGCACGACGAGGATGGTTTCGCCTCTCCATTTTTTTTCCGCCCACGGACGCCGTCTTCCCGTCTCAATTTTTTTTCGCAAAACAGCCTCGGTTTCGTGTATCAATTTTTTTTTTCGCACGACGAGGATGGTTTCGCCTCTCCATTTTTTTTTCCGCCCACGGACGCCATTTTCCCGTCTCAATTTTTTTTCGCAAAACAGCCTCGGTTTCGTGTATCAATTTTTTTTTTCGCACGACAAGGATGGTTTCGCCTCTCCATTTTTTTTTCCGCCCACGGACGCCATTTTCCCGTCTCAATTTTTTTTCGCAAAACAGCCTCGGTTTCGTGTATCAATTTTTTTTTTTCGCACGACGAGGATGGTTTCGCGTCTCCATTTTTTTTTCCGCCCACGGACGCCATTTTCCCGTCTCCATTTTTTTCGCAAAACAGCCTCGGTTTCGTGTATCAATTTTTTTTTTCGCACGACGAGGATGGTTTCGCCTCTCCATTTTTTTTTCCGCCCACGGACGCCATTTTCCCGTCTCAATTTTTTTTCGCAAAACAGCCTCGGTTTCGTGTATCAATTTTTTTTTTCGCACGACGAGGATGGTTTCGCCTCTCCATTTTTTTTTCCGCCCACGGACGCCATTTTCCCGTCTCAATTTTTTTTCGCAAAACAGCCTCGGTTTCGTGTATCAATTTTTTTTTTCGCACGACGAGGATGGTTTCGCCTCTCCATTTTTTTTTCCGCCCACGGACGCCATTTTCCCGTCTCAATTTTTTTTCGCAAAACAGCCTCGGTTTCGTGTATCAATTTTTTTTTTCGCACGACGAGGATGGTTTCGCCTCTCCATTTTTTTTTCCGCCCACGGACTCAATTTTCCCGTCTCAATTTTTTTTCGCAAAACAGCGTCGGTTTCGTGTATCAATTTTTTTTTTCGCACGACGAGGATGGTTTCGCCTCTCCATTTTTTTTTCCGCCCACGGACGCCATTTTCCCGTCTCAATTTTTTTTCACAAAACAGCGTCGGTTTCGTGTATCAATTTTTTTTTTCGCACGACGAGGATGGTTTCGCCTCTCCATTTTTTTTTCCGCCCACGGACGCCATTTTCCCGTCTCAATTTTTTTTCGCAAAACAGCGTCGGTTTCGTGTATCAATTTTTTTTTTCGCACGACGAGGATGGTTTCGCCTCTCCATTTTTTTTTCCGCCCACGGACGCCATTTTCCCGTCTCAATTTTTTTTCACAAAACAGCCTCGGTTTCGTGTATCAATTTTTTTTTTCGCACGACGAGGATGGTTTCGCCTCTCCATTTTTTTTTCCGCCCACGGACGCCATTTTCCCGTCTCAATTTTTTTTCGCAAAACAGCCTCGGTTTCATGTATCAATTTTTTTTTTCGCACGACGAGGATGGTTTCGCCTCTCCATTTTTTTTTCCGCCCACGGACGCCATTTTCCCGTCTCAATTTTTTTTCGCAAAACAGCCTCGGTTTCGTGTATCAATTTTTTTTTTCGCACGACGAGGATGGTTTCGCCTCTCCATTTTTTTTTCCGCCCACGGACGCCATTTTCCCGTCTCAATTTTTTTTCGCAAAACAGCCTCGGTTTCGTGTATCAATTTTTTTTTTCGCACGACGAGGATGGTTTCGCCTCTCCATTTTTTTTTCCGCCCACGGACGCCATTTTCCCGTCTCAATTTTTTTTCGCAAAACAGCCTCGGTTTCGTGTATCAATTTTTTTTTTCGCACGACGAGGATGGTTTCGCCTCTCCATTTTTTTTTCCGCCCACGGACGCCATTTTCCCGTCTCAATTTTTTTTCGCAAAACAGCCTCGGTTTCGTGTATCAATTTTTTTTTTCGCAGGACGAGGATGGTTTCGCCTCTCCATTTTTTTTTCCGCCCACGGACGCCATTTTCCCGTCTCCATTTTTTTTCGCAAAACAGCCTCGGTTTCGTGTATCAATTTTTTTTTTCGCACGACGAGGATGGTTTCGCGTCTCCATTTTTTTTTTCCGCCCACGGACGCCATTTTCCCGTCTCAATTTTTTTTCGCAAAACAGCCTCGGTTTCGTGTATCAATTTTTTTTTTCGCACGACGAGGATGGTTTCGCGTCTCCATTTTTTTTTCCGCCCACGGACGCCATTTTCCCGTCTCCATTTTTTTTCGCAAAACAGCCTCGGTTTCGTGTATCAATTTTTTTTTTCGCACGACGAGGATGGTTTCGCGTCTCCATTTTTTTTTCGCCCACGGACGCCATTTTCCCGTCTCAATTTGTTTTCGCAAAACAGCCTCGGTTTCGTGTATCAATTTTTTTTTTCGCACGACGAGGATGGTTTCGCGTCTCCATTTTTTTTTTCAGCCCACGGACGCCATTTTCCCGTCTCAATTTTTTTTCGCAAAACAGCGTCGGTTTCGTGTATCAATTTTTTTTTTCGCACGACGAGGATGGTTTCGCCTCTCCATTTTTTTTTCCGCCCACGGACGCCATTTTCCCGTCTCAATTTTTTTTCGCAAAACAGCCTCGGTTTCGTGTATCAATTTTTTTTTTCGCACAACGAGGATGGTTTCGCCTCTCCATTTTTTTTTCCGCCCACGGACGCCATTTTCCCGTCTCAATTTTTTTTCGCAAAACAGCCTCGGTTTCGTGTATCAATTTTTTTTTTCGCAGGACGAGGATGGTTTCGCCTCTCCATTTTTTTTCCGCCCACGGACGCCGTTTTCCCGTCTCAATTTTTTTTCGCAAAACAGCCTCGGTTTCGTGTATCAATTTTTTTTTTCGCACGACGAGGATGGTTTCGCCTCTCCATTTTTTTTTCCGCCCACGGACGCCATTTTCCCGTCTCAATTTTTTTTCGCAAAACAGCCTCGGTTTCGTGTATCAATTTTTTTTTTCGCACGACGAGGATGGTTTCGCCTCTCCATTTTTTTTTCCGCCCACGGACGCCATTTTCCCGTCTCAATTTTTTTTCGCAAAACAGCCTCGGTTTCATGTATCAATTTTTTTTTTCGCAGGACGAGGATGGTTTCGCCTCTCCATTTTTTTTTCCGCCCACGGACGCCATTTTCCCGTCTCAATTTTTTTTCGCAAAACAGCCTCGGTTTCGTGTATCAATTTTTTTTTTCGCACGACGAGGATGGTTTCGCCTCTCCATTTTTTTTTCCGCCCACGGACGCCATTTTCCCGTCTCAATTTTTTTTCGCAAAACAGCCTCGGTTTCGTGTATCAATTTTTTTTTTCGCAGGACGAGGATGGTTTCGCCTCTCCATTTTTTTTTCCGCCCACGGACGCCATTTTCCCGTCTCAATTTTTTTTCGCAAAACAGCCTCGGTTTCGTGTATCAATTTTTTTTTTCGCACGACGAGGATGGTTTCGCCTCTCCATTTTTTTTTCCGCCCACGGACGCCATTTTCCCGTCTCAATTTTTTTTCGCAAAACAGCCTCGGTTTCATGTATCAATTTTTTTTTTCGCAGGACGAGGATGGTTTCGCCTCTCCATTTTTTTTTCCGCCCACGGACGCCATTTTCCCGTCTCAATTTTTTTTCGCAAAACAGCCTCGGTTTCGTGTATCAATTTTTTTTTTCGCACGACGAGGATGGTTTCGCCTCTCCATTTTTTTTTCCGCCCACGGACGCCATTTTCCCGTCTCAATTTTTTTTCCGCAAAACAGCGTCGGTTTCGTGTATCAATTTTTTTTTTCGCACGACGAGGATGGTTTCGCCTCTCCATTTTTTTTTCCGCCCACGGACGCCATTTTCCCGTCTCCATTTTTTTTCGCAAAACAGCCTCGGTTTCGTGTATCAATTTTATTTTTCGCACGACGAGGATGGTTTCGCCTCTCCATTTTTTTTTTCCGCCCACGGACGCCATTTTCCCGTCTCAATTTTTTTTCGCAAAACAGCCTCGGTTTCGTGTATCAATTTTTTTTTTTCGCACGACGAGGATGGTTTCGCGTCTCCATTTTTTTTTCCGCCCACGGACGCCATTTTCCCGTCTCCATTTTTTTTCGCAAAACAGCCTCGGTTTCGTGTATCAATTTTTTTTTTCGCACGACGAGGATGGTTTCGCGTCTCCATTTTTTTTTCGCCCACGGACGCCATTTTCCCGTCTCAATTTTTTTTCGCAAAACAGCCTCGGTTTCGTGTATCAATTTTTTTTTTCGCACGACGAGGATGGTTTCGCCTCTCCATTTTTTTTTCCGCCCACGGACGCCATTTTCCCGTCTCAATTTTTTTTCGCAAAACAGCCTCGGTTTCGTGTATCAATTTTTTTTTTTCGCACGACGAGGATGGTTTCGCCTCTCCATTTTTTTTTTCCGCCCACGGACGCCATTTTCCCGTCTCAATTTTTTTTCGCAAAACAGCCTCGGTTTCGTGTATCAATTTTTTTTTTCGCACGACGAGGATGGTTTCGCCTCTCCATTTTTTTTTCCGCCCACGGACGCCGTTTTCCCGTCTCCATTTTTTTTCGCAAAACAGCGTCGGTTTCGTGTATCAATTTTTTTTTTCGCACGACGAGGATGGTTTCGCCTCTCCATTTTTTTTTCCGCCCACGGACGCCATTTTCCCGTCTCAATTTTTTTTCGCAAAACAGCCTCGGTTTCGTGTATCAATTTTTTTTTCGCACGACGAGGATGGTTTCGCCTCTCCATTTTTTTTTCCGCCCACGGACGCCATTTTCCCGTCTCAATTTTTTTTCGCAAAACAGCCTCGGTTTCGTGTATCAATTTTTTTTTTCGCAGGACGAGGATGGTTTCGCCTCTCCATTTTTTTTCCGCCCACGGACGCCGTTTTCCCGTCTCAATTTTTTTTCGCAAAACAGCCTCGGTTTCGTGTATCAATTTTTTTTTTCGCACGACGAGGATGGTTTCGCCTCTCCATTTTTTTTTCCGCCCACGGACGCCATTTTCCCGTCTCAATTTTTTTTCGCAAAACAGCGTCGGTTTCGTGTATCAATTTTTTTTTTCGCACGACGAGGATGGTTTCGCCTCTCCATTTTTTTTTCCGCCCACGGACGCCATTTTCCCGTCTCAATATTTTTTCGCAAAACAGCCTCGGTTTCATGTATCAATTTTTTTTTTCGCAGGACGAGGATGGTTTCGCCTCTCCATTTTTTTTTCCGCCCACGGACGCCATTTTCCCGTCTCAATTTTTTTTCGCAAAACAGCCTCGGTTTCGTGTATCAATTTTTTTTTTCGCACGACGAGGATGGTTTCGCCTCTCCATTTTTTTTTCCGCCCACGGACGCCATTTTCCCGTCTCAATTTTTTTTCGCAAAACAGCGTCGGTTTCGTGTATCAATTTTTTTTTTCGCACGACGAGGATGGTTTCGCCTCTCCATTTTTTTTCCGCCCACGGACGCCATTTTCCCGTCTCAATTTTTTTTCGCAAAACAGCCTCGGTTTCGTGTATCAATTTTTTTTTTCGCACGACGAGGATGGTTTCGCCTCTCCATTTTTTTTTCCGCCCACGGACGCCATTTTCCCGTCTCAATTTTTTTCGCAAAACAGCCTCGGTTTCATGTATCAATTTTTTTTTTCGCAGGACGAGGATGGTTTCGCCTCTCCATTTTTTTTCCCGCCCAGAGACGCCATTTTCCCGTCTCATTTTTTTTTCGCAAAACAGCGTCGGTTTCGTGTATCAATTTTTTTTTTCGCACGACGAGGATGGTTTCGCCTCTCCATTTTTTTTTCCGCCCACGGACGCAATTTTCCCGTCTCAATTTTTTTTCGCAAAACAGCGTCGGTTTCGTGTATCAATTTTTTTTTTCGCACGACGAGGATGGTTTCGCCTCTCCATTTTTTTTTTCCGCCCACGGACGCCGTTTTCCCGTCTCAATTTTTTTTCGCAAAACAGCCTCGGTTTCGTGTATCAATTTTTTTTTTCCGCACGACGAGGATGGTTTCGCCTCTCCATTTTTTTTTCCGCCCACGGACGCCATTTTCCCGTCTCAATTTTTTTTCGCAAAACAGCCTCGGTTTCGTGTATCAATTTTTTTTTTCGCACGACGAGGATGGTTTCGCCTCTCCATTTTTTTTCCGCCCACGGACGCCATTTTCCCGTCTCAATTTTTTTTCCGCAAAACAGCGTCGGTTTCGTGTATCAATTTTTTTTTTCGCACGACGAGGATGGTTTCGCCTCTCCATTTTTTTTTCCGCCCACGGACGCCATTTTCCCGTCTCCATTTTTTTTCGCAAAACAGCCTCGGTTTCGTGTATCAATTTTATTTTTCGCACGACGAGGATGGTTTCGCCTCTCCATTTTTTTTTTCCGCCCACGGACGCCATTTTCCCGTCTCAATTTTTTTTCGCAAAACAGCCTCGGTTTCGTGTATCAATTTTTTTTTTTCGCACGACGAGGATGGTTTCGCGTCTCCATTTTTTTTTCCGCCCACGGACGCCATTTTCCCGTCTCCATTTTTTTTCGCAAAACAGCCTCGGTTTCGTGTATCAATTTTTTTTTTCGCACGACGAGGATGGTTTCGCGTCTCCATTTTTTTTTCGCCCACGGACGCCATTTTCCCGTCTCCATTTTTTTTCGCAAAACAGCCTCGGTTTCGTGTATCAATTTTTTTTTTCGCACGACGAGGATGGTTTCGCCTCTCCATTTTTTTTTCCGCCCACGGACGCCATTTTCCCGTCTCAATTTTTTTTCGCAAAACAGCCTCGGTTTCGTGTATCAATTTTTTTTTTCGCACGACGAGGATGGTTTCGCCTCTCCATTTTTTTTTCCGCCCACGGACGCCATTTTCCCGTCTCAATTTTTTTTCGCAAAACAGCCTCGGTTTCGTGTATCAATTTTTTTTTTCGCACGACGAGGATGGTTTCGCCTCTCCATTTTTTTTTCCGCCCACGGACGCCGTTTTCCCGTCTCCATTTTTTTTCGCAAAACAGCGTCGGTTTCGTGTATCAATTTTTTTTTTCGCACGACGAGGATGGTTTCGCCTCTCCATTTTTTTTTCCGCCCACGGACGCCATTTTCCCGTCTCAATTTTTTTTCGCAAAACAGCCTCGGTTTCGTGTATCAATTTTTTTTTTCGCACGACGAGGATGGTTTCGCCTCTCCATTTTTTTTTCCGCCCACGGACGCCATTTTCCCGTCTCAATTTTTTTTCGCAAAACAGCCTCGGTTTCGTGTATCAATTTTTTTTTTCGCAGGACGAGGATGGTTTCGCCTCTCCATTTTTTTTCCGCCCACGGACGCCGTTTTCCCGTCTCAATTTTTTTTCGCAAAACAGCCTCGGTTTCGTGTATCAATTTTTTTTTCGCACGACGAGGATGGTTTCGCCTCTCCATTTTTTTTTCCGCCCACGGACGCCATTTTCCCGTCTCAATTTTTTTTCGCAAAACAGCCTCGGTTTCGTGTATCAATTTTTTTTTTCGCACGACGAGGATGGTTTCGCCTCTCCATTTTTTTTTCCGCCCACGGACGCCATTTTCCCGTCTCAATATTTTTTCGCAAAACAGCCTCGGTTTCATGTATCAATTTTTTTTTTCGCAGGACGAGGATGGTTTCGCCTCTCCATTTTTTTTTCCGCCCACGGACGCCATTTTCCCGTCTCAATTTTTTTTCGCAAAACAGCCTCGGTTTCGTGTATCAATTTTTTTTTTCGCACGACGAGGATGGTTTCGCCTCTCCATTTTTTTTTCCGCCCACGGACGCCATTTTCCCGTCTCAATTTTTTTTCGCAAAACAGCGTCGGTTTCGTGTATCAATTTTTTTTTTCGCACGACGAGGATGGTTTCGCCTCTCCATTTTTTTTTCCGCCCACGGACGCCATTTTCCCGTCTCAATTTTTTTTCGCAAAACAGCCTCGGTTTCGTGTATCAATTTTTTTTTTCGCACGACGAGGATGGTTTCGCCTCTCCATTTTTTTTTCCGCCCACGGACGCCATTTTCCCGTCTCAATTTTTTTTCGCAAAACAGCCTCGGTTTCATGTATCAATTTTTTTTTTCGCAGGACGAGGATGGTTTCGCCTCTCCATTTTTTTTCCCGCCCAGAGACGCCATTTTCCCGTCTCATTTTTTTTTCGCAAAACAGCGTCGGTTTCGTGTATCAATTTTTTTTTTCGCACGACGAGGATGGTTTCGCCTCTCCATTTTTTTTTCCGCCCACGGACGCAATTTTCCCGTCTCAATTTTTTTTCGCAAAACAGCCTCGGTTTCGTGTATCAATTTTTTTTTTCGCACGACGAGGATGGTTTCGCCTCTCCATTTTTTTTTCCGCCCACGGACGCCGTTTTCCCGTCTCATTTTTTTTTCGCAAAACAGCGTCGGTTTCGTGTATCAATTTTTTTTTTCCGCACGACGAGGATGGTTTCGCCTCTCCATTTTTTTTTCCGCCCACGGACGCCATTTTCCCGTCTCAATTTTTTTTCGCAAAACAGCCTCGGTTTCGTGTATCAATTTTTTTTTTCGCACGACGAGGATGGTTTCGCCTCTCCATTTTTTTTTCCGCCCACGGACGCCATTTTCCCGTCTCAATTTTTTTTCGCAAAACAGCCTCGGTTTCGTGTATCAATTTTTTTTTTCGCACGACGAGGATGGTTTCGCCTCTCCATTTTTTTTTCCGCCCACGGACGCCATTTTCCCGTCTCAATTTTTTTTCGCAAAACAGCCTCGGTTTCGTGTATCAATTTTTTTTTTCGCACGACGAGGATGGTTTCGCCTCTCCATTTTTTTTTCCGCCCACGGACGCCATTTTCCCGTCTCAATTTTTTTTCGCAAAACAGCCTCGGTTTCGTGTATCAATTTTTTTTTTCGCACGACGAGGATGGTTTCGCCTCTCCATTTTTTTTTCCGCCCACGGACGCCATTTTCCCCTCTCAATTTTTTTTCGCAAAACAGCCTCGGTTTCATGTATCAATTTTTTTTTTCGCAGGACGAGGATGGTTTCGCCTCTCCATTTTTTTTCCCGCCCAGAGACGCCATTTTCCCGTCTCATTTTTTTTTCGCAAAACAGCGTCGGTTTCGTGTATCAATTTTTTTTTTCGCACGACGAGGATGGTTTCGCCTCTCCATTTTTTTTTCCGCCCACGGACGCCATTTTCCCGTCTCAATATTTTTTCGCAAAACAGCCTCGGTTTCGTGTATCAATTTTTTTTTTCGCAGGACGAGGATGGTTTCGCCTCTCCATTTTTTTTTCCGCCCACGGACGCCATTTTCCCGTCTCAATTTTTTTTTCGCAAAACAGCCTCGGTTTCGTGTATCAATTTTTTTTTTCGCACGACGAGGATGGTTTCGCCTCTCCATTTTTTTTTCCGCCCACGGACGCCATTTTCCCGTCTCAATTTTTTTTCGCAAAACAGCGTCGGTTTCGTGTATCAATTTTTTTTTTCGCACGACGAGGATGGTTTCGCCTCTCCATTTTTTTTTTCCGCCCACGGACGCCATTTTCCCGTCTCAATTTTTTTTCGCAAAACAGCCTCGGTTTCGTGTATCAATTTTTTTTTTCGCACGACGAGGATGGTTTCGCCTCTCCATTTTTTTTTCCGCCCACGGACGCCATTTTCCCGTCTCAATTTTTTTTCGCAAAACAGCCTCGGTTTCATGTATCAATTTTTTTTTTTCGCAGGACGAGGATGGTTTCGCCTCTCCATTTTTTTTCCCGCCCAGAGACGCCATTTTCCCGTCTCATTTTTTTTTTCGCAAAACAGCGTCGGTTTCGTGTATCAATTTTTTTTTTCGCACGACGAGGATGGTTTCGCCTCTCCATTTTTTTTTCCGCCCACGGACGCAATTTTCCCGTCTCAATTTTTTTTCGCAAAACAGCGTCGGTTTCGTGTATCAATTTTTTTTTTCGCACGACGAGGATGGTTTCGCCTCTCCATTTTTTTTTCCGCCCACGGACGCCGATTTCCCGTCTCAATTTTTTTTCGCAAAACAGCCTCGGTTTCGTGTATCAATTTTTTTTTTCCGCACGACGAGGATGGTTTCGCCTCTCCATTTTTTTTTCCGCCCACGGACGCCATTTTCCCGTCTCAATTTTTTTTCGCAAAACAGCCTCGGTTTCGTGTATCAATTTTTTTTTTCGCACGACGAGGATGGTTTCGCCTCTCCATTTTTTTTTCCGCCCACGGACGCCATTTTCCCGTCTCAATTTTTTTTCCGCAAAACAGCGTCGGTTTCGTGTATCAATTTTTTTTTTCGCACGACGAGGATGGTTTCGCCTCTCCATTTTTTTTTCCGCCCACGGA